>OW052182.1:140276488-141718988 GCA_932526625.1 Rhingia campestris | reverse complement strand
AACTACGTTTTTTAAAAAATTGGCAGTTGGCAGATTCCAAAAATTTGTACACTTGTTCTGCCGGGAGCAACAAAGAGCACATGTACAAAATTGCATCAATCTAGCTCAAAATTTAAGGCCCAAAAACTGGTGACCAACGGACGGACAGACATGGCTAAATCGACTCAGCTATCGATTCTGAGCCGATCCATATACTTTAAGGTATATCTAGCTAAATCATTTCTCTATGTTACAAACTATGTATCAAAACTAATATACCCCTATGGGATAGAGTATAAAAACTTACTTGTTCAATGTGTTTATCGGTCGTGTTCCACTTCTTCCCCTTGTAATTGATGAAATTACTTCCAATCCATCGTCTAATATTGCGGCCAAATGTCGGCCAGTATCTCGGAAAGTCATCACAGCTGTTATGTTACCTATTGAATGAAAATAACAAATATACAAATATGAGTTAATAAAATTGTACCTCCAAGCCGCATAGGCAGACTATAGCCATGTAATGAACTGGAAAAGTTATAATCTTTCAATATCAGATAAAAAGATGGACGTGTTCTCTGTTTCTGATTTAGTAAGATATATAGATGAAGCTCTGTTCTCATTGGTCAAACGATCATTTTGAACAATGAGAACATAGCTTCACATAAGATATCTTACTAAGTCTGAAATCCGAAACACGGCTATCTTTCTGTTTATCAGTTACTGTATCTATTTCCATTCTGTTTCCACCTAGGCAAAAGTTTCTTAAATCGTAACGACATGCAAATTTATAAAAATCTGAAATAATGATTATATATGTATAATATATAAAATAATAATTTTTTGTCTATAAGTACAAATACTGATGAAATATGTATAACGGTTTTTTAAGAGTTTTAAGTGATACAATTTGAGGCAATTGAAGCGATCCTAGTACTGACCCTGTATACGTTGTAAACTACTGTGTAAAGTCTTGGAGGTACCAGATGATAGCGAGGGTATGATTTGCACTCACATTCAGACACCTACTCTTATTCAAAGACGGCCTTATTCAGGATTGATAAAGAGAACAACATATACATAAGCTGCTTCGACATATTTGGACAACAGGTAATCTAGGAATCTCAAGCGTTTGAAAATGGCATGGAGGTCTCGAAAAAAACAAACGGATCACATTGCGATAAGAGTCAAGCACCCAGCATTTTTAATGTCCAAACATTCCGAGCGTCTAACATAGACTCCGACCACTGCTTTAGTTGCAAAATTTAGTGTCGAAAGATTACAACCACAAGAGACCGCCAAGTCCTTTGCAGAACGCTTTTCCCTTAACATCTCGAATATCACTATACCACCTGCATTTGATACATAGTTTGTAACATAGAGAAATAATTTAGATAGACATCATTAAGTATAAGGATTGACTCAGAATCGCAAGCTCCCACAACTTATGGGATGTATTACTTGGAACCCATCGAAAGGAGATATCCTTATTTGATCAGGTATTCTTCAGTTTTGTCTGACTTATTTATCTTCAAGTTCTTGGTTTGTACATTTTTTCGTCTCGTACTTGTTGGTATATATGAATTTATAATTGATGAATCATTAACAAGCGAAATGTCCATTTTTATTAATTTAGTTTCACTTTATTGAAAATCACCACACAAAACTCAAAATAAATGTTCCAAATAATAATCAGATTGAAATTCTCGCTTATAACAAAATGAATCTTAAAATGCATCTAGGCAACCTCTACGCGGGGTTCGTTCGTGGTTTTAGGCGAACTTTGGGAAACGTTGCTTAATTTTAAATTCGATTACAGATACCGATTTTGTAGTATTTAGATGTGTCTGATAAATGTACACAGAAATAACACACCTAGTAGCTCTATTTTCGTACACCAACAAATATTATTTTGCAGAGAGGTACATCAATATTAGAAAAATGTTTATAAATTATTAAAATGAACAAATATAAACTTTCGCGTCCGTGCCACTCATTTAAAATTTCTAATGTCCATTTGCAAACGTTTTAGGCCTTCGATTGGTTCTGAAATAATAGAAGTATTTTTAAAATATTCGTTGGACTGCAGTGGCAGTTCATGTGATAGAATTTTATATTGTGCAATTTTAGGATTTTGTGCAAAATACAGTATGATGGTGATCTATGCACATTTGAATAACTTGCGCGCTTACAAATTGAAGGGTTCTGATTGTCACGAACAGACCAGGAACACCAGCCAGGAAAGTTCACAACTGATCAAATTTTCACACTTCGGCAGATCCTGGAAAAGAACCCAAGAAGTCCAAATCAATACCCACTACCTATTCATCGATTTTAAAGCCATGTCTAGTTTTGGTATACCGCCCATGACGATGGAGAATTCTCGCTGCTCCATCAGGGTCGGAAACGACCTCACCGACAAATTCGATTCCAAAAATGGATTTAGGCAAGGCAATGCGCTGTCATGACACCATTGACAGATATAACTTTGAGGTAGTATGGGGCTTTGTCTACCTCGGCTCCGCTATTAACTCTGACAACAACATCTCGTCAGAAATGAAACCAAGAATTACTCTTGCCAAGCCCTGTTTCTTCGGGCTAAGAAGACAATTTAGTAGTAAACCCCTTATTCGAACTACTAAGGAGATCCTATATTAGACTATGATCATCCTAGCCCTGCTCTACGGCGATGAAGCATGGACCGTATCAAAAATCGATGAAGAAATCCTTGATCGATTTGAGAGGAAAATTGGACGTTGAAGATGGCAAGTACATATAGAATGATTGGACACCAATACTCCGGCTCGCAGATTCTTCGATTTCCAGCCAGACGTCGGACGCAGTATTGGAAGACCTCACCTTAAGTGGCGCGCACAACTAGAAACCGACCTCAACCAACTTGGAGGGCGCAACTGGAGGCTGGTTGCTAAAGACCGGGCTAATTGGAGAGGCATATTGTTTGAGGTCCAGGTTCATTTCGGACTTTAGCGCCACTTACTTACTTAAGTGGCGCTACAGTCCTTAGACTTAAGTAAGTAAGTAAGCATTATAACGGTTTCTTAAAACTTGCTCACCCATTTTCTATTAAGAGTTTTATGCTTGACTTAACATTTAAGTAGAGAAAACCTCGAACATTGAATGATAATCTAGTATTCAAATAATTTTTGTTGGTAAAACTAAGGCAAATGTTTAGAAGGATTAAGCGAAATGATACCTAGACATGCGACATTTGAACAGATGCAGTTGCTGCAATAGAGTCCAATTAAAAGCGGCGCGTACAACGCAATTCCAAAATGTTTGCTACAGAATATGCACAAAAATGGAGTGAACTACCAGAAAACATATTTCTACATTCCATGCAGTTTAAAAGCAAGAATTTTGGGACCTATCTTCAGCGTTATAGGCTTTGTCGAACCTGAACTTTATCGAACTTTGAACAAAATAATTAAAAGCATAATTTTCTATTTTTTTTTTTTTTTTTGCAAAAAATCAACCTTTAACAATTACTGGAATATGACAAATTTACATAAGATGATAAAAATTAAAAAGCTAGACTTACGGTTTTTGTCCTTAATCTGCATCTTTTCTAAGTTTACTACTTGTTTATCATTATAAATGATTACTCCAACAGCACCTTTCAAAGCTACATGATTTACTTTATCCTCGAAGTTGCAACTGCCTCTTTGGACCAATGCTATCCATGGCTCTGCTGGAAATGGAGTTCCTAGTGTACCAAGGATATCAGCATTGCATGCTCTATCATCGTCAACGTTTTTACGACTGGTCACGTGTACCAGTATTCCAGTCACATTCAATATTTTTCCTTCTCCATATCGCGCGTTCTCTACGGAAGAGCTGATAAGTTTACCGTCACGATCGGTGTATGTATGATTGAGAATAGCCAGAACATAACTATCGTTCCATATAATACGTTCCTCGACATTTGGTACAGTCGTCGATGAATTCATCGCTCGTAAATATTTTTCAAAGTCCGTATTCACAGTGGACATGGCCTGGACTTTAAGGTCTTCTATCAAAGTGAAAATAAAGACAATGATCAAAAACAATTCCTTGGACTCCATCAGTCTTAATTAAGTTCGTAATAGTCAGTAGTATTTGCTAATTGAAAATGGAAGTCGACGTTTCAAAAAATTCTTCATTAACTTTGGTAAAGTTTCAATATGAAGGGCATTGACTCGTGCAGTCATGTACCTTGGTACAACAATCTGAAATAAAAAAAAATTTTTGTTACTATCTACCAACACATATCTACTACATATAAGCATAATTTTTATCCGAAACCTATTTCCAATTAAAAATGTATGTAATGTAATTCAGTCAAAAAAGAAACGAAGTGAGATAAGATAACTAAAAAATTATATTTAAGACATAAACAATTAATTATGAATGATTCAGAAATCAGTTGGAGACCATATGTTTACTTCACAGATGATCGATTCGGTAAAGGTCAATGTGTTCAACATAAGAGCTCTGGAACAGATGATGATAATGGTCGAAGATTATCAATAAGAAAGGAAAAGTAAATAATAATTAACAGCTATTTCCGATGAGATAACATCATAGAACACAAACAATTATATAGATATATATATTTGCTGATTGATGTGATGTAAACGAAATTAGTTTATATCGTTTTTTTTTTCAATATTTACTTAACAATTTTGTATTTTAATAAACACAGAATAATTTATATATAGGGATGGAATTTATTCCAGCTATAGTTAAAAATATTATATAGATTTTGACCACTTTCATGTGACCACACCGTAAGCACATTCGCAGCAATTGTTTCTTTGGAGCCAATTCTCTACCACAATTACACACATATTGACTCTTACACACAGGTAGATGACATAATCTTAGGACTTACGACTTGACGTAAGCATACAAAACATAATCCACCAGCGCTAAATTGGATGAGCGAAATATCAAACTTCCCCTCCAATAGATCAATTGTTTGACAAGTTGGCACCATCTTACTCATATCATATCGCTGGACTTGATATCAGTCCATCGAATTCCAGCCAAAAATAGTCTTCTAAAAGAACACGATTGTGAACTCATTTATCCGTAAATGGTAATCATTTTAACGACGAAAAAATACGTCATCCACAATGAAATTCATTTTACATGGTGGATGATTTGGAGTCTCTTGAAGTGCATGTCTTGAAGTGCTATCCAGCATCATTAAGGTGTTTTTCCGATGATATTTGAGATTTTTTTCCAAATTTTGCAGGCTCTAGCATTCGTAACGAGCCTAGAGTGATCTCGTCTTGTTCCATATCCCGTTCAGTCAGAATCAAATGCCTCCCCATTCAACTAAAATCTTGTGGTATGCTGTGCTGGCATAGTTGTTCACTGTTTATACCGTATCCCATAGGGGTATACGTACACAATTATACATATTAGTTTAGATTCATAATTTGTAGAAAAATAATAATTTAGCTAGATATACATAAGTATATGGATCGACTATAGAAAATTCGATTTGTCACCAGTTTTTGGCTCTTAAATTTTGAGCTGAAATGATGAAATTTTGGGCCTTAAATGTTGAGGTAGAGTGTTGAAATTTGGTATATAGACTTTCTGGCCGACGAAACAGAACAAGTGTAAACATTTTTGAAATGCGCTTACTGTCACACCCTCTTTTTAGAAAAGACGTAGTTTTCAGCCAAACCGTAAGGAATGTAAAAAATTGTCTGAGCAACATATTAAGAGAATCTCAATATCTATATCACGTATAAACAAAGTTTTTTGACACGCCCACTTTTTGGGAGCATTTTCTACAAATAACGTCTTTTGGTACATTTTTTAAATATTTGAATACTTTCGATGCAATATCATTAATTATGATATTATGAACATTTCGTCTCTAGATAATTTGAACCCACGCCCACTTTTTGGGTACGTTTTCCTACAACAACCATTTGTATACCCTACCCCAAGGCATATGCAATAGAAGAACGTTGTTTTTTGTCGAACAATAAAAGATTTTGATAAACCGTCTGAAAAAATATGTTGTGACAACGTCATTTTCAATATTATATAGCCATAAAGCCCACATTTTTGGGATATTAATTTTAAGGATGGGATGTGATAGGGTATTAAACGGTCCGCATAGCGGATTGTAGTCTTCTTATATGGTTGGTTATGTTTGCATTAAAACAACTTCTTTCGGTACCTACAGTTTAAAAAAAATCGAAAAAAAAATAATTGATGAAACTATAGATTTTAGATAATTTAAACCAACGGCCAATTTTTGAGTGCGTTTTCCTTAAAAAAAAAAAAACATATGAGAAAGCTACACCGCTGTGTGAATAGTTGAATACCCTATGCCATCCTATCCTTAAAATTAATATTCAAAAAGTGTGGGCTTTTTTATGGCAATGGAATATAGAAAATTACATTGTGACAACATGTTGTTCATACAGTTTATCAAAATCGTTTATGTTTCTACAAAATACAATGTTTTTCTCCTGCATATTATATGGAGAAGGGTATACAAATGGTTTTTGTAAGAAAACGCCTCCAAAAAGGCGTGGATTAAAATGATCTATAGACAAAATGTTTATATTCTCATAACGAAAGATTTCGCATCAAAAGTTTGCATAAAAAAAAACTTTGTATTAACGAAAATAGATATTTGGATTGTCTAAATATTTTGTTCACAAACTTTTTCAAAATTCTTTATCGTTTGACTGTTATTTTAAAGAGGGCGTGGCAGTGTGCGGATTTTAAAAATGTTTACACTTGTTCTGTAGGCACGGACGAGGATCCTATATACAAAATTTCATTATCCTAGCTCAAAATTTAAGGCCTAAAAACCGGTACAGACGGGCGGACGGACAGAGAGACATGGCTTCATCGACTCAGCTAGCGATTTTGAGTCGATCCATATATAGTGCGTATAGTGCGTACAAAATCAGTTGGCCAACGGTCGATTGCGCAGAGAGAGGATTTAAGGGAAATTTAAGATATTTTACAATAAATTTTAAGAGACCTGCGCAGTAGAATGCCCAACTGGTTTGGTTTGCACTAGTTAGCCAACGGTCGAATGCGCAGAGAGAGGATTTAAGAGCAATTTAAGATATTGTAAAATAAATTTTAAGAGACCTGCGCAGTAGATTGGCCAACTGATTTGGTACGGACTATACTTTGAGGTATATCTAACTAAATTATTTCTCTATATTACAAACTCTGTATCAAAACGAATATACCCCTATGGGATAGGGTATAAAAAATCAATATATGTAGTTGCATATAACTCTCACATAAGCCTAAAGAGCTTGCGAATTGTCAAAAAGTACCCAAGGCAATTGTCAGTATATCAGTTTAACTCATCTCAAATGAGATGAATACACTATGGAGGTGGTAAACAGAGAGAGAGAGAGAGAGAGAGAGAGTGAGAGAGAGAGTGAGAGAGAGAGTGAGAGAGAGAGTGAGAGAGAGAGAGAAATTAAGCAGAATACAGTTTGACTTCTACCGAGCGTCAACTAACATTCGATTTTTTTAATGAAAACGCCCCCAAAAAGTAAGATTGGCAAACAACTTTTAATAGACGAAATGTGATATTGGGATTGGCTAACTATGTTGTTCAGACTCTTTCAGACACTTCTTACCGTTTGGCCAAAAACAACGTTAAAAATAAGGCGCTCGGATTTTGAAAATGTTTTCACTCATTCCTTTTTCTCGCAAATTTTTTATACTAAAAAAGAGGGTAAATGTTCGTAAAATTATCTGCTGAATGGATATTTAAAAAATACACTCCAACTTGTTTTTGTTTTTAAGAAAACCATACTTTAATAAAAGTTAAACATAACCTCAACATTTCATTGAAAGGGTTTTCGTGGTGTTAAAAAAACAATGGTAGGTAGAACAAAATGAAAGAAATTTAATGAAATGATTGATCAACATATTTAAACAGTACTGTTCTCTATATTTCGCCTTGAGAACATTATAATGCAGACTTTTTTGACACTTTTAAAAATTAGAGTAGGTTATAACATGATTCCACTTAACAATTAATAGGATTTTTTTTTATTTTTATATTACACTAAAAATGTTTAGTAATGAATCATACTCCCAATAAATCCTGTCGAGATTTTTAAAGAAAATATATTGCTATTTATAATTAACTTTTTCTATTTTACAGAGACTTGTACTTAACAAAATAATATTTGCTACATTTGATAGCAGTCAAACAAAATGACAATACTTCCCATAATACACATGCTTACGTTTTTTTCTGCTTTAAATCAATACCCATATATTGACCTATCTCTGGATATCATAAGTATTTCTCTGTGTATTTTTTTATTTACATCACTTCATCCTGCAAACCGGACGTCATGTAGTTATATATTATAATCGACTCTTTTCCTTGTTCTTCGCGGGTGCAATTTTTTTCATTTTTTTGTAATTATCTTTTTTTACCGCACTTTATAGGGGTTCGTAACACTGAATTTAATCGGAAAAGTCAATACAAATCACAAATGCTTAAGCGTCACAAAACGAAATTAAACAATGCATCTGTTGTTATTTCTGCAGAATGCAATGGCAAAGTCAACGTCTCCGAAGGTAATTCCGATACAAGTTTAAATTTGATTATAAAAGGCAGGAGTGCACATGTTTAGAAGAGGGTAAAACGAATATCCCAAACACCCTATGTGTGTAGCGGAACGGCTGTGACGCTCTGCAGAAATGCAACCTTTTGCTACACAGAATCGAAGTTAACACACTAGCCGTGCCGATGCTGTTGTTGAAGTGAAAATAAAATAATTCTGATCCAAAAATACATATTTACAAATCAAATCTATTTTGGTTCAGTGCATTTTTTTTGCTTCACTTGTCCCTCTTTTTCTGTGTGTATTATAATTTTATTTTTCACGTTACAAAACGAAATAATACATAATTTATTAATTTGATTCAGTATACGATGATACTGAGATAAGGGCTCCGATAAATTGCGTTTTCCACTTAACTGGGCCTCAAATTGAATAAGTTAAGAATAATTTCTGTTATTGATATTATTTTAATTCTCAGTCTAAAATATTGCGCATTTTACACCGTATTATGCGATGTAAATAACCGGCATTTAATATTTTTGTTTCTTTTTTCATGAAATTGCATCGATGATAGGAGCCAAGAGACTGCAAAAATCACACAAGTACATTGGTAACATCGAAATCACCGGCAGATTTTATTAAGAGCAGTGTGTTTTAAAATGACGTTGGTGTACAATATATTAACAATATTGGTCGTTTTCCGGATTTTACATTTAGTCAGTCTCATTGGTCAAAATGTTCGATTGACCAAGGAGTACAGAGGTTTATCTGAGATATATTACTAAATCTGAAATCCGAAACACGACCATTGACTTCGAGTTCAATGCCAACGTTAGGTAAGTCTTAAACAATTCCGGCGGGAACATTCTTATAGTCTAAACCTTTAAAAAACACACAATTCTGGAGAATGATTGGATTGAATTTAGAAATGAATTGTATCTGGTGTTTTAGGGATATTCTGACTCTTAGATTTAAAAAAAAATATATTTATTTGTTATACATTTATTTATAAATACTTTTTTGTTGTAAACCACTTTAATTATATTTAATAGCTAAGATGGTGCTGACGTGTGTTAATACCTACTGCATAAATGATTTATAAATTTACTTCAAACGTTATATTGTTATATTGATTATGAATTAGCGAACAGTCGTTTATATAATATACCGTTTTTCTCGTTTTCTGGATTAGCGAGATTAAGCTAGATTAAGCAGCACACAAACTTTGATCAAAATCCTATGCTCCCTTTTCGAGTAATCGACAATTTAATGAATTTTCGTTGTAAGTATGTTTAGGCAAAAACCTACAAAGGGCTTTACTAGCCAGTGTACGGAATTCCTCAAATAGTGTGCAGTTGGAAGAAGCACTTTCTTAAAGGCAGATCTTTGCAAGTGGTGGTAGATGTAGTTTCCTCGACTAAATTATCTATAAACGCTGGGCTACCTCGCGGATCAATTGTCTGACACACTCTATATTTCTGCTGCAGATTAATGATCTCTTGAGGACATCTAATAATCGGATTTAAAGTTTTGCAGATGAAAGTACTCTAATAGCGACTAACTCAAAAGACATGCCTATCACCGATATTGCTGCACATCAGTAGAGATGCGAAAAAACGAAGACCCACAAAAGATTATGCAATGGGTTGAAGGAAATTCAGTTTAATTCTACTCGAAGAACCTTGTATGATAAATTTGAAGTTAAACTGTTCTGCCGTTTAGCCTCCAGATAAGTGGGCAGACCAACAGCATTGCCGGAACCACTTGATCGTATTGTACGGTTTGATTCAAATCCTGAGTTTGATTATTTTGACAAAATCAATACTTGCTCTATTATATAGGAGAAAGTAAAAATAAAATAAGTATTTTTTAATCGCGTAAATTCATAGCAATACAAAATACATCTACATCGTTTTATACACATATAAAAATATAAATAACTAGCTCACCATCCCTTAAGGCAGGTGGTTAAAATAGTTTATTTACATCTTCGTGGGGAACATGTCTTCTGTGATTCAAGAAATTCATTTAATTCCCACGCCGACAACATCACTACAGGACATTATTATTGTCAGAATGTTGAACCTACAGGGAGATACAATCTGATGGGGAAATCTGTTTATATTCTGGTAAATTTGAACTAATCGCGAGTTCAGCATCGTGGGGGTTGTTTACGTAGTAGAAATCACGAAAGGGGGGAATGAATCATTTTGTGTGTCTTTTTACTACCTATCTAAAAAAATATTATATGGTTCTATAAATGGAACAATGTTCAGTCATACATGTGCATAATCGCATATTTCAGAACAAATATTTTAAAATTTGTTGGCCTAAGAATTGATGAATTTGCGGATGCACTTTTGTGCATCATCTAAGGATGTGTACCTATTACGTTAAAATTGGGATGAAATATTATCCACTGACATTTTGACATTTCTGTGTATCAATTGGATTAACAAAGGTCTTTTTTTTATAATTTAAAAAAAAAAACACTAGAAGATTAATTTTATTTTATTTATAAAACACTTTGACGATTCTACAAAAGACAAGGTTTTTCTCCTGCATATGTAATGGGGTAGTGTATAGAAATGTTTTTAATATAAAAACGCCCCCGAAAGTGGGCGTGGGTTAAAATGGTCTATAGACGAAATATTTATATTAATATTACCAATGATTCTGCATCGAATTTTGTTTCCAAGAATTTAAAATTTGACCGGCAAACGTTTTTTTTTACTGAAAACGCCCCCAAAAAGTGGTCGTGGCAAAAATATAGATACATATGTATTACATACATATTTTTTAAAAATGTTTACACTTGTTCAGTAGGCACGCACGGGGATCCTACATACCAAATTTCTTTATCCTAGCTCAAAATTTAAGGCCTAACAATCGGTGACGTACAGACGGACGGACGGACAGACAGACAAGGCTTAATCGACTAAGCTAGCGATTCTGAGTCGATCCATATACTTTGAGGTATGTATAGCTAAATTCTTTCTCTATGTCACAAACTGTGTATCAAAACGTATATACCCCTATGGGATAGGGGTATATTAGGATATATTTTCTATTTCTGAGGAAATAGAACTTTTTAAAAAAGCCGTTATTTTAATATTCATTTTTTTACTGTAAAACTGTAAACGTAATCCTAATTAAAATAATTACAGATGTCTAAGTAGCCTTTTTCTGCACAAATCGCTCCCCCTTTCGTGAGATATACATTATTCTAAAAATAACCATTATATAAATTTTAAGCAACAATAACAACTCGAAATATACCCAGAAACAAAGTCTCAATTAAATCAATTCTTAACCTTATTTTTGTTAAGTTTTCCATTATGACTCTTCATTATAAAATATAGCGTAAGACTAAGATATCGGATCTTACAGTTTTAAGCATTCAATAATAAATTAAAATTAAATAAATAAAAACTTTTCGAGAAAATCCTTTAAACGTAAAATGTGGTATG
The DNA here is from genome assembly GCA_932526625.1 of Rhingia campestris. Classification (NCBI taxonomy): domain Eukaryota; kingdom Metazoa; phylum Arthropoda; class Insecta; order Diptera; family Syrphidae; genus Rhingia; species Rhingia campestris. Next base: position 141,706,954 of record OW052182.1, on the reverse strand, counting down.
CAGATATGTTGTATGAACGCCAAGATGCAATTAACGGAATTCGGTTAAAACTCTATGTTCTATTTTTGATCATTAAATTTATGAAATTTTAGAGAAAAACTGAGTACTAATGCATTTTAACACACGTCTACATCATCTAAGCTTCAAAATTTAATTAAAATCGTTATAGTCGTTTTCGAGATAAACAACATTAAAAAAGATTTGCAGCAAAATGTACCGGTAATAAACAGTTTTTAAAAAATCTGTGATTCCAGTCTTATTTAGAATATCCATACTACTAAACATACACATTTTTATTTAAATGAGGAATCAGTAATTTTGGCGAAAGTACTTGAGCAGGTATTTGTTTCGTGAAAAAATCAAAATCAAGATTTTAATCAAACCTAACATTACATGCGTGGAGTACCCTAGTGATTAGTGCATTGGACTACTAAGCGCGGGGTCCTTGGTTCAAATCTCGAAAGTGGCAACACCTATATTTTCCAATAGGTGTCCAAGAGTAACACTGTATTTTGAAGCTTCACACATTTGTCGTTCGGTTTTCTTCTTTGTGGTAGAAATAATAACTTTGCACACACAATTGATACGATGATATAAACGCTTGATCCAGTCAATTCTGCCCGTCTGTCAGTCTGTAGTTTATGCACACCTCTGGAGGTTAAATTGCACGACTTTTTACTTTAAATTTGATATACAAGGTTATTAGGTCAACTTAGAGGGGTTTTCGGAATTGACATTGTAGAGAGGTTTTCGTAAAACTAAATGGTTTTGACTAAACTTGAAACGATTATTTAAGTTATTATTTAAAATTAAACTGCAAACCCAGTTCTTTTTAAATGCTCGAATGGCAAATGTTTTTTTTTTTTAATTGTAGGCCAATTTTAAAAAAAAAATCATCAATCTTTCGTGAACTGTATTGTCCAAGTGAATCAAATAGGAACTTCAATGTTACCATAGGTAGGTAATTGTAATATTGTTGAGGTTTAGGGTAAAATTATCTGAACGAAATTTTAAGGTTTGACCAAGTTGCACTATAGTTTTCTTCAAAAATAGCAATTATATATATCTGTGGAAGTATGAAAAAGTGCTGAAGTCAACATAAGCTAATTTTCAGTTTTGCAAGTTGTAGTAATTTACAGTATAATAGTTACCCTTCTATCTAATCCCCTTTTAAAAGGATGTTCTGTTACAAAAATAAAACAGTTTTATAACCACTTATGTTTCAATGATAAAATATGCATTCGATAAAACAGCTTACGTTAGGTAATATTCTTAAGTCTCAAAAATTCAAATTTTACGTTTACAGTTTACATATGTTTACATATATTACAGAAACACATATGTTGAAATAATTATGATGGGCCTAAGCGACATTCTCAAAAATGTAAGTACATAATTAGCGTTTAAAGTTGTTTACCAATTATTCTTTTGATAAAAACAAAAAAAAATAAAAACAGATATTTTAAAGTAAACAAAACTGAAGTGTTTTACAATGTTAGTATTATTTTTAATTGAAAAGACAGTGAAAATTTGGGAAATATTTGCAGTATTTGCAGGCACATTTAAAAATGTCATTTAAAATTCATCTTCGAATCGCTTCAGTTATAATTTAGTCATGTCAGTTATGTATAAATTATAGTTCTTCTCCAGAATGCACCCAATCAATACATTAAAAGCAAAAATCGCTACTGGATATCTTGAAATTTTATTCTCCCCAATTATAGCTCCGAATACAAAGAGCAAAGACGATAAGATTTGATATTCCGCTGGGATGGAGGCCGCTGTAACTGTTGCTGCATTACGTAAATCAAGTATAAATACCTAATACCTATTTTGGTACCCAAACCATTTATTTATGACGGAAGTAAGATTGTTTAAAATTGAGAACAACTGTCTAAATCAAAATTCATTTGTATAACGTACAAGTTTCTATATACACAATAGAACACTAAATAACCACTACCTTTGTTTTTACATATACACGATGTAAATGTAAGTAACTTCGCTGCGTATGCAACAAAATGTTACTATATTTTACTCTACCTATTTCAATACTTCTAAAGCGCAGGTATCTTATAGATTCAACAAATTATTTTTATTCATTCACCAAAGACGAAACGCATGTGCGCCGACAACGAAAGAGAACGACGTTCTTAGTCGGGTGGCTTTTATTCAGCTCACGTTTCGCTGGTTCGTCTGTTGATATTAATAAAACATAAGATTTATTTTTGTTTCCCAGTTTTGAAACGTGATCATCTTACTTTAACCAAAAATGTAAATTTATATATATATCTTTATGCGAATTATAAACCTATGTATGTAGTTTTTGAAAATCCAAAAAATAAAACCATTCGCATTTTTTTTAAATTTTTACATATCAAAATTACATAAACAGGGTGGGTCAGCAATGAGTGGAAATAATTTAAGAGCAATTCCTGAGCCCCATTTATTTAAAAGACCTATACGACATTTTCAAAATCATAACTTCCGCATCAGATGAAAATTGAAGCGTTTAGAAGATAAGGGGCCTAAGCGATATTTTTTTTTAAATTTGCCTGCAAATATTTTGCAAATCCTGCCTTTTTATAAAAAAAAATTACTTGACTTTTGTTTACTTCAAAATATCTGTTTATACTTTTTATTGTTTTTATCAAAAGGGTTGTAGGTATACAAATTTAAACGCTGATTCTAAAATTTTTGAAAATGTGGCTTAGGCCCTTCATTTTCTAAGCGCTTCAATTAGAATATTTTTCGCACAAAAAGCAATCAACATTATATTTGAAAAATTTGTTAGTCAAACTAAAAGGAGATTAGAAAATGGAAACAAGTTGATTTGTAGGATTTCAATAAAGGGGGAGAGTTATGATATGAAATCTATATTAAATGAATAGTTCTCAAGACTAAAACAATTTGTGATATACTTTTAATACCCAGGTATATGAGAGCGAAATTATATCATTTATTCTGCTTTTCAATTGAAATTGTTTTTATGAGATGCAAATAGTAAAACGTTAGTCAAGTTTTACATTTTTAAAAAGTTTACGGACTAGTGTATTACCGCTGTAATAACAGTCCCACTTGATGTAGTGGATAAATTTGAGCCAACTTATTGTTGAATGTTCTTGTGCCAGTGAAACAACGAACTAGTCCAAGTGACGATACTATCACAGTGGTGAGTGCTTCAGTTCAAAATGATCCTAATCTATAATTTCGCCGCGCCGCTCGCAGTCCACTGCGGCTAATTTTATGTGAAGATCTTGGCCAGCACCCTTAGAAGCTCAAAGCAATGCAAGTATTGAAACGTCTTGATGATTTGAAAAAAATAAATTAAAAAATTCGCTTTCCCCGATGATGCTAATTTTTGACTTGATGGCTTTGGCCACAAACGAAATTTGCGTTATCAAACAGAGGCGAACCAACATGTAGCACATGGAATTTAACGACGTTTGATTGCTTTTTATTTGGTCGTTGGTTTATGTCAACAAGCTAACAACTTTCCGATCGCTGAAAACGTACACGCTATGGCTACCTCTGAGCTAAATTTAAGCCTGGGGTTGTTTAGCGATTTGTGCACAGAATTGTATAAGTGAAGTTAAAAATCATTTTAACTACGTTAAAGCTCCAGCGTGTACGTATGTCCAATGATAATCGCCACCCTGGAGCTAGGAAGGCGTCAACTGTAATCGATGTTCTCTCTGCTATTTGTGTCCCTTTCCCATGCTGCTTGTGTATGATTTTTACTTTCGTGAAAAAATTCCTGAGATTTTAACCAAATCAAATCAAACATTACAATGGGCGGTCAAATTGTATAGGCAATGCGATTATATGAAATCTTGTGTGTTCACCTAGCTGATGCCTACCAACTCCGACTCTCAGTCTTGTCGTGGCGACGTGTAGAGTCTTCGCGGCCGCAGTCAAAAATGTATCTTCCCACTAATGCACATGGCGAGTGTAAGAATTCCCAAGATGGAATCAACATGGCGTATATAGTGCCAGTTAGTATGGATAAAGTGTAAAACCTAACTGAGCTGCTTCGACATATGGTGGTGGATGACCCGAAATGCCAACGGTGGCGCTGATGGCCTCATGTCCTATAGGTATAAACTGTAACTGGCCCTCCAGGTTAGGGGTTGTGCCAGCGATGTTACTTCCTTACCTCTTCAAAAATAGCTGGTTATGAGAGAGACAATAGCCTCGGATAACAAATCCCCTCAAATATGAACTAAAAACGGAACGACCTTCACAACGATATACGAGTATGCACCTGGAACGTACATACCTTTTTTAACATCAAGCCCCTACCGATGAGACTAAGGTACTTATCAAGGAGAAAATTTACGACCTCCTGAACGAAGCCTACGGAGCCTGTCAGAAATACTATATGAGAATCGTACTATGCGACTTCAATGCAAAAATCAGTAAGGACAATATCTTCCGACTAACAGACTTTAATACTATTATTAGCAGCAGATAGCGATCTCCAGAATGTCGAACTCCAACTAAATCGACCATCCAACTTAATCGACCAACCTGGATGCCAAACAAGAGAACAAGGCTGACGCTTTTAATCGAATACCAGCAGAACTCTTTGAATGCGGAGAAGTTGCCATAGAAGTTTGCATGCAGCAAACCACCAACAAAGTCTGAATGGATGATTCCGAAGACTAGAATATTATATACATATGTCCCATATAAAAAAAGCGATCTCATGTCTTGCACTAACTACCTATAGGAGTATCCCCGCTATATATTGGACATAATATCCGATCCAACGTACTGTGTGAACGTCTTAAGGCTTTTTGCAACATACTTATCGAAACGTACCAGTGTGACTTCCGGACCATATATTAAATTTTCACACGTAGGCAAATCCTGGAAAATACCAACGAATTTCAGTCGAGACACATCACCTTTTCATGGGTCTCAAGGCCGCCTAGAGCTTTGCGGAATTCGGGATACCATCAAAACTAATACAAATGTGTAGCCGAACACTGGAGTACACGCGATTCAACATTCAGTTTGGAAACAGCTCACCTGAACTTTTCCAAACATGTACCAAATTCCGAAAAGGAGACTCGCTCGGGAAGAAGTTAATACGGAAGGCACTATCTTTAACCAACTTCGATATCGACATCATTTCTCATTGTAGAAGCATTTACGGCAATTGAGGAAGATGCGAAACGTATTGGTCTTGTAGTTAACGATGAAAAGACACAGTATATGTTATTAACAAACAAAGTACTGTCGAAGTATAATTCTGGACAAAATGCCACCAAGGCAACAATTTTGAGATAGTTTATGAGTTCATCTATCTTGGAGTCAACATCAACCTCACGAGTAATATATTAGTGGAGATACGATGAAGACTAACCAAGAAAACCAATAATATTTCGTTTTAGCGAAACAAATGGGATCAATACTCTTAACCCGGAAGTCGAAATGTTTTCTTTACTGGACCCTAATCCTACCAGTCCTACTTTAAATATATCCAGGTTTCAGCTACTCCAGATATATGGGATATATGATACATATATATGGCAAATGCATTTTTAAAAGCGACACTCAACGCGTAACACCCTGCATAAAAACATACAGTATGTATCAAACCTTGTATATAAAAATGCATATACATATGTATATTTAATTTATGTGCTCACATTCGTCTTACTATTTGGTATTTACGTATCTACGGCGAATAACGAATATTATTATCTATCAATTGTTGCATTCTTATATTAAACAATGTCTTAAGCGGACTATAATATATTGAATGTCCTTTCTCTCTGTCTTATGCACACTGAACAGATTGTGCTAGTGGAGAGGGCTTCATCAGTATTCGCAACTTACTCAAGATGTGACATGAATTCCAAATGCTTATATGCCAAAAGCGGCCAACTCTTGTTTATTGTCTCTTATTCTCTATTATACGCAAACAATTACGGTTGTCCTTGGCTCGTTTGCTTGTGTAAACATGAAGCATACGCAACATATTTAAAAATGAATACATTTGGCTTAATTACATAGAGAATTAAAAGCTATTTTATACAAATTTCCTGAGCTTTTAAATGTGGAAAGGAAAAAGTGTGTTATTTAAAAAAAAAGTCCTAATATGTAATTCAACTAACAATACTGCCGTTAGTTCGATATCAATCGATTTGAATTATTATTGTTAATGGGTGTTCTTTAGAAAAAGTGTCAATAAAAGCTGAATAGCTTCCCACCTCAAGCACACTCCTAAATTGAATGTTTTAAGTTAAAATTCAGATAAAAATTAATTAGACCAATACATACCAATAAATAAATATATGTTTAATACATTTGAGACAATCCTCTAACCACTATGCGAATTGTCTGATACCGCATCCCATTCCAGCTTTCGTAAAAAAAAATACCGTAAAATAGGATCAAAACTATATATTGACGAAATGTAGGTACCTTACCCTGGCAAGTAATCGAAAACTCTGGGGCCATAGTTTTGGTGGCTATTCGCTCTACACATTCTAATCAACTCAAAGTATAATGCGGAGCTTTTTGAGTAGGTTTACGTAATGATACAGCTCCAACGAGTCTGGGCGGTATACCAAAACCAAACATGGCGCTGTATAGTTCGTCTCGATGTATGCTGTTTTATGTGGCTTTGAAATGAATAAGTGGTTTCCATCTGGTTGGACTTCTTGAGCGTGAATATTAGATTTAAATCAGCCGTGGACATGCCTGGCTTAATAGCACTGTGATATGTGCCGATCAGATTGTTGGCGAACGGCTTTATTCCAGGCCAACATTGTTGATATACGTGCGAACAAACAATGCAAGATCTGTTTGGCTTTCGATTCGTATTCGAATCATATTGTATACGATATTTATATCTTTATTATTTCTGTAAATTAAAAATTATGCGATAGATTATAAAAACATATGAAATTATTTCATAAAACAGTAGAAACATTCCAGAAACGTTTTAAAACATTTCAGAAACATTTTAAACCCCATTTGTAATCGTTTTAGGCCTTCGATTGGTTCTGATATAATACAAGTGTTTTTAAAATATATCTGAAATGTTTTCAAAAATTTATCCAACATATTTCATAAAGAATTTTTTTCGCTTCCTCTATCATCGTAATTTTAGAATTGATCAAAATCTCGAGTTCACGAAAACAAAATCTCTTCTTTTGTAAGAGAAAGTTTAATTCGTTTAAAAAAAACTGTATGCACTGAAAACTTGGAATGGGAAGAAAATAACCAAACGGTAAAGTAAAATTATGCTCGTTCTAGTTACAGCAACAAAAAAACTAGTGTCTATAACATCATAATATTTTTTCCAGTCAAAAGTCACTTTCGATAAAACACGCAAATACTCGATTTTCCTCTACTGGACTCATTTGAATTTTGCCTAGTGAGTAGTTTTTACTTCCAATCATATTGCGATTGATCAAACTCTCGGTAATTCATAATTAAAACTTAGAACGTATTCATAGGAATCGGTGTCTTTGTGTATGGGCCTTCGCACCGGTGATGTCATTTTGAGGGATTTATCCCTTTTTGAGGGATTTTCTGTGAATTTGTATGTGTCCGAGACCGAGGGATAAAGGGACATTTTAGTTATTAAGGTGATTTTCTTTTATAGTAATAAATTTCATATAATTACGATTTTCAAACACAAGCGAATCGAACCCTTAGGTCAAGACAATACTTAATAGTGATAAAGCAGCCATCTATGATTTGATACCAGAAACGTGTAAAATACTTAGAAGATATATCCACTCTAAATCAAGGCGAACGATTAATTGATATTGAAAAAGCATTAAAATTGTACATATCTGCAGCTCATGATATAAAAACTTCAGAGTGATATATATGATTTTAAATTTCGAAAACCCAAACAGGTCGAAAGACTTGCGAAATTTATCTATTTATTTTAAATTTGACGAAACACTTTTTGATTTGAATGGCGGAAATTACCAACACATTTCGAACAAAAAGAAAAAAACATATGAGAAGGCTACAATCCGCTGTGCGGATCGTTGATTACCCTATCCCATCCCATCCTTAAAATTTATATCCTCAAAATTTAGGCTTTATGGCGATAAAATACAGAATATGACATTGTCGAAACATATTGTTCAGACAGTTTATCAAAACATTTTGTGGTTCGACAAAAAACAACGTTTTTCTATTGCATAAGCCTTGGGGTAAGGCATACAAATGGTTTTTGTAAGAAACGCCCCCAAAAAGTGGGCGTATGTGAAAATTATCTATAGACAAAATGTTCATTTTATCATCGCGGAAGTATTTACATCAAATTTGGACAAAAAGCGTTTTTTTACTAAAAACGCCCCCAAAAAGTGGGCGTGGCACAAAATTTTGTATGGACGAATAATAGATATTAAGATTTTCTTAATATGCTGTTCAGACAACTTTTTGAAGTTCCTTACGGTTTGGTATAAAAATATGTTTTTAAAAAAAGGGGCGTGGCAGTGGGCGGATTTCAAAAATGTTTACACTTGTTCTGCTTCGTCGAGCAGTCTATATACCAAATTTCAACACTCTCGCTCAAAATTTAAGGCCCAAAAATCGGTGCCACACAGACGGACAGACAGACTGAATCAATTCTGAATCAATCCATATACTTTTAGGTATATGTATCGAAATTATTTCTCTATGTTACAAACTTAATGTCAAAACTAATATACCCCTATGGGATAGGGTATAAATAGCTTTGTTAAATCTGGATTTTTAGTTCTAAATGATGTCAGAAATAAAAAACGAAATAAGATTGGGTGTGAAGCCCTCAATGCTTTAGCAATAACGCGATCCGATCTTCATTTTCTTCAAATCAAATTAATTGCCAACGAAAATACATTTAGATTTGATGAGAAACAATTTGTATGAAAAATAATGTATCCATACATAATAATAATATGTTGGTACAGAGATAGGGTTAAATTCAATTTCCTTTTTTTTTTTTTTTACGATTGCCATTTTATTATTTTTTGTTAAGAAATAGTGTACGAGTATGTAAAGTCTGAAAAAAAAATTCATTATACGTTATTTTTGTTTCATATGCGTTTCTTTTATTTTCTTGTTTTATTCCAACAAAAATGGATCAAGTCCATCGAAAAAGAATTTTTTAACGGTTGATCTGTGATACTCCATCATAACCTTTTGGAAACACTGCTTCGCACACGAGTATGCTTCAACCGGTTGAACCTCGTATTTGTTGGTTATACGGGTGAGGAGAGAGTCCAGTTTGAGAACCAATGGAGAGCAATTTTTCATCCAAAATTAAGTGGTTCAAGAGGTGTAATCTATCAACAGTTGCATGTGTTTCTGATAGTTGTGATATTGAAAAAAAAATCATGGCGGCTTATTCTGTGTCAATCGATTTAAAAACAAATCAATCAAGAATTTCAAAGAAAAAGAAAATAGTATACACACAAATTGGAATTTCGTTATATGGATTTTCTCGAAAAAAATGGGTAGGTACGCGTTTTTGTTGGAAATGATATACTGATAGTATGTGTTAAGTTTAATCAAAACCGTTAGAGCGGTTTTTGAGTAAGGCAGGTACCATTAATAAAATGGCATAAAGTAAACAAAAATTGTCTAGAATTATTACCAAAGTATACGAAGTTTGAAGAAAATCGGTTAAAACGGTTAGGCTGAAGAGACCATTACGAACCGATGGAATTGCAAAAACCATTCTTTTGAGTTCCTATATCATCGTTATGTTAGAATCAATCAAAATCTCGAGGTCGAAAAATTTCACGAAAACCATTCCCTTTTTTTGTCTCTTACAAATGAGTTGAAATTTTGAATATAACGATTAGATATTAAGAATATAAAAAGCATTAAGTCAATTTTAACGTATATCTCGTTTTATTATTTGTATAATAAAACGCGATCTATTTGCACAACTTTCAAATTAAATTTAATAAGCAACACATTACAAACTAACGCATTACATCAACACCTAGTGTCTTTTTTAATTGTTTATACATGGCTTTATAATTGGATTTATCTATTCCAAAGCTACGCATTTATTTTTGTATAGCTATCATAATCAGCAATTATATATGTACATTGTACGTATGTACACAGATACAATTTGCAGTCCCAGGTGAACATGTACCTAAAACAAACCTATTAGCTTTGCATGTTCATAGCTATATGCAAATTGATTATTTCGATTTTTTGAAGATTTTCTTTCTTATTTTTTTAAAGAGGAACATAAGGTATTTAATCGATCAGGATTTACAACAATGGCCTTAAACCGCCTGCCGGATGCGAAATAAACGTTTTAAAAGATAGGTATGATGGTTCAAAACAGATTCAAATAAATACTTATACATGCAATAATCTTCCTTTAGAACTTTGGCACATTCTTCGTATGTCAAGAAGCTCTGTAAGTTTCACTTGAAACTTGAAAAATTATGGCAGACATCCACCAAGCTAAAAACTTTGGCAGTATATTCGAAACCATACCCGATGAATCACATATATCAACCAAACGAGCGAGGTCATTATATACGTTCACATTAAGGATGGCAAAGTTAAGGTGAAGGAATCCTTTATTGGGTTTTTTTCCTACATCTGGAAAGACTGCCAAAGAACTAACCGGCGATATCTTAAAGCAACTCAGTGGAGATAGTCTTGACATCAACCTTTCCCTGGCTCAGGGATATGATAATGCTGCGACTATGGCAAGTATTCATGGAAGAGTTCAAAAATTAATTTGGCAAATAATTCCAAAAGCTTTGTTTACACCATGTGCAAAACATTCTTCAAAACACTCCTTTACGTACCACGTTTTATTTGCACAGGACTTTACACATTTTTCTCAGTACATATCTACGGATCGTTGGGATATCATTATAAAAAATGTAGGTGTGTCAGTCAAGAGACTTGTAGACACTAAATGGAGCACTCATGACGAGGCTGTTATGCAATTGAAGGAACATTTCGTGAAGTAGTTTCAACTCTTGATCCACAAAAGGAAAATTTAGATACATACCATACTCTTATCTGCTGTTTGGGACTTTACGTATTTCGTTTATCTTTCATTGTGCTGCGATATTTTGGAAGATGTTGATGCAGGACAGAAATAGTTGCAAAAATCCGGACTCACTCTAAGACATTCGCAAGTTTTCTTTATGAACATCGTAAAGAAACCGTGAAAAAGGCCATATTATATGCAAGAGAACAATGTAAAGTCCTGATATAAAAATTTCAATTAAAAGGCGGGGAACAACAAAAATGAAGAAAATTATGGCTTGACGATGCTGGTTAGATGCTGGTTTGACGTTGGAAGAGGAAACACGAAGATCCATGTTAGAATGTCAGGATACATTTTACACTGATCTTATTTCTCGGTCTAATGCCATTGAAGACATTGCGTCATTTTTCTCAGCTCTTCAGACGAAAATATTGCTCTATGGTACGGAAGAAGAACTGCGTGCTGTTGTTTCAATGCTTACCTCAATACTTAGAGAATTAACAGACAACAATATAAAATTGGCAAATCGGTCGAATACGGCGTCACAATTAAAATTAATAATTAAAATGTGTCAAAATAGGTTGACTATTCTGGCTATAAAAAATGAAACAGATGATTTTTCAAAAACTTTTTGTACAAGAAATGTCTAAAGATTTCTTTATCCCCATAAATAAAGATACATCCTCCAGCCCCGTAAAGTATAACTTGTATCAATATGGTCTTATGGAAGCTTCTACCACTACTCAAAATGTATATACGAAAATATAAATATAATAACTTCCTCCAATATCAACTTTTATTAAAAACAGAAAATATATCGTTGACTATTTATATATATCTGCTTTCTCCCTCTCGTATTATCGTATCTAATGATAGAAGTATCATTCATTGACAGCAATAATGGTGACAGCTACTTTTTAAATATATTTCTTCACAAGTACAGTGCTCAGAGAAATCATCCCAAGTTTCAACTCACAGATACACTGCCCATTTTATAACGACATTAAAAAAAATAAAAAAAAATGTTTTAAATCCATGGTATTTTGGATGTCCGAACATTCCGAAAGGGTAACATCGATTGGGGTCACTTTCTTCTTGGAGCCAAGGTAAAAATGCGGATACCACAAAAATGCGAAGTACTGAACATCAATTTAATGTCTAATGGAAGGTCAATAGCCCACCAGTAAGAAACTTAAGAAATCCCTGGTTTGGCGAAGAATACCGTCAGATGCTCGCAGCCAAGTTTCAAGTAAAGTCGAAGGCGCAGACATTCAGAAAGAAGGAAAAATAACATGAAAAGAGCGCGATAATTTAAAGACAAGTGTCACTGCAGGAATGATGTTCCTTACTTTGTAAATGCCGTTAATGCCAGACATTTTGTTTTTGCTTAATGCATAATGAAAATTTCGTCTTGTATTTTGTTACTACGTAAGGTAGAAAATAAATTATAAGAACTGATAAGAGTAAAAAAAAGTAATATTCGACTTTAATTTAAGTGCAAGTCCAGACTGAACATGGACCTCAACCAACATGCGTCTCCAAATTAGCCCGGTCGCTAACTGGCTACAAATGCACTTTTCAAGTAGGTTGAAGTGTGTTTCTACTTATGCGTGCCATTTAAGGCAAGGTCTTTCTTTACTCTGTCAAACGCCTGGCTGGGAATCGAAGACTCTGCGAGCTTTGGTCGAAGATTTTCCAAAAAATTGTTCGCTCAAACGACCAGGGTCGCTAGTTTCGGGGTTTGTTCTTTGGGTTAACTACGCACTCACGTAAAAAACAGTTGTTACAATTGTTATATTCCACACAATCGTGCCATAATCCATGCCATAATACATAATCTGCTGTCCAATTCGTTTAATACTCTATCCCATCCCATCCTTACATTAAACATCCCCATATAGTGGACATGGGTAAACAAATTTTATGTATATTTGTATGTAACGGGTGATTTTTGAAGAGTTAAGTTTTTCAGGTTAGCACCACTGGTAAGTAATGGCGTCCAAACGTCATCTGTCAAAGTGAAAAGTTTTCAGTATACTCTGCCATTTAATCATGGAAAGACTTACAAACTTGCAACGATTGCAAATTATTGAATTTTTTTATCACAATTTGTGCTCTCCGAAAAAACGGCAGTTTGGTGTGGTTTATAGGCTGGTGGCATCATCGGTCCATTTTTCTTCAAAAACGACCGTGGAAGAAACGTTACCGTCAACGGCGAACGATATCGAGCCATGATACTCGACTTTTCTTTGCCCCAGTTGGCTGAGTTGAACTTGGTTGACATATGGTTTCATCAAGACAGTGCCACATGCCACACAGCTCGTTAAACAATGGAAATGTTGATGGATGAATTTGTTGAGTAGCTTATCTATTGAAATGGCCCTGTGAGTTGGCCGCCAAGATCATGCGATTTATCGCCTCTTGATTATTTCTTGCGGGGTTATGAAAAGTCGTTAGTCTATTTGGACAAGGCGAACACGATTGAAGCCTTACTGAATAACTGGATAACATAACACGCGTAATTCGTGGAATACAGGCCGAAATGATCGAAAAAGTGGAGCCAAATTGGACCTTCCGAATGGACAATTTGAAACGGAGCCGCGGCAACATTTACATGAAGTTGCATTTAAAACGTAAATGGCAAAGGCCTATTTATCGATTACAATAAAAAATTTAAATATTTGATGCAAATTTGAGTATTTTGTAAGATTTAAAAAAAACTACGCTTAAAAATCACCCGTTATTTGATGTATTTGGTTTGATGAGATTTGACATCTTGACATCTATCAAAATTCCTAGTTGATTCACAAATTAACATTTTTCTCCAAAAGTGGGCGTGGCAGAGATCAGATTTTATAATATTTATTCCTGTTTTGAATTCATATATACCAATAGCTTATATACCGAATTTCTTTATCGTAGATCGACACTTTCGGACTTACCAATATACCCTTTAACCTATCTCAAATGCTATAAAAATCGTTTTTATATAAAAAGTCCCTAAAAGTGCGCGTATGTTAAAAGATTCATTGCAATACATCGATAGTGTATTTTCATCGAAAGTTTTTTTTTTTTAATTATCATATACAATTTTACCGAAAACCGTTTATTACTGAAAACGCGTGCAAGAAGTGCGGGAGTGCACTTTGACACTTTGTCAAAACTCCTTACGGTTTGAACAAATACTACGTTTATCTAAAAAGTGGGCGTGGCAATAGCCTGATTTTGAAAATGTTTACTCTTGTTCTGGTGGGTGCAACAAAGAGTTCGTGTACCAAATATCATTGTTCTCAATATGTAAGACTCAGGAGCTGGTGGCGTACGAACATACGAAATCAGCTAACGATTCTGAGTCTATCCATATATTTTACCATGTATCTATCGAAATTATTTCTCTATGGTACAAACTTTGTATTAAAACTAATATACCTTTATTGAATAGGGTATACAAAAAGTGAACACAACTTAACGGATGGACGTTGTTCTTGGTGGAATCGAATGAAAGGAACCACTGCTCTTCTGTCTTATCTACGTTTAATATCGTGTGGTATTCATAACATCAACACTTCAATGGCCGCTAATTTTACTATTTGACGACTTGATGTCGCTAGCTCGACCACAAAAACCTTAACGTGCAATTTAACACCGCTATTCATTTTCGTATTTAGACTTATCATCTACAAACTTCTGTTGCACTCAAAACCAACGTTCATCTTTTATAAACATTGTACAAATGTCTACTATTATACGCAATAACTTAGCGAGTAATATATAATTTTTACGATATCGATTTTAAAAGCGAATAAGAAAGAAACGAAAAGCGCAGTACCGTTGTGATTAGTAACCTTTTTGTTTATTTATAGCTTAATAAAATACTTATTGTTTTTCAGCACTTCCATTTGCTAAGCAGCCATTTTTATTTTGGCTTCTGAAAAAACATGTCGTAAAAATATTTTGCGGCAATACTTTGTTTGCAAATCAACCGAAATGATAATCTTAGATAGTTTAAATAAAGATAAGGATAATTTATAGGTCTATTAATATTCTTAGTTATTTCCAAATCACCTTATCATTATCATGTGCATAAAGTGTTGGCAAATTCATTAGCTCATACTAATTGGGGTGACAAATTAATTAAAAAGCATGAGTATAAGATCCGATATATTGCTTTGTACAGTACGATTCAGTACGGGTATATACCAGACCAATATTTATTAAACAAGCAAAGCGTGAATTACAAATTCAAATCTATACTTTTGTTAAAATTATTTTTAACCTTTTCGTGCAATGTATGTATTGTTTTCATAAAAATGTTGACCTTGAGATTTTGATTGATCCTAACATTAAGATGAAAAATATTGGGCCAGGCAATTCTGTCCGTTTGTAGGTCTGTGATCAAATCTGGAGGTAAACGGATTTACTTCAAATATAGTTATCCAGACGACTTTTTGGAATTTCCATTATAGGCCCAAAACTAATGGTACTTACCTTATAACGTTTTTAGTGAAAATCAAACGATTTTGATTAAAAAAAATAATATTATTAAAGTTAATATTAAAATAATACTGCTTATCCTGTTTTTCTTCAAAAGTCGAATGACGGATATTTTAATAAGCGAAATTTGAAAATTTCTTATAAACTATGATGTCTAGGTAAAAATACAAATTTTTGTCGCAACAGGCTCGTTAGTATCCAGGGACTAGCTTTTTCAATTTGTGAGACTTGCATCACCCTTAACGTAGATACATCAGATAGTCTTATATTAATTTCTGAATATAATATATTTTTGTAAATGATTAAAGAATAACAATAACAACATTTAGTAACACATTCGTTTTATCCGTTTGCATTAATTTAAAGTAAAAACCCCCTATAATTAATATAAACCAATATCAGCAGTCACTAAAAGATAAGTGTGATCGTTTATCAGATTAGATAATAGTCTTTTCGTTGCTAATAAATTAACCAAATTTTGAAAAATACTTACTTTTATCCAATAGGAAATACCTTATGATCTTTTTAATCATATATATATATATATATATATATATATATACATATGTACATTATGTATGAAACGAAACTTCGCCAAACTGTAGGTTAATATAAATATATGTACACTTTAAGTTTGAAAAGTGGCCATCGTAGTAGACGCATTTTTAAAATGTTTGCATTTGTACTAGAGCAATAGCAATATTTTTAGACTTGTTCTGCTTCGTCAAACAAGTCTGTTTAGAAAATGTATAAACTGCACATGCGTCCTTATCAGGCATACTGGAGAGTTTTGCCTGCTTGTGTGTAACCGCACTTACACTCTATTCTACTACAATTTTACTTGATATAATGATACCTTAGATGTCAAAAACGAAATTGTGTACATGTATTTGTCCAAAAGTATAGTAAGGATGAAAGGGTAAGAACAAAAATAAATATCTAGTTTGTAACTTTGACGTTCCCTTTTGTGGTCATATATTGTCTCAATGATATCCACTGCCTCTTTTCTATTTCATGAATATTTTTCTCATCTTCTTATAAAATTGTACGCAAATCGTGTGAGCACCACTTTAAGACAGTCCGCAAATTCTCGTAAACCATTTAAGAGCATGCAAAAATTTGAGCAAACCGGGTCTGTAGGAGATGTAAAAATACCAGTGCATGCTCGTACAGTCGTACTGCAGAAATTATTGCTGCTGTTCGCGATAGTGTGTCTGAAAAGCCGTCCACCTCAACTCGTCGTCGTGCAGAATAATTGCACCTCTCAAGCTCGTCGTTGATGAACATTATGCATAAAGACTTTCATTTACACGCTTACAAGGTGCAATTGACTCAAGAACTAAAGCCTCTTCACCATTTCAAGCTTCGTCGATGGTCAGAATGGTGGCAAGAAATGGCAACAGTGGATGATCAATTTTCGAAGAAAATCATCTTCAGTAATGAGGCACATTTTTACCTCAGTGGGCCGTATTTTTTTCCAAAATGAGGCCGGTCAGGCAGTAACTGTGAATGGTGTTCGCTATCGTGAGATGATAACGAACTTTTTATGGCCCGATTTGGAAGATATGGATGTGGACGATATGTGGTTCCAACAGGACGGTGCCACTTGACACAAAGCTAACGAAACAATAGCTCATTTGCGCGACAAATTCAATGGCCGTGTTACCTCACGTGGTGGCGATGTCAATTGGCAGCCAAGATCATGTGATTTGACACCGTTGGACTTTTTTCTTTGGGGTTATTTGAAAGAAAAGGTGTACGTCGATAAACCAGTAACAATTCAAGAGCTTAAGCATGAGATAATTCGGCACATTAACGGTATAGAACCTCAATTATGCCTCAGCTTCATCGAAAATTTGGACCATCGGATGAAGTGTGCTGATATTTTGTTCCATACATAATTGCACCATACTAATATTATCATAATAAAAATAAATGACAATAATTTCCTAAATAATTTGTGTTTTATTCAAAACCAACATCGGCCCTTAAAATTTAACCACCCTTTATTTTACTTTTCTCGTCATGATCTGACAAATCATCCGAGTAGTATAAATTGTCAAGAATTAAATTAAAATATTAAAGATGGGATTTCAAAGAAAGGAATTCGCCAATGCAAAAATGCATTCTATAAATATTTAGTGCAGTTTCTTGCAATTACAGTCTTTCTACTAGAATGGTTCCTATGTATTTCGCTGTTGAAGGGAACCGCTGAACTGCACCAACAACAGAAGCATAAGTCTCCTACACATCGCATAAAAAATCCTAACTTCCGTCATATGTAAAAGCCTGGAACTGTTAATTATTAACTGACAAAAATGGGCTTAGCAGTAAATAAGAGTAAGACCAAATATATGCTGTCAACATGGAAGGACACACAACATCGGCTACATTGACAGTTATAACTTTGAGATAGTAAGTGTCCATGTGTACCTCAGCTCCGGTATTAACCCTGACAATATCTCGTCAGAAATCAAACAACGAACTACTTTTCCCAATCATTGTTTCTTCGGGCTAAGAATGAAATTAAGTAGTAAATCTCTCACTCGAACTACTAAGGGGATCCTATACAAAACACTGATCATCCCAGTCCTACTTTACGGCGCGGACGACCGTATCAAAATCGAATGAAGAAATATTAGGTCGTTTGGAGTAAATTTTCGCTCCCGTTCGCATTCGATTCGCAGCCGGTAGGACGCAGTAGATTAAGACCTCGCCTTAAGTGGCGCGCACAAGTAGAAACCGACCTATAGCAACTTAAAGTGATCAACTAAAGGCAGTTAGTTAAGTACCGGCTTAAATGTACAGGCATTTTGGTTGAGTACCATGTCATTCGGACTGTAGAGCCATTAAGATAAGTTAGTAAATTATTCTAATTAAGATATTAGTATAAAAAAGAGTAAGAGCGAAAGCATGAATTTCTGTAGTGATTTACGGATTTTACGGCCAAATCATGCTGGTCAGCTCGTGTGTTTTTGTGCTCTCTCTCTATTCTGCTCTCAGTTTGTTTTGATGACCCTTACACATAATAAGCCTCCGATCAAAAGAAATTCGTATTAAGTAAGCATTGCATGTATAGTTTATTTTGTCTATGATATGCTATGCGAGGAGAGAATAATGTCGATGCCTGCTTTGTTTTTCTTGGATTAGTTGTACGTCATGTCATTTATGAACAGTTACTTGAAGTGATGAGGAAGGACTTCTGTTATTTAAGAAACGTCGGTGCATGAACTTTCACTTCAATCTCGTAGCACTCTAGGTCTCTTCTTTTTCTATACGAGGTTTGATCAAACCCAGTAAATAAACAAATCCACGATATAGTTCTGGTTCATTCTTTTAACAAGTATGCATAAAAACCTTCGGTCTTGCGAAGCAGCAACCAACGCATCGTGCGATGAATTTTCATACTACTTTTCCGTGTATTGTATCATCATCATTATCCATTATGCCTAGAGCCAAAATAGTAATAGCAGACCACTTTTGTGGTAACTCGTCAAGAAAAAAATCATGAGCACAGGAATATCGGTCTCGCAAGCCTGAAAAATGATTACAAATATTTTATGTGCAAATAAATAATAAATAACGCAAATCATGTGAACACCTGGATCTCAAGAGTCGTAAATTGTGTTAACACATTTATTTGCAGGTTTTCGAGCACATCAAATTGATATTATTTGCGAAAAATTTGCTATTATTTTTGCGACGGCACGCACGCAAATATTTGCGACTTTTGCAAATCGTGTGCACATAACATAAGAAAAGTTCTTCACGCACCAAAAAAAAAAATTATACTGTTTTTTTTTGTTGTATTCGCTTGTTTCTGAGTTTAACATACATTCTGCTTTTTTAATGTTATACTCTTTCGTTTAGATATAGTTTTAAATTTTTATATAAATAGCATAACCCTAGTTTTAGTCTTGCAACGACATGACAAGAGCTTATCAAACATCAATGAATGTACGCCAATGAATGTTTTGAATGTTTTTATTATTAAGGTAGTTACATCGCTGTGAGCACGCTTGTCTCATGTCTTAAAAGATGTATACCGGTTCCTGGGTGACTCGGCCACATGTTAAGAAAATATTTGCCTATGACATCAGCATTGACATTAACGCTCTTTTAACTTCTAAAAACAAAGTGGTGCAACATGATACAAAATTAAATTAAAGCAATGTTTATATATCTGGACTAACACACTATCAGGTATGTAGTATGACACCTGCGAGTAAAATGCCAATGGCATAGCAAATTATAACAACTTATTTTGAATTTGTGCAATTAAAGAAGCAGGTCAATACTCGACTGTGTTGTTTAATTCGAAGGACACCCTATTCGCCGAAATCAACAAACAATTTTCAATATGATTGTATGGACCAACATTGTGCGCATGCGACAGAAATATCTCTGCTTTGTTTTATTTTTTTTTTCTATTTTTGTTTAAAAAAAAAAACAAAGAAAAACATATGCATCATTCAATTAATTTATTTATTTAAAAAAAAAACGCCACCACAACAAATGCTGAAATGCGATGTTTAGGCTAAGAATACTTACTTGTTGTGTTTTGATTTGACCGGAATATGGCTCGGGTTTATTGATTTTTCAAATCACTGGAGAAAATTCCTTAGGAAAAGGATTTGATAACTATATTTTCACTACCATCTTTGCTCAGCATTGCCTTTTATATAGTAAACTTCACGTTCAAATTTAAACCGCGAAAGATATTTTAGAATTCAACTTCACTTTCAATCTTTAGTATGCGTAGACAACCGATTTTGAGTCCATTACTTAGCGTAGTTGATATGAAACACAAATCGACACCAGCATGAGACAGACCAGTCTAATTTAATTTGCCAGCATAAATCACTATTCCCCAAGTACCTAGCAGGTCGATTTTTTTAATTAGACACAAGTACGGCAGCGGTATAAGATATAGGAAGAGTTCAGCAGTAAAGTATCCAAACGAAAAGAACGAACAGTGAAATCAAAACAACAATCGAGACTTTACCTTGCTCTAACTGTGTGGAGCTAAAAATAAAATGTTTCCACCGCACGATACAACTAGATAGAGATACAAATTACAACTGATACGAACGACTGTAGATGTAGAACGTAGAAGTGTAGAATGCTGTCAAACCACTACCACTGTTGACTATTGACAAACTTCTACGGCCGTTGTTGTTTTTGTCGGATTTTCAGTGTGGCCAGCTGTAGGTATAAAATATTTTTATTTTTAATTATTTATATAAGTAGATAGATGTTAATACGTACCTTGTTTTTAAAATCAGTGAGTTAAATAAAGTACATGTATATACACTTTTTATATATTAATTAAATGAATGTATGCGTTTAATTGTATCTAATCATTTTATTTTTGAGATTTGTTGTTAGGGTTAAAAAATGTTAATTTTTTGCTGCCAATGTATTAATTAATTTCTCATTAGTGTTATCAAAATTTAATATTTTTATATTCTCTTGTAATAAAAATAATACCGTGTACCTACCGAATTTCATGACAACGGACGATTTGCAATAATATAATTTTCGTTTCCAATGTTTTTTTAAACTCAACTTTAGTTTATTTTACACTTCGCATTCTATTTTTGGATACAAAATATGTTATCTCTTGTTGTCCTAATTTATATAAAATAAAGATTGACATATTTTAAAGTTATTGATCGGAAGATGTAGCCATGTCTGTCAGTCAATAGTTTTTAGGTAGGATAATGAAAATTGGTCTATGAATTCTCTGTTCGACTAAGCAGAACATGTGAAAATGTTCAAAATCCGATCAAGTCAAGCTATAAGGAACTGTATAACGTTTCTGACCACGCCCAAGAATCGATTTTTTTTTTTAAATTTTAGGAAAATAAAAAAAAAACTTGGTTGTATTGTTATATACATTTCGTCTGTAAACTCCGCACACTTTTGGTACATAAGCCCTCCGGTACAAGTATAAATCTATTTAAATCTATTTTAAATTCAACTTTTCACAGAAATGTAATTTTTTAAACCCTCAAGCTTAGTACGCTGCTCGAGCTTAATTTTAGCTCCCATACAAAATTCTCTCCAAAAATTAGCTGAGCTAAATTTAAGCGAATCCATTTAGCCGAGCGGTACGCTGCTTCAGCTAAAAAATCAAACATTCATTTCAGACTGTACTGGATGTATCTGTCACAATTTAGCGCGCCCATTAATAGTTCGGGACATTTTCTCAAGCTAAATTTTGACACATCGTATTGTTTTCTTCTGTTGTGCTTTTGAGTTGTTACAATAAACTTATTTTTCAAAGAACAGCTGTTTGTTATGACACTTATCCACAAAGCACTCTATGTCAAAATTTAGCGAGGATTTTAGCTAGTGTTTGGAGAGAAATAATGGAGAGCAGCTAAAATTTAGTTTCGCTCGAGCAGCGTACTAAGCTTCAGCTATTTTTAAATAGAATCTGACTAATATAGGCAATTTATTTATTTATCTATATTTCATCCACAAATTTTTGTTAAACCATGCCCACTTTTTGAAGGTGTTTTATCTAAAAAATTGTTATTGGTAAATGTTCAAAGAATTTCCAAATACTAAATTCAAACAAAATACTTAGCAAATATTATTATTTTCATTTCATCTATAGTTTCTACAGAAAGACCGAATTTCAATTTCAATGTTACTATAATTGAATTTAATTAAAACGAGTGGTGGGTGCGCACGACTAGATTGTACATAATTGGACCTCGCGGTTCAATATTGTATTGTTTTCCAAATATTTTCGACCTCAAGATTTTGATTAATTTTAACATTATGATAAGTAAACATGAAAAAGTGGTTTTCGCAATTATGCATCGTGAATAAAATTTTGGGGCCTAATTTAATTTTTGGTTAGATATTTTGAATTTGACTCAGATTTGTTTACATCAGTTAATTACAGGACATTTTTTGCAAATGTTTATTAAAATCTAAAGAAACGGTGCAGATTGTACACTCACATTTTCGTAAACAAAATAATTATATTAGTAATTTATGAATTTAATGTTTTCTCCAAAATAATATATTGAATTTTAAAGAAATTAAGTACATATGTTGTATAGTTGTGTCCATCCTATCCCATAGGGGTATATTAGCTTTGATATTAATTTGTAACATAGAGAAATAATTTAGATAGACATATATTAAAGTATATACATCGACGCAGAATCTACAACTGAGTCGATTACACCATTTCTATCTGAGTGTCAGTCCGTATGGAATTTTCTATTCTAGCTCCGTCCATGAGCTACTAAATCAGATAATATAAACTATATTATCTGTAATACTAACTACTATAGTATTGCTATACACATTTCATATTAACCTACGCCGATTTTTAAGCCCGTCCGAAACAATTCAAAGCTAGAATATTGAAATTTTGTTTATAAGCTATTTATTATAACCCAGTACAAGTATATATAAATATTGAAAACCTGGCCACGCCCACTTTCAGAACAAAAAATAATTTTAGTCAAATTGGGATAGTGTATTAACCGTTTCGCACAGCGGATTGTAGCCTTCTCATATTTCACACACGTTTTTAAAACTTGTTACTACAGGGAGCATAATATATACTACATTTTATTATCGTTTAACCAAACCTAACGATTTTTTTCTGAAAAGTGGGCTGGTTGAAATCTTCATAGACACGCTGAGCACGTGTCCACAGTAGTGTGAGATTTTTACTCACTAAAACCACCACCCTTTTAGTATTTGTATTGCAACTAAGTGTACGACTTATCTATCAATTTTTTTATCACGAGTAATGAATGTTTGACAGGTAACTTTCCTTTGAGAGTTCCTGCTTTATCCGGACTTTATAGCGCGGTTCGTGATTATCAAGAATTTGGAGGACCGTTGTGTCAACGTGTAGCAATAACGTTTTTTTATGTTTTCGTGCAAAATTTTTCGTTTCATCTTTAACCGCGGGAATACCCAGATCTCGGTGTAGATCTTCCTTCCTTATGTACCACGGCGCATTAACGAATGATCTTAACATTTTGTTTTCAAAAGTTTGTAAAATATTTAAATTCGTTTCACTGGTACAACGCTATAGTTTTATACCATATGTCCGGTCTCCGACATCGAATGTAATAAATCCAAAGGACAATGCACAGGGGCCTGTCTGGTTGACTTTGAGAAGGCCTTCGATACCGTGTGGTAAGAAGGGCTTTTCTACAAGCTAACCAGACTTGGCATGCGTAAACCCATGCTATACATGATTTATGAAATGCTTATTGGAAAGAAGTTCGTTGTCAAATGTGGCAACGTAATTTCGAGTAAAGTCTTTGAAATTAAAAACGGTTTACAACAGGGGGCGGTGAACTCCCCGATATTGCTTAACATATATACAAGTGATCTTGTAGGTTCCCTCAGTCACGCTATGGCGTACGCAGATGATCTAGTGGCGTACAGGTCAGGTCCGAAAACCGAGGTCATCAACATACTTTTTCAACGTGACTTCGATCACATTAAGGGATATTGCGATGATTGGAAATTGAGGATCAATTTCTAAAAAACCGAAACAATTCTGTTTAGGACCCCATTGCGTAGGGCTTCTGGCGATACCAAAATTAACACTAAAATATTGTGTATCATTGGACAGCATCGACGGCCGTTGGCGGTGAAAAGTGAAGTCAAATACCTTGGCATCTGGCTTGACAAGTTTCTGTATTTTAACAAAAATGTGGATGCTTGTCTGGCCAGGGCTAGGGGGGCTTATGCCCTGACAGGAAGATTGTTTCAAAGCAGTCAACTTGATTCAAGGGTGAAAGTCATTTGCTACATGGCCCTCATAAGGCCGATCATCGCCTACGGTTGTCCTGTGTGGTTCAATGTATCACCAGCCTACATTGAAAGGATACGGCTGTTTGAGAGGCGTTGTCTCCGATCCTGCTTAGGATTGTACAATGGGGCTCAGCTGAATAGAATCGACAATGTCCTAATTAAGGTGATTCGAAGGTACGCTGCAAGGGCGATGGCTAGTGACAACAGCCTGATCTTCAGGGCTTATTACCCCAATGAAACATACATGGAGAGTACGCTCATGTCTGGCTTTACTCCACCAGAAGCATTCATTTATATAGACTCGTTAGTGTTAGTACAGGAGAGGAACGGTATCCCGGTTTTATACCACCGCTTCCGTGACGCGCGTGACAATGCTCCGGATATTCCGATATCGGATCGCGATAGGACCGATGCTAAAAAAGCAGCGAACGGAATTCTGGTGGCTACATGAGGAGGGTGATTCTGCACTTCCTCAGGACTTTGCGGACTTTTAGTCCACGACTTAGGTTTTTAAGAAAATTAAATTAAGAAACAAGGTCTGGGGCAGGGACGTGTACACCATATTGGCGTACAATATGGTTGATTGCATGCTGCCTGCTGACTGAAAGACTCGATCAGGATATCGACCCCTCGGGGCAGTTAAGTTAATATTTTAAGTTAAAAAAAAAGAATTTAAAAGTAAAAAAAGCCATATGTCCGATTTTAGTACCTGTTTGTATAATTACAGCTTGTTATTAAAGTTAACCAGTACAGGGGTCTGTATTTATTTTAAGTTCTTCGCATTTCGTTTTAACATGCTACTTTAATTTTGCATAGAGTGTCATTCCGAGATATTTCACTTCATTTGCAAAAGGGAATCGAACGGTATTTAGAAATACAGGCAAACTGTTGATCCGTTTATACGAAAAATCTACATGAATCGATTTTCTCTCATTAAGTGCAATCCGCCAGGATTTTGTCCATTCATTAACCTCGTTAAGACCATTTTGTAATTTCATATTATTTGTTTCCTCTATTGTTGTGCTAACGCTTCCTTGGGGTTCCATTATTTCTTTGAAATCTGAATATTCGTTTCAAAGTTTCACACGAAAGAATCTATGCTCAAGATACGACACTCGGATTTTATTTAATTGTTTAGGCAATTGTCAAAAGCTTGTGACAGGTCAAGAAACGGCTGAGTGAATTTTCTTTTCTTCGAAAGCTTTCTCAATTACATCAGTAATTTGATGTACTTGGTCCACAGTCGGATGTTTACTTCTAAACCCAAAATTGATAGTCTGATTCCAATGATAATAATCTGATTTCTGATCAATAATGGGGTGTAAGCGACCGAAAAATATCCTTTCAAAAACTTTTAAAAGATTTTATTTCATTTGGTGATTTTCCTGTTTTTAGAATCATAATTACTTTCGCGACTTTCCACTGTTTTGGTATGTACTCTAATCTAATTGCCGCATTTACAATGTAGAGAAGTTTAGTTAATGCTTTCCGTGGGAACATTTTAAGAAGTTCTTTCGTAATCAGGTCATAACCTGGAGCCTTTTTAGGCTTTAGTTTATGTATTTCCGGTTTAAGATCAGCAATACTTGCATACAATATTATCGAAAAAATTAATGTTTTGATTTTGGGCTGGACCATCAAGATGTGCTGCAAAAATGTCTGCTTTTTCCATATGGCCGTTTTATGACTCTAATTGCTTCCCAGAGCGAATAGTTCGATTCCTTTCCAGGGGTAAAGCTTTGCAGTTAAGTTTCTACTGCATGGTTTTTAAAATGTTTAATCGAATTTGATAGCAAGTTACTCAACCTATTTAAATATATCTTATCTTGGGGAGCACGTGCATGTTGCCATCTTTGACAAGCTTTTCTTTTTGTCCAACCATTTTTTTTTTATTTCCCGTGGGTACTTTTTCCCCAATGGGGATCTAAACGATACACCCAGTCCGATATTATTTTGCAATATCGTTTTTTAAGTCTTCACAGTTGGTTTTAACGTTTGGTAGTCTGGGTGGGTTTTCATTTCTAATGAGTGACTCGCTCGTTGTTAGAATGACCTGAAAATGGTCAGAGAAAAGATCAAAGCATTCTTAAACTTTGATTCCATTTGAAGGCAATCCTTTTACAATGAAAAAATCGATTAAATCCGGTATTTTAGTAACATCAGTTGACCAGTAAGTTGGTTTCCCCTGTATTGTACTTTCTACCTACATCGTTAAGCATCCAACCTGTCTATGCTTTGCATCTAGATCCCCAGAATGTATGTTTTGCATTAAAGTCCCCTCCGATGGCAAAACGCTGTCCATCGAATGTTTTCGAAGTCAATTTTCTCAACCTTGCATCGTGGAGGGTAGTAAATAGAAGAAACTTGACTTGTAAAGAGCAAACTTGCATTGTTTCGACTTCTAATTTAAAATCAATCGAGTGTTCGATAACCTATTTTATATATAGTGATGCTCCACCTCTAGCCATATTTGATAGATGTATAGAGCATGATAGTCTAGGTAACCTTTAATCTTTAAGTTAGAATTACTCCTTGCATGAGTTTCGGATATTAAACAGACGTCGATATCTTTTTCTCGCATAAACAAAGTTCTCCAAGTTTCTGCCAAAGGTCATTGGCATTCAAGCAAAAATTTTAAGAAATATATTCATGTCGGAAGTAAAGCGCGTTTATTGCGAATACTATTTTTAAGCTTAACTAGCCTGTCGATAATAAGTTTATTTGTTTCCCTTTGTTCCTCAAGTTTTGAAAGTAAAATTGAAAAACGTTAGAAACGGGGTCAGGTGAGATATTTTTTGAGCGTTACCGGATACTGTAGCTTGGACATAAGTTTGTATATTTGCTTTTGGATATACATGATCCGACCGCATTTCTGATGGCCTCGCTATTTCTTTAAATTTTGGTTTTTCTATTTTAGCCTGCTTTGAGATTTCTGTGAAATTTTGCTAGAAGATTTCGTCCGTCTTTTTTGGAACTCTTTAGCTACTTCGCAGCCTAGATAATTTGCGGGATGATCGCCTTTACAATTAATGCAAATAGCAGGAGTTTTCTTATATTTTGTTCAAACTTCTGCTTTATCGATATTAAAGGCAGACCGCGCTTATTATATTTTCTCATCCTCTTTTTGCTGGTTGGCTCGCTTGACAATGTTATCGTCATAACTTTATACTGTCTGTTTTTCAGATCGTTAACTATATCATCCTTTAACAACGACGCATGAAACTCTCTAGCTACAACGCTTAAAGGTCGGTATTTAGTTTGCGAGATAATAGACGGTAACTTTCAGGGTCTTTAACGCATTTTTTTAAGTGAATTTTGTAATAGTCGTCAATACCGATCACATTAATTGGCGGTGGGGCCCTTGTTTTAGGCGTTTCCCCTTACAAATATTTTTGTTATTGTGATAAATAACTTCAGGGGAGGATTCAGCTTTCCTTTTTTTATCGGTATTTTCTTTTGAATACAGTCGGTTTCTCGACTGAGTTCTTCTTCATCCGTATGGTATTCTGAATTAATGGGACAGTTTGCAATCGGTATTGGTTCATTATTCATAAGTTAATTTTAATGAACTCTTTAGGGTCATGTTTTCATCCGGTGGAGAATTTTCTTACGAAGCTCTTCGCAGAGCAGTTCGACTTTGTTTAGCCTTGTTCAAAGAACTTCTACGACAGGCATGCGTTACCTCGGGTATATTCTGACCCTTAACCCGAAGGGGTTTCTAAAAAGTGAAGTTGGCGAGGTAAATTTGTTTCCCATAAGACTATTCCAGGCTAAACAACAGGCAAGAAAAACTAAGACCAAAACCAAAACGTACGCTATACCCATATTAAAACCTAACTATTGCATGAATTCCTTCATTCGGGGTGATACGTTGAACATTAGGCATGTTCCACTTACAGATTCCATCGATATGTCCAAACGACCCCTCTCTACGCAAAGCTGAGATTTTATGCAATACACTGAGACTAAAATTTGTTATATCTTGTGGGGAATTAAAGTGGCAACAAATCTCTGAGGGAGACGTAAGTTGAACACGCCTAAAATGTGGGGAATTCATCATTACTATAAGATGCTATTTAAGGAAACCATTTTTTGTCATAATAAGTTCCCCTCTGCCAATAATGTCGTTTGACGCTTATAATATAAGGCGAGACAATTTAAAAATGTTCATTTGCGAGTATAACAATGTTCGTAAAACATATACAAATTGTATACCCTAGCCACATTTTGTACGACCAATCTTAATTAAATTAAGAATTAAACTTGTGAACATCATACAGCGTGGTTATATTGGCTCTGTTAATTTTATCTCTGTAGGGTTATAGAAAGAAATGTTGGACATCCCTGTATTAATATGTTTCTAATATACAATTTATTTTGTACAACTGCCCTCTCACAGGAAACACTCCCAATAGTTCCTAACCCTTTCGAACATTTACATAACGTTTAGTGCAATCGTCCATTGACCAATGAGAACAGAGCTTCATCTGAGATATCTTACGAAATCTTAAATCCGGAACACGGCCAATGTGTATCTCAATCGTGAATCTGTATCTTGAACAGAGTATATCTACTTACAGTGAATAGGGACACTCTCCATACATATGCAACTCGTACTACTACAAACAAAACAAATACGTCGCATAAGTGAAAACAGGTAAAAAGGATTGATTTTAAACCTCATACGCAATCACGTATAAAAAAGAACATAACACATTTAACGACCCCTATCGCATTTAGCAATTTTGCGTAAGATATATAAATGAAAATTTCCCATAATGCTTTTGTAGAGGTGGGCTGAAGTGATTGTCAGTGTAGTAGTATTTCTCCTCAGCTATTCAAAAATCAATTGACTTGGCCAGGTTACCAAGTTTGACTTTTAAAGTTTGTTTTATTTTTTGTTTGTGGCATTGGTTATTGATTAAAATACTTAGTTATACAACTTCAATATAAATGTTTCACTGAAGAATATAAAACTAAACATTTTTGCATATCTATTACTTCGTTATATATCATATTGAACAATTTTAAGTTTTATTGACAATACTTTTTAGGTTCCTTATTGTATAGATGATGGTTACACTGATTACGTCGGTAGACTCGAGGGGAGATTTCTTTATTTTTTTTACCCGTACTATTAAAGGCGTACTGAAGTTGAATTGTCAAAAGTTATTCAATTCCATCTAATAATTCAAAGAAAGGGTGTTACAATCAGGGCCCGTGCGAAATTTAAAATAAAATAATTATTTTATATATGATATCGTTGTTGATAACTAGAAAGCAATCTGGAAAGATGTTGAGAATTTGTATATAAGGGAGAAAAATAATTCATTTATAATGGCTCCCAAATTGACAGATGAGCACATTTTTCCAAATATATTTAAAAATATAAAGGTGAGGCTTGCCGCTCTATTGATAAGTACAACAGTTTCAGCTGGAATTAATACTTTAGCTAGTTTAGGTGCTGGTGTTCATCTGCTTAGATTACCTCTGTTATATGATGTCTCCAATTCAACTAAACTTCAACAAATCCAAAAAGTTCAGAAGATAATTTGTGAAAGATTCAAAAAATTCAACTAAAAAATACGATTTATAAAATGATATTAATCAACATTTAGTGCAATAAAGAAAACTGTGTTAAATGTCTCTGAACAAGAAAACTTAATCAATATTACTTGGAAAACAACGTTGCGATTTTACGCAACCGAAGATATTACATTTGCAGAAGCTATTTGAAATAAAAGCAATACGCCATCATACGATTGTTCATTAATTATTGAAGTTTATGCATTTTTTTCTTAAATTTGAATTTGTTTACTGAACGATTTTTCAGTAACAGAGCAATTTGACGTTTCCAGTAGACAAAAATAAGAGGGGTATTCATGCAACATCGGAAAGTCGTCGTAAACGTTGTAAACGTGATAAAATTACGACGTGGTAAATGAACTGTCAAATTTTATATGGGAAATCTTTTCTAACAATATCGGAATTTTCTCACAGGAATTGGGTGCGTAAACTGAGGCGGTAAATGTTGTAAACTTTTGAATTGCTATTTTGACATTTAAACAGCCACTATCACACAACAAAAGTATGCGCTAAACTAAATCAAATTATCGAGAACGGAAAGACAACAAATTACTAAAATGAGATTAAATTCAGTGGGTTACCGCATTATTTAGTGATGATGTTTTAGGGTCGTTCATGAAACGTCGTCGTAAAGTTATAATCTTTCGCACGTAATAAAATTACGATGTTGCATGAATACCCTTAAGGTTTTTGTAGGGGGAAAAAGTAATATTTGATATGACATAACTCGGTTGGACGTCATTTGAAATCGTAGAATGCTTCGCATTTCACAAATTTCGCTTTAAAAACCGAACAATAAAACTGTCGACCTCAGTATTGAAAATGCATTTAACTGAAAGAAAAGAAAAAATCAAATAAAGCTTAAACTAGGAGTGTGAGTAAAAAATGTTTCCTCTTATTTTACAAATTAAGAAATAAAGAATATGAGGGTCCGAGATTTACACGACCTTCTCAAAAATTCTTAAGCTAGTTAGAGAATCTTGAACAAAAATTTAAATACTGTTTTGCAAATATGTATTTTCTTAAAAACTTTGCACTTTCATTTTGAAAGAAATGATTTATTTGCTGTAAAAATGAAAATAAGGAATTTCTCATAAAATTTTATGTTTAAGTACAAGTTTATCATATAATTAAACAGTTTAATACGGAAACAAAAAAACTAGCAACAAACAAAAATATTAAAAAAAATATATATTATTTTGCTATTTTTTCTTACAACACACCCTGTGTAACAATTCGAAAAGGTTCTATTCTACTCCTTTTCTATCTCTCTTCCACTGCAAGTCTTCCTTACTACCGTCTATTTCTCGTGTATGTGAGGCATAGCGGTACTTCAAATTATAAAATCGTCGAGAGTGTCCCTACTCACTGTGTAGATATACTCTGATCTTCAAGTTTAATTGAGGGCAACTTCACGCTACAGATTCACGTTTGACACTTAAACATTAGCATGTGTTGCTTCTTGTTTCCAATTTAGCTTCGATGAATAGGATTTTTTATTCTAATTTAATTTTTCTTCTATTGAAGTTTTGCTTCATTTTTAATTATTTTAATAACATTTTCATATTTATTTTCTTTAAATAATTTGATTTATCTAAGATTTTTTTGGGACAATGCAAGAAAACTTTATTTCAAAAAAACTGAAAAGAGGAATAATACTTTGAAAAACATATCTTCCAATTTCGAATGAGGAAGATTTTTAAAAGCTTATTTTATAGTCCAATTTATTACTTAAAATATATAAATACATAAATTAAGCATCCCTTTCCAATCAAAAAAATTAAAATTTAATTTAAACTTTATAGTGAACGCTTTTCAAATGTAGATCTGAGAAGAAAATACACAAATGCTGACCGATTTAGATTTTGACAAGCAGACGATATACCAACCAGCCGTGTATCTCTATTTTGACTGCGATATAAGATACAACTACAGATGCTGGTCAACCATTAAAAATGAAATTTAATTTTCATGAATCGCTACGCTACTGACTATTGAAGGCTGGCATCTTTGTATACATCTACCTACATATACCTTTTTGCTCTACTAGTCGCAAAAGTGGCGCTGTTTGGATAGCAAACCAGCTAAAAATTAAAATGTTTATATCAAAATGATAATTTAATCGCACAGCATTTTATATATTTAGAGAGTTTATTATTTATTCAATATAATACCATTTCAACTTATATATTGACTAATAGTAAAATGTTTGGAAATACGGGCTTGAATTTTCGTCTTATACATAGTTTTCTAAAGGCAATCTTCTACAAATGAAAATTTCCCTAATTTCTATTTATGAGTGGAAAAGTCAGAACGTGACATCTAGTGACAAAAAATAGAATATGTTTAGTGCTAAACAATTTGAATTATTGAAGGGTAGCATTTTGGTATACATTGACATATTCCTTTTTTTCTACTAGTCGCAAAAATGGAGCTTTTCGTATGGATAAAAAGCAAAAAAAAAAAAATAAAATTACATTTTTTGTATTAAAATTATAATTTAACCACACAGCATTTGATAAATTTATTTATATTGCCTAATAGTAAAATGTTTGGAAATACGCGTTTGCATTTTCGTATGGCAATCCTGAATAAATTAAAATTTCCCTTAATTCTATAACACTTTACATGTTCTTTTTTCAGATGTAGAGACGCTTTTCAAACTTTGACGAAATGTTGGAAATAGCTACAATTGGTTAGTAGTGAGAAATAAAAGATTTGAGGATACACAGAAACGGTGGTTTGTGTAAGTGCGGTTTGGTTGGTGTCTATGCTGTGGAGAATTTAAACTGTGTAACGACCAGAAAATCTGAGATGAAGATGGCATAGTGAGGCACTTACTTAAAGTCACGACTTCTCATAATAAAATGCAGATGTCACTTTCACCCATATAAAAATGTGTGAGAAGTTCAACGCACACATTCCAATGTTGTAACCAGTGCTGCCAGAAATCATGATTTAGCAATCATGCTATATACTAATGTTTTGATTTTAGATTCAAAGCAAATATAAAAATAATTTCACATCAAATTATTTCATAAAACATTGATTTTGTACCTATTTTGCAGCGTAATACTTACTGGTTGTGGTATTAGCTGCTATATTTTGCAATTTTATCATTTTCGACAACCGTTTTCGATAACAAATAAAAAAAAATAGGTTTGGTAGCACATTTTCTATCCAGGCTAAGGGCGTAAGACTGGATAATTATCCAGGTTTCGCGAAATCTATATAGGCTAAGGTGTTGTTGTATTTTACACGTAAATTGTTTGCTAAGCCTATATAGATTTGGAGTGAAGAGAAAAAAACACGCCTTATATTAAAACAAACGTACCTACATTGGGCTTAAACTGAAAAGCAGACAGTAACACTTTATTTGTATGCTTACTTGTTGTTTCTGTACTTCCATTTCACTCATTCCTTCCCCCGTCAATGTACTTGTTTTACTCGTTACAAGTCACAATTTGCTTTAAAGTGTCTATTTTAAGTTATATCCCTTTTTTGTTTTTACCATTATCTAACTACGAAATGAATCATGCTTTTTAACTCAAATCATGTTTTTTTGAATTTCTGTGTGGCAGCATTGGTTGTAACCTGTCGTTTAATGGCTACTTATACACCGTGGACTATATTTGGGCAGGCAATAAATATTTAAGTCTCAGAAATTTTCTATTTATACCGTACATTACTAAAGGCATAACTAACGACATAAAATACTTCATTAGACATCTTTTGCATTACCGTGAATTATGTTTTCCCAAAATCAGCCCCAAAGGCTACGTTTTTACCGTGCATAATAACCGTGACAAGGGGCAAAGTAGAAAAATTCTCGCTTTGATAATAGTTAGTATACCACTTCAGTTGCATTTATGGTCCATCTATGCGCAAGATAGAATTAACAGTTAAATTTATTGTAGTCCAGGTCACCTAAATAAGTGGACTGACCTAAACAGTTTAGTCCTTGTTCGATGAGTTTACACCGATGAGACATACACCAAATTTAGGCTTAGTCCCGGTTATTGTCATTGGTTACTATTGGTTATTATTGGTTACAGAAAACACAGACCACACCACAAACCAACTCAGTTGTGAGTATAACTTCAGGACAACCATCCCCAGTCGCCTTTAATGGGAATCGGATACGATCGACACTAATAACTCGATTCATATCCAACAATTCACATCTATTCTCCGAGATGCTTAACCTAAGCATTTCCTTTCACCTTCCCCATCATTGTAGCGTTTTCCAGGCGAAAATCATTGCAATTAAAGAAGCCTTGTCCTAGCTGCAAAGGAATGTAATATCTACGAAATACATTAATATCTTCAGTGACAGCCAAGCGGCAATTAAATCCCTGGAATCCATCTCTTTCAAATCGAAATCAGCCCACGAATGCCGTGTTGTAGGCTTGTGGATGGAAAATTTTGGATTTAAGAATTGGTAAGGAAGGAAATAAGGATGTGGACCTTGGGATAGGAAAAGGTAATAGAAAGGGAAAGAGTGCTGAGTGTGAAAAGAGTGGCATGCTTGCGTAGCACGGCTCTGCTCGCCGGATGGGTTGGTTCCTTCTCACCACACTCAACGTAACCTACCACAAAACATAAAACATGCCGGATCTTACCTAAAGATTTCAAAAGCGGACGGACGTTCACCACACTGTAGGGCTGCTTGTGAAATTGCAGCGTTGCCTTAGCCTTACCAACCTGGAAGTTTGCGGCCTAGTTTAAACTTCCCCTGCTTAGTGAAAGTCCTTTAACTCACCTTTCACCCCCCGAAATGTTGTTACATAGCACTTGTTCATGTTTTTATCCATGAGATCAAAGCTGGGTATATATAAAATTAAATTTAATATATTTTAGGTATTCTTCGATTGAAATGCAACGTCTTATGTATCTAGTTGTTCAATGGTCAGTGCCATAGAACAAATGATTTTTGCACCGTTTATCCTTCTTTTTACAACAAAGATTTCGTAAAATGTTCCTTATTAATTCTATTTGTATCTCCGCATGTAATATTATATTATTTGTTCACTTAATCTTGTAATTAAAGTATTTTGAATTGTACAGCATCTACTAATAAATTTACTTAAATTTACTCTACATGCTTTCATTGAATAACGTCCGAGAAAAACGAATGCATATAGTACCTCACTTTAAATTTCTGCTTCCAGCTCGCTCCTTTTCGTTTATTTCAAACAGTCAATTCTGGTCATCAAATGTATTTGTTTTGTGATATTAAAGTATTAATTATGTTATTGGATAATATACACTTAGAATTAATGGTACGTTTAAGAATTATTGTCTTAGTACTTATTTTTAATTTGTATGATTAGCTTATCTCTTTTTTAAATTTTTTTGAAATTTTCTTGCATAAAGTTTTCTTTTTTTTTCATGCCTCGAGTACCGAAGGTTTTTTCACGTACCTTTTTGACTACCATTCTTGTACCTGTTTTTTTTTTCCTTCACAAATAGTGAGAGAAGGCCATACTAATACAAACCTTTATCCACAATTTAGATTCGAATTCAAATCTGTTTGGTGTCAAAGTTGGAAAAGCGCCTCAACATGTGAAAAAATAACATGTTAAGTTATATATGTCATTTATACAGGATTACCATAAGAAAACTGTGTTTAAGACGAAAATCCAAACGCGTATTTCCAAACATTTTACTATAAGGCATATACAAGTTGATATGGCATTTAATGCAATAAATAATGGACTTTTTAAATATATGAAATGCTGTTCGATTAAATTATCAATTTAATACAAAAATGTAATTTTAATTTGGCGCTATTTTTCCATACGAATAGTGCAACTTTTGCGACTAGTAGAGAAAAGAAGGAATATTACAATGTATACCAAAATGCTAGCCTTCAATCGTCAATTACCAATTCGGTTGTTTTTAGTTTTCGTGCCTAGATGGCGGTGGAATCATAAACAGCAACACAGAATGTCAAAATTTTATCAGCTGGTCGACAAATCAAATTTAATGTGGATGCACACTACTTACCATGAACTTACCATTTTTTAATGTAAATATTTTATTTAGCAATAATTTCAAACAAAAATATATTTAGCTGACTGTAACAGCTGAATATCTCTTTATGAGATGGCAGAACATTTCACCATTCACCCCTTCTGATTGCCGGGCCCCAGAGACATACCAGGGAACTGCCAGGTGGATGAGTTTGAAAGACAAGGCACTACTCTTGATATCCTTCCGCCAGTAGATATGCCCCTCGCTACATGTAAATTACAGATCAAACTGGATGCGATCAAGAAAGCAAACCACAGGCCTACACTCAAAAATACTAGACGGTAGAAGCAGCTGGATGAAGGAGAGGAGGAAAGTATTACTCAACTTCTTTGCTCTTCCAGCTCTCTCAGACAAAAGAAAACTCCATCTGGGAAACTACTTGAGCTGGCTAATATCAATGTCAGAAACCTCCTTCGCTACATAATCAGCTCTGAATGGTTCAATTAGGCGAACGAGTATAAAGAAAATCTTAAGCCTTGGGATTTGCAATATTTACACACAATAACAAGTGCTTGGGATATATTAAACATGACAATTCAATTAAATGTTTGGTGTGCAAAATCGAAATTAATTTCTATACTATTTAATATGTAGCTATATGATATTTTTCGCGTTTAAATTAATAGAAAAAGATATTAAGATATTTTTACATTTAATATAAAGGGTCAGCCAAATAACTTTTTTTTTGAAAATGCTATAAAAAAAAACTACTGAATATTTTCTCAAATTTCTTTTTTATTTGAAAGTACAATCCTTCCGGTTAATAATAGAAAATAATTTTATTCAAATGGCTGCCTCGGCTGGCCATGCAGTAGCCTACACGATCGGTCCAATTTTTAAGCACATTATCGATTGTGTGCAGCTGTATTTCACCAATGGCTTCACGAATATTTTCCTTTAAAGCGTCAATTGTCTCTGGCTTCTCGGCCTAACACTTATCTTTTACGGCACCCTACAAATAATAGTCCAACGGTGTCAAATCGCAGCTCCGAGGTGGCCAAACGTCATCAGCTCTGCGGCTGATAATGCGATCTTCAAAAACAGGGCGCAAAATATCGAGTGTAGCTTTGGCTGTGTGGCACGTAGCGCCGTCCTGTTGAAACCAAATGTTGCCAATATCCTCCTCTTCAATTTTTGTGAACAAATTTCGTTCAACATTGCCCGGTAACGATCGCCATTGACTGTAACGGCCACTCCTTGCTCATTTTCGAAGAAAAATGGCCCAATCATGCCTCTAGACCAAAATCCGCACCAAACAGTGACTCGTTTTGGGTGTATCGGCTTTTCAATGTATGCGTGCGGGTTTTCTGTGCCCCAAATGCGGCAATTTTGCTTGTTTACATACGCGCCAAGACCAAAATGAGCTTCATCTGATAAGATGATTTTTTGTGGCAAAATCGGCATCTTCTCTAAGTTGATCGCAGGCCCACTTAGCGAAGCGAAAACGCATTGGATGGTCAGTTGGCTTCAACTCCTGAACCAATTGGACTCTGTATGGCATCATACCAAGGTCTATATGCAAAATTCGTCCTAATGATGTCTCCGAAATGTTGAATTGTTGAGAACGACGGTGAATTGATGTTGATGGCGCTTCACGCACACTTTCTGCCACAGCAGCAATATTCTCGGGTGTACGCA
This sequence comes from Rhingia campestris, assembly GCA_932526625.1. NCBI lineage: Eukaryota > Metazoa > Arthropoda > Insecta > Diptera > Syrphidae > Rhingia > Rhingia campestris. The sequence continues at coordinate 141,669,402 of OW052182.1, read as the reverse complement.
CTGTTTTTGGTTTTTCACGCTTTGGTTTATCGATGAGGATGCCAGTTTCTTTCACTTTTTTCACAAGATAACGAACATTCGGAGCTGACGGTGCTTCTCTTCTTCCAAAATCCGTACGCAATTTTCGCACACGTTCTGCAACATTATAATGATTTTCAAAGTAATGTCGCAATATTTCCCAGCGTTGTTCAATGGTATACACAACCATATTCGTTCAGCGGAAGTATAAAACTAATTACCTGTCAAATCAGACATGAGCTAAATGTTACCATCCACGAAATAAGCACTAGTTGAAAAAGAAACGATAAATGGCGGACCCGTTACTATCGATTTCTTAACTTTTTAGAAACAATAAAAATAATACATATATCGTTTTGTTTAAAAAAAAATGTACATATTTATATCATGTAATATAATAAACATAAGATGGTAAAATGTAGCAAAGCGGCCTAATGGAAAAGGAAGGAAAAAGATCTTAACATAATTATTCCTCAAAATTTCGTACATATTGAGGAGACTATGACGGTGGGGTAATTTATTTGTCAGAACGTTCAGTTCTTTAGTAAGTGCTGATTACCTAATATTTTGTGGTAGTTAGTTTTTTCATTAGTTATTGCTTCCATTTAGATACAATAGACCCCCGTTGAAAAGCTGTAGGCAAAATTTAAAAAAAATAGAAGGCTACAATCCGCTGTGCGGATCGTTGAATACATTATCCCATGCCATCCTATATCTTTAAAGCGGTCAATCAATTGACACCATGCATCGTGTATGTGTGGATTGACGCTACCCCTAACACAGTTCAATCGATTGACTTGCAATTTTTAGTTTTTGTGGTGTACGGATGTGCGATGTGTGCTGGGTCTTTATCGTCTTTCTATTTTCTGCTAGTGACAGTCATGTTTTCTCTTTCGCGACACAAAACACAATGAAGTAATTACGTCAATCCAACCCTTACACATATCAATCAGCATAACGTTCATCAGCAAAGTCAAACTTGCTTTGATTTTCTTCAATCAGACTTCACCAAATATGTGTGATTTATACATATACATCTTCACAAACACATGTTAGTGATTTCTGTCAATCGATTGACCGCGTAAGGGCCGCTTAAAACTAATATAAAAAATAATATAGTAAAAACTTTATATGGATGCAATTAGAAAATGACATAATCACTGTGTTCAAACAGTTGATCAAAATCTTTTATGGTACGACATAAAACGACGTTTTTATATTCCATATGCTATGAGGTAATGCATCCAAATAGTTTTCTTAAGAAAACGCGCGCAGGAAGTAGGCGTGGGCTAAAATGATCTATAGACGAAATAATCATGTTAATATTACCAATGATTTTGCATCAAAGTTTGTTTCAAATATATAAAAAAAATTGAAAACGCAAAAACTTTGTATAAACAAAATATAGGTATTGGTATTGTCTAAATAGCTAGTGACTCTGAGTCGATCCATAAACTTTGAGGTATATCTATCGAAATTATTTCACTATGTTACAAATTTAATGTTATAACTAATATACTCCTATGGCATAGGGTATAATAAAAAACATCACATTTCAAAATCCATTTTTATACCCTATCTCATAGGGGTATGTTAGTTTTTATAGATTCTTTGCAACATAGAGACAAAATTAAGCTAGAAATACCTCAAAGTATAAGGATCGACTCAGAATCACTAAGCTGAGTCTATTAAGTCATGTCTTTCTGTCGGTCTATCCTTCCTTAAATTTTGAGCTAGGAGCTAGAAATTTTAAAGAAAAACCTTGTTTTTAAGCAAACGGTAAAAATGTTTGAAAAAGTATCTGAACGAAATATTTAGACAATCCCAACACCTAAATTTTGTCAAATTTTTGTGTTTATGTGGGCGTTTTCGTTAAAAAAAAACTTTTAGTCAAATTTTAAAATATTCGAAGAAAATATTGATGCAAAATCATTGGTAATATTAAAAACCATTTGAACCATTTGTCGAACCATAATGGCTGGAACACAATCACGCTTTGGTGCGTTGCGTTTGGCTGACGCACCTAGTTCAACCTTCTGAAATCAATTTTATCTATCACAATGTATCTTTGCCTGGCGTTGAGCTTCAACCACATAATGAAATACTTAAAATTTACTTAACGTAAAGTTGCTGCAAAGCGCCGTGGGTCAAAGTGAAGGTTGGAAAAAGTATGTATTGTCAAAAAAATTGTTGTTGTTTTCTGGGATTTTCTCTGAAAGGGTTGTGTAGTACAAGTAAATATGTCAAAGCATGCGTAAAGCCCGTCGGCAAAGCGAAGCTTCAAAGTGTGATTGTGGTTTAGCCATAAATGATTTTGAAAAATGGTATGGTTAGTGCAATGAACTGCCGCGCAGAAGGTTTGGGTTCGATACCCAGCCGGTCGCACCATCGTGAAAGAAGTACACAAGCACACATGAATGGAACTAACGAGCCGGTTGCGCCAAAAACAGGGCGCAAAATATCGAGTGTAGCTTCGGCTGTGTGGCACGAAGCGCCGTCCTGTTGAAACCAAATGTTGCCAATATCCTCCTCTTCAATTTTTGTGAACAAATTTCGTTCAATATTGCCCGATAACGATCGCCATTGACTGTAACGGCCACTCCTTGCTCATTTTCGAAGAAAAATGGCCCAATTATGCCTCTAGACCAAAATCCGCACCAAACACTGACTCGTTTTGGGTGTATCGGCTACCATCGTGAAAGAAGTACACAAGCACACATGAATGGAACTAACGAGCCGGTTGCGCCAAAAATTTGTAATTCTTTTGTTTTTATAAAAGAATTTGGAAAACTGTCTGAACGATATATTGTGACATTTTCATTTTCAATATTTCATCGTCATAAAGCCACATTTTGGGGATAATAATTAAAAGGATGGGATTGGATAGGATATTAAACTATCCTCACAACGGATTGTAGCCTTCTCATATGTTTGTGTTTTATATTATTTATTTGTCGCGTCGTACCTATTATTTTATATTATTTTAACATTTAAAGAAAAATGAGTGCATTCTTATATTAATAAATTTTAATTAATTATCTACGATAATACATTTGTCTCCATCAAGGAATGTAGAAGTCTCTTCGACTGTCTGGTGTCAATATGCATTATGTTGGAAAATGGAAAACACCTGTTGCTATGTTCATTTTTAATGCTCGATTTATAAAAATAGATATTAAATTGTTTAACTAATATGAATACACATACGCTAACCCGTTCTGGTATTTTGGTTTTGACACATATTTTTAAACATATAGACATAAATAAGATAAACATAATTGTATTATAGACATACGGATTGTAACCATATAAAATTCATTTCATTTCATCTATTGACTTTCCAATTTAGAAAGTAGTAAATATTTGTTCGTTGTATTTTTATAGAAAGCAAAAGGGGTACGCTTATTTTTACCATTTCGTAGGGACAATAATTGCACATCTTAAGGGCAGCATTGTTGCATATTTATATAATAATATAATATAATTCTGTTCATTTAGTTTAAATTGATTACAATGAGTCTAGCGAATTCATTTTGATGAATATTAAATGCCAAAAATTGATAATTATTGATATGCCCAAAAGTATGCAATGGAAAAAAGAAAAATAAATGCAAGTAGAACACAGAGAATAAAATGTTATTCCTGAGAGTATGCACGTCAAAATTTGTCCGATATAATGGGCAATCGGTTTCGGTTGCTCGGTGGGTTTGGCCCTTTATAATATTTCGCGAAAGATTGGCGTTTTTTACGATTTTTTATTTTTGAGGTACGATGTGTCCAAAAAAATAGTTTTTACAGAATGTATGTCTTTCATCTGTAGTCTGTGATCTGCATAGAGTTCACGGTTGTATCTTCTCCTCCATTCGCCCTACTCGTTCACAGTACCAAAAATCCGCCGAAGTATTTTTCTTTCGAAGGCGTCCAGTATCAGCTCTCCCTTCTTGCTTATCGTCCAGCACTCGGCACCATAAAGCAGAACTGGCAGGATAAGGTTTTGTAGAGCACACATTTCGTCCTTCGAGTTAGGAGTTTTGAACCCAGTTGTTTCGCCAAACCGAAGTAGCAACGGTTTCCTAGGGTAATTCTTCGACGGATCTCCACTAGGGTGTCATTCGTGGAGTTTATGTTAACTCCGAGGTAGGTGAACTCCTTAACTACCTCGAAATTGCTGCAATCAATAGTGTCGTTTTGTCCTAGGCGTCGGACAGATGATTGTTTGTTTGTTGATAGCATGTACTAAGTCTTGTCCTCATTTACTTCAAGGCCAACGGATTTCGCCTGTTCTTCAATCTCCGTAAACGCTTTTATCACGGTATGTTGGGAGCGACCGATGATGTTCCTTCCGTGTTTACACCTGCCCTGCGCACTATCTACTCCAGTACGAGATTGAAGAAGTCATTTGATAGCGCGTCTCCTTGCCGAAATCCGGTGCATGTTTGGAATAGTTCGGAGGAGCTACTTTCAAACTGCACGTTGCAGCGCATGTTTTCCAGCGTCACGCGACACAACTGTATCAGTTTTGCCGGTATTCCGAATTCGGCCATTGCCATTTAGAGCTCCTGATGATGTATGTTATAATACGGGGCATTGAGGTCGATGAATAGGTGGTGGGTTTCGACTTGAGATTCGTTGGTCTTTTCCAGGATTTGCCTCAGCGTGAAAATTTGGTCTATAGCCACACTGGTACGTGCCGATTAGTGTGTTGCAGAACGGTTTTAGACGTTCACACAGTACGTTGGATAGGATCTTGTATGCGACATTTAGCAGGGATATGCCTCGATAGTTCTTACAAGACATAGGATCGTCTGTTTTGTAGATGGGGCATATGGAGCTGATATGATGCTCCCTACCAAAACATCACCACCGTATTTAAAAAGCTCCACTGGTAAGCCATCAGAACCTGCGGCCTTGTTGTTCTTAAGCTTTTTATAGCGAGGCCAACTTCTTCTATACTAGGTGGTGGAACTAGTTCTTCATTGACTAGACGTGGTTTCTCTTCTTGCTCTATCACTCTCTCTACATGATGCCCATTTAGCAGCTGTTGGAAATGCTGTTTAAACACATCTACTATTCCCTGCGCTTCTGTGACTAGGTCTCCTTCGCTGTCTCGAAGAGCCTGCGTTCCGGTTTTGTAGCCAGCAGCCAGTTGCTTGGTTTTTTTTTAAAACCTGCGGATGTTGTTATGTTCGCGCGACTCTTCGATCTCCTTAAACTGGTAGGTTGCGTACGCTCTCTTCTTTCTACGCAGGGTCTTCTTTTCCTCCCTTCTGTGTTATTTCACGCGATTTTCGCTTTGAGATATATTCTTAAATAATGACGAAACTATCAACAGGATTTATTTAATATTCACCTGACATAAATAAACAAAAATTATATCCAATACTTACTTACTTGAGTGGCGCTACAGTCCGGAATGAACCTGGCCCTCAACCAACATGCCTCTCCAATTAGCCCGGTCCTCTGCTAACTGCCTCCATTTCGCACTCCAGATTGGTTGAGGTCGGTTTCTACTACTGCGCGCCGCTTAAGGCGAGGTCTTCCTCTACTGCGTCCGAAGTCTGGCTGGGAATCAAAGACTCTCCGAGCCAAAGTATTATTGTCGATTCGTTCTACATGCCTTAGCCATCTTAAACGTTAAATGCGGAGTTTTTTGACCAGTGTCACTGGTACAGCTCGTATAGTTCTTCGTTGAATTTTAATCTCCATAGCCCGCCAACGCAAACAGGACCGAAGATTTTTCGAAGAATTTTCCTCTCGAATCGACCAAGGATACGCTTTTGATACGGTCCATGCTTCAGCGTCTTAGAGCAGGACTGGGACGATCAGGTTCTTATATAGGATCTCTTTAGTAGTTCGAGTAAGGGCTTTATTCTTCACTTAATTTCTGACGAGATATTGTTGTCAGAGTTAATAGCAGAGCGGAGGTAGATAAAGTCCCATACTACTTCGAAGTTATATCTGTCAATGGTGACGTTCTGTCCAATTCGTCGATGTTGTGTGTCCTTATGTGGTGACATAATATGCTTAGTCATACTTTCATTTACTGCTAAACTAAAGTCTATACTAAAGTATAGAGAATAGCAAACTTGGCTATGACATCGTCGGCGTATGCCGTAGTTGCACCGATTTTTGAAAAATTGTGCCTTTGGTCTTGGCTCAGTAGTTTTGCATAATCGTCTCAAGAATCAAATTGAAGAAGTCACATGCTAGCGTATCGCCTTGCCTAAATGTAAATGTTGGTATCGAATGTGTCGGTGAGGTCGTTTCCGACCCTGATGGAGCAGCAAGAATTCTCCTATGTTTTCCGACAATACTGCTAAATATGTCTTCTCTTCCTACCTTTGCGTTAAATTCTCCCATCACGATTTTAGCATCGTACTTCGGTATTCGATAATAGGTTTTGTCAAGGAGCTCGTAGAAGCAATCCTTAGTTTTATCATGTTTTCCTTCGTCGGAGCGTAAGCGCGATTCATCCAGGATATAAAAACACGTGCAAATTGTAGATGTGGGACACTGGGACACGCACTACAGCAAAGAAAATGGTCTGTGTCATAGAAATATTTTGATCTTGAATACAATCTATGAGAAATTGATAGCGCATTCATCACAGAGCTCTCCAATTCTTCTATTTTCCAACTTTCCAACAGGATTTTTGAAAAATTGTGCCTTTGGTCTTGGCTCAGTAGTTTTGCATAATCCTCTCAAGAATCAAATTGAAGAAGTCACATGCTAGCGTATCGCCTTGCCTAAATGTAAATGTTGGTATCGAATGTGTCGGTGAGGTCGTTTCCGACCCTGATGGAGCAGCGAGAATTCTCCTATGTTTTCCGACAATACTGCTAAATATGTCTTCTCTTCCTACCTTTGCGTTAAATTCTCCCATCACGATTTTAGCATCGTACTTCGGTATTCGATAATAGGTTTTGTCAAGGAGCTCGTAGAAGCAATCCTTATTTTTATCATGTTTTCCTTCGTCGGAGCGTAAGCGCGATTCATCCAGGATATAAAAACACGTGCAAATTGTAGATGTGGGACACTGGGACACGCACTACAGCAAAGAAAACGGTCTGTGTCATAGAAATATTTTGATCTTGAATACAATCTATGAGAAATTGATAGCGCATTCATCGCAGAGCTCTCCAATTCTTCTATTTTCCAACTTTCCAACAGGATTAAACCGAACCTGGCTCCAATAATTATAATAATTAATTATTTTTATTCGGCGTTACCAATAATCATTTTTAGCAACAACTTAAATTTTAACCTCCACACTTTTCAAACATCCTTTACCAATAAATAAATTTACATCACAGACTAGCGCTAGTTATAGGTTATTATTTAATGTATAGAAAGTCGCATCTAAGTCATAAAGTAATGATAAAATGGTGTATTAGGCGCCTGTAGTGAATAATTTTACGAAGATGTGTGAGTGTGTTTGCGTATTAAGTTTGTTGTGGCAACGGAAATTGTAGCAACGGAAAAAATAAAGAAAGGTTGGTTTGACAGTTTCATGAATGAAAGTTTAGTATATAAAGTCGAAAAGTCGACTTTACTTAGTTAGTTATGCGTTTTGATTATTGGAAGAGTTTATATAAAGCTGTACATTATAAACTAACCAGGTAACTAACTAATGTCGACATTTGCGTTTTATTATTAGTAACGCCGATTATCGTTTATTTTGATTATGCTGACAAATTACACACAATTCTTTAATTCAGGCAACCCAAACTACAGTTTGAAAGATACCACTACGTCTAATACATTTTGCTACGTTACTACGTTTAACTACATTACCTACTTCAGTTACGTAGCAGACGTAACAAGTGTAGTTAAAAAAAAATGTAATTTCTGCCATATCTGCTTATAATGTTTAGCTTTATTGAAATTCTACCAATAATCCAAATCCATAACTAACTAAGTAAACTCGACTTTTCGATTTAATATACTACACTCTCATTCTCATTGAACTGTCAAAACAAACTTTTTATATTTTTTTTATTTCCATTGCTACAGCAAAATTATTTCATTTAAACGCGCAAACACACACACATCGTCGCAGCATTATTCACTTATTCACTACAACGCCTACTACACAATTTGATCACTACTCAACAATAATATCAGTCGATTCCGAGGCTATTGGTTGCTTCGTAACATAGGTATGTTTTTTTTTCCATGGGTGGATACTGGGTAGTTAACCCAAAGTACAACCCCCAATCTAGAGGGCCAGTTCCAATTTATTAGATACCCCTAGGACACGGGACCATCAGTATCCACTACGGGATTGAGCGCTTCCTTTGACCTTTCGGTTCATCCGCCACCATCTCTGTTCAAGGGGCCTGACTTTCCCTTCAGATTCCTAGATAACCTGTTGTCCGAATATGACAAAGCAGCTCATCTGGGTTCACCTGGGACGGCATTCCGGGTATTCATTCCGCGCCATTATACTGTTGCTGTTTTATGACTTGTTATCAACACTCGCTCTTATCGTTTAGCAAGTCAAATCCGGTTGGATGATACCAGTACCCATTCCCAGAGTTGCAAACTATAAATGGTTTGCGATTGTTAGAGAATGACACTCATTGGGATTAAACTCTCGGAGATACTTTCGTCCGTCAAATGCTCATTAAATACGAACATGCTACTCATCCAAACCGACTGATTTGTGGAGCAAATACAAAATTGCCATGTGTGATGATATTTTGTATCGGATGCATATTACAAAATTACATGTAATTGACAACTAAGCAAGGAAATTCACAACGCGGCTTTGATATTAATTGATGCTTGATGATGTCGAACAATATTATCTGACTTAGGCATGACAGCTCCGAATCGTCCGATGCGCGACGCAATTAATCAAGAGTTGCGATTGGGGGAATCAGTTCAAACGAACGCTCCACTGTTGATTCGACAACAACAATATGCGTACGACACTCTTATGAAAGTTGGAGCGAGGAACCTGGAGGGTTTTTTTTATTTTTTTATTTTGGCAAGGATTATTGCACTTGCTTCATCAGGAATTGCATCTTCATTGTTAGATGCACATTCAGCACTCAAGTTTCCATTGAATATGCAAATCAATGAAAATCTAACGTATCAAGAACAGTCCGATGACCAAAGTTTTGCAGCAAAGCAAACTGATTGTGTTAACGCCACTTACTAAATCATTCTAACTTTGAATGAATCGGCAACTCTTAAATAAATAAGTAAACATGAAGTTGAATTGTCAATCAGATTTAACGAATCTTAAAAACGTCAGGTAGCGTCTCTAAGCAAACGCCATTTTTCATATCTGAATTAACAAAATTTGGCGCGGTATAGATTGAATTAGAAAAAATTGTGAAAATATCCTTGTGGTTTCCATACCAAAAAGTATGTCATAATCAATACATATTATATTTTCTTTAAGATATAATTATCTTTTTTTATTAAATAGGAATTTTAATATAAGTACATCTTTGTGAAATAAATCAATCATTTTATAATCGGAGAGTACTTTATTGAGATCCCCGTGGAAGTCATCAAGGCGGCCTTTTTGCCTTTTCAACATTTTAAAATTCTTTTTGTCGCACATAAACTCGTCTCCTGGATCACGTATATATCGTCAACACCTGCCGTGCCAATCTCGCAGTAAGTACTAATTGGAGATGCCAAATTCAGAGGGTCAACAACAAAATGATCAAATTAGCTCAGTTTGCCCGAATCCCCCTGACAAAAATATAACTACCTGCACAGAATGCGAAAAAATAATGCACTCCACCTGTGGAAATGTCAATAATGACATAGCATTAAAGTGCACACAATGTTTAGCCAAAAAACCAAATTCACCTGCACCAAGTTGTGCAAGTCGCTGTTCAAATCGATCTCGCCAGTCTCAGTCGCGTAAAATTCAATTACAACTTCAGCGACTTGAAGAAGAACGCAAACTAAACCTCGAACACCTCGACAAAAAGTATAAACTTCTAGAAGACACGGAAGCCTTTAGTGAATCTTCGTCCAACAAGTCTCAGTCGGTTCATAATTGGTTAAGAGAAATGTCGGATCAACATGAACCACCAACGCACCACCCTGTTACTAGCCATCAACCTGTGGCTAACAAACAAATAAATAACACAGATCAGCAAGCCTCCTACTTGCCTGACGAGACAGTTTATTGTAATATGCCGCCAAGGCTAATTAACTCAACAACTAACAATAACAACAGTTCGACAATAATATGTAGCGAAACAAATCAATTTTCTCAAAATCCGAACGTTGTATTCCCGCCGACGACGGCCGGCATCGCTGCTACAAATTCGTATGTAGTACCAAATTGTACTTTGACCACTGCCACTCCCAGCGGCTGTCAACAACGAATGCAGTCAATACAACCTGAGGTTTCACAACACCCTTCTGGTGTAATATTCGTACCTACTTCGGCAAATCATTCGAACAACAACACTAATATACAGCCACCATCATTAAATTATAAAACAAATGATTCATATCAAAATCCAAGAACAATGTTTAATTCAAATTTGTATCCCCAAACATTTTTCCAAAATCCACCAATTTCATCGACACTGAATGTTCCACCTCACGTTCCAACGTTCGCAGCATCCTACCAACCACGAATGTCTGAACCACCACGTCAACTGCTACAAAATCATATAAATGCCAGGCAATCTGTGCCAAAAGAATTGCCTTTATTCTCTGGAAATCCTGAAGAATGGCCCGCATTTGCCTCCACCTTTGAATGGTCTACTGGCTCCTGTGCCTTCACCGATGCGGAAAATCTCATACGGCTTCAGAAGTGTCTTAAAGGACAAGCTTTGCAAAGCGTACAGCAGATGTTGATTCATCCCTCTAATGTCTCTGCTGTTATGCAAGTACTTCGCATTCTATATGGTCAACCCGAAAAGATTATAAGTATAATTAAAAATAAAATTAAATCATCATCAACAGTTGATGAGAATAACTTAGAAACACTCACATCCTTTGCCATGAACGTTCGCAGCTTAATTGCTACAATAAATGCAAGTAAGTTATATGATGAACTTAACAATTCTTCTCTACTCAACGAATTATTAGAAAAACTTCCTCCTTCATATCAAATGCAATGGGCAACTAATAAAATGCACCTGATGAACCAAAACAAAAAACCCAATTTGTCCGAATTTGACAATTGGATCTTTAACATTGGCATCACAGCTAGCAGTATAACAGTTGCTCACTGTTCGAACAAAAGCTCTAAAGAAAGATCAATTCAAAATAAAAGAGTATACGTCCAATCTCACAACCACAATGAACGTAACTGCCTTGCGTGCAACAACAACTGCAAAGCATTGGCTAGTTGTCGAACATATCAGAATTTCGATCGTGGAGAGAAATGGAATTTGGTAAGAAAACACCAATTATGCAAGTTTTGCTTGTGTAAGCACAAAGGAGAGTGCAAAAGAAAGAAAAAGTGCGGTGAAGAGGGTTGCGAATACTTTCACCACCCCTCATTACACCGATACACGGAACAGTCTTTAGAACGAAGAAATGAAATGTCAAATGCAAACGTAAACAAACCAAATACTTCAGAAGAAGTTGTACATAACGCACATAGTGGCGAAATAATAGATATTTTATTTAAAATAATCCCAATAAAAATATATGGAAAGGACAAAATATTAGAAACATTTGCCTTTATTGATGAAGGATCGTCAATCAGCTTAATGGACGAATCATTAGCACATTCATTGGAAGTAAAAGGAAATCCTAATCCCTTGTGTTTACGTTGGACTGGAGGTATTGAAAGAAATGAACAAAGTTCACAAAAACTAACAATCGAAATTTCAGGTCAGAATAATAGGCGTATGGCTATGAGTGTTTGCACAGTTAAATCATTAAAACTGCCCACACAGTCGCTGGACTATGATATGTTGTCGCAACGCTATAGCCACCTACGAAATATTCCTGTAAGAAGCTACACTGGTGCTGTACCACAAATATTAATTGGACTGAATCATTTCGACTTAGGAATTTCAAGCAAGGTCCGCCAAGGATATCCACACGAACCTGTAGCTGTCTTTACAAAACTTGGATGGCTTATTTACGGTGCTATTTCAGAAAATAAAACAAACTTAAAGCATTTTAGTTTTCATGTATGCGATTGTTCTAATTCTGATAATGAGTTAGATAAGTTGGTTAGGAGTTTTTATTCCCTTGATAGTGTTGGAATTAGCCTTAAAGACCCTCTTATTGCTGAAAATGATAAACGAGCATTGCATCTACTTAAAACTTTGACCACACAAAAGGAAAACGGTCATTTTGAAGTTCCATTGCTATGGAAGTTTGATAATTTCAAGTTGCCCGATAGTTACGAAATGGCCCTGAAGCGGCTGATCTGTTTAGAACGAAAACTACAGCAAAATATCGAACTTTTTAATATCTTTAAAGAAACAATTTCAAAGTATTCCTCAAAAGGCTATGTTCGAAAGTTGAGCAGTGACGAGATTCACAGAACCGATAGAAAAATCTGGTATCTACCTATTTTTGCTGTTTTTAATAAAAACAAACCCGGTAAATCGCGTATCGTTTGGGATGCGGCCGCCAAATCGGGTGGGTTGTCTTTGAATTCATTTTTGTTAAAAGGCCCCGACCTTTTAACTTCATTGCCATCAATTTTATTTACATTTCGTCAAAAGAATGTAGCTGTTTGTGGCGACATCGAGGAGATGTTCCACCAAATTTATATACGGCCCGAAGATCGCGAAGTTCAACGATTTCTTTGGCGTGATTGTCTACAGAATAAGGACCCAGATATTTACGTAATGGACGTGATGATATTCGGAGCCACATGCGCTCCTAGCATTTCTCAATACATTAAGAACGTAAACGCCGCTCAATATGAAAATGAATTTCCAATGGCAGCAAAATCTATAATAGAAAATCATTATGTAGATGATCTTCTTGATTCAGTCGATACTCCACAAGAGGCTATGAAACTAATTTTGGATGTGTCTTATGTACACCGTAAAGGAGGTTTAACCATAAGAAATTGGATTTCTAATGATAAAAATGTGATGAGTTCTCTTCCGGCAAGTGATTCTCAAGGGGTCAAATGCCTAAATTTAAAAGAAGAGAAGCAATTAGAAAAGGTTTTGGGCGTATTCTGGGAACATCAGGAGGATGTGATTACGTTTAAAATGTCTGCATGGCTAATTGCAAGCGATATTTTTTCTGGTAAAGAAGTGCCAACTAAACGGGAAATGTTAAGGCTAGTTATGTCAATTTACGACCCCTTAGGTCTTATCGGACATATCATAATGTATGTGAAGATACTTATGCAACATGTGTGGCGATCTAAAGTTGAATGGGATGAAAGTATCCCTCTTGAATTAACAACAAAATGGAGACAATGGGTTAAGATTTTACCGTACATACAAACAATTAAGATTCCTCGATGCTATTTGAAATCTTTTAACAACTACAATGGCTTGGAAGTTCAACTACATACATTTGTGGACGCAAGTAACGATGGTTATGCAGCAGTGTGCTACTTGAGGTTGGTGAATAATGACGTCGTTGTTTGCTCCATTGTTGGGTCAAAGACCAGAGTAGCACCCATTAAGATAACATCTGTTCCACGTCTTGAACTAATGGCTGCCCCAATAGGGGCTCGTTTTGCTAAGTATATAATTCAAAATCACGAAATTATAGTTTCAAAACAGTTTTATTGGTCCGATTCGAAAACAGTACTTAGTTGGATCAAATCCGACCATCGAAAATACCATCAGTTTGTAGCCTTCCGTGTCACAGAAATATTGGAGCTGTCTTCAATCAAAGATTGGAAATGGGTGCCAGGCAATCAAAATGTTGCAGACGACGCTACAAAATGGTCAAATATTTCAAAAATTTATAACTCCAGCAGGTGGTTGAACGGTCCAGATTTCTTATTTAAATCTGAAGAGGAATGGCCTAAAACAGAAGATGAATGTACCGAGTCAACGGAAGAGGAGCGTGTGCATCATTTGTTTAAAATGACGAAATTGGATACAATTTTTAACGTATTCCGATTTTCCAAATGGAGTCGTCTGTTAAGAGCAGCATCATATGTTCTACGATTTATACATAATTGTCGGAATGCTGATAAGAAAAAGGGTAAATTAAATCAAGAGGAATTACGGAAAGCTCAATTAATTCTCTATATGCAAGCGCAACTCGAAAAATACTCTACTGAAATTGCATGCCTTAAATCGAACCTACCCATACCTAAATCCAGTGATATCTATAACAAATCACCATACTTAAAGGATGGAATCTTACGAGTGGATGGCAGAATCGATAACGCAGATATTCCTATGGAACAAAAACGGCCGATTATTTTACCAAGAAAAAGTTATATTACAAAACTAATTTTGATGCATTATCATGAGAAGTTCTACCATATGAACCACGAGACTGTTGTCAATGAAATAAGGCAAAAATTTTCAATTCCCCGACTTCGTACTACTTATAAATCAACAATGCACCATTGTCAAATGTGCAAAATCAGAAAAGCTATTCCTCGTGTTCCGCAGATGGCAAAACTGCCTCGTGCTCGTGTTGCATCATATAAGGCACCATTTACGCATACAGGAATTGATTTTTTTGGACCCATTTTGGTCACTGTAAACCGACATAAAGAAAAACGCTACGGATGTCTTTTTACTTGTTTGACTATAAGGGCAGTTCACATCGAGGTGGCCCACTCTCTGACAACGAGTTCCTGTATCTTAGCCATTCGTAAGTTTATGTCACGTAGAGGAATTCCTCTAGAATTCTACAGCGACAATGGAACTAATTTCGTCGGTGCAGAGAGGGAGCTACGTGAGGCTTTGGAAGATGTGGACAGAAATGAGTTAGTCCAAACATTTACAACTACGACGACAAAATGGAATTTCAACCCTCCGGCCTCACCCCATATGGGTGGTGCATGGGAGCGATTAATAAGGTCTATTAAAACCATTTTATATCAAATAATGCCATCAAGGTCTCCTAGTGATGAGCTTCTATTGAGTATGTTAATAGAAGTTGAAAATATCATTAACTCAAGACCACTGGCTTACGTTCCTGTGGATGAAGATACTGAAGAAGCTTTAACACCAAATCACTTCCTGGTTGGAAGTTCCAGTGGATTAAAGCCGATGTCACAGTGCAGCGATAATGGAATATTATTAAAACAAAGCTGGTTGACTTCACAACAATATGCAAACATATTTTGGAAGAAGTGGCTGGCTGAGTATTTGCCTTCGCTAACTTGTAGGTCGAAATGGCATGATCGACGAAAACCTCTGTGTCAGGGGGACCTTGTGATCATTGTTGACCCCTCTCTTCCTCGTAATGTATGGCTGCGTGGTAAGGTCTTGGAAACGCGATTGGCAGGTGATGGACAAGTCCGTAGTGCAAAGGTGCTTACTCAACATGGGATACTGGAGAGGCCTGTAGCGAAGCTGGCAATTTTGGAAGTAGCGTCTAAACAGAAGTCTGACTGCGAAGAATCTTCTTGCCATACTGCGGGGGGAATGTTAACGCCACTTACTAAATCATTCTAACTTTGAATGAATCGGCAACTCTTAAATAAATAAGTAAACATGAAGTTGAATTGTCAATCAGATTTAACGAATCTTAAAAACGTCAGGTAGCGTCTCTAAGCAAACGCCATTTTTCATATCTGAATTAACAAAATTTGGCGCGGTATAGATTGAATTAGAAAAAATTGTGAAAATATCCTTGTGGTTTCCATACCAAAAAGTATGTCATAATCAATACATATTATATTTTCTTTAAGATATAATTATCTTTTTTTATTAAATAGGAATTTTAATATAAGTACATCTTTGTGAAATAAATCAATCATTTTATAATCGGAGAGTACTTTATTGAGATCCCCGTGGAAGTCATCAAGGCGGCCTTTTTGCCTTTTCAACAGATTGTTTGAAATGAGTGTAAAATTAGGCACAAAAAGTCTGTGGAGGCATTTGACAAAACAGTGCAAGATTTACGAAACAATCATAGACGGCTTGGTGATGCGATGATTCTGTTGGCAGGTAATTTTCTGCAAACATTGCCACGGTCAGCAGATGAACTCAATGCATGTTTGAGGTCGTCCGTTATGTGAAAACACTTCAAGAAACCGTCGCCTGAGAATTGGTTTATGGTATACGCCAAAATGCACTTTTTGGACCATGAATGCGGTCTTATGTTTTCGAGTATGCTCTTTCCAAATATTTTATCTATTTGGTCCTATCTCCAGGCAATCCTGAGATATCTTGTATTGTTTTGACGTATATCCACCAAAATTAATACGACCGTATATTGGCTTGACGTAAACGCCATTTTTTTGGATATATGTACATACAATTTTCTATGCAAATCCCATTTTTTTGGTTTAGCATTGTTTTGCCGTGTATCCACAGACAAGAAAACTAAAAAGGATATTCAGAAATGTAATGACGTAGGTGCATGTTATTAAGTAAATACGTGTATTTCTTCGTATACACGTACGGGTCTGCAAAAACAAAATGTTTAGTCTGACGTATGTGCATACGAATTTAAAGGAACCCTCAAATGCTGTACCTAAACCTTTAACAAATCGAAATAAACACAAACAAAAAGTACGTACCCCGATAAAATTAAGGCTTATCATGGCCACATAAATAGTTTTCCAACGACATAATCTCACCACTTGTAGAATGTAGAGCCAGCTCTGGTAAAAAATAAAAATATTCAAATTTAGCCAAATTATGCGAACTTTATAAAGAAGTGGTGGGTACACGACTGAGTCGTACGCAACTTTCTCTTTCAAAGCGAGTTGGGCGTTAGATCAAATGACAAACATGCGAGAATTTTAAGATTTGCATAGTTTGGCCAAAATAAACAAAAATATTTATTTTGATTATTGATGCATAAAATAATATTAATAATGTGAACGTTTATTCCAGAATTGGTACCTATGTGAATAATAATGATTTTCCGTTACTGACCAAAACTGAAAATTGCAAACAGTAATAGTAGTATATAAATTAAATGTCATTAAAGTTGACACAACTGTTTTGCAAAAAATGAACAGTTTTATTTATGGCCAAAATAGTTTTTAAATTTCGAGAAAATTGAGGTTATGTATAATTTTTATATTTCAGGTACCCTAAATATAACAGCTTAATGTAAAAAATGGACTAGCATTATGACCAAAAAAACCTTGGTTAGGAAGTTTGAAGCATCTTCTCGATGCCAAACAAAATAAACAAATTGAAGAGAATTCGACTATCAAATAATTTCAATATTTAAATATAGTTCAAAGAATGCCCTAAAAACACCAACGAATTTATTTAACCAAACACTAATAAAATGCATATTATAGTAACAACTAGAAAAAAAATTGGGGTTATGTATAATTTTTATATTTCAGGTACCCTTAATATAACAGCTAAATGTAAAAAAATGTCCTAGGATTATGACCAAAAAAATCCTGGTTAGGAAGTTTGAAGAATCTTCTCGATGCCAAACAAAAAAAAAAACAAATGGAAGAGAGTTCGACTATCAAATTTCAATATTTAAATATAGTTCAAAGAATGTCCTAAAAACACCAACGAATTTATTTAACCAAACACTTATAAAATTCATATTATAATAACAATTAGAAAAAAAATGTAAACCAAAAGATAAAATTGATGACATAAAAAGGTTATTTGCTTTGATGCCACAAAAGGGACAATAATAATATGTAACGTCTAAGTCACTAATTCACTGGGTAACATTATTAAAAAGAGCCTTATAATAGGCTATATGGTTTTTGTTCCTTAAAGATGTGATGAATTCATTTTTTATATTTTGTTTTGTGCATCTTATTTAACTTTTACCTATTAGTTTTTATTTTTGTTTACTTCTTTGTATTAAGTTTGTTTTTTTTTCTTATGAATTATTTTTGTTGTATAACACAAAAAGAATCAATTCATTGAAAAGCAAAAATAACAATTGTTCCATAAAAAAGTATTTTATTTTGTTTGTATGAAGGTAGTGTTCTGTTCAGCACCACCATCTCTTCTTACTATTGGAATGACTTATACGTGAAGTTCTTTTGACGAACTTGTATGAACACAAAAAATAAGTATCTTCTGTGGCGTATACGTCAAAAACATTCTGAGGAAATGTTGTAATATATAATTAACTAGAAGAGACTGAGCTTTAGGTTATTATGCTTAGAAAGTAGATATTCTAAGTAATACTTGATGAAAAAATGATAAACTTCTATCGACCGGTTTAATTTCAATTGAACCGTAAACATTCAATTGCGATTTCCCAAAAAAGGTGACATGGCGTATACGTCAAACCAATTCTCAGCCGACGAAACTCAAACTGACTACGAACATGCGTTTCGCACTGTCGATATGCAGAACGACCAATCTGGAGAAGTATTATCAAAGCAATTAGTGGAAATTCTTCTTCTTAAGTGGCGCTACAATCCGGGATGATCCTGGGCCTCAACCAAGCCCGGTCCTTAGCTAACTGCCTCCAGTTGCGCACTCCAAGTTGGTTGAGGTCGGTTTCTACTTGTGCGCGCCACTTAAGGCGAGGTCTTCCTCTACTGCGTCCGACGTCTGGCTGGGAATCGAAGACTATGCGAGCCGGATTATTGGTGTCCATTCGTTCTCCATGTCCTAGCCATCTTAAACGTCCAATGCGGAGTTTTTTGACTTGGGGTATGTCGCTGTACAGCTCGTATAGTTCGTGGTTGAATCTTCGTCTCCATAGCCCGTCAACTCAAACGGGATCGAAGAATTTTCGAAGAATTTTTCTCTCGAATCGACCAAGGATTTCTTCATCCGCTTTTGATACGGCCCATGCTTCAGCGCCGTGGAGCAGGACTGGTATAATCAGGGTTCGAATGAGGGCTTTACTACTAAATTGCCTTCTTAGACCGAAGAAACAGCGATTGGCAAGAGTAATTCTTCGTTTGATTTCTGACGAGATGTTGTTGTCAGATTTAACAGCGGAGCCGAGGTAGACAAAGTCCCGTACTACCTCAAAGTTATATCTGTTAATGGTGACGTTCTGTCCAATTCGTCGATGTTGTGTGTCCTTTCGTGTTGACAGCATACACTTAGTCTTACCCTCATTTACTGCTAAACCCATTTTTGCAGCTTCCTTCTCTATACTAGCAAACGTGGCTATGACATCACCTTGAGTCCTACCAATGATGTAAATATCGTCGGCGTATGCTAGTAGTTGCACCGATTTTTGGAAAATTGTGCCTCTGGTGTTGGCTCGGGAGTTTTGCACAATCCTCACAAGAATCAAATTGAAAAAGTCACATGACAGCGCATCGCCTTGCCTTAATCCTTTTTTGGTATCGAATGTGTCGGTGAGGTCGTTTCAGACCCTGATGGTGCAGCGAGAATTCTCCACCGCCATCCTTCACAAACGGACGAGTTTGGCCGGTATACCAAAACTAGACATGGCTCTGTATAGTTCGTCTCTATAAATGCTATCGTATGCGGCTTTGAAATCGATAAATAGGTGGCGGGAATCGATTTGGACTTCTTCGGTTTTTTTCAGGATCTGCCGAAGTGTGAAAATTTGATCGGTTGTGGACTTTCCTGTCCTAAAACCACACTGATAAGGACTGATCAGGTTGTTGGTAAACGGTTTCAGGCGTTCACATATTACGACAGATAGGATCTTGTGGGCGATGTTGAGCAGACTTATGCCTCTGTAGTTGGCGCAGTTCAGAGGGTCTCCTTTTTTGTGGATTTTGGAATTGCTGGACATTAGCAACGGTAAAATCCCTGTTGACGTTTCGGCCGGCTGATTTCAATTTCCTGTCGCTTTTTGTCAGCTTACCGAATCAAAATCCGAACTCATCCGAAAGGTGCCCAAAATTAGAAAAATCATGACTAGTTGAAGTTCAGGGAACGTGCTATATTGGCTAAGAAATCAGTGGATTGGCACAAATCAGTGGATTTTGTTACTTCAAAAGTTGATATCGTCAACTATCTAACCGAGTGTTTACTATAAACAAAAAAAAATATTTCGTGTATCTTAAAGCATTGCAATGATCGAAATTATATCACAGCAAAGCAATCGAAAAAAGTATTTATTTTTTGGTTACCTGAATATCGATTTTTCAATCGGAATGCAAATAAAGCAACATTGTAACGTAAATAAAACATACCCCTAACCTATATAAATGATAATTCAGAAATAGTTTTCAAACTTGAAGGAAAAACAACGTTTGACGGGTCAGCTAGTAAAATAACAAAACAGAAAATGCAAATTGTTTTGTTTATATATTTTTCATATTTAATTTAATTTATTTTACTTATAGTACAATATTGTAATAAATTAATTATTCATCTAATAACAATAATTCAGTAAAAGTGTTTGTATTTCTTGTTTAATTATGAGAAAATCAGCGCACTAAAACCGTGACTGTATGATTTAGTCCATACGTATCTACACGAACATATTACAAATCATAAACTCCAAAAAAATGTATCACCATACTGAAAAAAATACATTCGTATTGAAATGTTTTTAAATCACTGTATTTTGTTGGTTATCCATTTTATTGTTCTTAAATATTATTTTTGGCTATTAATATATATATAATTTAAATTAATATATATACCTTTTATGTATAAAATTGTTTTTTTATTCCGTAGTACCCTGTTCTGAAATTTTTGTGTTTTTGTTAATATTAATTTATTTTTGCATTGAACCTGTTGAAGTATTAATCTTATAAAATATTTTTGTTTTTCTTGTTGTCATATATCTTGTGTTTTATTCGTTAATTTGTTCGTAGGAATTGGAACAATAGATACTTGACTTGGCTTTCCGATTTCTAAACTATTTGATGGAATAGCGTTTTTTATAAATGTGTTTACCTCTGTTTTTTTGTACATTGGGGTTTTTGAGCGTATACAATATATTTATATTTAATATTATGAGTGTTTGAAGAAGTTTAACAAAAACCAGAAGGTATAAAAAAATATTGTTATTGAATCTGTGCCAATTATTTTTTTAATTTTGGATAAAACATTTTCACAAGTGTGTTAATATTTGCTATTTTCATTTTATAATTTAAAATGAAATTTTTATTTTATTTGATCTATTTTGTTTTTATTATATATAAATTACAATCCTTAACACTATATTTGCTAAGAACAGTACTTTTACACACTTGAATTTTGCTAATTAATTGGAAATTTAATCAGCTGTTATTTTTATTAACTTTGTACAATATTGTTTAATGAAACATAAATAAAATTAAATAATTATTTACTTAAGATATTATGCAGTACGGTTTTTATTATATTTTTTTTCTGGAAAAAGGAACTGTATTTGTATATAGGTTTGCTTGTTTTGTAGGAAAAATAATGTGTCAGCATTGTGCAGAAGGTTTTTGTAGTAGTTTGTCTATTGCTTTGATATTTTTGCTTGTTTTCTAAATATTCGGAAGAGTTAGTTGCTTACATATGTACTTAAAGTAAAAGATAAAATCAAGGAATGCCTAAAAAAATATTTATTTTTATCACATATTACTTAGACACTACTGCAAATATAAAATTAAAGTGAATAAATTATCATTTATGTTTAAATATTTTTTTGCAGTTTTTGTTGTGTTTAATTTATATATTAATCAACTTGTTGTAATGCGAGTTTTTATTCCCTTTATTTTCTCATATTATTCTCATATGTAAAATAAAAAAATTGAAAGTATAATTGTTTACATGGAAGAAAATTTCAATACCGGGTAATAATAAGTAAACAAAATTATATTTTAAATTATGGAATCCAGATAGAAGGTTCACTACTGCGTTGTGCTAAGCACGAACTAAAGTAATGATTCTATTGCCCATATTTTCCATTCAGCCGAATTAATGCTCAACCCTTTCTGATTACAGGCTTTTCATATTATTATCTTATTTTGAAATTTGCAACAAACGTCACAAACACATATATTTACATATTATTAAAAAAAGGAGTAAATTATTAATTGTAGTCAAACAAGTGGAAGCATATAATAATAATAGCAGGTTGTGGTTGTTCTGTGAGATAAAGAACGGCATTTTGATAACAACTCTTCATCTATTGCACTGACGATAGTTTCATTAAAAATAAAATAGTTTAAACATTTATTTTTTAAATCAAATCACAAAAGTGATGTTTTAATATAACTCATTTCGTTGGACATTAAAATATTTGCTAAATCTAAAAATCTCTCTTCCAAACTAATACTCTGACTATTGTCACGCTACCATTTCAATTAAAACAATGATTCGTCAAAAAAAATCTATGCACTGAAACAAAATGTTTAAGTAGAAAAACAAGCATACAAAATAAATAACCAAAATAAATCTTTAGGTACATGTATTATAATTATTCTAAATGTAGATAATCTATATCTGTTAATACTACTTATTACTAATTTATATTTACACCCAAGCATTATATTATACAAATTCTTCAATAGACTGTCCGGTTAAATTACTAAATTACACGAAATGTATTTACAACCCACAAGCTTTTACAAATAAAATAAAATTATATAAACAATTTTAGGAACTAAAAGCACCAAGAAATTAAAATCAATATGAACCTTATTATAATAAATCAAATCATATAACTTTATAAATAAAATATTAAAACTCAAAAGTAATTTCAAAATATAAATTATCTTTTAAAATATGTGTACATATAACATAATATAAATCATTTGAATTAAGTGTTTAATAATAAAAATATTGCCAAGTGTTGTTTATTTTTGTGTTTACTCTTTTACATCTACGTTCTTATGACGGATTGAGGAACTGCTGCAGCAACAGCCTCCATTCGTCGCTTTCGGCGGAAACGCTTTAGTCTTCGTCGCTCGTTGATGAGATTTTGATTAAATTGTCTAAAATTATTTGACGGTTGGTCGGCAGGAGGGAAGAAGATCGGGTTTGTAGCCCAATCTTGCCAAAAATTTCAATCCTGCCCATTTTGTTGCATCAGTTCTCGTCGCTCGTCTCGATTAAGTGCTAATGGTTGGGGAAATTCCTCGTCCATAGATTGTTTGGATCGATCGGATTTACAGTCTTCATCGATAGCCATGTGCATGGCTGCTGCAGCTGCTGCCGCGGATTGTTGATGCCTTTCTGGCGGGAGAAGATTCAACATTCCGAGTGGAAGCCCAGGAAAGCCACCAGGGAAATCGGGATAGAATCCTTGTTGGAATGGATTGAATATTGAATTTGGTCCTGATAGGAGATCCGGTTCTGAGCTTGAACTTCGTGGGCCCATTTGGCCACCTGGAGGTCCATTGCCTCCATTTCCACCGCAATCCAATTCTCGAGAATCTTTGCTTCGATTCAAATCGATATTTTTACTACCGCCATTATTATTATTAGAACCTCCAACTCCACCGCTGCCATTATTATTGCTTAAGCCCATTGTTAATAGTTCCACTGGTGGGCCACTTATACAGTCCTTACGCAGCTGCTCCAACTTCAGACTTTTACCATATTTTCCACGAACATACATTAACAAGGAATTGTAAGGAATCCCAAATATCCGTGATGCTTGACTTGTTGTCATCTTTTTATTCCACACATGTTGAAGAGCCTCAGTTAGTTCGGCATTTGTCCATGATCTTGGAGGGCCACCTCGAGGAGCTGAGTGTTGTCCTTTTGGACGGGACACTAAAAAGAAAAAATAAAATAAAATGTTATTCAACATGTTGTGTGTAGTTATAAAACAATAGATATAGGGGCATACGAGAAGAAGTTCTTTCAAATGGACAGAGCATGTAACCCAGTCTGTCAAACCACAACTATATGACTATTAATAAAAAAAAAAAACATAAAATATTGGATATCGCTAAGGATAGGTGGAAACCCCCCCTGTGAGTAATTGAATGAAATTTAGGTATGACAAATCCAGAACCCACGATATTTTGAGGAGACACAAGAAACAACTTACGAAAAAGTCAAAAATTGAAAATGTATCTTGTAGATGATGACCTTTGATGACCTCTGCTCTCTGTGTCACTGCCCAATTAGAATACAACTGTAGGAAAATAATATTTCCACGATCTGACTGACTTTTCTATCTGATATCCCAGTTTCCTATCTTTTCAAGTTAGCCTCATTGGATCTCTTTGACTTGAGTGCGATAAGGAAATAAATGATTCCACGATAAAAGAATGGCCTTTAGTTTGTTATTTAAAGTCTCTTGACTTATTCTTATACATTTTTTTTTGGAAAATCAACCCAAAATCAATCAAGAAATTAAGTTAAAAAATACCAACTCCTCAAGAACATACATTCTATAATGTGTAAAACTAAAAAAAATGCATTACTTCTATGAATTTTTATCTGTTTTATAGTTAGTTTTCATCCTGTAGATACTTAAATAGAGCAATACCCTCCATAACAGTGCATATACCTACATGATTGTGTCATTTACATAGTGCAACCGTAGCGCACGGTGCTTAAAGTGAGAGGAGAATTTACAACCTTCCCACATGCGCCTTACAAACTACAAAAATACAAGCCAGCTTTGCTTCACAGAGTCACCTTTAAGCTCAACAGCCCATTACTCAATTCCACACATTTCTTAATTTCTCTCTCTCCCTCTCGGGGATTTCTGTGTGTCTTTTGTTTGTATCTTGGCCATTTACCTATTGATCCAAGGAGGTAATCTAAATCATGACTTGCCAAACTCCAATCCATATACACCGCCACTATCCGCCAGTGCAGAGTTCTTTACTCCACCTGGAAAAAAGGTTATCAGTCACAATCAGATAATGGTTCAATCTTGTCGAATTGTTCACGTTTCAGATCGGCAATGGTACCTACCACACAACCCGACGTGCATTAAACACACACCCTCCTTCATTCGATGCTGTATTGTTTTATTTTTATTATCTGAGGTAGGTAGGTAGTATGTGAAGTAACATGAGATCCGATCCTGTCGTCGATTTGTATGCTAAGTTCCTCGGTCTCTCTATTTAATTTGCATGTGGGACAAAAAGATCCACATCGAAGAACATGCATATACAGTATAGTATCGCAGCAGGTTAGGATTTCCATTGTTCGACGGAAAATACCACTGAGGGGATTCCACCTACAATTTGTAGATAGAGATACGGTGCATTTGTTTTATTACTGTTACTACTAATGTGTAATATCATCAGTATAGCTCGCATTGGACAAATTGAATTCCGATTTCGATAGTCGTGTATGAAAATGTGTTTTATTTTAACATACCCTTGCTCACGAAATGCGAGTGAGTGAGAAGAGATCACACCCACGATTTATTGATTTTATCCGTAATCATTGGACGCCTATCGATGTGGCATCCGAAGTGATCTTCTCAGTCCCCAGATCGCCTTTACTGTGACTTTGACTCTCAACAAAGTTTTTTTTGTCTTTTCAAGTACCTACCACAAAGTAAAAATGCTCCTGCTGCTTCTGGCAGTGCTGCGCAAAAAGTGATCACGACATAGAATTGTTCTTTATCTTCGGTGGGGGGAAGTTGTTTTATTTCTCCTGTCTGATCAGTGCAGTCGTATGCACGAATACGCTTAATTTTGATGCATGCAGTGTAATTTACGACCAGGTGGCAATCGACTAAATTAATTGACTTAAAATTTGTTACTTACTAATAATAGTAAGGATAGTAATAATTATTGAGATAAACAAATTACATTGACGGATTTTTTTAACTTTAATTTAAAATTTTTGATTATATGGTAGTTGATAAAAAAATCGAACAAGAAATTAATTTTTCAACTCATTAACTTTCACGTCTTATATTTCTTGGAATATCTAAAGTGCGGTAACCAGGTGCGATATGCATAGGTGAACATTTTCATGATCAAAGGAAAACCACGAAATCGCTAACCTCCATTATCCGTTCTGTGATCAATCGTTGTATGTACTGATCCCATTCAATCAAGCGTGATCATAATGCTTGGGAAAAGAAATCAACTCAAAAGAAAAGTCAATTAAGTGTGCTGTTCACTTTGTTTAAATCTTTAACAAGTCCATTTGCAGGTGAATAAGAAGCGGGACGTGCAACACAGTATGCTGTCAGGTATGAAAATGCATTTCAAGATAGTAACATACAACATAAAAAAATGCGGTGGCGATGGAAGCTACATTAAAAACATAAATCCGCTTCCAACTGTTCGGGGTATGATGTGACTATATCGAAAATCACCAATTGAAAGGTTAATTAGACAGTTGATTGAGTAAGGAAATTTAAGTAAGCAACGTCTCAACTTTATACTGGCTTTTAATGCGCTATGAATAATTATATACAAATAAAAACGAGTAACAGATCAAGCAATTTTAAAGCACATTGCACATTGTGCTATACATTTACATAAAGAACAGGATCATTAATGGCTATGTGCGTTGTAATAAGAAAAAAAACGTACCTAACTTAATTAACTTTAGTCATGATTATTTTCAGAACAGTGCA
The DNA here is from genome assembly GCA_932526625.1 of Rhingia campestris. NCBI lineage: Eukaryota > Metazoa > Arthropoda > Insecta > Diptera > Syrphidae > Rhingia > Rhingia campestris. Next base: position 141,642,906 of record OW052182.1, on the reverse strand, counting down.
AATAGGTACTCTTTCAGTCATTTTATTCATTATCTTAAATGTATTATAGCTGATATTTAATAAAAATGGTATTTAGTAGAGCGCAAATTTTTTTTGACATTGATATACACTTAATTTTAAAAATTTCGGATAAACTCCCTTTTTTATTAGACTTATAACATTATTTTGTTATAAGTCAAAATTTCGATTATCAAAACACATTTCCTCTTGCCTAATCCGAACGGCAAGAGAACAGTGAAACAGTGAACAAATAAAGGTATTGCTACTTTCAGGATGTGAACCAGGGACCCCGCGCTTTTTAGTTCAACGCACACCTAGAGCCTTCTTTTACTTTTGTTTCTTATAAAACTGTATAAAAAACAGTAACTATGAAATCAATAGTTGATCATTTTAAAATTCATTTTGGGAGATTCTAACAAACAATTAAAGAGCAATTTATTTATTTTTTCATTATTGTATTTGGCATACAATCTTTTTACAAAAGTAAAATTTTTTTATAACGTTTATGTGCGCATGACGTGACCTAAATTTTTTTCGAAACCAAACGGATGATATAAAAGGATTTTACGATAAATTCAGAACTAGATAAGTACTAAATATTAAATGAAATGTTTTGTAACTGACTCTATGAAATAAAATAAACCAAAAAAAATGACGTATGTACTTACTTTTCTTTTTGAGAAATGGTGGATGATCGCCTAGTCCACGTGGATCAGACATTTCCATCAGCGGGTTATATAATTTGCCAGGGTCAATACCAGGTGGGAAAAGTCCTAGCGGAGAATCCAAGCCAAACACTAAAAAAAGTAAAAGTATATATAAATAAATTATTTAACTCAAATTAAAAATTGCAAAAAATATGAGATTCTAGAAATGTAAAATATTAACTCCCTTTCCCTAAAAATAAAGTTTATTTAATACCTTATAAAATACCAATTAATGAATGAAAAAAACATGAACAAAATATTTTCATTTATGCAGTTAATAACAAAAACATGGTAAGATGGTTATCGATATCGTGATAGCAAATTACACCCAAAAAATCTAAAATCATCTATACCATGTGCACTATAATATGGTGAAGCTTAAACAATTAATCATCAAAAATATATTTGCCGGTCATATTAGTATGAATATATTTAATGAGAGTACGATTCAAATTTATATTTATGAATATCAAAATACAAATTTAGACTGCAGCTTCTTCATTATGTATTTCTAACATAAACGCCTTTATTTATAAAAAAAAACTCTGCAAAACCTCCTTAAATTTGCCGAAAAAATCGTATTTTCTTCTTAGTTTAACTAGCGTGTTAGCCCAACAAATAGAACACTACAGCCAGTATAACATATATATGCATTACTGAAACTCCAAGAGGAATACCAATAAAGAAGGATAAAAAGTCCCTGAAGCAAGGAATGAAAAACTTTCCTTACATATACAGGATTAAAAAAAACCGTTCCTTTAAAAAAAAACATAAACAAACTAAGCACCACCTTTACCTATCTCTCAAATGAAAATGCATTTTTAACTTGTTGGTATCCATAGTGCTCGGGTACCAACGAGGACAAGAGCGGAAAAATAAGAAAAAAAAAAACAATTTCCCCCGAAGAGACATTGGAATCATTAAGAAAAGTTTTTCTTCTCCCTCCACTAATGGGTGACAAACATATACGTGATCGCGTACGTGGATGAAGTGAGCCCCTAATACCCTAACCGTGCATCCTTCCTCCAATAAATTGCAATTTATGACGACTGAGTGAAAAGTAAGAAATCACGGAAGTCTCTGGGATATAATGTGTACTATTGGGTTTTAGTTACTTGTTCATAGCTATCAAGTAGGTAGCTGTTTTATTAAAAAAAAAAGAAGAAAATCCTGTATAGAAAAGCCAACAAATCTAAAAATTGAAAAAAAAACCTTTGATTTTATATCACCGTCTTTCAAGGTGTGTTTATAAATCGTCGCCCTAGTGACACAAAAACGTAACTACATTTTTTAACGATTTTGGACTGGGTATACCTCCTTTCTTAAAAAATAAAATTTTTATATTGTGGAACAAAATTGTACCTCTAAGTGAATTAGATTAGAAGTTAACACTTTACAAAAGTAGGTATTCATGAAACTCATAAAAATGATAAAAAAAATCACAAAATAACAATAAAATCGAAAATTAGCAAATATTGACATAGTTTTTTTTATAACTAGGGTGACAAAATTATGCCAAGTTTAAGACAGACTGAGCTTTTAAAAATAAACATTGAATGTTTTAACTAATTAGGATTAAAAACAAGACGAGAATTAAAACTATCTGTGAAGAACTAGCAGATTATGCTCATATTTATGAACTTTTTTTTAGGTGATTGAAACTTTAAATGCTGAATTGTTTTTTTTTATGTTTTTTATATAAAAGCTTAAAATATGAACAAAAACTGCATTAAATAATGTAGATATGATAGAGATTCAGATAGCATATAAGAACAGTTAACGAGTCGTAAATCCCAATAAGTAGTTTCTGAATTGTATGGTCGATACAATTGACATAGCTGGTGTGAAATCTATATAACGAAGCTATAGTTTTGGTGAAGCATATATTTAATTAACTAACAAAATATTATCTGGCCATAAGTAACAGCATTCATTTCGAGAGTAGTTAGCCGTGGAGTTTTGGTAATGCCTGTTGAATGATGAGTTGTCTGTTCAATCCTTGTTAAAATCCATGAAACAATAGTTAAAAAATTAAAAATGTTTTTGGTTACTCGGTAAAAAGTCACATCAAAGTCCGAAAAAGCTCTGCGAAAACCAAAAACCGCGACTCCACGAAAAGTTACTTCTTAATTCACTTATGGAATAAGCTGCAGTAGAAACAAAATTTGTCCCATCTATCTCTTTTTTGAACTTTCCTTCCCATCAAAACCCCATATTGTATCATATTTAAAAAATAAAAGAATATGCACACCTGCCAATTTAATATCATAATCTTGTAATGTAATATTTTTAGTCTTACTAATTAATCAATCAATTATCTTCCTTTTTTATTAGGTGTGTCGTAATCAGAATAGGAGAATCTTATTCGCATATTTTCATACATTTTCGACATCTCCAATCGTGGCAAGCCACGAATTTCCATGGAGACTTGTGGGATTATTTCAAGGCATAAAATGTGTTGCTTGATTAAACATAATCCTTAAACTACCTAGATGTGCTCTACCCACAAAGCCGCATTTTGCGACATGCTATATTTTTAGGGGTTACGTAGGGATTTATGAGACTTCAATGATACAACTAGACTCAAGAGATGTGACTGACAAGTAAAAATCATCGTTATTTGTATTATTTCAAAATTAAGTTACGATGTTTGGAGGACACTGTCTCATGAAATGCTCTGAATACAGTATTTCTGAAGTAAAGAAACTTGCAAAATAAACTTTTTTTGTCCCAAACCAAAACGTGTCCTTTCCACGAGCAAGCAAAAAGCTTAAATAAAAATGTAAACAGTACAGGAGCTGTTGAGGCCTCTTGGAAATACACAAATGGAATGGGTGGGATGTGACTGCAGAGCTATCAAAGAAAAAGCACCGCATATTCGCAAATATAACCTCCGATTTTCTTTTACTTTTCCGTGTGCACACACTCGCTCTAGGTACGTTTTTGTTATATCCTGTGCACATTCATATTCGAAGAAAAAGTCGCCCTTATAAGCAGGCAAAGGAATAAAACCGTGAGCAGGAATAAACTTCGTTAAAATGCGAAAAAAGTCGAGAATGAACGACATCATTGGATCTTAGTTTTGTCCGTCGAACGGTAGTTTTGGGGGGAGAACACCAATTCGCGAACGGAAGACACATTGAAGCCGACTTCGATGGGTTGGTGGGGGTTTGATTTCTTTTAACTCACTCTTTGGTAATTTCATTGTTTTCTTGGTATTCGAAGGATACGAAGGAAATGCAAAAAAAAAATGATTTCTTCTATTTCCGTGTGTATCTTTTAAACAAGAGGGTTATACCGACGCTCCACCTCCTCACCCTAGTAAAGCTACATATACCATCTCTTTCACTGAACATCAATCAGTGCCAAGGAAGCAGAAAAAGTAAATGTCACTATTGAGGTTTGGTTGTACTCGTCAGCTAACAGGAGTAGGTTATGGTATGTATCCCGAGTCCCGTGTCACAAAGATGCAACAGGGAGCGTCGAAACCGAGCGAAATGTGTACAAAAGCAGCCTCACAGCATAATAATCGTAAGCAGCAGCCACATTAATAAGTGGGAAAAAATGTACGAATATGTACCTCTACAATCACGTTTGTATATTTTTTTTTATTTCACAGTCGCACTACCCTATCAAGGAAATTATCTTTACGATTGGCATGTGACCTCATACGTTTGCTGTTCTGCTTGACAGGACGACTGAAATAAAATTTAATAAATCCTATCGCGTACACACAAGACGAATGATGTTGCAGAGAGGTTGGTGGAGTGAAAAAAGTTAAGAGTTGTAATGTTTTTCTTTCCACATTCTCGACATCTGAAGGATCAAACAGAGACATACTCGTAGGTGGGTGATGTGGGAGTTAGTACACTTGCAGCATTATGGAAATATGATTTTTTGCAAAAAAAAAAAGAAATGCTCGCAATCCATTTTCACTGGTTGCACACGCTGCTGTTGCGTTGCAGATGTTTGGTTAGACGGTTGAATATTGAGTGCTCAGAATAATGGAAAATCGAATTATAGGTAATTAGTGACACCGCTCTGGGGGTTTTTCACATACACTTCAAGTCATTCAAAATGTAACTTTTATTTTTGAGCGATTTCTGATGCACAGGGATTTAGTCGATTTGTACTTCACCTACCGAGTTAACTTTGTAGAAGTGGCACAAAATTTAAGGTAGGAATCTGAAATCTTGGCTTCGGCTTTAAAGCACTAATTACTTAAACAATTTTTTTATTTATCTGGTACAATGGTAAAAGTCAAAGTTATTTGTATTTTAAATATCTAGGCAAATAAAAAATGTGACTTACTGTGTGGCGGTGTTAGTGTCAGCGCTGATGACATTCCTGGAAAGGGCAGTGGTGATGGTGGATGTGGTGGCCCATCGGGTGGATTAAAATGCGATGGAAGGCTCATTGGTGACGTTGGTGTAAAGTCCTTGTTCATGCGACTCATACTATCCTCCATTCGTTCGTGACCAAATTGCCCCGGCGGATGAAGTCCCTGCATACTCATTTGCCCCAATATACTGTTGGCATACGAGTGATGTTGCTGTTGCGCTTGCTGTTGGTGATGATGATGGTGCTGTTGGTCTTGACGGTTTTGATGATGCTGAGCGGCAGCAGCCGCTGCTGCAGCGGCTATTGACAAATCCATTTGATCTATATGGAAATCTTGAGCAGATCCATGCATTTGTGCGTCCATATCTCGCAAGTTTGATGGAAATGGGTGACCGGAGCGACCAATTGATGTGGGTTTGTTCAACTGCCGAATATCCTTTAGCGAGAGAACTATCCGATTGTTATTCAACTTGTTGGTATTATTGTTATTGTTATTGATAGCATTATTACTATCATCATGAATATTGGGATCATTATTGCCAGTAGAGTCCTTTTTTGTGCACAGGTCTTCGGGGCCTTCTACAGGGCTTTCAGTGTCTCGCTTTTGAATGTCGTCTTTCTCCTCTAAATTTTGTTCATTTTCGTCCTCGGCGTCTGCGTCACCATTTAAGCTAGACTCTGGTCGCTCTTGTATATGGTGATCATCATCTTCCTTTAGTTCTTCATTGTCTAAAGGTTCGTCTTCATTCTTAATTACTGCATCGGCGGGATCATCTTGTGGGATTGGTGTCGAAGGTTTACTTAATTCATGTGGAGCACATTCTCCCGATCGACGACGAGGTCTCGCCTGCTTTCTTCGTGGCATCGGTGATGTACACTGCTCCGGTTGTGACCCAGTCGATGTGTTGAGAGTCGTACTCTCGTTGTGAGTAGATGTGAATAGGCGGGATGGTAGAATTATTTTTGATCCTGATGTCACCATAGAAGGCGATTCATCATCAAAGCTAGAGCAACGTTCCAGCTCAGACGACATCAGCGACGTGTCAATCATGCCAAAGTCATCTGGTGATGCAGCTGGCGTCGGTGTTGTCTCTGGCACGGAACTTTCAACCAAACCACGAACTTGCAGTGACTCTCCGGCTTGTATGAGCGTTTGCAGCTTTTCTTGTGGAACGCTTATTTCACCGCGGTACATAAAGTCGACAATGGCCTGCACAACCCATCCTCGAAAGTCTTTCAGTACTATAACTGGGTGTTTGCATGGAGTTTCCGCAAACACACGTTGGAAAAACGGCGAACAGGCGGACAAAACCATTTTGTGAGCCCTTATGCTGGTCTCCGCACACACGAGCGTGACATCAACAAGCGTCTTCGTCTGAAGGAGCGCGTCGAACGCTCTTAGAATGTGATTTTGATGGTTGTTCCACCGCAAACTGTAGTGGTCCTGATTGCTGGCGTTGTTTGTCGTCATTGTAGGGGTGATAATCGTCGTTGTCGTAGTCGTCGTCCTCCTCCTTCTTCGCTGTCGTGCTCCCACGCCTCCGGAGTCGTTTAACATTCAAATGAAATCGTCTTCTCTTGACAGCTTCTTTTTTTGTCTCCTTTAATATTCTTTACCGCGATTCACACTCGCGCAGAGTTTTACTAAAGTGTCCTTGTTGTAACAATTGCCGTGATTTTTCCTTCTTAATGTTGCTGCTGGTGGCATTACACTGTCAACCATACGGATGGAATTTGGCCTCCTAGAAGTGTATCTGCAATGAGATAGTAGATGGATGACTGATTATAATGTATGCTGTAATGTGTTATTCTCGCCTAAGGGCGTGTGGATAGGATGAGGATGGTATGTACATTCTCCGTTTTAAAAAAAGTGGATATATGCTACGTGGATACGGAAAATCTAGAAGACTACTCTATATCCAGGAGCCAAAAGAAGCTTTAAGCAATCAAAGGAACGTGTTCAGCGAAGTTAAAACTCACATTTTTGTGAATCTAATTAACGTCGCATTTATGCGTGTGTGTGGCTGCTTGGGTGTGAGCTGCATCCCTTCGACGTTATTGTCACAAGAGAATCAAGGTCGAATGAATGACAAGGATATTTTGTAATAAGACGAAAAATTACCTTTAAGACGCACAAACTTTAAAATTGTCAGTTTCCTATCTATGGAAGAAAGGCTGTCTGGTAGAACAATCGACTTAATTGTAGAATGTCTGGGACTGTTTATTTTGTCTGTTCTTTGAATTAATGCGATGGCAAATCGTGGCGCTTTAATGAAGTTGAATATATGTTCTTTTTTTCAAATTTGAAATTGCAAGAAATTAAAATAAATCAGCTGTGCCCAAATAATTTTTTTTAATTAAAATCTGTAATTAGATTGCGAGATAAATATTTAAGATTAACATTGACAGCACCGTTATTAAATCTAAATTATTATTTTTTGCCTTTTGTAACGCATGATTTAATCTTGTTGGTAGATTGCTTTTTGTTAAAACTGATGGTAATTAAGGACATTTTAAATTATATTGCTGGGAACTATCGTATATACGTTTTAATATCGTTGTAGTGATATCAATAATTAACATGAAATGTAGTATGAAAACATTTCACGCACAAAATCAAAGTGCACTTTTAATGTCTTAATCACAAACGTGAATAATATGAATAAAAAAAACATTGTAGATTATATTATTGTTCTATAGGAATAATCTATTTTTTTATTACATTTCATATAACATATCTATAGATATAAAGACTAATTGTCAACCAAACGATTTAACTAAAGGTATCTTGTCATATTGCCTGTAAAGGGGTAACGATCAAACGAAGCTGGTGATTTTCATGAAGTATTATAAATTAAATTGATAACATGTTAGCGTATACATAATTACATTTGATCATTATTAATGAACAAGGTAAATAAAAATAATACAATAAATATATTCAATCATTTATTTAGTAGACTAGCGGTTAGTGCGTTGGACTAGGGACTAAGCGCCGAATCTATGAGTCTATCAACTATATCAACTATACAATATAATAAAACTGTGATGAGAACCATCCCAAATTTGCCGCTCGGTGTGAAATTGGAGGTACAATTATTATATGTGAAATAAATATAAATTCGCAAACACAAATGAATGGATAAGATAGGTTTGAGACCCTTCATGGGCGGTTAATGCCATATATCTCCTGTTTACTTATTGTTGACCAAACTTGTCTATTTGATCACGCAATTGGTATAATCAGTATGTGCAATAACTCTAATACTTTAATGAAGTGTGCGCACAGATATAATAATGCAGCTGTTATCAAACACGAAAATAAGGATACAAAACGATATATTCAACACAATAAAGCAAATAAATCTCTAAATGAATTTCCAATGAATCATAAAACAAACAAATACATATTAGCTATAACCAGGGCTAAGCTGAAACATAGCTTCTATACTTCTGTGTGGGCACAATGATTGGATGCAACTGTTTACCTCTAACGCCGATTTAGAAAGAAATTTTATAGGCTTCTGGTCACAGTGTTGCAAAAGTATTAGTGCATATTCATCAGACTTTCGCAAGAGGTCTTTAAAACTTGAGGTCTTGTTTGTTTTGGAAATTGGCTGAAGCATCGCCACTATCAACAAATACGCGTTTTTAATAAATGCAAGAGTATCTGTTGACGATTTGAAATCTTGGATCTAAATTGCAAGCACTCAAGCTATTTGAGTTATTCTTGACTGATTGCATTATTCACCTATAATCTTCACCGTTAATTTAATTTAAAGCCAAATCCATAGTGCGATCAGAAAATTTCGTTTCGTTTTTAATGCAAAAAAGAAATCTGTGTTTAGTTGTAGTCGATGTTGGCCTGCACTCGAAGACTATATGAATTATGTTGTGTTGGAACACATATTCCAAATTTGTTTATTTATTCGTGTAATTATTTATCAATAACTATCTGTTGGCTTGTATATTCTAGGTGGAAAGACAATGGCCGTTTTTGGACTTTGATTAAAATGCAACACCTTTTGACATGTAAGTTATAAAAAAAATTGCTTGCAAATTGTGGTCGAAAAGTCTATGCCAATGCCCAGAAAGATCTCCAATGAGTTTTCAGCATAGGAAGTCAAAATACATTTGAACCAAGTGTGTTTTCTATATGCAAAGATTCTACCGATCAAATGTATATTCTCTCCATTTCAATTTTAAAATTGAGGTATTTTTCATACTGAGGATTCTGTGCTCTGCGCTTTTTAAGATTTGAATATTAATTCATCTTTCCAATTTATTTATTTTTGTAATAACAGAATTTTTATGTTTGATTATCTAATTTTAATGTGAAAAACGTCCAAAATTCAATATCGAAAGTCCTGACTTAAAAGGACTTAGGTCGGAAATACGTTTGATTCTGTAAGGTTATCCTTTATCGTCTTAAAATATGATTTTTAAATCAATTGATGGTTTAACCAAAATCAAACAAATGTAGATATGTTTCTGTCATGAAACAGTTGACGACTTTAAACTGTAAAGAAACACTTGATATGCATTAAGGACAGAAAATTAGTTCTTACAAATAAAATCAACTAATTAGAGGAAGAACTCTTGATTATATCTTTTAAACTACTGATATTATATTTGTAAATATTGTACTTCTAGCAAAAAAATAGAATTTCTTGATTGATCACTTAATGGAAGTAGTTCTATCTAAGCTTTATATCAGATAACACGGATTAATAGTGAACTTGTTTAAAGCTTAAGACATAAGACATAAATATCATAAGAGTTCAAGAAATTCAAAACAATAAGTTATGAAGAATAAGAAAAATATACATTCAATATTTTATTTTAGTATCTCTTGTGGCTAGTCTCAGATATATAATCTAAACTTAAAATGTACCCACCGCACTTGGATATTGGAAAATCGTTCCTTTTTGGGAGAGAATTCCTAGTACCGTTATTCACATTGTGTGGTCGTTTTTAGTTAATTAATGAAAAGTGAATATTTTGATAGATTACAGTTTAAAGAAGTCATGTGTGAAATCCTAAATACTTTAAAGCAAATATCTGTCTAAATTATATGATACGCCCACTTTGTTTAAAGCCTTAGTGAAAGTTAAGTATAAGCAAATTGATAAACTGTTATATCGTAAATATTTTATCTATCTAATGAATATGATATACCCAAGTATAAGCAAATTAAGAAGTGATAAATCGAAGCTCAATTTTGAGTTAATGTATAGATATAACTAAAACAATTAATATACGTTGATGTATAGAGACATATTTTGTTAATGGTGATTGTTTTTTTTTTTTGAAAAAGTAGGTAGCTTATTAGCAAATTATTTTTAAAGAGCCGTAGCTAATATTATTTTTTTATTCGAAGGGACAAAACTTAAGATACTTCATATCTTACAGTATTTATATTCCTTGTAACTCTAATCTGCTGACCGCATCCGTTTATGTATCCACATTAATATGTAATAATTGTAATATTTTAATGTTGGTACGTACCAATTTATATGCTCAAGGTATAGGTAAATATCCTTTAAACATTAATCCATTTAAATTAACTTCACGTTCACTTGTAATATCACTTAAGTTTTTTTAGGGTTGATACTTATTGCACTATTCTTTAGATGTTCACAAATGTTTCCCTTTCTTTGACACAACAAGTACGTTTGCGTAAATTCATAAACATTTTCAAAGAACTTAAATTTTATTTTGCATTTACACTCCAGCTAGTTCAGTACTGCTTCTACCATTGTACAACGTTAGACTAGTTTCGCACAAATAACTGAGCAGAAAAATAATGAATATTTCACATGCAGTTGTAATCAGAGAACAGGTAGCTAAAAACACTTCAATAATAACAGGTACCGACAACCGACACCACACACATTCACATATGATGTTGCACATATACTTATAGTGATCAAACAATCGTCCTTCTTTCTTTACTTTATGATCAGGTTCAGTTGAAATTTGTAACCAGAAATCGCGGGGCAAACAAATACACTTTTTCGCGGGCGATGCCATAAAACAAGTGCATCACTAGCCGCATCGAGATGTACATAAGGATCACTCGCGGAATAATTATGAGCGGACCGTTTATTATTTTAGGATGTTTTGTTTTTATTTTATTTTATTTTTCAAAATAAATTGTAAATTTGTTGTGTTCTCTATACTATGCCATAAAATGGGACTGAACTATAGGTAGAGGAGGTTGTAAAACTATTTCATAAAATTATCCTGAGAATTTGTAAATATGTTTATTTATCATTTGAATTTAGATTTGGGAAATGAAAAAAGTGTTTTATATACAACATACACATATATAGATATATGTATCACAACCGTTCTTCACTGTGTCATACCGCGAAATTTAAATTTGTTTACTGTTTCTGATCCACCCACTCAATTTATTGATATTGTTTGCATTCTTAGTCTAAAGCTCGAAACAAATTAATGTGTTGTCACCGTTTGAATGTTGTTAACCGACTGAAATGTGAATCAGGCAGGCAACGGACAGACTGAGCATTATTGTCTGTATATCATACTCCCAAAGTCGTCCTCCTTTTCGTAATCAATGAGCAGCAGTAGAACTTCCATATACGTTCATAAAGAAACACAACATAACATAAAACACACCCGATGACGGCGACGAACGACGACACAACTCAATCCTCATATCCTGTGTACGTACGTAGTAGGTACTGACGGTCGAGGGTGAAAGAAGCTTTAACGGGCTGACAGAGAGTGGTGGATAACTCACTGGCTGGATGTAAGGGGTAATATTAGTCGGTGGCACTCGTAAAACTCTTTTTCCTCTACCGTACATATTATATACACATCAGCACCGTCGCTGCCGCCAACGCCACGCCGTGCTCATGTGTCGTTCGTACATTGTACATATGAGTTTGTGTTGTGCTCCTTGTCCATTTTTTTCATTTCATACTTTTTTTTGGATCCTTGCGCCAATCGCAACAGCAACACATTCAGTTTTCCCACCACTCATATACGGTGTGTATAGTTAACTTTCTATGTACACAGATGCCTCGCGGGGGTGAGGTGGTAACTCTCACGTGAGGAGAAAAACAAAACAGCACCTTTTCCACCTCCTCGTCCATGCACGCATACACGTACCATCTATGCGGCGACGAAAAGTTTTCTCTCACTCACACATACATGGTGTCACTCGTGTGGCTACGGACTGCGGAGTAAGTGCATGTTTGTCACATCACATGAAGGATGAAAGTACCAACCCTCTCTCGGCCCGTGATGAGCAAATTTTATGTCATATTTGTACACTGTGCTTCTATCGCATTCCAATTCCAATATTAGAATATTTTGTTTGAAAGAATATCCTTTTGACATCGCACGCACACATAAGCATTTCATTCTCATATAAACGGTTAACATCAGTGGTGTTGTACAACATATTTTTCCGATACAGGATTCAATTGAATCAGAAGTCAAATGAGGTCTTAGCAGAAAGAGCTCTCGTTCCACGTGCGACAAAGTGTGGATATGTAAATGATTTGCATGTTAATCAGATGCAGGGGTGTCCTTTTTATGGTATTCATTACGGGGTAAGAGTGTACCTATTCATATTTTTTTTGTTTCATATTGCTAAGGCATTGTTGAAATTCGTTAAGGTCAAACAATACCGTACAATATGTAGATTTTGAATCGGTTAGTATTTGAGGGATCCTTGATCCTGGAAGGGATATAATGCGCATGACTTTACTTATTGGAAGCTGATGTGTGAGAGATATTGGAGCAAAAACAATTTTGGTATGAAATGAGGAGAACATTTAAAAGAGGGGTATAAATGAATTTTCGTGTGTGTGCTAGATAACGTATTCGTATGTGCAAAAAGGGTTGCACTGCACCGCGAGGTATTATTATTTTAACAGGAATAACTTACGCAATTTTGGGTTTTCTAAGTTGTTGTCTTCAAAGACAAACGACTCCCACAGAAAATAGTTCAGCTGCATTTAATCACACGTCAGGATACAGGTTTTAATTATGGAGATTATGTTGTCATCGAAACTCGATGGTTTCGCTGGCAGATAGGCATATTTTCATCATTTTGCAAACCACGTTAAGGTGCTTTTGAAAAATATCATCATGCATATCTCTGGATGGGGGACTTTTTAGGCTTATTTTTATTTTACTTCAATACTGAACCAAATTGAATGATAAGTCAATAAACTTCCAACTGTTCTAACCATCTAATCAGCTTAAGTTCTGACGAATCTTCCCCAGCTAGCTTCAAAGCGCATATATTTTCATATGTGACTCCTTAAGCTATATTATCAGTAACAATTAAAAATATCTGACTCAGTTCATCGGTTATGTTATACCTACATAAAATTTGAGTATCACTATTAAACATTTTTTACGAATCTCGTATTTTGGAAATAAATTTTCAATTTTTTCCGTTACTCGGGGTTTGTTGACTTATATGATTATTTGGCAATGCCTTATGGGCATTAAGACTAACAATGCATGTAGCTATATACGAGCATGTATATTCGATTAGACTTCAATAATATCTTTTACATGTGCTTCTATTATTATTGAATTGCTGACTTAGGATTTGATTTGACTCGGGACCAGCAAGTAAAAGCAACGTTCTGAGGGCCGGTAAATCTACAATAGCTCTTGCCGTTTCAAAGCTTTAGTTGCTTTTGGTAGTTAAAAACTATAACTACATATAAACTAATTAATTGGCGTTAGATCGCAAGATCTCGGTGTCCAAATTAAAGGTAACATAAAGAAATCAATAATTCACCAAACTTATCAGTTTAATAAATCAATGGTAATTGTCTCAATGTGACCTGCATCCGCATCTTGCTGGAACCCCTTGTCATCAGCCTTGAGTTTTGACATTAGCCTTGGCCAAGATTCGTTGGCAAAATTTTCCAAGTTGTTCTTTTGAGCCGCACTTGTCTTTTTCTTGTTGTTAATGACATGAAGCTTCGATTCAATACGAACAATTGTTTTTTTAACTGACCATTGATTGATTGGTATACAAAATCATTGCCAAAAAGGAAAAGACAGCTGATTTAACAAAGATCCGAGTCGCCTTAAGAACATGCTTCATTATAATTCTCGTTGGTTTCAATATCCCCGCCTTTTAGGGATATAATATTAGGGTATTGCAAGTCAATTTTTGTTTAATTTCGATTAAACAATACAACTCAATACAACGTCAAACCATACCTACATACGGATCGAAAAGAAGTAGGAGAATTATATGATCCATCGACCATGACTCCGTCGTTATGTAGTAGTAGTAGTAAGGTAATATTAATGATGTAGTTAACTTGAGGCATTTTTCTACGTGTTGAAGATATGTGCAGCCTTAATATTTGACTGTACATTATTGCAGCGTATTAACTTCTAAAGTTTAGCTCATAAAATTGTAAATTTTTTATTTGTCATCGTTGCGACCTTTGCAAGACACGTTTAGTTTAAGTTGATAACTACGAATAAGGAAACCAGAAGTAGCGCAGCTCTATCTTGTGGGTTTTAGAGTTTTAGCTACCGATGTGACCGCTTGAATTCAGGGACAGACTTTGACTTCAATTGCAATGGGCGAAACTTCGTGGTATTAAAATTCTGAATTTGAGGGTGGGTTCTCTGCTAGGAATTCAACATCTTATGAGATAAATAAAATAACACTAATACTATTAGAACAGAAGGGATAAAATATTTAATGTAACCATAAACAATGAGCTGGATGTCAAACTAAAATAATGAAAATAGACGTTGTGCAAAGAAAAAATATGGAATCACTTATTTTATTGTAATAAAATTAAAACATCTTTAAATGTATATAAAAATATATATGTATACATATTAGGTTTCGAGTATATTAAACAGTGTTTCGAAAATTTCGAATTAAGTGTGAGCTTACGATTTATTGACATGGAACTAAATTACCAATCGTACCCGACACAGGTCAACTAGATATTCCTATCGCCACATGCAAAAGCTTACTAGCTCAGCCTACTAATAGCAAATCGAATCTCAGATCGAGTCTTGGTACGACGTTTCAAAAAACCAAATAAATTAGGCCAAAGTTGGATCCGAGGAACTGATTTCGCTCGATAGACCATACATTAGCTCCACTATAGGTGTCATCACTCACTGGACACTGTTTAATAGCACGCAGAAAGCTATGCCTTCAATCAAACGACTTATGTAGGCGCTGTATGGACGAAGAGGAAGAGGAAATAATACTTCATCTTCTTTAGGCCCGCCCCTATCAAACAAAAGGAATCTTCATCTTGGAGCTTACTACTTTCAAAATCTCAGCGATTTGACAAAAAAAACGGAAGTGAAACGTCTCCTCCGTTTCATTAACAGCTTAGACTGGTTTTCTCACAGGTAACAAGGAGAATGGACAATATCCACTGTAACCTAACCTAACCCAGTTCAAAAATACACAAAGGGTTATGAATACCTTTGTGGTATTTAAAGGAGGGGAAGTTGGGTGTAGTAGAAACTCACTCCATGAGTGCAGTCAGAACTAGGTTTTTAGGGAGGCACTGTTGTTCTTGTATTAGTTGATCTTTTTCGAAAGTTGGTGTTACATGTATGAATTTCACTCTTATTATACTCTGAATAATTATTATATTAATTTTAAGCACGTTACCACTACAGCGCGGGCACCCACAAACTCGAGAAGTTCGACGATAAATTTCCGCATCCATCCATATACCAGAAGGAACAGCGATTGGCAAAAGCATTAATATAAATTTTAAAATTAACCCGGCATAGAGAAAAATAATTTTGTTTCTTACCAAAGTAAACGAGCATAAGTATCGTGTTATAGGTATTTCTGCCCTAGTCGGTTTTATAATAGTTAGACACTAACAAATTTCGCTCTCTAAGCAATTCTTTGTGATCAAATCAATTAATAAAAGAAATCAGTTATGGTGAAACATTATGATAATTGAAGATGCAAGATGCATTTCGACTGAAACTTCAAACCTCAAATAATTTACGAAATGTATACCTCATCAAGTTTTTATAAACTAAATATCCGGATTACATATGGCGAATTCCAAATGATGGACGTGTATTCCAACTGCGGTGTTACTAGGAGCAGTATTTTGTTTATATTCTAAATACACCTCGAAAGTAATTGCAATTTCGTTTAAGAAAACATTGAATCCGATTTTGTAATAGTGTAATCATAATGAGAAGAAAATTTCATTTACTTGTCAAATATGACCCCGGGATCTTTAACTACTTCCGTACGCTGAAGTCTAAGATCTTTCATATCATACATAATCATTTATTATAGGTACATTTATACGGAATGTTGTAAAAATTATAAATTTCGAGGTGTTAAGCTCCAGGGCGTTATGATTACACCATGCCAACAAACTATTTATAGTTGGTGATCCAATAGGAGGTACTTTTTTCAATAGTGTTGTTTTTACAGTTCTTATTTGTCAACAGGCTTGTCTATTTGACGTTTGTACTCAGTATACATTGCTATTTCACCATGAATAGTTTTACGTCGGAACAATGCTTACTCATTGTTGGTCAAACGGCTACGTTATTAAGCAAAATTGTCATATTTGGGCCGATGAACAGCCAGCGGTAGTCCAACAGCATAACCCCAAAATGCACTGAATGGCGCGGTTTATGGCCAGGCGGCATCATCGGCATGTATTTCTTTAAACAAAATGCGGAAGGATCGCGTGTTATCGAAAATTCAAGATATTGGTGTAGCTGACTTCTGATTTCGACAGGATGGTGCTACATGTCATGCAGCCAACGAATCAATCGCTTTATTGGAGAATACGTGCGATGAAAACATAATATCAAGAAATTGTCCGATCAACTGGCCACCAGTTGACCCAAAACGATAGAAGCTTTGGAAAGCAAGATAAATCGTGCGTTATTTATGGAATACCGGCCTATATGCTTGAAAGAGTGGTAAACATATGGACATACAGAATGGACCATTTAAGAGTATGTAGTGGGCAACATTTGAAAAATTATCTTTAAGCATTAAATGGGATGAACCAAAATACCACCTCAAATAATGATTTTCCTCAATACATTGATTTTTTGTGGTTTATTTAAAAACAAATCAGGAAGCACTTAAAGGATCATCCTTTATATCAGTCTGAAACCGGATACTTCTTATACGAGAATGAATTTTTAAGTAATCCGCCAATTTTAAAACGTAACAAAACTTGGAAATATTGTGTATGGCATTTAAAAACAAAAATCAATGGGCCTTAATGGCTATCTTGTGTGAACCTGGATGTTATCTTAATTTCCGTAAGAAGTCTAATAATCGATCTTAAATAATTATAAAACTATTTAACCATTGAAGAATGAAAACCCAACTATTTAAATTCTGCTAAAAGTAGAGTGTGGTGCACTCTATCGAAGGTTTTGTTAGGTTAGACAAGAGTTCATCAAGTTGTAATCGTTTATCAAAGCTCATAAATGCTAATTACTGAACACAATTTAATTTGTAGCTCAGGACCTACCCTAACGTAAATCATGTTGTTTTTTCGGAAGAAAAGCTTACGATTATAGCAATATTTTTGTATCTGTCTTGAAACACGAATTGTAATATTAAAATACATAATGAGTTTATTTTAAAACCCACAAAGGCCATCATTGACAATAGTGCAATCCTTCCGAGGAATCGTTCCGAGGGTACGAAACGAGATAATGGGTAATTGGGTACAATGATCAAAGCCATGAATATATGCCTCATGTCCTCTATAAAATAGTAAGCTAAATAATCTGAATCTTATTACGTGAAATGGACGATTCGGATAGGCTGAAAACCTTTTTAGTAATACTAAGTGGCGCTACAGGCGACTCAACCAAAATGAAGTTGCTCACTTCAAATTCAATATCTAGGACTGGAATCGAAAACTCTGCAAACTTGAGTATTGGTGTACATTAACTCTACATATTCTAGCCATATTAAATAAAGATTCCACGAATATTTGACTATTCGGTATTCGGCCACTTATTTCAATATTCTGCGCTTCGGTCAAGGGCATGGCCGAATATTCGGTATAACCATTTTCCGAATAATTTAGAAAGTTCATAGGAACAGCTTTATAAGAATCAATCAAACGATTCAGAGGCAAATTTTCATCTGTACAAATTCAGCTAATGAGTTGGTAGATGGCTGCTAGTTTTTGCTGTCATCGACGACATTGAATGGTTTATTCTACCTGAAAACATGAACAAATGGTCGGAATGGAGAAACACATAATGTCCATAGTTCAATGTCGTTTTGTCAGGCATTATCGCCCAGATACAAAAACAAAGTCAAAATAATGAAAAACTCGTTTGGCTTTCCTATAAAGCACCGATATAAATCCCCCGAAGCCGAAGAAAAATCCTTGCCAGTTGTTCCTACTGAAGGACATATTACGAAATGTGGGAAATGTTGCGGAGTTTTTTTTTTAAGTTTACAAACTTACTCACAGCTCGTATAATTTGCGGTCGAATAATGGACTCCATAGCCCTTCAACGTATTTTTCGTAGACATTTTCTCTTAAAACGACCAAGAATTTCTTGATTCGCTTTTGATACGGTCCATGCTTCAGCGCCGTAGAGCAGGACAGGGATGATTGATGATTACTAAGGACATCTACTAAGAACTCGAACTACTAAGGACATCCTATACTATACGACTAAATTACCTCAATAGCTCGAAGAAACAGCAGTTTGCAAGAGAAACTCTTCGTAATATTTCTGATGTGATGTTGTTGTCAGTTTTAAAAGCGGAGCTGAGGTAGACAAAGTCGCGTAGGTACTAAATCCTTGCCTAAAACCTTTTTTTGGTATCGAATGTTTCAGTGAGGACGAGTCGGACGAGTTTTGGGAGGTATATACAAACTAAACATGGCTCTGTATAGTTCGCGTCTATAAATTTGGATTGGGTTTGGGATTTTTCCAGGATCTGCTGAAGTGTAAAGATTTGATCAGTTGTGGACTTTCCTGGCCTTAACCACACTGATAAATGGCGATCAGGTTGTTGGCAAACGGTTTCATGCGTTGTTGACATATTACGATAGATAGGATCTTGTAGGCGATGTTGAGATGACTTATGCATCTTTAGATGGTGCAGTTCAGATGATCTCCTTTTTTGTGGATCGAGCAACCGATGCTGAAGTTCCATTCTACAGGCATACCTTCATTTGACCAAATTTAGCTTATGATTTGGTAAATGTTACTTACCAAATCATCTCCGCCAGCTTTAGCAAGCTCTGTTAAGGCGTCACTAACGAGTTATTATCTAAAGTGAACAAATCATAACAAATAATTATTGAAATTTACCGTAATTTACAACGATGCATTTGAATCAAAAAAGAGCGCATAGTTATTTCTTCTCACTGAATAGGATTGTTATTTAAAAAAAATTAAGTACAAAAATACGACCTAGAAAAACTGAAATCAGGAAATCAAAAGAAGGAATCGTTTTCAGAAAATAAGGTCTCCCTTTAAGAAGCATAGCATTCGGTATATGGAGGAAGACTACATGAACATAACACTTGTGCGATCAAATCAGCCCGCGAGTGCGCGAGACTATCTTTTAATGATATCAGCACACTAAAACATTCATCTTTTCTGTATTTAGGGAAACTATGATATACCAGGGAACTGTAAAGCTAGGTAATTGTTTTTATTTTAAGTAACCCAACAAAAAGTAAAGTTGTTCCTTCAAAATTGCGTTAAACTTCATATAACTTATTTATACACAGACATTCAACTTAATCTCTCCAGGTAATTTTTTTTATAGTAACAGTTTTGTTAAGAGACAAATAGTATACTAAATTTTGAATGTTTTAACCTATTTTCGGGAAACAGTTAGGTCTGTTAATTAAAAAAAAAAACAACTAACGTATGTATGTATATAAATAATAAGACTACCCTATTCACGCAGGATATTTGTCTGATTTCTGACACCTATCGTGATTTAAAACAACGAAACGTAGTTCAACTAAACATAAAATACATTACCTAATTTTCCAAAAAATAAGTGTAATTTCTATATAAGTTAGGTACCTACCTGCATTTAAATTGCAGTTACGAATGCCCTAAATTCCCTAGATATCTTTATGTATCTACTGCCCCATGTTAAAGTCCAATAATGATGGATTTAATAGCACATATACCTAACTTTTTTTTAAGAGAATTCATAATGTCCAGTCCGTCGGCAATTTTATAGCGGGTATTGAGATATTCGCCAACTTCATGCCACCAAGCTCCCCTTTCAAAAGAAAACAAAAGCTCTTAAATACGTCCCCCACCAAACAACACACAGGTCATAATACCTCCACGTGCTTTCTTCTTTTTAATCATTCCGTTTTTCTCTCCTGTTCTCACTGCTTTCTTATACCTACACTTTCGACCAACGGTAAGTCCAGCCATAAAACCGAAAAGCACATGGACAGTGAGGACATTGATTGTAAGGAACAGCTGCTGTAAGTAATACGAGTATCTACTAGACACCACCAGTTTCGCTACTAAAAAAATACAATAATGTTAACGGTGGCGGCGACGTCGACTATCTATTGTTCTTCTTCCTTCGGACGAATGACCGAAGACATACCTCTGCAAGTAAAACCACCTATAGTCCCTTTAAACCACCCACTGTGTCGTCGACAAAGTAATGGCCAGTGAATTTCCCGCAAAAGAGAATATCTTTCAGTTAACTAAGGGACACTACCAAAAACGGAACTGGACACGTCAAAAGTGCTTCGGATAAGAAATTTAGACAACAGATAATGTTAAGTCAGATATCGTTCTTGCGCGCAACTGGCGATAGGACGTGTGCCATACGAGAAAAGGATACTCCCCAAATGTGTGAATATGTGAATAGTTTTCCGATTTCATTATTTTTTTCTGTGTATGTTTGTACCTACTGTTTTACTCTCTCATTTGTGTTACGTATTCAGTGGACGTGTATGTAATGCACTAGGACGCGATGCATTAATGTATTGTTTATGTGAAAAGTTTTGAGTGGAACTGATAGATGTGTATGTGTGTTTACTGCTTAGAACGCATATTGTGTACACGATATAGCCACCAACTTTTACGAATTCGATTTAAGGAAAAAATATTGTACAGGAATATAGGTAGATCTACCTATAATGCAAAAGATCCTTCTCTCAAATTTAATACTAATTAGAATATTCCTACACACCTATATATAAAAATGACTTCTACGATACAAAGCTCAGGCGACATCCTCCCACATAGAGATAAATTTCTGCTTGGTTATAAATGATGATAGCTTCATAATAAAAAGTTCAATTAGAAAAAAATGACATTTCCGAATCTTTGTACAGGCTATAGATAAAAGTGAAAGTTTCTTACTCTCTCGCGTGCGCATTTATTCCACACTTCATCCCCCCAGCTAACACCCATTTAGGCAAGGGGTAACACAACACGATGTATGGCGTTGTGTATGTGTGGGATACTTTTCTCCGCATTTACTTACTCAGCTTTTTGTTCGGTGGATATGTGTGTGTGATACGCTGAAATGATGTATATGTAGGTACTGTTTGCCTGCTGTGTGGTATTATAGACTATTGGAATGAGGCACCCCACTATACATGTATATAGTATATTCATCCCGAAAAAAAAACAATCCAGCAAAAGGAACAGAGAGTGAGTGGGATAGAATGAGAAGCAATCAGTATTAGAGAGAGAATGCGCTACTCTTATGTGCTAAATTTCGCATATGCGCGGGAGTATGAGCACGCGGCGGATATAATGTATCTAAAATGTATGTGACATATATAACAGCCAAGGACTAGTAGCACACCGAACAGCAACATAGCCAAGCAGTGTGTGCTTTGTTTGTTGGGGTTATGTGGGAATGAAAACGACAAGGACACGATGAAGCTAACGATCGCGACTGGTTGGAAAAATTCCACTCCTATATGAGGAGTATACACATACTCGCGTATACAGATACGATACATCAAAGGGGGTGGCGCAACAAACATTACACAATTGGGTAGCACAAAATGTTTCACTGTTTTCTTTTAGCTGTACATTTTCTGTTTCTTCTATGTTAGGTTTTTACGATGGATATCTAAAGAAGAAGCGCGCACATGAATCCTTTTTTCTTATTGGGGGATTTGGTCGTAATGTTTCTACGCTCGTATGAAGTATATAAAATTGAAATAACTCCCCAAACCCCAGCAATTCCATGGGGAATATATTCTATCATATACATATGCGATGAGGTGAGGTAAGGTGAGGAGTAGGAATCAACATATATAATCGTTGGAAAGAAAAAGGACACCCTAATATCTCACAGAATTCTATCTTACACTATAAGGTATGAGTTGTTACCTACAGGACGGACTGGGTAGGGGGTGGCAAAATGTTTTAATTAATTCTCGCGTAGTTTTCTTTCGCGTTGGATTTTGCGGGTTTTGCGGTGGTAGGGGTAGGTATTCGGACCAAATTACAGATGATGAAACAATGTGTGATGAAGATAATTACGTCGCTGAACAATTCATTGTTTTCGAATCTCGAAATGCACCTATTTACAGTCTGAATAAAAAAAACTTTGTCATACATATCATTATAAACGTACGGACATTATCATATAAATTATTTTTTCTATTTAATTTTATTTTTAAATACCTCCAGAGTAGATGAATGAATGATCAGTACAATTACAAAAATGTCTATTGGCAAGCTTAACAAATGTGGACTTACTTTCAACCTCTAAGCCAAACATGACTGTTTTCGTCCGCTTCTAAGCACATAATAGTTATTAAGTCGGATTGAATTTGCATTCGAATATAAAATGCCAAAATGGTTTACTCAAATCCCTAAAGTAAAACTGGCTACAGTTTTTCACTGGTCCACATTTTACGAAAATCAAACAAACGCCGAAGAGTAAAATTTTTTTGTTTTTTACAAAGAGCCTTTAGCTCTGAGCGGCAGCGTCCAACTACTCGTGATTTTATTGTGTTGGATGCTAGAGCTTTTATGGCCGCTTGGCTATCTACGTAGATAGAGATATCCTCTTGTTATATGTCCAATACTCTAGCTGATTCGGCAGCTTCGAATATGGCTAGGATCTCTGCTTGAAAAACACTTCACGAGTCTGCCATTCGAATGGATATGTTTAACCCGATTCTATCGGAGTAAACCCCCGAGCCCACTTCTATTTCCATTTTAGATCCATCAGTGTAGATAGCTATTTCCTTATTGGATACCACATTGTTAGATGACCATTCGTCACTACTAGGTATTCTGATTGAGTATTTAGTATCAAAGTCGTGATATGGAATGGTGTAGTCAGATGTCCAATTGTCATATTCTACCAACTTCAGTATTGTGTGATTTAAGTAAGATTACTTGAGCAAGACACTGGAGTAAGATAAGTCGCGTCGGAAACTGCATTTTACAGGTTTCCTGTCCCCAGTTCTTGTTATTTGATGATTCTTAAAAAAAAATCGTGTACAATTACTAAGAAAATGTATTTAATTTTTGGTGTACAATTAGGCAAGTTGCGTTTTTATGAACGTGACAATAGGTAAAAAAGAAATTCAAACACATAATGTTTTGTGTATAATTTTTGGTGTACAATTAGGCAAGTTGCGTTTTTTGTGTACCTAATCTAACCTAATCTTACAACTAATCTAATATTGTTGAAATATTACTTTTAGAATGCCTAAAAATAAACAAAAATTCTTTTAATACAAACACCTTATGTGATTTACTCATACAGTGTTTAAAGATCAAGACCAAGATCTATTCTTGATATAATTCACATTTTCACATTCATTTTTATAAGAACCTGATCCAGGAATTTAAATGCACTTAGAGCATTATATACGCTTCCTTGCGCTTGCGTTCGTTTCCTCGGACAACTCTTTATCATATTCGTTATTTATATTATACGAATACAAGGTAGCTAAAGGTTCTCCGGGGCCCGGACCGTTCTATTATTAACTATTATTTTTTATCTGACGGGGGAGAGAGATGAGCACATCGGAAGTCCACCCGATTACAAATTAACAAATTATATTAATTTATTTTTTCTGGAATTCTGTTTAAATTTAGACATGAATTATATTGTTGTGTATTGAATTTAAACATCTCGATTGTAGAAACACGTATTTGCACATTAAATTACTGTTTAAAGAGTTAAGATTTACGCATTAAATATATAAAATCAATACGTGGATAAAACTACTGCAATAATTATAGTAGGCAACTTGTTGCCTCGCTGTATGATCGTAAAATTACACGATTTTTTTTAGTGTGGTATTGGTGTTGCGAACATATAATCCTTGCGGCGGCTCTGCAAATTTTATCGTACTATCAATATATGAAGAGTTTTCTTGGATCATTGTTGAACACTTTCCTTGCAAAAAGTCTATGTTTACTATAAGCTTTTTTGACCAATAATGGTTAAGCACAAGAGGCACGTAAAGACCAGGCCCAAATCGGAAAATTTTAACGACCGAAAATAAATAAGGTCGTCTCGTTTTAAAATGTTTAACTTTTGTTTAAAGTATTTTGGCCTTCTAACGGTTGTTTGTATATTTGGTTAGGTTAGGTTAGAGTGGCTGCCGGCGTTTGCCAGCACACTTAGACCACTTTGGTCCATTGTGATACCACATGGATCATGTCCAATCTCCTTACTATCCGTGGGACAACCATTTTGAGCTTTTGATGAAGCGGAGGAGGCTTTACACTTCCGTTTTTGCCAAATCACTGAGATTTTGAAAATAGAAAGCTGCGAGATGTAGCTTCCTTTTGTTTGATAGGGCCGGGCAGTTACAAAGGAGATGAAGTATTGTTTCCTCCTCCGCCTCGTCCAAGCAGCTCCTACAGAATTCGTTTGAGAAAAGGCCTAGCCTTTTTGCGTGGTATCGCAAATATGCGGTCTATCGAGCGAAATTAGTCCCTTTGATCTTCTCAAATCTAGCTTTGGCAAAATTTGTTTGGTTGTTTGACACGTCGTGCCAAGACTCCATCTGAGGTTTAATTTGCTGTTAGCATGTTGCGCTAATAAGGTTTTGCATGTAGCGATAGAAATACCTTGTGCACCCGTGTCGGGTACAACTGGTAATTAGGTTCCCTTTCTGGCGAGTTCATCAGCCTTACAGTTCCCTTGAATGTTACTATGCCCAGGCACCCAGCATAGGTGAATGTTAAAATGCTTTGACATCTCCTGCAGAGATGATCAGCAATCTAGGGTTGTCATTGAATTTGTTGAGACTGATTCCAGGGATTGGATTGCCGCTTGGCTGTCCGAGAAAATGCTAATATCCTTGGCATATATAACATTCTCTTTCAACCAGGATAAGGCTTCTTTGATCGCCATGAGTTCCGCCTGTAATGATCAGGAAGACAGAAAGATAGGCTGAGATTTAGCCTGTCGGAGAAGACACCAGCACCCACTCCGTCATTTGTTTTGGAACCACCGGTATAAAAGTGGATCGAGTCGTTTAGCACAGGTTCGTTGCTCTCCCATGACGTTCTGTCTGTAATCGGTGTTTTCAGGAACATTTGTATATTCGTTTAGAATTTTTGAGTGGCCGCATATTTAGTATTTGACCACTGTTGGATGGCTTTAAGACGTATGGCTCAGTTAGCTGCCATTTGTTTGCCGAAAATATCTAAGGGTAGTAGGTGAAAAAGAATGTCTAATGCCGCTGAGGGTGTCGTACGGAGTGCTCCACCAATGCACAGACACGCAGTTCTCTGCACTTTGGCTAGTTTTTTGCTGTTTAAAGCTGTCCACCATACTAGTTACTACTCCATAAAGAAGTATCGGCCTTATAACCGATATATAGAGCCAATACGAGGTTTCATTCCCCACTTCAGGCCTATGGCTTTCTTGCAGGAATAAAGTGCTACCGTCGCTTTCTTTACTCTTTCTTTTGTACCTTGCTCTTATAGTACTTAAGCGACTAGTTCCAAATCAAGTGCCTATATCATATACGTGCTTGATGTGAGCTATTCTGAGATGAGATAGGTACATGTGCATCAATATATTTTATTTCTAAGTGTAGAGGTCGACGGACATTGGAATATTCTTCATTTTTCTATATCAATATATTCTAAATCACTTATGGCTATTGTGGTGGTGGAAGTATTGAAAAATACAAATGTTCGTCTTAATCTATTGCAATTAGATGCGTTTTTTTAAAAAGCTACTTTTACTTTGATTTATATAATTTTAAGCAAAAAGTGAATTTCTCCTAAGCTTGGATTTTATATTGATATACCTACGTTGGTCCGAAATATGAATACAGTTTTTACATATTTGACGTAGACATATATATAAGACGTGTATATGAATAGTCTAATGTAGTCCAATGAATTAATTTTCTTCATTAATTATAAAGTCGTCATGTCTGAATTTATCGGCAGTTGGCGCTTTCTGCTTTCACAAGCTGTGTTTCTTATTTTCCTATTTCGTAAATATATTTAAATATAAGCCGTAGTGCATTATGAGTCAATTGCTAACTTTCGCAAAGTTAAAATGCACTTAACTTACTGAATTTTATTCAGAACCATTAGCTCATTAGTTTGGCTAAGCGAAATCATCCCTTGACTTGTGACATGTGAACGACCCATAAGACACTCAGTTTACAGCACAAAGGGACACATAGTTCAAGTAAAAACGAATATTACAATACCAAAACTATTTTTGTTACGAAACAAGCTGCCAATTAAGGGGCGTACTTCAAGGAGACGTATTTCTACGCATTTTAAGAGCAGAGTCAATAAAAAAGCAAGGAGCACTTTTGGTAGTTATGGATTTGCAGCACCTTAGAGAAGTATCTATAACAAAAACAGTAAAAGTTATGGGTATTGATTCGAGGTTTCTATGTGTCTCTTCTTATTAACAGTATATGATATGGTTTTATGATTTTCATATCCATAGCTATTTGAAAATAGAACTTTCAAGTTGTTCAGCTTAGTATAGAGATAGGAGGACTGCGGAGAATTGTCTTTTTATCACTTGAATCGGACCACGCAGTCTCGAAAATTGTCAATGCATGATTACATGTAAAATTACTTATCGAATCGAAATAGTTGGTTGATTTGTCCTTTATCATTTAAGTCATTACAGTTTTACATTACTACATTTTCATAGGAAATGATGGTGGTTAGTATAATGGGCTCAAAAATCAGCAACCAAATAATATAAGTTATCCTATTGCAACTCTGTCGTAGCAGCAACTGTGTGTTTAAAAAAAATCTAATTACAACACCAAAAGTCGCAGTATTTATATTTTCAAAAGGTAATTACCCCATACAACCGTCAAACTAGGGAGCATTTTCAATTGATAACCATCTTTGAAGAGTGACCTTTACAATAAGAACAAGAAAAGAAGCCCTCTACACACGCATTCGATGGTATCTTAATTGACCAAAATTCGTTCGGTATCTATATCTGTACATCTTTTATTCACAACACTTTTTGTAATAACGTTTGTATATTCGCCTTTCTACGTTGCTTTCTTTTTCGATATCAGCACACCGCGTTAATGGTCCCCCCGGTACGATAGATTTTTTTATTACCACTATACACTAAGAGTCCTCCTTCGTCGTCGCGTTTTTCTTCCCCAACATCCACCAGGGGTCATTTTCCTTCAAATAGTCTAGGGCGAATAGATATCACCGTATATTTATGTCTGAAAAAAATAAGAAATCGCGTGGAAAACCATAAAAGCAAAAAAAAATAAAAAAAAAGCTTAAATAGACAAAATAAGAGTTATAAGCGTGGGAAAGTGAACTCAACAACAATGGTCAACAAAGGTAATCAGAATTCGTGTGTGAATAATATTATATGTATATCTTTAGGCATGTGAAGATTCACTGGATCTCTGAAATTATTTTCGTATGTGGAAAGTTTGGGGCTTTCTTTATATGTACATGATATAATTTAGGACAGCAAAATAATTTCTATGTAATAAAATTAAACAAATTGTGATTTCTTATATTTTGACTGTTGGAAACAAATAACTTCAATTAATATTTCATAGGTACTGAACATTTGAATAACCTACCTAATTTAATGGAATGTACTATGGTGGACTTAGACGTGCTAGTATTATAGCCTTTCTTATCGAAATATTGAAAGAAAACACACGCAAGCTGCGTCATTAAGAGTCATTAGAGAACGAATTTCACGAATATGGCATTCGATGTTGGAAATAAAGACTGACATCGTCCTGACTTGCCCGCAATAGACCAACTACTTTAGATAACCCCATAGAATTGATGCTTACATAATTCCGTTTTCGGAAGAAAATCATATGTCAACCAAACCGAGGGATTCGGAATAAAACTGTAAGTCCCGTGGTCGTGCAAGAAGTGCACATGAATTAATGAAAAAATCTGGATCCTAAAGAGCCGGTTGGGCCAAAAGTAGATTAAAGCTTCTGCTTTGAAACCATAATCGGACAAACATTTACATTTTTGTTAAAAAAAAAATAGCCGAGCAAGTCATATGATTATAAAAAAAAATTAATTCATCGGAAACGTGTTGAAAATGCTATACATCCTAAAATCTTTAGGGAACAATATTTTAAATAGCAATATCCGACACTTATTTATTGGTTGATTTATCAGATACGTACTGATTTATTTAAAATGATATGCTTTAATCAAAACAGTCGTAAACCTTAGGAAACTAAGATAATACATTAAATTAAAATTTTATAAATATTGGTTTACACTAGTATCGAATAAAAATGTTTAATATTAAATTCCCAATTCAAAATCAAAAACATATCTATAAATATGGTTCACTATTAAGATTTTAATTTTTAACCATTTAACTAAAGAAAAATGAACAATATATACAAGTGCGATGTTTACACTTCACTAGAGATACATGTGCTACTCGTAGATTTGTATTACCCACTACCTTTCGCCAAAACGAAACCCCAGATAACCCAGAGTCTTAGCCACTTTCATCGACTCGCAATCATATAATCAACCACAAAGCATTTTATCGTGCGCACCTTATTCTTCGGATGCCCCTAGGAGTTTTATATGCTCACATAGGTATCTAAAACTACCTCCACTACCATCAGCAGCACCAGCCATTGTGATCTGGAGGATATCGCAGTATTACCATTCTGTACAGCATCATCCCAGCGCACAGTATCGCATATAACTATTTCACTGTTTTAAGGTCACTTAATGCAAAAACAAATAGCAAAACAAAACCAGTCAGTCACCGTACCTACAATTTGTGCCGAAGATAAAAGCCACAATACGCCCATTATTGGTGGATATATTTGTGCTTGCAGACAAAGGTTGTACGACTATGAACATCCCAAGCCCAAAAACCAAACAAACTTTGTTACAATAATAAATTGATTTGCGGTATCCCTCACCTAACTCGTACCACCGCACCACCATCTCCAGGTAGACATAGTATAGACAAGGGAACCGCTTTGGAGTTTTATAGCTACCACAAACACAACGTGGTAGTCGAAGACATCAACATCATCATTACTCATTGAACTTCAGTCGAATTCAATTACATCCACACATCCAGGCAACGATGATCTTACGGTTGCCATCCACCCAAGTGGCAAGCGATGTGATATGAAATAATGTCTTCTGTTGGAAATTGTTTTTTTTTATGTCATATGAGTGTATATTATACTCAGCCCCCTAAGGGATGACTCCACTCAATCTTAAGACGAACAATCTAGGTCTCTAGGAAATTCGAAACCACATTCATATCCTTCGGCCTGTGGGTTCAAACTACAAACCCTTAAGAAATATTTGATGAAGTTACCATAACCTAAATTATCGCATAGAGGGCTGGTTACCCTTCGAAGTGACCGACCATTCATCACTAAGGGTATCTATGTCATAACTATGATAATTATTCTTTGTTTGCATATAACCAGTGAAGGAATAAATCCGTAATCCTGGCGCCAGTATCCTTTGCATAAGAAAAAATCCCATCCAGGTACATGAATCTATTGGCAGTGTCAATTCAAATGAAAAGTGCATGTTTTCGATTACGAATTGAAATCACTTGACCGAAAGAGTAGCAAAAGCAAACGTCGATGGTGTAAATGTGATGATTGTGCGGTCGAGACAATCGAAATCCTTGTCTATGAAAAGGATAATCTCCTGGTTTTGCATAGTCTCATGTTGGGAAATGATAATGATCCAATATAAGGGTTTTTGTGTGTTCCATTAATTTCGTATGTGTGCAAATGACAATATTTTGTGGATTAGAGTTAAGCGTATACGGAGTGTCATTACATTGGCGAGACAAGCACATACTGTTGAAAAGATTTTGTAGACGATGAAAGGATGGCCATTAGAGGGCGTGTGATTTGTCTTTGCTTATGCTTAGTAAAGTTAGCGCCAGATTATTCTAATAATAGCCGAGACATTTCCCAGTGTCTGGGGCAATATTTCTTTGTACGTTACCTGAGTTGGTACCTGGCATTGATGACAGTATTTAGATTTCGATTTATGGTTTGTCTGATCAGAACTTTGTAGTGTTCTTTTGTTTTCTATGGGGAGGTGCAATGTTGCTATTTTTGTAATGTAGATACACAATCATTTTGGGAAGTTATGTGCCCACTGAATGTAAAAAAACAAATATTCGCTCTACTTTATTCGAAGGGAGAAAAACTGGTGTTGCGTTGGGCTATTAACCATGGGATGCCTGGTTCAAATCCTGAAAGAAAAAAAAACCTACGCATTTGTTCACTGCCCTACCTCTTGCGAAAGTCTGACAAAAATCCAAGTGTGCAAAACAGCTATCAGAAGCTTCTCAACTTTGCTTATCGTAGTCGGCGTTACTTCGCAACGACTGAGGCACTATATGGGTCATTAATCCTAGATATTTCATTTAATTTCAAAATAATTTTGTATATATATATATAAAGGGCTCTGTACGGCTGAATTTATAGTTCTTATTTATTCTTACTTATTATAAATTGGATATTAAACATTATTTAATATAATAATGAATTAATGAATAAATTGTACATGAACTTTTGCTAATGACATTCCCTGCACTGAATGAACTCTTTTCTTTAGAGTGGAAAACATTTTCAACAAGATTCATTCACATTCACATTCAACAAGAATAATTACTTCTATATTTATGCCCTAGGTATCCCATAGGGGTATATTAGTTTTGACATTAAGTGTGTAACATAGAGAAATAATTTCGATACATATACTTACTTACTTAAGTGGCGCTACAGTCCGGAATGAACCTGGGCCTCAACCAACATGCCTCTCCAATTATCCCGGTCCTTAGCTAACTGCCTCCAGTTGCGCACTCCAAGTTGGTTGAGGTCGGTTTCCACTTGTGCGCGCCACTTAAGGCGAGGTCTTCCTCTACTGCGTCCGACGTCTGGCTGGGAATCGAAGACTCTGCGAGCCGGAGTATTGGTGTCCATTCGTTCTACATGTCCTAGCCATCTTAAACGTCCAATGCGGAGTTTTTTGACCAGGGGCATGTCGCTGTACAGCTCGTATAGTTCTTGGTTGAATCTTCGTCTCCATAGCCCGTCAACGCAAACGGGACCGAAGATTTTCCGAAGAATTTTCCTCTCGAATCTACCAAGGATTTCTTCATCCGCTTTTGATACGGTCCATGCTTCAGCGCCGTAGAGCAGGACTGGGATGATCAGGGTCTTATATAGGATCTCCTTAGTAGTTCGAGTGAGGGCTTTACTACTAAATTGCCTTCTTAGCCCGAAGAAACAGCGGTTGGCAAGAGTAATTCTTCGTTTAATTTCTGACGAGATGTTGTTGTCAGAGTTAATAGCGGAGCCGAGGTAGACAAAGTCCCGTACTACCTCAAAGTTATATCTGTCAATGGTGACGTTCTGTCCGATTCGACGATGTTGTGTGTCCTTTCGTGTTGACAGCATATACTTAGTCTTACCCTCATTTACTGCTAAACCCATTTTTGCCGCTTCCTTCTCTATACTAGCAAACGTGGCTATGACATCACGTTGAGTCCTACCAATGATGTCAATATCGTCAGCGTATGCTAGTAGTTGCACCGACTTTTGGAAAATTGTGCCTCTGGTGTTGGCTTTGGAGTTTTGACAATTCTCTCAAGAATCAGATTAAAGAAGTCACATGACAGCGCATCGCCTTGCCTAAATCCTTTTTTGGTATCGAATGTGTCGGTGAGGTCGTTTCCGACCCTGATGGAGCACCGAGAATTCTCCATCGTCATCCTACACAAACGGACGAGTTTGAGCGGTATACCAAAACTAGACATGGCTCTGTACAGTTCGTCTCTATAAATGCTGTCATATGCGGCTTTGAAATCGATGAATAGGTGGTGGGTATCGATTTGGACTTCTTGAGTTTTTTCCAGGATTTGCCGAAGTGTGAAAATTTGATCGGTTGTGGACTTTCCTGGCCTAAAACCACACTGATAAGGGCCAATCAGGTTGTTGGTAAACGGTTTCAGGCGTTCACATATTACGGCAGATAGGATCTTGTAGGCGATGTTGAGGAGACTTATGCCTCTGTAGTTGGCGCAGTTCAGAGGGTCTCCTTTTTTGTGGATCGGGCAAACGATGCTGAGGTTCCATTTTTCAGGCATATTTTCATCCGACCAGATTTGGCTTATGAGTTGGTGGATGTTACTTACCAAGTCATCTCCGCCGGCCTTATAGAGCTCAGCGGGAAGGCCGTCATTTCCGGCAGCCTTATTAAGCTTGAGTTTAGATATTGCTATCCTCACTTCACTCAGGTCGGGTGGTTGGCAGTTTTCGCTGTCGTTGCCAATATTGAATGGTTCGTTCTGCCTGACAGCGGAATGTTGTTCGTCATCGCCGTTTAACAGTCTGCAGAAGTGGTTCTTCCATATCCTCAGCATCGACTGTGTCTCAACTACAATATTTCCTTGTTCATCTCGACAGGATTCTGTTCGAGCCTTGTATCCTTGGCTTTGACGCTTTACACTTTGGTAAAACTTGCGAACATCGTTCCTGGAGTGGCACCTCTCTATATCCTCGATCGCGCGCTTTTCTTGCTCTTTTTTCTTTTTGCTGAAAAGCCGATGTTCTTCCCTTCTTCTTTGCCTATAGAGCTCAATGGCAGCTCTCGTCTTCACCTGCAGCTTAGCCTTGTAGGCCTCGTTCTTGGCTGCGAGCATCTGTCGGCATTCCTCATCAAACCAGGGGTTTCTTGCTGGTGGGCGCGAGAAACCTAGCACATCAGTTGCGGCTGATCTAATGGCCTGTTGGCATCGTTGCCATTGCTCTTCGACATTCGATGCTGGTGGTATGGTGTTAATCGAGAGGTTAAGGGATACGCGTTGTGCGAAGGTCTTGGCGGTCTCTTGCGATTGCAGTCTTCCGACATTAAATTTTTTCACAGTATTTCTGGATTGTTGTGGCGTGGTGGATATCCGCATTCTTACCTTGGCTGCTACAAGGTAGTGATCCGAGTCGATGTTAGCTCCTCGGAATGTTCGGACATCCAAAATACTGGATGCGTGCCTTTTATCTATCGCAATGTGATCAATTTGGTTGACCGTTCGTTGATCTGGAGACCGCCATGTCCCCTTATGGGTATCGAGGTGAGGAAACCGTGTGCTGGCTATAGTGGCATTTCGTTCCGTAGCGAAATCAATTAGCCTAAGTCCGTTACCAGACGTGTTGTCGTGTAGGCTTTGTTTTCCGACAATACTTCTAAAGATGTCTTCTCTTCCTACCTTTGCGTTAAAATCTCCCAGCACGATTTTAACATCGTACTTCGGTAGTCGCTCATAGGTTTTGTCGAGAAGCTCGTAGAAGCAATCCTTAGCTATATCATCTTTTTCTTCCGTCGGAGCGTGAGCGCATATAAGGCTTATGTTGGCGAATTTGGCCTTGATGCGGATTGTTACTATGCGTTCGCTAATGTCTTGGAAACATAAGACTTCTTGCCTAAGTCTGGCACTTATAACAAATCCGCATCCGAATAGTCGCTGTTTCTGCTCATTATTACACGGTCCGTAGTATATGTCACAGTTTTTCATCCTCTTTTTGCCCGGCCCATCCCATCGTATTTCCTGGATGGCAGTAATGTCTGCTTTGTAGCAGTTTAGGGCTTCCGCTAGTTGTTCGCCTGCACCTCTCCTGTTTAATGTTCTCACATTCCAGGTGCAGATACGAACGTCGTTGTCCTTTTTTCGTTTAGCAGGGTCGTCAACAATAAAATCCGTCCTTTCCGAGGCTATTGGTTGCTTCGTAACCATGTTTTTTTTCTGTGGGTGGGTAGTTAACCCAAAGCACAACCCCCAACCTGGAGGGCCAGTTCCAATTTATTCGATACCCCTAGGACACGGGGCCATCAGTATCCACTACGGGATTGAGCGCTGCCGTTGGCCTTTCGGTTCATCCGCCACCATCTCTGTTCAAGGGGCCTGACTAACCCTTGAAATTCCTAGACAACCTGTTGTCCGAATATGTCAGAGCAGCTCATCTAGGTTCGCCTGGGACAGCAGGCCGGGTATTCTTCCGTGCCATTCTCACCAGAGTGTTTATAGTGTTGCTGTTTTTCGTCGTGTTATCAACACTCGCACTTATCGTTTAGCAAGTCAAATCCGGTTGGATGAGACCAGTACCCGATGGTTACCACTTGGAGGTAAAAGATAAGCACATTTCATGTGTAGTCAGAGTTGCAACACTGGGCATTGCCAAGTTAACGCCAATCAGAGTCTACCCTCGTTCTACAGCACCCAACCATCATTCGATACATATACCTCATATATATACATATACATATGGATCGATTCAGAATCGCTAGCTGAGTCGATTAAGCCATGTCTGTCTGTCCGTCCGTCCGTCCGTCTGTGTGTCACCGATTTTTATAGACTCTCTGGCCGATGAAGCAGAACAAGTGTAAAAACATTTGAAATCCGCTCACTGCCACGCCCCCATTTAGAAAAACGTAGTTTTAAGCCAAACCGTAAGGAATTTCATAAAGTGTCTGAGCAGCATATTTAGACAATCCTAATATCTAATTTCGTCCATACAAAGTTTTTTGCCGCGCCCACTTTTTGGGGGCGTTTTTTAGTAAAAACGCTTTTTGTCTAAATTTTAACACTATCGAAAAAATTTTTAATGCAAATACTTCCACAATGGTTATATAAACATTTTGTCCATAGATCATTTTCACCTACGTCCACATTTTGTGGGCGTTTTCTTACAAAAAACATTTGTATACCCCATCCCAAGGCATAAGCAATAGAAATACGTTGTTTTTTGTCGAACCACAAAAGATTTTGATAAACTGTCTGAGCAATAGCTATATTGTGACAATGTCATTTTCTGTATTTCATCACCATAAAGCCTATATTTTGAGGATATTAATTTTAAGGATAGGATGGGATAGGGTATTCAACGATCCGCACAGCGGATTGTAGCCTCTCATATGTTTTTTTTTATAATTCTTGAAAATTAAAAAAAAAAACATTCCCAAGTTTTCCCCAAATGTACTAATGTACCAAATGTAAGATACTTCACCTCATGAACAGACTCTCCACCCAGTCGCCTAGAAAATGAGCCAAACCATATTTTGGCTTTCGACGCACCGTGCCAAATCCGATTGAATGATTTGGAAATATCCAAGGCAACAGCTTCTGATAAAAAAACGTGTTCTCTGGAAGCCTTACTGCTTATAGCACTGATTTGAAAGGACGGATATCATAGGAACGTGTTACCAGTTTCAATTTTTTTCTTTTTTTTCTTATTCTATCGATTGGAAATGAAGCATGTTATCCTAGAGTTCAAATAAGCTGTTGAGTTTATAGAAAAAAAACCTTTAAATTTAAGTTGCTAATTAGGGCTCAAACTTTATATCCTTTCGAATTGTATAAGCTTTAGTGGGTGGTTTCGTATACCTGGGCCTGAACCAGCATGCTTCCTTATTAGCCCGATTCTTAGCGCGAGTGCATTAAAAAGGCCACAGTCGCTTTCTATTCGTGTAACCGAATATTCGAAAAAAAAACTGCGGCCCGAACCCCAAGATCATCCTATGGATGTACACGGCCATTGTATGACCTATATTAACATATGGGGGGCTTGTCTGGTGGCAATCCACAAATAAAGTCAACCATCTGAAAAATATGACAAAGGTACAAAGGATAGCATGTGTGGGCGCTACTGGCGCAATGAGAACCACACCAACAGCGGGACTGACCTTTACATGCAAGAATCTGCAGCCAAAAATGTCCTAAAAATCAGCCAGCTCAACTGCTGGAAAACGAACTCAGGAGAACATGCCCAAATTCTACACAGATATCTGGGCTCAGCTGTATCATCTGACCATTCTCTTGTATCTTTCCAAGACGAGAGGAGTGGGAGAGTAACGAATCGGGCACCGAAACCATATCCAGCTACACTGATGGTTCAAAAATGGATGTAGGCGTTGGAGCTGGAGTGTTTCCAGAAACACTAAAGCTAAACAGCACCTTTCGTCTCCCTGAGCACAGCAGTGTCTTCCAAGCCGAAATATTGGCAGTAGCAGAGGCAGCCAAAGCGATCTCAATGCTGGCCATACCACCAGATGATATCACGGCTTGTGAAACGTTGTCGTGAAGAGCTAAAGGTTCTTGGCGTCCAACATAATGTTAAGCTTTGCTGGGTCCCCGGACACAGAGGCATACAGGGCAATGAAATTGCTGACGAACTGGCGAGAAAAGGATCTGCCTCCAGCATTGACCAAACCACCACTTTGTGACCTCAAATCTCGGGTGGGACAGAAAACACTGATTACTGCCAAAAACAGGTAGAACTCCCTTGCCACATGTGAAACTTCCAAAAGGATGTGGCCTTGGTATGACAAAGCCAGAACCCATAAACTACTTCGAAGAAACAGGAAATCTCTCTCGACTTTAGTTGGGATTCTTACTGGAAACAACTTACT
Organism: Rhingia campestris; assembly: GCA_932526625.1. NCBI lineage: Eukaryota > Metazoa > Arthropoda > Insecta > Diptera > Syrphidae > Rhingia > Rhingia campestris. The sequence goes on along the minus strand of OW052182.1, from coordinate 141,605,929 downwards.
AAAAAGCCACAAACTGAAAATGCATCTCATAGATGATGACCTCTGTAGAGGCTGCGGTGATGAAGAAATACACGAGGGTACCCTCCACTTTCTCTGCAACTGCCCAGGCCTCAGCCAATAAAGAATGAGAACCTTAGCAAAATACTTTTTTCATGACCTCACGGATCTATTCGAAATCCCTCTCCCTAATCTCTTCAGGTTTGCAACAACAGCTGGATGGCTGGAAAGAGGCTAACAACAATAGACATGAATGAACTAACCACACAAGTGAACCCCAACGGGCATCACAATGGGTCTATATCGACCTGAGTGCGATGAGGGAAGACGCAAACCGTCTGCCTCATCAAGCCACCAACCTAACCTAACCTAGCTACGTACCTCAAGTGCCTCTAGTTGGTTGAGGTCGGTTTCTACTTGTGCGCTCGACTTGAGACGAGGTCATTCTCGGACTGCGTCCGAAGTCTGGCTGGGAAGCCAAACGGGACCGAAGAATTTTTCTCTCAAATCGACCAAGGATTTCTTCATCCACTTTTGATGAATGCATTCATACACGTATGAACAATTCATAAAATCTATGCATGTTACATAAAACGATATTCAAAAATTGTGGAAACTTTCGCTTTATGTAAAATTTCATAAGCATTATTTATATGGATTATGAATTCTTACATATGGTTTATGTTTCTATTCATAGAATGTATGTACCTATTCAAATATTTTATTTAAGAGTTCATACAAATTATGTAAAAGTTCATAGTTTTGTATGTACATTTCATAGATTTTTTTTAAACACTATCAGATCTGTGTCGTAGCGAGCTTAATACAAGGGCATCTACGAGCAGAGATTGGCCACAGCATATACATCCACAGGCTCATCATTTAGTGCATTTGTTAGTGGAAGATAACAGAACACAGAAGTAATGTTAACATCACTATTATTATTAACAAAACAAAAAAAATTATTTATACATACACTTATTACGAATCTAGCATACAATTTCGCAGAGTGTCATTTAAACTACTTTTACTAACATGCAGTTCAACTAAATCGTGACTTATAGCCTCATGCATACCATAGTTGTATTTATGATGAGGTATATGTAAAATATTTAGTCTACGAAGGTTATAGGAACCTCCACGGGTATTAAAACCAATAGCACTTAAAAGATCAGAAGCATCTATTTGTCCTGATAATATTTGGTGTAAGAAGACCATGTCATTGTTAATCATTGTACGTTGAGACAAAGGCAACAACTGCAGTAGTTTAATTCGACACCTATACGGAGGCAAATTTTGTACATTGTGTACATTCTATTTGAATGATCTGCATAGAAGGGTGTCCACACTTCTGAGGCATGCTCCAAATGAGGGCGAACTGGACAATTATATAACGAAAGGGTGACATAAGAGTCATTAAACTCGTTTGACCACCTTTTTATAAATCCCAAAATAGAGTTGGATTTATTCACAATAACGTTTATGTTTTAGGCCGAAAGGCATTAGTTTTTAAGTTGTTATTATTTAATTTAGGTGCCCGCAGAGGAACAATAAGTTAGTTAAGTTAGTAGATAAGTAGGCTAGTTTTTCATTAATTTTTGTCTAGCATGTTAGTTAGTTCTAAGTTGAAGTAATAATAAAAATGAATTAAACAAAAAAAACGTTTATGTGTTTATTAAACTCCAATTTAGGATCAAAATAAACACCAAGATCTTTAGAACTGTTTTCACGACAGAGAGTGTGCCCCGACAGAGTATAATTAAAATTGTATGGAATACGTTTTCGTGAAAATGTCATATGCTGGCACTTCGTGGGGTTCAGATTCAAACCGTTTTTAAAACACCATGTTGTAAAGCTTTTTAAATCAGTTTGTAGTGAAAGTGAATCGCTTAGATCTCCAACACATTTGAAAATTTTCATGTAATCACCATATATCAGTATTTTGCTCTCTCGAATACAAGCTCTTGCATCGTAAATAGCAAGAATAAATAAGATAGGGCATAAATGACTACCTTAGGGTACTCCAGATTGGGCAACAAAAGGGTTGGATTTAGAACCTCTAAATTTGATAAGTTCTTAATCCTGGAGGGAAACCATAAACCTTACGTTTTAAAATTATGATATTATGTGATAACTGGTCAAAAGTTTAGGAAAAGTCAGTGTATATACAATCGACTTCTTTTTATTTTCCAAACTGTTGTAACAATGATGCATAAAAGTTAAGAGATTTGTGACAGTGGATCGATTTTTTACAAAGCCATACTGCTCTTTACAGATAATGTTATGACAAAGGAAGACCAATTTATCACAAATAATATGTTCGAATACAGTAGGAATGCAAGAGAGTTTTGGAATAGGTCTATAAATAGAGATGGCTCCTCGTTCACCTTTTTTAAGAATAGGTGTTATAAATGGATTTTTCCATTGAGTTGGGAATACTCCTGTTTTAAGGAGCTTTCAAATATATACTTAAGGTATGACAAAAGAGCATATTTGCATTGCTTTACGACTAATGTTGGGATTCTATAGGGCCCCGAAGAATAGTCATTATTTAATAAATCAATAAATGATTTACTGAAATTCTCTGCGAATAAGTTAGATATAAAATAATAGAGCTCGATATTTTTGAATTATTGTAACAGAAGTTGGCTGGATATCCGTTCGTTTTTCTCTTCGAATTGACATAACCCCAAAAGCGTTTTGGGTCATTTTTAATAGCGTTCTCCATATTGGCTATATAGCCATTATATAAACTATTTGACATTGCAGAGAATTCCTTAAAATAGTTCAGGTCGTATAGATTCTGACTTTTAACAAAATTATTCCTGGTCCAAGGATGCTGGATTTGAGCTTTCTTAGAATGCTTGACTGGGATAGTTCTATCCATGCAATCTCTTATTAGAAGATAGACTTTGTTAACAGCTTCTTCTAAATTGGAGAGGCTGTTCACATTCACATTCGAAAGAATGATTTTTTCGGATAGCCTGTGAAGGTTCGCTTACCGATATTCAAAAGAGTACGAACGCTCATACGAGTCAGAATGTTCGTATCTAATGGAGGATGATTTTTGTCTATATTAGTAATGCCGGTACTAGATTCTAATACTGCAGTACTAACAGAGTTAGAAGAAAAAACTAAATCGAGAATTCGATTATTATGATTTTTTATCTAGCTCGTTTGCTGTAAGTCAAATGATAAAATGTTATCAAGTAATGATAGCTCTTGTTGTGCAGAGACTTCTGATGGTATAAAATGAGGTTCTCCCTCCGAAGGCACCCATTCTATGTGTGGTAAGTTGAAATCACCCAGCAACAGAATATTACTGTCACAACAAGATAAGTCAAAGATGTATTCTAAAGCCTTCGATAGCTCAGAATACAGAGTACAAAGACGATAAAAGGGAATGTACCTTTTTGCGACATAAAGATTTTCATTTCCAATAGTTATCTTAACACAAATTATTTCGATATTAAGAACGAATGGAAAATAATTTTCTCTGAGGTAAGGTGACTGCGAACCGTAGTAAGAACACCTCTTACAGGCGCTTTTAGGTCATTTATGTGGCGGTCACTCCTATATACTAAGAACTCATGATTAAAGAGTTCGGAGTCAAGTATACTGCCGTTAAGCCACGTTTCGGTTAGGGAGAATATGTCGTGTGAAAAGGCTTGAGAGTTTAGAAATATATTTTTTTTTGTTTTGTAAGGATTCATAAAAAAACGATATTTCATATAATTTTTTTATTTGTATATTACTATATTTTGTCATATTTTATATGATTAGAAACATTTAATTCATACAAATAAAGACCAACACTCAAAAACTATTTTCCAAGTGTGTACTGCGACAAAACGGAAAAAGGACAAATTTCAAAGAAACACGAATCTCAAAATTTATTCGCCCTGACGAGATACTATATCTATTATTATCCTCATGTAATTTTTACAGCAAGTGAGTGTGGAGTATATGTTTGGTTACAGAAATTAGGTGTAGAACATACAATGAGCACTAAAATGATTTTGTTCATGCAAAATATGAATAGTTTCATGCGTTTAATGTAGCAGTTCATAGATTTTATGAATTGTTCATACGCATATGAATGCATTCATAAATATTTTAAACGATTACGATCATAAACATTTGGATTGTTGATTTTCCCCTTACAATGTCAGAACAAAATATGTGTAAAATATCTATGAATGCGGTTTCATACTTTTTATGATTTATTCATACAAATAATGAAAAAAATCACTTTGAAATGTGTATGAATTTTTCATACTCGTATGAAAAAATTCATAGAATTTTCGATTTCGAATTTCTCAACAACAACTTCAATGTAAAAATGTTATGAATGCGATTTCATACACTTAATGGTTTATTAGTAAATCGAAAAAATCTTATGAATTTTAACATTATCCGCATGAATACTGCATAAAATTTAATGATTCAACGGCGTTCATACACCTAAATGAACGCCTTTGAAGGAAATTATGTTCAAAATTATTTTCAGTGATAATGGCTTTATGGCATCGTATTTCCCGTATTGCAGTAATATCTGCAGCTTAGGGCCTGCAGCTCTCCTGTTTAATGTTCTCACATAACAAGTGCATATACGTTCGATAAGGTCGTAAACAATAAAATCCTTTCCGAGGCTATTGGTAGCTTCGTAAGAATACAATTCATTTCAGTTCAGGACACGGGGCCATCAGCATCTACTGCGGGATTGAGCGCTGTCGTTGGTCTTTCGGTTCACCCGCCACCATATCTGTTCAAGGAGCCATAGATTTTTAAATGACGTGTTGTCCGCATATGTCGAAGAAGCTCATCTAGGTTCGCCTGAGGACAGCAGGCCGAATATTCCGTGCCAAGCATTCTGACCAGTCTCCCTATCGCACTTCTAAATTAAGTTAGTCATATCCGGATGGATAAGACCAGTATCCGGTGGTTACCACTTGGAGGTATAATAAGCACAATTGATGTGTAGTCAAAGTTGTAACGACTGGGCTTCGCAAAGTTAAAGCCAATCAGAGTTTGCCCTCGTTCTACAACAATTAATCTTTGCTATAGCATGAATAATAAAATTGATGTGGTTTTTATTTTAGTGATGTTTTTGGAATAATGTTTAAGATTCATCGAATTTTTTTTAATAACACATGTTGTTTTGTGAAGGATATACATAAGTTTATTTACTTTTACATGTTAAATATAAAATACTTCCATATGATGTGACCGGCAAAATATATTACAGAATTTATTGGCGATCATTCGGGATTAAGTATTTTGTTAGAGTTATGATCCTTATATCCAGATTATAACCTCCCCAATTAGGGAAGTATTAGTTGAAATACTTTAAGTATTAGTTGAAATACTTTAATCAGTCTTTTTGTTGCTATTCTTGTGAAAAAGATGCCACAATGATGAAAGTTATACCTAATAAATAGTTTTGATTATAGCTACCTGGTAAGTTTTTAATTTCGTTGTTAACATACTAAAACATTTTGAATTATGCACTGTGTTGCAAGAAAATATAAATTTGTGACAATATAACATCTTCAATAAAAAAATTGGATTTGGATAATAAACAATTGGGATATGATATCACATCTAAGTTGGGAGTAATGTCCCGAGATATATTACTATGTGCCTTACTACACTTTTAGCTAGAAAAAAAACACCCCTTGAATTACATTTCGTGCACTTTTTCATAAAATCACACATTTATGTGTTTAAGACGTATTTTATAATTTATTGAAATATGCATCTATTACTCATATATATTAACTAATGTTTTACCTTCAAAAGTGTTGGATTATTATTGTGCAAGGACTTCACGTCCAACAAAACCTGTTACTTGTGTCTTTATTTATATCTGTTCATTCTTTATATAGTAACTTTCACCCCCTCCGTCACTGAGAGATAATACATCTCATGAACCTCTGTTTGTATAAAAAATGTAAAATATTGCTTTGGATTGGATTCAATTTTGAAAAGACTTTTATTTAATAAATGAATTTTAGAAAACAAAAGAGTTGAGTTAAAAACAGGTGTTAACAGCAACCGCCAATACGCTGTTTCTATAAATAATACAGAAACAGACTGAAGTTTTTATGTTTTTTTTTTATTTATGGATTTGGTTATGGCAAATTTATAAATATAGAAAAAAAAGAATAAAGAGTCCGACAAGACTCAACCAATCATCCCTAGATAACTAGAAGTTTTTTTTTTAATTCAAATTTTTATTTTTCTTCAACTTAAAACTATCTTACACGCTAGACAAAAATTAATGAAAAACTAGCCTACTTATCAACTACAACTAACTTACTATGCGGGCGCTCTTAATTAAACTATAAGTTTATAATTTTAATTTATATAAATAAAATAAATTAAATTAAATATTAAATAATAATTATAATTTAATTTAATTATTTAAATATATATTTTTTTACCAAGAAACAATTTTGTAGATAACTAGAAGGGTTTTGAATTGTATGCTACGACTTGAACGAACCCATATTATTCAAATAGTCAATTAGGTGAAAGATACCAATTGCATATGCAATATACAGTATAATTACGTCCGTATCATGAATTTTGTTCTTGGAAAAATATGAAATTTAAAAAAATGGTTCATAATTGGACTGATTTCTGATAACAAATACTACGCTTGGGTGATTTTTTAAGCGCAGTTTTTTTTTTTAAATCGAATAAAACACTTAAATTTGCATCAAATATTCAAAATTTTTTTTTTAATTGATAAATAGGCCTTCGCCATTTACGTTTTAAAGACAACTTCATGTAAATGTTGTCCGCGGCTCCGTTTCAAATGGTCCATTCGGAAGGTCCAATTTCGCGTCACTTTTTCGAGCATTTCGGCCTGTATTCCACGAATTACGCGTGTTACGTTATCCTGTAAGGCTTCAATCGTGTTCGGCTTATCCACATAGACTAACAACTTTCCATAATCCCACAAGAAATAATCAAGAGGCGTTAAATCGCATGATCTTGGCGGCCAACTCACAGGGCCATTTCGAGAGATGAGCTACTCACCAAACTCATCCATGGCATGTGGCACCGTCTTGATGAAACCACATGTCAACCAAGTTCAACTGGTGCAAAAAAAGTCGCGTGGCTGTTCATCACTTCAGATGCGACAGTTTTGCTTATTTACGTATCCGTTGAGCCAGAAATGAGCCTCATCGCTGAACACAATTTTTGATAAACAGCGGATTTTCATAAAGCTGTTCTAAGGTCCATTCACCAAAAATTAGACGTAGAGGTAGGTAATTCGTCTTCAAAGCTTGCACAAGTTGAATTTTATAGGCTTTCAAGCCCAAATCGACACGTAAAATTTTCTATGTGGTTGAGTAACACATGCCCAATTACTGAGAACGGCGACGAATTGACATTTCACATTAACATTGGACGCTACGAATGCAATATTCTCTTCGGTACGCACTGTACGCATGCGAGTCGATTAAATGTCCAACAAAGTAAATTTGGTTATAACAGCACGAATTGTTGATTTACTAGGTCGATTATGACGACCATCATATGGTCGTAACAAACGGTGCACATTTTTCACAGAGCAGGAATTTTGATAATGAATTTTAATAATTTGCAATCGTTGCAAATTATTGCAAAATCCGCACAGCGGATTGTAGCTTTCTTATATGTTTGTACTGCGGAAGTAAAATTGACATTATTAGTGATTCAGGTGTTTATGCGTCTGATATGCCAATACTTTCCTTTCCATGTCATTGAATAAAACACAATGCGAATAAAATACGTTTTGTTTTAGCTAGGTATGTATTCCTACATTGCCAATAATTAACTAGGAGTGGCGGTCAATTTAATGACAGTCAATTTTACGATATTTCCACTTGTCACTTTTTAAATACGTCTTTTTTGAATACGTCTCTAGTCAAAATTCGGCTTTTCTCATACTTATAGCAGTAAACACACATATACTCTTTTATAACCTACCACATAGGATTATATAAGATTTGACTATAAGTTTGAAATAAAGATTAAAACATTAGAAAATAGTAATTCAAATGACATAGACCATAGCGCGTTCACAGTTCTGTGTAAGTGCCGCTTTTTGATTGTTGTGATCTTCTTTTTAGGCTTTCAGACATATGTCGCTAGATATAGTACACGAGGTTAATTTTTATACCCTATCCCTTAGGGCATAGCCCATAGGGGTATATTAGTTTTGATACATAGTTTGTAACGTAGAGAAATAATTAAGCTACATATACCTCACAGTATATGGATATACTGAGAATCGCTAGCTGAGTCAATTAAGCCATGTCTGTCTGTCCTCCGTCCGTCTGTATGTCACTGATTTTTAGGCCTTAAATTTTGAACTAAGAGAATGAAATTTGGATTCTTGTGCAGTGGAGCAAAACAAGTTGAAATTTTTTTGAAATCCGCCCACCGCCACGCCCCCTTTTTAGAAAAACGAAATTTTTATCTTACCCATAAGGAATTTTGAAAAAAATGTTTGAACAACATTTTTACAGAAAATCATTATCTATATTTCGTCTATATAAAGTTTTTTTTGCCACGCCCACTTTTTGGGAGCGTTTTTAGTAAAAAACATTTTTCGGTACATTTTTAAAATATTGAAAAAAGTTTAATGCAGGATCTTTGGTTATGATAATATTAACATTCCGTCCTTAGATCATTTTAACCCACGCCCACTTTTTGGGGAAAAACGTTAGTTTTGTCGAACAACAAAAGATTCTGATAAACTGTTTGAACAATATGTGACTATTTCATTTTCTATATTAAATCCCCATAAAGCCCACTTCTTGGGGATATTAATTTTAAGGATGGGATAGGATAGGGTATTCAACGATCCGCACAGCGGATTGTAGCTTTTCCGTATGTTTTCATCTATGTTTGGTCAGTTTTAGGAAACATGCTTTTGTTTAGCTAACGATTGTCATTATCGAATTAACTAGGCGCACTTTAACTGGGGAGAGTAGATCTCCCTTTGGAATGAATGTCCGTCTGCTCTTGACTTTTGTTCGAAAATAAATGTGATAATAGTTTCGATAACCTCGTTGGTGAATATACTAGAATCTTGATTTTCGACAAATATGCCGCCTTTTTAGATAGTCCTTAGATAGTCCTTACAAGGATCACCTCTTCAAAGACATTCATTCAGTTATTTTTTTTTAAATTTATACAATTTTTAGGAACTAGATAGTTTGTTCGGAAAATGTTGACAATATATGTTTTTTCATACCACGGTATTATTACCGACGCATTCAATGAGGTTGAATTTTTAACAATATGGTAAACTCCAACACACATGATTATTGTAGTATTTTGAGATGTTCCTGTTGTGTATTTATTACATTCAATTTGATCACGAACAATGCTATTATTTTTTTCTCTTCGGGTGATAATAACAGCTACAGTCATGAGGTTAATATAACACGTTTTCTCGCATGAATAATATTAGTAGGATGAAATATGATTGAACCTTATCAGTAAATAGTGTACTAAACAGTGCCGAATTGTTTTCCCTAGTCTATCCTAATCAGACTATCATTAATAATCAATTTAAATATTTTTAACACTATTTAAAGTGCCGTTGTTACCGAGCTTTGAATTGAATACACCTCACTCAATTTCACTTATTTAATACTCTTCTCAAACAGTTTCATTAAAGTGGTAGGCCGTAATTATCTTAGCACCATGCTTTGGACATATATGGATGTATTCATTATATATGAAGTAGGTATCCCTTTTTCGTTGGCTATATATTTTGCCAGATTTTAACACTTTCTTTCGTTTTTTTATAAATAATAACAGAAAAAAATTGTATTTTCTGCAAGGGCCAAGTATAAAAAAAAAGAAATGGTATAAAGAAATTCCATTACGCTTCTGGTGATAATGTGATCTTACCTGATCGTTCTGTTTATAAGTTTAAATTGTCATAAACGAATTCACATTTTCCATTGCAAAAAAAATCCGCCCAGCTAAAAATGTTAATTATATTTCGATTTTTTTTATTAAGTGGTGATCGGAGCATTTTAATTTATTTGTATTGAAAATTACACCATATTGTTATAACTGCGCTTTAACACGAATTACAGAATAACAAATCCCACAGCGCATTGCCAAGAAGTAACACAAATTAAAATTGAATAAAACACAATGCGCCGCGATGTAATTTTTTCATATGATTTTGTATCTATATGATCGCACATACGTATCTACATATAAAATAGGTATTTATAACTAACACTTTATGTGTGATTTTTTTTGTTTAAACACTTAATGGTTTATAATTTTACCGCTCTTCACGATACTAATAATACGCCATGTTGTAGCACGTGAGATGCACTTGTCCTCTTGTAAATGAATGCACTAAAATAAACCAATTAACACATAATAGACCATGAATCTGGAACTACATGATCCAATAGGAGCAGGTGATTAACTGAGTCGTGATTGTTGACCAATCATTACCGCGTTGTCGAAAGAATGTATGTTTTCAGATTCTTTGAATATTTTAAGTCCGCGTGCGCTTACAGCTCAACTGCGGCATCGGAATTCACTGACTGACGAAAGGTTTGGTAGAAACCTGAAAGTTGCATGGGGCCCACGCGATATTCTTACTACGTTACTCGCGATCGCGAACTGAAAAGAGCATAGCGTGCGAAGAAGAGGTGACCACTTTGGGAGTTCATTCGTTTATTTGCGGCAAAGGTATACAATGCAACAAGCATATAACATCACTCGATGTAGCGTCAAGCGTGTCCACCAAGACCGAGACGCTACATTGAGCTGTGAGAGATCGCGGTGAATTCATCGGCGATGGGAAGTCGTGTAAGAGTGTGCGTTTGGAAGGTTGTTTAGGAATTGGAAGTTTGCTCGATTTGAAAATGAACTATTAAGCTTTAATTAGTTATCATTGTAACTGTCAAAGATCAAATACGCATGCATGTGTACTTAATGCATATATACATACAATCGTTCCTCCTATTGGATAATTAGTAGCGTGTTATTTATTTATTAAAGTTGCTTTTTAGTTTCTCATTGGCAAGTATTGTCATACCAAAACTTCGAATTTATGATTTAACAAAAAGGGTTCCGAAAACAATTTCTATTTCTTCCTAATAACCCGAGATCTCAATCAAAGATAACATTACGATTACTGAAAAGTCCAAAAAAGTGGGTTTGGCGATTGCACGCATCTGAAGCTTAACTGCTAAAGGCTTGGACGTATTTAGGTTAGGTCAGGTTCGATGGGCTGTTGACGCTCAAACTCGCATAGGCTTACGTCTGAACATAGCAATACAGTTAGGTTAATTCTATGGGAGTGCTTACCCAGCAGATTGTGACCTGTTATCACACTCAACGCTATAGTAATGGAAGCTCTGCTCAGAGCTATAAGCTTCTTTGGTTTGCTACCACCAAAGATAATGAATTCTATACAGGCGGCTCGTGCTGGCACAGCACAAGTTTCTGTTTTTTGTTCACAATGCGTCATCTGTATAGAATTCATAATCTTTGCTACCACTTAATTCCGGCCATAGGTCTTTAGTGTTTGTAAGTGCTAATGTTTTTCCACCTAGGTTTTGTTTCGTTTTGTGTGTAACCAGTTATTTTCTGTTTTTGAAAGAAAGTGGGTCGAACCCTATTGTCGCATAAGGAGATGCAGCTGGACGATCCTCGTCTGGCTAGCTCGTCTGCTTTCTCATTTCCTGGAATGTTATTATGTCCTGACACGCAGATGATTTGGACTTTATTCTACAAAGAGCTTTTAGCTCTGTGTGGCTCTAACTACTCGTGATTTTAGTATGTTGGATGCTAGGGCTTTTATGCCCGCTTGAATAATGGAGATATCCTCTTGTGATATTGATATGTCCAATACTCTAGCCGATTCCGCAGCTTCGAAAATGGCTAGGATCTCTGCTTGGAATACACTGCAGGAGTTTGCTAATCGAAGGGATGTGGTTAACCTGATTTCATCGGAGTATAGATCCCAGAGACAACTCCTATTTCCATTTTAGACCCATAGGTTTATATTGCTATGTCATTGCTAGATTCCACTTGGTATTCTGATTGAGTACTTTATATTAAAATCGTGATATGAGAGTCAGATACCCCATTCTCGTATTCTACTCATTTCAATATTGTGCTGCGACAACGTCAATCTTAATGTTTTGGTAATATCGATATTTCTCGAAAAGGCTGCAACAACTAATGTAAGTTAACAAAACGATCAATGCTATCATTTTGAGTTGAAACTGCGAAAACTAAGTATCTTAAGAAATCTTGATAATCGAAATGAAACATCGATTTTAACAAATAAATGTCCAGTGCCCAAGCAGCAAGTTCATACGACCCAGTCGTGTACACATCCCTCCTTTAAGCTAGCTAAGGTGCCAATCAACCTCCATATATAGATGAAATATAAAAAAAATTGTTTCATAACGAAATTCTAAGTCATTGTATAGATAAATATATTGACAACTGTTAGCCCTCTATGTTCTGCAGTTTGATCTGCGCAATATTTTGCAATTGGAGTACCCTAATTCAAGCTACTAATAATGGAATTAAATTTCGACGATATATAATTCTTTTTGCTTCTTATTTTTTTGCTAACGAGCTCATAATCGAAGGAGTAGTAAGTAACAAGTATCGAAAATGGTCATCCAACTTTTTGGTTCTTAGATTAAAATTGAATATTAAATAATTACCAAGCATAAGTAATTAGTACCAAAGAGTATACGGTTACAAGAATGCGCATCTCCTACAACGAAAGTGTACTATGAGGGGTACTGATATTGCTGTGTGCCCATTGCCATGCAACAGCATAGCCGATGCATACGAACGACGAAAATTGCCCTTCACACTTACCGCCCGCGTCAGAAACAGCTACAACATTTTTAGCTGTGATGCGTACTCTCTGTTAGTACTAATTAAGTATTAACTTAATACTTAAAAACGGATATTTTCTTTAAAATAACTGTCTATAAAACAAACCCTATCCGATAGGAATATATTCGTTTGACATTCAGTTTGGTACATGTAAACGCCATTTTTGCATAAACCATTAGGAATTTTGAAAAAGTATCTGAACAAGATATTTGGAATTATCTAATAAATATATTATTATAATTCATCCATATATTTATACCCTAAATTCCATAGGGATATGTTAGTTTTGACATTAATTTTGTAACAGATAAATAATTTCGTAAGATATACCCTAAGTATATGGATTGACTCAGAATCGTTAGCTGATCTGGACATGTCTGTCTGTCAGTCCGTCCGTCTCTAGTTACCGATTTTTGGGCCTTCAATTTTGGGATAGCGTGATGCAATTCGGTATACAGACTTTTCATTTAATCGTTGTTTTTGGTCAAACAGTTCAGAATATTGAAAGGGTCTTAATTACATTTATAGACAATCTTAATAACTATATTTCGTCTATATAAAGTTTTTAGTCACGTCCACGTTTTATGTAAAAAAAACTGTTTTCGGTACAATTTAAAAAAAAAACGAAAAAAAAAACTCTTGATGAAAATATCACCCACGCCCAATTGTTTGGGGCATTTCCCTAAAAAAAAAACAAATGTAACCTATCGCATAGAAAAACGTTTTTCTTTTTTGTCGAATCATAATAGGTTAAACTTTCTGAACAAATTTTGGTGACAATCTCATTTTTTATATTACATTCCGATTCAGTTTTAAGCACACCCACTTTTTGGGGATGTTTAAAAAAAATGTTTAAAAACCTGAACAACATATTTAGACAATCTTAATATCGATGTATCGTCAATATAAAGTTGCTTTTTTGCTACGTCCACTTTTTCGGGGCGTTTACAATTAAAAACGGGTTTCGGTACAATTTAAAACGAGTGGTGGGTGCACGACTGGGTCGAACGCAACTTTCTCTTTCACAGCAAGTTGGGAGTTGGATCAAATCATAAGCATTTTGATAATTGATGCTAAAAATGATATAAACAATGTCGAAATGTGTTTATATGAACGTCTACTCCGATATTTGAATAAATCGGTGTCTACGTAAATAATAATATTTTCCGTTATTGGCCAAAACTGAAAATTCCGTTTATTGAAAATTGGCTAAAACTAAATATGTGGAATTGTTTCAAACTAAAACCGTAGTATATGTATTAAATTTCATTCAATTTGACATAGTAGTTTGCGAGAAATTAATAATTTTCTTTATATGGCCTAAATGACAAAATCCGTTATATGGATTTTCTCGAAAAAAATGTGTATGCAGTTTTGTTGGAACTCATATGGTTATAGTATATATAAAGTTTAATCAAAATCTTTAGAGCCATTTTCGAGAAAATTGAGGTTATGTGTAATTTTTATATGGCAGGTACCGTTATTACCATGGCTAAAAGCAAATAAAAAAATGGCTTAGAATTACGACCAAAACAAGCTTGGATACCTACTTTGAAGATAATCGGTCAAGCCGTTTAGGCTGGGGAGACCATTACGGACAGACGGACCGACGGACGGAATTCCAAAAACCACTTTTTTAGGCTCCGATATCATCGTAATGTTAGAATCAATCAAAATTTCGAGGTGGAAATTTTTCACGAAAACAATATATGTATTTCTCTTTGTAAGAGAAAGTTAAAAATCGAAAAAATGTTGACGAAAATAATGCGTGAACAATAGGTATTATGAACATTTCGTATTTCCTAAAACAAAAAAGCATTTGTCTGTTGTGTCTAACCAAAAGAGATTAAGATAAACTTTCTGAACGAGATCTTGACAGTGTCAAGCCCACTTTTTGGGGATATTTAATTAATGTGATTTGCACAGCGGATTGTAGCCTTCTCATAAGTTTTTTTTTGTGTAATTTGTGTATACAGATACAGTTGCACAAGATAAACATATTTTTGTTATGCAAGGGTATAGAGTGATTAGCAAGAACTACTTCTCGTCAACCCAGCATATAATTAAAATGCACAGGATTTTTTTAAAACTCCTTTTCGGACTCATGCAAATTGAAAACATACAAAAATTAAAAAAAGAAATTTTAATTGTGTTACTTTCTGTAGACCTGAGAAGTAAAAAAGTTGTATCTTTCCATTTAAATACATAATTATATATTATTCTTTCAGGCTGACCTAATAGTCGTGTGAGCATAGATCATAATCGATTAAATTGATCATAAATAAGCCGTGAAGCATGTTTTATTAGACTATCTACGGTGGAATCTCTTTTGCGCTATATCCCATATCAATCAATGTCGATTCGAATAGATGACTGATTGGTCCAAATGGTTAATGAGTCTATTATGTCTATCTTTATGACATTTGCATTTGGCTACCAATTCGCTTCTCACAGTCAATTGTCCAATGTACAGCAACAATTGAAGTTAAGAAAATTCCCCCTGTTGCCCTCTATAAAATGTCATATAAATCACTGATTAGCGAATTATTTATCACCCTAAAAAACTGTGCCAACCACCAACCAGCCCACAATCAGCCAATATTGCCTAATGGGTTCACGAGCGCATACCACCTATATACCCAAAATACGTGAAGAAACATTTGTTTCTTCATGTACAAGCTGCGCTTGGCTCCTCGTCCTCATACCAAATATCGCCAACGCAATAAATTATACCACCAGAGAGCATCATGCGCGCACCGCCTTACTTGCACCCTTTTCGGGCTAAACGATCAATTGTCGGTTGGTCCGTTCAGTTGTGGCTATGTAAACGCCATCCGATTAATTTGGCGTACGATCTCGCGCCCAACGTGATAATGTTTCGCTTTAGGTTTGCCGCCATGGGTCATCGGTGCGGTGAAGTGGGGGCAATAGGTTTTTGTTTTTTTTCTATAAGGCGTCTCTGAGTGATAGGGTCAATCGATTTTTGTGCAAATCTAAATAGAGGGCACTTGAAATTCGAGCGCATGACTATAGTTTGTTGGTGCTAGCTCTCGTCCCATCTCTGCTGAATTGTGCGAGTAGGGGTTCTATTTTCATGATGCACGAACACATGACAAGGAAGACAAAACACGGTTGCTCAAAAAGAGATTACAAGAGGAAAACAGAAAGATACACGTATCCCTCACGTATATCGAAGACACCACTTTTTATGCTGCATCAACGATCTTACAATTCACAAAAGATCACCACCACCAGCATTATATTTTTCCTGTTGCTCTTGTCATGTTGTTGTTGTTGTTCGTCGTCGCGGTGAACACAATTTGTCCATGTCATTGTTATGCGCGTGGATCTATTGTTGTCCAGTTACAACGGCCACACTATATTTCGCTCAGTCCCAGACTATGGGATGTTCGTTGGGAGAACATATGTGTATGTAGATTAAAATGAGCGGGGGTGAATGCACATACATCCACAAGCAAAAATGCATAAATATATAAGTGAGGAAAAAGGTTAATCAATCTTTATCTCTTCTTATAGCGAGTAGAGATTATCTTTTCCAGTTGCGAGATCTTCTTCGTACCGTATTATTAGTGTTCGCTCCATTTGAATTGGCGAAAGAAGAGAAGTTAGTGTTACCAGGCGATAAGTTGCATTTTATTTTACTAGAATTTTGTAACACATCACCCATATAAAAACATCGGAACATCGGCCCTGGGTGTTAGTGTTGACTAGCAATCGATCGTTAATTGTGAACTTTGGTATACAGCTGTGGTCCATAACAATCGATTTCACAATTGTTTGTTGTAGTTAATGTAGTGTGAAACAGAAACATTTTTATTTTTTATGAACTATTCGATAATGCAAATTATTCATCATTGACAACATACACAAAAATGATCAAATTTAAAGTTAACAAAGAAAAGTAGTTATTTAAAAGAAAATTCTGATATCGTCAAAAGAAATTACAAGATGCAACTTTGAGGTCTAATGGAAGAATAGATAAGGAAGTCCAATACATTACATATTTTTCACAATCATTTGAAAGAATTCATAAGCACAGAATTTGAACTCTGTGATTTGTTGAACAGTGGTCAAATGGTTGGGTTTTCACCCAGCTGAGAGAAGAAAAAAGAGCTTGAAAAGATCGCGGTGGAGGATATAGAGATGTGCCACTCCAGAAATAATGTTCATAAGTTTTGTCAAGGTGTAAATGTCAAAGCTAGGGATATAAGGCTCGAACAGAATCCTGTCGAGATGAACAAGGAAATATCGTAGTTGAGACACATTCGATGCTGAGGATATATAAGAACCACTTCTGCAGATTGTTAAACGACGATGACGAACAATATTCCGCTGTCAGGCAGAACGAACCATTCAATACTGGCGACGACAGCGAAAACTACTTCCGGAAATAACGGCCATATTACCGAGCTTCTAAAGCCGGCGGAGATGACTCTTAAGTAACATTCATCAACTCATAAGCCAAATTTGGTTGGATGAAAGTATGCCTGAAGAATGGAACCTCAGCATCGTTTGGCCGACCTTCCAAAGAGGGCACCATCTGAACTGCGACAACTACAGAGGCATAATTCTCCTCAACATCCCCTTCAAGGTCCTATCTGCCGTAATATGTGAACCTCTGAAACCGTTTAACAACAACCTGATCGGCCCTTATCAGTGTGGTTTTAGGTCAGGAAAGTCCAAAACTGATAAAATCTTTACAAATCTTAGCCAGATCCTGGAAAAACTCAATAACTCAAAATCGATACCCACCACCAATATATCGATTTTAAAGCCGCATACGGCAGAATTGAATGAAACAAACTATAGAGAGCAATAAATGGATGAAGTTGATTTGAGAGAATAATTCTTCGAAGAATCTTCGGACCCGTTTGCTTTAACTGGCTATGGAGACAAAGATTTAACCAAAAACTATCTGGCTATGGATACGAAGATTTAACCAAACCCCCAGTCAAAAAACTCTGCATCGGATATTTAAGATGGCTAGGACATGTAGAACGAATGGTCATAGAGAAAGACCTCGCCTTAAGTGGCGAGCAAAAGTAAAAACCGACCTCAATCAGCTCTGAGTGCGCAAGTGGAGGTAGTTAGCTAAGGACTGGTCTAATTGGAGAGGCATGTTGGTTGAGGCCCAGGTTCATTCCGGACTGTAGCGCCACTTAAGCAAGTAAGTAGATCTGTCGGACCAGAATGGGAACTCATGTATTTTTTACGTTTGGCTCTAAGTGTACGTACACTTTGACAGCATGAATAATATTTTCAACTATTATAAAATCTGGAGTTTTCTAACGCAATTCAGTTTTAGCAACATGAACAAATTTTTATAATTAAAATATAACCCATCAAATATATTTTATATGTGTCGGAATACCCCCAACCGGGGTTATTGTAGAGCTCCATTTCTTTAATCACGAATTTGCGGATCGTAGAGCTATACCTTTCTCATCTTTCGCATTTTTTTTTTTGTATTTCTCTTCCTCATCGAATCTCTAATCGACTTTCAGGTAAATAAATTACGACGATTAAGTTGCATTCCGCTTAAACGTAAATACTTAATGGTATGTCTATATTTTCATTTTTAATAGACATTTTTTTCCAAAATATTAAAATATCTGATCTAATAATCTGGTTGGATTAACTTTTGAAATATTGAAATCGATAACCCATACAATTTATCAAAAATCACATTAAAACTTTCGTGCATAAATTGTTGCTTCATATTGATGAAATATAATTTGAACTATTTTCTTTATTCTTGGACCTTAATTTGAACAGGTATGTTGGTATCTATTTTTTTAATTTTATAATAAAAAGACAATTTAAATAATTTCAAATCTGGTCACACTAAAGCAACATGCGGTGCAGATGCAGATCGTGTATCCTGTATGTATGTCAAAAAATAAAAGAAACAACTCAGCAGCCTTTTCGTATCTTACTAATGGGTGAGGGGAAAGGGGATGCTACTTGTGGTTGTGGATATTGTGAATTCACATCATCGAAGAAATCGTGATCGTGTGGTCAAACTTTTTGTGTCTTTTCCGCTTCCAACAACAATGCTACAATTATTTATACTGTATTCATAGGTTTTTCTGCACCCTGAAGGTTTCTACTTACGATTCTTGTTGCCTGCTCCAATTTGATTCTAATTGTGTTATAGGCATATGGGAAATTGGGAACCCATGAAATCCACATCGTCGCTGCCATTAGGGTCAAATTCCATATGGTACGAATACGCAAATCATGTCGATTAGATGCTGTGTAGGTGGGTGGTGTGTTTTATAACAAAAATGTACTTAAAATAAATAAAACGTAGCACTACAGTCTGATTGAATGTCAATAAATTGAATGTGTATAAAATAGGTTAAATAGGTTGTAATGAGCTTCGAAATAATATAGTCCAACTCGTACCTTAATGTAAAATCTAGGTCATATGTATTAAATTGCTATTATTGAATTTTGGTCAATATAAATAGATTTAAGAAGGAAATTATCATTAAACATTCCCACCCACCTTTTGTGCCGCATAGGTTTATTAAGTTAAAAATTTCTACATTTGAATGCACGGTTTTTCATTAAGTGTATTGAAAGGTGACTTTTACTTGAATTTTATATAAATTTATATTTATGTATATATATTATATGATATCCTACAACTAAAACAATGTAATAAGAGAGAACGCCTTTAGCAGTATTGTTGAAGAATGTAGACTTCACAAGACCACATCTGATAAAGAAAGACTCACGGTTCTTCCTCACCTCAATATTCATTCAGCAGTAAACGGCGATATTGGGTGTCCAATTATTTTCAACATCTAACATCGACTATCGTAACATTTGTTTATATATCACTCAACATGAGTATCCAGATATCCAAAACAGTTTTGAAATACTATATGAAATTATAACTTCGACAGACTGTAATCGCAAGTGTCCACCTATAACTTTGTAAAACATGTATCCCTTAATAGCAACCTTAATTACATACAGACAGATTTAATGTCGAAGACCACAAGCCACAATGTTAACAGGGCATAAGAACCGCCGCAACTGAGGTGATGGATTTTGTCAGAAAAAAACTCAAGTTTGACGAAGAATTCCGCCAAAAATGGATAACGCTACAGTTAAAAAAGCACTAAGCTTAACAGGATAAGGAGAAAAACATCGACTTTTTAGTATGAATAAGAAAATCATGAGATCGATTACATAGAGAGCTGTCACTACAGGAATGATGATATTTGTATGTTTCATGCTTGAAACGCATTGATACAGCGATGGCCATGTGGACATCAACAGCAACACATATTTTTTTGAATTGCTCTGAATTGCTGCCGTTTCTGTTTGGCTGTAATGAAGACGATGATTCAGAACTATTCGATATTCGATCCTGTTCATTTGAGTAACGAAAATTGCATTTCTTTGTTGAAAAGTCAGTCTGTTTGACACTGGTTTAACATATAACGGGTCCGCCATCTAACGTTTTTATTTCGTGAATGGTAACACTTAGCTCATGTCTGATTTGACAGATAATTAGTTTTATCTTTCCGCTAAACGAATATGGTTGTGTATAGGCTTGAACAACGCTGGGAAATATTGTGAAATTACTTTGAAAATCATGGTAATGTTGCAGAATGTGTGCGAAAATTGCGTACGGATTTTGGAAGAAGAGAAGCACCGTCAGCTCCGTATGTTCGTTATCTTGTGAAAAAAAGTGAAAGAAACTGGCATCCTCATCGATAAACCAAAGCGTGAAAAGCCAAAAACAGTGCGTACACCCGAGAATATTGCTGCTGTGGCAGAACGTGTGCGTGAAGCGCCATCAACATCAATTCACCGTCGTTCTCAACAATTGAACATTTCGGAGACATCATTTCGACGAATTTTGCATAAAGACCTTGGTATGACGCCATACAGAGTCCAATTGGTTCAGGAGTTGAAGCCAACTGACCATCCAATGCTTTTTCGCTTCGCTAAGTGGGCCTGCGATCGACTTAGAGAAGATGTCGATTTTGCCAAAAAAATCATCTTTTCAGATGAAGCTCATTTTGATCTTGGCGGGTATGTAAACAAGCAAAATTGTCGCATTTGGTGCACAGAAAACCCGCACGCATACATTAAAAAGCCGATACACCCAAAACGAGTCACTGTTTGGTGCGGATTTTGGTCCAGAGGCATAATTGGGCCATTTTTCTTCGAAAATGAGCAAGGAGTGGCCGTTACAGTCAATGGCGATCCTTATCGGGCCATGATGAACGAATTTTTGTTTACAAAAATTGAAGAGGAGAATATTGGCAACATTTGGTTTCAACAGGACGGCGCTACGTGCCATACAGCCGAAGCTACACTCGATGTTTTGCGCCCTGTTTTTGAAGATCGCATTATCAGCCGCAGAGCTGATGTCGTTTGGCCACCTCGGAGCTGCGATTTGACACCGTTGGACTATTATTTGTGGGGTGCCGTAAAAGATAAGTGTTACGCCGACAAGCCAGAGACAATTGACACTTTAAAGGATAATATTCGTGAAGCCATTGGTGAAATACAGCTGCACACAATCGATAATGTGATTAAAAATTGGACCGATCGTGTAGGCTACGGCATGGCCAGCCGAGGCAGCCATTTGAATGAAATTATTTTCCATTATTAACCGGAAGGATTGTACTTTCAAATAAAAAAAAAATATTTGAGAAAATATTCAGTAGTTATTTGGCGGACCCTTTATAATGAGAACTTAAATGATAGACTCTGATTGGCTTTAACTTGGCAATGCCCAGTGCTCGCAACTCTGACTACACATCAAATGTGCTTATTTTTTTTACCTCCAAGTGGTAACCATCGGGTACTGGTCTCATCCAACCGGATTTGACTTGCTGAACGATAAGTGCGAGTGTTGATAACAAGACGTAAAACAGCAACACTGTAATCACCCTGGTCAGAATGGCGCGAAATGAATACCCGGTCTGCCGTCCCAGGCGAACCTAGATAAGCTGCTTCGACATATTCGGACAACAGGTTATCTAGGAATCTCAAGGGTAAGTCCGGCCCCTTGAACAAAGATGGTTGCGGATGAACCGAAAGGTGAACGGCAGCGCTCAATCCCGTAGTGGTTACTGATGGCCCCATGTCATAGGGGTATCTAAATAATTGGAACTAGCACTCCAGGTTGGGGGTTGTGCTTTCGGTAACACAGATGTTCGTATCTGCACCTGGAATGTGAGAACATTAAATAGGAGAGGTGCAGGCGCACAGCTAGCGGAAGCTGATAGAAAGCAGACATTACTGCCATCCAGGAAATACGATGTGATAGGCCGGGCAAAAAGAGGATGAGAAATTGTGACATCTATTCTGGACCGTGTTATAGTGAGCAGAAACAGCGGATGCGGATTTGTTATAAGTGCCAGACTTAGGCAAGAAGTCTTATTTTTCCAAGATATTAGCGAACGTATTGTAACAATCCGCATCAAGGCCAAATTCGCCAACCCAAGCCTTATATGCGCTAACGCTCCAACGGAGGAAAAAGATGCTTCTTGACAACACCTATGACTACCAAAGTACGAGGTTAAAATCGTGCTAGGAGATTTAATCGCAGATCACCGAACAATCAACCAAATTGATCACATTGCGATGACAAGAGGCACGCATCCAATATTTTGGATGTCCGAACATTCCGAGGGGCTAACATCGACTCGGACCACTACCTTGTTGTAGCCAACGTAAGGATGCGGATATCCACCACGCCATAACAAACCAGAAATACTGTGAAAAAATTTAATGTAGAAAGACTACAGGGGTATAAGTCTCCTCAACATCACCTACAATACCTATCTGCCGTAATATGTGAACGCCTGAAAACGTTTACCAACAACCTGATCGGCCCTTATCAGTGTGATTTTAGGCCAGGAAAGTCGACAACTGATCAAATTTTCACACTTCGGCAGATTCTGGAAAAAACCCCAAGGAATCCAAATCGATACCCACCATTTATTTATCGATTTCAAAGCGGCATACGACAGTATTTATAGAGACGAACTATACAGAGCCATGTCTAGTTTTGATATACCGCCCAAACTCGTCCGTTTGTGTAGGATGACGATGGAGAATTCTCGCTGCTCCATCAGGGTCGGAAACGACCTCACCGACACATTCGATACCAAAAAAGGATTTAGGCAAGGCGATGCGCTGTCAAGTGATTTCTTTAATTTGATTCTTGAGAGGATTGTGTAAAACTCCCGAGCCAACACCAGAGGCACAATTTTCCAAAAATCGGTGCAACTACTAGCATACGCCGACGATATTGACATCATTGGTAGGACTCAACGTGATGTCATAGCCACGTTCGCTAGTATAGAGAAGGAAGCGGCAGTAAATGAGGGTAAGACTAAGTATATGCTGTCAACAAGAAAGGACACACAACATCGACGAATTGGACAGAACGTCACTATTTACAGATATAACTTTGAGGTAGTACGGGTCTAAATCAGCTCCGCTATTAACTCTGACAACAACATCTCGTCAGAAATCAAATGAAGAATTACTCTTGCCAACCGCTGTTTCTTCGGGCTAAGAAGGCATTTTAGTAGTAAAGCCCTCACTCGAACTACTAAGGAGATCCTATATAAGTCCCTGATTATCCCAGTCCTGCTCTACGGCGCTGAAGCATGGATGAAGAATCCTTGAGAAATCGAGAGAAAAATTCTTCGAAATATCTTCGCGTTAACGGGCTATGGAAACGAAGATTCAACCAATAACTATATGAGCTTAACAGCGACATACCCCTAGTCAAAAAACTCCGCATTGGACGTTTAAGATGGCTAGGACACGTAGAACGAATGAACACCAATACTCCGGCTCGCAGAGACTTCGATTCCCAGCCAGACGTCGGACGCAGTAGAGGAAGACCTCGCCTGAAGTGGCGCGCACAAGTAAAAAGCGACCTCAACCAACTTGGAGTGCGCAACTGGAGGCAGTTAACTAAGGACCGGGCTAATTGGAGAGGCATGTTGGTTGAGGCCCAGGTTCATCCCGGATTGTAGCGCCCCTTAAGGAAGTAAGTAAGTACATATTTGGGCATTCTAGGGTTAGTCAGGATATTGATTAAAGAAAGTGGCAGAAGACCTGAAAGCCCAACGGAAGCACTGAATTCCTAAGTAGATACTGATGGCCTGTACCGTTGGTTATCTCGAGCGAAAGATCTCCGGTCGCGTTTTCGTTGATACAGTATGAAGTCGATAGTTCAACCACGAACTTTTGAGCTACAGTGTCAAAACCCTCCACATCATACGTTTAAGATGGCTAGGACATGTATAGCGGATGAACAGCAAAACTCCAACCCGAAGAGTTTTCGATTCCGAGGCTGATGGCAGTTATGTTAGAGGTAGACTCCGCCTTAAGTATCTCGCACAAATTACCCATTGGACATTTAAGATGATAGGATATGCACAGTGATTGAACAGCAATGCATAAGCCCACAGAGTCATGGATTCCCAGCAAGCTGGTTTAATTATGAAAACCATCAAGGTACATGTGAAATAAAGGAGTTTTTGTTAGCTTCTACATTGTATATGTCTGTGGTTTTTGAAAGTAAATCATTTATTTACTGGACAGTAGAGTGGTTATCGCATTTGTATTGAAATCCATACAATCCAAAAATCACATCCAATGGATAATAAGAAAGTAAAAGCTCAATCAATGTTTAAAATTTATTTTAAAGTGACTTTTAATTATATATAATAGATTATATAAATATAATAAATAATTTATTATACGATTTTAATAACATATTTTTAATATATTTAAAAAAAAAAGTAAATCTAGTTTTCATAATATTTTTTGAGAGTTTTTCGGCTGCATCCTCGGTATTTCTTGTCATAATTAAGCCCAATCTGAATTTGAATTTGCAGAGGGAAAATCTCTCCCCTCGATGAAACCTTGTGAAATTGGTTCGGATTTAAGTGAGAAGGACACGACTTAGTTGAAAATACAAAAATAAACTTGAACCTCCAATCAACTCACGAATGGCCATGTATTGGTCGCATCGGTTGATTCCTCTTATTCGAAGCGTAAAAGCTCTAAAGAGTTGTTTTAAATAAAATAATTAAGCAATTAAATAAAATAATAAAACAATTAATATATTATTTATAATTTATAAATAGCTGCGCTTAAAGGTTGATTAAAATATGATGGAAATTTAGAACATAAAATTGTTGGTCTTTACATAATAGTGGATCGACGTTAAAAAATTCCGACATATAAGAGAAACCATAAAATTTCATAGATTTACCTGCGACAATTGTTTAGATGGAAACAAAGTGTGAAACATCAGCTGGCTTCAAATATAGTTTACATATGACGTGTTCTTCCATTAGATCAGATAAAAACTCCTTGAAAATTTATTTCTAAAACGTGATGCCTGCAAACTTAGTAAAATATGTCTCGAGTATTCCAAAACATGGTACACTCCAGAGGACACTTCAATCCCAGTTCCAACTGGTAGTTTCGGTATTCCAATTAGTTGTTCAAAAGTCGAAGCAGTTGCAATTACTGAAAGTCTATCATTCTCCAGTTAAATCATGATAAAGCTTAGAGTCCCAGTATATTGAGGAAAAGCTTAATTCTAATTTTAAAACTGTTTTTGTATTTGCTATAGCCGGGAGAGTTTAATAGAAGTGCGATTGATAACAAATTTATAATGATCTAAACGGCACCTCTGTCACCTATCATGCATGCTGCTGAGAGTGTGGGAGTTAAAATATCTACTGCGCCCTTTTTGGGAATGGCTAGGTCAGACCCTCGATTTATTAAATTATAGAATTATTTTCTTTGTCAATTAAGTCAGAACTACATTAATGTTGAACCACAAGAGATGTTCATTCGCATATGAAAAGGATGGACATGAACAAAGTTCCACTTGTAAAATACTTTTTATATTCCAACAATTCTAAGTATACAATTTACTATCAACCTTCATCCAAATAGGATTGTATTGTATTTATTTATTTAGCATACTTAATCAAATGTTTATATATAATACTATTTTGTGTTATTGTTTTTCTATAATTTGGCAATCGTAAATTATTTACAGTTCTCAATTGATATGGCTGTCCCTACTTCATTAACATACCTAATTAAATTGTTAAAATAGCTAGGTAAATCACCCATTCTCATTTTTTGAATAAATGAAAGAACATCTGCTACTTGTTGTTGTCTAACATTTAACCAATTTAGACGACTTTACATATTCGAAACACTTGTGTAACAATTACTCTTTAAAATAATTCGCATTGCTTTGTTTTGCAGTTTTTGCAATCTATATAAATTACTTTCATTTAACAAAAAGAGTACAGATGAACGATATTCAAAGTGTGGTTTAATTATTACATTATAAACTCTTACAGACGCATTAAAGTCTAATTTACTTTTAATTCATCGAAAACATTGCACTTTTTTAATATCTTTTTTACTATATAGTCCACATGTTTATAAAATTTTAAATGTTGGTCTATTATTACCCCTAAGTATTTTATTTGATCTACTTGTTCTAACAGTTCATTATCTATTCTTAGGTTTACCATCGACTTCGTTCTCTGAATTTTTTTCTTGAGTTTGTTCGCCTTGAACCAGGTGTTTATTGTATCTAGATCATCTTGTATTTGTTGTGTTATCATGTCCTCTGGGTTCTCCCAGCAAGATATTATATAAACCACTTTAGTTAATTTTCACGAATGCCGTACTGCCTCAATTTTTGGATTAATATACCTCTATCAATAGTGTCGAAAATTGGCTTAAGGTCCAAAAAAAACTGCAATAATGGTTGATCCCGCTGCTATATATTCTTTCCAATTTATTAAAAGGTATTTTAAGGCAGTTTCACAGGAATTGTGACTTCTAAATCCGAATTGATTATCGATGATGATGTTGTATGTGTCCAGGTATTTTTGTAGTTGTATTTTAACTGTTTTTTCGATAATTTTTTCGTACACTGGTAATGCCCTTAACTTTTTGTATTGGTGTTACCAACGATTCTTTCCATGAACTTGGCAACCTTGGCAGCCTTTTTCTTTTGTTACAGATTAAAGATTTTTTATCCTCTTCTAACTTTATGAGGTGCAAGGAAAGGATATCAAATATTTCATTGAAGTTTTCCGAAAAAAAAACTATTTCTATTTTGTTCATGTCCCGTCCTGTTGGAAGCACATATCGTCCAGGTCCATATCCTCAATTTCTGGCCACAAGAAGTCCGTTATCATCTCTCGATAGCTAACACCATTTACGGTAACTGCTTGGCGAACCTCATTTTCGAAGAAGTATGGCCCGATGACGCCGCCAGCCCACAAACCGCATCAAACAGTCACTCTTTGTGGATGCATCGGCTTTCAACAATCACTCGTGGATTCTCATTTGCTCAAATGCGGAATTCGTCTTAAGATGATTTTGTTTGTAAAGTCACCATTTACATCTTGTCTGTTCAATCAACCATTCGGCGTGTTGACGACGCTTGAAACGGTCAGTAGGCTTCAGCTCTTGAGTCAGTTGAACCTTGTAAATTAAAATCTTTATTCAAAATTGGCATCATTGATGTTCGTGAGATGTTCAACTGTTGGGCACGATGACGATTCGAGGTTGACGAAGAGCCGTCAACCGCCAAGAATATAATTGTCACTATCCTTATTATTATCTTATTATAACAATTTTACATACACTTATAACGACTTGAGCATACAATTGCGCAGAGTATTTTTTAAACTACTTTAATAACAGCAGTTCACCTAAATCCTTATTTTGATTGTATACCCTACTTATCCGACTAACAGCCTCTTGCATATACTATAGTTCTGATTATGTTTAGGTATGTAATATATATTATGTAATATATTTAATCTACGCAGGTTGTAGGAAGCTCCCGAGGTATTAAAACTAATAGCACTTAAAAGATCAGGAGCATCAATTTTTCCTGATAATAATTGGTGTAAGAAAACCATGTCATTGTTAAGTCTACGTTGAGACAAAGGCAACAGTTGCAGCACCTTAATTCGACACCTATATACGGAGACAAATTGTGTAGATGATCCCATGAAAGTCCCCTCAAAGCAAATCTTATGAATTTACGTTGGATTGATTCAATTCTATTTGAATGAACTACATAGAAGGGTGACCAAATTCGTAAGGTATAAGTGAGGGTGAATTAGACAATTATAGAGCGAAAGAATGACATATGGGTCATTAAACTCTTTTGACCACCTTTTTATAAATCCTAACATAGTGTTTCTTAAACTCTATTTTAGGTTCAAAAGACCTTCAAAACTGTATGCAAGACAGAGAGTGTGCCCCGTTTTCGTGAAAATTTCATATGCCAGGGTTCATAATATTTAAACCGTTTTTAATACACCATATAGTAAAACTATTTAAATCAGTTTGTAGTGAAAGGGATTCGTTAATATCTCCTACACATTTGAAAATTTGTATGTCATCAGCATATACATATCAACATTTTGTTATTTTGAATACAAGCTCTCAAATCGTTAATTGAAAAAAAAATTGGTCCTAAATGATTTCCTTGAGATACTTCAGATTGAGCAATATGAGGGTCGGACTTGAAACCTCTAAATTTTACTTGGTATATTCTGAATGAGAGATATGATTTAACCTAATTTATGAATCCTGGTGGGAATCCATATGCCTAAAGTTTATTAAAGAATGAAACAAAAATCTTGGTGAGGAAGTTTTATCCTGCAAGTGTTGAGAAGTTGGCAAATTATTATATATGACCAAGTGGAATAGATCGATTGTCCTGCCTTCAGTGATACATGGCACTAATGCGGTAGAAACAAATTCTATAGTTCGCAAATCGATAATTAGTGTAGACTTTGACCTTAAAAACAAGGGTCGCGCCAAGAATTCATTCATTAATTTGAATCGTTATTTTATTCTGTAAGTTGCAGATGTCATATTGACCCATATGATTAAAACTTGATCCTAAGTCAAAACAAAGACAAAACACGGAAGCCACCGGTGGAATAATGTCTAAACGGACTATGACGAAATATACATTTTCTTCAAAAGTTTTTTTTTTTAATTTTAATACGTATTTTCTTAAAAATGTTATCAACCTATTAAGTTCAGTTGTAAAATTTCAATTATAGCTTTGACAAATGCACTTCACAGCTTTGTTAGTTATGTGAGGTAACAAATGTACGATCTTTGCGGCGTCGGCTAGGCGGTCATCACCTACACATATATATATATACCTATATATACACATATGAAATAAAAGAAAAAAGAAAAAAAAGTCATTTAGTCGATTTATTTATATTATCTACTTCTACACCTATGGTTTGCATTGTTACAGGATATGTTTAACTGACGCCTAGAAAAAGGATTAGGTGCCTTAGTGTAGGATACTTATGTGCTTCTTGAGAGCATTTAATGTCCTTCCGTGTCTTTTTGGATTTTCAAAATTTCCGAAAATAAAAATTGGGTTTGTTGTTGAACACCTCTCACAAGAAATTGTATGCAAGATAACATCAGGCCAGTAGGTACCTATCTTTGTTGTCTCTACAATCTTACAAAAGCAAAACTGTTTGATTTTTATTGCTTTCTCGTTTTTTTATTGCATGATAATAGCTAATCCGCATCCAAAAACGATGTTGCAAAAAAAAGCTACCAATGTGAAATATTTCATTTACGCATAAACTTTTATATAAGTAGGTACCTACCTATATAAATATAATTGCAGCGGCAGGCCTAGATGGACTTGATTAATGTAATGAAATTATTCATGTCACAACTGGTTTGTAACTACTGCTTATAAAGGTGTCCTAATCAGCTTTTGCTCCTTTCATGGTGACAGGTGATTTGAATTCTCTAACCGTGATAGAGTATCTACAAATACCATGCCTCTCTAGCGCATTTCGCGTTTCGCTATATTAATCAAATTCATTTATCCGCAAGTTAATTTTTGTATACGAACTGGGCTGTCAAGGATGCCTTAAATTATCCTCTGAGCCAAATCAGAATCTTTACTCAGCCACATTCTTATTATCGTAGATTAATTAATACCCTGGAATTTCTGTACCTCTTCCTCTTTTGGTACCTACGCTATAATTTTCAACTTTTCTCCACCATCCGTTAAAAGTTTTTCTCTGTAAATACTCATAAATAATGTAAAATAGGGATCACTCATCTCTCATCTCCCAATATAATATGAAAGGGTTGCAAATCACCTTCATACACTTTGCTTTCAGAAAAAGGGTTGTTCGCAGCACATACTTATATTCTATACATAGCGCTTTCAAGAATGAACGTGTAGGAATAATTCTTCCATGCCCGTCATAAGATACAACCACCCACAAATAAGTTCTCACTCTTAACCCAGCTACCGCCAAATGTAAATTGAAGATACACGCGGGTGTACACAGTACATGAAGGGTGATTTTCCCGCAAGTTTTTAGCTCCCATCCCAATTTCAATGGATGGGTGTGATAGGGGGGTTTTCACACGCGCCCCTTCGTATTTATACCTAAGTCTATGGATAGTAAAGAATTGAAAAACAGCTAGACACTAATACTACACAATGTGCTGGAGCGCAACATCCGCCCACATCAACAAAAAATAATCCTCTATATAAGTGGGCTCCTTCTTCAATTCAACAGAACATCATCATCCAGCGCCATCTAGTATAAACTACCCCCTCCCTAAAACCCTTTTTTGCAACCCTTTGACGGTTTTCAGTCACCCATCCGTTGGTGTATACATGCAAGAAAAATTATAGAACTAAGCTTTTTTGTCAAAGAAATTTTTCATGGTATGCGGTCCAATAAAGCTTGTTGGGTGGGGGAGAGGTTGAATAATACAAAAAAAATAAATAAATAAAAAAAACATTACGAAACGAAGATGAAAATGAAATGAATGAAAAGAAACATTTGTGGAATGAGCTGAGATCCCAATACACTCTTAGCACTGGAATAGTTGGTGGAATCCGTTCTTTTTCTCTTTCTTACATTCTTAGTTTCATCGTTTTGTTGTTGCATTCATTCGGTGAATATTCATTCCGTTCCAATGAATATACGGGTTTTCATATCATAATTTGTTGGCAGTTTTACTTTTTGGATCGCATCGTTGTTGTGGGTGAATTGCGGCTATGGAGTGGGAGTGTAGTCCCCACCTTTTGGAAGAACTCCACTACCTCCTACTGCCGTTTGTACGTGTGCTGTGGTTCATTCGCCGTTAGAAAAACTCAAATCAGCTTCTGGAAAATCGACTTTGACAACGACGGACTCATTTCTAATAATTGTTTTGTAAAGTTATAAATGTGAGAAGTGCACTGCACTATCTGAGTATCTGAAGAATATACATTCATGTATGTATGGATGTATGACACGGCTAAGATAAGCGAGTGAATTTTTTATTCTCAAAAGGGAGATGTATATGTGTGGCTTTATTATGCATACCCATACCCGTGGAACACACGTATACATATGTGATGACGACGAGGCTCCCCGTTTTATGGCTCCGCCTTCGATGCCTCGGTGCCCCAATGGGTTTTGTTTGTGTCTTCTCTTCGCATTTTGTTGATAACATTTTTTTTTAAATATTTATTTCCTTCGTAGGTAGCTATTCCTATTCGATTTGGTGACGCGTTGAGTGTGTGGATTTTATTTATTTTTAAGTGGGGTAGGTATAAGATACCTACCGTGTGTAAGCCATTCATGGTTGAATTGCTTTATATTTATATTTTTCAGTCAGATTGTAGGTATACGCTGCTAGTACATATAGTAACTGTGTGCTGAAAATGTTTTAATAATATTGATGGCATTTTTTATTGAGATATGTAACTTAAATTAGTTACCTACCTTTAACCTAGCTACACATTTTGCTGATATGTTTCAGATGTTTATTGACATTGGATCAACTGTATGACACTTTCATAATTAATTAAATATTACGTTACTATGTACCTACTTTAGATAGCAATGCTGTAAGTAGTTATTAATTTATATATACCTATAAGAAATATATATTTATT
Organism: Rhingia campestris; assembly: GCA_932526625.1. NCBI lineage: Eukaryota > Metazoa > Arthropoda > Insecta > Diptera > Syrphidae > Rhingia > Rhingia campestris. Next base: position 141,573,990 of record OW052182.1, on the reverse strand, counting down.
GGATTACATTTAACTTAGTTATTTGCTGTTAAGTTAGTAGGTATATGATGTTTACGAAAATTAATTCCTAAGCTTGTAGTCATACGGCCTTATAAGTAAAAATAATTTTTTTTTTGATAATTTGACTGTATTTCTGGAAGTGTTGTCAACTTCATTGTTGCAGGTTAATGTGTGTCTCAGATGCATTTAAAGATTGGAAGATACCATATTAAGTGGTAATGTCATTATCAATTTGAAAATATAATTTATTTGTTTTCATAAATGTAGGTATTAAAAATATTCTTTATATGCATATGGATTTGCGATCAAATATTATATTTTTGTAATTCGCAATATTTTATAGGCTGGCTGGCGTTTTGGTTTTGCTGCCGTTGTTTTCGTCTACAAATGTTAAATATTTCCGGGAATTCTAAAAGATGTTGTCTTTTGCCATCTTTTTGTATTTTGACTGTCTCGCCTCGGTTGTTAGTAGGTAGTATTTCTGTGGTTACAAAGTTATCATTTTGTTAATATTTTAATACAAGCTGGTTTTTGATTCGGCGATAAGTTATGACTGCTGCACTATCTTGACATTTTGTCAAACTCCCTCTGGCAATTTCATCTCCGTATTGCTCACTGTTAGTTTTTCTATAAACGTTTTTATACATACCATGTCTGTCAAACAAAGCCTATATGTATTTGTTTTGTTGAGCAAAAAAATGAGTAGGAATAGTTTTGAAAACCCCAAAATATGGATAAATATAAAGTTTTATATAAACCTTTTCAGGACTTTTTGAGGAATAAGCAATTATTTAACTATCAAAAACGTATCCAACCTACAAAATTTTGTTAAAATTGGAGAATTACACTTTGAATCTTAGAAAAAAACTGATAGGTATTTTTATACATTATTTCAACAATATATATTCATCAAAATCGATAATGATCCGTTAGTAACATAGCCTCGGAAATTACCAATTTTATTGTTGTCGACCATGCTAAACGAAAAAAGGACAACGATATGTTCATGTCTGCATCTGGAATATGCGAACATTGCATAGAAGTGGTCCAGCCAAACAACAAGCGGAAGCTCTTAGCTGCTAAAAAGCAGATGATGGCACGGACAAAAGGAGGATGAAATACTGAGACATCTACTACGGTCCGTGTAATAGTAAGCAGGAACAGCGACTTTTCCGATGTTGATTTGTTGTAAAAGCTAGACTTAGGCAATATGTTTTATGCTTTGAAGATATTACCGAACGAATGGTAACAACCCGCATCATGGTCAAAGTCGCCAAAATTAGCCTTATATGCGCCGATATTAAAATCGTGCTGTGAGATTTTAACGCAAAGGTAGAAAAACTGTTTATCGTTGGCAGTGTTTTTAGAAAACACAGCCTACATGAATTCACTTGTGAAAACCGACGGTAATTGACTTCGCTGCGGAATGAAATGCCATCACACGGTTTCCTCACCTCGATACCCACAGAGGTCATGGAGGTCTCTATATCAACGAACGGTCAATCAAATTGATCACATTGCGATAGACAAGAGGTAAACATTCAGTATTTTGGATGTGCGATCATTCCGAGCCCAGGTATACATCTAGAATCAAGCTTAACATGGTTGCCGGAAATGAGGGCCTTCCTGTTAAGCTTTATAAAGCCGATGGAGATAATTTGCTAAGTAACATTTACCAACTCATAACGATAATTCGGTTAGATGAAAGTATAAACCTGAAGAATGGAATCGTTTGCCCGATCTACTAAAAAGGAGACCCTCTGAAATGCGCCAACTAGAGCGGCATAAGTTTCTTCAACATCGCCTATAAAATCCTATCTGCAGTCATATGTGAACGCATGAAACCGTTTACCAGTAACCTGTTCTGCCCTTTTTAATGCGGTATAATGCAAGGAATGTCTAGAACTGAATAAATTTTCAAACTTTGACACATAAGAAGTCCAAATCGATACCATATATTTGAAAGCTTCATACGATAACATATATAGAGACGAAACAGAGTCTTATCTAGTTTTGTTATACCGCCCAAACCGTCCATCTGCACACAATGACGATTTAGAATTTTCGCTGCTCCATTAGGGAAGGAAACGACCTCACCGAAACATTCGATACCAAAAAAGGATTTGGAATCGCATTGTCATTTGAATTCTTTAACATCATTCTTAAGAGGATTGTACAGAACTCACGAGCCAACGCCAGAGGCACAATCTTCCATAAATGAGGTCAACTACTAGCATACACCGACCATATAATAACAACGAACTATACGTATACGAGCTGTACAGCAAAATACCCCTGGTCAAAAAAACCTCGCATGGACGTTTAAGATGGCTAGGACATGTAGAACGAATGTACACCAATACTCCGGCTAGCAGAGTCTTCAATTCCCAGCCAGACGTCGAACGCAGTAGAGCAAGACCTCGCCTTAAGTGGCGCGCACAAGTATAGAAACCGACCTGAACCAACTTGGAGTGCGCAACTGGAGGCAGTTAGCTAAGGACCGGCTAATTGCAGAGGCATGTTGGTTGAGGCCCAGGTTCATCCCGGACTGTAGCGCCACTTTAGTTAAATTAAACGATTAATTCTATGGCATATGCTGTGGGGTGGGGCATACAAATCATTTCGTTAAGAAAACGCCCTCAAAAAGTGGTCGTGGGCTAAAAAGAACTATGGACGAAATATTCATGTTAATATTACCAATGATTTCCCATCAAACGTTTTTTCGAATATTTTAAAATTTGACTGAAAATTGCTTTATAGTGAGAACGCCACCAAAAAGTGGGCGTGACAAACAAACGCCCTCAAAAAGTGGTCGTGGGCTAAAAAGAACAATGGACGAAATATTCATGTTAATATTACCAATGATTTCGCATCAAACGTTTTTTCGAATATTTTAAAATTTGATTTGAAAACACCACCAAAAAGTGGGCGTGACAAACAATATTTCCAAAATTTTCCAAATTTCTTACTGTTTGGCCAAAAACATTCTGTAGCAACACACAAGGATCCTATATACCAAACTCGATTCGCATGGCTTAAAATTAAAGCCCTACAAATCGGTGACATACATACCGACGGACACAACGACATGGCTTAATCGACTCAGCTAGCGATTCTGAGTCGATCCATATGGTATATTAACCTTAATTATTTCCCTATGTTACAAAATATGTATCAACACTTATATAACCCTATGGGATAGGGTAAAATAACTACTTATTAAAAGTTGAATATGGCTAGGACATGTGATAGTAATAGCGACAAACTCAAACGACACGCCTGTTACCGATAGTGATGCACACCAGCAGATATGCGAGTAAATCTATTTAGGAAAGGAAAATATTTTCCCATTGCATTTAAAAGTAAGAATATGTCGAAAGTTCCGCAAATCAAAATGCATAATACAGTCGTCAAATCAGACATCATATAAAGTCTATTTCTAAATCAGAAGCTTCCAAACTGAGTTACCACCACACCTTTTTTTTTGTATAAAGCCGAAGTTTGACCAGGTCTTGAATATTGTTCTCACCTTTGTAGTTCGGCAACGAAACATACACTGTACTTACTAGAGTCTATTCAAAAAAGTGCAAACCGCCTTAGAAGCGATTCTTCCCTAACATCAAATCTGCAACTTTTGGCACAGCGAAGACTTGTAAAGGAAATAATAATTTTCCGTAAGTGTCCAAACCTATAACTATGCCTTGTAGTACAAATTACTTCCATATATGTAATAAGATGTGTGATTTTAATACTTTTATTGGGTCGGTAAGCGCTGTACCAATAAGTAACTTATCTCTGTCGTTGACAAGTTCTAAAAAACACCTAGTACTGTTCTTTACATAAATTACGACACCCCCAATTAAAAAGCTCAGCTTTATATTTTTTTATATTATAATTGTGACAATAATTTAAGAGAATGAATTATTTTTGCAAAGACAATAACAAGTGGCGAAATTAACTCACTGTGTACTTACTTACTTAAGTGGCGCTACAGTCCGGGATGAACCTGGGCCTCAACCAATATGCCTCTCCAATTAGCCCAATTAGCTAACTGCCTCCAGTTGCGCACTTCACGTTGGTTGAGGTCGGTTTCTACTTGTACGCGCCTCTTAAGGCGAGGTCTTCCTCTACTGCGTCCGAGGTCTGGCTGGGAATCGAAGACTCTGCGAGCCGGAGTATTGGTGTCTTTTCTTTCTACATGTCCTAGCCATCTTAAACGTCCAATGCGGAGTTTTTTGACTAGGGGTATGTCGCTGTACAGCTCGTATAGTTCGTGGTTGAATCTTCGTCTAGCCCGTCAACGCAAACGGGACCGAAGATTTTCCGAAGAATTTTTCTCTCGAAACGACCAAGGATTTCTTCATCCGCTTTTGATACGGTCCATGCTTCGGCGCCGTAGAGCAGGACTGGGATGATCAGGGTCTTATATAGGATCTCCTTAGTAGTTCGAGTGAAAGCTTTACTACTAAATTGCCTTCTTAGCCCGAAGAAACAGCAATTGGCAAGAGTAATTCTTCGTCTGATTTCTGACGAGATGTTGTTTTCAGAGTTAATAGCGGAGCCGAGGTAGACAAAGTCTCGTACTACCTCAAAGTTATATCTGTCAATGGTGACGTTCTGTCCAATTCGTCGATGTTGTGTATCCTTTCGTGTTGACAGCATATACTTAATCTTACCCTGATTAACTGCTAAACCCATTTTTGCCGCTTCCTTTCTTTGAGTTCTACCAATGATGTCAATATCGTCGGCGTATGCTAGTAGTTGCACCAATTTTTGGAAAATTGTGCCTCTGGTGTTGGCTCGGGAGTTTTGCACAATCCTCTCAAGAATCAAATTGAAGAACTCACATGACAGCACATCGCCTTGCCTAAATCCTTTTTTGGTATCGAATGTGTCGGTGAGGTCGTTTCCGACCCTGATGGTGCAGCGAGAATTCTCCATCGTCATCCTACACAAACGGACGAATTTGGGCGGTATACCAAAACTAGACATGGCTCTGTATAGTTTGTCTCTATAAATGCTGTCGTATGCGGCTTTGAAATCGATGAATAGGTGGTGGGTATCGATTTGAACTTCTTGGGTTTTTTCCAGGATCTGCCGAAGTGTGAAAACTTGATCGATTGTGGACTTTCCTGGCCTAAAACCACACTGATAAGGGCCGATCAGGTTGTTGGTAAACGGTTTTAGGCGTTCACATATTACGGGAGATAGGATCTTGTAGGCGATGTTGAGTAGACTTATGCCTCTGTAGTTGGCGCAGTTCAGAGGGTCTCACTGTGTCTTCATGTAAATTCTATGCTAAATTTTAAAAATATAATTTCTTTCAGAAACTTAATTCTTCATAAATCAAGAAATCAAATAAACATTTATTTTATATATAGTGAATTGTTATTATTGTCAAGCATATATAATATATACCTTTGAGGAAGTTATCTTTGAATATAATTGGTTTATTGTCAATAATATATTTCTACAATAGGCAGTCATTCAAATAGATTGACAAAATATTCTTTTTATCAAAGAATAGCCCAAAATGTATACAAATCGTATCCTTTCCTAACTTCATTTATGCTCATTTGTACAAACAACTTATCTTACAGACACTTATATAGTAGTTCAATCAAGAGTCTTATATAAGTTTCTGGCGCTAGTTCTGTTTCTGAACTTCTTCGGGCGCGAGTAAAATACCCCATTACCGTGAACACTGAACATCCGCTTAGTGCCAGACGTATATTTCTCTGTTGATACCGACTCCTTCCCTCTAAAAATCCATCAGAAAAGTAAGCAAATTACGCAATTCGTATGAAATGAGTGGTCATAAAATGTTTGTTTACTACGTGACCCTGTACAACTGAGGCGTGTGTGTTTCTCATGTCCAAAGCCTGTGTAAGAGCTCATTGATTTGCAGTCACGTTTGAGATCAAAATATATCCATATGTGAAAAGAGAATGATGCTGATCCTTGTATACTCTCGTTTGGAGTATTATTAGTGCTTCCCTCTTTACCTGTGGTACTCCGCGCTCAGAAAGAACTTAATCTTGGCAATGAGAGGATCCAATTTCCGACTATTATACACATTGCGCATGCGCATATGCTCCTCACCATGATGCGAAAAGAAACCTAAGATAAAACATATGAAACGGCTACAACCTGCTGTGCGGATCGTAAAATACCCTATTACTATCCTACCATATATAATGTCACTACTCGAACTGTAAATAAAAACGTGTTTAAAAAAAACGAAATATTTTAGTGTTAATAAAATTATTAATTAAAATTGTTTTTAGTGTTTGCGAATTTTTATAATCATTTTTTGAAATTCCACTTGAAAAATAGAGTTTTTCGGTCTAACATAGGTACTAATAAAAAAATGATATAATAGTATGTTTTTGGTTTACATTTTTCTTGTCAGAAGTTATCAAGTTTTTTTTTCATTATTTTTAGATTTTTGCAAGTGGGTATGTATTGTTTTCTTTAACTTTACCATTTTATGACTTAAATTAAATTTGATATATTTGTTTGTTTGTTTGTTATAATTACAACTTACAGACTATATAACTATATAAAAACACTCTTCAAGTAAGAGAAAAAATATATTTTTTTACAAAATTTGTAATAAAATAAAAAATTAAAAATCCTAATAAAATCTTAAAAAATACTCTTCAAGTGAAGAGAAAAAAATTTATAAAATTCTTATTAAAAAAAGAAAATAAAAAAAACTTAAAAAAATATGTCTGAAAAATCCTTGCTTTTCCTTTTAATAAACCCAAGAAGGGAATTTGCTTTAGATATTGTACTGTCTATGTGTTTATTGAAATTTAATTTCGAATCAAACGTAACGCCCACGTCTTTAATTACCTCAACCCTATTTATTCCGTGTCCACCTATGGAGTAATCATGGAATATAGGCCACCTAATGTGAAAAAATGACGAAACCTTACATTTCCCTAAGTTCAGTTGCAAATTATTACAATTACACCAATCGGTAATTGCGTCTATATCAATCTGTAGGTTGTGGCAATCGGCTACAGAATTGACTCTACAAAAAAACTTCCAGTCATCTGCAAACCCCAGACACTTACAGAAAGACACCCTTGAATCTATATCGTTCACAAATAATGCAAACAACAAAGGTCCTAAGTGACTTCCCTGAGGAACACCAGACTTTGCTTCAAACTGCCTCGAATAAGTATTTCCTATTCTAATTAACTGCTTCCTGTTACTTAGGTATGATGCAATCCACTTGTTAAGTATTGAATGGATACCAAGTGCTTCTAATTTTCTTGTAAGCAATTTGTGGTCTACCAAGATACACATTTCTTGGATAAATACCAAAGGAGATTTTGCATGATCCAATAAGAATCGGTTTTGTAAAAAAGCAAGTATAAGACCCAGTCGTGCAACCACCATTAATATTAGGAAACCTTTATATCATTATAATCTTCCGCGTGAATGCCTTAATATCTTTTGTATATTTTTTAATTTTGGTTATTTCTGTTAAAAGTTAAAAGATAAAAATTAAGTGGACCCGTGATTTTAAAAACTTTTATTCCAGAGTTGGATGGATGTTGGTGTTTATGTGAATCATTATGGTTTTCCGTTATCCTTAAAATAAGGATGCGGAATAGTTCGATAATTAGGTTCTGACAGTCTTTGCATATTTGCATAGAAAGTAAAATGCAGCGAGGATTTATTACAGAGTTGGTATATAGAGTTCTTAGTATACAAGGTTCCTGGATTAATACACATAGGACTTTTTGGAATTGGAATTATAAGGCCAAAACGAATGGTACCTACCATATAACAATTTTTGTAAAAACAACATTTCTCAAAAACGGCTCGAAAATCGAGTTTTTGTTTCTAGGCCAAATATTAAAATTAATCAATTAATTGATATTTACATTTACATGCCTCATAATTAGTTTTACCCTAAATATCTTCTAATGAATTTTTCTGTTTTAAGGAATCACTATTTTCTCTGTTTCGAATTTCTTTATTGATTTTGAGTTCTTTTAAACCCAATTGCAAACGGTTTGTGAGATTTTAATTTGGTCCGAGTATATAATGGATACGAAACGTGGTGTATATTGAAAACCGCAATAGAAATTGTTATCAAAGTGACAGTCGAACGGGAAAAGCAACTACGTAAGACCCAGTCGTGCAACCACCATTAATATTAGGAAACCTTTATATCATTATAATTTTCCGCGTGAAACAATTTGTATAATTTTTTTAATTTTAATTGTTGCTGTAAAAACTGCTGTAATACTTATATGATAAAAATTAAGTGGAATCGTGATTAAAAGAACTTTTATTCCAGAATTTGATGGAATTTGGGGTCCATTTGAATCATTATGGTTTTCCATTATTTTCCAAAACTAAAAAACGTTATATTTTAACCCAAATTAACAAACAGTAATAGTAACAAATATAATATTTTTTTTAATTAGCTATACCTAATATAAAAAAATGCCAATACTCCTTAATTGGCTTAAATGCAAAAAATACCATCTTCGGATTTTCTCGGAAAAACTGCTTATTTAATCAAAGTCGATAGACCAATTTTCTAAAAGGTTGACGTTATTTATAATTGATACGTGGGATGTGGTGTAATAAAATTGCTATAACCACGTTGGGCTCCCTCAACTTTAAATTATGACATTAAGAACCCTCAATAATGAATTTAAAAAGAAATCGCAAAAATTGTCATTTTTCGTGAAAATGAAAATTCGATGAATAGACTTCTAACCTAAAACTGATTATAAACCATTGTTATAAATGGCAATAGGTAAGGGCCAAACCTACCGAGCAAACGAAACTGAAACCTTGTTTTTTTTGTATACCCTATCCCATAAGGGTAAATTAGTTTTGATAAATAGTTTGTAACATAGAAAAATAATTAAGCTACATCAAAGTTTATGGATCGACTCAGAATCGCTAGCAGAGTCGTTTAAACCATGCCTGTCTGTCCTTCCGTCCGTCTGTCTGTCTTTTCGTCGCCGATTTTTGGGCCTTAAATTTTGAGCTAGGATATTGAAATTTGGTACATAGGATCCTTATCCGTGCCGCCAGAACTGCCACGCCCCCTTAACCCACGCCCACTTTTTGGGGGGGTTTTTTGTATAAATTTTATACACTACCCATAACATATGCAGGAGAAAAACCTTGTCTTTTGTACACACATCGTGTTTTTAGCCAAAGGCTACAATCGGCTGTGCGGATCGTCTTATACCCTATCCCATCCCATCCTTTAAATTAATATCCCCAAAGTCTGTGATTTATGACGATGAAATATAGAAAATGACGTTGTCACAACATATTATTGTTCGGACAGTTTATCAAAATCTTTTAGGGTTCGTGAAAAAGACGACGTTTTTTACAAATGTTTTTTTTGTAGAAAAATGCCCACTAAAAGTGGGCGTGGCTTAAAATGGTCAAGGGACGAAATGTTCATATTAATTTTATGAAAGTTTTTGCATCAAAGTTTTATTCGAAAATTTGAAATTTGACCGAAGATGGTTTTTTTTATACTGAAAATGCCCCCAAAAAGTTGGCATGGCAAGAAACTTTATACAGACGAAATATAGATATTGAGATTGTCTAAATTTGCTCTTCAGACACTTTTTCAAAATTCTTAGCCGTTTGACAGAAAAAAAGGTTTTTCTAAAGTGGGCCTGGCAGTGGACGGATTTTAAAAATATTAACACTTTTTCGAACAGCACGTACAAGGATTCATATATACCAAATTTCATTATCCTAGCTTAATATTTAAGACCTAAAAACCGATTCATATACTTTGAGGTATATCTACCTAAATTATTTCTCTGTGTTATCAAAACTAATATACCCCTATGGGATGGGTATAAAAGCGTTGTTTTTTGTTGAACAATAACAGATTTTGAAAAACTGTCTGAACAATATGTTGTGACAACTTCATTTTCTATATTTCATCGCCATAAGCCCACATTTTGGGGATATTAATTTTAAGGATGGGATGGGATAGGGTATTAAACGATCCGCACAGCGGATTGTAGCCTTTTAATATGTTTTAAACTCGTTTACTGCTAAACTTATTTTAGCCGCCCATTGTCTATGTTGGCAAACGTTTTGTTGACATCTTGTTAAATATGGCCAATGTCGAAGTTTGAGTATGGAAGTTTGAGTTTCTCGTGTTGTCTTGGTAGCAATGTTATGCCATAATTTGAACTGCCTGCTTTTTGTTAGAAATGCGATCCGTTTTTACGGAAATATATTTGATGGTATAAAATTGATGAAGTTAAGTCGAAATAATGGTATCGGTTATATGACCCCCTAAGTTGATGCATATTCCATTTACGGTATTTGGGCTTGTTGGTCATCATCTGGATCCAAATTTGTGTTTTCTTCTTAAATGTTGGCTTTCATGATTGGGTCTGCGCGATATTTCAGAAGGCCCTAAAGAGTCAGGCGAAATTGACGAAGCTTTAAAACAACAGAAATTGGTGCAATAAGTCGTAATGATTATATAACATTCTTTAGGGTCGTATTGCGTCATACCGTGTCTGACTTTAAACAGCATTTGGAAAAATAATGGAATGATCACAAATATATTTTGGATAAATGTATGTATTTCATGGTGAACAAAAAAATAATGCATACTTTTAGGTTTTAAATATGAAAATATTTAAATTTGATTTAGAGATACACGAGCAAACTCAATTCATTTTAACGGTAAGTTCCTCAGTAATTTATTATGAATAAACAATTTTAGGAGTTGAAGAAGTTGAATATAAATCTGGTTCGAAAAAATCGCATTGTGTATTTTGGTGATAAGCAGCGGGTTTACATTGTCTGAAGTGTCCAATTCTTTTGCGTTCTATATCATTGAAGAAACATGAAATTATGTTTTTTTGCTTAAGAAATAATTTTTTATATAAAATCTGAACAACAATTGTATCACGGTAACAATCGTACCAGTGACACAATAGTGCATTTAGAAAATCATTCACTGGATACAATTCATTTTTGACAATGTCATAAAACAATTTCCATAAGTAGCAGTACATCATAACATTCATGCTTGCTCAAACCAATTACGAACAGCACGATTTGCTTTCACGTTGCCATTGAAGTTTGGATATTTAATGGCGTAATAGAAAATTAAAGTATGCCTAAAGAATGGAACCTCAGCATCATTTGCCCGATCCACAAAAAAGGATACCCTCTAAATTGCGCCACAAGTCTCCTCAACATCGCCTACAAGATCCAATTTGCCTTAATATGTGAACGCCTGGAACCGTTTACCAACAAACTGATCAGCAGATCCTGGAAAAAAAACCAAGAAGTACAAATAAATAGCCACCACCTATTCCCCGATTTCAAAGCCGCATATACGACAGTATTTATAGAAACGAACTATACAGATCCATGTCTTGTTTTGGTATACCGACTAAACTCGTGTAAGATGACGATGGAGAATTCTCGCTGCTCCACTACTCCAATGCCGGAAACGACCTCACGGACACATTCGATACCAAAAAAGGATTTAGGCAAGGCGATGCGCTGTCATGTGACTTCTTTAATTTGATTTTAGAGAGGATTGTTCAAAACTACCGACCCAACACCAGAGGCACAATATTCCAAAAATCGTTGCAACTACTAGCATACACCATATTAACATCATCGGTAGTATCAACGTGATGTCATAGCAACGATTGCTAGTATAGAGAAGGAAGCGCAAACATGGGTTTAGCAGTAAATAAGGGGAAAGGATACGTAGGTATATGCTGTCAACATGAAACAATACACAACATCGACGAATTGGACAGAACGTCACCATTGACAGATATAACTTTGAAGTAGTACGGGTCTTTGTCTACCTCGGCTGCGCTATTAACTCTGACAACATCATTTCGTCAGAAATTAAACGAAGAATTACTCTTGCCAACCGCTGTTTCTTCGTGCTAAGAAGGCAATTCAGTAGTAAAACCCTCACTGGAACTACTAAGGAGATCATATGTAAGACACTGATCATCCTAGTCCTGCTTTACGGCGCTGAAGCATGGACCGTATCAAAAATGGATGCAGAATTCCTTGAGCGATTCGAGAGGAATCGGCTATACGAGCTGTACAGCTACATGTCCCTAGTCAAAAAAAAACTCCGCATTGGACGTTTAAGATGGCTAGACATGTAGAACGAATGTACACCAATACTCCGGCAGGCAGAGTCTTAGATTCCCGACCAGACTTCAAAAGCAGTAGAGGAAGACCTCACCTTAAGTGGCGCGCAAAAGTATAACTCTTAAGTAAGTAAATAAGTAATGGCAACTTCCAGGACTTGGGATTTTCAGGTTTTTGAGTTTAACGGATTTTGGTTTGGGCGATTATTAATCCCATTAAAAACTTCAGCCTAAATTCGTTTAAAATTCAATAAGAAAGAACGGTTTTTTCAATAATAAATCGTGGATAGAGAACAATATATGAATTAGCTGTTATCTTTTCATGTAATAAAGATATTTAGCCCCGAATTCCAACATCCTATAATCGACTATTATCTCATGGTACTTATTTATTTCTGTATGTTACAATCCTTCTCACTTATGTAGTATACCCTATGAATTGGGGATACACAAATCAAAAACTGGAATATTTGGAGCGCGTTGGAGTTTGTGTGTTCCTCATTGCTTGATCGAGGTCTCATGATCATGTCACGCTTATGTAGAATTTGTTTAGACGAGAACAGTCGCAAACGCTGTTTGGAGATTTGTAGATAATCATACAATTGGAATCGCACATATACTCGGTCTCGTGCTATTATTATTTTAAATTTCTGACCATGGAGTTAAAGCCAAACAGGCTGTGTTCCATGATGAAGTTTGTGACCTTGTCAGATTGGAAATTACATATAGCTGTTATAGATTATTATGCTTAAATGTTTAATTCTGTGTTCTGTACAAGAAAGATGGAATTTCATATTACGCGTACCATAGATTTTGAATTTACAGTTTATGTGAATTATAAAAGAATGGAAATCACTTATGAAGGTATCTGCGTATAGAATTGTTTTACTATTTAAAATGTTTTCTACAACTAATACATAATGGAGGTTATAAATAGGAACTGGTCGAATTTCTAAGGTAGACCGCATTATTTTCGCTAAGCAAAAATTTCAAAAAAAGTAAACGATTTTTTTTTTTGTGCAACCAGGGCCTAGGCTTTACTAACAACCATTAATATGTGCTTGTGTACTTCTAGCACGATCGATGGCGGGATTCCCTTTTTTGTGTCGAAGCCGAACGGCTGAGTTGAGATAAGCTTTTCTTGAAAATTATTTAGTTTTTTTTTTTTGACGGCTGGAAGGGAATTGAACCAGACCATCTGCGCGTCACCTACCATCGCACCACTATTCAAAAAGTGTACTAGAAGCTTATCCATCGACTTTATAAAATACGTTGCGCAAGTTTATCAAGGTGTCAAGGCTTAGTAACCAAGTCTCAGGCAAAGAAACCAAGAGATCATCGTGTGCATCCGTACTTCGTTGGAAGTCGAAGTCGATCCAAATGTATATTTTAAATTTATATTTATTTAATTTACAATATTCACATTAGGACACAAATTGTCTTATAATTTTGTGAAAATTTTAAAAGGTATAGAATTGACTGAGCTTTTTCAGGAAAAGAGTCAATAAAATTTATTAAAAAGAAAAAGAAAATTAGGAAACTACAATAAAATAAGACAAGGGTAAAGATAAACTTTATCATACATCTCCATTATAATTCTTATGTATTATATTTATAGTTTTTTTTTAATAAAAGTCGGATTAATTACGAAAAAGGGGCAAAAGCTCTTTCTGAAACCGTCCTGTACCGCCTGATCCTCGAAAATGCATTGGTAGGGAATTCCATAAACGAATGGCTTTTACAAAAAACTGTCCTTCAAATGCTAGACAAAATATTATTGAGTGATGATGCTCAATTCTGTGCCGGCGGATTTGTTAAGAACTTAAAATAGCTAACCCGAAAATTCCAAGCAGCATTATCGGTCCGTACTTCTTTAAAAAATTATCCTTGGTCTACCATTTTTTGTATTTATAATAGCGTGACTATGATTTGCAGGATATTTGTTTTTCCACAGAATAGTTCCAAATATTACAGCAACGTTATATCTAACTCACTCAATTTTTTTTAAAGGTGTTAGACTAATTTAATACTGTTTCTGATTCATTTAATAATCTTCGACCAACAACAAGCAATCCGTTTTGCAGATGACGAGACCTTGATAGTATTTCCAATACAAATGTTAACCACATCAGGGCACATGTGTGTTTCCGCGATATAGTATTTTTGGAAATGGCAAGTTTGATGGATACTCGCCAGTAAACTGCCAGTAAGCAAACAGTACTGCCATCCAAAAAATACGATATGACCATGGGGGATGGCCAAATTCCCCAACACATTCTGACGGAGGAAAAATGACATTTCCAATGACTGTCATTAGAGCTAACTCTAAGAGCTCATAAACAAAACTAATGAGCTGCTTCCGAACAACGATGAAAAAATCGTGCTAAAAGAGAGGACATCTTTAACAGTATTTTCGGAAAAGATAGCCTACATGCCACTATGTCAGGCAAGGGACTAATTGACAGCGGAATAAAATGCCGATATACCCAGCATAGGATTTTCTCAACTTAATATTCATAAAGGACATGGCGGTGTCCAGATCAATAATCGATCAATCAAATTGATGAACAATATTGGGGACAACAGCGGACGATACCATCCACCCGACCTACATAGAGGGAGGATATCAATATTTTAACTTACGCTCAACAAGGATTCAGGAAATGACCTCATTTCGACTAATAAAAAGCCAGCAGCGATGCTTCGATAAGCTGCATAAACAAACTCTTTAGCAAAATTTGGTCGAATAGATGTATGCCTATAAAGAATGGAACCTCATTATCTTTTGTCTACCACATATACATCGAGTTCAAAGCCTCATACAATAGCATTTATAGAGACGAACAATACAGAGCCATGCCAAGTTTTGATATACCGCCCAAACTCGTGCATCTGTGTCAAAAACGGGCCAGAAACGACCTAACAGACGCATTTGATACCAAAAAAGTATTTAGGCATGGCGATGCACACGCATCATTGGTCGGACTCAACGTGATGTCATAGCCGCGTTTACTAGTATAGAGAAGGTAGCTGCAAAATTAGGTTTAGCTGTAAATGAGGGTAACATCGATGAATGACAGAACGTCACCATTGACATATTATATAACACTGAGATAGTAGGGGACTTTGTCTACCTTGGCTCCGCTATTAACTCGGACAATAACATTTCGTCACAAATTAAACGAAAAATTACTCTTGCAAACCGTTATTTTTTTGGGCTCCTCACTTGAACTACTAAGGAGATCCTATATACTAGACTCTAATCATCCCAGTCCTGCACTACGGTGCTGAAGAATAGTCCGTATCAAAAGTGGACTAAGAATTCCTTGATCGGTTTGAGAGATGGTTGGGTTTTGTAGAACGAGAGTAGACTCTGATTGGCGTTAACTTGGCAATGCCCAGTTTTGCAACTCTGACTACACATCAAATGTGCTTATCTTTACCTCCAAGTGGTAACAATCGGGTACTGGTCTCATCACACCGGATTTGACTTGCTAAAGGATAAGTGCGAGTGTTGATAACACGACGAAAAACAGCAACACTATAAACACCCTGGTGAGAATGGCACTGATGATTACCCTGCCTGCTGTCCCAGGCGAACCTAGATGAGCTGCTCTGACATATTCGGACAACAGGTTGTCTAGGAATTTCAAGGGTTAGTCAGGCCCCTTGAACAGAGATGGTGGCGGATGAACCGAAAGGCCAAGGGCAGCGCTCAATCCCGTAGTGGATACTGATTGCCCCGTGTCCTAGGGGTATCTAATAAATTGGAACTGGCCCTCCAGGTTGGGGGTTGTGCCTTGGGTTAACTACCCACCCACAGAAAAAAAACATGGTTACGAAGCAACCAATAGCCTCGGAAAGGACTGATTTCATTGTTGACGACCCTGCTAAACGAAAAAAGGACAACGACGTTCGTATCTGCACCTGGAATGTGAGAACATTAAACAGGAGAGGTGCAGGCGAACAACTAGCGGAAGCCCTAAACTGCTACAAAGCAGACATTACTGCCATCCAGGAAATACGATGGGATGGGCCGGGCAAAAAGAGGATGAAAAACTGTGACATATACTACGGACCGTGTAATAGTGAGCAGAAACAGCGACTATTCGGATGCGGATTTGTTATAAGTGCCAGACTTAGGCAAGAAGTCTTATGTTTCCAAGACATTAGCGAACGCATAGTAACAATCCGCATCAAGGCCAAATTTGCCAACATAAGCCTTATATGCGCTCACGCTCCGACGGAAGAAAAAGATGATATAGCTAAGGACTGCTTCTACGAGCTTCTCGACAAAACCTATGAGCGACTACCGAAGTAAGATGTTAAAATCATGCTGGGAGATTTTAACGCAAAGGTAGGAAGAGAAGACATCTTTAGAAGTATTGTCGGAAAACAAAGCCTACACGACAGCACATCTGGTAACGGACTTAGGCTAATTGATTTCGCTACGGAACGAAAAGCCACTATAGCCAGCACACGGTTTCCTCACCTCGATGTCCCCTTACATGGCGGTCTCCAGATCAACGAACGGTCAACCAAATTGATCACATTGCGATAGATAAGAGGCACGCATCCAGTATTTTGGATGTCCGAACATTCCGAGGAGCTAACATCGACTCGGATCACTACCTTGTAGCAGCCAAGGTAAGAATGCGGATATCCACCACGCCACAACAATCCAGAAATACTGTGAAAAAATTTAATGTCGGAAGACTGCAATCGCAAGAGACCGCCAAGACCTTCGCACAACGCGTATCACTTAACCTCTCGATTAACACCATACCACCAACATCGAATGTCGAAGAGCAATGGCAACGATGCCAACAGGCCATTAGATCAGCCGCAACTGATGTGCTAGGTTTCTCGCGCCCACCAGCAAGAAACCCCTGGTTTGATGAGGAATGCCGACAGATGCTCGCAGCCAAGAACGAGGCCTACAAGACTAAGCTGCAGGTGAAGACGAGAGCTGCCATTGAGCTCTATAGGCAAAGAAGAAGGGAAGAACATCGGCTTTTCAGCAAGAAGAAAAAAGAGCAAGAAAAGCGCGCGATCGAGGATATAGAGAGGTGCCACTCCAGGAACGATGTTCGCAAGTTTTACCAAAGTGTAAAACGTCAAAGCCAAGGATACAAGGCTCGAACAGAATCCTGTCGAGATGAACAAAGAAATATTGTAGTTGAGACACAGTCGATGCTGAGGATATGGAAGAACCACTTCTGCAGACCGTTAAACGGCGATGACGAACAACATTCCACTGTCAGGCAGAACGAACCATTCAATATTGGCAACGACAGCGAAAACTGCCAACCACCCGACCTGAGTGAAGTGAGGATAGCAATATCTAAACTCAAGCTTAATAAGGCTGCCGGAAATGACGGCTTTCCCGCTGAGCTTTATAAGGCCGGCGGAGATGACTTGGTAAGTAACATCCACCAACTCATAAGCCAAATCTGGTCGGATGAAAATATGCCTGATGAATGGAACCTCAGCATCGTTTGCCCGATCCAAAAAAAGGAAGCCCTCTGAACTGCGCCAACTACAGAGGCATAAGTCTCCTCAACATCGCCTACAAGATCCTATCTGCCGTAATATGTGAACGCCCGAAACCGTTTACCAACAACCTGATTGGCCCTTATCAGTGTGGTTTTAGGCCATTTAAGTCCACAACCGATCTAATTTTCACACTTCGGCAGATCCTGGAAAAAACTCAAGAAGTCCAAATCGATACCCACCACCTATTCATCGAAAGCCGCATATGACAGCATTTATAGAGACGAACTGTACAGAGCCATGTCTAGTTTTGGTATACCGCCCAAACTCGTCCGTTTGTGTAGGATGACGATAGAGAATTATCGCTGCTCCATCAGGGTCGGAAACGACCTCACCGACACATTCGATACCAAAAAAGGATTTAGGCAAGGCGATGCGCTGTCATGTGACTTCTTTAATCTGATTCTTGAGAGAATTATGCAAAACTCCAAAGCCAACATCAGAGGCACAATTTTCCAAATGTCGGTGCAACTACTAGCATACTCCGACGATATTGACATCATAGGTAGGACTCAACGTGATGTCATAGCCACGTTTGCTAGTATAGAGAAGGAAGCGGCAAAAATGGGTTTAGCAGTAAATGAAGGTATGACTAAGTAAATATATGCTGTCAATACGGAAGGACACACAACATCGACGAATTGGACAGAACGTCAACATTGACAGATATAACTTTGAGGTTGTTCGGGACTTTGTCTACCTCGGCTCCGCTATTAACTCTGACAACAACATCTCGTCAGAAATTAAACGAAGAGTTACTCTTGCCAACCGCTGTTTCTTCGGGCTAAGAAGGCAATTTAGTAGTAAAGCCCTCACTCGAACTACTAAGGAGATCCTACATAAGACCCTGATTATCCGTGTCCTGCTCTAGGGCGCTGAAGCATGGACCGTATCAAAAGCGGATGAAGAAATCCTTCTTCGATTCGAGAGAAAAATTCTTCGAAAAATCTTCGGTCCATGAGCAATGGAGACGAAGATTTAACCACGAACTATACGAGCTGTACAGCGATATACCCCTAGTCAAAAAAAAACTCCGCATTGGACGTTTAAGATGGCCAGGACATGTAGAACGAATGGACACCAATACTCCGGCTCGCAGAGTCTTCGATTCCCAGCCAGACGTCGGACGCAGTTGAGGAAGACCTCGCCTAAAGTGGCGCACAAGTAGAAACTGACCTCTACCAACTTGAAGTGTGCGCCTGGAGGCAGTTAGGTCAGGACCGGAATAATTGGAAAGGCATGATGGTTGAGGCCCAGGTTCATCCCGGATTGTAGCACCACTTAAGTAAGTAAGTAAATGGGACGCCAGGTGTGGACGAACTTTCAAAACACCTAACTGGCCCTTTTCAGCAGGAAATACAAAGTTGCTCAATGACTGGACTCTATCCAAAGACAGCAATCGCCCTTATAGAAGATTTTTCCCTTACTTCAATTTAGCAATCTTTGACTTTAACTGATAACTACTCTTGCAGGTAATATAATGCCAGAAAAAATATTCCTAGAAATGTTGCATTTGAGCGACCTACAAGACGCGCATTTGCATCTCAGAGGCACATGCTCCTTCTAACAACGACACGACATGTGTCACAGGGTACTTCTCATATAGACCTATCTCTCCAGCAATGACTTTACTTAAACGAATTCTCTTTTCACATCAAGCGTTCTCTAACAGAAGATGACTTTATCTCTGCAACATCTTCTTTGACAACCTAGGTGGCCTAGTAGGTAAAAACAGTACTACTTAACTTAATCTTTTATGTTGACAAAGATAAGAATTGCAAATTATGATTAGTTATACTGTTCAAACGTAATACTGTTCAAACGTCCTTCTAAAATAAGATGCGCAAGGCGTAACCTACATTATTTTACGATGTCGAACATGTCTACGTGGTTCAAAAGCAACGTAATGGATATAGTTCATATATGATAACATTATGTCCTTTTCCACACCAACTGATTATACATTTAGGTTTTACAATTGCTTGATACATACCTCATTCAACTCACATGCTGACTGAGTACCTACAAAAGTATGTACTCGTAAATGAAGGTTTTCACTGTACAATTTTACAAATATTTGATTCGTTTTGAACCTGCAAACGTTTATATTTGTTATATAACGTACATAAAGAGCCACGAATATATAATATCGAGCAACATATGTGCCCCAACACTCATACTCATGTGTATATGAAATAACCGTCTCTGATTCGTTGCGAAAGCACCCCTAAAAACCCCATCTACGAAAAATAAACAAAAAATAAACTTAAAAACTTCCCCAATATGTATCTATCCACCACACATTGCTCGTTCATCCCTTGTGTACTTCATCCGAAGGATATGACAACACGAACGGCACCATACACGAAAGAAAAAAAAAATACATTGGTACATACTTCGCATTCGCAATGCAATAGGAATATTGAGTACAGGTGGGGGCGTAGAGGTTGCTCCTACATACATTTTCATTGATATTAATATAGTAGATAGATGGGAAAAGCATATGAAAATAGATGCAGATATGCGTATGATCACAAACACCGACTTTCTTTATATTCTCAACTGATTACATCTTCTATACGTCACCCACAATACCGACAATCACATCAAAATAGCGAATCAGAAACGGGTGGAGCACCCAAATTATGAAGAATGCACATATGTATCTTTTCTGAAAAGTAAAAACAAAATATATATACTTCAAGCGCCATGAACGAAACACATACAAAATATACGTGGGGATGGATAAGCATAATATTTGTGACATTTAAAGTCAAACTCTATCATTGATTTCAAATATAGCATACAAATCGTTTGGGTTGGTTGGGGTACTCTCGGTCATTGCGTTAACGCAAACAAATTCCTTTGACGAATTTATTCAATAATGCAGTCACATCGAATATTCCAATTGTAGGTGCCTACCTCAGATACTATTAAATAGAAGTTTTTTGTTCTTGTTGAAGGTACCTATTATTGTTAAAATCCTTTGAATTGCGTAAAGTTTTCCTTTGAATATTTATTTTGTTACCTACTGTAGATGCTATCTTTGTTGGTTCTCTGGCTATACTACTACTACTGTGCATTTTTATACCTAGCCGCTGAATTTATTTTAGTTTTCCAGAAAGCAAAGTACAAGGTGTGTGTGGTGTTCGTGCACAGATTGAAATTTTGGTATTAGATTTCTATAGGGTCGTATTCGTTTTGATATAGATAACTTGATAAATAATTAGACATTTGATTAAGGATATGGATCGAATTAAAATCGAAATCTATGCCTTGCTGAAATTCCGCCCGTCTGTGTGTATCTGACTGTTGGCTCTTAATTTTTTACCTAGTATGATGATATTCGGTTGGTATATAAACCAAATGTTGAACAAAAAAGAATAAGTGTTAACTTGTTTTTTAAATCCGCCCACTGTCACACATACTTTTATAGAAACGTTGACTATTGGAAAAGTATCTGAAAAAGGTATTTATACAATGCGGTTGTCTAGAATTTGTCAATGTTAAGTTTTGTGCCATGTCCACTTTTTTAAGACGATTTCCTAAAACAAAGATTAACCATGATAACCATTAATAATATTTTGCCCATACCCACACCCACTTATTATTAAAAAATCATGTATTTTTAACACTCGGGCTAACCTCGCCAACAAAATTATAAGAGTTTTGTGTTTGATGTAAAGTTTGAATGAAACCCACGTTCGGTAAATATCCAATTTTATTATCATTTTTAGAGAAACACAAAAGGTAACATTTTTATAATTAATGATAACAATTTTTAGGAACAAAATTGAGTATGTAAGTAGTAATTGCTCTCATTAATACTATAAAGACTATAAAATTTTATAAACTTTTCTTAAAGCGATTTCGAGAAAATACTTTTAGAAATGTTAAAAATGCTTTTAGTAATTTTATGAATATTTCCGAGAACTGTTTTTCACGGATTTTATTTTTCTCAGGAATTAAATCGTCTTATTCTGAAATAACGGGAAAAATCTTTCACCTCGAATTCGAGAATAGAAATATTTTTATTTAAATTTTGCGGATTCTGACAACTGAATAAAAAGTAGTTTTGTGTGAGTGGTGACTTGTGGTTGTTGTTCAGTGAAAATTAATATTGTCACTTACAGAATGATGGCGGAGTATATAGCAACTATTGAATACCACAAACGTCAAAAAGTAAGGTAGAACTTAAGGGACCACTCAAATCCTTTCGAAACACCTCAAAATATATATGAGCAAACACAAAAAAATTATTTATTCTTAGATTTCATTTCCCTCAAATTCCCCAATTGGATTGTTGAAAATGAAATCTTTTGAAATGCTATCGTATGACGTTTGTGATACCTTCTTTTTACCTATGATTTTTTTTATATCAGTATTCATTATCCTCTGGAAAAAATTTCCACTGTCATATTATTCAGAATAGTAGAGAAAAGTGATGAAATCGTCGAGGAATTTTTGTTCATGATTGGGTTAATATGATTTTTAGTAAAACATATAAATACATTGATAAAAAAAAACAAAAATACAAAAATAATACATTTAGTAATTAAAAAAAACAATTTCTTTAAGTTTGGTTATTTATTTTGAAAAAATAATTGGTTGGTAAGCAGATACGCCTATAGACACCACTATAGATTATATTATTATAACGGTAAGAACTCTTAATGACGAATTAGACGGATATCAGTAAATGCATATGTATATGCTGCAGAAAATTTTTACTTTTTGTTATTAGCCAAAGCTATAAAATCCGTTAAGAGACTTTTAGCTTTGAACTCATTTGTTAATAATACAAAAATAAAGTTTAATTTCATCGTTTATATGCTGTGGAAATCTCTCCTCGTAGATGCGCTTGTATTAAGCTCGCTAAGACACAGATCTGATAGTGTTTATAAGCCATTTGTTTTGGACTAACAATGCCAATTCCAAAAATATAGTATTCACTCAAGATTACGTATATGAACATTGTACATATGCACTTTTTATGCAATGGGACAATTGTTACAACTGTCCCCGTACCCTGGACATTTTTAGCAGTGGCTGAGGACAGTTTTAACTAGGTAAGAAGAAGACAAATTGTGTTGTTCTCAACCTTTTGATTACTTTTAGTATTAGATTGTTGATTTTCGCGTCTTGTTTTATCCTTGAGTTTTTGGTTTCTAGCTGACGCTTTTGGAAAAGGTCGCAAAACTTCAGGTATAAATAAATTACTTTATAGGTGTCTTTATAGTGGTGTCTATTCTGCACAGAAGCCGTAGAGAAACCGTTACATCAATGATGATATGCAGAAGCGTTAATTAGGCCTGTGAGAGAGAATTCGCAGTTACAGTTTGGGTCAGAATGGCACTGAATGAATACCCGGCTTGCCGTCCCAGGCGAACCTAGATGAGCTGCTTCGACACATTCGGACAACAGGTTATCTAGGAATATCAAGGGTAAGTCAGGACTTTAAACAGAGATGAAGGCGAATGAACCGAAAGGCCCCGGAACTGATGGCCCCGTATCCTAGGGGTATCTAATAAATTGGAACTGGCCCTCAAGGTTGGGGGTTACGCTTTCCGTAACAACGACGTTCTTATCTGCACCTGGAATATGAGAACATTAAACAGAAAAGGTGTAGGCGAAGAACTAGCGGAAGCTAGTACTGCCATCCAGGAAATACGAAGGGATAGGCCGGGCAAAAAGAGGATGAAAAACTGTGACATCTATTCTGGACCGTGTTATAGTGAGCAGAAACAGCGATTATTCGGAAGCGGATTTGTTATAGATGTCAGACTTAGGCAAGAAGTCTTATTAGCGAACGCATTGTAACAATCCGCATCAAAGCCAAATTTGCCAACCCAAGCCTTATATGCGCTCACGCTCCGACGGAGGATAACAATGATATGACTTAGGATTGCTTCTACGAGCTTCTTGACAAAACCTATGAGCGACTACCAAAGTACGATGTTATAATCGTAATGGGAGATTTAATCGCAAAGGTAGGAAGAGAAGACATCGCAGTATTGTCGGAAAATATAGTCTACACGACAACACGTCTGGTAACGGACTTAGGGTAATTGTCTTCGCTACGGAACGAAATGCTACTATAGCCAGCACACGGTTTCCTCATCTCGATATCCATAAGGGGACATGGTGGTCTCCAGATCAACGAACAATCAACCAAATTGATCAAATTCCGATGACAAGAGGCACGCATCCAATATTTTGGATGTCCGAACATTCCGAGGGACTAACATCGACTCGGACCACTACCTTGTTGCAGACAAGGCAAGGATGCGGATATCCACCATGAAACAACAGCACCAGAGATACTCTGAAAAAATTTAATATCGAAAGACTGCAATCGCAAGAGACCGCTAAGACGTTCGCACAACTCGTATCCCTTAACCTCTCGATTCACACCATACCACCATACAGCATCTAATGTCGAAGAACAATGGCAACGATGCCAACAAGCCATTAGATCAGCCCCAACTGATGTGCCAGGTTTCTCGCGCCCACCAGCAAGAAACCCCTAGTTTTATGAGGAATGCCGACAGATGCTCGCAGCCAAGAACAAGGCTTGCAGGGCTAAGTTCTAGGTGAAGACAAGAGTTGCCATTGAGCTCTATATGCAGAGAAGAAGGGATTTACACCGGCTTTTCAGAAAGATGAAAAAAGAGCAAGAAAAGCGCGCGATGGAGAATAAAGAAAGGTGCCACCCTAGGAACGATGTTCGCAAGTTTTACCAAAGTGTAAAACGTCAAAGCCAAGGATACAAGGTTCGAACAGAATCCTGTCGAGATGAACAAGGAAATATCGTAGTTGAGACACAGTCGATGCTGAGGATATGGAAGAACTACTTCTGCAGACTGTTAAACGGCGATGACGAACAACATTCCGCTGTCAGGCAGAACGAACCGTTTAATATTGGCAACGGCAGCGAAAACTGCCAACTATCCGACCTACGTGAAGTGAGGCTATCAATATCTTGACTCAAGCTTAATTAGGCTGCCGGAAATGACGGCCTTTTCCCTGAGCTTTATAAAGCTGGCAGAGATGACTTGGTAAGTAACATCCACCATCTCATAAGCCAAATTTGGTCGGATGAAAGTATGACTGAAGAATGGAACCTCAGCATCGTTTGCCCGATCCACAAAAAGGAGACCTTGTGAACTGAGCCAACTATAGAGTCATAAGTCTCCTCAAAATCGCCTACAAGATGATATCTGCCGTAATATGTGAACGCCTGAAATCGTTTACCGACAACCTGACAACCTACCAATGTGGTTTTAGGCCAGGAAAGTCCACAACCGATCAAATTTTCACACTTCGCAGATCCTGGAAAAAACTCAAGAAGTCCAAATCGATACCCATCATCTATTTATCAATTTTAAAGCCGCATACAGAGCCATGTCTAGTTTTGGTATACCGCCCAAACTAGTCCGTTTGTGTAGGTTGACGATGGAGAATTCTCGACGCTCCACCAGGATCGGAAACGACCTCACCGAAACATTCGATACCAAAAACGGATTTAGGCAAGGCGATGCGCTTTCATGTGACTTCTTCAATTTGATTCTTGAGTGGATTGTGCAAAAATCCCGAGCCAACACCAGAGGCACAATTTTCCAAAAATCGATAATAACATCATTGGTAGGACTCAACGTGATGTCATAGCCACGTTTGCTAGTATAAAGGAGGAAGCGGCAAAAATGGATTTAGAAGTAAATGAGGGTAAGACTAATAGCCCGATTCTCCCCATCATCACTGATACCTCACAAGACACAAGAAGGGGTGAAATTGGTTTTGTGACTTTTTTGTATTCTCCCCCACAGTCACAACTTGTGAGAGTCACAAAAACAATCGAAATTGTGATCTCCTTCAGAGCAGGTCACAACTAGCAAATTATTTGAGATTGATATTTTGATTGTTGAGTAGTGTTAAAAATGGAAGTTGAAATGAATATGATGAATATGAATATATGAATATATATTATTGACGAAGCTTCCTCCGTAAATGAAAAGTAAGAATTTTACAAAGGCACATCATTTGTAACAAACTAATAATATTGATAAGATTGCAGCGAATAGGGCTTTTAAAAACCTTGAGAATTGAGAGGTTTCAATGACCCAATAGCTATACAGAACAGCAAGTTGGTAAAGTTTTTTTCGATTTCAAAAACAATTTGCTAGGATCTCATGCAGAGCTTGAACCCTCATGACAATCAACCAATTTCCTTGCCTTTTGTACTTCGAGTATGTATTACATTTTGTTCTTCTCAAGTTCTCATTGCAGTTTTATAAAATTTGTTTTGAATATTTTTTTTTCAGTGCTATATTTCCTTGCACATGGCTGTTATCAGAAGTGTATACGAAATAACTATACAATACCTCTCAGCCAAGTCACAGTTTGCAGAAACGTTGCTTATATATATTCACCTTTGCTGTGGTAGCGGATATAGACGGAATAACGGAACGACCACGACACGGTTGTTAAAAACCTATTTGTTGAGTTGCACTTTTGTTGTAATGCTAAATTTGAGCTCAGACTTTTTCATCATAACCTTTCTGAAGTAAATATTAGAAAGTTAAAAAAAATTATTTTGACATTCTTATACAAGAAAAAGGTATTGTTTGCATGAAAATGTACGTCGATAGATTAAAAACGGCTCTAACGTTTTCGACTAAACTGAAATAAAATATTAACGTTGACGTTTGTTACAAAACTGCATAGCCGGTTTTTTTCAAGAAAATTCGAATAATGGATTTTTTACAAAGGCCATATTACGAAAATCGTCGATTACTCGCAAGCAATATTGTCTACTTTAATTGAATAAAATATCTGATTGTAATTAGTTTTGACCTTAATATTTCTTAACGGATCTCTTTGTTTTGTCCAAGAACGAAAAATTATTATTTTCTTCCACACCACTTCATATCCGGTGCCAATTTCAGAACATCGCGTGTAATGAAAAATAAGATGCTTCTTAAACGTGAGGTTTTAAAACCTATTAGTTCACATCTTTCATCATTACAAGGCAATCATTAAATCATTCTTAACTCTTTTTAATCTATGTGTCTACTTAGCATATGGAAAATTCTATATTTTTGACGTGTATTCAAACTGCAATCTGACAAACGGGTAAAAAAGTCCTTGTAATTTTACAAACATAGCATATAAATAATTTACTATATATTTCTGTCCGAAAATCGGCGCTGCGAATGTTGCGCGTGGTAATGTTCCCTCCCAGTATTGCAAAAGTTAGCGCAGCCATCAACGAAAAATGAAGAAAAACCAGGCAGCCGCTTCTGTAGAAGAAGAACTATTCAAATACGTACGTGTCAAGTACGTTTATACACAAAACCGTCAACAAATTCGGGATGAGTGAAAGCATGTCCGATGACTAGAATATTACATCCATTTACGGAAACGGCAATGCCACTACCGAAGCATATCTCTGGTAAATAGCAGAAAAAAAACATCCTTAACGTTATTTTAAAACATAAAATAAACAGCACAACCATCGATGTTTATTAAAGAATTAAGAAATCACTTAAGCATTGGCGAATAAAATTAAATCATATTAATTGCGGAAGTTTGTCCGAGCAGTGGGTGACCATTTATTTTATTCTTTTGATAAATAGGTCATTTTAATTTCTAACTATGTGCACAGTTGAAGTCTGCACTGCACAAAGCACAAACAAAAAATCGTAAAAATACGTTTAAGGATATTCCTACCTAGCTCTATGGGGACTATTTCAATCCTTTTATATAACACTTTCTGCTGGTGGGTATTATGAAGAACATGGGAGTGAACAGACACTGAATAGGAGAAATTCGTATCTAATTGCAGACGAATTTTAATCAAAAGAATTGAGCATTGCCAGTTAACGACTGGGAATATGTATGTCTGCGATAACAATGAATAATAGCTAAATAATTTTTTGTATTTATCAGAAAAATCGTTTGTACTTGCTTGAAAGTAAATGGCTTGTATTATATTAAAAACATATGAGAATTCTATAATTCGCAATGCGAATGGTTTAGTACCTTACTCCATGACCATCCAATATTAAAATAAATGTCCCCAAAAAATGGGGGTGCTACGATTGAATGAAATATAGAAAATGACACATCTTGTTCAGACAATTTATCTAAATCTTTTGTAGTTCGACCAAAAACGACATTTCTCAATGGCATAATATGCCACGGGATAGGCTATACTGGGATGATCAGGGTCTTTTCTAGCATCTCCTTAGTAGTTCGAGTGAGGACTTTACTACTGAATTGCCATTTTAAGGCAAGAGTAACTGTTTTTATCAGAGTTAATAGACAAAGTCCCGTAAAACCTAGAAGTTATATCTGTTACGTTTTATCCAATTCGTTAATGTTGTGTGTCCTTTCGTATTGACAGCATTTTAGCCACTGGATGTGTCATAAGACATGTGGGTAGGCAGGCTAACCCTTGACAAAACCATCTGGCATATTTCGGGTTCTTGATGAACCATTATCTCGGAAAGATATCAGGAATGATTTGATCATGCGTAGGGTATATTAGGTTAGATTTAAGTAAGATAAGATTTATTTTTAGGGTTTATTTTAATTCCTATGGTAGCTTAGTTCTATCTCATGTTAGCAATTTTAGAATCCCTATAATCTTTTAATCTTTTAGAATCCCTGATATCTTTTAGTTTGTGATCGATTTTTCATTTAATTTTCTCCTATCTTTCTTTCCTATTTTCTTTGTCCATCCGGTCTCTGAGAAGAGTAATTTTCTTCTTTTATTTTCTATTTGATTAATAAAATTGCACGATATGAATATTTGTAGAGCAATGATATTGAGTGAGTGGACAATAGCAACATCCCGTCCGACGAGCTGAGCCGAGCAACTGCGAGAGTGTAAAGCCCTCCTCTTCTGCATCGAAGATACCTCCGTAGATAATCTTGACTCATAACTCCGCTATTAACACTGAATGAGGCATTAAAGTCAATTAAGTAGTAAAGCCCTCACTTCCACCTCTAAGGTGACCCAGGTGGTGGAAGCATGAATCGTATGCATCCATATCAGGAGAAGAATATATGTGGCTTCGCTTTAAGCACCTGAAGCAACTTAGGAAACTCTATTCAAAACAGAGCTAGAGACACTTTTTCATTCCCTACAGCTTCAATCGGCCGAAATGTACTACTTTTTGGGCTGTGATCTTAACGCTAAGCATGCGGCTTGGGGTAATATAACTTCGGATACTAGATGTCGGCTGCTTTAAATATGGAGAGACCAAAATATAATAGAGTACAAAGTTAGTTTGTACGCGACGGACATCCAGTCTTACGATAGTAACCAATTCGGACTCGCCGACGCATTTAAGATCCCAAACGAACAAACTCTGCTGGAGGAGTTTGACCAACAACAAACTGACTGCGCTTCGCCAGAGCTATAAAGAAAGAATTACCTTTGAGCGCAAAGAACAGACAAGAAATTGACCTATATTTATCCGGATGACTGAGGTTATCACAAGGTTAATGGATCGAACTATCTCTAGGATAGCTTTTGCTGATTAGACGTAGAAGTATCTAACGCCAACAATTTATGCACTCCACAATCCACAAAAGTACACTGATCTCGATGCTTAAACGCCTGCACAAACAATTAACTGAATGATACAACCCGGAGGACAAGTATCTGATCAAAAATCTCCAACGGAGAATTACAGAAAATATTTAAGTTTGCACAAATTATATAATCTGACAGACAAGTTATATAATTCTTCGTTTTTCAATCAATGGTTTTACAAAACACGTTTCAAGTGGTTTGTTAGTGAGACTACTCTTTCACGTTGCAGAGAACAAACAGCCTGGCGTGCAAAAGACACCCGAGATCGAATCCCAGTATACTTTATTTATTTGTTTAAATTTAATGTATCATATCATAAATAACACTGTTCACATAATAAAGTAGTTATAAATAATGATTAATATATATCTACAATTACATCAACAAATATAAATTTTTGTTTATATTTTCGTTATTTGTGAGTTTCGATAGGGCTTCGTTAAGGAAATCATATATAGTCCCGTAGAGTGCTCCAAATGTGTTTCCATAAGTCTTCATACCATTGATATTCCTGAAGTGTAATTGTTAGTTAGGACTGCTGCGAATAGAACCCAGACCTACAGCGCTGCAGTCGCACTAACCACCGCACCACTGAGCCAGATTAGGAAAGACAGCACAACGAATTTTGGTAGCTGAGTATTAATGAGGAAAATGTTCCTGCATTCCCTTAGATTAAATGAGAGAATGTTATGATTCAAGTAATCATTGAAGTAATAATGTGATTTTCAGTTATTGGCCAAAACTGAAAATTCTGTTAAGGAATAATTGGACTGAAACTAATTACGTGGAATTGTTGCAAATAGTAATAGAAGTATATAAATTAAATTTCATTCAATTTGCCATACAGTTTGCAGTTTACAGTTATATGGATTTTCTCGAAAAAAAAAACTGGGTATGCAGTTTTATTTCAGCTAATGGTATAAAAAGTTGAATGAAAATCGTAAGAGCGGTTTTTGAGAAAATTGAGGTTATGTATATATTTTATATGGGAGGTACCGTTAATGGAGAGACCATTACGGACAGACGGACAGACGGAATTTCAAAAAACACTCTTTGGGTTCCGTTATCATCGTAATGTTAAAATCAATCAAAATCTCAATGTCGAAAATGTTCACGAAAACAATACATATCTTTCTCTTTATAAGAGAAAGTTAAAAATTTAATGTAGTATAAATACAGATAGTTTGTAGTCGAAAAGGGTTTACAATAATGTCAGCCATAAGCTTAGAATGTCTTAAGAAAACCTAATAATGATAATTTAGATTTAAGCATTTTTGTCTAGTATTAAGTTCATATTTTAAGAATTAATTAAAAATAATTTAAAAAATAATATTATATTATACCGCGCTTAAGCATTTACCGTATCAAAAGTGGATGAACAAATTACAGACGCTTTGAGCAAACAATTCTTAATAAAATATTCGGTCCCGGTTGCGTTGAAGGGCTTTGAAAAGAATATTCACTAGCTAAATATAAGAGCTATACAGCGCCTTTGATTCGATTCAAAAACTGATCTCATGTTTGGAATTCGATCCCACGCATACCGAACTTACTTCACTCCAAAGAAGAGCAATCCGCCATTTAGACGATTTTTCCATACTTCATATATTCAACAGAAAATACTTGAAGGATATCTGTTTCGTTATTAAAGCTTTTACATCGAAAGATTTTCACAGAGCTTAGAGAAACCGTTACATTTTATTTCGAAACTATGCAGTGTTTTTGTGTTTATCATTTTCATGTAAACATTGGAAGTGCAATTTTAATAAGCATCAAAAGGTGGCCATTTTTAGTTTTTATGATATCTGATATATTTATATGATAAATACCTACTGCTAGATTTTAAGCTATTGTTATAAATATTTTTTTTTTAAAAATATGTCAAGTGTCTTTATTGGCAGCATTTGCCATAGTTTAGCTGTTAAAATTAATAAAAACAGTTTTAGGTGTTTCCGAAAAAAAATTTTGAAAAATCTTTAAAAAATGCTATTTAAGTGTTATGTTTTTGTGTGCCAGTCTTAAATGTTTTTTTTTTAAATATCAATTAATGGACAGGATTGGCAGATTATATTGATCAGATATTTAATTTACTTTTTATTAATAATGATTTTTTTTTCAAAACTCCTTATGATTTGAAAAAAAAAACGGCGATTTTGTAAAATACATAACGCGATAGTTGACACACCTTCATATTAATTATGTGCAAATGCAAATTTTAAAATATATTATGTATTTTGTGTGCCAGTCTTAAATGTTTTTTTTTTATATATCAATTAATGGACAGGATTGGCAGATTATATTGATCAGATATTTAATTTACTTTTTATTAATAATGATTTTTTTTTCAAAACTCCTTATGATTTGAAAAAAAAACGGCGATTTTGTAAAATACACAACGCGATAGTTGACACACCTTCATATTAATTATGTGCAAATGCAAATTTTAAAATATATTATGTATTTAAATTTCGAATGAATGCCCTATAAACGCCAATCGCAAAAACTTTCCACTAATATTCAAAGTTAATTCAATTAGTTTTTTTTCCCACAAGAATTATTATCCGACTGACCACGATCCCAATTAGCAATGAAAGGGGATTTATATACATCCGCACATTCACCAAAGGTCAACAAGGGCAGGTCCAACCCTTACAATCATCAACCATGAAGTGCATTAATTGGCGTCCATTAAACCAAAACACCAGATCATGACCCAGACAACGGTGTGAAGAAATAACAACCAGAACAACGGCAGTTTCATGATAAGGGTCATTGAATGTCCACCCCGAAGGATGTGAGTGAGCGAGAGTGAAAGCCAGAGATGTAGAGTGGTATAAAAATAATAAATCGCTCTTGAAACCCAGGGGTGATTTTCGATTCTTACCTCCGTGAATCCTGCCGAGGACGTCGACAGTGAATAACAGAAAAAAAACATCGTCGAAACCACCACCGTTGACCTAAGGCGAGCACATCGACACCACCGAAACCAAAAGTCCACCTTTGATGTCCAAGTTCGTTTTTTCTCTGTTCCTTTTAGCACGAGTAATGAAAAATAGAGAGGGAACGTGCCGCCGATTCGTCATCATCCGACTTTATCCTGTTGCTTCAGAGTACACCATAGCAATGAAGGATAATTGAATGGAAATTGTGAATAATTTATAAATGCATCTTTGAGGAAGCCGGAATAAAATCCCAACAAGACAGACACACAATATTGCCAAAAGGACGAAGAACAGCCGTCCACTTCCGTTAAAACGCCTCTTCTTCGATACCCAATCCGGCTATGCAAAACGATGGCCGGAGGAAAAAAATCAGGGCAATAAAATTCCGGATTTTATGCGAACAAAGCCCTAATTTCCACAATTTGTAACTCCTAGAGTGGTGCGCCCTGCTGCCAACGAAAATAAATCCGGAACAGCACCCTGCCTCCAGTATAAAATATAGCAAGCTAACCTGTTACACATCAGGCTTTACGCAGCACGCAGTCAGAAGTCATCCTAGTCTGCCTGCCATCCACCGTCGCCGGATGAAGGAAAAATGAATAGTAGAGGTATATGCTTGTACTCTGGCCAGGACCTACAAGGACAAAATGACCCATCTCTCTCATTCCTTACATAGCCATCATTGCAAAGAAAACGTGATTTTGGTATTCGACCCTTAGAGCTTGCTGTCGTTTTGTGCGAACATTTCAACGCATAGATTCTGCAAACAACCCCCCGAAGGCAAAACACCCCACAACACAATTCGGTGGTAATGTTTTCATTGGATTTTATCCCTGTTGCTGTCATCACACAAGTACCCGGCGGGGTGGACTGATACTTGACGACGCACCACGATGCAAACGATGCAGAAAAACAGCACACAACGAAATTGGCAAGCAAACCAAACAAAACTCAAACCAATAAAAATAACCCCTCTACCCCGGTATTGTACTCACCCACGGTCCATGGACTGTATTTACAAATGGCATTATTGCTGTTTTGGTGGTTTCGCAAAAGTATCTAGTATGTATTCAATGCGTGCACGAGTGTGCAAAAACATGAACTATCGATGAGGATTATCTGCCAACACCCACCCCATTCAAAGTGCCGCCAATTTGCAAACAAAAGAAAGAAAGCGATCCGCCAAAAAGGTGATTGTTCCTCCGTTTAGCCCGCAAATTGGCAAATGCGATTTTCTCCCGCAACAACCACAACTGAGGGGGTGAAGTACAACTGACAGCACGAGAGGGGTGAAATGTTACAATTTTGCACAACAGCCCAGCAGCTTTCAAGATGTAGGTCGAAGAGGGTGGTGACGGTATACTGATCTGCGTTTCCCTTATCCTCACATTGTGTTGTTGTCATCCTTTCAAGGAAATTGGGTAATAAATAAATTTGCAAAATTGCTGACATGTCATCGATGGAGGAGGGTGGTTACCGTTGACTAGTATGTCATCCTCTGTTCCGTGCAAAAAAGGGCAAACCTCAAGTGGCAATCCTGGTGGCGGTGGTGGTGGGTGTTGAGTTTGTTTTGATAATACGATTGCAATTTTCCATGTGATTGGGTGTAATTTTGGCAAATTTGTCATATGCTTCTTGATGTCAAGAGTGTCGTTAGGGGAGGATCTGAAATTCCCACGATTGCTTGCTATCTTAAAGGTGTATTATCTTCCACCAATCCTTCACATTGACTGGTAATGTTGTAGCGCTAGGTATATCAGCGGATTACCAAAAGGCTCACCATTCGGCTGTTATTATCGATTCAATGGCACTTAAAAGGGCATAATTCATGGGTAATAAATTGATTGTAACTTGGATTGCACTCACTTGGTGCAGACGGTCTTGTGAGAAACGCGAACCCATCATAATTGTGGATTCTCTCAGTTGAAGTCGGATCGGTGTGCTGGCTCGTTCAGTTTATCACCGATTAATTAGAGTTTGATAAATATACACGCCGTGGGTAAATAAATCATAAGTGAGCGTGTCTCACTCTCACTAGCTGCGGTTAGTATCTAATACGTTGGTCCAGACAGACATTTATTTTATAGAGGGAGTTGTGTTCCTACATACATATGTAATCTAAATTTACACTAGCATATACATATTTAAAGGTAAGGCATAGATTGGTGGTTTTAGCTATCGAGGGGAATATGACTTCAGGATTGAGAAAGATGTAATCTTCTTAGTCGATGTGCACGAAATGTAAGTAGGTACACGTCTTTGGTATTAACCTAGAATGGAGTTTCACATGCTTTGTGTGTGTGTATGCACAGATTGTTATTAGTTAATGGTGAAATGTGCGAAAAAGGCTTTGAGATATATACGTCGTAGATGGGTTTTCCGAAAAATGATGCACATACATTATTTTCGTTTACTTTTAAAAGTTTAAACTTGTTCTATTTCGTTTCAGAAATAGACACTCAACCATAAATACTGATTTAGATTAAGGAGAAACAAATTTGAGGTTTTATACGGATCTACTTTATAAGTATTAAAAAAACTTATTCTCGCAGCCGACTTTTTGATAGTTTGAAAGTTACTTTGGAAAATTACGGCGATTTTTCTGATTTTTTCATTGTCAATAATAAAACTACCTGAATTGGGACTCGTAACACCCACACCTAGTCGTAGAAAATACAATGCATCTTGAGGGAGTGACTATTTGTATTATGGTCTCTGGAGTAATATTATTTTATTATTTTACTTTTTATTTTTAATAAAAATAGCCTAATTAATGATTTTGGTTAGGTTCCAAATAGTGGAACAGTTCCTAACAAGATGAAGCTACAGGGCACATAAACCATCCAAAAATAAATATTTTAAGCACAAATTTTAATAATCAGCCCCTATTGCGGTTGTCAATCAACAACCAATTGATAAACAATTTTAAACAATTGATACTTTTGTATCTCAGTTGATAAAGGTCAGCATGTAGTGAATTAAAATTGCCTGTTCTGAATAAAATAGGGTTGATTAACATCTGTTTTGAAAATTGGGTTTGCGTTTGATATTTTGTTTGAATATATAAAACAAAATTCTCATTTATTAAATATGAGTTCTGTGGAATTGTGATTTGACAACGATGAGGAAGAGGATATATTTTTGGAATTAGCAAGAAGAAGAAAGGATGCTTCAAATCCTCTGGAATTGGAAGAACAAATGTGAGTATTCTATTACCTCAAGAGAAGTCATACCTATATTCTATCTTCTTTCTATTCCTTTTTGAGCTTTATATGAAATTTTAGTTTGTCGAAGGCTGCTTTTACTTATATTTTTATAGGAAATAGAAGCCAATATTTAAACACCAATAAGATGCACATTAGTTCCCAACATTATAAAATTGTACGTTTCATTGTGCAAGGGTCGTACTAATGTCGGGAATGTATTTTCAATTGGCTTAGCACAGTCAATATTGTCAATTATTGTCCAAAATAGACCAAATTTGCATATACTGGAGCTGCAAAACGTCGTCACAAAAACCTATTTTCTTGCAAGGAGTGTAATTACTGATATAATTGGTTATGTAGATTGAAAACATATCAAAATTGTGTCCCATAGAAAATGTCTTCAACACGCAAAAAAAGGTTTCTATAGTTTAAATGATATAATTGTACTAGGTACTAACGAGCCTGTTGCGCCAAATTTATTTTTATTAGGTACACAAATTTGGCGCTTATCAGTGTTGTTTTAGGCCAGGAAAGTCCACAACCGATCAAATTTTCACACTTCGCCAGATCCTGGAAAAAACCCAAGAAGCCAAAATCGATACCCACAACCTATTTATCGATTTCAAAGCCGCATACGACAGCATTTTTAGAGACGAACTATACAGAGCCATGTCTAGTTTTGGTATACCGCCCAAACTCGTCCGTTTGTGTAGGATAACGATGGATAATGTTCGCTGCTCCATCAGGGTCGGAAACGACCTGCAAAACTCTCGAGGCACAATTTTCCAAAAATCGGTGCAACTACTAGCATAAGCCGACAATATTGACATCATTGGCAGGACTCAACGAGATGTCATAGCCACGTTTGCTATTATAGGGAAGGAAGCGTTAAAAATGGGTTTAGCATTAAATAAGGGTAAGACTACGTATATGCTGTCAACACGAAAGGACACACAACATCGACGTTTTGGACAGAACGTCACCATTGACAGATATAACTTTGAGGTAGTTAGGGACTTTGTCTACCTCGGCTCCGCTATTAACTCTGACAACAACATCGCGTCAGAAATCAAACGAAGAATAACTCTTGCCAACCGCTGTTTCTTGGGGCTATGAAGACAATTTAGCAGTAAAGCCGTCATTCGAACTACTAAGGAGATCTAATATAAGACTTTGAACATCCTAGTCCTGCTCTACGGCGTTGAAGCATGGACCGTATGAAAAGCGGATGAAGAAATCCTCGGTCGATTCGAGAGAAAAATTCTTCGAAAAATCTTCGGTCCCGTTTGCGTTGACGGACTATGGAGACGAAGATGCAACCAAGAACTATACGAGCTGTACAGCCACATACCCCTGGTCAAAAAACTCCGCATTGGACGTTTAAGATGGCTAGGACATGTAGAACGAATGGACACCAATACTCCGGATCGCAGAGTCTTCGATTCCCAGCCAGACGTCGGACGCAGTAGAGGAAGACCTCGCCTTTAGTGGCGCGCACAAGTAGAAACCGACTTCAACCAACTTGGAGTGTGCAACTGGAGGCAGTTAGCTAAGGACCGGGCTAATTGGAGAGGCATGTTGGTTGAGACCCAGGTTCATCCCGGACTGTAGCGCCACTTAAGTAAATAAGTAAGTATATATTATGTTCTATTTATTAAGCAATTAAATTTATTTTTAGTTATTGATTCCCAGATGATCTAGAGCAGAAATTATTAGAAAGTTTGTTTAACATAATGCATGCTAAGGCCAGATATATTGTTGAACATACAATAGGCGTTAAAAAAAACCGATTTAGATGCTTACACTAGGTAAGTAGGTAGGTGTTTATGACCGCATGGACATCTATGATGAGACGAATGAAACAAAATTTACAGAATCAGAAAAATTACATCAATGCCCTGAAAATGAAAGAGCTATGGCAGTTCGAAACCAAATCCTGAGATCTTTGTAGCTTTGAATTTGAAATCTATATATATAAAAATGGATCTTAGTTTGTTCGGATGCTTAAAACTAGAAAACGACTGGACCAAATTGGATACTTCCTTCTGTGGATTTGTTCGTAATTGCTCCGCGAAGGTTTAGGAAATAAGAAAAATTGAAAAATTCTCAACAGGTGGTGCTGTAGGCGGTCATTCCATTTGATAGCACAGTAATAATAAATAAATAAATAATTTATATGGCAAAACAACGTTTGACGGGCCAGCTTGTTAAAAGATAAAACTGGATAAAAAATAAATTGTTGGTTTTAATTTGTATTCTAAAAGTTTTGAAATGATTTTGAGCCTTTAATTCATATTTGTACTTCATATCACTTTTGTTGCATCACATGATTTTAATTAAATAATAATAATAAAACATAGGAGAAATGGTTTCTTCCTAGATGTCCGTTTCTTGTTTCTTTTTTTATCCCCAGGATTTCTTCGATCAAATTGTTATCCTCTTGCCCAAATTCTCTGCCAGGTGAATTGACGCATTTCAATTCCAATTTGTTTGTTTTTTTTTTTGCACTTTTAAATCAATCCAAACCTAGAAGTTATCACAAAGCAAAGGGTCAATTTATTTTCAATATATTTTTTAAAATCATTTGTATATTAAATGATTTTTTTAAAAAAAACTATAATGGCTCTCCCATTTGTGCCATTCACGCGACGTGGGGCATTTTGCTAACTATTTTAGCCTGTGAAAAATGATCAAATCATTTAAATAAACTGTAAGCTTTACAGGGATAACGTCCATTTTACGCAATCTCGTGTTATAGTTCGATTACCAAATTTATTTTATTTTCATCAACCAGTGAGTTGCAATTGAAAGAAACAGTTGCAAAACAATTGCGAGCTTCTCGCAAACCTTCATATGCTTCTCGCACACAGACTCTTCTGACCACTTTTTCGAGTGAGTGCGAGAAAAAATATTAATTTAAAATATTTATTTTCTGATAATTATTCGTCTTTTTTAGAGGAGTCCATCTTGTTTCGTTAAGTAAAACCACATCACATAATAGCTTTTACTGTGCGCATCGTGTCGCATCTCGTACTATTTCTCGTATTGCTTCGCATCTAGCATCGCATCGTATTCACTACGGGATTGAGCCCTGCCTACTGCCAATACCAAACTAACTCTTGAAATGATGTTCTAGAGGGTCTTACATCTTTAAAACTGAGTATGAATTCAGGTCCTGATGAAATCCCCTCATATGTTTTGAAAAATTGTAAACAATCATTGGCCTTACCACTTCAGCTTTTATTTAACTCTTCCCTATCAACAGGTGTCTTCTTGGATGAATGGAAATTATCATTCATAACTCCCATTCATAAATCCGGACATAAACATAAGGTAGAAAATTATCGTGGTATATCCAAAATATCTGCTATACCAAAACTGTTTGAATTCTTAGTTAAAGAAAAATTATATTTTTATTTAAATGAACATATCTCCCCATTTCAACATGGGTTCATGCGTGGTAAATCCACAACAACTAATCTTGTTTTGTTTACCAAATATATTTTTAATTCTTTCGAAGCGGGTTTACAAGTAGATACAATCTATACTGATTTTACTAAAGCATTTGATACTGTTTGCCAACAAATGTTAATTCAAAAAATAAATTCTTTTGGAATTCATTCCCAACTTTTAAAATGGATCTCAAGTTATTTGAGGAATAGAAAGCAGATTGTTAAAATATCAAATGTCATGTCCAGAACCATCTCTGCGACTTCAGGAGTTCCTCAAGGTAGCCATTTAGGCCCACTGTTTTTTATCTTGTTTATTAATGAAATTCCATCTCTACTTCGTTATACTAAATGTCTTATGTTTGCTGATGACTTCAAAATGTATACTCGTATAACTAATAAAAATGATTGTCTTAATGTTCAAATCGATTTTAACAATATATTAAAATGGTGTGAAGAAAATTACCTCGAATTGAATATAAAAAAATGCCATATTTTCACGTCTTCGCATATGTCGACACCTATTCTTCACAACTACTTAATTCGTGAAAACGACTTAAGTAGACAATGTGAAGTAAAAGATCTAGGAGTTATATTTAATACTAGATTAACATTTTCCACTCACATTGAATACATTGTAGCAAGAGCAAATTCAATGCTTGGGTTTCTAAGAAGAAGTTGCAAAGATTTTTCAAATCCCTACACTATTAAATCAGTTTACATGTCCCTAGTTCGTCCTATTTTAGAGTATGCTTCCATTATTTGGGAACCAAATTATGAAAATGCTAAAACTCGTATTGAAAAGGTTCAAAAATCGTTTACTAAATTTTTAGTAAAACAATTGCATTGGAACCTAAATGTATTGCCGTCTTATAATACTAGATGTGCGCTTATCGGTTTAGATACTCTTCAAAAGCGACGTAATGTTCATTGTGTAATGTTTGTATATGATGTTTTCTCATATCGTGTTAAATGTTCTGAACTTTTAGAA
Source organism: Rhingia campestris (assembly GCA_932526625.1). Taxonomy (NCBI): domain Eukaryota; kingdom Metazoa; phylum Arthropoda; class Insecta; order Diptera; family Syrphidae; genus Rhingia; species Rhingia campestris. The sequence continues at coordinate 141,534,089 of OW052182.1, read as the reverse complement.
TTATTTTTTATATATGCACCAGAAAGATATATTCGAGTAAGAAATTTGCTATATACACCTAGGCACATTTATAATTATGGTGCAAATGAACCAATTACCCGATGCGTTATGATGTTCAACTTATTTTATTCCAATAATTGCGATTTAAGTCTTAATAGAGTGGAATTTAAAAAAATGCTGTTATATAATATAAGATGAAAAATATGTATTAGAATACTTAAATATTATCATGTATATGTAATCTGTAAGAGTGTTAAAACTCGGTAGATGAAAAATAAAGAAATAAAGAAATAAAGAAATAAAGAACTCTTGAAATTCCTATGAACTATTCCTCGAATATATCAGAGGTGCTCATGTAGGTTGTTCGCTTTATCCAAATTCCCTAGCATTGTAGTCGATTCCGTTGACCCCATTTTCCGCTGCCGTCTAGGTAAATAAGGAGGTGCCGTCATAAAAGGACACCTATTCTCTGCTTTCATCATCTACCGCCAAAATTTTACAAATTGTTCAAAATCCAATCTACAATTTAAAGTACTATGCACCTAATGGTTGGCACGACGGAATTAGTAGACATCCGCTAAATGAAAATGACGCTTGTGATCTCGTGTTCTCGCATTGTGTGGAGGTCTGAATTACAAAGAGTTTGAAATCGGTTAATTATTTATAAATTAATCTTTTACTGATGTTCAAAAATCCAATATTCTTTATGTAAATACATGATTATATATATATATAGGTTAACGTTTTAATAAAAAAAAACATTCAAATAGAGTATGGTGTTTCTTAAATATGGAATTTTTATAAATAGGTCAAAATATAATAATCTAATATTTTAAACTTTACTAAAAAGCCAATAAAAGCAGATTTAAAAATATTCAAAATTATGAGATCCGTTTCCGTGTTTTCTTTTCTTTCTTGGAGATTAAACCAATTGTGAGTTCTTGTGTTGATTCTTCAGACACAGCATATATTTTTTGAACTAAAATTAGATTTGAATAAAAATATGTATGCATTTCTTCATATCCAATAATATATCATTATACGAAATATGTAAACATATAAAGCAAGTGTACACAGCATTAGGTTTTGTACTTTTAAACAATTCTCAAGTAAATCTCCTTAATAACTCTGCCAGCAATACAATTTAGACACCGGAAAACGATGAAATTGACAGCTTGAACGGTACGCAGCCGCGGGCTTACCATGCTTCCACCAACATCACCGCTATCAGCATCCGTAGCAGCCACAGAAGTAGCCACGTCTCAAATAGAGACTGTATTGTGCATGGCCCAAACCATATTTACGAAACATAGACCAATCCTCCCACTTGCATGGATAATTCAAATCCTCATAAATGCAATGTTCACCAATCGCTGGGATGCCTGCATGCATGCGCCAGATCAAAAGCGGTCGCTAAATTACACACTAAACGAGATTGTGATAAATTCATCCGCCTGAACGACCAGCCGACCGGACGGCCGGCCGGCGTAGCACAAGGATCACTACACCAAACTGGTGTATTGTTGGACTGTTAGACTTTTAGACTGGTGGACTGAGAATCGCAAAGAACGCCTCGTACCGGAACGAACTTTTGTGCAAATATACATCATTTAGCGAAGTGAAAGAGTGTGAATGCCGCAAATGATGATGGATACGGAAAAACGCTGGTGAATCGCACTCCTAAGAAATCTAAGCTGCATCATGTAGGTATGTTTGTATCTATCATACAACAACAAATTACGGTGATCGAACAGAAATGAATTACTACTTCGGAATTCGAGAGCGATCGGTGGCTTTATAAGGTTCAACATCATCCTCCTCCTCATCGTGTGTCGATTGGCAATCTTGAACGTGTTCTGCATGTGTACACATCGTTCATCTCGTCCGCAAGTGGTAGAACCTTATAAAACGCACTTGCCTAGCTAAACTGCTGCTATAGCCCGCAGATATATGTAACCTAATCTGTATGTTTAACGCCAGTCATAGTTTGCGTCGTGATCCGCAACATTACTCTCCTCGACTTTATTCCGTTCGGATTTTATTAATAGGATTTTTCATGGATACTATGGCGAGGTGTCTATGATCGCAACCTTGTTATTGAACTTTTATTGAGTGCAAGTCAGGTTAATAGGATGGCAATAAGGTGTTGTGAGGACTTTCCAAACGCAGGCCACTCGCGACACCGGTAATTTCCTTTCATCATATTATCCGCGCGGGCGGCCGATTGGATGCATCTTAATCTATGGATCGTTATCACAAAATCAGGGGTTAATAGAGCTAGTTTGGTCTGAGGGTGTAAGCTAGCGCTCTGCTACAATATAGCACCAGTTGGTGCTATACATCTAACGTATACTCAAGTTGATTGCACTTCGGAAACCGCTAGTAGGTGCAACTGTATTGCAGTTATGGGGCTCTTTGATGGGTAACGGGAAAGCTGAAATAGTAATCGGCGCGTGTATATTTGAAGTGATGGCCACACTTTGAAGGAAGTTGTCCGATAGACGTGTGCCAATTACAACAAATGCATTTGCTTTCCAATTACATCCGAGGAGAAGATTTAGTTTTTTTAGAGTGAAGGGCAATTTTTAACGTCTTTTTGGTAGGTATGCCTGAATATAATACTAGCTGGTTCTATTAAATCACTCACCAAGTTGGTCGGGCTTGTAAAATGCGATATCGAAGATACATATATGACAATTTAAAAGCTCACATTGACTTGAAAGAGTTTTCAATCATTTTGAGACTTGGGTGTAGATTCGTTCGGGGTAACTGTGCGCGACGATTTCCCCGAAAAGTGATAAAAAGTTAAAATTCGTGCAGCTGTAGAAATTGTGTAGATTTTTTGAATGGTATAACGAGGAGTGGCAATAAATATATGTCAATTATATTATTTATACCCCTAGCAAAATTTCAAAGTGTTAATACCCATTTTCAACGAAGTTTAAGATACTAAAATTGTTTTTTCCAAAAACTGCAGATTAAAAGACTGCTGATATAGAAGTGACATTGGAAGAGACTAGTCTAGAAGAAGCAGACCCAGTAGTGGGTCTGGGATAAAAACATTTGTTGATTAATTCTAACACAAACATCCCACTGCCCAAGGAAAGACTTTCAAGTAGGAGATCAATACATCCGTTCAAGGAAGATATATAAAAGAAACGTAAAAATGAAATAGAAAAACTAAAAAAGTAATGAGTACAAAACTGAAGGTGCCTTTGAAAAAACAGAGTTTTCAGGCTTGGCTATGCGTTCTAAGACCGAAAAAGAGAAAGTCTATTTTTGTTCCTTTTTGCCCAGAAATGGACCTAAGGCGTTAAACGTTAAACTTGTGCTATTCAGATTGAAATTTGCAATGTCGTGACAGACTTTCTTAATACAATCGTCCTTTCTAAGACTAATTTTTACTAACAATTTAATGTTCCTTTTGGGCTTCTTGTACTTAGTTCTTGTTTTGCTTTTAATTCGTTTTGATTATTTTATTTATTTTTATTTTTTTGTTATTATTGTTTTGTTATTGTTATTTTGTTTGTGTATGATATATTATTGAACTATTAAAAGTCATACTCAAACAAAATAACTATGAGATATCAATATTAAATATAAAAAAAAGATTTAATAAATTAATTAAAATTCTTTTAAAAACATATGGGAAGGCTACAATCCGCTGTGCGGATCGTTAAGTACCATATCCCTTCCCTTCCTTAAAATAAAAAAAATATCTCCAAAATGAAGGCTTTAAATGACATTGTCGCACAATATTGTTCAAACAGTTTATCAAAATATTTATGGGGTAGGGTATACAAATTTGCTTTTGTAGGAAAACGCCTCCAAAAAGTAGGCGTGGGTTAAATGATATATCGACGATTTTCATATTATCATAACCATTGATTTTGCATCAAAAGTTTTTTCGAAGATTTTAAAATTTTACCGAAAACCGTTTTTAACGAAATATATAGAGATTAGAATTGACTTAATATCTTATTCAGAAACTTTTTCAAAATTCTTTACGGTATGGCTAAAAACAACGTTTTTATATAAAAAAAAATAGCCATAATAATGGGCAGATTTCAAAAATGTTTAAACTGTTTAGCTCAAAATTTAAGGCCCAAAAACTGATGACGTACAAACGGACGGATGGACAGACATGCTAAATCGACTCAGCTAGTGATTCCGAGTCGATCGATATTTATATCTGGTATATCTTTCTAAATTAGTTCTCTATGTGTCAAACTATATACCAAAACTAATAGATCCCAATGGGATACGGTATAAACAAAAAGTAAGAAATCAGATTAAAGGAACATAGGTATTTTAAAATGGTTTAAAAATTGTTTCAAGTATGAATGTTTTGAGTTGAATAACATGCGCACACTTATCCCATATCCTGCATTCACTTACCACAATTTGACTTTGATTTAAAAAAATTAAAATATTTATTGTATTTTTATTTTTAAAAATTTTACCTACACATTAAAATTTAAAAACAAAATGTAAACATTTCTATATTGAATCGATATTTTACTTTGAATTCTACTTCGAAAAATGATGCTAGATTTACCTTGGCACCACTCAACTATTGACATTCATGAAAGAGCGAATGTTGAATTGATAGCTGATAGAATTTTAAAACTTAACAACACTTTCAAAACAAGATGCAGTTTCGCTGACAATCCTCTTGTAAATCAACTAAATACCTAATATTGTTCATTTATAAATTCTACATACTCGTACTTATTGTTTTTATTTACATTATTGCTGTACAAATTTGTTATTTCTTATTTATGTGATATTTGTTATTTGTTTCCTTAATGTATAATAATGTTTATTATTTATCTAACCTTACTATTTGTTTATTTATTTTTGTTGTTGTTTATTTAATTATTTATGTACTAATTTATTTATTAATTATTTATTACCAACTTATTTATTTACTTATTTATTTATTTATTTATTTATTTATTTATTTATTTATTTATTTATTTATTTATTTATTTTTTTATTTATTTATTTATTTATTTAATTATTTATTTATTTATTTATTTATTTATTTATTTATTTATTTTGTTATTTATTTATTTATTTATTTATTTATTTATTTATTTATTTATTTATTTATTTATTTATTTATTTATTTATTTATTTATTTATTTATTTATTTATTTATTTATTTATTTATTTATTTATTCATTTATTTATTTATTTACTAATTCACTTGTTTATTTATTTATTTATTTGTCTTTTTATTTATTTAATTATTTATCAAGTACCAATTTAATGGCAATTGTAAATTTTTTTTTTTTTTAATTTATATCTTTTTTTTTTTCTTATATTGGAGGTTTTTTTTCGTATTTTCCTTCAAGTTTATCCTTTTTTTTCTTTATAAATTCTTCCAACCATTAAAAATAATATTTCAGTAGAAAGATAAAATCATCATCAAATCTCTGTAAAATGTGCAATAACATCATTATGTAAAAATATTCATATACGAAATAAATATATCTATCTATCTATCTATCTACTTCGAAAACAAAAGTATGTACACTTGCCCCGAACGACTCTACCTCAGAATTATCAGTAATTAATAACCATTACTAATATTTATATATAAATATTATTAATATATTGTGGCTTTTATAAATTTGGTCATGTAATGACAAGATTGGCCATAATGTATGATAGTATGTTCCGAAAACGGAATAATTTCAGTTTACTAGATAATATAGTTTGCAAGATATTAAAGATTTTCTTTTGAATTTGACAGTTATATCGCTTTCTTACGACGAACAACTGGATATGCTGGAAGTGTGTGTCTTCTGTTTGTGATGGCACGTAGCTGAACATTGATCGCTAAAACCGTTTTCCCGTGTTTGCAGATCTGTCCAGTGGTATCCGTCACACTCCTGTTTTCCCAATACCCCCTTCGGGTTAGGGGTCAGAATATACCCGAGGTAAGGCATGCCTGTCGTAGAAGGCGACTTAAATCCACTCCCCGTATACAGAGTGTAAAGCGTATACAAACAACAAAAATGCAATGAGTACAACGAAAAGATTTACTACCCCAGGTGGCAATTCAGTTTCACTGGAAAATCCACCCTCTACGGAGGTCGGCTCTACGGATTCTGGGGAGAGCCAATTATTGCAAATGTGTAACCCTTTCGGGAAAAGTTCAAGGGTAACGAGGTCACCTACATCAGGATCTCAAAAAAATATATGTGTCTCAAGGAGCTCGACAACACCAGAAGTGTCAGCCCACGAAAAACGAGACTCAGTGAAAAATAAGAGCCTAAAGGAAGAAAACGACGTTCTTCGAACATGGCTTAACAATGTCGAACTGCTCTGCGAAGAGCTTCGTAAAGAAATTCTCCATCTAAAGGAAGAAAATATGACTCTGAAGAGTTCATTTAAAATACCAAAAACAAGTTCAAACGGCCCCGTGAATTCGGAATACCACACGGATGAAGAAGAACTCAGTCGCGAAACTGACTGGATCTTAAAGAAAAGACCAGTTAAAAAGAGGAAAGCTGTATCCTCTCCTGAAATAATAAACCGCGACAAAGAGATTATTAACAAAGCGAAACAGCTAAAACAACGTCCCCCACCGCCAATTAATGTGATCGGTATTGACGACTTTAACAAGTTGCATACCTTGCTAAAATCGTTGCCATTATCGGGCTACCAAGTAACTTCGCTAAGAAAAAATACATGGAAAGTCTGCGTTAAAGACCCTGAAAGTTACCGTCTATTATCTCGCAAGCTTAATATCGATAAAATAGAATGGTATTCTTTTGAAAATAAATCTGAAAGGCCTTTACGCGTTGTAGCTAGAGGGTTACATGCGTCGTGCTTAAAGGATGACATTGTAAATGATCTGAAAAACAGGCAATATAAAGTCATAGATGCCGTTTACATTGTCAAACGAGACCAAAAGCAAAAAGATGGCGAAGGAAATGTAATAAAACGCGGCCTTCCTTTATTTATACTCACTTTCGATAAAACAGAAAGTTTGAACAAAATTTATGAAATAAAAACAATACTTAGGTTAGGTTAGGTTGGTGGGTTGATGAGGCAGACGGTGTGTGTCCTCCCTCATCGCACTCAGGTCAATATATACCCATTGTGATGCCCGTTGGGGGTCCACTTATGTGGTTGGTTCATTCATTGTCCCGTTACTGTCCATTGTTGTTAGTCTCTTTCTAGCCATCCAGATGTTGATGCAAACCTGAAAAGATTAGGGAGAGGGATTTCGGATAGATCCGTGAGGTCATGGAAAAAGTATTTTCCTAAGGTTCTCATTCTTAGTTGGCTGAGGCCTGGGCAGTGGCACAGAAAGTGGAGGGTGTCCTCGTGTATTTCTTCATCACCACAGCCTCTACAGAGGTCATCATCTATGAGATGCATTTTCAGTTTGTGGCTTTTCAGTAAGTTGTGTCCAGTAAGAATCCCAACTAAAGTAGAGACAGATTTCCTGTTTCTACGAAGCAGTTTATGGGTTCTGGCTTTGTCATACTCAGGCCACATCCTTTTGGAAGTTTCACAGGTTGGAAGGGAGTTCCACCTGTTTTTGGCAGCGATCAGTGTTTTCTGTCCCACCTGAGATTTGAGGTCGCATAGTGGTGGTTTGACAGACTGGTCTGCTTGGTCAGTGCTGGAGGCAGATCCTTTTCTTGCCAGTTCGTCAGCAATTTCATTGCCCTGTATGCCTCTGTGTCCGGGGACCCAGCAGAGCTTAACATTATGTTGGACGCCAAGAACCTTTAGCTCTTCACGACAACGTTTCACAAGCCGAGATTTTATTTCGACAGCAGAGATAGCTTTTATTGCAGCCTGACTGTCAATAAAGATGGTGATATCATCTGGTGGTATCGCCAGCATTGAGGTCGCTTTGGCTGCCTCTGCCACTGCCAATATTTCGGCTTGGAAGACACTGCTGTGCTCAGGGAGACGAAAGGTGCTGTTTAGCTTAAGTGTTTCTGAAAACACTCCAGCTCCAACGCCTACATCCATTTTTGAACCATCAGTGTAGATGGATATGGTTTCGGGGCCCAATTCGTTCCTCTCCCACTCCTCTCTGCTTGGGAGGATGCAGGAGAATGGTCTTTGAAAGTCATGGTGAGGCAGCATGTAGTCAGAGGATACAGCTGAGCCCAGATATCTGTGTAGAATTTGGGCATGTCCTCCTGAGTTCGATTTCCAGCAGTTGAGCTGGCTGATTCTTAGAGCACTTTTGGCTGCAGATTCTTGCATGTAAAGGTCAAGCGGTAGCAGGTTAAGGATGGTTTCCAGAAAAACAATACTTAATATTGTTGTAAAAATAGAGCCTATGCGTAAGGATTCCAAACTAGTTCCCCAGTGCAAGCGCTGCCAAGGATACAATCATACGCAAAGCTATTGTCAAAAAGAACCGCGGTGTGTAAAATGTGCCGGCAATCACCTGACGGTAGATTGTATGTCAGATAAGAAAGCTCTTGCTATCTGCATTAACTGTAAAGGCAATCATCCGGCAAATTATCGCGGCTGCGAAGTAGCTAAAGAGTTGCAAAAAAGACGGACGAAATTTAATAGTATTAATTCACAGAAATTAAATTTAAACAAGCAACAGCCTAAAATTCCGAACAAAAATATGTCGAAGAAAAAGCAGCCATAATCGAAGAACCTAAATGTCCACAAACTACGCGGCCATCAGATATCCGTTCGGATCTTGTACATCCAAAACCAAATGTACAAACGTATGCTCAAGCTACAGTATCCAATAACGCCCAAAAAAATATCTCACCTGACCCAGTTTCAAATGTATTTTCGATTATTCTTTCAAAACTTGAGGAACAAAGCAAAACGAATAAACTTATTTTTGACAGGCTCGTTAAGCTCGAAAATAGTATTCGCAATAGAAGTACCCCACCTTTAACATGAATAGATTGCTTAAAATTCTTACGTGGAATGCCAATGGCCTTTGGCAAAAACTTGGAGAACTTGAATTATTTATGCAGGAAAAAGACATAGACATCTGTTTAATATCCGAAACTCACGCAAAGAGTAATTCGAACTTAAAAATTAAAGGTTACCTCGACTATCATGCTCTACATCCATCTAATAAGGCTAGAGGTGGAGCCTCACTATATATAAAAGAGTGTATCGAACATTCGATTGATCTTAAACTAGAAATCGAAACAATGCAAGTTAGCTCTATACAAGTCAAAAGCAGACAATCCTTTCTGAAGATATCGTCTATTTACTGCCCACCACGATGCAAGGTTGAGAAAATTGACTTTGAAAACTTGCTTAATTCCCTTGGACAACGTTTTGTAATCGGAGGGGACTTTAATGCAAAACATACATTCTGGGGATCTAGATGCATATCACAGAAAGGTAGGATGCTTTATGATATAGGTAGAAAGTACAATACCGAATTTCATTCTACGGGAAAACCAACTTACTGGCCAACTGATGCTAGAAAAATACCGGATTTGATCGATTTTTTCATTGTAAAAGGTCTGCCGTCCAATCGAATCAAAGTTGAAGAATGCTTTGATCTTTCCTCTGATCATTCTCCAGTCATTTTAACAATGAGCGAGTCACTGATTATAAATGAAAAACCACCCAGATTAACAAACGCGAAAACCAACTGGGAAGGTTTCAAAAACGATATTGAAAATAACATCCGACTGGGTGTATCGCTTAGAACCCCATTGGAACTCGAAGTCGCTGTTGACTCATTAATCAATACCATCCAAAAAGCAGCATGGAATAATACTCCTCAACAGAACAAAATAGTGAGCTATAGTAAAATTAAGTACCCCCGTGAAATACAAGATTTAGTAAGACAAAAAAGAAAAGCTCGTAAAAGATGGCACCAAACTCGTGCCCCGCAAGATAAAACACATCTCAACCGGTTGAGTAATTTGCTATCAAATTCGATTAAATATTTTAAAAACCATTCAGTAGAAACTTATCTGCAAAGCCTAACCGCTGGAAAGGAATCGAATTATTCGCTCTGGAAAGCAATTAGAGTCATAAAACGGCCAAAAATCGCTGTGCCGCCGATTAGGGTAACTCAAGACGTTTGGGCAAAGAGCGATAAGGAAAAAGCTGACGTTTTTGCCTCACATCTTGAGGAAACATTTAAGCCATTTGATGGTCCGGCGCAAAATGAAAACATTAATATATTCGAGAGTACAACCGATAATAACATAGTAAGATATGCAAGTATTGCCGAGCTTAAACGGGAAATACAGAAACTAAAGCCTAAAAAAGCTCCGGGTTATGACCTGATTACAGGAGAACTTCTTAAAATGTTGCCTCGGAAAGCATTAACTAAGCTTCTTTTTATTATAAATGCAGCAATCAGATTAGAATACATACCAAGACAGTGGAAAGTCTAAAGTTCTAAAACCAGGAAAATCACCGAATGAAATAAAATCTTACAGGCCTATTTCACTTCTTCCAATCATTTCAAAAGTTTTTGAACGGATATTACTCGGTCGCTTACACCCCATAATTGAACAGAAACGTCTTTTACCTGACCATCAATTTGGGTTTAGAAGTAAACATTCAACGGTGGACCAAGTACATCGAATTACAGATGTAATTGAGAAAGCTTTCGAAGAAAAGAAAATTTGTTCAGCCGTATTTCTTGACGTGTCGCAAGCTTTTGACAAGGTGTGGCACAAAGGCCTTACTTATAAACTAAGTCAAGTTTTGCCAGAACAATTATATAAAATCCTCGTGTCGTATCTTGAGCATAGACTCTTCCGTGTGAAACTTGGAAGCGAATATTCCGAGTTCAAAGAAATAATGGCAGGTGTACCGCAAGGAAGCGTCCTTGGACCAATCCTGTACCTCATATTCACTCGTGATATCCCACAAACAAACGATACAATAGTTGCAACGTTTGCTGACGATACTGCTATACTAGCAGTTGCCACAACAATAGAGGAAACAAATATTAAATTACAAAACGCTCTTAACGAGGTTAATGAATGGACTAAATCCTGGCGGATTGCACTTAATGAGAGCAAATCGATCCATGTAGATTTTTCGTATAAACGGACAAACAATTTGCCTGTATTTCTAAATACGGTTCGAGTCCCGTTTGCAAATGAAGCGAAATATCTCGGTATGACACTCGATGCAAAATTAAAATGGAAGTCGCATGTAAAAAAGAAATGCGAAGAACTTAAGAATAAATACAGAGAACTGTACTGGTTGCTCGGAAAATATTCGAAGCTTAACCTTGATAACAAGCTGCTATTATACAAGCAAGTGCTAAAACCGGTTTGGACATATGGTATACAACTATGGGGTTGTACCAGTGAAACGAATCTAAACATTTTACAAACTTTTGAAAACAAAATGTTAAGATCATTCGTCAATGCGCCGTGGTACATAAGGAACGAAGATCTACGCAGAGATCTGGGTATTCCCGCGGTTAAAGATGAAACAAAAAATTTTGCACGAAAACATAAAAAACGTTTATTAGGACACGTTAACACAACAGTCCTCCAAATTCTGGACGAAACAAATATATTGCGGCGTCTTCAAAGAACTAAACCCTTAGATTTGGCCCGATAATAACAAACCGCGCTATAATTGCGGAAAAGCAGGAACTCTCAAAGGAAAGTTACCTGCCAAACATATTATATAATCGTGATAAAAAAATTGCTGGATAAGTCGAATACTTAGTTGCAATAGAAATACAAAATGGGTGGTGGTTTTAGTGAGTAAAAATCTCACACTACTTTGGGCACGTGCTCATCGTGTCTATGAAGATTTCCACCAGCCCACGGAAAAAAAAAAAAAAAAAAAAATTTTTGTTTAACATTGATAGTTGTGTAAAGTTTGAACGAAATCATTTGAGCAATTTTTGAGAAATGTTAATATTTTCAAAACTGTTATATAAAAGTTACCATTATCTTTAGAACTGTAATGCCAATTTAGGAAAACCCTATAGATATTACCCCAACACCCTTGTATTTCAATTTTAAGTAAATCCGTACAGCACGACACAATAATTTTTCACACTTTTTCAGACTTCTCCTAATGTATGGTAATGTAATGTTAATCTGAAAACACACCTGATAAAGCAAAACGTCTTTTTTTGTTTCGTGAAACAAAAGAATATTGTTTTTTATGAGACTACGCACAAAAAGAAAAACAAACAAAACATACGATTTTGTTTTGAGGTGCTTTGGTGGTGGTTATCGAAAATACATGCCATTGTATACGAGGAACACACACCGAATGCGAAAGAACTGTTTCGAACCAGCGTCGTTGACGATAATTGCCTACTTTCTTATGATGCAATACACACAAAATGAAATGAAACATAAAAACCAAAGCAAACAGAAATATGTTTCGTTGCCGATGCTTACCTGTTGTTTATTTGAAAACAAATTTTTGATACGAAAGTTTTTATCTTGTTTTCTGATTTCATTTTCAATTAATCCCAGCAAATAATCAAAAGTTGCAATCGGCATTCTGGTGAAATTATTTAATTTTTAACTCTGGTATTAAGTTTATTATCACATCCTCAGCATTTTGTTTTAGATTATATGAATGCATCCAAAACTCTGCTATTTGCGACCTTTTCCTCAATTGCTTCAAAAATGCACACCAATCGAAGCAAGAAAACAAAACGATTTTGTTATTACATTCTATTTATCTTTGTGTGTGTTCAAATAAAAAAACATTTTTTTGACTATCGAATCAAAAACGTTTTCTTTGATCCGGTGTGTTTTCAGCTTTAGGTATGATTAAATCTCGAATTTGATTGTGTTTTCACAAACCAATATCAAGACTGCGGTAATAATGGATTTAGCAGCAAATGAGGGTAAGGTCAAGTATATGCTGTCAACTTAACAAAGCAGAATATCGACGAATTGGACAGAACATTACACAATTGACAGATATAACTTTTAGGTAGTACAACAACAATGTCTCGTCAGAAATAAAAATTTTCTTTTCCCAACCGATGTTTTTACCGGGTAAGAAGGCAATTTAGTAGCGAAGCCATAACTCTAACTGCAAAGGAAATCCTACATCAGACCCTAATCATCCAAGTCTTGTCTACGGTTATGAAGCATGGGTCGTTTCAAAAGCGAATGAAGAAATCCTTAGTTGTTTTGATCGAAAAATGCTTCCATCCCGTTTGCGTTGACGGGCTATTGAGACAAAGATTCAATTAAAAACTTTACTAGCCATGCAGCGACATATACATAGGCCTGGACAATAACAGCGAATGGACACCAATACTCCGGCTCGCAAAGCCTTCGATTACCTTCCTGACATCAGATGCAGTAGAGGAAGGCCGCGCCTTAAGTGATATGCACAAGTGAAACCGACCTCAAACAACTTGAAGTGCTTAGCGGCACTTAAGTAAATATGTGAGCTTTATTACAAAATACGAAATTCTTATTGAAAAGCAAATTTTTCAATATCAGTTTTCCGATCAGTGTAGAACTGTAGAGGGTGTCTATTTTATTCTAACCCACCCTATTATAATTTTTGCCAGCTCGTACACTGCTTTGTCCAAATACCGCATTAGCCCAAACATTAACAGCAAAAAGTATACGCACAGCCCTCACCTTACACATATTGATATTCCCTGGCAAGTTTAAAAATTCGCTTCCAAATAAGGGATGATTATGTGGGTGGCAGTGGGGTGGAATTGATATTATATTTAAAGATACTTTCTCTTGTTCACCCTTTCTCCTCCTTTGTCACTGCTCTTCTTTGATGGCACATTAAAACTTTTCTTACTAAGCCCACCACATGCACAACTCGCCTTGTCCAACAGCAACAATTCAAAAAAAAAAACAACCCTCTCGATTTTTTTAAAGCTTGCTGTGTAGAGAAAGCTACCACACAAATACACAGAATGCCTTACTAACAAAATATACGAAGCAGCAGAAAGAGTGGGTGGCTAAGATGACATAAAGTCCACCGACTAATTTGTAGATGAAGGAGAAGGAAAAAGTCACATCAACCCCTCGTGCAAGACGAAGACATTTTTCTTCTTTGCGTGTCCCTTTTTCTTAAGGATTTCCTTTTGTTTTTTTTTTGGTAATTTTTTTCCAGCTTTTGTTCTTTATGTTGAACGCATTCAGATGTGGATATGAAGAGTAACTCACCCCACGTAACTTCAGTTTTTTTGTTCTAAGTAGTCAGCTAAATCCTTCAAGAGGCAAAATTTACATGTTGCCATGGGATTGCGAGGTACGCTTTCTTTTCAACAGTGAATGTTGGTATGGTAAGAGTACAATAATGGAATGGGTGGTGTTGGATAGCAAAGCAACTTCTATACCTACCTTACGACCATATTAATTTTTATTTTCTTGCTCTTCCTTTTTTTACGTTTCTGTTGTTTTGGACAAATATGTACTTGCGAAGCCCTGTCTTGTAAAGTTAGTTGTATAGGTTTATATGGGTATGTATGTACCTACTACAAGAGAGTGCATAAGTGAAATACACACGCTGGAATTGAAAATGTCATCTGGACTGGGTTTGGGATTCGCTTTGAGATTGTTTTTAATTTCGAAAAATAAATTTGTCTGTATAACTAATGAGTGAAGAAGGCATTCCTTTTGTCCTTTGATTGTTCTTTGTTTGGTTACAAAGAACAATGGTTAGAAATGAAAAATATAAGTGTCCGTCAGATGGATGCTAAAAGGGAGTTCGTTACAATGATGAAATACTTGAATGGAATTGTTTGCATCAAATGTTACAAAAATAACAGGTAGAGAGATCGATTTTCAACTTATTACAATAGAATGTTGAATAATAGCACACATAATGTATAGAAATAAGTGAAAGTGTTATACAAGGAACAATATTTATAACGTAAATATCTGGATTAGTTCAATTCCTTTTGACATGTTTTTAAGTTTTTGTTTTTGCATTGATAGATATAAAGATTGATGTTTTTTTCCAAAACTGAAAACTTCTAAGAAATTGCAAAAGTGCGTAAAAAAAAAACTAATTATGCAGTTTTGTGAAACTAATACATATATCCATAGTCTGTTAAGTTTAATTAAAATCGTTAGAAATGTTTACCAGAAAATTTACTTTATTTGTAACAGTTTTATTAGAAGTACAATTAACAAAATCAATAAGAAGAAAACCCTTCTAGTAGTTTAAACGGACGAAAACGGGGAAACCACTTTTTTGGGTTCTGCTATCTTCGCAATGTTAGAATCAAGTCCTCAGGTCAAAAATTTGTATGAAATCAATATCTTTCAATTGTACATGTATAACAATATAAAAAAAAATCGATGTTGGTGTTTAGACACCAGTGAATATGGATAGACGGACCGCCGCGGCGGACTTTGGCAATTTTTTTTGAGTTTCGCTCTAGATGGTAGAATTAATTATTTTATTCAGCCCAAAAATTTGCATGGAAACAACATCTTTTTCTTCCATAAGAAAAATGAATGTTGCTTACACAACCAATAGTCACGAAGTGGGAAATATTTTCAGTGACATTACACTTTTGACATTCAAACAGCGAGCATTTGTAGGCTATGTAAATATTAAAAACATCTCAAAGATTGAGGAAGCTGTAAGTAAATTCTACCTTTCAATAAAATATGGTATAAATAGAGCAATCTGTGTCAATATTTCATAAAAGTTTAACAATTAGAAATGGACGCATCGTTTCTAAATTTTTTTAACACTAATACCTTTGACCCACTGGTGGTATAAATACCTTGACATTGATACCATTGCATTTACAATACCTTGAGTGATGACACACGCTTACTTACTTAAGTGGCGCTACAGTCCGGGATGAAAATGGGCCTCAACCAACATGCCTCTCCAATTAGCCCGGTGCTTAGCTAACTGCCTTCAGTTGCGCACTCCAAGTTGGTTGAGGTCGGTTTCTACTTGTGCGCGCCACTTAAGGCGAGGTCTTCCTCTACTGCGTCCAACGTCGGGCTGGAAATAGAAGACTCTGCGAGCCGGAGTATTGGTGTCCATTCGTTCTACATGTCCTGGCCATCTTAAACGTCCAATGCGGAGTTTTTTTTTGACTAGGGGTATATCGCTGTACAGCTCGTATAGTTCGTGGTTAAATCTTCGTCTCCATTGCTCATCGACGCAAACGGACCGAAGATTTTTCGAAGAATTTTTCTCTCGAATCGAAGAAGGATTTCTTCATCCGCTTTTGATACGGTCCATGCTTCAGCGCCCTAGAGCAGGACACGGATAATCAGGGTCTTATGTAGGATCTCCTTAGTAGTTCGAGTGAGGGCTTTACTACTAAATTGCCTTCTTAGCCCGAAGAAACAGCGGTTGGCAAGAGTAATTCTTCGTTTAATTTCTGACGAGATGTTGTTGTCAGAGTTAATAGCGGAGCCGAGGTAGACAAAGTCCCGTACAACCTCAAAGTTATATCTGTCAATGTTGAGGTTCTGTCCAATTCGTCGATGTTGTGTGTCCTTTCGTATTGACAGCATATATTTACTTAGTCTTACCCTCATTTACTGCTAAACCCATTTTTGCCGCTTCCTTCTCTATACTAGCAAACGTGGCTATGACATCACGTTGAGTCCTACCTATGATGTCAATATCGTCGGAGTATGCTAGTAGTTGCACCGACAATTGGAAAATTGTGCCTCTGATGTTGGCTCAGGAGTTTTGCACAATCCTCTCAAGAATCAAATTAAAGAAATCACATGACAGCGGATCGCCTTGCCTAAATCCTTTTTTATCTATTTTATTTGGTATCTAATGTGTCGGTGAGTTCGTTTCCGATCCTGATGGAGCAGCAAGAATTCTCACAAACGGACGAGTTTGGGCGGTATACCAAAACTAGACATAGCTCTGTATAGTTCGTCTCTATAAATGCTGTCGTATGTGGCTTTGAAATCGATAAATAGGTGGTGGGTATCGATTTGGACTTCTTGGGTTTTTTCCAGGATCTGCCGAAGTGTGAAAATTTGACGATTGTGGACTTACCTGGCCTAAAACCACACTGATAAGGGCCAATCAGGTTGTTGGTAAACGGTTTCAGGCGATTACATATTACGGCGGATAGGATCTTGTAGGCGATGTTGAGCAGACTTATGCCTCTGTATAGTTGGCGCAGTTCAGAGGGTCTCCTTTTTTGTGGATCGGGTAAACGATGCTGAGGTTCCATTCTTCAGACATACCTACATTCATCCGACCAGATTTGGCTTATGAGTTGGTGGATGTTACTTACCAAGTCATCTCCGCCAGATTTATAAAGCTCAGTGAGAAGGCCGTCATTTCCGGCGGCCTTATTAAGCTTGAGTTTGGATATTGCTATCCTCACTTTACTTAGATCGGGTGGTTGGCAGTTTTCGCTGTCGTTGCCAACATTAAATGGTTCGTTCTGCCTGACAGCGGAATGTTGTTCGTCATGGCCGTTTAACAGTCTCTAGAAGTGGTTCTTCCATATCCTCAGCATCGACTGTGTCTCAACTACGATATTTCCTTGTTCATATCGACAGGATTCTGTTCGAGCCTTGTATCCTTGGCTTTGACGTTTTACACTTTGATAAAACTTGCGAACATCGTTCCTGGAGTGGCACCTCTCTATATCCTCGATCGCGCGTTTTTCTTGCTCGTTCTTGGTTGCGAGCATCTGTCGGCATTCTTCATCAAAACAGGGGTTTCTTGCAGGTGGCCGCGAGAAACCTAGCACATCAGTTGCGGATGATCTAATGGCTTGTTGGCATCGTTGCCATTGTTCCTCGACATTAGATGCTGGTGGTGTGTTGTGAGTCGAGAGGTTAAGGGATACGCGTTGCGCGAAGGTCTTGGCGGTCTCTGGCGATTGCAGTCTTTCGACATTCAATTTTTTCACAGTATTTCTGGTTTTTTGTGGCGTGGTGGATAACCGCATCCTTACCTTGGCTACAACAAGGTAGTGGTCCGAGTCGATGTTAGCCCCTCGGAATGTTCGGACATCCAAAATACTGGATGCGTGCCTCTTGTCTATCGCAATGTGATCAATTTGGTTGACTGTTCGTTGACCTGGAGACCGCCATGTCCCCTTATGGATATCGAGGTGAGGAAACCGTGTGCTGGCTATAGTGGCATTTCGTTCCGTAGCGAAGTCAATTAGCCTAAGTCCGTTACCAGACGTGTTGTCGTGTAGGCTATATTTTCCGACAGTACTGCTAAAGATGTCTTCTCTTCCTACCTTTGCGTTAAAATCTCCCATCACGATTTTAACATCGTACTTTGGTGGTCGCTCATAGGTTTTGTCGAGGAGCTCGTAGAAGCAATCCTTAGTTCTATCATCGTTTTCCTCCGTCAGAGCATGAGCGGATATAAGGCTTAAGTTGGCGAATATGGCCTTGATGCGGATTGTTACAATGCGTTCGCTAATGTCTGGAAAACATAAGACTTCTTGCCTAAGTCTGACACTTATAACAAATCCGCATCCAAATAGTCGCTGTTTCTGCTCACCATAATACGGTCCATATAGTAGATGTCACAGTTTTTCATCCGCTTTTTGCCCGGCCCATCCCATCGTATTTCCTGGATGGCAGTAATGTCTGCTTTGTAGCAGTTTAGGGCTTCCGCTAGTTGTTCGCCTGCACCTCTCCTGTTTAATGTTCTCAAATTATAGGTGCAGATACGAACGTCGTTGTCCTTTTTTCGTTTAGCATGGTCGTCAACAATAATATCAGTCCTTTCCGAGGCTATTGGTTGCTTCGTAACAATATTTTTTTCCATGGATGGGTAGTTAACCCAAAGCACAACCCCCAACCTGGAGGGCCAGGCCCTTGTTTTGACCCCAGGACAGCGGGCCGGAAAAATACCGATGTCAGTAGCCCTTTTTGGGATATGAGCGCTGCCGTTGACGCATTGAGTGCTCCTCCGCCACCAACTCTTTTCCAACACCCTGGCTCAGTATTGGAATTCCATATAGACCTGGTGTTCAAATATGTTGAAGCAGCTCATATAGGGATTACACTACCAGTTCGATCACACTGGAGCTGTAGGCGCCACCGTTGGCTCCATCTAGGGAATTCCTCCGCTGCCGCCTGAGAGTGAGTGCCTTAGTGAGAGGACACTCCTCCCCCCTCTCTCGTTTGCTGCCACCAACAACCTTCCACAGGGGTTTAATACCCCATCTACAGTCGAGGTACTAGGCACCCACCAGTCACCAGCGTGGAGGTGGGAGTAGGAGTTGAGAGTGAGAGGCTAGAGTGAGAACGCTTGTGTCATCATGTTATCGCATCACTATCCTTATGATGTGATTGAGAAATGGCAATTGAAAAATATAGTTCTGCATAAAGCTCAGTGAGAAGGCCGTCATTTCCGGCGGCCTTATTAAGCTTGAGTTTGGATATTGCTATCCTCACTTTACTTAGATCGGGTGGTTGGCAGTTTTCGCTGTCGTTGCCAACATTAAATGGTTCGTTCTGCCTGACAGCGGAATGTTGTTCGTCATGGCCGTTTAACAGTCTCTAGAAGTGGTTCTTCCATATCCTCAGCATCGACTGTGTCTCAACTACGATATTTCCTTGTTCATATCGACAGGATTCTGTTCGAGCCTTGTATCCTTGGCTTTGACGTTTTACACTTTGATAAAACTTGCGAACATCGTTCCTGGAGTGGCACCTCTCTATATCCTCGATCGCGCGTTTTTCTTGCTCGTTCTTGGTTGCGAGCATCTGTCGGCATTCTTCATCAAAACAGGGGTTTCTTGCAGGTGGCCGCGAGAAACCTAGCACATCAGTTGCGGATGATCTAATGGCTTGTTGGCATCGTTGCCATTGTTCCTCGACATTAGATGCTGGTGGTGTGTTGTGAGTCGAGAGGTTAAGGGATACGCGTTGCGCGAAGGTCTTGGCGGTCTCTGGCGATTGCAGTCTTTCGACATTCAATTTTTTCACAGTATTTCTGGTTTTTTGTGGCGTGGTGGATAACCGCATCCTTACCTTGGCTACAACAAGGTAGTGGTCCGAGTCGATGTTAGCCCCTCGGAATGTTCGGACATCCAAAATACTGGATGCGTGCCTCTTGTCTATCGCAATGTGATCAATTTGGTTGACTGTTCGTTGACCTGGAGACCGCCATGTCCCCTTATGGATATCGAGGTGAGGAAACCGTGTGCTGGCTATAGTGGCATTTCGTTCCGTAGCGAAGTCAATTAGCCTAAGTCCGTTACCAGACGTGTTGTCGTGTAGGCTATATTTTCCGACAGTACTGCTAAAGATGTCTTCTCTTCCTACCTTTGCGTTAAAATCTCCCATCACGATTTTAACATCGTACTTTGGTGGTCGCTCATAGGTTTTGTCGAGGAGCTCGTAGAAGCAATCCTTAGTTCTATCATCGTTTTCCTCCGTCAGAGCATGAGCGGATATAAGGCTTAAGTTGGCGAATATGGCCTTGATGCGGATTGTTACAATGCGTTCGCTAATGTCTGGAAAACATAAGACTTCTTGCCTAAGTCTGACACTTATAACAAATCCGCATCCAAATAGTCGCTGTTTCTGCTCACCATAATACGGTCCATATAGTAGATGTCACAGTTTTTCATCCGCTTTTTGCCCGGCCCATCCCATCGTATTTCCTGGATGGCAGTAATGTCTGCTTTGTAGCAGTTTAGGGCTTCCGCTAGTTGTTCGCCTGCACCTCTCCTGTTTAATGTTCTCAAATTATAGGTGCAGATACGAACGTCGTTGTCCTTTTTTCGTTTAGCATGGTCGTCAACAATAATATCAGTCCTTTCCGAGGCTATTGGTTGCTTCGTAACAATATTTTTTTCCATGGATGGGTAGTTAACCCAAAGCACAACCCCCAACCTGGAGGGCCAGGCCCTTGTTTTGACCCCAGGACAGCGGGCCGGAAAAATACCGATGTCAGTAGCCCTTTTTGGGATATGAGCGCTGCCGTTGACGCATTGAGTGCTCCTCCGCCACCAACTCTTTTCCAACACCCTGGCTCAGTATTGGAATTCCATATAGACCTGGTGTTCAAATATGTTGAAGCAGCTCATATAGGGATTACACTACCAGTTCGATCACACTGGAGCTGTAGGCGCCACCGTTGGCTCCATCTAGGGAATTCCTCCGCTGCCGCCTGAGAGTGAGTGCCTTAGTGAGAGGACACTCCTCCCCCCTCTCTCGTTTGCTGCCACCAACAACCTTCCACAGGGGTTTAATACCCCATCTACAGTCGAGGTACTAGGCACCCACCAGTCACCAGCGTGGAGGTGGGAGTAGGAGTTGAGAGTGAGAGGCTAGAGTGAGAACGCTTGTGTCATCATGTTATCGCATCACTATCCTTATGATGTGATTGAGAAATGGCAATTGAAAAATATAGTTCTGCAACCTACCACTAAGGAATAATGGCACTGTGATCAGTATAACTCTGTTTATATAGCACTTTAAAAATGCTGGTATTAAACCACGCAAATACCACGTTGCTTGCGTGGAATTAGCGTGGTATTTCCTGACACATAGGTGGTTCACTTCGTATAGCATAGTAGAAAAACCATAAGTGTGTTATAGATATAAGTCTCCTGAAGTACTCAGTGGTACTTTTAGTATATAATTTAACGGATTCTAGGTTCTTCTTTGGTTATAACTATGTTCGATTCTCAGTCGTAGCAACACCAAAATTCTTTCATAAACATAACGGTTTCGTAAACAAATTCGATGTCGAGATTTGAATCAAATCAATCATAAAGATTATGTCATCTTAACTGAAGGCTAGATGGATTTATTTAAAATTTAATAGACGGGATTCGTATGGTAATAACCAGAAGGAATTTCGGAATTAATATTATGCATCCAAAACTATTTCAACGGTCATATAACTCTTTTGCTAATATCGAAATTTTACAAATATGGTCTCTTATAGTTTTGGTAAACTTAGCACGATTACTAACGTTAATATTCAAAAAAACAGCGTAGTCAGTTTAAAAAACAAATTCGAATGAGGGATTTTTGTTTTTAGGCCATATTTGAAAGTAATTAATTTCCCATGAACTACGCTTTTCAGTCGTATTTAATATAAATTTATTTTTATTTTTATATTGAACATCTTTTAACGAAATTTTCAGATAATTACCAATTGTCTCAAATCCAGTACTAAAAGCTTTTAAAATCATAATTTGAGCGCGCAAGTAGCAATTACGTACGAACTAGTCGAGCAGCCGATTTTCGTTTGCACTGGTGTTCCTCCAGCGGATATCTTACAAATCTTCGAAGTAGTATCAATTCGCAGAGGAAGAAATCGATTCTGAGTCGTAACAACACCAATATTTTTTCACTGGTGTTCTTACAAATTATCCAGCTGTTAGGATTCGGCATAAAACTGGAGGTTTCGATATCGTGAAAGAATATGTGAATGATTGTGAGAAAATGCTTCGCGCTGGGTAGTTATTAAGCAGTCCTTTTACGAATTTGTACTTCAAGAAAAAGAACTCCTACAATAAATTACAAGCTCTGCAAATATATATCTGACCTATTCCCTGAGAACTTAAACAAGCCATTGAGACTTAATTCATTACAATATTTAAGTAATTTTTGATTTTGTCCTAAGTCTGTTTCAGTTACTTTTCAGTTACTACAATAACTGGGGATCAATGGAAGGCCCTAATAGTTATAACCCGTTTTCCTGCAAAGATTATTTTTATACCCTACGCCATAGCATAGGTAAGAGAAAAATGTTGTTTTTTGTTGATCCATAAAATATTTTGTGTTGTGATGTCATTTTGTATATTTCAACGCCATAAAGTCTACATTTTTGGGGATTTTAATTTTAAGGATTGGATGGAATAGGGTATTAAACGTTCCGCACAGCGGATTGTAGACTTCTCATATGTTTTAATAATATATCATGCAACAATAAATATTATAATTTTCATATAAGCAAATTGAATTGAACATTTAATTTCAGATATTCACTCAGTTTTTGAGTTTGAAATAAACGTTCTATCATTTAGTATAGAATAAAACGTCGTTCTTTGCTTTGTAGAACTATTCGAGAGATAAATGAAATGAAATTAAATATCTTGTATCGAAGGCACATCAAGAACCTCGAACCCAGGTTCTCAATAAGCAAAGTTATTATTTTTGCCACAAAGTAGAGCCTTTTATTTAACGCCGAATCCTAACTGCAATTTTGAGAAATCATGAAGCACTAACGCCACTAGGCCATTGCACCCACTATCACTCTTGCAGAATGTCCATCCTTATTTTGGAACCACATGTCGTCGTTATCAGTTTCATTTATTTTGGGCCACAAAAGTTTATTATCGATGCAAGCTAGTTTCGCATTCGGAACAAATGTGGACCGTCGATTCCGCCAGACGAAAACATTCCTTCTCTTCCCTATGCATTAATCGTTTTTGGTTAGTTAAGTTGATTTAATTTTAGTGACGAAATTTGGTTCAACTGTGTGTTTTATGGTATTTGATTTAGTTTCTAAGACAGCTGGATTTTTTACTGCCTGATAATCGTTCAGACTCCAAAATTCGCAAAGTCGTTTGTTTTATACTTATCTAAAGTATTCAGTCCATATCCAGAAAACGAACACATCTGATGACCTTAGCCATGCCATATGTATTTTGTGTTACTACTTGCCCTAAGGATCGAGGTATAGCTATTATTGAATAGCCTCATTGGAAATTCTATTTGACTTCTTGCGGTTTTTTGATAATTTCAATCATTGGAGAGTTGGTGTCAAAACAAAGCTTATGAATTTTAAAACAAGATTATCCAAAAATATTGAAATTTTTAATTAAAGTTTTCGCAGAAAATCGCATTTTGTTTTTCAATGATGAAGGCTTTATTATTGAAGTAATGTTTGTCATTCCACCCAATTGAAACAAAAATTTCCAATGATTCCTATAGCCAGCTACCGAAGTAAAATTTCAATTCCATCATGTTTTATGTTCCAGTGAACTTATTCATTAATAGCTATAACTGGACCCTAAAACTGTACATCATGGAATCCTTTCAACAACAACACAAGTGTGCCGCTGTGCCAAAATAGGTCTCTTTAATTAGGAGATACAGACTTTTTTAAATAAATAAGCGTATCCCCCACCTACTCCAAAGATTTTCCTGCAGGCCACATTCTTCTTATATTGTCTCTGTCTGTTATCTTGGAGCTGTCTCTGGCTTATAAGTGTGCTTCGCCATTTTAGAAGTTGCTGTGAATATCCTTAGTATGTGCTAGTTCCATGACAAGTTGCGACAAGCTATTGCAAATAGCATACATTTCAGCTTGTCTTCTTCCGTCATTTGTTCCATTCTAAGTGTGTAAATTATTTATGTTTTGTAATGTCCGTTGCGGGAAGATTGTGCATTTGTCTACGACGTACGAAAGAGCCTATTTGGTACTTCCTTTGGTGATGTTAATGTCATATCATACTCACCATTATCTAATTTCCCAAAATACAATCACTAATGTGCTTGTATCGTCGTTGGTTTTAGTCTACTAGAAGATTCGAATCTTTAGAGGCCAAGTGGTTAGAGCGTTGGAAATTGGAATACTAAACGCGGGGTCCCTGGTTCAAATCTCGAAACAACACCTAAGTTCTTTTCACAGCTCCACCTCTTTCGAAAGTCTGACAAACATCAAAAAGCAACAATGTGGTAAAAATAATAACTTTGCACACACAAATGATGGGAGAACCAAGTTTTGAGGAAATTTAAGTTACCCAATTTAATTTATTGAATTTTTACTTTTGGAATTCTTTAACTCAGAGTGCACCATCATAACAATCGGTTTGTTCCCTTTATCCTTATTTCGAATTCAATTAGGTTAATGTCTAAGGTTTTGGTTCTCACATACATTTTAATATCGCCTTATATTCTCATATTGGATACAAATTCGCATTGTTCAAGCTAATTACTTAATACATATAGCTTAATGCCTTTTTGTATGAACTGTTAAGGAAAAGCTTATATTAAAACAGCCACTCGGGTATGTTTGTGAGAAAAGGCTAAGATTCTAGTGCCAAAGAGAATGTTGGCCGACAAATTTGTATTTTTTAGCTAATGCGTTGCAAATTGATTTCAAACTGCGCTAGTGAAGTAGATACCTACTGGAATTCCTTCATAACGGTGTCAATTCAGTTCTGTACCTATAAAATGTCAGTCGAAAATTATTTAGAATGTGGGTTAGAGAAAATGTGTCTATAGGTTGACAAAAATGCGTGACATCTTCAGTCCAAAATTATTGACTTTTATGCAACTAATAACCGTTACGGTTAAAGTCTTTAAACAGCATTAAACATTAAACAGCACGGCACCCTGTTGTGTTATATATTTTATTTATATGTACCTATGTTATAACATCTATGATAAGACTACTTTTAAACGGACCTGACCTAACCTGACCTTATAGGATACAACTTCACAGAAAAAAGTGTGAGTTTATTTGGTCGCCGTTTCCAAATTCAATCATGGAAAGGAAGTTTTTCGAGCGAACCAACATCTTTGCATTTTGTTTACTCTTCTATTTTGTTGTTCTCCCCCGTTTTTCAAGTCACGACGTCAAACCAGCAGATGCGAGCGACAGGGAATACCAAATAAGAATGTAGAAATAAAGAATGAGTGGACGAGAAGGAGGACATTTTTAAGTGGATTTTGTTTTCTTTTTTTAAGCTAAGGAATACTCGAAGTAACATCACACCGTCGTTGGTCCCTTAAGCTGCCACATTCGTAGAAAAAATTTATTTATATACGCTTAACCTGTCAATGTGTATCTGAGGGAAGTTTTACAGAAAAAAACAACAAAAAAAATAAATTGATTTTTTTTTTGGGGTGAAAATTAAAATCATCATCAGCATGCGCCCCTATATTCATCTGCTAATACACTCCCATACTACTATATCATTTTAGACACATACAGTACATTCTGGTACATGCCCAAGCCTTTCTCCTTCGTACATAGAGACAGAGAAAATGAAAACTCTAAATGAAATAAAATTCGATTGGGAATGAGAAATGGGATTCGTACACATAAAAATCGGAGAATATAGTATACATACCTTTACATCCTTATAGACGACGGCTGGCCTATCCTCTCCTCCTCTACAATTATAGCCCGACTAAGAACGGAACCAATAGGTATGTAGTATATTGATTATAATCGATGGATAAGACAAAGGCACCGCTTTTAGGCGTGCGGTTTGTCGATCTAGAAATCTTCAATTAAAGCGCAATCACGACTTTTTGAACGCTTGCGGGATATGCTTATTGCTTTGCAGAAGATACGTTTAACCGGGCAGACTAGAATAAGCAAGTGTCTAATGCATGCGTTTGCCGTTTTGTCGTTTGCGCTAAGAAGTGAGGAGAGAAAATCAATCAGTATTGATGATTTGTTAGCTTTGGGTATGGTAATCGTTATGCTTATAAACAAAAATTAAAAAAATCTCAGGGTGGTGGGAGATGGGTCGTCGTTAGGTATAGATTCACTATAAGTGATTATGTTGTGTTTTCAATATTATATATTTGTATTTTGTTTTTGTACTTATTATCATAACATGCTGATAGTAAAAATAGGAGCAATGTTTCGAGTAGAACGTTGGATAGAGTGTGCATCATGTCTAAAAAATTGGGACAATATAAATAAGAGCATCGGAAAGGACACACTCTTTTAGTAAAATACCACCTCCTTTTCCAAGATAGCAGCGGAAGAATTAACACGATAGTAATAACGCTGGCATCTACAATGCCAGTTTGGATGGACAGAGCGAAAACTTACATGAGCTGCTCCAACACATTCGGACAAAAGATGATTTAGAAATCTCAAGGATTATTATTAAAGACACTTGATCAGAGAGCTAATGGAAACACTCAATCTAGGGGTATCTAGTAAACTGGACCTACAGGTTTCGGGGTTGTGTCGTCAGGGTAACTTCCTAACTACATACAAAGACAACAGTCAGATTACAGATCCCCTCATATAAAGACTCACTTTCACGAGTATGCTCATCACACGCTGTACACGCTGTACACACTGGGTGCAAAAACACGAATCAAGAAATACGATGGATAGAAATATAGGATAAGGAAACAAAAAAAAGAAACATTCTATATATAAAAAAGCTGTAACCAATGTGGATATATTGTGGATATATCCGGCTCAGGTTAAGAATTATTTATTTTAATATGTTTAGTGATCGTTTTGTTGTGATCTGCTAAATCACCCCTACCAATGAGACAATTTTAAGGCCACCTGGATAAAGTGAACATTGTATTTTAGGATTACAATGCGAAAATATTCAGATTATTTGGAAAACTCAGCCCTTATGGCAGTTGATAAAAAAGTGGAACGCATTGGTCTTGGAAGATCAAAAACCCTTGACTTAATATCACAGGTGATATCAACTACTTTGGTGTAGTTAAAGAGTTCATCCATCTTGCAATCAACTTCAACCCCACGAATTTTTCGGTTTAGCGAAACAAGTGGGAGTTAAAAGTCGAAGTGCTCTACAGGGCCCTTATCCTACCATTCCCAGACAAGTGCTGGACAATAAGCAAGAACCATCCGACACCTTCAAACGAAAAATTTTTTGTCGCATATTTGGTCGTGTATACGAGGGTGGTGAATGGAGGAGAAGATACAAGAACGAGCTTTATGAGCTGTACCAAGAAGTTGATGTAGTACAAAAGGCAAAGCCTATTCGACTGCATTGGCTGGGCTATATTAAGCGAATGAACAAGAATGCTCCAGGTAAGATTATCTTCAAATCCCAGCCTTCATGTTGGAAACGACAAAAGAGACCATACTTATACTGAATAACGGGCACAATAATTTTCGAATATTTGACTTGACCGATTTGACCGAATCAGATATTTATACCCTATCCCATAGGGGATATATTAGTTTTGATACTTAGTTTGTAACATATGAGAGGCTACAATCCGCTATGCGGATCGTTGAATACCCTATCCCATCCCATCCTTTAAATTAATATCCTCAAAATATAGGCCTTATGGCGATGAAAAACAGAAAATGACATTGTCACAATATATTGCTCAGACAGTTTCTCAAAATCTTTTGTGGTTCGACAAAAAACAACGTATTTCTATTGCTAATGCCTTGGGATTGGGTATACAAATGGTTTTTGTAAGAAAACGCCCCTAAAATTTGGGCGTAGGTGAAAATGATCTATGAACAAAATGTTTATATTACCATTGCGGAAGTATTTGCATCAAAATTTTTTTCGAAAGTTTTAAAATTTAAAAAAAAAACGTTTTTTACTAAAAACGCCCCCAAAAAGTGGGCGTGGCAAAAAACTTTGTATTGACGAAATATAGATATTAGGATTGTCTAACTATGTTGCTAACACACTTTTTTGAAATTTCTTACGGTTTGGCTTAAAACTACGTTTTTTCTAAAAGGGGGCGTGGCAGTGGGCGGATTTTAAAACTTTTTACACTTGTTCTGGTGACTCGGCCAAGGATCCTATATACCAAATTTCATTATCCTAGCTCAAAATTTAAGGCCCAAAAATCGGTGACGAACAGGCAGACGGACGGACGGACAGACAGACATGGCTAATTCGACTCAGCTAGCGATTCTGAGTCGATCCATATACTTTGAGGTATATGTAGTTAATTATTTCTCTATGTTACAAACTAAGTATCAAAACTAATATACCCCTATGGGATAGGGTATAAACATAGAGAAATAATTAAGCTACATATACCTCAAAGTATGTGGATCGACTCAGAATCGCTAGCTGAGTCGAATTAGCCATGTCTGTCTGTCCGTCCGTCCGTCTGTCTGTTCGTCACCGATTTTTGGGCCTTAAATTTTGAGCTACGATAATGAAATTTGGAATATAGGATCCTTGGCCGAGTCACCAGAACAAGTATAAAAATTTTTAAAATCCGCCCACTGCCACGCCCCCTTTTAGAAAAAACTTAGTTTTAAGCCAAACCGTAAGGAATTTCAAAAAAGTGTGTTTGCAACATATTTAGACAATCCTAATATCTATATTTCGTCTATACAAAGTTTTTTGCCACGCCCACTTTTTGTGGGCGTTTTCTTACAAAAACCATTTGTATACCCCCTCCCAAGGCATTAGCAATAGAAATACGTTGTTTTTCGTCGAAACACAAAAGATTTTGATTAACTGTCTGAGCAATATATTGTGACAATGTCATTTTCTGTATTTCATCGCCATAAGGCCTATATTTTGTGGATATTAATTTTAAGGATGGGATGGGATAGGGTTTTCAACGATCCGCATAGCAGATTGTAGCCTCTCATATGTTTTTCTTTGGGGTTCTTTAATGTCACTGGTCTTAAAAGACTTAAGGAAAAGAGTGCGGGAACTGAATGATCGAAGTTCTCGATAAAACGATTGAAAATATGGTAGTTGAATTAAATGGAAATTAACAATAGCGGGGTAACTTGACTTTCATCTTAAAACTGTAATAGAAAAACATATGAGAAGGCTACAATCCACTGTGCGGATCATTGAACATCCTATGGGATGTGATCTGTAAAACTTATATCCCCAAAAAGTGGACAAGGCTTAAAACACGATGGGGATTAAATATAGAAAATGACATTGTCACAACAAATTTTTCATATAGTTTATAAAACACTTTTACGGTTCTACAAAAGACAAGGTTTTTCTCCTGCATATGTTATGGGGTAGTGTATAAAAACGGATTTTATATAAAAAGGCATACAAGAAGTAGGCGTGGGTTAAAATCGTGGGTTAAAATCCGTCCGTCCGTCCGTCTGTCTGTTCGTCACCGATTTTTGGGCCTTAAATTTTGAGCTAGGATAATGAAATTTGGTATATAGGATCCTTGGCCGAGTCACCAGAAAAAGTGTAAAAAATTTTAAAATCCGCCCACTGCCACGCCCCCTTTTAGAAAAAACGTAGTTTTAAGCCAAACCGTAAGGAATTTCAAAAAAGTGTGTTTGCAACATATTTAGACAATCCTAATATCTATATTTCGTCTATACAAAGTTTTTTGCCACGCCCACTTTTTGGGGGCGTTTTAAGTAAAAAACGTTTTTTGTCCTTATTTTAAAACTTTCGAAAAAAATTTTGATGCAAATACTTCCGCAATGGTAATATAAACATTTCGGCAATAGATCATTTTCACCTACGCACAGTGGCCGAAATACCCCATCTAGCGGCGCTTTAGCGAAATTTTAAAATTCAGAATTCGCAAACTTTTTTTTTTTTTTTGTGAAAATTTAAACCCCAACGGATTTTTTTCAGTTTTCTTTTTTGTTTTGTTCGTAATATTCGCACAGCTGTGAGCATTCAAACTTAACACGTGTTTTAGCAAGTACAATAACTATTTTTGAGGTTAGTTCAAGTGCAATTTTG
Organism: Rhingia campestris; assembly: GCA_932526625.1. NCBI lineage: Eukaryota > Metazoa > Arthropoda > Insecta > Diptera > Syrphidae > Rhingia > Rhingia campestris. Next base: position 141,503,788 of record OW052182.1, on the reverse strand, counting down.
TTGACAGCAAAAAATTAGATATTAAATTTTTTAATAAGATTTGCGATTTTATTTTAATTAAAAGGTATGTATTAAATAAAAAAAAATTGGTTTGTGATCTGTGATTGTATGTTTTAGTGCTTAACAGTTGAAAAAGAAAATGTCCTTTGTGAAAATGTTTTTAGATATGAAATCCAATTTTGTGTGGAATAAAAGTAGGGTGGATTCGACCGGATTCGGTTCACTATTTGCATAGTTTGTTTAAATGGGTTGTTATCTATGTCAAGTTAAAAAATAGGCTGCAAGTTTTTGCTAAGTTTTGTTTTTTTTCGTTTTTTAGTTACAATGGCAGAATCTAAACGAACACTTTTTTTAATATGGCATAGTGAACCAGTGCCAACAAAAAAAAGTTTAATGGTCGAAAATCATGTATTTTGTAATGTGATTGATCGCTCGAAATATAGCGAAGAACAATACCACCAAATTAAAAAACAATTAAGTAATTTTAAAAGCAAACTAGTTCAAAAGTGGAAAGAAAGTCATAGAGTTTTGGCAGTGTTCGAAGAGCGAAATAAGATGTGGTTGGATGAAGACATTATTTTCCCAAATCCAGCCGTTGCCCAACGTAAAGAGAAACCTTTTTCAGAGTGCACGAGCAAGACTCAAAAAAAAAATTGCATCAATCGCCAATGAAACACCGAACCAAGAGTTAATGGTAGCGGCGAGCGTTAGTCTTTACAAGGCTGGAAAAAGAAGCGCTTCACAGTTGGTTTCAAAGTTATGTTCAGAATCTGCAATAGCTCCAAAAATGCTTAAATCTGTAGACTCTGAAACAAAAACCCATATTCCGTATACACCTGAGGAAGCTTTAGCTCTTTATACTGATGGTGGATACTCAAAAAGGTCATACAAGCTTATGCAATCTGGTGCCAAAGAACGAAACTGCAATATTTATCCAAGCTACGATGTGTTGGTTAAAACTAAAACGGAGTGTTACCCCAGTGACATACACGTAACTAAACGTTCAGCTGAAGTTGGCTTGCAAAGTCTCGTAGACCATACTGTTGCACGTATAGTACAAGGCTTTTCAACAGCTTTTGAGGATCTCTTGACTGTGGGCAATAATAACGATTGCATAAAAGCAATATTTAAATGGGGCTGTGACGGTAGCAGTGGGCATTCTACTTACCGTCAACGTTTCAGTGTTTCTGATACTGGAACAATTGATGAGCATTTATTTGCTGTATGTATTGTTCCATTACAAATTAAAAACGGACCCGCAATACTATGGCAGAATAACCGGCCTTCTTCAACTCGGTTTTGCAGACCCATTAAAATAATTTTTGAAAAAGAGTCAACGGATTTAGTTAAGGCTGAAATAGAAAATGTAAATAGAGAAATTGCACAAATTCTGCCGACAAAATTAGGTTTTTTTGAAGTAAAACACGAATTTCATTTGACCATGATCGATGGAAAAGTGTTTAATACCATAGCGGAGTCATCATCACTGGCTTGTGGAATATGTGGGGCGACACCAAAATTGATGAACAATCTAAATTTAGTTAGACTGAGACAGCCACAAAACCACTTGTACGAATATGGATTGTCGACACTTCATGCTTGGATACGGTGCTTTGAGTGTATAATTCATATCGCCTATAGAATACCGATCAAAACTTGGCAAATTCGTGGAGAAAATAAAGAAATTGCTCAACAAACCAAAAGAAAAATTCAACTTGAACTAAGAGAACAAATGGGTATATTGGTGAACATTCCAACAACAGGTTCGGGGAATACAAACACTGGGAATACCGCCAGAATGTTTTTCGAGCAGCCAACCTTGGTGTCTATAGTGACTGGCGTACAAGTGGAACTTATAAAAAGGTTTGGTTTAATATTGCGCACAATGGCATGTGGGTATGCAGTTAACGTAGAGGCTTTTCGCATATATGCCTGGGAAACAGCAAAAATATTTGTTTCCGAATACCCTTGGTTTTATATGCCTCCATCCGTACATAAAATATTAATACATGGAGCAGATATTATAGAACAAGTTTCGCTACCAATAGGAATGATGTCAGAAGAGGCACTTGAGGCATGAAATAAAGATTTTCGTAAATTTAGGCTGAACCACACTCGAAAAGACTCGAGATTGCATACAATGGAAGACTTACTGCACGCTCTATTGGTTTCGTCGGATCCTTTTATTACATCTAAATCTAAAAGCACCTCGAAATACTCCAAAAAACACATCAAATTAGATGAGGAGGTCAAGCTGCTTCTTTTAAATATAAATGACTTACCTGACAGTTGCGACTCTGAATAGTTTTTTTTATTTTCTTTTAAACTGTAAAAAAATATGCAGCAGAAACCTTTTTTTTTAAATTGAAAAAAAAAAATGAAAAAACGTATTCTAACATTTTTATTTTTTTTATATTTTAAATATGGGTAAAAATATATATAACCAACTAAATGACCGATTATTAAGTTGTAATTATTGTTTTTTATTGATTAAAAAAAATTTAAAATACCAATTTTTTAGAAATTTTATCTTAAACCACGGATTTGGTAAATATGACCTTTGACCCTTAAAAAAAAATCTTGTTGGACACCATTTTAATAGGAACCTCATTAGCTTTAAAATGAGATTTTGTTAAATTCTCGTTGCATTAAAAATGACAAAGATATGGCCAATAACGTAAGACTGCTTAAGTAAGATTTTGATGTTTTTTTTTCACTTTTCATGACCTGGTATCTCCGGAACCATTTGGTCCAGCAATCCCAAAGTTTGTATTTGTCTTAACCATGTAGAACACAATATTTATACCGAATTTAGTCAAGCTTGGAGTGCGTCAGGTCCATAATGTCTATTTTATTGGTTAGGTATATATGGATCTACCCATATACTTAAAAAAACAAAAAAAAGATAAAATTTAATGAATGGTTTATCTTTAAATATATATGAATTAAAAAAAAAAAAAAAACTCATTCACAATTTTTTATATTTTTAAAGTTATTTACAAAGCGCCGCTAGATTGGGTATTTCGGCCACTGTGCTACGCCCACATTTTGTGGGCGTTTTCTTACAAAAACCATTTGTTTACCCCCTCCCAAGGCATTAGCAATAGAAAACCGTTGTTTTTTGTCGAACCACAAAAGATTTTGATAAACTGTCTGAGCAATATATTGTGACAATGTCATTTTCTGTATTTCATCGCCATAAGGCCTATATTTTGTGGATATTAATTTTAAGGATGGGATGGGATAGGGTTTTCAACGATCCGCATAGCAGATTGTAGCCTCTCATATGTTTATACCCTATCCCATAGGGGTATATTAGTTTTGATACTTAGTTTGTAACATAGAGAAAGAATTTAGCTACATATACCTCAAAGTATATGGATCGACTCAGAATCGATAGCTGAGTCGAATTAGCCATGTATGTCTGTCCGTCCGTCTGTCTGTTCGTCACCGATTTTTGGGCCTTAAGTTTTGAGCTAGGATAATGAAATTTGGTATATAGGATCCTTGGCCGAGTCACCAGAACAAGTGTAAAAAGTTTTAAAATCCGCCCACTGCCACGCCCCCTTTTAGAAAAAACGTAGTTTTAAGCCAAACCGTAAGGAACTTCAAAAAAAAGTGTTTGCAACATATTTAGACAATCCTAATATCTATATTTCGTCCATACAAAGTTTTTCGCCACGCCCACTTTTTGGGGGCGTTTTTAGTAAAAAACGTTTTTGTATAAATTTTAAAACTTTCGAAAAAAATTTTGATGCAAATACTTCCGCAATGGTAATATAAACATTTTGTCCATAGATCATTTTCACCTACGCCCACATTTTGGGGGCGTTTTCTTACAAAAACCATTTGTATACCCCATCCCAAGGCATTAGCAATAGAAATACGTTGTTTTTTGTCGAACCACAAAAGATTTTGAGAAACTGTCTGAGCAATATATTGTGACAATGTCATTTTCTGTTTTTCATCGCCATAATGCCTATATTTTGAGGATATTAATTTTAAGGATGGGATAGGATAGGGTATTCAACGATCCGCATAGCTGATTGTAGCCTCTCATATGTTTTTCTTCGGGGTTCTTTAATGTCACTGGTCTATGAGAGCAAGCCACTGACTCTGCAAAAACTTAAGGAAAAGAGTGCGGGAACTGAATGATCGAAGTTCTCGATAAAACGATTGAAAATATGGTAGTTGAATTAAATGGAAATTAACAATAGCGGGGTAACTTGACTTTCATCTTAAAACTGTAATAGAAAAACATATGAGAAGGCTACAATCCACTGTGCGGATCATTGAACACCCTATGGGATGTGATCTGTAAAACTTATATCCCCAAAAAGTGGACATGGCTTAAAACACGATGGGGATTAAATATAGAAAATGACATTGTCACAACAAATTTTTCATATAGTTTATAAAATACTTTTACGGTTCTACAAAAGACAAGGTTTTTCTCCTGCATATGTTATGGGGTAGTGTATAAAAACGGATTTTATATAAAAAGGCATACAAGAAGTAGGCGTGGGTTAAAATCGTCTATAGACGAAATGTTCATATTAATATTACCAATGATTCTGCATCAATGTTTTTTGAATTTTTTTTTTTTTTGTTTACGCTGGGAGGTGGTAATCTTCCAAAGACGAAACCGAGCCCGTACTCAGTAACAGTGTGGTGATTTCTACCCACTAAACCCCTTCTCCCGTCTTCCCGTTTTCCCTGCGTTACAACCTTCTTGGCATTTCATTGTTTCTTATGTACCATGGTGCATTTACTATATTCCGTAGAACTTTGTTTTGCATGTGCATGCCCACAGCTGGAGCCCGTAGGTCCATACTGGTTTTAGAATTTGCTTATAAAGCAGTAATTTATTGTAATTTGACAAACAAGAGTATTTCCCTATAAGCCAATACATTTTACTGTAGCGCATATTTAGTTCTTCTCTTTTTTTCTTTACATGTGCTTTCCAGCGCAGTTTTGCGTCTAGTGTCATGCCTAGATATTTGGCTGTGTTTGCGTAATCTACTTCTTTATCATTTATGAATACAGGTATGTGCTGAACATTTTTATTTGTAAAATTTATATGGACCGATTTTAGGTCATTTAGTTTAATTTGCCAATTTTTTGTCCATTTTGTTATATTGTTCACTGCCTTCTGTAGTTTTTTTGTCGCTACTTCGACAGTTTCTCCCACAGCAAGTACAGCTGTATCATCTGCAAATGTTGCCACAGTTGTTTCATCACTGTTCGGCAAGTCGCTAGTAAATAAGAGATATAACACAGGAGAGAAATAAAAGCCGGTGTACCACAAGGAAGTGTGTTCCTTGTGGTACACCGGCTTTTATTTCTCTTAATGTGGAGTAGTCATTTCCTTGTTTAATTCTAAAGAATCTCTCTAATATATAGGACTCTAAAATTTCTGAAAATTATTTTGGCAGATGCTTTTGCAATTTATAGATCAGTCCTTTGTGCCATACTTTATCGAAAGCTTGTGCTATATCGAGAAATATAGTAGAGCATATCTTTTTTTCTTCAAATGCTTTTTCGATTTTATCTGTTATTCTATGCACCTGATCGATCGTTGAGTGTTCACTTCTAAAACCAAATTGATGGTTTGGGATTAGCGATTTTTCTTCGATTATTTTGATCAGGCGTTTATTCAACATCTTTTCGAATAACTTGGACAACATAGGTAGTATATACTACCTATACTACATAGGTAGTATAGATATCTTCGCATAATTCTTCGCTTTCTTGACAGTCTTTATCTTCATATGGTTGAAAGACGCCTTCAAGATATTCAGCAAATAAATTAGCTTTTTCTTGGTTGCTTTTTGCCCAGTTACCTTCACTGTTTTTAACTGGTGGAATGTGAGCAATTGGTCTTTTCATTTTTTTTGTTGCCTTCCAGAGTGAGTACTCGGTACTAGAGTCATTTGTAAGATTGGTAAGGTATTTTTTGAGAGACTCATTTTTAAATTCTCTTATCGATCTTTTAACCTGGTTGTTTAGATTATTCAGTATTGTTTTGTCTCTGGGCGCCCTTGTTTGTTGCCAACGTTTTCTAGCTCGTCTCTTTTCCGTAATTATATCACATATTACTTTTGGATACGAGTTTTGTTGGATTTTAATTTTCGTTTTAGGTGTTGCAGCCCATGCAGCTCTTTGGATATTAACAGTTAATATTTGAACAGCATCTTCTAATTGTTCTTCTGTTCCAATTGTTTCTAAGAGCTGAATACTATCCTCTAGATGCTGCCTGAAGTAGTTCCCGTCAGTCAGCTTATTTCCTAGCCTTGGGCTATCTTCTTTACTAGTGATTTTATCGCCAAGTGTTAAAAGTATTGTGGAATGATCTGAGTCGAGATCAGGCCCTTCTTCTACCTTTATATTGTTAGACGAGATATTCTTTGTTACGAAGAAGTCGACAAGATCAGGGATTTTGTTTCTATCTGTTGGCCAATACGTAGGTTTTCCCGTTGAGTGATGCTTGCCGCTAATTTCGTTTATTGCTTCATAGAGTTTTCTTCCTTTTGTATTTGTCAGTACTTGTTTTTGGCATTAAAATCTCCCCCTGCAATAAATCTATTGCTAAATATTCGGAAGAGACCTAAAAAGTCATTTTTCTTTAGATTGTAACTGGGAGAACAGTAAATTGATGCAACTGATATAGTTTGTCCACTTTTCGTTCGAATGTTAACAGAAATTCCTTGTATCGCACATGATTGGAACTTGGCATCTATATGGTGATCGATCGTTTTCTTTACTATAACTGCAGCCCCGCATTTTGCTGAATTATGGGGATGTGGGGAGTGATATAATTCATAGTTTAAAGTTTGTATCGAATTTTAAGTGCGTCTCAGAGACAAGACATATATCTATTTGGTCCATGTCGAGGGCTACTTGGATTTCATCCTTACGGTTCTCGATACCATTAGCATTCCATTCCAAGATTTTTAAACTATCCATCATGTTCTTCTTTTTTGTGCAGCCTTGTTATTGCTGCTTTTTTTCTCAAGGAACGAGATTCTTTCTAATATAGCTTTATTGCTTTTATCAATGCTTTCTATTCTACTTAGGATTTTTTCCATGAACGTTTCCATATTATTATTTAATTTAGTGTTAGTTGTAGTTATCGTTTTTGCGACATTATCTACTGTTTTCGATGCAGCCTGTGCATATGTCAATACTGTACCCGCTCCTGTTTTTGGTACTAACGTCTTTTTGGTATTTTTATCGGCTATGGGTAGTTCTTTTGGCGCTCGCAACTGCAAGTCCTTTATGTCCTTAGGTGCGTCCTTTTTTGTATTTGGCATAGCTTGTTTATGCTTTTTGTCTTTTGCTAATTGAATCTGTTTTGCAACTAAGCAGCCTCTATAGTTGGCTGGATGCTTTTCGTTGCAATTAGCGCATTTTGTTGGTTCGTCTTTTTTCTTCATACAATCTTTAGTATGGTGGTTTCCTGCACACTTTACGCATCTTGGATTAGAGCTGCAGTATTTATTGGTATGTCCATACTTTTGACAATTCTTGCACTGTGGTACAAGTTTTGATTTCTTTACGGCATGAATCTCTACCTTCATTCCAAGGATGTCTTTAATATCGTATATCTTTTTGATATTTTCGTCGTGCTCAAAAGTTAGCATAAACATTGGAAGCGGTACTTTGCTTTTAGATTTTAGCATATTGACAGCTTCTAGTATCTTTAGGTTTTTCCTTCTTAGATCTGTAATTACACTCTCTGGCGAGCATGAGAAGTGTAGTTTCTTTACAACAACCTTAATTGGCCTAGTTTGCTTATTCTCATAAGAGTACCATTGGACCTTTTTTTGGTTAAGTATTTTGGTGAGTCTCCTATAAGAATCTTCTTCATCTACATTTATTTTAATGTCATTACCATTTATTAGCATTGTATTAGCTTTAATTTTATTTTCCTCCAATGACTTAACTAAGCTTTCATACTTTGTAATTTCCAGAGCAATAATTGGAGGAGGTTTGACTGGCGTTTGAATTTTATTTTCTTTATTTGGAACATAATTCGTAGCTTGATAGCTTTCTTTCGGAGATGAGATCTTTGGGGATGTGCTCATTTTCCGTTTTTAACTTTCTCTTACAAAGAGAAAGATATTGTTTTCGTGAAAATTTTCGACCTCGAGATTTTGATTGATTCTAACATTACGATGATAGCGGAGCCTAAAAAAGTGGTTTTTGGAATTCCGTCCGTCGGTCCGTCGGTCCGTCGGTCCGTCTGTCTGTAATGGTCTCCCCAGCCTAAACGGCTAGACCGATTTTCTTCAAACTTCGTATCCAAGCTTATTTTAGTCATAATTCTAGGCCATTTTTTTTGTTTGCTTTTAGCCATGTTAATAAGGGTACCTGCCATATAAAAATTACAGATAACCTCAATTTTCTCGAAAACGGCTCTAACGATTTTGATTAAACTTTATATATACTATAAGCATATTAGTTCCAACAAAACTGCATACCCAGTTTTTTCGAGAAAATCCATATAGCGGATTTTGTCATATAGGCCATATAAGGAAAATTGATAATTTCTCGCAAACTATTATGTCAAATTGAGTGAAATTTAATATATATACTACTATTACAGCTTGAAGCAATTCCACATAATTAGTTTTAGCCCAACTATCACTAAACGGAATTTTCAGTTTTGGCCAATAACGAAAAATCATTATTATTCCCATAGACACCGATTCCTTCAAATTTCTTAGTAAACGTTCGTATAATCACATTTCGACATTATTCATATCATTTTAAGCATTAATAATCAAAATGCGTTCTATTTGATCCAACACCCAACTCGCTGTGAAAGAGAAAGTTTCGTACGACCCAGTCGTGCACCCACCACTCGTTTATTTTTGTTCCCGTTTTTGGGTTTACTTTCTGTCTCTTTCAGTAGTTCTTCCTCATCAGTTGAGAACTCAACTACTTTAATTATTTCTTTTTCTTTGTTTTGGCTGTTGATCTGATTTTTCAACATTTGCAACTCCTGCTTTAAACTATTAATTTCTTGGATTAATGTCTCGTTTAGTTGCTTAAACCCATCTCTTTCCTTGCAGACTTCTGAATATTTAGCATTCAGAGTTTGGTTTTCATCTATTCTACATGACGATGGGGGTGATCTGTATATCCTCTTACTTTTTCCAAAAGGGTTCTCGGTAAGCAATAAATGGCCCCCCCAGAATCCTTGGGACCGACCTCCGAAGAGGGTGGATTTACCACTTTAAATGGCATACCACCTGGGGTATTAAAATCTTTTGTTTTGTTCATTGCATGTTTTAATTTTAACTTTCTTGAAAAGTTTAAACGGCTTGGATTATAGTCGCCTTTTACGACAGGCATGCCTACCTTGGGTGCACAGCCGCTCCTAACATGGAGAACAGACGCTGACCAGGGAGCCGCCCAATATGGGTCAGACGCTTCTGGGTTATTGTAACTAGGGTCCGCGGGGTCGTTGTTCCCGTTACCTCTCTTTCTTTAGAGAAGTACCCTTGCGGGTTTTGAAAATTTAAAAAAAAATTGACCGGAAAAGGTTTTTTTTATTAAAAACGCCCCCAGAATGTGGGCGTGGCAAAAAAACTTTATATGAACGATATATAGATATTAAGATTGTCTAAATATGTTGTTCAGAAACATTTTAAAAATTCCTGTATCTATGGTTGGGTGTTGTAGAACGAGGATAGACTCTGATTGGCTTTAATTTGGCAAAGCCCCGTGCTCGCAACTCGGACTACACATCATATGTGCTTATTTTTACCTCCAAGTGGTAACTATCGGCTACTGGTCTCATCACACCGGATTTGATTTGCTAAACGATAAGTGCGAGTGTTGATAACAAGACGTAAAACAGCAACACTATTATCGCCCTGGTCGGAATGGCGCGGAATGAATACCCGGTCTGCCGTCCCAGGTAAACCTGGATAAGCTGCTTCGACATGTTCGGACAACAGGTTATCTAGGAATTTCAATGGTAAGTCAGGTCTCTTGAACAGGGATGGTGGAGGATGCACCTGGAATGTCAGAACATTTAACAGGAGATGCAGACGAACAACTAGCGGAAGCCCTAAACTGCTACAAAGCAGATATTACTGCCATCCAGGAAATACGATGGGATGGGCTGGGCAAAAAGAGGATGAAAAACTGTGACATATACTACGGACCGTGTTATAGTGAGCAGAAACAGCGACTATTCGGATGCGGATTTGTCATAAGTGCCAGACTTAGGCAAGAAGTCTTATGTTTCCAAGACATTAGCGAACGCATAGTAACAATCCGCATCAAGGCCAAATTCGCCAACATAAGCCTTATATGCGCTCACGCTCCGACGGAAGAAAAAGATGATATAGCTAAGGACTGCTTCTACGAGCTTCTCGACAAAACCTATGAGCGACTACCGAAGTACGATGTTAAAATCGTGCTGGGAGATTAACTACTGCAAAGGTAGGAAGAGAATACATTATAAGCAGTATTGTCGGAAAATATAGCCAACACGACAACACGTCTGTTAACGGACTTAGGCTAATTGACTTCGCTACGGAACGAAATCCACTATAGCCAGCACACGGTTTCCTCACCTCGATATCCATAAGGGAACATGGCGGTCTCCAGATCAACGAACAGTCAACCAAATTGATCACATTGCGATAGACAAGAGACACGCATCCAGTAATTTGGATGTCCAAACATTCCGAGGTGCTAATATCGACTCGGACCACTACCTTGTTGCAGCTAAGGTAAGGATGCGGTTATCCACCACGCCACAACAAACCAGAAATACTGTGAAAAAATTTAATATCGAAAGACTGCAATCGCAAGAGACCACCAAGGCATTCGCGCAACGCGTATCCCTTAACCTCTCGATTCAAACCATACCACCAGCATCTAATGTCGAAGAACAATGGCAACGATGCCAACAAGCCATCAGATCAGCCGCAACTGATGTTCTAGGTTTCTCGCGGACACCAACAAGAAACCCCTGGTTTGATGAAGAATGCCAACAGATGCTCGCAGCCAAGAACGAGCCCTACAAGGCTAAAAAAAAAACGAATCCACTCCCGCCGACGAGCTAGCGAGCGGAGGATCATGCCTGTCCGCAAGATGGCTGGACACCCCTCCTATCAATCTGCCCGGACTGGCCTAAGGGTCCAGTGGCGCGATGGTTAGTGCGATGAACTGCCACTCAGAAGGTCTGGGTTCGATTCCAATCCGTAGTAACACCTAAATGAGTTTTCACTGGCCCTCCTCTCGTGATGATCTGACAAATATTCCAAGTAGTATGAATTGTCAAGATTGTCTTTTTTCCCGTCCCATTCCATCATATTTCCTGTATGGCAGTAATTACTGCTTTGTTATAGCTTAGGGCTTCCCCTAGTTGTTCGCCTGCACCTCTCCTGTTTATGGTTATTGTTCTCAAATTCCCGGTGCTGATATGAATGTCGTTGTCCTTTTTTCGTTTAGCAGAGTTGTCAGTGGCGCGATGGTTAGTGCGATGAACTGCCGCGCAGAAGGTCTGGGTTCGATTCCCAGCCGTAGAAACACCTAAATGAGTTTTCACTGGCCCTCCTCTCGTGATGATCTGACAAATCGTCCGAATAGTATAAATTGTAAAGTGTAGTATATTAAAATATATAAAGAAAATTCAAGTATTTGTAAATAGTGTGAACACCCCGTAATGAAAAGACTTTTCTTACTGTACTGTACTTTGTAAATGTCAAACGCAGCGAACTGTCACGATCAGAAAATAAATGAGACATAATTATTATAGACGCAGAAAAAGCCGGTTGTCTTCTTTAAATCGCCATCCATCCATTTTAATTTTTAGAAATAAATAAGGTTATAACTTTCAGAAGTGGGATAATCCAACACATAAACTTGGTGAAAGTGTTATTTCCAGTGTAACATCATGGAGAACAATCTTTTGAAAGCTGAACTAGTGGATGCCTTGGCGCTCGCCAAAATTGATGTGCCACGAGGCGCAACAGCTGCTGACCTTCGGAAATTGTTTGCAGAACATCGGAATAAAGTCGAAGCCGCATTAATGGCTAACAAAAGCGCTGATACCATTAATGCCAGTATGGGAACATCACCGAGTGCCTCTGTCATTGACACCACCACCGCCGTAACAATTTCCACCTATGTACCTCCGATGACCTCGTGGGCACGAGACACATCCTTCGTATCGCTTACAGACCCCGCTGAAGTGCCCGTTAGCAATATACCGATCGATACCGCAACACCGATTGCAATAAAAACACCGATTCATACCGCCGAAATCATTACCACCGCCGCACCGATTGTTTTGTCCGCTGCCCCAACTAATACCGATGATTCGATCAGCACCAATAATCCCAACTCGAGTAACGACGGTAAGGGGATAACAGAGGCTGATGTGCTAGAACTCGAGCTTGCCAATCTACGCCGACGACATGAAATTCTACGACTGCGTCAGGAAATTGAGGTTATGGAACGAGGCGCAAATACAAGCCGCCAAGAAGAAACCGTCGTACAACAAAGTCGCAGTATTCATTTCCATGACATCGAACATGCCATAATAAAATTTAGTGGTGAGGACCGTGGATATAGTGTAAATGATTTCTTTCGTCATCTAGAAGCGATATGTCATCAAGTGAACGCCGATGAATTGTTGAAATTCTTGACCCTACGAAACTCGTTAACGGGCGCTGCACGGCTGCTACTTGTTCGTGGCGCATTAACATACAATGAACTTAAGACGAGCCTTTTGAATGAATTTGGTCGATCAATTAGTCGTCAGGAGGTGTACCAATCACTACGCCACAGAAAAAAAAAGACTGATGAAAGTGTTCGTCGGTATGTTATGGAAATGGAGTCAATCGCTTCACGTAGTGACGTCAGCGAATACGAATTAGTAGCTTTCATACAAGAGGGCCTACACAACCGCATTTCTGACTACATATTGTTCGTCGGTGCGAAGAAACTCGCTGATCTTAAAGATGCTGTCAACATGTTCGAGCAACGACTGTCGATGAGAGGAGTTACAGAGGATGCAATTCGTCAAAATAAAACGAAAAGTGATGCAAGGCCCCAGCCGATGACGAAGACAACTGAAGATGGTATTCGTTGCTATAATTGTTCCCGAATGGGCCACATGAAAACCGAATGCCCCTACGAAGAACGACCACAAGGAGTGTGCTTTAACTGCTGGCAGTCCGGGCACACTCGGAAATCATGCAACAAACCGAGGCGAGTCCAGAAGTTGAAGTCTACCGTTGGCGCAGTCTCCGGAGAGAGAAATTGGGAAGACGACGTGGAAGAGCAGGACATAGCCGCCATTAGCTGTATTAATCTGGTAAGCGTTACCTTTAGAAATGCTCGAGAGGAATTTAGTGGAATAACAACTCTTTTGTCTCTTTTTGATACCGGTAGTCCGATTAATCTGATACGGAAGTCCATGGTCCCGTTTCCCGTGCGTGAAGTAAAGAACGAAACCGAATTTTGTGGACTCGGTAAAAATCGAATATGGACCTATGGTAAACTAATTTGCAAAATAACTTTTCGAAATCAAACTCATCTGATGACAGTTCTTGTTGTACCAGATGATACTATTCCAGTACCCCTACTATTGGGGCGATGTTTTTTAATGAAATTCAGTATTCGTTTATGTTCAGTAAAAAAAAAACCAATAAATATATTGCCACTTGAAGTCGGAAAAGTAAATTTAATAAATTCGGGCAAAAATAAAGAGTTGTGTTTCTGCTCATTAGTTTCGGGCATTTCAGAAAAATTAGCTTTAGCGACCATTGACTCGTCACCGTCTGCATTGGTAGAAGAATCCGAAAGTGCGAAGCCGTTAATAAAGGAACTAAGTGGTTGTAAGAATGACTATGACGAAGAAATTATGTTAGAAGGAATATCCAGAATTATGACAATCGACGTTCCTTGTAGTTTTAATGAGATAGATATTAATCCAGCCCTTAGAATTGAAGATGTCCAACGATTTAGACAGGTTGTTTTGAAAAACTATCTTGAACCCAATATAGAAGTTACCCCCTACGATTATGAGTTGACTATTCGATTGAACTCCGATGTCCCTTTCCATTTTCCACCACGAAGACTGTCTATAGGTGAACGTATTGCCCTCCGGAAGATAGTCAACGAACTTTTAGAGAAAGGAATAATAAGGCCAAGCGAGTCACCCTATGCTTCCCCTGTCGTAATGGTCCTGAAGAAAACTGGTGAATATAGAAAATGTGTCGATTACCGGGTATTAAATAAAAATACCATCCGAGACAATTTTCCTTTACCACTTATAGAATCGTGCTTAGAATACTTAGGAAAGAAAAGTTATTTCTCCACATTAGATTTGCGAAATGGATTTTTCCATGTGGGCGTCGCTGAAGATTCAAAAAAATATACCTCATTTGTGACGCCGGATGGGCAATTTGAATATAACCGTATGCCATTCGGGTTGAGGAACGCCCCTTCAGTATTCCAGCGCTACATACATTGTGCTCTGCGAGATTTAATTGAATCAAGAAAGATCATTGTTTACCTAGACGACATTTCCGTAGCTACGAGCGACTTTGAGTCGCATGTTGAAACGCTGACCGAGGTCCTACGACGACTAGCTAAACTTGGATTCGAGTTAAATTTAAAAAAATGTAAATTAGCTTACGAAACGGCTAATTTTTTAGGATACTCTGTGAACCGAGATGGGATACGACCAAATGAATCTCAAATACAGGCACTGTCGCGATACCCAATGCCAACGAATTTTAAGCAGGTTAGGTCGTGCCTTGGACTATTCTCATATTTTCGGAAGTTTGTTGCAAATTTTGCAAGAATAGCGCATCCCCTGCAGCGTTTGTTGAGAAGCGGGGTTAAGTTTGAAATCGACGAGAGTTGTAAACACGCCTTCAACGAGCTGAAGGACAAGCTCATGTCAGCCCCTGTTTTAGCTATTTACGACCCGGACAAAGAGACTGAACTACACACCGACGCGAGTAAAGTAGGATTTGGTGCAGTGTTACTACAAAGGCAGGAGGACGGTAAATTTCATCCGATATCATATTTCTCAAAGGCTACTTCACCTGAAGAATCGCGAATGCATAGTTTCGAATTAGAAACGCTAGCTATTATACATGCACTGGATCGCTTTGATATCTACTTAAGAGGAATCGTATTTAAAATAGTCACCGACTGTAATGCACTCGCCCTTACGTTAAGCAAGAAAAACATATGTCCGAAGATAGCCAGATGGGTTCTAAAGTTAGAATATTACGATTACAAGATCCAACACCGAAGTGGTATAATAATGGGTCACGTCGATGCATTGAGTCGATCTTATGACGTCAATCCAGAAATCCCCGAACTTGAAGATTTACAGGCCAAGGTCTTAGGAAGACTAGTCGCCGCCGTTTCCGAGGAGGAAAATATTCCAACCGACAATGATAGTTTCACTGACAAAAACAGTCCCACCGATGATGATGTCCCCACAGAAGATTTTTCAACCGAAGTTATTAGTATGCCAAGTAGGATACCATGTAGTACCGTTAGTGTTATGAATAAGGAGGAGACAGATTTTCTGATAAGAGTCACGCAGAATAGAGATGAAGAAATCGTACAGATAAGAGATCGATTAGAGAGAGAAGAGCAAGCTGGATACGAATTACGTGATGGATTAGTTTTTCGGAAAAACAATGCCAACACTTTGCTGTTGTATGTGCCATCCGAAATGGAGTGCAACGTTATACGCCTAGTACATGAGAAAATCTGCCATATGGGTATTGATAAGACATACGAAGAGCTAAAGAAAAATTACTGGTTTAAGAGAATGAAAGATAAAACCGAAAGATATGTAAAGAATTGCCTTCGCTGTATTATGTGCTCTCCTCCAGCTCGAATTAATGAACATAACCTTTACAATATCCCAAAGAGGCCCATTCCTTTCGACACGATCCACGTAGACCACTTTGGACCTCTGCCTTCGTTAAGTTCACAAAGAAAGCACATATTAGTAGTAATCGATTCTTTTACGAAATTCGTTAAGCTGTTTGCAGTGAAGTCAACAAGCACGAAAGAGGTTATCGCATGTCTAGATAAATATTTTATCAGTTACAGTAGACCGCGGCGTATAATCAGTGACCGGGGGTCATGTTTCACTTCGTTGGAATTCAGTTCGTATCTGTTGGAAAGAAATGTCGATCATGTTAGAATTGCAGTTGCATCTGCTCAAGCGAATGGCCAGGTGGAAAGAGTGAACAGGGTCCTCAAAACTATGTTGAGCAAAATGAGTGAACCGCTTAACCATGCAAATTGGTCAACGATGTTAACAGACATAGAGTTTGCCATGAACAATACAACCCATTGCAGTACCAAACAAACACCGAGCATGCTACTCTTCGGAGTTAATCAGCGGGGTAAGATGATAGACCGGCTGACAGACTTTTTGCAGGAGAAGCAACCAGAAGCATTACGAAACTTGGAAAATATACGAATGAATGCATCAACTGCCATCCAAAAGTCGCAAGACAACAACTTAAAATACTTTTTGGAAAGAAGTAAGCCAGCAAGGATATATTTTAAAGGAGACTATGTAGTGATTCGACATTTTGACACAACAGTTGGTACAAATAAGAAATTAAATGCGAAGTACCGAGGTCCTTACGTTGTTCACAAGGTTTTGCCCAATGACAGGTATGTCATCCGGGATGTAGATAATTGTCAAATCACCCAATTGCCTTATGAGGGCGTGGTTGAAGCTTCGCGCATGAGGAAATGGCTGGTGCAGTAGGGGTCGAGTCATGGTCGTGAGTTATTTTTGGTAACGCTATATCCATAAGTAATTCGATTGAGGTCAATCGAAAACTTCAGGATGGCCGAGTTGTAGTATATTAAAATATATAAAGAAAATTCAAGTATTTGTAAATAGTGTGAACACCCCGTAATGAAAAGACTTTTCTTACTGTACTGTACTTTGTAAATGTCAAACGCAGCGAACTGTCACGATCAGAAAATAAATGAGACATAATTATTATAGACGCAGAAAAAGCCGGTTGTCTTATTTAAATCGCCATCCATCCATTTTAATTTTTAGAAATAAATAAGGTTATAAAGGAATAGCTTATCTCAACTTAACCGTTCGGAGTCGGCATAAAACAGGAGGGCCCGCGATCGTGCAAGAAGTACACACGCACATTTTATTTAATCACAAAATGTTTATTGTTTATTGTCTTCATTTCTAATTAATGTTATATTTCTTGGTTAAGTTTTGATAAATAAACGCTGACCGTGGGTGATTTTAGTAAAAAAAAATTTAAAAGAGTTCGATCAACATTTTAAGAAAAAAATTGTACTCTAAAATCCATCTTATATATATGTGCAAATCAAGAAATATATAATTATTAAAATATAATTACTCAAGAAAAGTGAAATAAGTAGGAATACACTGTGAGTTAGTTAAATATTATTATGATCAGGAAGCGAGATGCATTCGAAAAAATGGCAATGATTGTAGATATATTCATGTGTCTAATAAAACTTCACTAATAACTATTTTTGTAGCGCAACAGTTAAAAAACCATATACCAATTAGTTACATCACATTGTATTTACATAATATGTCAACACTTATGTCAGTACTCGTTTAAGGTATCGTACATATTTATGATCCACTTCCTAGGATGAATCTATACCTCTTCAAGCGGAACGTTTGTCGATTAAATGATTTTCTTCTATAAAATCATTTTTGCTGCGATGAGGACCCAGCAAGCGCTGAAATAGAGGCTATGACGATTTATTGGCGGGAGATTTAATTGCAAACATGTTAAGGTATTCACGGAGCCGACCGTTGCGTTGTGCGGCCCAATGACGATTATCGTCATGCTGATATCGATTTTGATGATGATTCTATATATGCGGATGCTGATGAACAAACAATTGAGCGTGTCGGTCGATCACGAACTTGTACACACATAGAATCGCCGTCGCCACCGAGCATTGAAAGGACCTAAACTGCCCGGAGTGCCGTGATCACTCGAATATTGAATATTACCTTTGAGGCCGTTTGCAAATATTTCAATTATACTGAAGACCGCACAATCTCCAACCGGGACCCCACGGTCATCATCACTTGTGTGTGATATATATTTTAAATTGAGTGCGGTTTGGTTCTGAAAATGGGATCGTAATTGCTAAACGTGCAAAACACACAACAGATCTAATGGAGACTGGCATGCGCCTATGCCTGCATCGTATGCACTGAACTATGTTTGGCGATCGATACATATGCGTCGTCATCATGTCCGCTTGGCAGGATGTCTAGCAATCGTGGACTTGCATTACAAATCGTCATCATAAGGGAAAACATCGAAGAAACTTTGTTCCCGCAATATGACGTAGATTCTTGTGGTGCGCGCATGTAGTCATTTGTCACTATCTGTGTCCATATGCCCACGGTTGTTTATTCTATCATTGTGTTACCTACCAAGCAAATAAGATATGAAAATGAAAAAAAATCACATTTGTAATTAACAATGGCTTGAATTCGTTATTGAAGAAACAATTCAGCACTAAAATTTATAACTTTTGTACGTCCATTGTTAGTTGGGTGCTACAGGAAGAGGATCGCAGTATACTAGGCAGTGCTTAGTGTTGTTACTAATTCTAGACATCGGTTCTGCTTATTTTACCTCCCTCTGTTACCGGTCGGATACTGGCCTCTTAGAACCGGATGTAACTTGGCAATCGTAAAATCGATAGTTCAAATAAAGACAGAAAATGCAACAATATATAATAAACTAAAGTCTCGTAAGAAAGGCAAGAACGGTATTTCGGCCAGCTGGCATAGGGTTATAACAACAGTCTGACGCTCCAGGTTGGGATTCGTGAAGGCTCTAAGTTACTAAAAAGCGGATATTGCTATACTGCAAATGCGATGGCTTGAGATGGGGCAAACATTTATTTTATATATAAGATAAGGAAATCTCATTTTAACAATCTTCATCAAAGATGAATTCACGAAAATAAGCCGCCAAAATAAAAATATGAAATCGTAGAATTTAGATGATTCCAACACTAAGGAGGAAATACAATCTATATGTCACCACGGATGTGAATGGAATTTAGTTAATTGACTTTGCTGCGGAACGAAATCACACTATAGACAAGATGTGGTTTCATCATCTCAATATATAACCGGGACCAAGAAACGCTATTCATTCAATGTTCGAATATTCCTAGCAGCGAAAATCGACGCGGTCCACTTCCTTGTTGCAGGATCATATTCAGAACTTGAATGTAAAATATCAAAGCTAGAAATACGATACGCCAACTTAATTTTGTCGATATAAAGAAAATTGTAGTTAAGTACATAAAGTTCAAAATTGATCACGCTTCGACAGATATTTTAATCGAGTGGTGGGTGCACGACTCTCTCGTGATGATCTGACAAATCATCCGAGTAGTATCAATTGTCAAGAATAGCTTATCTCAACTTAGCCGTTCGGAGTCGGCATAAAACAGGAGGTCCTGCCATCGTGCAAGAATTGTACACACGCACACATGAATGGTTGTGAGAAAGCTAGGCCCTGGGTACTAACGAGCCTGTTGCGCCAAAAAATTTGTATTTATATTTATTTGGTGGGTGCACGACTGGGTCGTGATGATCTAAACAGAACAATGATTAATTTTTGATTACCACCCACACTCTTCCATCTTTGCATGAAACATTTTAAACCAAAAATTATTTTAGACAAGTTCACGTGTTACCATCAGATCCTAAGTCAACACCTAGGCATAGTCTTCCATAAATATTATATTACAAGCATGCGCCATCTTTATTAAGATCATTAGTTAGCAAGAGGAGGGCTCAGTGGTGCGATAGTTAGTGTGATGAACTGCCGCGCAGGAGGTTTGGGTTCGATTCCCAGCCGTAGCAACACCCTAAATGATTTTTTCACTGGCCCTCCTCTCTTTATGATCTGGCTTATCAGCCGAGTAGTATTAATTGTCAAGAATAGCTTATCTCAACTTAGCCGAGCGGAGTCGGCATAAAATGGGAGGTCCCGCCAACGTGCAAGAAGTACACACGCACACATGAATGGTTGAGAGAAAGCTAGGCCCTGGGTACTAACGGGCCTGTTGCGCCAAAAATTTGTATTTGTATTTAGTTAGCAAGATGGACCAAGTGTATTCAATGGGTTTAACAGGAAACATAAAAACACATATGAGAAGACTACAATCCGCTATGCGGATCGAATAATATTCTATCCCATCCCTTCCTTAAAAAAACATGAGAAGGCTACAATCCGCTGTGCTTATCGCTTAATACCCTATCCCACCCCATCCTTAAAATTATTATCCCCAAAATGTGGGCTGTATGGCGATGAAATTTAAAAAATGACGTTGTCACAACATAATGTTCAGATAGTTTATCCAAACCTATTGTGGTTCGACAAAAAACAACGTTTTTCTATTGATTATGCCTTGGGGTTGTGTTTACAAATGGTTTTTGTAAGAAAACGCCTCCAAAAAGTGGGCGTGGGTGAAAATGTTTATATTATCATAACCAACCATTCTGCATCAAAAGATTATTTTTTAAATATTTTAAAATTTGACCGAAAAACGTTTCTTTACAGATGGAAAAAAAACTTTGAATGGAGACAGACAGACATGGCTTAATCCACTCAGCTAGCGAGTCTAGCTAAATTATTTCTCTATGTTACAAACTACTTATGTATCAAAACTAATATTATGGGATATGTTATAAAAATAATATCGAAAGACTGCAATCGCCAGATATTGGAATGAAGAAAGAACACCGGCATTTGTTCGTAATTTTTACCAAATTGAAAAACGTCAAAGCCAAGGTAAAGCGCGAATAACAATCCTGTCGATATGAACAAGAAAATATTGTATTTTGAGACACAGTTGATGCTGAGCATATAGAAAAAAACTCCGCACAAGAATTCTGAATCTAAAGGCGTAAACTGCACTAATATCTTGGCAGATACATATATATACATCGAATCTGATTTTCCTTTTATAGAAGTAAGTGATTGTTCAATTTTAGTTTTAATTTTAATTTTAATTGTATTAATGATCAAATGGTAGTGAATGCGATTATATGAAACTCTGACTCTCAGCCCACACGTGGCGACCGCTAAGTACCCAGTATATTGACCATAGATTGGGTCGCATTCCCTGTGTAAAGTATTACCGGAAGCCGATGAGAGCGGGAGGAAGACATGTACCCACACTAATGCACATATTCCATTTCAAATGTTTCAACATATTCGGAAATCTTGAACAGAGATGCTCAATCCCATAGTGGATTCTGATAGCCCCGTTTTTTAGGGGTATCTAATACAGTGGAGTGGGCCCTCCAAGTTATGCCTTGGGTTAACTATCAACTCACGGATTCGATTTTATAATTGACAACAATGCTAAACGAAAAATGGATAACGACGTTCGTATCAGCACCTGTAATGTGAGAACATTAAACAGGAGAGGTGCAGGCGAACAACTAGCGGAAGCCCTAATCTGCTTAAAAGCAGACATACCTGCAAAACGAGAAATACGATGGGGTGATCCGAGAAAAATAGGATGAATAACTATGACCTCTACTACGGACCGTATTATAATGAGTCAAGAATTTTTATGCTTTCAAGACATTAGCTAACGCATGAGCCTTATATGCGCTCAAGCTCTGGCAGAAGAAAATTATGATACAGCGAAAGATTACTTTTACGAGCTCCTTGATAAAACTTATAAGCGACTACCGAAGTACGATGTTTAAATCGTGCTGGAAGATTTTAAAACAAAAATGCCTGGCAACTGACTTAGCAAATTGACTTCGCTGCGGCACGAAATGCCACGATAGCCTAGGGACTATAGAGACAAATTGCGGTAGACAAGAGGCAAGCAGTAATTTGGGTGTCCAAGCATTCCGAAAGGCTAATATCGACTCGGACCACTACCTTGTGCAGCCAAGGTAAAAATACAGATATCCACCACGCCACAATATATCAAAAATATTGGGGAACCATGAAAAGGCTTTAATACCCTATCCCATCCCATTCTTAAAATTAATATCCCCAAAATGTGGGCTTTATGAAGCTGAAATATAGAAAATGACGTTGTCAACATATTGTTCAGATAGTTTATCAAAATCTTGTATTGGTCTACAAAAAACATCGTGTTCCTACTGCATGTGCTAAGGGGTAGTCTATACAAATGGTTTTTGTTAGAAAACGCCCCCAAAAAATGGGCGTTTGTAAAATTGATCTAATGACGAAATGTTTATATTATTATAATAAATGATCCTGCATCAAAAGTTTTTTTTTTGAATATTTTAAAAAGTTACCGAAAATGTTTTTTACTGAAATCGCCCCCAAAAAGTACGGTTTGGAAGTGGGCGGATTTCAATTTTTTGTACACTTGTTCTTCTGGTAGCAACAAAAAGCACGTAGACCAAATTTCATCATTCCAGCTCAAAATTTAAGGCCCAAAAACAGGTAACGTACGTACGGACAGACGTACGGACATTTATTTATTTATTTATTTATTTAACTTTAAATTATTATTAGATTAGATATTGTATCTTAAGATTAAGTAAGTATATAATGCCTAATGTGATCATAACTATTAGCATTGAATTGTAACTTATTTTTTATAATGCAAAAAATTAAAGACATATTTAAAAAAATTAACCGCAAGCAATAAATAAGTGAATAGCTTCTTTCTAAAAATGGCTGGTGACCTGATCATCTGCAGTTCAGCTGGGAGTCTATTCTAGAGCCGAATTGCAGCTACACAAAAGGATCGCTCTGCAACAGTGTGTGTGAATCGTGGTCGTATAATTCGCAAATCTCTACTTGACTGACCGAAACCCAGCATTTCATTCAAGTACGCCGGACAATGATTATGGATTACGGAATGCAGTTTTAGTAATAGTCGAAATTCGCAATATTTATTGAAGCAAATTTCCAAAGGGTTAGCTTTCAAATTTGAAACGCTTAAATATCTTGGCTTTAGATGAATCGTATACAGTCGTTGAAAGCTACATTTATTTTTCATGTGCACTCATGATCAAGACAAGGATAATTATTTATACCCTATCCCATAGGGGTATATTAGTTTTGATACATAGTTTGTAACATAGAGAAATAGCTAGATATACTTTTAAGTATATGGATCGACTCAGAATCGATAGCGTAGCCACTATTAGGATAATGAATACCATCGATTGATACAATTACGACCACTACACCATCGTAAAGTAACTGTATGTTGCGGCATCGTCATTGGCGCATATTTCTTTGAGGCAATGCTGTAACAGTTAGTGGTGACCGGTATCCTGACATGTTGGAAAATGTTTGCCCAAATTGGATGAATAAGGCCTACAGAATATGTGTTTGCAACAAGACGGTGCCAAATCACACACAACTCGTGCTACTATGCGAATTTTAAGAGAATGTTTAACCAGCAGAATGCTGTCAAAATGTGGTGATATCGACTGGCCCCCACGATCCCCTTATTCGAATGCTCCCAATTTCTTCTTAATTGAAGGAAAAGGTGTACATCAACAAAACAACCACAACCTCGATGCTTAAGAACAGCATTTGAATCGAAAATGCTGAAATTACAATAAAGTCTGAGAAATTGTTATGCAAAATCTTCATAAAAGAGCTTGCCTTTGCATAACGGCCAGATGCGCTCACTTGACCGACATCATATTTCATAACTAATGTTAAAAACCATATAATCATTCAATAAAATATGAATTATAAAATTTTATTTATGCGTTACTTAAGTGGCGCTACAATCCGGTGATGAACCTGGGCCTCAAACCAACATACATCTCCAATTTGCCCGGTCCTTAGCTAACTGCTAAGGACCGGGGAATATACTAGGACGAGGAATATACTATGGATCTTATTTATTTACTCCAACTTGATTATCAGGAACAATTATTTTATTTTTAATAATAGCAACTGCTTTTATAGGATATGTACTTCCTTGAGGGCAAATATCTTTTTGAGGGGCAACTGTTATTACTAATTTATTATCTGCAATTCCTTATTTAGGAACAACCCTTGTACAATGAATTTGAGGAGGATTTGCTGTAGATAATGCTACTTTAACACGATTTTTTACATTTCATTTCATTTTACCTTTTATTGTTTTAGCAATAGTAATAATTCATCTATTATTTTTACATCAAACAGGATCTAATAACCCTATAGGATAAAATTCAAATTTAGATAAAGTGCCATTTCACCCATACTTTTCATACAAAGACTTAACTGGACGAGTGGCGAGCACTCGGTGCAAATGCCCCGAGGGGTCGCCATCCCGATCGAGACTTTTGGCCCCCAGGCTGCATGTATTCCAACATATTGTACGCCAATATGGTGCACATGCCCCGCCCCAGACCTCGTTTCTAAATTTTATTTGTCTTACAATTAAGGAGTGGACTAAAAGTCCCCAAAGTCAGGAGGAAGTGCAGAATCACTCCCCTCATGTAGCCACCAAATTCCGTACTCTGCCTTCAAGCATCGGTCCTATCGCGATCCGATACCGAAGTGCTAAAGCGGAGGAGCTCCGGAGCATTGTCGACATACCCGTCGCGGGTTAGCCGCTTGTCACGCGCGTCGCGGTAGCGGTGTAGTTGTTCGCCTGCACCTCTCCTGTTTATTGTTACCATTCCAGATGCAGATACGAACGTCGTTCTCCTTTTTTCGTTTAGCAGGGTCGTCAACAGTAATATCAGTCCTTTCCGAGGCTATTAGTTGCTTCGTAACAATGTTTTTTCCATGGGTGGGTAGTTAATACAAAGCACAGCCCCCAACCTGGAGGGCCAATTTATTCATTGTGGTCATCAGTATCCACTACGGGATTGAGCGCTGCCGTTGACCTTTCGGTTCATCCGCCACCATAAGATTCCTAGATAACCTGTTGTTCGAATATGTCGAAGCAGCTTATCTAGGTTCACCTGGGATGGCAGACCAGGTATTCATTCCGCGCCATTCTGACCAGTGTTGCTGTCTTACGTCTTGTTATCAAAACTCGCACTTATCGTTTAGCAGGTCAAATCCGGTTGGATGAGACAAGTTCCCGATGGTTACCGCTTGGAGGTAAAAATATTCACATTTGATGTGTTGTCAGAGTTGCGAGCACTGGGCATTGCCAAGTTAAAGTCAATCAGAGAGCTAATAAAGGGTCCGCCAAATAACTTTTTTTTTTTTGAAAATGCTATAAAAAAACTACTAAACTACTAAACTCAAATTTCTTTTTTTATTTGAAAGAACAATCCTTCCGTGTAATAATGAAAAATAATATCATTCAAATGGCTGCCTCGGGTGGCCATGCAGTAGCCTACACGATCTTACTTACTTAAGTGGCGCTACAGTCCGGAATGAACCTGGAACCAACATGCCTCTCCAATTAGCCCGGTCCTTAGCTAACTGCCTCCAGTTGCGCACTCCAAGTTGGTTGAGGTCGGTTTCCACTTGTGCGCGCCACTTAAGGCGAGGTCTTTCTCTAATGCGTCCGACGTCTGGCTGGGAATCGAAGACTCTGCGAGCCGGAGTATTGGTGTCCATTCGTTCTACTTGTCCTAGCCATCTTAAACGTCAAATGCGGAGTTTTTTGACCAGGGGTATGTCGATCTACAGCTCGTAGTTCGTGGTTAAATCTTCGTCTCCATAGCCCGTCAACGCAAACGGGACCAAATATTTTTGGAAGAATTTTTTTCTCGAATCAAAGGCCGCAGAAGAGGACTGTCCATGTCACAGTTTTTCATCCTCTTTTTGCCTGGCCCATCCCATCGTATTTCCTGGATGGCAGTAATATCTGCTTTGTAGTAGTTTAAGGCTTCCGCTAGTTGTTCGCCTACTTTTACTTTTAAATTCATTTTTTATTATCTTAAAATACTATCTTTAAACTAGACAAAAATGATTAAATCTAACTTATAATTAACATCTTTTTCTTATACTAACTTATAGGTCCTAAGCGGGCGCTCTAAGCTTAAATTAACTTTTTTATTTGCTTTTCAGCTTAAGTCGTTTTTATTATATTTTATTATGTAGATTTTTTTTTGTTCAAAGAAAATTTAAAAAATTTTATATAAAATAGCTTACACTAGATTAAAACTAACTTAAGACTACTTAATACTACTTAAGACTACTTAAAACTACTTACACCTAACTTAATTATAATCGGGGTGGCGAGCACTCGGTGCAAATGCCCCGAGGGGTCGCCATCCCGATCGAGACTTTTGGCCCCCAGGCTGCATGTATTCCAACATATTGTACGCCAATATGGTGCACATGCCCCGCCCCAGACCTCGTTTCTAAATTTTATTTGTCTTACAATTAAGGAGTGGACTAAAAGTCCGCAAAGTCAGGAGGAAGTGCAGAATCACTCCCCTCATGTAGCCACCAAAATTCCGTACTCTGCCTTCAAGCATCGGTCCTATCGCGATCCGATACCGAAGTGCTAAAGCGGAGGAGCTCCGGAGCATTGTCGACATACCCGTCGCGGGTTAGCCGCTTGTCACGCGCGTCGCGGTAGCGGTGTAGTTGTTCGCCTGCACCTCTCCTGTTTATTGTTACCATTCCAGATGCAGATACGAACGTCGTTCTCCTTTTTTCGTTTAGCAGGGTCGTCAACAGTAATATCAGTCCTTTCCGAGGCTATTAGTTGCTTCGTAACAATGTTTTTTCCATGGGTGGGTAGTTAATACAAAGCACAGCCCCCAACCTGGAGGGCCAATTTATTCATTGGGGTCATCAGTATCCACTACGGGATTGAGCGCTGCCGTTGACCTTTCGGTTCATCCGCCACCATGAGATTCCTAGATAACCTGTTGTTCGAATATGTCGAAGCAGCTTATCTAGGTTCACCTGGGATGGCAGACCAGGTATTCATTCCGCGCCATTCTGACCAGTGTTGCTGTCTTACGTCTTGTTATCAAAACTCGCACTTATCGTTTAGCAGGTCAAATCCGGTTGGATGAGACCAGTTCCCGATGGTTACTACTTGGAGGTAAAAATATTCACATTTGATGTGTTGTCAGAGTTGCGAGCACTGGGCATTGCCAAGTTAAAGTCAATCAGAGAGCTAATAAAGGGTCCGCCAAATAACTTTTTTTTTTTTGAAAATGCTATAAAAAAAACTACTAAACTACTAAACTCAAATTTCATTTTTTATTTGAAAGAACAATCCTTCCGTGTAATAATGAAAAATAATATCATTCAAATGGCTGCCTCGGGTGGCCATGCAGTAGCCTACACGATCTTACTTACTTAAGTGGCGCTAAAGTCCGGAATGAACCTGGAACCAACATGCCTCTCCAATTAGCCCGGTCCTTAGCTAACTGCCTCCAGTTGCGCACTCCAAGTTGGTTGAGGTCGGTTTCCACTTGTGCGCGCCACTTAAGGCGAGGTCTTCCTCTACTGCGTCCGACGTCTGGCTGGGAATCGAAGACTCTGCGAGCCGGAGTATTGGTGTCCATTCGTTCTACATGTCCTAGCCATCTTAAACGTCCAATGCGGAGTTTTTTGACCAGGGGCATGTTGTTGTACAGCTCGTATAGTTCTTGTTTGAATCTTCGTCTACATAGCCCGTCAACGCAAACGGGACCGAAGATTTTTTGAAGAATTTTCCTCTCGAATCTACCAAGGATTTCTTCATCCGCTTTTGATTCGGTCCATGCTTCAGCGCCGTAGAGCAGGACTGGGATGATCAGGGTCTTATATAGGATCTCCTTAGTAGTTCGAGTGAGGGCTTTACTACTAAATTGCCTTCTTAGCCCGAAGAAACAGCGGTTGGCAAGAGTAATTCTTCGTTTAATTTCTGACGAGATGTTGTTGTCAGAGTTAATAGCGGAGCCGAGGTAGACAAAGTCCCGTACTACCTCAAAGTTATATCTGTCAATGGTGACGTTCTGTCCAATTCGTCGGTGTTGTGAGTCCTTTCGTGATGCGGCATATACTTAGTCGTACCCTCATTTAACGCTAAACCCATTTTCGCCGCTTCCTTCTCTATATTAGCAAACGTGGCTATAACATCACGTTGAGTCCTATCAATGATGTCAATATCGTCAGCGTATGCTAGTAGTTGCACCGACTTTTGGAAAATTGTGCCTCTGGTGTTGGCTTTGGAGTTTTGCACAATCATCTCAAGAATCAGATTAAAGAAGTCATCGCATCGCCTTGCCTAAATCCTTTTTTGGTATCGAATGTGTCGGTGAGGTCGTTTCCGACCCTGATAGAGCAGCGGGAATTCTCTATCGTCATCCTACACAAACGGACGAGTTTGGGCGGTATACCAAAACTAGACATGGCTCTGTACAGTTCGTCTCTATAAATGCTGTCATATGCGGCTTTGAAATCGATGAATAGGTGGAGGGTATCGATTTGGACTTCTTGTGTTTTTTCCAGGATCTGCCGAAGTGTGAAAATTTGATCGGTTGTGGACTTTCCTGGCCTAAAACCACACTGATAAGGGCTGATCAGTTTGCTGGTAAACGGTTTCAGGCGTTCACATATTACAGCAGATAGGATCTTGTAGGCGATGTTGAGGAG
The DNA here is from genome assembly GCA_932526625.1 of Rhingia campestris. Classification (NCBI taxonomy): domain Eukaryota; kingdom Metazoa; phylum Arthropoda; class Insecta; order Diptera; family Syrphidae; genus Rhingia; species Rhingia campestris. The sequence continues at coordinate 141,475,202 of OW052182.1, read as the reverse complement.
ACTTATGCCTCTGTAGTTGGCGCAGTTCTGAGAGTCTCCTTTTTTGTGGATCGGGCAAACGATGCTGAGGTTCCATTCTTCAGGCATATTTTCATCCGACCAGATTTGTCTTATGAGTTGGTGGATGTTACTTACCAAGTTATCTCCGCCGGCCTTATAAAGCTCAGCGGGAAGGCCGTCATTTCCGGCAGCCTTATTAAGCATGAGTTTAGATATTGCTATCCTCACTTCACTTAGGACAGGTGGTTGGCAGTTTTCGCTGTCGTTGAAAATATTAAATGGTTCATTCTGCCTGACAGCGAAATCTTGTTCGTCATCGCCGTTTAATAGTCTGCAGAAGTGGTTCTTCCATATCCTCAGCATCGAATGTGTCTCAACTACGATATTTCCTTGTTCATCTCGACAGGATTCTGTTCGAGCCTTGTATCCTTGGCTTTGACGTTTTACACTTTGGTAAAACTTGCGAACATCGTTCCTGGAGTGGCACCTCTCTATATCCTCGATCGCGCGCTTTTCATGTTTTTTTTTTCTTCTTGCTGAAAGCCGATGTTCTTCCCTTCTTCTTTGCCTATAGAGCTCAATGGCAGCTCACGTTTTCACCTGCAGCTTAGCCTTGTAGGCCTCGTTCTTGGCTGCGAGCATCTGTCGGCATTCCTCATCAAACCAGGGGTTTCTTGCTGGTGGGCGCGAGAAACCTAGCACATCTGTTGCGGCTGATCTAATGGCCTGTTGGCATCGTTGCCATTGCTCTTCGACATTCGATGCTGGTGGTATGGCGTTAATCGAGAGGTTAAGTGATACGCGTTGTGCGAAGGTCTTGGCGGTCTCTTGCGATTGCAGTCTTCCGACATTCAATTTTTTCACATTTCTGGATTGTTGTGGCGTGGTGGATATCCGCATTCTTACCTTGGCTGCTACAAGGTAGTGATCCGAGTCGATGTTAGCTCCTCGGAATGTTCGGACATCCAAATTACTGGTTTCGTGCCTCTTATCTATCGCAATGTGATCAATTTGGTTGACCGTTCGTTAATCTGGAGACCGCCATGTCCCCTTATGGATATCGAGGTGAGGAAACCGTGTGCTGGCTATAGTGGTATTTCGTTCCGTAGCGAAATCAATTAGCCTAAGTCCGTTACCAGAGGTGTTGAAGTGTAGGCTATGTTTTCCGACAATACTTCTAAAGATGTCTTCTCTTCCTACCTTTGCGTTAAAATCTCCAAGCACGATTTTAACATCGTACTTCGGTAGTCGCTCATAGGTTTTGTCAAGGAGCTCGTAGAAGCAATCCTTAGCTATATCATCTTTTTCTTCCGTCGGAGCGTGAGCGCATATAAGGCTTATGTTGGCGAATTTGGTCTTGATGCGGATTGTTACTATGCGTTCGCTAATGTCTTGGAATCATAAGACTTCTCGCATAAGTCTGGCACTTATAACAAATTCGCATCCGAATATTCGCTGTTTCTGCTCACGTTAACACGGTCCGTAGTAGATGTCACAGTTTTTCATCCTCTTTTTGCCCGGCCCATCCCATCGTATTTCCTGGATGGCAGTTCTGTCTGCTTTGTAGCAGTTTAGGGCTTCCGCTAGTTGTTCGCCTGCACCTCTCCTGTTAAATGTTCTCACATTCCAGGTGCAGATACGAACGTCGTTGTCCTTTTTCCGTTTAGCAGGGTCGTCAGCAATAAAATCAGTCCTTTCCGAGGCTATTGGTTGCTTCGTAACAATATTTTTTTCTGTGGGTGGGTAGTTAACCCAAAGCACAACCCCCAACCTGGAGGGCCAGTTCCAATTTATTAGATACCCCTAGGACAAGGGGCCATCAGTATCCACTACGGGATTGAGCGCAGCCGTTGGCCTTTCGGTTCATCCGACACCATCTCTGTTCAAGGGGCCTGACTAACCCTTGAAATTCCTAGACAACCTGTTGTCCGAATATGTCAGAGCAGCTCATCTAGGTTCGCCTGGGACAGCAGGCCGGGTATTCATCCGTGCCATTCTCACCAGGGTGTTTATAGTGTTGCTGTTTTTCGTCATGTTATCAACACTCGCACTTATCGTTTAGCAAGTCAAATCCGGTTGGATGAGACCAGTACCCGATGGTTACCACTTGGAGGTAAAAATAAGTACATTTGATGTGTAGTCAGAGTTACAACACTGGGCATTGCCAAGTTAACGCCAATCAGAGTCTACCCTCGTTCTACAACACCCAACCACCACGATCGGTCCTACACGATCGGTCCAATTTTTAAGCACATTATCGATTGTGTGCAGCTGTATTTCACCAATGGCTTCACGAATATTGTCCTTTAAAGCGTCAATTGTCTCTGGCGGCGTAACACTTATTTTTTACGGCACCCCACAAATAATAGTCCAACGGTGTCAAATCGCAGCTCCAAGGTGGCCAAACGACATCAGCTCTGCGGCTGATAATGCGATCTTCAAAAACAGGGCGCAAAACATCGAGTGTAGCTTCGGCTGTGTGGCACGTAGCGCCGTCCTGTTGAAACCAAATGTTGCCAATATCCTCCTCTTCAATTTTTGTGAACAAAAATTCGATCGCCATTGACTGTAACGGCCACCCCTTGCTCATTTTCGAAGAAAAATGGCCCAATTATGCCTCTGGACCAAAATCCGCACCAAACAGTGACTCGTTTTGTCTCGGCTTTTCAATGTATGCGTGCGGGTTTTCTGTGCCGCAAATGCGACAATTTTGCTTGTTTACATACCCGCCAAGATCAAAATGAGCTTCATATGAAAAGATGATTTTTTTTTGGCAAAATCGGCATCTTCTCTAAGTCGATCGCAGGCCCACTTAGCGAAGCGAAAACGCATTGGATGATCAGTTGGCTTCAACTCCTGAACCAATTGGACTTTGTATGGCGTCATACCAAAGTCTTTATGCAAAATTCGTCTCAATGATGTCTCCGAAATTTTCAATTGTTGAGAACGACTGTGAATTGATGTTGATGACGCTTCACGCGTTTCTTTTACGTTTTTCACAAGATAACGAACATACGGAGCTGACGGTGCTTCTCTTCTTCCAAAATCTGTAAGCTATTTTCGTTAGTCAAATCAGACATGAGCTAAGTGTTATACCATTCACGAAATAAGCACTAGTTGAAAAAAACGTTGCATTAGAAGAGGGAGGTACAATTTGGACTATACCAGTTGCCAGCTTCTTTTTATCACTCCTATCCTAACTAAAGAGTCCTAAATCATACTCCTTATTAACCAATTTTCTATATCTCTTTTAAGAACCCTTTAATATTTCTTATTGACTGCTCTGTAAAGTAGATATACATACATCTTAATCATTCAATCATATTTATTTCTTGGTAAAATACAGATTAGGGCATTCCACATAAAAGCCTCCTTCCTGATTATCATTCTAAATACTTATATGCACCAGATTTTATGTAAAGTAAATGTGAAACACATAACTAAACAAAAATTCTTAAAAGCTACATACACATGAATTTATCATCATTCAGCTTCTCCTTAAGCTTTTTTCCAGTGATTCACTTCATAAGCAAATAAGTTAAAAACATCTAATGATATAAAAGAACAGACCACAGAAAATATAAATCTATATATACATAAGTATGTTTTTACCTGGGATTTGAGGAAAAACAAAGGATCCCAAACTCCTTAGTGAGTACCCACGCAATGAATGATATCCTCGCTTCTGAGCCACCAACACTTTCTTCACATAAATTTTAGATTTATATTTCATTTCTCCAAAAAAGCAAAAAAATAAAAAAAAAATGATGAAACAAAAGTGCAACCGCCCATTGAAAGGATCTTCTACTTCTTTGAAATAATAATGGTTTCGTTGTATGTTTGCGATACCTTCATACACTCAGGATATGCAAGACTTAAAAAAAGTCACAGAAAACGGAAAAAAAAATAATGAAAAATGTTTACCTAACCACTGTCTCGTCGGCAATTATTTATATAATTTCATATATCCTGTGTGCTTCGGATATGGAGTGAAGAAGCAGAAGCGACTCCTGCAGGCGTAGCCGCTTATCATCACTTCAGCTCCAGACTTTACAGGTCTGGTACCTAATTTTTTTCGCTGAACTTACAATTGCATCTGGCGATGGTTGTGTTGTGGTTGTTTTGCTTTTGATTTCTTTCTCTCAAGAGGAAAACGAGAATACGAGGAGAAGGGACGTGATACCAATGCCAGACACTCTTATGGTAATTTCCTGGATGTTACTGAATATTAGCTGAGCGAGTACCTACTACCTTGCTATGCATTGTTGACGTTCCAATGATTTTAATTTTTCCGTGCGGTTGAGTGGAAACCAAGTGTTTTATTACTTTATTCTTGGTTTGGACGAGCTCTCGTGTAAGATAGAAGGTATTAGTATTATACATACGATTGTAATACGTCTTTCGATCGGAAGTAGTAAAATAAGAAAAAATTGTATTCGGCTTTATTACAATTTTGAATATGCGAAGTTATGCTTCCTATGGTTAGTATACAAATATTCACGGCTCGTAATCACAAGTATTCAATGAATCACGTCTGGTATGAATGTTTTGATGTTATGCATTTAGATACAAATAATGGTTTTATTTCATCCATAAAGAGAATATATATATATGAAGTTTATTCAATTCAATTACAAAACATTGAGCACTTTGATAATGTACCCACTAGATCTTGGAAAGTCATATGTTGAGTCATAAACATATGAGAAGGGCACAATCCGCTTTGCGGATCGTTTAATACCCTATCCCATCCCATCCCATCCCATCCCTAAAATTAATATCACCAAAATGTGGGCGTTATGGCGATAAAATATAAAACATAACGTTGTCACAACATATTGTTCAGACAGTTTATCAAAATAATTTATGATTCGACAAAAAACAACGTTGTTCTATTTTTGTAGGAAAACGCCCCAAAAAGTGGGCGTGGGTTAAAATAGCCTAAGGACAAAATATTCATATTACCATAACCAATGATCCTGCATCGAAAGTTCTTCGAAATATTTTGAAAATGTATCGACAAACGTTGTTAACTAGAAGTGGGCGTGGCAAAAACTTTATATAGACGAAATATACCTAGATATTAAGATTCTGTTAATATGTTGTTTAGACATTTTTTAAAATTCCTTACGGATTTGTGAAAAACAACGTTTTCCTTAAAAGGAAGCGTTGCAGTGGGTGGCTTTCAAAAAAATTTTAAACTTGTTCTGCTGAGCAACAAGGAGCACGTGTACCAAATTTCATCATTCTAGCTCAAAATTTAAGGCACAAAAACTGGTAACGGACGAACGAGGATAATGAAATTTGGTATATAGGATCCTTGTCCGAGTCACCAGAACAAGTGTAAAAAATTTTAAAATCCGCCCACTGCCACGCCCCCTTTTAGAAAAACGTAGTTTTAAGCCAAGCCGTAGGGAATTTCAAAAAAGTGTGTTTGCAACATATTTAGACAATCCTAATATCTATATTTCGTCCATACAAAGTTTTTTCCACGCCTACTTTTTGGGGGCTACAAAACAAGTGCAAAAAATTTCAAAATCCGAGCACTGACACGCCCACTTTTTAGAAAAACGGTATTTTTGGTCAATCGGTTAAGAACATGTTTAGACCATCTCAATATCCTCATTTTGTCCATATAAAGTTTTTAGCCACGCCCACTCTTTGTGGACGTTTTATGTAGAAAACTATTTTTGGCAAAATTTTAAGGAAATTAAAAAAAAAAACATTGATAATGTTAATGTGGGTTCAGTGCAATAACCCCTGCGGGATTAAGCTCTATGGTGCTTTTCGAAATGGTTGCGCGGCTTATTTCCTTTGCATGCATCCGAACTCGTACGCAGCCCAAATCGAACAGTATGCCCAATCAGGGGGGCAGCATGGTCCCTCACTGATATTTAAAGTATGAACCCCCTGCTTGGGCTAACTGTTGAATTTGGAATGGGTGCCAAATTGGATGTATGCAAAGTTTAAATACGGAGTAAGTTTGGGCTCACGGTTGGATTTAGGTTGCGTGGATAATTTGGTGTATGCTAAATTTTTCTGTATTCACGTCTTTTTTTTCAATTTTTTTTTGGGGTTTAACATAATTAGCTCTCTTTGAGCTTTTTTGAATAGAATGCCAATTTCAAATGGCAATAACAGCCGTAGGTCTTAATGCTCTATTGTGGCGAGGCATATTTCCATTTCGAAAAAGAAATAAGCCCTGTGCTGGGCTATTTCCATTTTTTCAGGAATTCGGTCCAGCGGTGGTTATTGCACTGCGCCGTTAATGTGAACATTTGGTCTATAGAACATTTTTACCCACGCCCACTTTTTGGGCCGCGTTTTTCGCAAAAAAACCTTAAGTATGCCCTACCACATAGCATGTGGAAATAGGATAATGAAATTTGGTATATAGGATCCTTGGCCGAGTCACCAGAACAAGTGTAAAAATTTTTAATATCCGCCCACTGCCACGCCCCCTCTTAAAAAAAAACGTAGTTTTAAGCCAAACCGTAAGGAATTTCAAAAAAGTGTGTTTGCAACATATTTAGACAATCCTAATATCTATATTTCGTCCATACAAAGTTTTTTGCCACGCCCACTTTTTGGGGGCGTTTTAAGTAAAAAACGTTTTTTGTCCTTATTTTAAAACTTTCGAAAAAAATTTTGATGCAAATACTTCCGCAATGGTAATATAAACATTTCGGCAATAGATCATTTTCACCTACGCCCACATTTTGTGGGCGTTTTCTTACAAAAACCATTTGTTCACCCCCTCCCAAGGCATTAGCAATAGAAAACCGTTGTTTTTTGTCGAACCACAAAAGATTTTGATAAACTGTCAATATATTGTGACTATGTCATTTTCTGTATTTCATCGCCACAAGGCCTATATTTTGAGGATATTAATTTTAAGGATGGGATGGGATAGGGTTTTCAACGATCCGCATAGCGGATTGTAGCCTCTCATATGTTTTTTTGTCGAATCATCAAATTTATTGTGACGATGCCGCGACCACTTTTTAGGGATGTTTAATTTGATTTTGGAATTTAAGAAAAAGCTAATAATAAAATGTATTGGCTTTACAAAAAGTACAATACTTAATTGTGCGTATTACCGTTATTTTTGATATATTATTTCCATTTTTAGTACTTTTTATGAAATTGCCCCTCCCGCCCAAACGGGGGGAGATAGAAACCCCCTCTCATAGTAAGAAATGCATGTATTGAACTTTTATACAAAAACCGTTACCAATTTTTGGCGCCTAAGTTATCGTACTCTTGCCACATAGACGCATTATAAAGCGCGTGGATCGAATAAGAATTGAAAGGTGCGTTGATGTGCCTGAAAAAGATGTTTAGTTAATATAATCATATATATTCCAACCATAGATTTTATATATCTAGATCTACACCCTCTTTTGTTGGACATTTTGTTTTAAATGATTTTTTAAAAAAATTTTATTAATTTCGAAAAAAGTTTCGAACAAAATATTTAGACAATATCATAGTATGCATATCGTCTAATGTTCATGTTGAACCACACGCATTTTCTTGACAAGAAAATATTTTTGATTGTGGTATAAAATTACGGAATAAGTTTAAAATAATATATGTACCTACTTGTTATGTACATTTTGTCTGCGGAAAATTTCGAACCGAACACACTGTTATTAATTGATTCGCACAGAGGATTGTAGACTTCTAATAAATTCAGCAAATGAGAGCAGTATACACGATCTGTTTATAGTTTATACCCTATCCCATATGGGTATATTAGTTTTGATACTTAGTTTGTAATATAGAGAAATAATTTTGCTACATATACCTCAAAGTATATGGATCGACTCAGAATCGCATAGTCGAATTGGCCATGTCTGTCTGTTCGTCCGTGCATCCGTCCGTCCGTCCGTCCGTCTGTCTGTTCGTCACCGATTTTTGGGCCTTATATTTTGAGCTAGGATAATGACATTTGGTATATAGGATCATCGTCCGTGCCACCAGAACAAGTGTAAAAACTTTTGAAATCCGCCCACTGCCACGCCCCCTTTTTCGGAAAACGTATTTTTTGGCCAAACCGTCATGAATTTTAAAAAAGTGTCTGAGTAGCATATTTAGAGAATGGTAATATCTATATTTCGTCAATATAAAGTTTTTTGCCACGCCCACTTTTTGGGGCGTTTTTTATAAAAAAAAACGTTTCCGGGTCAAATTTTAAAATTTTCGAAGAAAGTTTTGATGCACAATCATTGGTAGTATTAATGTGAATGTTTTCTAACAAAAACCATTTGTATGCCCTACCCCAAGGCATATGCAAAACCGTTGTTTTTTGTCGAACCATAAAAGAATTTGATAAACCTTCTGAACATTATGTTGTGACAACGTCATTTACAATACTTTATGTCCATAAAGACCACATTTTGGGGGTATTAATTTAAGGATGGGATGGGATAGGGTATTAAAAGATCCGCACAGCGGATTGTAGCCTTCTCATATGTTTATACCCTATCCCAAAGGGGTATATTAGTTTTGATACATCGTTTGTAACATAGAGAAATTATTTAGCTACATATACCTCAAAGTATATGGATCGACTCAGAATCGAAAACTGAGTCGATTTAGCCATGTCTGTCCGTCCGTCCGTCCGTCCGTACGTCATCAGTTTTTGGGCCTTAAATTTTGAGCTAGAATGATGAAATTTGGTTCACGTGGTCTTTGTTGTTCCCAGCAGAACAAGTGTAAACAATTTTGAAATCCGCCCACTGCCACGCCCCCTTTTCAGAAAAACGTAGTTTTTGGCCAAACGGTAATTTAAAAAAAAAGTCTGAGAAACGTAGTTCGACAATCGTAATATCTATATTTCTTTCGTATAAAGTTTTTTGCCACGCCCACTTTTTGGAGGCGTTTTTAATAAAAAACATTTCACGGTCAAATTTTAAAATTTTGATGCAGAATAATTAGTAATATTAATATAAACATTTCGTCCATAGATCATTTTAGCTCACGCCCACTTTTTGGGGGCGTTTTCTTACAAAAAGCGTTTGTATACCCTACCCCATAGCATATGCAGGAGGAAAACGGTGTGTTTTGTCAAACAACAAAAGATTCTGATAAACTGTTTGAACAATATGTTGTGACAATGTCATATCTATATTGTAGGCTAATAAAGCCCACTTTTTGAAGATATTAATTTTAAGGATGGGATGGTATAGGGTATTCAACGATACGCACAGCGGATTGTAGCCTTCTCATATGTTTTTATACCCTATCCCATAGGGGTATGTTAGTTTTGATACTTAGTTTGTAACATAGAGAAATAATTAAGCTACATATATCTCAACGTATATGGATCGACTCAGAATCGCTAGCTGAGTCGAATTAGCCATGTCTGTCTGTCCGTCCGTCCGTCCGTCCGTCCGTCTGTCTGTTCGTCACCGATTTTTGGACCTTATATTTTGAGCTAGGATAATGACATTTGGTATATAGGTTCATCGTCCATGCCACCAGAAAAAGTGTAAAAATTTTTGAAATCCGCCTACTGCCACGCCCCCTTTTTAGGAAACTGTACTTTTTAACCAAACCGTAAGGAATTTTAAAAAAGTGTCTGAGCAGCATATTTAGAGAAGCGTAATATCCATATTTCGTCAATAAAAAGTTTTTTGCCACGCCTACTTTTTGGGGGCGTTTTTTATAAAAAAACGTTTTCTGGTCAAATTTTAAAATTTTCAAAAAAAAATTTGATGCACAATCATTGGTAGTATTAATATGAACATTTCGTCTATAGACCATTTTAACCCACGCCCACTTTTTGGGGGCGTTTTCTTACAAAAACCGTTTGTATACCCTACCCCATAGCATATGCAGGAGAAAAACGATGTTTTTTTGTCAAACAACAAAAGATTCTGATAAACTGTTTGAACAATATGTTGTGACAATGTCATATCTATATTGTAGGCTAATAAAGCCCACTTTTTGAAGATATTAATTTTAAGGATGGGATGGTATAGGGTATTCAACGATCCGCACAGCGGATTGTAGCCTTCTCATATGTTTTTATACCCTATCCCATAGGGGTATGTTAGTTTTGATACCTAGTTTGTAACATAGAGAAATAATTAAGCAACATATACCTCAAAGTATATGGATCGACTCAGAATCGCTAGCTGAGTCGAATTAGGCATGTCTGTCTGTCCGTCCGTCTGTCTGTTCGTCACCGATTTTTGGGCCTTAAATTTTGAGCTAGGACAATGAAATTTGGTATATAGGATCCTCGACCATGCCACCAGAACAAGTGTAAACATTTTTGAAATCCGCCCACTGCCACGCCCCCTTTTTAGGAAAATGTACTTTTTGGCCAAACCGTCATGAATTTTAAAAAAGTGTCTGAGCAGCATATTTAGAGAATCGTAATATCTATATTTCGTCAATAAAAAGTTTTTTTTTATAAAAAAACGTTTTCTGGTCAAATTTTTTTTTTTTTTTTCAAAAAAAATTTTGATGCACAATCATTGGAAGTATTAATGTGAACATTTCGTCTATAGACCATTTTAACCCACGCCCACTTTTTGGGGGCGTTTTCTTGCAAAAACCGTTTGTATACCCTACCCCATAGCATATGCAGGAGAAAAACGATGTTTTTTGTCAAACAACAAAAGATTCTGATAAACTGTTTGAACAATATGTTGTGACAAGGTCATTTTCTATATTATAGGCCCATAAAGCCCACTTTTTGAAGATATTAATTTTAAGGATGGGATGGGATAGGGTATTCAACGATCCGCACAGCGGATTGTAGCCTTCTCATATGTTTATTTGTGAGTTTTAGATAAAAAGGGGCTAGGCTAGTGTAAAGATGCGTGATAAGAGAATGTCAAAATAGGTACCTCGGTTGATCATAGCATTTCCTTTATGCTGAGTATTGCAGAGTAGATAGCGTATTGGTAACATCATCGTTCGCAGCTTGTGTATGAAAGACCTTTCAGAAAAGACAAATTCTCTCTTCTTGTTTATAAGGCAAAATGGTAAAAATGGTAAAAATGGTTAAGGCAAAGATATAAAATATTTTATTATTGTGGCGTATTCGTAGCACAACACTGATGAAAAATCCTCTTTATAGCTTATATATCTTTATTGTATTATTTGCAAATCGAAGAATTACCTTTTAAAGGATGATTTTTTAGAGGTATAGAACTTCGAATTGAAATAAAACATAATAAAATCTTTTTAATGTAAATCAATTTGGCTTTATTGGAAGGATAATTTTTGTTTAAATATGAATAAATTATGAGCTCATCGAATGTTTCCTTCAATTAATCGATTGTGACGTGTGCTGTGTGGCATGTAGCGACGTCTTGTTGGAATCACATAACATCCACATTCATGCCATCCAATTCGGGAACAAAATAGTCGGTTATTATGGCTCTATACCGGTCTCCATTAACGGTAACTGACTCTCCAGCATCATTTCGGAAGAAGTATGGCCCAATGCCTCCACCAGCCCATAGAGCACCAAACAGTCAGTTTTTGTGGATGTTGTGGCGTCTCAAGGGTCTCATGTGGATTCTCTTCACTCCAAATGCGGCAATTTTCCTTATTGACATAGCCATTCAACCAAAAATGAGCCTCATCACTGAAAAAAATTTTGCAATGAAAATCAGCATCGAGATCAATCTCATTTTCCAAGCTGAATCTTGTTATGTCGTAAGCCAAGATCTTTGCGCAAAATCTTCCATAAAGTTGATGGACAAAGCGCCAATTGCTTTGCACGGTGGCGAATCGATTCATTCGGGACCTCTTCAACACTTTGCTCTACAGCGGCAATTGTTTCTTCGGTGTGCTCTGTTCGACGTCTCTGCGGATGCGTATTTTCACATGGAGTAAACGTAGTGCGAAAACGATCCATGGTTAACCGAATTAATATCTCTGATGGACGATTATGTCTTCCATAAAATGGATGGAGCTCGCGGTAAACTTCGCGAACTGAACCATTATTTTCGAAATAAATTTGCACGATTTGCAAGCGTTGTTCATATGTCAACCTATTCATGATAAAATGGCAAAACAAATTGAACATAAATGACATTAGAGTTGCCCGATTTGACCACAAAATGTCAGTTTTATCTCTATTCGAAAAAAACCAACCTCTAAAAAAATACCCGTTATTAAGACATACAGTCAATATTATGTAGAATCATCAACAGGAACCTAGTGCAATATACGAATGTCTACATAAGAAAGATCCTAATGCATTACAATATACTTAAACCACCTCAAGGGCACTCGAATTCTCTTTATCCTATTATAACACTCTTCATATCAAGACTTCACAACCGAATGGACCAATTTCTCATCCCATCAATCATTTAATACAAGCATCTCTATTCAAAGAAATTACCACCCTCAATCAGGCATTATATTATGAACACTTGTTGCACTAAATGGTGGCGCCACAGTCAATTTACAGCATCCAATCCTATAGCCGTACTCAAATATTGCACCCTTTCAGTTCCTACAATTGCACTCAAATGCACTTGTCACCGCCATGGGTACCTTGCTTACAGCACTCACTTAATATCCGGCATATGAAAAAGTCGCCCACTTGTGCATACGTATATATGTATGAACGCTGTACATATAGCTATGCTTCGCTACCGATTATCATTGCTGTTGCTTCTGCTACTGCCGTTGCATCTGTAGGGATACGTAGATTCAAAGGATGCTACTTACATCGCGTGGAGAGATGAATGCAAAACACCACAAGTCATAGTGGCTATACTCTCGGGTTATAAAGAGGTTGCAAAGTACTCCACTCAAAAGATCCTTTTTATACATACATATTTGCCGTCAAAACATGCCACTGTCTCCAGCAGCATATGTTAACACCCTTGCATTTGTTGCACTCGACTCCTTCAGTCAACTAAACTCCATTCCATCCATATTCATCCAATGAAGAGGTCTTATTCAAATGACGACGATGCGAGTACACTGTACGGATGACATACTGCAGTGCAGCATCCATAACGATGCGATGCAATGCAAACTCGTGCACAACCCTTCAAGGTACGGCATAGGGTGCGAAAAACCCAAATTGCAGTGTTAAATGCTGCAAAAATTTAAAAGCGCATGGTTAAGGGGGATTTATTAAGGATGCCTTTTAACGAGATGCAACTTGCATCTGTTAGTATGGGATGAAGGTTTAATGCAGAGATTCCTGCTGCTGATATGAATATTTGCACATTCACAACCCTCCTGTTCCTTAGGGACTCGAAACTCATTTGCAATTCCTTTGACATACATACATGTTTGTTGCTATAGGATAGGCATACTGATTGTGGTTTTATGTATAATGCTGCATTATTGGGAAAAAAGGACAAGAGCAAACCAAGATATTTTCTTTTTTGCATGATTTTTGTTTTCTTGTATTATTTGCATTGTTGCGCTTTTACGTGCGATGGTTGTTGTTGTATAATTGTTGTTTGTTACCTACGTATTAATCCACACAAAGGGTGAAATTGCGCGATTACCCTAAATTCAATGGAAACAATAATAAATCCTTTCACTAGGGGTAGCAGATCAAATTATTTTCAATAAATTATCCGTTAAAGATTGTGAGAAAGTTGTCACAGAGTTCTGGAATGTGCATTGTGTAATGCAATCTATGCATCGGTATTTTAGAAGTACCTGGTATGAAAAGAGGGTGACTTACTTTATATGTATGAATGTACGTACGTAAACATCTTTATGTATGTGATCTTTGAGTGAACATTTAACATAAATAAATAAAATGTTAATCAACATAGCGACAATTAATTGCCAATTGGAGCATCCTCTGACTATTAGTCGTGGAAATATGGGGCAAATGTAATCTAAACGAATCAGTACTATGTACTTACTTATGCGGTCCAAAAATACGGGATGAGTGTCTGGAGAAGGGAGGAAAAGAAGACCCTGTGTAGACAGAAGAGAGCTTACGCAGCCTACCAGCTGAAGGAGATCGAAGAGTCGCGCTATCATAACAACATCCGGAGGTTTTATAAAAAAAAGCCAAGCAACTGGCTGCTGGCTACAAAACCGGAATGCAGGCTCTTCGAGACAGCAAAGGAAACCTAGTCACCGAAGCGCAGGGAATAGTAGATGTATTTAAGCAGCAATTCCAACAGCTGCTAAATGGGCATCATGTAGAGAGAGTGATAGGGCAAGAAGAGAACCCACGTCCAGTCAACGAAGAAATAATTCCACACCTAGTATAGAATAAGTTGGCCTAGCTATAAAAAATCTTAAGAACAACAAGGCCGCAGGTTCTGTTGGCTTACCAGCGGAGCTTTTTAAATACGGTGGTGATGTTTTGGTAGGGAGCATGCACCGAATCATCAACCAAGTATGGTGGTGGACTATCAGCTCAATATGCCCCATCTACAAAAAAGGCGATCCTATGTCTTGCAAGAACTATCGAGGCATATCCCTGCTAAATGTCGCATACAAAATCCTATCCAACGTACTGTGTGAACGTCTAGAACCGTTCTGCAACACACTAATCGGCACGTACCAGTGTGGCTTCCGGCCCTGCAGATCGACTATAGACCAAATTTTAACGCTGAGGCAAATCCTGGAAAAGACCAACGAATTTCAAGTCGAAACTCACCACCTATTCATCGAGCTCTAAATGGCGATGGCCGAATTCGGAATCCCGGCAAAACTGATTCAGTTGTGTCGCGTGACGCTGGAAAACACGCGCTGCAACGTGCAGTTTGGAAGTAGCTCCTCCGAACTATTCCAAACATGCACCGGATTTAGGCAATGAGACCCGCTATCATGTGACTTCTTCAATCTCGAGCAGATAGTGTGCAGGGCTGGTGTTAACACGGAAGGAACTATTTTCAACAGGTCCGTCCACCTGCTGGGCTATGCGGACGATATTGACATCATCGGTCGCTCCCGTGAACGCTTTTATGTTCACGGAGATTGAAGAACTGGCGAAATCCGTTGGCCTTGAAGTAAATGAGGACAAGACTAAGTACATGCTATCAACAAACAAACAAGCATCTGTCCACCGCCTAGGACAAAACGTCACTATTAATAGCAGCAATTTCGAGGTAGTTAAGGAGTTCACCTACCTCGGAGTTAACATAAACTCCACGAATGGTGGAGATCCGTCGAAGAATTACTCTAGGAAACCGTTGCTACTTCGGTTTGGCTAAAGAACTGGGTTCAAAACTCCTAACTCGAAAGACGAAATGTGTACTCTACAAAACCCTTATCCTGCCAGTTCTGCTTTTTGGTGCCGAGCGCTGGACGATAAGCAAGCGCTTATACTGGGCTCCTTCGAATGAAAAATACTTCGGCGGATTTTTGTTCCTGTGCACTAGGATGGCGAATGGAGGAAAAGATACAACCCCGAACTCTATGAACTGTACCAAGATGTGGATATAGTCCAAAAAGCCAAAACACGTCGACTACATTGGGTCGGCCGCATCGAGCGAATTGACAATAATGCTCCAGCTAAGAGGATCTTTGAATCCCAGCCCCCAGGTTCGAGAAGGCAAGGAAGTTTCAAAGACCAAAGCCATCGCGGATGCTATAGCGCTTTTAGGATGGACGGCTGCAGTGTCTCAGGCTGAGACTCTTCAAGGGTCGGGAGCCCGATAACAACATAACAACATGGCCAGCTCCCTTGAACAGAGATGGTGGCGGATGAACCGAAATGCCAATGGCAGCGCTCAATCCCGCCGTAGGTACTGATGGCCCCGTGTCCTAGTGGTATCTAATAAATTTGAACTGGCCCTCCAGGTTGGAGGTTGTGCTTAAGGGGACATGGCGGTCTCCAGATCAACGAACGGTCAACAAAATTGATCACATTGCGATAGACAAGAGGCACGCATACAGTATTCTGGATGTCCAAACAGAATACTGTTTAGGTGATCAGGGAAATATCGTAGTTAAGACACAGTTGGAAGAACCACTTCTGCAGACTGTTAAACGGCAATGACGAACAACAATCAACGGTCAGGAAGAATGAACCAATCAATATTGGAGCGAAAACTACTAACCACCCGACCTAAGTGAAATAAGTATAGCAATATCTTAACTCAAGCTTCATTAGGCTGCCTGTAATGTATATATTTGTCTCTCATACTTACTTACTTAAGTGGCGCTACAGTCCGGAATGAACCTGGGCCTCAACCAACATGCCTCTCCAATTAGCCCGGTTCTTAGCTAACTGCGCCTCCAGTTGCGCACTCCAAGTTGGTTGCGGTCGGTTTCCACTTGTGCGCGCCACTTAAGGCGAGGTCTTCCTCAACTGCGTCCGACGTCTGGCTGGGAATCGAAGACTCTGCGAGCCGGAGTATTGGTGTCCATTCGTTCTACATGTCCTAGCCATCTTAAACGTCCAATGCGGAGTTTTTTGACCAGGGGCATGTCGCTGTACAGCACGTATAGTTCTTGGTTGAATCTTCGTCTCCATAGCCCGTCAACGCAAACGGGACCTAAGATTTTTCGAAGAATTTTCCTCTCGAATCTACCAAGGATTTCTTCATCCGCTTTTGATACGGTCCATGCTTCAGCGCCGTAGAGCAGGACTGGGATGATCAGGGTCTTAGAATCTCCTTAGTAGTTCGAGTGAGGGCTTTACTACTAAATTGCCTTCTTAGCCAGAAGAAACAGCGGTTGGCAAGAGTAATTCTTCGTTTAATTTCTGACGAGATGTTGTTGTCAGAGTTAATAGCGGAGCCGAGGTAGACAAAGTCCCGTACTACCTCAAAGTTATATCTGTCAATGGTGACGTTCTGTCCAATTCGTCGATGTTGTGAGTCCTTTCGTGATGACAGCATATACTTAGTCTTACCCTCATTTACTGCTAAACCCATTTCGCCGCTTCCTTCTCTATACTAGCAAACGTGGCTATGACATCACGTTGAGTCCTACCAATGATGTCAATATCGTCAGCGTATGCTAGTAGTTGCACCGACTTTTGGAAAATTGTGCCTCTGGTGTTGGCTTTGGAGTTTTGCACAATTCTCTCAAGAATCAGATTAAAGAAGTCACATGACAGCGCATCGCCTTGCCTAAATCCTTTTTTGGTATCGAATGTGTCGGTGAGGTCGTTTCCGACCCTGATGGAGCAGCGAGAATTCTCCATCGTCATCCTACACAAACGGACGAGTTTGGGCGGTATACCAAAACTAGACATGGCTCTGTACAGTTCGTCTCTATAAATGCTGTCATATGCGGCTTTGAAATCGATGAATAGGTGGTGGGTATCGATTTGGAGTTCTTGAGTTTTTTCCAGGATCCGCCGAAGTGTGAAAATTTGATCGGTTGTGGACTTTCCTGGCCTAAAACCACACTGATAAGGGCCAATCAGGTTGTTGGTAAACGGTTTCAGGCGTTCACATATTACGGCAGATAGGATCTTGTAGGCGATGTTGAGGAGACTTATGCCTCAGTAGTTGGCGCAGTTCAGAGGGTCTCCTTTTTTGTGGATCGGGCAAACGATGCTGAGGTTCCATTCTTCATGCATATTTTCATCCGACCAGATTTGGCTTATAAGTTGGTGGATGTTACTTACCAAGTCATCTCCGTCGGCCTTATACAGCTCAGCGGGAAGGCCGTCATTTCCGGCAGCCTTATTAAGCTTGAGTTTAGATATTGCTATCCCCACTTCACTCAGGTCGGGTGGTTGGCAGTTTTCGCTGTCGTTGCCAATATTGAATGGTTCGTTCTGCCTGACAGCGGAATGTTGTTCGTCATCGCCGTTTAACAGTCTGCAGAAGTGGTTCTTCCATATTCTCAGCATCGACTGTGTTTCAACTACAATATTTCCTTGTTCATCTCGACAGAAACGTACTTATTATCTCATCTCTTTCTAAAATGTGCTGTAACAAACCGTATGTAAAACTATATGCACAATAAACTATCAATCTATCTACAAGCACTTTCCAGTGACATCTTTTCCTGAAACATGTCTTAACGCCAGTATAATAGACTCGGCACTCTTTTATCGCAAGTTCCCAGTCTATAGGAATGATCGCCTTGAAAATGACTTAAAAACGCTAAGGAGAGGTGTTCTTACTGCAGTACCTTCGCAGTCATCTTACCTCTGAAAAAAATTGATTGCCTCTTAGCATAATATAGGTTAAGATAACTCTTGGAAAAAATATCTTGATGTTGCAAATACGTACATTCCTTCATATTGCACCTTTATTCTGAGCTATCAATGGCTTTAGAATTCTTCTTTGACTTATCTTGTTGTGACCGTACTATATTCTTGCTGAGCAATTTGAACCGTCAGAAGTCTATGCACAACAAGGTTTTATCATTTGGCTAACAGCAAACAAGCTGTATAAGTACAGCAGAATAAGAATCTAGTACCAGCAAAATCATAATAATCAAATTCTCGATTTTGTTTTTTCTCTGTAATTACCGCAGAATTAGAATCTAATAGCAGCATTACTTACATAGACAAAAATCATCTTCCACTTGACATTTTCATTGACACATGCCGACATCTATCTACGAAAATGCAGACTCATATGATTGTTCGTACTCTTTTGACATTCGGAAAGCGAACTTTCAAAGGCTATCCGAAGAAAACGTTCATTCGAATATGAATATTGACGGCTTCTCCGAATAAAAAGGAGCTGTTAATAAATTCTATTTTCTAATAACAGATTGCATAAATAGAACTATCCCTGTCAAATCCTTCAATCCTATAATTTCTTCGAAATAGACGTAACCCAGTAATAATATTGTAAGAAGCCAAAATCATTACGAGTATTATAAGTACCTAAATTACTTTAACGAACTCTCTGCGATCTGTAATAGTTTATATAATGACTATATAGTCAATATGGAGAACGCTTTTAAAATTGGCCCTAAACGCTTTTGGGGATTTGTCAATTGGAAGAGAAAATCGGATGGATATCCGACCATATACCCCTTCAATAATTCAAAAATATCGAGCTCTCTAATTTTATCAAACATATTCGCAGAGAAATTCAGTAAATCTTATTAAATAACCAACAGTCGTACGGAAATCAATGCATAGGTGCTATTTTGCCCACCCTTAAGATATTCGAAAGCTCACTTACCACAAGAGTATTTCTAACATTCCTGATAATAATAAAAAAGGAGCGATGTAATATCTGCAATTATAGAACAATTTAAAAATTATCTTGCATCCCTAAGCGATTATTTGTGATAAATCGGCCTTCCACTTTCAAAACATGATATTTGCAGAAAAGCATGGCTTTGTAAAAAATTGATTTGCTGTCACGAATTGTTTACCTTTTCTATATCGGTGTTCCAACAGTTTGGAAAAAAAAAAAAATAGATTGTATATAAACTGACTTCTCAAAAAGTTATCCCATAACATAATAATTTTTTAACTTTTGGCATATGGATTCCCTCAGAGATTTATTAATTAGGTTTAATCATATCTCTCATTGCCAACTTATCAGGTCAAATGTATAGGTTCCAAGTCTAACGCTTTTGTATCCCAGTCTTGAGTACCTCAAGGAAGTTATTTAGGCCCTATTTTATTTATACTTGTAATTAACGATGTAAGAGTTTGTTTTCGAGAGAGAAAAGTATTGATATATACGCGTAGGAGATCCTATCGATTCGTTATTACTACAAACCGATTTAAATAGTTTTATTATATGGTATCTTCAAATCTGTTCGATTCTGAACGCTTTAAGACATTTTCACAAAAACGTGTTCCTTCCAATTTTAATTACACTCTCTGTTGTGTGAACAGTTTTAAAGATCTTGGAATATAATTTTATCCTGAAATGTTAGGATTTAAAAAAGATAGGCAAACGAGTTTAATGACCCCTATGTCATGCTTTCTGTCTGGTTCGCTCTCATTTAGATTATGCTTCACAAGTTTGTATACCATTCTATGTACCTAGTTCATTCAAATAGAATTAAGGCAGGCCAATGTAAATTCATATGATTTGATTTGAGAGGACTTCCATGGGATAATCTATACAATTTGCATCCGTATACGTAACGAATTTAACTACTGCAGTTAATGCCTTTATCTCAGCGTATTGTCATATTGACATATTGTTTTCTTACACCAATTATTATCAGGACAAATTAATATTTTAAATACTATTGGTTTTAACAATCGGCTAGGTTTCTATAACATTCCTAAGTATAAATTTAACTATGGTATACATGAGTCGCATGATAGAATTTACAATAACAAACGTATGGTAAAGCTACAATCCTCTGTGCGAATCGTTAAATATCCTATCCTATTACATCAGTAACTTAAATATCCCCAAAAAGTGGGCATGCCCAAAACTGAATGGAGATTAAATATAAAAAAAATCACCACATCAAAATACTTTTTTCGATGGGATATGTTTTACAAATGGTATTATTTAGGAAAACGCCCTCAAAATGGGCGTGGGTTTAAATGATCTATACACTAAATGTCAAGTATTATTCTCTAAATATTTATTTTATATTGCACCGAAAATCTCTTTTTACGGAACACGCCTACAATACGTGGGAGTGACACCAAGCTACGTGGTAGTGGGCGGATTTCCAAATGTTTACACTTGTTCTAAAAGCACGGACAAGGATCGCGTACCAAATTTCATTATCTTAGTTCAATATTTAAGGCCTTAAAATCGGAGACCTACAGACAGACGAACAAACGGACAGACAGAGATGGCTAAATCGACTCAGCTAGCGATTCTGAGTCTATCCATATACTTTAAGATATATGTAGCTAAATTATTTCTCTATGTTACAAACTATGTATCAAAACTAATATACCCCTATGGGATAGGGTATGAAAAGTAAATTATAAAACCTTATTTGGATGAAACATAGATATGGAGATTGTCTAAACATGTTATTCGGACACATTTTGAAATTTTTTAACCGATTAGCCAAATAGAACGCTTTACTGAAAAGTGGCAGTGGGCGGATCTTAAAAAATTGTACACTTGTTCTAACTTTTATGTTTTGTTATGTCAAACCAACAAATGCACTAAACATGCAACTGTGTATGTTTACGATATGCTTTGGCGAATATCTGCTCGTGGATGCTCCTTTTATTAAACGCACTACAAAACGGATCTAATAGTGTATATTCAAATAAAAGTGCCAATACTTTTTATTTAGCCTTCAGTGCACTCTGTAAAGAGGATCTTTAATAATATTTATTACCATGATAACCTTATTATTGAAAGTGAAACTAAGTAGAAGTATGATTACAAGAGTTGTTAATATAAAATTTGAAAAAAAAATCACTGTCCAAACATTTAAATTCCGTTAAGAAATATTTAGGTTCAAGCTAATTATACAAGAATGTTAGAGTCATTAATTGTAACTAAGCTACTAATTTCATATTTCGAGTAATTGACGATTTTTTTATTTGGTTTATGTACAAAAATGAATAACGTTAAGTTTGTTTTTTTTAATCAGCCTTTTGTAAAATCAATCAAAAGAATATTATGCTTCGGTACCGCTCCCATGGCCATTCACACACCTCAAAACAAACTGAATATGACTATCATAATATAAAACATCCGCATATCCTTATATCCATTTATTAAATGCGTAGATTATATATGTAAGTATGTATGTGTGTCACCAAATGTATTTTGGCTGATAAGGTCCGAGTATTTGGAACATTTAGCATGCTAACAAGAAACAGAAAATAACTAAAAAAAATCCATATTAATATTCATTTTAGATTCCATGCAGCACAAATGACCACGTCATTAGGTCAACCCTACTGCCACGAGACTGACCGCAATCGGCACATGTCGCATGTTGAACCATTCAAATACGCACATTAAGCTGAAAGGTCATTTGATAACGATCGAAATGTGTGTGAGAAGTATATCGTTAACCTGTAGTCCAATAATTTGTTAAGCAGTTCCGTAGACAAGGGCGTACACACACCGGCCACTGATTGACGTGTCGATAAAGCCTGAGGATTAATCAAGATATTCAAGTTACGTCCTACGGCTGTGCGTAATATGAGTACGCATTCCATGTGAATGTGTGCACAACATCCGGTTACTGAGAAACAAATTAAACTTTTACATTAACATAGGATTCCACAATATATGTTTTGTTGGTAAGAAAATGTCCAAGGAGCTTTAGGACATAGTATTTTGCCGGGGATACCTATAGCAAATTAAGTCTGAGTGTGTTTACAGGAAATGCGTGTCACTCCGAATAAGCTAACCGCTGCTCGCAAAGTGCGTGGGTGCAGTGACATTTTGGTAATTTTACACAAAAATTTGTGTATGGATATATAAAATCTCATTCACGTTTGTAGTGGATACATGATTTGCATATCACTAGACTTCCTATTTCTGACATGATTGATTCAGAATATATACCGTTAAATCTATTCGGTTGTTGTGAAGCTGTTCTTATTCTACCCAGCTCATTTGATTAAATCACGCCTGACAATAAACTGCACTAGGTACATATAGATAGAAAAAACCAAACACAAGTTGAGTACTATTTTTACAAGAGTAAGAGTTAATGCGTACTGACTCATGTATATGTAACAAAAAGTATTTTTTTTTGACTATGTCCGTTGTTACAATACCTTTTATGTGTCGCAACTCTGTCAAGGAAAACGGAGGGAGCTTTACTTTAAACTATTTCGATGACAATAAATGTAGCGGTTTAATTAAATATACATGATTTTTCATGCCGTTGGTATTAAGGATTCAACTAAAAAAGCGCAGAATTGTTAAAGTGTAATTATAATGAACAATGATAATAAATTTGATGAAAATTAGTGAAGGCGTTAATACTGCACAAAAAAGTGATTTTCCATTATAATCCAAAAATACAAATTTAGTTAAGCCTTTTGGCTAATCCTATGAGAAGGCTATAATCCGCTGTGCGGATCGTTTAATACCCTATCCCACCCCACCCTTAAAATTAATATACCCAAAATGTGGGTTTTATGGCGATGAAATATAGAAAATGATATAGTCACAACATATTGTTCAGTTCAATTCAGCTCTAGGAAAACGCCCCCAAAAAGTGGGCGTTGGTGAAAATGATCTATATACGAAATTTCTATATTGCCATTATGGAAGTAATTGCCACTAAAACGGTTCTATTTTTTTTTAATTCTTAACCGTTTAACCGTTTGTTCTGTAGCCTCGGACAAGGATCCTATATACCAAATTTCATTATCCCAGCTCATAATTTGAGGCAAAAAATTGGTGACATATAGGCAGACAGACAGACAGACGGATGGAAGGACGGACGGACAGACAGACAGGCATGACTCAATCGACTCAGCTAGCGATTCTGAGGTATATTAGGTATTGAAGTATATTAACCTACATTATTTCTCTATGTTACAAACTACCCAACTAACAATTTCGCTTCGATAAAGCACTATCGAAGCTCTTTCCCCTCTGGTAATATTACTTGTAGGAAGTCTTATGGAAAACATTTGGCTATTTGCTTCTATAAGATTTCTTTAAATGCTTTTAATAAGCCTAACAGAAAAAAAGGCCCTACAGAAGGAAATTATAGGCTTCGCAAAAAGTCTTTCCGAAAATATTTTTAAGCTTTCCTGAAGTTGAAAAATAACATTATTTTTTATTTTTGTGTTTACATTTTATTATATTATTTACTTTTATTAATTTCAATTAAATAACTTATAATTATTAAAACCCAATTCTTTAGTATGAAAGTATGAAATTCAATGCAATTAATTATATAAAAACTCTTATCTTACTGTGATTCGAACTCGTGTTCTCTCGCACGGTAGTCCAACACCCTGACTGTTACCTGTAACCTAAACCTTAAAATCTTAAACTATGTAAGTTTAAGTTGTAAGTTGTAAGTCAACTATCTTCAACTAATCTAGCCATTTACTCCGACGGTCCCAGTCGGACACACTCCTGCAGAACCGCAGGCGGAATAAAGCCGCTTAAACGCGCACTTTCAAAATATTATTCACTGGGGTAAAAGGCCCCAAAGATGAGACTATTGCTCGAGGTCATCGCTCTTGCCGCGTGAAACCGAATGTGTTTCACCAGAAAATTGTCTATTCTGTTTATGTTGGCCCCATTGTATAGGACCTGGTTGGAATAATACTTTGTGTAGTCAGATACTGGTGTTCTGTGAACTCCAAGGCAGCTTTTCAAATACTGCCTCACAAACACCCGTATCTTTTCCATTTTAGATGGGGCAACGTTGAACCACACCGGGCAACCATAGGCAATCATCGGCCTGATAAGGGACATGTAGCAAATCACCTTAACCCTGCTGTCAAGACGGCTGCTATAAAACAATCGTCTTGTCAGGGCAATCGCTCCCCTAGCTCTCGCCAGAGTAGCATCTACATGTCTTCCGAAATATAGATACTAATCCAGACAGATGCCAAGGTATTTTACTACACTTTTACTCGCCAGTGGATGACCGTTTGATTCAACGATCACCAGCTTTCGCCAGTTCTTTCTCGTATCCCTAGAGGCACTAGACAACGGTGTCCTAAACAGAATAGTTTCCGATTTCTGAAAGTTGATTTTTGATTCCAGTCATCACAGCCAGAGATGGCTCTTGTCGAAGTCCCGCTGCAAAAGAGTTCGAATGACCTCGACAGTAGGTGCTGTTCTGTACGCGATAAGCTCGTCCGCATACGCAATTGCCTGAGTAAGACTACCTATCATATCGCTGGTGTAACTGCTGAAGAGAATCGGCGAGTTCACTGCTCCCTGTTGCAGACCATTTTTAATGAAAAATTCGGTGGTAGAAGTTACATTGCCACTTTTGACAACAAACGTTCTGCCAGTCAACATGTCATGAAGCATATATAGTAGTGGTTTACTTATGCCAAGTCTGGTCCGCTTTAGATAGAGGCCCTCTAACCATACGGTGTCGAAATCCTTCTCCAAATCAATAAGACATGCACCCGTGCACTGTTTTTTCGCTTTGTTCCATTGTATATCAGAGACGAGTTTGGAGGCGGCATGAATACAGTCATGTCCGGCCTTGAAACCAAACTGGTTCTCTGGTATAATATTGTTGTCCTCAGACCACTTGAACAGAGCCCGATTGAGAATCTTTTCGAATACCTTGCTGATACTCGGAAGGGGACTTATCGACCAGAAATTTGCCGGATTGGAGTTGTCCTTTCCCTTTTTCGGGAGAGGATGAACCACCGCCGTCTTCCAACGTACTGGATAATATGCATTATTCAGCGCGTTGTTGAACAGCGTGGCGTAAATGTCCACAGCTTCAGGGGGTAAGTGTCGCAGTACAATGTTGGATATACCATCGACTCCCGCTGACTTCTTTTTCTTTATGGAATCGAAGATGGTCTGGAGTTCCACCTTCGAAATTAACAGTCGCTCGGCGACTATGGCGTTTGCCAAGTTTTCGTCATCGAACCGCGTGAAACCGCGGTTCTCAGATCGCCATTGCGTTATGTCATTTCGGAGGTAGAAGTGATGGAGCAGGGCATTGTTTTCCAGGATGCGGTTCGGGCGAATGCTATCATTCACCTTATACACTTCCTGAAAAACAGCCCCCACTGCCTCCACTTTCTCCTGAGGATCTTCAATAACATAGAAATCGTCGTTGAAGACGGCTTCCCCTGGATCGATTCCTGCTGTCAAAAGTATGTTTGTATTGTCATTGTATTGTTGGAGATTAATACACGGAAGGTCGTTATGACCTTTCCTCCTAAAGATCTTATTAATTTGTGGAAACATACTCGGGTCGCTGGAATTTACGGCCCGAATTCTGTTATTCCAAAACAAATTAATGGACAACCGATAGTTCTCCTTAATTAATTGGTTGATGTTTTTGATCGTATTACGGCGGCTAGTCCGCAGTGGTCACTGTCATTGTGGATCGTCTGTAAACAGTTTCGCGGGTGTTGACCTATTTTGTCAGTAACAGTCAGTCTTGTGTCTCGCCGTAAAAGAACCAGAAAAGCACCGCTTCTCGGAAACGATGGCATATCTGTGGCGATAATGTCGATCCTATATTCAACATTGTAGTGGACCATCCAATTGTATAGATGGTTGCCCCGAGGATTTTGTATTTGATTTCCCAATCTTCGTGTTTGGCATTTAAATCTCCAGCCAACAGACTATAGACTTGACGTAGCCCCACAGGAAATAGTCTAACGTCGTCAAATCGCACGACCGAAGCGGCCAAGCGACTGGACCATTTCGTAAGATAACACGTTCTCCAAACTTGGTTTCCCATAAATTGATTGTGACATTCGTTGTGTGGCTTGTGGCGCCGTCCTGTTGGAACAACATGTCCTCCAAGTCCATATCATCCAATTGGGGCCAAAAATATTCGGTTATCATTGAACGGTAGCGATTCCTATTCACAGTAACGTGCAGGTCTTGATCATCACGGAAGAAGTACGGCCCAATGACGCCGCCGGCCCATAAACCACACCAAACCGTAATTTTTTCGGGATGCAATGATGACTCATGGAGTACGTATGGATTGCTGCCTGACCAATACCGCATATTTTGTTTATTGACGAAGCCATTCAGCCAGAAATGAGCTTAATCGCTGAAGATGGTTTTTCGATGAAAATCCGAATCATTATCAAGTTGTTGCTCAGCCCAATTCACGAACATACGACGCTTCTGGTGGTCAAGCGGCTTCAGTTCTTGCGTCAATTTAATCTTGTAAGGATGTAGGCCAAGGTCTTTTCGCAAAATTTGGCACAACGACGTCACAGAGATGCCCAACGCTTGAGAACTAGGTGTGAGAGACACATTTGGGCTTTCTTCAACTGAAGCCTCAGCGGCAGCAATATTATCGACACTACGGCACTTCTTTGTCTCACTGGCACTGGAGCAATCAATATAGATAGCGAATTAACTATTGAAAATGTTAAAAGCATAAAATATCTAGGAATGATAATAGACAAAGAGTTAAAAATGGTGCAGCACATCGATTATATATGTAAAAAAAATAGGAAAAAAGATTGGATTTTTTAAACGTCGAGCAGAGACTGGATCTGAATGTACTACATACAGTTTTCAAAATAAAGTATGGCGAAGCACCAGCATATTTAACACGAGAAGTTCGAGTTGTAAGTGAAGCTCAACCGTACAACCTATGAAACGCGAATGATATCCGACTGAATTTGCAATTGTCAACAGATGGTCAGAAGATGATACTCTTTTCAACATGTTTCCAACACATATAAAAAATGAGGAGAATTTTAGAATTTTTAAAACTAAATGTATCAAACATGTAAAAAGAGATATTTAAAATTACTGTAAAATGAACTGATTTAGAAAAAAAATTGTTATAAATGTAATTATAAAATATTTAAAATACTAATCAATATATATACTACTAAAAAAAAGTACTAAAAATAGAGTATTAAACGATTTGCAACGATAAACGGTAGCAGTAAATATATGTGTATCCATTTGATAACCTACTACTAACTACTGTAAACTTCAATATTTATTTAAGTTGAAGTAGATTTTAGCAAACTTTAAATTTATTAGAACTAAATATAACGGTGTATGCTATGACGTCGTAGCATTTTTCATCGGAATAACCTCTAACACCGATAATAAAAAACGTGTGTTCGACTATTTCCCCACGACATAAATCAATTACTAAACCAGAAGATATAACATTGTCCGCACTGAGGGATCTCTCTGCCCCCTCCCTTCGAGACGTGTCTATATCGTGGTTACATCATGGAAGTTCCTTTAGATTGCTTCAATTCATGTACTCACTGCCTGACCCCCTAGTGGATGCGCTACAACTTCATCATACCGAAATCGATACAATTCCCATGACTTGGCTCTGCAGCGCCACCATAACAGCACTGGCATTCGTTGAAGTAGACCCCTCAGACTCATCTTTCATAATTCACATGCATCAACTTTTCTTTATCAAACATTGAATTAGACAAACATCGCTGGCCAGGATTTAGGCTAGGAGGCGGAAGAGTACGACGCGAGCTATATCAGAAGAAATTGAACCCTATGCAGGTAGTAGCTCCTCAAATCCGGTCTAAATTATATACCCAATAGAACGATAATAACAAAATAAGGTTTCGCCATCGTGGCGGGTAGCAAATGTTACAGCAATCTCTCTGAATGAGTCGTTGTCGTCGTGGTTGTTTGATCCAACATCGAAGTCTTTCGTCGTCCATCCATTGATTCTATTGCCTACCAAAGTCGACCTATCCCACGACGGATACTATACGAGTAAACTCGTACAATAAGAATCGATGGAAATTAGAGGAGCGATGGATTATGTTGAAACAGTTGCAATCAGTGACAAGAGCTTTCGAAATCACATCTCATCATCTCACGCTGATTCAAGAGTAAATAGAGGAACACTTTTGTCTTAAAATCGAATTCACATACGTGATGAGTGGATGATTGGAATTGGAAAACTTGGTATTCATGCGCATGCATTATAGCTGAATCATATTAAAGTTACACGTACATGACAAAAGGTAATTACGGCTTCCATCCTTTGCAGAAGACGATAATGATAATGTTGGTGATGATGCAGAAAATGTACGTTCTGGATAGATGTAGAATTAGAATGAAAGTAGACCGTAATGAAATATAGAGCTGCGTGAACTATATTAAGAATCAGGTAAATAACGGGAGTATAGGTCGAGAAATTGCACCTTTACGTGCGTGCTATTAACTATTGCCGAATGAAATGAAGGGGAAAAACATAGTTTGGATTAGATTGCTACTTGAAATAGATATTGTACGATTTAGAAAGGATACTTTCGGAAAAGTGTATGAAGATGTTAAGCTATGTTAGACTTTAGTCGTTTTCGTTTATTTTATAGTAAAAAACCCGATTGCCCACAGATTTTTGTTTGTCAACTTTTAGTTTTATGTATCTATGTTCGGAATTCTACGAAATTTTTGTCAGTAGAGCAATAAACATAATCATAAGTGGATAAAATGCAAATCTGCCCATATTAAGTAAATGGTATTATCATCCTGAAAAGGATTTTTACTTCCCCAGTATGCATACAAGTATTGTGATGCCGCAAAAATTCGAAGTTAAGATTTAGATGACTTTTATGTTTTTTTTCATGTACCCTGAACGAAAAGCTAGTCTGGAGTCTATTATCTGTGATCTAATTAATACATGAGACCAAACTATATTCAACCGATTTGACTGATATATCTGGTATATGTATAGTTGGTAGTTGGTTGGGTGTTCTAGACCGAGGGTAGACTCTGATTGGCTTTAACTTGGTTGTAACTCTGACTACACATCAAATGTGCTTATTTTTACCTCCAAGAATCGGGTACTGGTCTCATCCAACCGGATTTAACTTGCTAAACGATAAGTGCGAGTGTTGTTAATAAGACGTAAATCAGCAACAATATAATCACCCTGGTCAGAATGGCACTAGATGAGCTGCTTCGACATAATCAGACAACAGCTTATCTAGGATTCCCAAGGGTAAGTCAGGCCCCTTGAACAGCAATGGTGCCGGATGAACCGAAAGGTCAACGGAAGCGCTCAATCCCGTAGTGGATACTAATGGCCCCTGATATGACGGCCTTTCCGCTGAGCTTTATAAAATCGGCGGAGATAACCTGGTAAGTAAGATCCACCAACTCATTAACCAAATCTGTTCGGATGAAAGTGTGCCTAAAGAATGGAACCCCAACATCGTTTGAACGATCCACAAAAAAGGAGACCCCATAAACTACTGAGGAATAGGTCTCCTCAATATCGCCTACAAGATCCAATCAGCCGTAATATTTGAACGCCTGAAACCGTATTTATTTCTCGGTGTAGTGCCATAACCCCTGCAGGGCTAAATTCCCAAAAAAGGAAATAGATCTCGTGGGGCTTATTTTCTTTTCGAAGTGAAAATAAGTCCTGCGGCTACTTGTGGGGCTTATTTCCTTTGCACGCATCAAAACTCGCACGTAACAAAAATCCAACAGTTACTCTGAGCAGGGGGTTGCAGGGGTGTAGCATTGCTCGACTCCGTATTTAAACTTTGCATACATCCAATTTTGCACCCATCCCAAGCAGGAGGTTCATTGCATAGATCCTGCTTGAGCTCGCTGTTGGATTTGGGTTGGTGTATACAAAAGAAACAGGACCAACAAGAAATAAGACCGAATTAAATTCACCAGTAAAGAATTTAAAAACAAAAACTCCATTTATTGTAGACCTTCTATCAGCAAGTGTATTTAAAGGAATCAGCATTAGACGTTGATAATATGGTGGCGAATGAACATTACTATCCCAATTAAGATGAAGAAGCGCAAACAGTAAGTATTGCTATACCATATCCCATAAGGGGGTATATTAGAAATAATTTAGCTAGATATACCTCAAAGTATATGGATCGACTCAGAATCGGCAGCTGAGTCGATTTAGCCATGTCTGTCCGTCCGTGCGTCTGTCGTGTTTTAAGCCATGTCCACTTTTTGGGCATATTAGTTTTACAGATGGGATGGGATGGCGTATTCAATGATCCACACAGCTGATTGTAGCCTTCTCATATGTTTTTTGTGCAGATTCGATACGGAAAATGTGACAGACATAATATGGACACCAAACTAGACATACAAACTACAACACAGAACGAACGAGACCAACATAACAACAGACCAACTAAAAAGTACAGTTTTTGATAAAAAAAAACATATGAGAAGGCTACAATCCGCTGGGCGGTTCTATGAATACCCTATCCCATCCTATCCATAAAACTAAAATCCCCAAAGAAAATGGGCATGGCTAAAAACACGATGTGGATAAATTAGAAAAAATGATATAGTGACAACAAATTCTTCAGACTGTTTACAAAACATTTTTACGGTTCTACAAAAGACAAGGCTTTCTCCTGCATGTTATGGGGTAGTGTGGTAGTGTATAAAAATGGTTTTTATATAAAAACGCCCCCAAAAAGTGGGCGTGGGCTAAAATGGTATATAGACGAAATGTTTATATTAATAATGTTAATGATTCTGCATCTAAATTTTTTTCGAAAAATTTAAAATTTGACCGAAAACAGTTTTTTATTGAAAACGCCCCCAAAAAGTGGGCGTGACAAAAACTTTATATAGACGAAATATAGATATTAAGATTGTCTAACTATTCTGTTCAGAAACTTTTTTGAAAATTCCTTACGGTTTTGTCAAAAACTGAGTTTTTCTTAAAAGGGGGCGTGGCAGTTGGCGGATTTCAAAATTTTTTACACTTGTTCTGTAGGCAGGGACGAGGATCCTACATACCAAATTTCATTATCCTAGCTCAAAATTTAAGGCCTAAAAATCTGTGACGTACAGACGGACGGACGGACGGACGGACGGACGGACGGACGGACGGACGGACGGACGGACGGACAGACAGACATGGCTTAATCGACTCAGCTAGCGATTCTGAGTCGATCCATATACTTTGAGGTATATGTAGCAAAATTATTTCTCTATGTTACAAACTAAGTATCAAAACTAATATACCCCGAAAACTGAGTCGATTTAGCCATGTCTGTCCGTCCGTCACCAGTTTTTGGGCCTCAAATTTTGAGCTAGAATGATGAAATTTGGTACACGTGCTCTTTGTTGCTCCCAGCAGAACAAGTGTACACATTTTTGAAATCCGCCCACTGCCACACCCCCTTTTCAGAAAAACGTAGTTTTTGGCCAAACCGTAAGGAATTTTAAAAAAGTGTCTGAAAAACGTAGTTAGACAATCGTAATATCTATATTTCGTTCATATAAAATTTTTTGCCACGCCCACTTTTTGTGGGCATTTTTAATAAAAAACAACCTTTTACGATCAAATTTTAAAATTTTTGAACAAAATTTTGATGCAGAATAATTAGTTATATTAATATAAACATTTCGTTCATAGATCATTTAAGCCCACGCCTACTGCATATGCTACCCCATAGCATATGCAGGAGGAAAACGATGTGTTTTGTCAAACAACAAAAGATTCTGATAAACTGTTTGAACAATATGTTGTGACAATGTCATTTTTTATATTAAAGGCTGATAAAGCCCACTTTTTGGAGAAATTAATTTTAAGGATGGGATGGGATAGGGTATTCAACGATCGGCACAGCGGATTGTAGCCTTCTCATATGTTTATACCCTATCCCATAGGGAGGTATATTAGTTTTGACATTAAGTTTGTAAAATAGAGAAATAATTTCGATACATACACCTCAAAGTATATTGATCGACTCAGAATCGCTAGCTGAGTCGATTAAGCCATGTCTGTGTGTCCGTCCGTCCTCAGTCCGCCTGTGTGTCACATAATTTTGGGCATTAAATTTTGAGATAGAGTGTGGAAATTTGGTATATAGACTCTCTGACAGATGAAGCAGAACAAGTGTAAACATTTTTGAAATCCGCCCACTGCCAAGTCTCCTTTTTAGAAAACGTAGTTTTTGGCCAAACCGTAAGGAATTTTAAAAAAAAGTATCTGAGCAACATATTTGGAGAATCTGAATATCTATATTTCGTCAATATAAAGTTTTTTTTGGGGCTTTTTAAGGAAAAAACGTTTTTCGGTACCTTTTTAAAAATATTCGAAAAATGTTGATGCAGGATCATTGGTTGTTATAATATAAACATTTCGTTCATAGATCATTTCAACATACGCCCACTTTTTAGGACCTTGTAGTCCTACCATACCCCAAGGCATAT
This sequence comes from Rhingia campestris, assembly GCA_932526625.1. NCBI lineage: Eukaryota > Metazoa > Arthropoda > Insecta > Diptera > Syrphidae > Rhingia > Rhingia campestris. The sequence goes on along the minus strand of OW052182.1, from coordinate 141,442,554 downwards.
GCAATAGAAAAATGTTGTTTTTTGTCGAACCATAAAAGATTTTGATAAACTATCTGAACAATATGTTGTGACAACGTCATTTTCGATCTTTTATAGTCACAAAGCCCACATTTCGGGGATATTCATTTTAAGGATGGGATGGGATAGGGTATTAAACGATCCGCACACCGTATTGTAGCCTTCTCATATGTTTTTATTTTTATTTTTTCAGAACACATTTTATAGCTACTACACTCACACGAAAATATAACAACAAAAACTAATACTGATTACTAGTATTTTTAGTGAATGTCAATATTTCCACCACATAGGTATATTCACATCAGTCTATCTAAAAATTGTATTAATCGGTTGATTGCATGACATGCTAATATTTTGTCTGGTAATTTAAAGACTTGTGAGTGCTCACGAATTCGTATTTCCGGATTCCGCAAATTATTTCGAACGTTCAAACACAAAAAAAACGTATTAGAAGGCTACAATCCGATGTGCGAATCGTTTAACACTCTATCCTATCAATCAATAAAATTAAAATTGTTTTTGTAGAAAAACGTCCCAAAAAGTGGTCTTGGGTTAAAATGAACTGTAGACGAAATATTCATATTAATATTACCGAATTATTTTCATCGAAAGTTTTCCGAATTTCGTTAAATATTTACCGAAACTTTTTTAACTGAAAACTCGCCGAAAAGGCGGACTTGGAAAACCACTTTATATGGACGATATTGCAAATTTTGTCTGAAAAGTGTTCGTGGCAGTGGTTGAATTTGAAATTTAAAATTCTTCTGTAAGGAATATAGAATACGTGTATCGGATTTAACTATTCTAGATCAAAATTAAAGGCACAAAAACTGGTGATTCTGAGCCGATCCATATAGAGTTGACAATAAAAATAACGATGTAGTTGAACTGCATGTTAGTAAAAGTAGTTTGAAAAACACTCTGTGAAATTGTTTTCTAGAGCCGTAATAAGTATATTTAAAATTATCTTTCATTTAATAATATATATAGCTTCATTGTAATTTAATCGTTTATTGATTTTGCTTGTGATTTCAAACTTAGTTACATCTATGTTCTGTTTTGTCCCACTAACAAATGCACTAAATGATGAGCCTGTGGATGCATATTATATGCTGTGGCAAATCTCTGCTCGTGATAGTCTGATAGTGTCATAAAAAAAATCGCTAGCTGAGTCGATTTAGCCATGTCTGTCTATCCGTCCGTCACAGATTTTTAAGAATTAAATTTTAAGCTAGGAAAATGAAATTCAATAGAGAGGATCCTTGTCTGTGTCTAAACAAGTGTAAACATTTTCAAAATCCGCCAACTACCACGCCCAATTTCAACAATAACGTTCTTTTTGGTCAAACGGTTAAGAATTTTAGATAATCTCAATATGTATCTATATTTTGTCAATATAAAGTTTTTTGACAAACCCACTTTTTGGGGGCGGTTTCCTACATAAAACATTTGTATACCCTACCCAGGGCATATGGAATAGAAAAACGTTGTTTTTTGTCAAACGATAAATGACCATTGATGAACTGTTTGAACAATATGTTGTGACAACTCATATTCTATATCTCTTCGCCATTAAGCCCACCTTTGTGTATTAAACGATCCACACAGTGCACAGAGCTGCCATTGAGCTCTATAAGCTAAGAAGAGGGAAGAACACCGGCTTTTCACAAATCAGAAAAAAGAACAAAAAAAAGCGCGCGATCGAGGATATATAGAGGTGAAACGTCAAAGCCATTGATACAAGGCTCGAACAGAATCCTCTTCGAGATGAACAAGAAAATATCGTAGTTGAGACACAGCCGATGCTCAAAATATGAACGAACCATTTCTGCACACTGCTAAACGGCGATGACGAACAACATTCCGAATTAACACTTCGACAGATATTGCAATAAAATCTAAAAAGTCCAAATCGATACCTACCACCTATTCATCGATTCAAAGCCACATACGACAGCATTTATAGAGACGAGCTATACAGAGCGATGTCTAGTTTTGGTACACCGCCCAAATTCGTTCGTCTGTGCAAGATGACGATGTAGAATTCTGGCTGCTCCATCAGGGTTGGAAACGACCTTACCGACACATTCGATAACAGAAAAAGATTAAGGCAAGACGATACACTGTCATGTGACTTTTTTATTTTGATTCTTGAGAGGATTATGCAAAATTCCCGATCCAACACCAGATTAACAATCTTACAAAAATCGGTGCAACTACAAGCATAAGCCGACGATATTGACATCATTGGTCGGACACAACGTGATGTCATAGCTACGTTTGCTATTATAGAGAAGGAAGGGGCAAAAATGGGTTTAGCAGTAAACAGGGGTAAGACCAAGTATATGCTGTCAACACGAAAGGACACAAAACATCGACGAATTGGACAGAACGTCACCATTGACATACGTAAAACATCTCGCCAGAAAATAAACGAAAAAAATAATGACTCTTGTCAACCGCTGTTTTTTTGGGCTAAGAAGGCAATTTAGTAGTAAAGTTCTCACTCGAACTAATAAGGAGATCCTTCATAAAGCAGATGAAGAAATCCATGGTCGATTTTAGAGGAAAATTCATCGAAAAATCTTCGGTCCCGTTTGCGTTGACGGGATATGGAGACGAAGATTCAACCAAGAATTATACGACCTGTACAGCGATATGCCCCTAATCGAAAAACTCGGCATTGGACGTTTAAGATGATAAGCACATGTACAACGAATGGACACCAATACAATATATGCAGACATTTTTAGCTTCTCTTTCTTCTTTCAGTGACAGTGTTTGGTTGTGTTTTATACAATTTCTCAACAGTTTATTGAAAAGGAGATTTGTCCACGAACCAAAACCTCTCTGAGACTGGCACTTTTTTTTTAACTATTTGGAAGCTTTTCCTCAAAGAACAGATTTTTTTATTCGTTTACTCCTAAACGAATAGAAATTAACAAATCAATAAATTAATAAATAATAAAAAAAACTTTCTTTCTTTTGACAAAATCTATTAAATTTTCAATTTTATTACATACTTACGTAACTTCTCCTGCAACTCGGCAACAAAACAAAATTCAATGCAGAGTTGTTCGCAGTTTGACTGTCAATTTGCTTATATGAACGCAGGTGACAACAAATTAGTTCTCTATGTTACAAACTATGTATCAAAACGAATATACCCCTAGTGACTGGGTTATAATGGTCCTTCTGTCCATACCACTAGATATGAGTGGGAAAGAAGTTGGATAGATTTATTTTGCTGAGTAATATGTATAGTTTACTCAGGGCAGATATTCTTTTTTACATCTCTATATACTTTTCAAGATGATATACATATTGCAAGGACATTTGTTTTTGCTTACCAAAATATTTAGTTTTTCAGTGTTTCGTAGTTTGGTTTTATTCCATATAAAAGAACTCCTTAAATATCTTTAAGCTATCAAATATTATGTACTACTATTTTCAAATAAAAATATCTTCCTTCTTAAACAAGAACCTGGCACACCACTTATCAAATCTTTCCCCAGAGTCAAATAAAGCTATTACTACAAATGTATTAACAATAAAAGAATTCGCATAAGCCCATGCTCAAAATAATATCCCACAGAACTGGAATTGGTAATACCGGAAAAAAATATCCACATCTGCTAAAATCAGAAACTTACGGTTTCAAATTTACTTCTATGTTATTCATCAGTCGAAAAAGGCATTACTATATATAAAATAAAGTATAGAACATTACAATGTAAAAGCGACAATCCTTTCTTTCTTTTAACTGCCAATCAAATCAAAGTTGAAGTATTTTTTAGTTTTTCTATGATTATTCCCCGACCATTATATTTTACACATAGCGAGGCACGCATTAGAATAGAAAAGCCAGACTAAAATACAGACAAAACGATTTAACAATTATGATTACTACTTACTTAAGTGGCGCTACAGTCCGGAATGAACCTGGGCCTCAACCAACATGCCTCTCCAATTAGCCCGGTCCTTAGCTAACTGCCTCCAGTTGCGCACTCCAAGTTGGTTGAGGTCGGTTTCCACTTGTGCGCGCCACTTAAGGCGAGGTCTTCCTCTACTGCGTCCGACGTCTGGCTGGGAATCGAAGACTCTGCGAGCCGGAGTATTGGTGTCCATTCGTTCTACATGTCCTAGCCATCTTAAACGTCCAATGCGGAGTTTTTTGACCAGGGGCATGTCGCTGTACAGCTCGTATAGTTCTTGGTTGAATCTTCGTCTCCATAGCCCGTCAACGCAAACGGGACCGAAGATTTTTCGAAGAATTTTTCTCTCGAATCGACCAAGGATTTCTTCATCCGCTTTTGATACGGTCCATGCTTCAGCGCCGTAGAGCAGGACTGGGATGATCAGGGTCTTATATAGGATCTCCTTAGTAGTTCGAGTGAGGGCTTTACTACTAAATTGCCTTCTTAGCCCGAAGAAACAGCGGTTGGCAAGAGTAATTCTTCGTTTAATTTCTGACGAGATGTTGTTGTCAGAGTTAATAGCGGAGCCGAGGTAGACAAAGTCCCGTACTACCTCAAAGTTATATCTGTCAATGGTGACGTCCTGTCCAATTCGTCGATGTTGTGTGTCCTTTCGTGTTGACAGCATATACTTAGTCTTACCCTCATTTACTGCTAAACCCATTTTTGCCGCTTCCTTCTCTATACTAGCAAACGTGGCTATGACATCACGTTGAGTCCTACCAATGATGTCAATATCGTCAGCGTATGCTAGTAGTTGCACCGACTTTTGGAAAATTGTGCCTCTGGTGTTGGCTTTGGAGTTTTGCACAATTCTCTCAAGAATCAGATTAAAGAAGTCACATGACAGCGCATCGCCTTGCCTAAATCCTTTTTTGGTATCGAATGTGTCGGTGAGGTCGTTTCCGACCCTGATGGAGCACCGAGAATTCTCCATCGTCATCCTACACAAACGGACGAGTTTGGGCGGTATACCAAAACTAGACATGGCTCTGTACAGTTCGTCTCTATAAATGCTGTCATATGCGGATTTGAAATCGATGAATAGGTGGTGGGTATCGATTTGGACTTCTTGAGTTTTTTCCAGGATCTGCCGAAGTGTGAAAATTTGATCGGTTGTGGACTTTCCTGGCCTAAAACCACACTGATAAGGGCCAATCAGGTTGTTGGTAAACGGTTTCAGGCGTTCACATATTACGGCAGATAGGATCTTGTAGGCGATGTTGAGGAGACTTATGCCTCTGTAGTTGGCGCAGTTCAGAGGGTCTCCTTTTTTGTGGATCGGGCAAACGATGCTGAGGTTCCATTCTTCAGGCATATTTTCATCCGACCAGATTTGGCTTATGAGTTGGTGGATGTTACTTACCAAGTCATCTCCGCCGGCCTTATAGAGCTCAGCGGGAAGGCCGTCATTTCCGGCAGCCTTATTAAGCTTGAGTTTAGATATTGCTATCCTCACTTCACTCAGGTCGGGTGGTTGGCAGTTTTCGCTGTCGTTGCCAATATTGAATGGTTCGTTCTGCCTGACAGCGGAATGTTGTTCGTCATCGCCGTTTAACAGTCTGCAGAAGTGGTTCTTCCATATCCTCAGCATCGACTGTGTCTCAACTACAATATTTCCTTGTTCATCTCGACAGGATTCTGTTCGAGCCTTGTATCCTTGGCTTTGACGCTTTACACTTTGGTAAAACTTGCGAACATCGTTCCTGGAGTGGCACCTCTCTATATCCTCGATCGCGCGCTTTTCTTGCTCTTTTTTCTTCTTGCTGAAAAGCCGATGTTCTTCCCTCCTTCTTTGCCTATAGAGCTCAATGGCAGCTCTCGTCTTCACCTGCAGCTTAGCCTTGTAGGCCTCGTTCTTGGCTGCGATAATCTGTCGGCATTCCTCATCAAACCAGGGGTTTCTTGCTGGTGGGCGCGAGAAACCTAGCACAATTGATTACACATTTAAAAAATTATGTGGTCCCAATTAGGGTAACCAAAGATGTCTGTGAAAAAGCCGTCAGCAAAAGGAGAGGATTTTGACGCGTTCATCTTGAGTAAATCTAATCATTCGGATGCAGAGGTGATGTGGGTAGCATGAGGATACGCCATAACATCTACATTACCTGACAAGTCCTTGTAACCTATGATTAAAAGCACTAGAACAATACATCCTCCCGGATTTAGAAGTTCATGAATAAACTTTAAATCAATTTTAAAGTTTCTGAGTAGTTCAATGAATAACAGGTTATGCTCCCATAATTGGCAGATTCATACCTATAAGTAGACTCTAAATTATTATAAATAAATCACTTGCAATGTACATTATGTACCTACTTCTTCCTTGTATACATGATATTCTGTAATATGCTTCATTTATATAACTAACATACATTTTAACATGTTTAATGGTCTCCGGAAAAAAAATCGTCAAAACCTTTATTTCAGTGTAAAACGAGGAAATCGTCCGCCATAGCAACACTGTGCTAGGATAAATCTCCCAATTATTGATTAAAAATGTTTCCTTTAACAGTATATGTGTATACATACAATGTTCGTGTGTCTGTTAATTTGTAATTACACTTAGCCGTGTGGATAAAGGAAGCACACGAAAAAAATAATGAAGAATCATTGTAAAAGAGGGGAAACTCGAATTAAATAAAGTACACGCCTAAGTCGTATAAAACAGTGCGAGTATAATTAAATAATTTACAAATTTCGTAGGATTGGCAATATCTTAAAATTTGTTAATATTTTGTTTGTAAATATCTAAGGAGATTTGCAATAACTTGAAAACAACTCTTATATTATATTTCATTAAATTATACCTATAGCCCAAAACCCACATTTTGGTCATTAAAGTGGCATGCTCGTTAGGGAGGATTTTAAAAATATTTATATTTGTCATGAATAAAGATCTTATATAATTAATTTCATTCACTGAGCTCAACATTTTTGGAGAACCATTATACCCATATGGCATATCATATGCCAGATACATGCTACACAGATAGGGTATCAAACATTTTTTTTGGAAAAAAAATTGTGCTTGGGCATTACATTATTTCGAAATATTTTTACAAAATTTTTTTTTTTATTTTTTTTTTTTTCAACATTTCCAGCATTGCTGCATAGCATATTCTAAATATGCTGTATTTTTTTTCATTTATTATATGCCCTATTGTATATTGACACTTAGATTGAAACATAGAGAAATAATTTAGCTAGATAAACCTGATGGATCAAAGCTAGCTGAGTAAATTATGCCAAGTGCAGTCCGTCCGTCCATAAGTCACCAGTTTTTAGGCCTTACATTTCGAGCTAGAATGATTAAATTTGGCCTAAAAATAGATGACAAGTAGACGGACTGACGGACGGGAGGTCAGGCAGACATGACTAGATCGACTCAGCTTGCAATTCTGAGCCAAAACATATACTTAACGATATTTCAACCTTATTATTTGTTTGTAACACTATGCATATCAATACTACAAAAATGTGCCATGCTATTTTCTATATATAATCAATAAAGAGTTTAGTCACGCCCTCTTTTTGATGGTGCTTTCTTTTTTTCATTTTTAAGGGTTCAACGTTTAAACGTATACGTACCTACAATTAATATTAAAAACCGAACAAAACAAAAATGCAATTTTTTTGCTATCTACATCCTACAATAGAGAAAATCGAGTTTGAAAATTTTCATAAGTACAATACGTTTCTCTTATAAAAAAAATTAAAAAAAACTCACAGGACCGTAGGTGTTCCTTCCTAGTTTTTTATGCATGAAAACGAAATTCAGACTGACTGGCTATACTTTATCTCTTTACATTTTATTTCAGTAAAAATTCTGGAAAAGCTATTGGAAAAGGCAAAAAGCAAACAAAGTCATAAATAAACCAAAACATATGGGAAGGCTAGAATCAGCTGTGCAAATCTTTGAATACCCTATCCCATCTTTAAAACTAGTGTCCCCAAAAAGTAGGCGTGGCGAAACACTTTATGGGGATGAATTATAGGAATTGTTATTATCACAACAATAGACAATTTAAAAAAAATGGTTTCTGTTGCATATGCTATGGTATACAAATAGTTTTCATAGAAATAACATATGAGAAGGCTACAATTCGTTTTACAGATAGGTAGGTTGGGATAGAGTATTCAACGATCCGCACAGCGGATTGTAGCCTTCTCATATGTTGGGGGTAGTAGTTTTACAAATGGGATCGGATAGGGTATACAAAGACCCGCACAACGGATTGTAGCCTTCTCAAATGTTTTTTTCAAATACCTTTAAAAATTTAACAAAAACAGTGTTTTACTGAAAACGCCCCTAGAAAGTTGGCTTAGGAAAAAACTTACCATTAGAACAAAAATAACGTTTTTATGAAAAGTGGGCATAGAAAGGGGCGGTTAAAAAATTTAAAACGTAGGCGGGGTTAAAGTGATCTATACGTGAAATACAAAACGAGTTCAAATTTTTGTTGTTTTTTTTCTTAACACATTTTAGAAAATTGTTCTAAAGGGATTATAACCAAGGTACATTTTGGAGTCACTTGCGATTTATACATACATCTGTCTGGTCATTTTCGAGCTAATTTCAGTGAGATAATTATAGCCTATATGCAAAAAGTAAAGTTTGTATCAGTGTCCTTTTGATACCTTAGTAATAAAAACGGGATGCTTACATACAAATGACAACAGCATGGTAACGGCTATAGCTATATACTACTACAACAATAATATATTAAAAGTATTAATTAGGGTCTTCGTCGATTAGAAAGTGCGCCACAGGTTAAATATTTACCGAAAAACAATTTAAAAAAAAAAATAAAAAAAAAACTTAACAAAACTTCACAAAACTTGCTACCTAGACACTCATTTAAAATTCTTTACAGTTATACTAGAAACGACAAAAGTGGGTGTGGTAGTTGGAGGATTTTGATTATGTTTACGGTTGCTCTTTAGGCATCAAATTTGACTATAATAATATATATTCAGGCACTTTTTCAAAAATTCCTCCTACCTTGTTTTTTTTTTGTGTGATGACTACGGCAAAGTATCCTCAACAAGTAGTTTACGCTTCTGTAGTGTTAATCGCGTTTGGTAGGTAGCATTCCAGTGAACGCACCAACTAATACCGTCATTACATGCGGTTTTCCCTTATGGCGCTAGGTCGAACGGTCTTGTTCTTTGTAGTCGGCGCTCAAGGTTTGTCACGTCCAGAGTACGAATTATTTCATTATGGCAATGGACATATATACGAGTACGAAGCTTACGAGCAAAGTTTGTTGCTTCGTTAATCACGGTAGCAATTCCTAGATCTCTGTGAATATCGCTATTCCCTATATACCAATGAACATTCACTATTGCTCTTAGGATTTTGTTTTGGAATGTTTCAGTATAGCAATATTGCTTGGTTTTGGTACAACCCCTTGCTTATACAGAAGCAGTTTGTTGTATATGCTTAGCTTCGAGTATCTTCCAAGCAGCCAATACATTTCTCTGAGTCTGATTGCGAGCTCGTCCCACTTTTTTTTAACGTGTGGCTTCCACTTAAGTTTTGCGTCTAGGGTCATTCCTAGATATTTTGCCTCATTTGCGTATGGTATTTGTTCCGAGTTAATAAAAACAGGTAAGTTGTTTATCTTTTTGTACGTAAAGTTGACATGCGTTGACTTAGTCTCGTTCAGGGCAATTCGCCAGATCTTTGTCCACTCACATACTTAGTTCAGAGCCCGTTGGAGTTTTCCCGTTGATGATTCCACGAACTCGAGGATAGCTGTATCGTCTGCGAACGTTGCTACGATGGTCCCTTCTTCTTGTGGTATATCTCTTGTGTAGAGCAAGAATAGGATTGGTCCGAGAACACTTCCCTGCGGAACACCAGCGTGGATTTCTTTGAATTCTGAGTATTCAGTCTCATATCTAATACGAAACAGTCTGTTTTCAAGGTAGGATTCCAGTAGCTTGAATAATTGTGTCGGTAGGATTGTCCTTAATTTATACCTTAGACCATCGTGCCATACCTTGTCGAAAGCTTGTGATACGTCAAGAAAAGCGGCAGAGCAGATCTTTTTCCATTCTAGAGCATTTTCAATTTCATTAGTTATTCGATAAACCTGATCGATTGTGGAATGTTTGACCCGGAAGCCGAATTGATGATCTGGGATCAAGCGTCTTTCTTCAATTACTGGTTGTAATCATTTTAGCATAATTTTCTCGAAAACCTTAGATATGATCGGCAGGAGCGAAATGGGTCTATATGATTTCTTATCGTTTGGACTTTTCCCCGGCTTCGGGACCATAATGACTTCAGCGACTTTCCATTGCATTGGAACATATAAAAGTCGCAGAGAAGCATTTATAATGAAGATTAACTTAACTAATGTTTTTTTCGGTAGCTCCTTCAGGATTTCGCCGGTGATTAAATCATATCCTGGAGCTTTGTTATTTTTTAACTTTCTTATTGTCTTTAACTTTATAGTTGTCGGGTGCCATATTAGTATTCAGTTCTCCGTTCAGGGGTCTTCCATCGAACGGCTTGAACGTTTCTTCTAGATGCTCGGCAAATAAATCCGCTTTCTCTTTGTCTCCTTTTGCCCATTCGTCGTTAGCTTTTCTTATTGGTGGCAAGTGTATTTTGGGTTTCCTTATGGACTTCAAAGCTTTCCATAGTGAGTAGTTTGAAGTCTTATCAGCAGTCAAGCCCTCGAGTTATGTAGAAGTCTCGCGATTTCTTAAATCCTGTAGCTCATTATTGAGTTTGTTACAGAGATAGTTCAGATAAGTTTTATCAGTGGGTGCACGGGAATGTTGCCATCTCTTACGCGCTCTCTGAATGGCTTCCACCAGATTGTCGATTTCGTCTTCTATTTCGAGCGGTGTGTTTAGTGGCACATTTAAAGCAACATTTTCCTTGCAGTCTTTTCTGAAAAGATCCCAGTTGTTTTTTTTTTACTAGTAAGCTAGGAGGTCCTACTTTTCTTGCTAGACTTCCGTCCATTTTCAGAGTTACTGCTGAGTGGTCTGAGCATAGATCATAACATTCTCCAACTTCCGTCAGATTTTTAGTTATCCCTTTTGCGATAAAGAAGTCGACTAGGTCAGGGATTTTATTTTTGTCAGTTGGCCAATACGTTGGCTTTCCCGTCGAATAAAAGTCCACTCCACGCTTCATACAGGCTTTGTACAGTAGTCTGCCTTTCGTTGAAGTACATCTTGAACCCCATAAAATGTGTTTTGCATTTAAGTCCCCACCGATGATAAAATAAGACTCGAATAAGTTAAAGAGGCGATCGAGGTCGTCGTCTACCAGTCTATATCCCGGAGGGAAGTAACTAGATCCGATGAGGTAGTCTAAATGGATTACTTTTACAGAGACTGAAATTATTTGCATAGAATCGAGTTCAATTGTAATGTTTTCAGAGTGCTTCATACATTCATTGATGTAAAGAGAGGATCCTCCTCTCGCATTTTCCGAAGGATGATGCGCGTGATAATCACTGTAACCTTTTATTTTGGGTCCAGTTCCCTTTTTTAAGTGAGTTTCCGATATCAAGCATATATATATAGATATATCAATAGAACAACTTCTAGTTCGTCAATTTTGTTTGTGAGATCATTTGCGTTCCATGTTAGTATCTTAAGAAGCTGTGTCATATTCATGTTTTGGTTTGAACTCGAGCTTGCTCAATATGTCAAATATAACTTGATTAATGTTTGTATGTTCATCAAGTTTTTCATATATAACAGTTAATAGTTGGCGGATCGGATCTGCTGTATCTGATCTTGTCTGATTTCCCTGTGTCGCAACTTGCACGTATGATCGCATCAGATAATGCCGATGGGTCAGAGACGTTCTGTTTTATAACTTTTTTATTTTCCATTACTGGTTTCGTCTTTTTGACTGGCTTAATGGTTTTTGGCTTATCAGTTTTAGGATCTGCTAAACTTGTGTCCGGGTGTGGGGGTTTCTTTAGAATGTCGCGTCTCTTTTGTAGTTCTTTCCCGATTTCGCAACCTCGATAATTCGCTAGGTGGTTTTTTTTTGCAATTGGTGCAGACTGCGTCAAGAATTTTGAAACCTTGGGTTTGCACGTCTTCGATGATATCTTCCTTTATGCAAGACGGGTGGAGTCCCCTGACGAAGACTAGCATCGGTTTTTCGTACTTATTTTCATAGGTAAGAAAGATTTGAGAAGATTACGAAGTTTTCCATAGTCCTCTATACCGATGGAATTTATTGCAGGTGGAGGACGAGTTTTCGCTTGAGTTTTTGCCTTGTTTGGTACGGCGGGCTTATACTCCTTTTGTAGCACTTCGGGTGAGGTGACAGCCTTACGCTTTTTGCTAGGCCTTTTCTTAGAGGCGGGATTGGTTTCGGGATCAAGTTCTTCCTCGTCCGTAAAATATTCACTTGCTGGGCGGTTCGGTGTTGTCTCGAGATCTTTCGTTTTTGAGATCCTCGTTTTCTTTTCGCAAGGAATCGACTTCCTTTTTAAGATCATTGAAGAGTTGCTCCATTTTATAAAGCTTAGCTCGTAATTCGTTATTTTCTATTACGAAGCATTTCGTTTTCATTGAGTCCTGATTAACCGACGGACTTCTTTTTTCGGAGACATACGATCCAGGTGGAGATCGACATATCTTTGTTCTTTTTTCAAAGGGATTTATCGGCAATATTGTTGGTTTCGCACTTGACGCTATCGGTGGTGATCTTAGCATATTTCCCCCCCCTTTGAATGGGTCGTTGAAAGGCAATAGTTGGTCCTCCCCAGAATCCGAGGGACCGATCTCCGTAGAGGGTGGATTTTCCAGTATAACTGGTCTGCCTCCTGGGGTAATAAAATCAGTTGTTTATTCCATTGCATACCTTCTATTTATTTTTTGCATTTTATACCTTCTGCCAGGTTTAAGCACTGCCGTCCTTCTAGGATCAGACGCAGACCAAGGAGCCGCCTACTATAGGTCAGACGCTTTTGGATTTGGGTTCGCCTTAGGATTTGCCCTTCAACGATGACCTGTCTGCCTAGGGTGTCCCTACCAGGAGAATACTTTCCCGACAGCATAGCTCATAGCATCATAAAGGCTACTCCCTCGGGCGTGAGATTTTAGTCGCCTTTTACGACAGGCATGCATTACCTTAAGGCTATTCTAACCCCGCCCTTGCTGGGGGCCTTGGTTTGACCAAAAACGACGTTTTTTTTTAAAAAAAAGAGTGTGGCAGTGGGCGAAATTTGGAAATTTCTAAACATGTACTGGATGCAAAGAAAAGGAACTAATATACCAAATTATATTTTCTTAGCTCAAAATGATATTTACTCCTATGCTAATGGCATATACTATTTTTTTTTTTAGAAAAACGATCACTCAAAGTGGTCGCGGTTAAACAAATAAAAAAAATAAAATATTCACAATTCTAGATATCTTATGCTGACTGACTTACTTAAGTTTGGAATGAACCTGGGGGACTCAACCACCACTGTCCTAAGCTAACTGGCTCCAGTTGGTTGAGGTCGGTTTCTACTTGTGCGCTCCGCGCCGGTGAGGTCTTCCTCTATCGCGTCCGACGTTTAGCTGGAAACCTTAATTTTGAGCTAGAATGATAAAATTTGGTACACGTGCTCTTTGTTGCTCCCAGGAGAACATACGTAAAAAAATTTGAAATCCGCGCACTGCCACGCCCCCTTTTTAGAAAAACGTAGTTTTTGGCCAAACAGTAAGGAATTTTGAAAAAGTGTCTGAACAACATATTTAGAGAATATTTATATGTATATTTTGTTTTCATAAAACAAAAGTTTCTTGGTACGTTTTTAAAATATTTGAAAAAAACCTTTGATGCAAGATCTTTGGATATGATAATATGAACATTTCGTCTTTACATCATTCTAACCCACGCCCCTTTTTGGGGGCGTTTTCTTACAAAAAAAAATGTTTATACCCAACCCCATTGTGAATGCAATAGAAAACGTTGTTCTTTGTCGAACCATAAAAGATTTTGATAAACTGTCCGAACAATATCTTGTGACAACGTCATTTTCTAAATTTCATTACCATAAAGCCCACAATTTGGGGATACAAATTTTAAGGATGGAGTGGGATAGGGTATTAAACTATCCGCACAGTGGATTGTAGCCTTTTCATATGTTTTTTTTTTCTTATTTTAAAATATTGATTGAAAGAGTCATAGCTCCGAATTAATATTGCCTTACCTGTGTAATGCGAATCTTTGTACAGATGGACCATTCATTTGCCACTCGTGGTACCAAAAAATTAAAAAAAAACAACCAGAGAAAGTAAGGTTGGTATTCTACAAAAACAGGGTAGCAGCATAGAGCAAGCCCGCATCTTTGCAAAAACAAAAGATGATGCCAAAGAAACCAAACGCATGAGATCTGAGGACAACACACCACCTCAGTCCGAAGCGAAGCGAGCTCGCACTGGGAAAACAACCTCTGACAGAACCACCTATAGAGATATAGCGAGCTTTGTCAGATTGGGTGTCGTACCAGTCGATATCGATCGCAATCCTCTCACGAATGAACAAATGGTTCAGATACAAGAGAGGATTATGGACATCACGATCGAACTGCGCGACGGGGATGCAAAGCCAGCTTTCCGCGGGACAACTTTCAAAGCCGGATGGCTCTTGTTAGTATGTGCGGACATCACCACTTCAGAGTGGATGAAAACAAACTTCCTCAGACTAAAGGAGAAATGCGAGTTGGAAGTAATGCTTGTGGGAGAGGATGACTTTCCGAAACCACATATTGTCAGAGCTTTCTTCCCGCAGAGTACCGGTGTCACAAATGAGAGAATACTGGCAATACTAGACGGTCAAAACAGAGACCTAAATACGAGAACGTGGAGAGTTCTGCAAAGATCGGACGAGAAAGACATCGCCCACATGGTCTTTGCAATAAATGAGAGTGCGATGCGTAGGCTTGCGGAGCTAAAGGGGATGGTATCATACAGATTTGGCCAAATCAAGATCATCCTTAAAGGATCCGACAAGTCTGCAATTCAGACCCGAAAAAATAGTGTAAATGACACTGATAAAAAGAAAAAGTCGCCAGAAAAAACAAGCGCCAGCTCGTCGCAACCAGCAGCCAGTATTAGTACTGCCGCCGGAAGCGATACAAAGAAGACTGGTTCACTGCCTACGACTTTATCGCCAAACGCCCCTAGTACGAGCAACGTTAACATCAGCCAGCAACAGTTTAGACCAAAGCTAGCTGCGGAACGGGCGCGTGAACGGCAAAAACACGGACAGCGTAAAAACGGTCCGAGAGATAGACACGAAGGTCTTTCTCAACAGGGTATCGTACGCAGAAGAGGCGATAACAAGCCTTATAGGGTACGAAACCCTGAGCACGGTAGGAAGCGATGACCACCCTACTAAATGTGCTGCAGGCAAACCTGCACCGAGCTATAGGTGCCTCGGACACCTACAACCAAAGATGTGCCGAAGGGAACATCGCTCTAGGTTTAATCCAGGAGCCATGGGCAACAGAGGGTAAGATATTTGGTTTACAAAGTAAAACCAGAGAGCTCATCTTCGCCCGGGGAAATTTTAGACCAAGGGCAGCTCTTTTAGTTGCAAAAGATATAAAATTCTCTCCCATTCCAGGTTTCATTACCAAAGATCTGGTGGCTGTCCTTTTAGAAAGACGCAACGGCCGAGAGCTACAAAAAATTGTATGCGCATCGGCGTACTTTGCTGGAGATGACGAAATACCACCTCGCCCAGTACAGGAACTTGTCCAGTACTGCCAGACCCAGCAACTACATCTTATCTTCGGCTGCGACGCCAACGCGCATAACACAATATGGGGCAGTCGAGATACAAACAAAAGAGTTGAGTCCTTATTAGAATACCTATATAGCAACAATTTAGTTATACTAAATAAGGGTAATAAACCCACGTTTAGAAACGTTTTAAGAGAAGAAGTTTTAGACCTTACCATCTCTTCTCCGTTTGTCCAAAACACCGTCGAAAATTGGCACGTTTCTGGTGAGGCATCTTTATCGGATCACATGCACATAAGTTTCCAATTAAGATGCAACACCGAGGATGCGCCGATTAAATACGACAACAAACTCACAAATTGGAGAACGTATCGAGAAAATCTATCGATTAAATGTGACATACTTCCAGAAAAACCTTCATGTGTAAGTGAAGCGGAAGTCGCACAATGTCAACTAAATGACATTATCATCTCATCTTTTACAAATAGCTGTAAGGTTAAACGCACTGTGGCAAAGAGGTGCACACCATGGTGGAACGATAACCTAGAAAGTTTCCGTAAAAGAGTAAGAAAACTTTTCAATAAAGCCAAACGCACCGGAAAGTGGGACCAATATAAATCTCTACTTACCCAATACAACATAGAGTTGCGAAAATCAAAAAGAGCGTCCTGGCGCAAATACTGTGAGGAACTCGAAGAGCTTCCGGCGGTGGCGCGTCTCCAGAGGGCACTCTCGAAAGATAAAACAAACTGCATGGGATTACTAGTCAAAGCTGACGGTAAAATCACATGCGACCGGGAAGAAACGTTGACCACACTTCTTCAGGTACACTTTCCCGGCTCTACAATCACAACTGAGTTTCATGAACACATGATAGATGACTCACCCCCTATAAACCTGAAAAGGATTAATAGTTTATCCGGCAAACTTTTTACTCCGGATAAGGTCAAATGGGCGATCAACTCATTTAAACCATACAAGGCACCAGGGACAGACGGAATCTTTCCTGCTCTTATACAAAAGGGCTTGGACTTTTTCCTACCCACTATGGTAGCCTTATTTAGGTTTAGTTTCAATTGGGGCTACATACCACAAACCTGGAGGGAGGTAAACGTGGTATTTATCCCCAAACCAGGCAAATCAATAGAACTACCTAAATCATACCGTCCAATAAGCTTAACATCGTTTTTCCTGAAAACAATGGAAAGAATACTTGACGTACACATTAGAGAGTGCTTAAATGAAAGCACTCCTCTGCACCCATGTCATTTCGCCTACCAAAAAGGTAAATCCACGGAAGGAGCACTTCTAAGTTTAACATCACAAATAAAAAGTGCATACGAAAACAAAGAAGTAGCTTTATGTGCCTTCCTAGACATAGAGGGCGCTTTTGACAACACTGGATATGACTCCATATCAAATGCTTTGACTCATAGAAGAATAGATCATCCCACCATCAAATGGATCAAAGCGATGCTTGAAAGTCGGAAAATAACTGCTTCATCAGCACAGACCTCAGTATCAGTAACAGCCGTTAAAGGCTGCCCTCAGGGAGGAGTACTCTCACCCCTACTATGGTCTCTGGTTATCGATAACCTACTTCAAGACCTAAGTAATGCAGGTTTCAATATAATTGGATACGCCGATGACCTAGTCATCATAATAAAGGGCAAAGAACCAAACGAAGTTACAACACGTTTGCAAAACGCCCTTAAGATAGTCATAGACTGGTGTAATAAAGAAAGTCTCTCTATAAACCCCAGCAAGGCTATCATCGTCCCTTTTACAAAAAGGAGGAAATTAAATCTTACCCAAATTTCAATCAATGGTACATACATTGAGTATTCCAACGAAGTAAAATATCTTGGAGTGATCCTCGATAAAAAACTAAGCTGGAACTCCCACATCAACAACAAAATTCAAAAAGCAACCAAAGCTTTCTGGGCTTGCCGAAGCATGTATGGTAAAACCTGGGGAATCTCTCCAAAGACCACACACTGGATCTACACGATCATGGTCAGGCCCATTATAACATACGCTTCAATAGTATGGTGGAACAAAGTCACCCAAAAAACAACTATAAATAAATTAAACAAGGTACAACGGCTTGCCTGTCTGGGCATTACCGGAGCTATGCGTACCTGTCCCACGGCGGCTATGGAAGCCATAATAGGACTAACACCTCTCCACATTTACATAAAAAAAGTGGCAATTCGCAGCTCAGCAAGTTTGACACAAGCGGAAGAATTAAACATTAGTGAACATCTAAAACTAATTGAACTTCTATCCGAACTTCCAGAACTTGACATGATCTGTGCGGTTACAGACCGCTTACCAAAGACACTATGCTTCGACAAAAGATTCTCAACGGAGATCACAACCAGAGAAGCATGGTGTAGCAACAACCCTCCAAACTGCCTAAACGGCCTAAAGTGGTATACGGATGGTTCTAAAATGGACTCAGGGGTAGGAGCTGGCATACATGGACCAAATAAAAACATCTCAATACCTATGGGAAAAAACCCTAGTGTATTCCAAGCTGAGCTCCATGCCATAAAAGAATGCGCAAACCTAATACACAACTCAGGTATTAAAGGCGCAAACATCCATATATTCACGGACAGTCAAGCAGCTATAAAAGCCCTTAGCTCACACATCATTGACTCCAAATCAGTACTACACTGCTTCAACTCCCTCCAAACACTCAGTTCCAGGAACAAGACCAAACTATGGTGGGTCCCCGGACATAAGGGAGTTGAAGGTAACGAAAAAGCTGATGAACTAGCCAGAAAAGGTTCCGAAACCCCCTTCATTGGACCTGAACCCTTCTGTGCAATCCCCAAATCAGCCATAAATCTAGTCATAAAAAACTGGGAACAAAACAAATGTGTTTCATACTGGGGAAACATCCCAGGCCTAAGACAGGCCAAAAGAGCTATTCAGCCCTTCAAATCAGATGCCGACAAGATACTAAATCTTCGCAGGCACGATATCAAAAACTTAGTAGGCTACCTAACTGGTCATCACGGTCTGCGATATCACCTTAATAAAATGCGTCTAGTCGACTCACCGGAGTGCAGACTATGTCTAGAAGAAGACGAAACAGCCGAGCATATCATATGTGAATGCCCGGCTCTTTACGGTATGAGAAGAGAATCTTTCTTCAGGGAATTCTTAAGTCCCGAAGAATTGAGGAAATCTTCGGCTGAAAGTATTATCAGCTACATTAGGAAAGTAGAAGCGCTACTAACCTAAAAAGCATCTGACGGCAAGCACAATAGATCTTTTAGGTCGATGTGTATATTACTGCTTAGGCAGGTCAGAATTAAAAAAAAAAAAAAAATTCTACAAAAAAAAAACATTGGTCCAGCATTATAGTCACCTCCCCCTCCAAACTCCTCTCACCTAAAGCAAAGACTTGGGGAAACCTTATGGCTGAATACACATCTATGTAATTGGAGACAAGACATTGGTTTCAGATCCTAGTCCGACCCTCAAATCTGGCTTAGAGATGCGAAGGGAACTAGTCAACCCTCTTCTAATATACACGGTCAACTTAGTTGAGCAAGCAACTACGAACAATTTGGGTCCATTTCTTTAAGGTCTTCGAGCTCTTATTAGGCTGGGGCCTTCAAATACCTGAAATAGAGGTACCGCTAGACGAACACCAGTTCTAAGATCTAACGTGCCACTAGAACTGCCTAAAACGATAATTGGGCGCTAGGTAACATGTACAGAGAATCAAGCGTTTTCTTGGTGCTAGGTAGTGGATATAGTTCAAGGATCCTTCAATGAAAACGCTTCCGAAAGGCAGACGTCGGTCGCTGGAAGAAATTCCTACATTGATTTAGAGCTTTGTCTGGGTCATTTCAAGTGGATCGGTCTTAACAAGATCGCAGTGTTCAGGTCAGGAAAAGTCTGTCCAAGTTCATACCTACACGAAGTAAAAATAGACCAGATTTTTAACCGCTATCGTACTCGCGTCAGCATCTCAGTCAAACCCTTCGATTTATTGAATATTTTGGATGTTTTCAATTTTGACCATTCTGGTTCTTCCAATCGGAATATTGAATCGGCAATTGAAGAAGCGCAAGGTGATCAACGACAAAGGCCCAGCTTCTTTAACTGCTGCCGATAGATTTGTTGAGTTTTTTAATACTTTATAATTTAATCCTATGCTTCCGACCGCGACGTCTGGTCACAATACATGTAAAGATTATAAAAGTAATAAAGAAGTAATTATACTGATCAAACAAAAAAGGTATTTGATCATAAGAAATTCCAGCTGAACGTATATTAATTAAAGCGCTTAGAAGATGAAGAGCCTAAGCGGCTTTTTTTTAATTTGCCTGCAAAAATTTCTTGTTTTTTTTTTCAATACAAATATTACTAACATTTTAAAACACTTGAGTTTTGTTTACTTTAAAATGTATGTTTGTACTTTTTATTGTTTTTATCAAAGAGTTATAGGTATAAACAAATTTAATTGCTGCTTACTCAAATTTTTAAAAATGTCGCTTAGGCCTTTCATCTTCTAAGCGCTTCAATTACATTTATTATACTTTGCAGTAATAAAATGTAGTGCTCCTTTAATTGATGTATACATGCTAAATGTAAAGAAAAAAAATAGCTAAGTCAACTGAAAACTCCACCCACTATAAGCAATATTAGCCGGAAGGGGAGGATAAACTGTGCATCCTGTACCAGCTCCATTTTCTACTATACTTCTTAATAACAATAAGGTTAAAGAAGGAGGTAAAAGTAAAAAACGTAAATTATTTATTTGAGGAAAATCTATATCAGGAGCTCCTAATTTTAATTGTGCTAATCACTGCTAATAATATGATGCGGAGTTTCTGGACCAGATCTATGTCACTGTACACTGTACTGCCCCATTCATAAATTTTATAATATCAAAATATTGTGAAAATTACACAATAAAGAGTATATTCTGGATGTATTCGAAATGCATACAGTAAAATTGATAACTGCGAAACATTTTATACTTGTCCGTAACTCTGTAACAAAACACGTTTTTTTACGTTGAAAATGTTGTTTTTTTTTTAAAGTATAATGTATTTAAATAGATGTTACACCAGTTAATGTGTATTTTTTAACAATTTATTGCAATGAAAACCGAAAGTCTTTGTATATAATGTAAAATTCCTATAAACAGTTCTGCGATAATAATTGACTTACTAGATGCAAAGGCTAACTCCGTATCCAATGTGAACCAGTTCACAGACATTACCAGAATAGATCGGCTACGTCTATTCCCCAAACCCCTTATACCTCTCCTTAAATATGAGCAAGTACCAATCAAACCCAATTGAGAAGTATCAAATATCTTATAACTGGGAATCATCCTAACAAGCACAAGTCGTGATCTTGTGTGTTCGATCTGCCTTAAAAATCTCTCTTTATTCTCCTTTATGCCGCAAGAAAATAATTATCAGTTGTTTACTTTAAAGCGCCCCAATTGTTGCAAATATTTTTAGCTCATTGAATTTGTATATTATCATTGTATATGAAGCTTATAGTAGTATCATCACGGCAATTTTTTTATTTCTGTCTCCAGCCGCCTAGGGGGAGATCGATCGTTTCTCACGAGAGAAGAAACATTTGTTCACTCTTTCTGAATAGAGTAAATAATATTATAATGAGTGTGTTTATGAGTGACTTGAAGAGTGCAAACAAGAACAAACCGGTTTTGGCGTACTCGCACTAAACTAAATAAGATAATGAGTAATATACAGAGGTGAGGTGATAACTTCAATATGCTTTTCCACGTCTCCAAAGAGGTAGCATATTAGACGCACTTTAGAACTAAAAAATACAATATGTAAAATAAGTTTAACATAAATATGAGAAAACGTAACAATGTTTATTTATAAGCGGGGTAAAAAAACAGAAAACATATCGATAATTCAATAAACAAACAAAAATTAAAAAAAAAAAAAAGTGGGGATCTTAGTTCCTCACACTTTTAACTCCACAGAAATCCTTATTGAATTTTCTTATAGAAAATAAATTTTCTGCAACATCAGTATTTAGATGTACAAGAAGAAGAAACTGCTAGTCATTTTTGAGTTTTTCCCATATTAATTCTATGGCCAGCAACGTTTGCATAAGACCACCAAAGCAATGTGGCTTTTTCATTTTACCAGTAGACTCCCATAATGAGATCCACTCCCTAGCTGTTTTGATGGACTGTAGAGTTTCACTAGATGCTGAAACAGGTCGACGATCAGGATTGGATGTGTAAAGACTGTTGCTATTTAAGTTATCAAAAAGATTATTCATCTTAATAGGAAAAAGTGCCGTCGAGGCAGCGATTTTTTTATCTGTGTCAGTTTCAAAACAATTTGCTGAGATAGCGTTGAAAATTCCAGCAGCTGAAAACCTATGTAGCCAGTTTGACTGATCATTCTTCAAAACTGTTTGGATTTATATGACTCTTCGTTAGTTTGAAGCATACTTGAAAGATATTCTTGGAATCTTCTTCAAACAGTTTGACAAGTGTTCCCCAAGAAACGATATCATCAGCTATGCGAATATTATTTTTTAACAACAACTTCGCAGGCTTTTGAATAAATGCGGGTAGTCATATAAAAGAAATATTACCTGGTCCGAGATTTCAAAAAACGGCTTATTTTCTGCTGCTCCCAGTAATTTACATGCTTTTCTATTGTTACTGCCCTGGTCACAGCATACAGCAATAACTTCAAATCCACATTCTAATATTTTGGTAACTGTTAATTTCAATATCTCGGTTCGGATGTTCTCACCCTTTTGGCATCCTATATAATATGATATGGTTTGCTCCCAATTCATATTTAATCCTCTAAGTGTGAATACCATAACCTTTGAAGCAACAGTGGTGTGCCTTCCCAGCTCCCCAAAATCCGAAAACCCGTATTCATATCCGTTTTCGTGTTATAATCAAGCTCGGTCTTTATTGCCATTTCATCAAAAATCACATCTTTTTTGTATATTTGAAATGTTCTTGGCCTTACATTTCAATAGTTCAATTATTTGGGTAGAGAACCCAGCCGGTAAACTCAAAGATGAATGCCATCTATATATTATGCTTACAGATAGTAAGCTAAATCCGGTGTTCAGCATATGGAATTATTATGAAAGAGACTTATAAAAAACTTTAGACACAAATCTTTTTCATTGTATGTCCAACGTGCATTCACCTTATGAAAAAGTTACATGCTAACAAATGTTTTAACATCGACTTGTTTTTCCTGCAATTGCAAGTCAACGTTTTTCTCTAAATTATACTCCTTATCATATTTTAATCTTTTCGGTGTATCGAAAATGCAACGCGGGACAGAATTTTGTATTCCACCTTTAGATTTATGATTTATCAAAACCTTTTGTGGTTCGACAAAAAAGAATGTGTTTGTATTGCATATGCCTTGGGGTAGGGCATACAAATGGTCTTTGTAGGAAAACGCCCACAAAAAGTGGGCGTGGGTTAAAATGGTCTATTGACGAAATGTTCAAATTTATACTACCAATGATTGTGCATAAAATTTTTTTTCGAAAATTTTAAAATTTGCCAAAAAAAGTATTTTATTAAAAACGCGCCCAAAAAGTGGGCTTGGCAAAAACCTTTATATTGACGAAATATAGTGGGCGGATTTCATAATTTTGAATACTTGTTCTGCTGGGAGCAACAAAGAGTACGTGTACCAAATTTCATCCTTCTAGCTCAAAATTTAAGGCCCAAAAACTGGTGACGTACAGACGGACGGACAGACATGGCTTAATCGACTCAGCTATTGGTTCTGAGTCGATCCATATACTTTGAGATATATCTAGCTAAATTATTTCGCTACAAACTATGTATCAAAACTAATATACCCCTATGGGGTATATTAGTTTGCCAGTGCCACTGCACTTCACCAAAACATTGGTTGAAAATGAGCGATCAGTATCTATAAAGCACACACAAAAACAAAATACTCCAAAAACCGATCATTCAGTTGAAGCAGAGTGCATGCTATACGTGGACAAAGATGTTATGGGATGGGAAATGGGAACATCATACATTATGTATGCTGCATTATTCACTCAGGCTCAAATTTTAATACATTGAGTAGATTAACAAAAAAATACGAAAATAAAATTTGAATCTGAGTAAAGTATGAAACAAGACATGTACAACATCCCTCAGCAAATGGCTTTGCAGCACTGCGATTGAGATATGAAATGCAATTGCTTTTGCTCATATCGGCGGTTGGTATGGCATACTCGCAATTCGCATATCGCATATTCGCATTGCAATAAAGTAACTCACTTAGCTTTCGTATTTGACAAAATGAGCGAGAAAGAAATAGTATATTGGCATGCGATTGGTTTAATTTTAGAGTAGAACTGTGTAAATTATGTGAGTGGATCTCCATTAAATCTAATAAGGAGAGCGTAAAATTTTCAGCCCTCTTTGGCCTAGTAGTATCTCGCGCCGATAGAGGCACCACCATCGATTTGCCAAAGTGATACTACTATTAGTTTCATATACAATGATATTATGTACATTTTGAGATCAACAAAAATTCTAAATAAAATCAAATGTAGATACGTTACAAACTATTAAAAATTCCCGTCATGTGTTTGAGTTAGGCTGAGACGTTGTCACACCTGTTCAGACAAATTTATAAAATTGTTTCATTCGTATTCGATTCAAAATTCCGTCCTCGTTTTGTAACATTTTCGGCACGAATTCGTTACTAAAACTGTTCAACCAATTGAAAATACCTAGGTACGTGAGAAAGGATATCTTCTTTTCAAATATTTGTTTAACAAGAAATCCACCAAAGAATAATGGACTAATAGATGATTCAGTTTAATAATGAAACGATGAATATGGATGCATTCGTCTGATGAAGCACGAGATCTTTGATTCAAATTACAACACACCTCCTAGTCGTAGAGAAATAAGATCGTCGACTTAACTATGAACAGCATTTCGATACATTTCTTCATCAATAATCATAAGAAGATTTTTATCTTTAGTCCTTTTTTGTGTTGTAAAAATATGTAGATGTATATTCATATTTATGTATGTGACATTTTGAATAGCCAGACAATATTTTAATAAAAAGAAATATTCCCGAAGTAGGTATCCTCTACCACTAACTTACATCCAATATTGTGGCATAGGTTGTGGGTAAAGGTATACGTATAAGGGATATGTAAAAATAACCACAAAAGAAGTTCAAGCTTAAAACAAAAACGACTTCGAAACCTTCACTCGGTAGTCAGTCGGTGTGTTATGATTTCGTGAGCTTTTTCGCGTCCACTAATGAAATGGAGTTTGAGTGACGTACGGACGTACGGTGGAAACGGCTGCTTTCAATCACCCACACATAGAAATTCTTTCCTGGAGAAGAGAATGAGACGATTGACAATCAACCCCAAAGGACCACAGGCACGGCTATACCCACTGTATAAACAAGTTTTGTTTTTTTTTTTCTAATTGGATTAGGTCATATGAAGAGAAGGATTCTCTGAGAGCTCAATGTGGGGGTGAATACGAATGCTCGGTGCTCCCAAAATTCATCCTGTACGCGGGGGATGAATATTAATGATTTTTCATTTTTGTCCCCGTTCCTGTTTTTCTTTGCTTTATTGCGTTGGGGGATAAATCGTCGTTTGCTTGAAGATTAAAAGACATCTCGTCGAACAAAGAGACAGACCAGAGAAAATGATGAGCATGATTTTGTGTGGCGGGCGCGCGCTTATGTACATACCTACATACAACATGCCTTCTCCCCTATACCGTTGGAATCAAATGTACGGTTATTCTTGCCTTTTGTTTTGCGAATGCTGCCCTTGGTATTGTTTTGTTGCTCTTTACTTTCTATGATGTTGTGTGTGTCATCTGGTTAAGCTCTAAAAATTAATGATTCTAAAACGAATTAAGTTCTCACTCTCTCACTCTCTGCTATATCTTTTTTCCTTTTTCCATAACAGTGAAAGGATGAGCTTGAACTCGGTATCTTGCCATGTTGTTAGGTATGTTGTATGTACAATGCAAAAGTAAATTAAAAATGGCGCCCGAAATAAAGTAACACGTCCTGAGATAGAAAGGTCTATTGCAGGGTACGAACTAAAGCGGTATCGATCTAGATACGTTTAGTAGATATACAAGTGAAGCAGTAAAAATTAAGTTAACGTAGGTATATACAATATATGCTTACATAAATAAGCACATAACATCAATAGATTTAAGAAGTGTTAGAGTGGATGTTAGGCGGTCTACCACCTATGTTAAGGTTGCAAATGTTGGTTTACAAAAAAAAACCTACTGGCGGGTGCACGACTGAGTACTTACTCATTAATACCAAATTTGAAGGAATTCAGCGGCAGAAAATTGTGGTTTTCCGTTATTGGTCAAAACTGAAAATTCCGTTGAAAGTCTTTTAGGCCAAAACGAATTATATAGAATTATTACAAATATCATAGTAATAATATAGTTCACGAGAATTTGATGATTATTCAAACACGAAAACTGATTTGCGTTTTCGTTATTTACCTAATTATTATTATTATCGTTATTATTATTTGTATTTATTTCTTTATTTTCATGTCCCAAAAAGAATCGATTGTTTTTTACGAAGATTGCATAGCCTGGCAAAACGCCATCTGCCGGTTTGGGAATTATTTGATTGCATCTTCATTTTAAGAGAGAATTTTAATTTAAGCGTAGTTTGGACTTTCAGATTAGTTAAATAAAAAAAATGTTGAAAAACGAATATAAATATTAAATTAAGTTAAATATTAATTATTTTTATATTTATATAAATATCTTTTTTTTAATTTAGCTAAAAAAACACAAAAGGGGAACCATTTCATTGAGAAACTACAACTCGAACCAAGTTTTATATATGTCAGTCTATAAACATATTACGATAACTCATCGCATGTGAGACAAAGTGAATAAGTAACTTCCAACCACCACCCCCATTAAACATGTGGGTGGCCGCGGTGCAGTGGTAATTCGTTCGACTGTTAAGTGGAAGGTTGCGCGTTCAAACCCAGCCAAAATCCATTTAACTTGAATTCACACAAATAAAAAGGTCGGTAGTTACTACTAAAAGTATACACCATCTTGAAAGTTCTGCGAATCTAACACAAAAAGCAGTGACTACCTACCCGAAGTTAGTTCGGACACCACCCATGGAGTAAGTCTCCACTACATCCAAAATCTTTCCATCACTCTCTTTCTTCACCTTCTTTAACGCTCGTACTGTGGTAAAACATTAAAAGGGTATTCATATGCCTTTGAGTGCATGCACTCATCTTATGTTAAGGAGCATTTGGCAAAATGAAGTCTTCGGATTTCTTTTAACATAGGACATACCGCCACGAAGTGCTTTATATCTTCCTTGGTTGAGCTTACACAAGGTGCATATGGGGTCAATATAATAACTATGTAGTCTATAATTTAGTTCGAGCATTTCGGTGCGAATTTTAAAGATGAGACGAATTTCCACGATTGAGAATTTGCAGTTAAAAAAATTATCTGGGCCAAGAAAATGGTGAAGCCTGACAATTTATCTTGACGATGATGATCAAGCTCGATCACTTCGGTCAGTCCATCATCTATAGCAGACAAAAAGTCCTAGAATAAATGTTTTATTCATCCACATTGTTTACAGACAGGGTCAATGGTGAGTTGTTTGCTTCGGCAATATTATACCATTCCTTACAAGGTGATTGACCATAGGGGAGAAAGCAACTTGCAAAATTTGTTTTTGAAGATTTGTGCTATGTCTCCGAAATACTTTACAGATATAGCTTGCGCTTAGTTGGAGGTTTTTTTTTACGTAGATAAAAGGAAGTCCAGACTCAACGTATAAGGCATAATTTGGACAAATTACTTGAAATGAAAAATTACGTTTGAAAAAGTATCGTTGAATTGCTTCGATCTCCTCTAGGTTCATAAAAGTAAAAATGCGGCCGGACTGCAATTTTTGAGTTCATTAATGTAAAAAAACGGTATTTTCTATGCATGATGGCAGTTTTCACCTGTGTTCATTAAAGCAAATTGGCAGTCAAACTACGATCAACTCTGCATTGAATTTTGTTTTGTTGCCGAGTTGCAGGAGAAAATATGTAAGTATGCAATAAAGTTGAAAATTTAAGAGATTTTGCCAAAAGAAACGAAGTTTTTTTATTAACAAATTAAAAAATATTATTTGTTTAAAGTGAAAAGTGATTGGCGGTGGCAGTTAAAACCAAATTAGTTATTTCTATTCGTTTAGGAATTGATGAATAAAAAAAATTGTTCTTTGAGGAAAAGCTTCCAAATAGTTAACAAAAGTGCCAGCCTCAGAGAGGTTTTGGGTCGACCAAAAGTGGACAAATCTCCTTTTCAATAAACTGTGGAGAAATTGATATAACATTTATAACATTGCATTATAAAAAAACGAGCCTGAAATGTGGCCTTTTTCATACGAATGGAATGTTTCTTGAAACTAAGTTCATTCTTATCAAAGAAATCTTCCTTTTTCGTTTTCTTCCTTTTTCTTTATTAACAAGTTTTTGTATAAAACCAAACCAAAAGCTGTGCGGATTGTTGAATACCCTATCCCATGACATCTGTAAAACTAATATCCCCAAAATGTGGACATGGCTTAAAGCACGATGGGAATTAAATAAAGAAAATGGCATTGTCACAACAAATTGTTCAGACAGTTTATAAAACACTTTTACGGTTCTACAAAAGACAAGGTTTTTCGCCTGCATATGTTATGGGGTAGTGTATTTCAGTTTTACAGATAGGATGGGGTATTCAACGATCCGCACAGCGGATTGTAGCCTTCTCATATGTTTATACATTAAGATTGTAAAATAGAGAAATAATTTCGATAGTTATACCTCAGAGTAAATGGATCGACTCAGAATCGCTAGCGGAATCGATCTAACAATGTCTGTCCGTCCGTCCGTCCGACCGTCTGTGTGTCATCGATTCGTAGGCCTTAAATTTTGAGCTAGATTGTTGAAATTTGGTATATAGACTCTCTAGCCGACGAAGCAGAACAAGTGTAAACATTTTTGAAATCCGCCCACTGCCAGGCCCTTTTTTTTGAAAAACGTTATTTTTGGCCAAACCCTAAAGAATTTTAAGAAAATTTGTGAAAAAAACATATTTAGAGAATCTCAATGTCTATATTTCATCCATACAAAGTTTTTTGCCACACCCACGTTTTCCAACAAAAACCATTTATATACTCTACCCCAGGAGATATGCAATAGAAAAACGTTGTTTTTTGTCAAACCATAAAAGATTTTGATAAACATTTTGAGGATATTAATTTTAAAGATGGTATAGAATAGGGTATTAAACGATCCACACAGCGGATTGTAGCCTTCTCATATGTTTACACCCTATCCCATAGGGGTATATTAGTTTTGATACATAGTTTGTAACATAGAGAAATAATTTAGCTATATATACCTTAAAGTATATGGATCGACTCAGAATCGATAGCTGAGTCGATTTAGCCATGTCTGTCCGTCCGTCCGTACAACACCAGTTTTTAAGCCTTAGATTTTGAGCTAGAATGATAAATTTGGTAAACGTGCTCTTTCTTGATCTTAGCAGAACAAATGTAAACATTTTGGAAATCGGCCCACTGCCACGGTTTTTTTTTTTTAGAAAAACGTAGTTTTTGGCCAAACCGTAAGGAATTTTGAAAAAGTGTTTGAACAACATATTAGAGAATCTTCATATCTATATTTTGTTCATACAAAGTTTTTTGCACGCCCACTTTTTGAGGGCGTTTTCATAAAAAAATGTGTTTTGGTACGTTGTTTTTGTCGAACCATAAAAGGTTTTGATAAACTGTCCGAACAATATCTTGTGACAAAGTCATTTTCTATATTATATTACCATAAAGACCACAATTTGGGGATACAAATTTTAAGAATGGGATAAGATAGGGTATTAAACGATCCGCACAGTGGATTGTAGCCTTCTCATATGTTTTTTTTTTTTTTGCAGTCGTTGTCAATATTGGATTTAGCAGCTGTTCACCATATTTCGATGACATAGGTACACATTGGTTTTATAATGCTTAATAATAGTTTGTTATGTACAGAGAGTTTAGAGCTTTTCATAAGAGCCAGTATAGTTGTCTAATTTTGTTTTTGATTTGGTTCCGTTTTTTGAATTATATGCGGTGAATTATATTAATATGCCTATATATTTCGCAGAGTTTTCAAGAATATTTTTTTGTTGTTGATTTTGATGTCTTGTTGATCGAAATTTCTTGTCGTGTATATAACATGAACTGTTTTTTCTTCATTAATTTCTATATCCCATTTGTAGAACCATTCCATTGCTTTGTCCTACGCTGCTTGTAAGCAACAGGTTGAGGAAAGAATCACTGTGCCATTTGCGTATGTTGCTTGGAATCCTGTGTAAGTGGCTTAGATATGTCCGCAGTAAACAGTAAATAAAGGATAGGACCCAGTACACTACCCTGCGGAACCCCTGTGTAGTTTTCCCCTAAGTTTAAGTGTTCGTCATTATTTTGCACGTAGAAGTATCTATTTTCCAAGTAACTTTTGATGAGTTAGTGGTAGTCCGGAAGCATTGTCTCGAGTTTATATAGTAGTCCTTTATGCCATACACTATCAAAGGCTTGGGCAACGTCTAAGTAAACTGTTACGCAGCATTTTTGCTCATTTAAGTCGTTTAGACGTTTTTTTGTCACTCGATGCACCCTTTGGATAGAAGGGTGACTTTGTCGAAACCCAAATTGGTGGTCCGGAATAAGGTGTTTCTTCTTAAGTGGGATATTAATGCGGTGAAGCAGGAGTTTTTCGAATATTTTCGAGTAGAAGACTTATTGGCCTATACGATGATGGAATTGAAGTGTCTTTGCCTTGTTTCGAGATTGCTATTATTTTCGAAACTTTCCATACTTTTGGGTAGTAGTCAAATTTTAGGATAGCATTGAAGATGTTTCTGATATAAATAAGAGCTCTATCCAATATTTCTTTCATTATTTCTCCTGTTATTAGGTCATACCCTGGTGATTTTTTGCATTTTAAATTGTTTTTTTATTTTTTTTATATGTCGTTTGTTCGTATTTTATTTATTGTCGTGTTCGTGGGCGTAGAGATATTTCTATTTGGGAGATATATATTTGGTCCGTTGAAGCCATTCGTGAATGTTGTTTTAAATTAATCTGCTATTGTTATCGATTTTTCAATGTCTGGACCATGTACCATTATTGTTCATCAGAGGTAGTTAATTCCTTTTTCCAGCCTTTTGTTCAGCTTTCACAGCGAATAGATTGTTGCTCGAGTTGCTATGAGGTTTGTCAAAAACGTGTTTACATGTTGGTCGTTATGCACTTTAAGGAGATCTTTGAGAGTTCCCTGTGCGATTTGTTGTAGTTTGCTTGTCCAATGATGATCTGTTACGTTGCCAAATTATTCGTAGCTTTCGTTTTTCTTTGATTTTTTTCTTATAGCTTTTGGTGTAAAAGTTGTTATGTTTATTGGTTTAATTTCAGGCGTTGTCGTGTTTGCTGCTAGGTGTATTGTTTCATTTAAATATATAATAGCATTTTCTAGGTCTTGGTATGTTTTGAGAGGAATCCTTAAGTCAATTCTTTCGTCAATTACTCTTCGAAAAGCGTCCCAGACTCCCAGTCAGTTTTATGGTTGGTCAGGGATGAGTTGGAGCATCGTTATTCTGTAACAGTCAAGTATTCAACTACAATTGGAGAATGGTCAGATGAGAGGTCAAGACAGGGGCTTATGCTGAATTGAGCATGATTAATGTTTTTTTTGTAATACAAAAGTCAATGAGGTCTGTTTTTTTCACTTGGCAAGAAAGTGGGCTCACCAGTGCTTATAAATTTGGAATTATTTTTTCTTAAGGGTACCATACAAGGACAAAATCTCATGTCCTTTTTTGGTTAGTCTTGAGCCCCAGTCTGTATGTTTCACGTTAATGTAAACTCCCGTGTTAAAGCGCTTGCCTAATGTTTGAATGTAGTCAGAATATTGTTGTGGACTTTGGTGGACAATACAGAGCAGATAGTATGAGTGGTCCGCATGTATACTCTATTTGAATTTTCGTTACTTGTATGTATCTGGTCCTTTGCATGTTTATTGTATTTAATGTCTTGTATAATTATTATTGCTGATCCTCCACGGGCTCGTCCACTAGGGTGGTTAATTTATAAAGCATTTAGGTAAGTTTATAAAGCTTTTATTTGAAAAGTGGTTTAATTATATTAAAAGTATGTATGTCAATGGAGTTGTCAGCTATAAATTTGTTTGTTAGTTCCGAGGCATTTTGGTTAAGTCCGTTTGCATTTCAAACGACTATTTCCAATTTATTATTATTGTGCATTTATTTAAGTAATAAGTTGAGTTAGTATGTTCAGATATTTGTGTTATAAGCTGCTTCATCATGCTTTTTAGTTCTGATAAATTACTTACTTACTTAAGTGGCTACAGTTCGGGATAAACCTGAACCTCATCCAATATGCTTTTAGCCCGGTCCTTAGCTAATTACCTCCGATTGCTCAATCCAAGTTGGTTGAGGTCTGTTTCTACTTGTGCGCGCCAATTAAGGCGAGGTCTTCCTCTACCGCCGCCGATATCTGGCTTTGAATCGAAAACTCTGCGAGCCGGAGTATTGGTGTCCATTCGTTCTACATGTCCTACCCATCTTAAACGTCCATGTGGAGTTTTTTGACCAGGGGTATGTCGCTGTACAGCTCGTATAATTCTTGGTTAAATCTTCGTCTATATGCCCGTCAACGCAAACGGGACATAAGATATTAGCAAGGATTAGCAAGAGTAATTCTTCCTTTGATTTCTGACGAGATGTTGTTGTCAGAGTTAATAACGGAGCCGAGGTAGACTAAGTGCCGTACTACGTAAAAGTTATATCTGTCAATGGTGACGTTCTGTCCAATTCATCGATGTTGTGTGTCCTTTAGTGTTGACAGTATATACTTAGTCTTACCCCTATTTACTGCCTCACCCATTTTTGCCGCTTCCTTCTCTATACTAGCAAACGCGGCTATAACATCAAGTTGAGTCCTACCAATGATGTCCATATCGTCGGTGTATGCTAGTAGTTGCATCGATTTTTGGAAAATTGTGCCTCTGGTATTGGCTCGGGCGTTTTGCACAATCCTCTCAAGGATCAGATTAAAGAAGTCACATGACAGCTTACCGCCTTGTCTAAATCCTTTTTTGGTATATCTACCTCACAGACGGTCGTTTCCGACCCTGATGAAGCAGCGAGAATTCTCCATCGTCATCCTACACAAACGTACGAGTTTGTGTGAAGGGTGAAAATTTGATCGGTGGTGGACATTCTTGGCCTAAAACCACACTGATAAGGGGCGATCAGGTTGTTGGTAAACGGTTTTAGGCGTTCACATATTACGGCAGATAGGATCTTGTAGGCGATGTTGAGGACCCTTATGCCTCTGTAGTTGGCGCAGTTCAGAGGGTCTCGTTTTTTGTGGATGAGGCAAACGGCGATGCTGAGGTTCCATTCTTCAGGCATACTTTCATCCAACCAGATTTGGCTTTTGAGTTGGTGGATGTTACTTACCAAGGCCAGCTTTATAAAGCTAAGCGGGAAGGCCATCATTTCCGGCGGCCTTATTAAGCTTGAGTTTAGATATTGCTATCCTCTCCTCACATAGTTCGGGTGGTTGGCTGTTTTCGCTATGGTTGCCAATATTGAATGAACTTATCGCAAGTCAAATCCGGTTGGATGAGATGGTCACCACTTGGAGGTAAAAAATAAGCACATTCGATATGTAGTCAAAAGTTTAGTATGTCCATATTTCTGGCAGTTTGAGCATGAGCATGAGGAATACTTTGTTTTTGATGAGGTGGTTCGATAGTTACTTTACAATGTAGTAAATGTGATATGGTAAATTATATCTTTATTGTTTTTATTGTTTACCAGTTTGATGGCAAAGAGTTGTAGTGGTCTTTTGGTTCCGCTTTGTGTTATGTTGTGTGCGTTGATTACATCATGATTAAGGTCAGATAGCTCCTTTTTAATTTCATTTGGGTCAGTAAAGTGATGCACATTCCGTAGCATGACTCGAAAGCCTCGTTGATCTTTAGGCTTAAATGTGTAGAATAGTGTATTCTTAAGTTTGAGTATTGTTATAATTTAGTGTAGGTAACTGAGTCTGTTGGTTCTATTTAAATTTCGTCGTTTGGTAGAACTTTGAATATATATGCATCGTTTGCTGTTGCCGTGTTAAGGGCATTTACTAAGATATACATATATGTATTTTACGATTCAATATAATATATTGGTGGGGGTTTGGGTATAGTTGGTTTTATTTCTTTTTCGTATTTGTCAGCAGGTGTGTCTGTAAGTTCTGTTAGGTAAGCATTATCAGTATGAAAATGCCAGAAGAAATGTACCACATTAATTGAAACAGTGTGCGATGATACTTGGATATGGAAGATTCCGTAGGAACAGCATGACGACTTAAAACAGCATGAGGACTAAAAACTTTTACATTTAAATAGCATAATGTAATATATCTCTGCTTAAAATTACTTACCAAACTAAATAAAATAAGCATCTTTAACTTTCTTATTTCCTTCTTATTTTATAAATATATTATTTTTTTTAAATATATAAATCGCTATGTATTACATAGGAACACATCTACATCGCTATTACAGAAAATGTAGATTTTTTTATTTGTCTCATAACTCTAACAACTTGTTATGTTATTTCACTTTCCATCAGCTTTTCATTTCGTTTTCATTTTTGACACAAAATAAGAAGACACGTCGCAATTTTAATAAAAAAAACAAATCTGAAGTACGGGACTGCTGCAACAATACAAAAAAGACCAAATTTCAGTGTATAGTATCCCCGTGTGTTAATTAAGCAACCATCGTCGGTCGGACTTCTTTGTTGTACTATAGCATAGAAGTACCATCAACATAGAAAACAAAATAAGGATGCTCATTTGGTCATGGTTCTTTTTTTGCAGCTAAACGCCATCCCTTACACATTCCGCATCACACTACACACCACTGCGCACAATTCAGGTGCATTTCTACCTAAGGATACACTCCAGAAGACGAACCAACAAAGAGAATCCGTTTTCTTTTCCTTTTGCTGACAACAGTACACAAAAAGAAATCGAAGAACGAAAACAAAAAAGATATATGTAGTAGATCCCCATTCTGAATCATTTTAATTTATTTCCTTTTGAAAGGATGAAATGTGGTAATGCGCGTATTTGCAGGCTCAAGTCATCTCCCAAAAAAAAAAATCATTCTACTCGAGATAAAAAAGGATGCCGTTGCACTTCGCTTAGCGCTGCCGGTTACCACTGCCATTTCGTTTGACGTCCTTTTTCCTGCATGGGACTTCACATTATATTCACACAATATAAAATGTTTTTCGGCAGTTTCCACCCATTCCCCATTTGGTTCCTGAAAAATTGTCAAAAAAGAGGTTTTCCTTTGATTCACCTATGCCGTTCAGAACAGCCCTGCCTCTAGGGCCTCTTGACAAATTTTGCTTCTTTCCGTCTTCTCAAATTTATGATTACCTTGTATGTCAACAATTAATTAACCAAAAAAAACAAAAAATATTCAACAGCGCAATCAAGATAGGCAATTTAGTCAGATTTTATGAAGAATCGTGAAAAACACCGCATTGCGGTTGCGAAAAGATTTGCGCATTAATTAAAGTGTTGATTGCTCCTACATTTAACTTAATTTACAAATTCTTTTTAATAATAACATTTATCTTTTCAAATACTTGATGACTTCATACGTACGCATAAGTAAAAAGTAAGTAGGTAACGAAAAATCATGTACATATTCCAAAATATGCATATAGGTAATATGGATATACATACTTCTAAATGTCTAGATATTTCAAAATGTGACTTACGGACGATTTATATTATATAACCCGTGACAATATATTTCTCCATCGAGAATTCAAATAGAAAAGGATTTTCATCCATATATCTGAGTATAGCCCCTTTCCGTCGATATGTAATTAATACAAATTTCATACCTACAAGAAATTAAAGTCTATTTTATGTCATTATCCTAGGGAATCTTTATTTTAATTTTATTCATTATGGGCCTAGGAATGATTCCTACCGATAATTTTAGGTGAATAAATGATTGTACCTATAACAACACTTGTAACAGTGCGCTAATAAAATGAATACTATTGACAATCGTTACACTATCCACAACCACTCGCTTAAAACGCATTTTTTTGTCTAGATGAAATTCATATTAATTTATATTAATGTAGTGTGTATATCGATAATATTATCCATGTTAATAGTTAAACCTGTTCACCTTTTTTTTGCAATAAAACAGGAACTACCACGGTAGTCGATATACACGTACGAGTGCGTGTATCTACCCAATTTTATTCACATCCTGCAGCTTCCAAATACCTATCCATGCATAGCATTTCGACATTTTCCCATTTATCAAAGCAGATAAACGCGAAATCCGTATTTATTAAAAATGTTCGTATTGCACAGTTCCTAAACATCATTAGGAAGGACATGTCGGGAAATGAATCTTTTTTTTTTTCATTTATTTCCCAGCTGCTGCTATAGAAAACCCCCGACCTTACACGTGTAAATCACGCATAACCTCATTTGAATATATGCACGATACGAGTACACACACTTCTACATCAATGACAGAGGAACACAACAAAAAATGGAAACAAAGCCAGCGATAAGAAATAATGACGAAAATAAAAAAAAGCAAAACGTATTAAACTACTATGTGGGAAAGCCTAGCTATGTGTGGTACACAAACATTGTACGCAGGATAAGCAGCTAAAAAAAAGTTACGTACAAAATTCCCCCTCGTCAACGATCTCACATAATTATGCAAATTACTTAAAATTTCATCAGATGAGAGCTAGAATCGCCCTGTTTGAGTGCAAGCGAGTCCTTCCTTCTTGTTGTGCTCTATTGAGTGATATTTCGAACAAAAAACATCTATTGTCGAAGTGTCGAACTCGGTATTCATACACACGTACGTATGTACTTATATAAGTATTGGTAAAAATTTAGTTATGTACTTACGCGCCACAATTAAAAAAAATTGTTTTACCGCATATATGCGATTAAATTTATACAGGTAAACCCAAGATGGATATTTTTTTAAGCATATGGTGTTTACTTGATACATATTTATAACGCGTAGGAAAGAGTGTTACATTTTGATTTATAAGCGTCACTTAGTTGGAAGTTGGAACATATCTCAAGCATTTTTTAAAAATAGTAATCTTTGTCTAATAGTCGTTTTGACAATTTACGATATCTTAATATATTTTTATATACATAATACTTATTGTGAAATGGTATGCAATGCAGGTCTTAGCGGCAGAAGGGAGAATGTGTCCTTTTCTAATTAACTTCATTCTTTTCCCAAACTGATGCGGAAAAATTCACAAGATAAAATCAACGGTGTTGTCTAAAGTCCCAGTAAGGATGGACGAAGTGAATATCCAATATTAGTTACTTTGACATATCAGTAGTACACGTCATATAGGAATTTCTAGCCAGAAAGGCTAACAATAGCCTGTAGTAAAAGCCCGTGTTTTAAGGAAGCTGATAAATTGGAACTATGGCCCTCCTGGCCATACGTTGTGCATTCGGTTAATTACCCAATCACGTTAAAAATAAGGTATTCTAAAGGAACTAAAAGCATCGCAATTAAATGATCTCACAGGTTACGATCAAACTAAACTAAACAAGTGTTCAATTCACGACCTTCTTGCTCACTCGACTTTTAATTACGTGATAAAAAGTTGATATAACATTCCGGACAAAATTAAAAGCTCACAAAATGTGTGTAAATGAAGTTATAAGTACTAAATTAAAAAAAAATCTGTAAACACCTTCGCGCGACAGGAATTAATAATTTTGTAAAACCTAAAAAGTCCGTTAAGAAACATTTCGGCTAATACTTATTGGCACTGTTATAAACGTATGAACGTCTATGTTATAAAGGTATTCAATTTAATTCAACTACGCAATATGGTTTGCCAGAAATTCTATTCAAATTTGAAGTAGGTAAATCCCGACACACTTTTAGCCTCCACTTTAGACAAAATCGCCAGCCCCAATTTTTCGGATTTGGATACCTAATCCCATAGGGGTATATTAGTGTATATCAACACTAGAATGTAACATAGAGAAATAATTTAGGTATATGCATAGTATATGGATCGACTCGGAATCGCTAGCTGAGTCGATTTAGACATGTCCGTCCGCCTGTCTGTAGGTCACCAGTTTTAAGGCCTTAAATTTTGAGGTAAGATAATGAAATTTGGTATATATGATCACTGTACATGCTGTTCGAATAAGTGTAGACGTTTTCAAAATACGCCCACTGCTACGTCTACTTTTTAGAATAACGTTATTTTT
This sequence comes from Rhingia campestris, assembly GCA_932526625.1. Classification (NCBI taxonomy): domain Eukaryota; kingdom Metazoa; phylum Arthropoda; class Insecta; order Diptera; family Syrphidae; genus Rhingia; species Rhingia campestris. The sequence goes on along the minus strand of OW052182.1, from coordinate 141,404,357 downwards.
GGTCAAACGGTTAAGAATTTTAAAAAAAAAGTGTCTAAACGAGATATTTAGTCAAACGCAATATCTATATTTCGTTAATATAAAGCCTTTCGCCACGGCCCTTTGTGATGCAAAAACATAATTAAAGTTAATATGAACATTTCATTCTTAAACTAATTTAATCCAAGCCCACTTTTTGGCTTTTTGGAGACTTTTTCCTCCACAGACCATTTTTATACCCTACCCAGGAGCAGGAGAAAACGTTTTTTTTTGTGGAAACATAAAAGGTTTTGATAAACTATCTGAACAATATGTTGCGAGAATGTCATTTTCTATATTTCATAGCCATATAGTCCACATTTTGGGGATATTATTTTTAAGGATGTGATTGGATTGGATTGTAGCCTTCTCATATGTTTTATTATCGTAACTTTAGATTTGATTGAAATCTCCCATTTGATTTATTCACGAGTCCATACTTGCTTTATTTTTCAGAAAGTACAAATCTAATATTATCGAAAACATGTAAAAATATTTTAGCTCAAATTAATATATTAAATGTACCAAATTGAAGTTGCTAAAATATAACATGTTCAGTATATCTCAAAAAATGTCAAAACTATATTGAAGTTAAATCGACTATGAAATAAATTAATTAAAAATGTCAATAAGTTCATTAATTTAATATTACTATTGTATTTTCCATCCCATAAGACGTTCTTACGCCCGGTCAACCATCTTAACCATACCCATACCGCCAGCAATTTGAAAGATATTGAGAAATATTTCAATTTATTTATTCTTAAGAGACCCAAAAACATGGAAAATTCTTCAATTGACCACTTTCGTTATCTTGGTATTTTCTGCTGAGTATTTGTTTGTTTTTGCATGCCTTGCATTCGAGTATCCTTTTCTGCTCTCCTTTAAACCAACTAAGGAATGCTGCACCCTTTCTAAATTTGTTTTATTGAAATGTCAAGATTAATGTGTTTTCTTGCGTCAAAAGGTGGTCGAGACGAATAAATTCTATGTTTGTTGGTGTTTGCTTAATATTGTCCAGTCTTTGTAACAATAATCTATTCTACAAGTGAGGTTTGGTTGGTAAGATATTCTCTGGATAATAATATATCTCTAGAATGTGTGTGTAGTGCACTTCCTTTACAAATATTGAAAAGGTAATGAAAATCTGGTTTTTAGCCAATAATGAATGTCTTTGAATTTATCCTTTCGTGTTTGTGTGTATACCGTTTAAAGGGTGTAAAGTATTATCATTGTAAAGGACCTTAAAACCGCAAAATATTACAGTCAGCTTATTCTCCAGAATTTCATTTTCAATTTCATACAGGAAGAAAAGGAAATGAGAATTTACTGGGGAGAATAATGATAAAAATATGCCCATGTAGATTTCCTTCAATTAAGAGAAAACGCCAAATTACGGATGCGAGCAGCACAAACTACGGAAATAATAATCGTTGCACATAGATTTATAAAAATATGGTATACGTGCACATATGTATTATGTATACTAAATATATAAAGAGGACATAATTAATATTGAAATAAAATTAACATTCTTAATGGAATTACAGAAATTGTAAACACATGAAAATCCCGATTTTACCTTTATCAGGTTATATTTCGAAAATGGTTTTAATATCAGTATTGATAATATTCCGAACTTATCGAAAACTATTATATGGAACTGTTAAACGTATTCTATGACAGTATTAATCTTTGTCCGGAAACGTCCTCTTGTAGCATAATACATTGCGCTCAATGGGGTTTTGCCATGGTTGAGAGTTAATGTATTTTTGTTAACTCGCCTTGTCATAAAACTGGAGATTGTATGTATTAGTAAGCAAATAGGTTAATAGTTCGAAAAATACTGGTCTCTATTGCAAATGTATCATACATTATGTATGTACTTGATTATACTATACAGGTCTTTATAACAAATATATATAAATACTAGCGGACGGGACAGGCATAGTCCTCACCAGCGCCATCTACCGGGCTGATTTGTGAATCTAAACCACCCAGGGCGCCACCCAAGCGCATACAAATCGGTCAAGCCGTTTAGGAGGAGTTCAGTGACATACACACGTACAGTAGAATTATATATATATATATAGAGAGAGAGAATGGTCAATAAAATTGATATTTTTTTTGCTCCAATAAAACTTAAAGTCGGTAATGATTAGATAGACATGCACTGGATTTTTAAATTGCAGATCTTGGAGTTACAAAATGTTTACTTGCGGGAAAATATGTAAGCTATTTTCTGGAATTCTGAAATTTGTTTACAATTTTTAACTTTTTCTTACAAAGCGAAATATATTGTTTTCGTAAAAATTTTCAACCTCAAGATTTTGATTGATTCTTGATAGAGGAACCAAAAAAATGGTTTTTGGAATTACGTCCGTCGGTACGTCGCTCAGTCTGTTCGTAATGGTCTTTCCAGCCTAAACGGCTTGCCCCATTTTTTTCAAACTTCGTTGTTTTTTTGGTCATAACTCATAATGCCAGGCGTTTTTTTACTTTCAGCCATTTTTTACCGGGACCTGTCATACAAAAATTACACATAACGCTAATTTTCTTAATAAATACTATAAATACAGTATTTCCAGCAAAACTACATTAATAGTTTTTTTTTGGAAAATCCACATAACGGATTTTTAAAATTAGACAACTGTTAATTTCTCGCAAACTATCCGGTCAAATTAAATGATTATTAATATCTATGTTACTATTATCGTTTGTAACAATTCCACAAAATTAATTTTAGCCAAAAAAAATTCTTAACGTATTTTTCAGTTATGGCAAAGTGGGAAAAATCATTATAATTCACATGGACACCGATTCCTTCACATTCCGGAATAAAAGTACTTAAAATCACAGTTCCACATTATTTATATATTTTGAACATTAATATTCAAAATGAATGTTATTACTTATTTTGGCCAAACAATGCAAATCGTCAAATTTATGGTTCGTATTTGATCTCTCACCAACCTCGCACTGAAAGAGAAAGTTGCGTAGGACCCAGTCGTGCACCCACCACTCGTTTGATGTTGAGTGTTGATATGTTGAAAAAAAGATCTGTAGATATTATAGACATGCGTTTCTTTATGTTTCTTAATTAGTTTCGAATTTGTTTCAAATTTTGTCTGTCACTTGCCCAATATATGAAAGTGTTGTTATTTTGCCGCTATTCCTCTTTTAAAATTATGGTGTGTGCCCAGATTCCAAAATAAAGGATGGCGTTAATAAATATATGTTTATGTTTGCGTATTTATTGGAAGTCATGAATAAATATTTTTGAAGTTTTATCTTTCCTTTTTTCGCCATTTATTAATGATAAGTGTCTTATACTCTATGAGATAGTTTATATTCATAGTGTCAGACTATTTTTTCCCTCCTGACTATTCACAAAAATCAAAAGTGCTTGAAGAAAATCTTTCAGCGCCATAATAAAATAAAATACGTAACCACATGAGAGATAATCTTGTGAGTACAAATTAAGGAGGCTATTTTCAGCAAGCGCTCAGCACACACATTTGCCTGCCCATCGTCCACTTACAAATTATTCACGATAGCATTACGGTCATCCTTCAACCTGAATAATTCATATTCATTCAATTATCTCGTTGTATCGTTATCATTAGTTCTCATTCCCCTTACCACCGCCTAAAAAAAGGATTGTTTAAAATATCACCAAATGACCACCCCTATTGTAAAACATAATACTCTCATGTCACGGGAAATCGAACAAAAAAATCAAAACAACAACCAAACAACATATCAATCCCTTAGGGCAGTCAAATGACTTTTAAATAGCCCACCTCTTTGTACTTTCAACGATAAAGGCAGCTAATTGAGAGAATACCAAATTAAAACTAATAAAAGGGCAATGGTCAAGCGGTATTAGGGGATAAACATTCAACAAGCTACCGGCGAATGTTCCTCTACTTTAAATTTACGAGTTCGTTAAAATATTGTTTCACTTTTTTCACTCATCTTTCGAGGGTCGATAATTGGTTTAACTGACCGTTGTTATGGTCACTTTATCTGGTCCCGTATTTAGGGTGAAGCACAATAAAATTTCGCTTCGGTCAGCTAGACAAGAGAAAGCAGATGACGATTAGGGTTGTTAAACATATAATCCTCTTGACCATTGCAGAAAGGGTCAGCGTTGTATAATGGAGGACTAGCTGTTGGCGGAAGAAATCATATTTTATCTGGTTTCCTAAAGAGCGTTTCAATGCCATCAAATCAAATGTTTGTTGACACATATGAGAATATTCATTTAATAGAGGGGTGATGACCACTACTTACTGGTCATTGTAAAGAACAGTAAAGTTGTTGCACAATAATAAGGGTAACATATTTAATTACCCTAAACAGCAAATGCTGTTGAATATGTTTTTATTTACAATGCCATGTGCAGCTAATTGACTTTGAGTATCAATCGAATTGTTTGGCATTATGAATTTATTATAAATATTTCTAAATAAACATTTTTAAAACAAATTAATGCAGTTATTAAATTTCAACATAGCTCTTAATTTGCAAATAAACAATTTTATAAACCAAGTTCGTTGATAAAACAACTTAGATAATATTTATAATTATAAAAATTGGTAGATAACGAGTACCATGTTTTGAGTGTAAGAAACTCAGAAATATATTTATGGTTGAAATGTTCATCATAGTTTACTTCATGTAAATTTCCATCACCCTTGTTCGCGAGTACTTGTCCCTTTGAAAAACGCGACGTCGATTTCATAAGAAAATTTAAACATTTACTTATACACGCGCAAATACACACACATATTTTCTTTGTATATCCCCACTCGCAAAAGAGGGTAAATTCCAAAAATCCTACAAGGAAATAATTCTGTTTTTAACGTATCCAGTATCTACTCATACCCTTAATTTCCACCCAACACAACGTAATGAGTAACTTTGCATGGACTTACGGCGAAGCTTTCTGCTAAGACGGAAAACAAGCGGACACCCTTCTAAGTAAATGACTGGCCCAAGTAGGGTTGCTTATGGTCTTGGGTTGGGGGATGGATATGACATCCTTTAATAGACGGTTTTAAGTATAGATATATAGATACAGCCATGCTGTAAAAAAACGTACATTTGCCAGGAGTCACCATCCTCCCCAGTACTTACAGTTTTTGATGGTCTGCCCAGTAATTCTCACTCGTAGCGTTTTTCAATGCGTTATCCTTGGTTTTCTCCCTGCTTTCTGTTTTTATTTAAATCTATTCCAAGAGTAAGCGAACGGCCGTTCTTGTGATGGAGGGGTTTTTAAAAGGGTATTATGCCAGATTTTTCTCTATTATCATTTCGCTTCATTTCGTATTGCAGATGAAAATAAAAATTGAAATAAAAATTGCAGAATAGGATTTTATGAAACGCATTTAATAAATTATAAGAGTTTATTTTTTGGTAACCACTGTATATCATATATGGTTTTGTTAATATATATAATTATAAATGAATATACATTTTTTGTCGAGGTATATCCTTGCGTGCCAGGGACTAGAGCATTGCTCTAGGTTAGGTAGGTATAGAGCTCTAGTTTGATACTGAATACCAATGGCTGAGTTGAGATAAGCTGTTCTTGCCAGTTGAACCTACTCGGAGGAATTAGTAGATCATCGCAAGAGGAGAGAAATAAGCATAGAAATTTAAAATATATTTAACGCTTAGTGTATCAAATAATAAAAATAGCAGTTATATACTTCGTTTAAAGTAGAATCTTTGATAGACTTTGGTAAAAAGTGGTATGTTTGGTATTGTTTGGCAAAAGTCCAAACACTCCCAGGTCGTAATAATTATCCAAAACTAAAAAGATATTATTGGAGCAACAATAAAAAACGAGTACACTAATATTAATACTCTCTCTTTTAGTTAGTTTTGGATATGTATTATTTATTTGTCCATATAAAATAAATAGCTCTAGGTCTGGTATCCAGTTTTGTAATACAGATTTTCCTGAACTTAAATAAATATGAAGTGCACATTGCTTCTTCTGATTTAATCATTTCGATTTGAGTTATTTTTTAGTTATTTTTTTTTCAATGCTTACTGTATATTTTTCCGACTGGATTATGTTGTTTTCGTAGGTTTATGATATGAAATTGTTTACATCTTTGCTAGTGTGCAATAATATCGTTAATACACGTTTCGTTTGTGTTGGGAGCATTTATGGCACCACTATCTGCATAACGCATAACTAAAAATACACCTCTTTGTTGTTCAAAAATACCAAAGTATGAGTGAAAGAAATTGGACTTGGGGCACTTCGGTAAATATTGAAAATCAATCTGAAGAAACGCCATTCACTAGTTCTTAAATATACCAGTCCTCGAAATCTATATTTCCAAATACAAAGAATTTTGCTGTTAGTTTGCCTATAACAACGCTCTGTGTCAAACTAAATCAAATGCCTCAAAAACTTCTTTCGGAACCCATATGCCTTATTAATTATATGACTTATTAATTAGTATTAATTTTTATTATTATTATTATTATCAGTTATTATTATTACTATTATTATTTGTATAGCATTTTTACAAAAATAAATTAATATTTTTTATAGTCTTAATAAAGCTACTTTATTCTCTTAAAATCGCTGCTGTTGTTCGCAATTAAAAATTTCGAAAAGCTTCCAAAGAAATTTCAAGTAAGAATGACGTTGTATTTATTCAAATGAATTCGATAAGAAAATGGCGGGTAAGTATTAATCAGTTACATAGTCAATGTCACAGCATCAGCAAACAAGAAAGGGTTTAACACCATGCCATCACCACCACCACCACCCCATAATAACCATTACAATTTATTGCTTATGTATTTCTATGCATAGCTAGCATTTATATACCACCACCCCCTAGTAAATTTGTACGCATCCTTACGCACGAATCAGCCACGAGGCGTTATATACTGTCTTCTACGACCGCGAATTCTATATATGACAGTGTGAGGCGATATGCGTGCCCTCACTACCAACGCTTAATTTTAACCCTTTTTCGTTACCCAGAACGAAGTAAATATGTAATTTTTTGGGAAATGCGTGCGCTTATATACACCGCGAAAGCCATTTTTGCTACAGTGGGAACATCATCCCAGTGGAAAAACATTTGAAAGAGTTGATGTCCCAAAGGAAATTTCAAGAAGTTCTTCTTTTGCCCCAACTCCAACTTCTATCATCTCAATAGGGTAGTGATGAAATTTCATACATGTATTTTAACACATTCTATAGTGCGCAGATAGATTTGTGGTAGTTAATGCTTAGGCAATTTTGTTTATTTGTTTTCTTTAACTGAAACTGAAACTATGTAAGGAGGTTTAAGAAATCCCAGTGCACATATCTAATCAATATTAAAATTTACCTTTTCGAAAAATGATGTATTATATATACAATATACATACCTAATATTTTTCGCGAGTACTTCGTTTTCCAAAAATATGGTCAAATAAAATAGAGTAATACAATATTGTTCTCGTATACCGATTCATGAGAAATAATATGAAAATTTTGGAGGTGGCAAAGTACCCTGCCAATCTATACATTCAACTATTTGGAACATAAACAAAGATATTGCTTCTCATAAAGGAAGAAGTAATATAGAAAACTTACTTTGATAGGTTTTAGATTCCTTTTCGCAGACGCATATAGATTTAAAATAAGAATATCCAAAACAAAGAGTGTTGTAGATTAGAAAACAAATCAAGCGAGTGGTGGGTGCACAAACTGGGTCGTATGTAACTTTCTCTTTCAATGTGAGGTAAGCGTAAGATCAAATATCAAGCATGTGAGAATTTAAAGCGTTTCATAGTTTGTCCAAAATACACATTAACATTAATTTTGGTTATTGATCTTAAAAAAATTATGTAAAATAGTTGCAAACAGTTATAGTTATATATGTATATTCAATTTCATTCAATTTTACAAAATGTTGTGCGTGAAATTAACATTTTAACTATACGGCCTAAATCCAATAAATAAGATCCTTAATATGCATTTTATAAAAAAAACTAGGAATGCAGTTTTGTATGTGTTAAGTTTAATCAAAATTGTTAAAGTCATTTTCTACAAAATTGACATTTGTATAATTGATATGGTAGATACCGTTAATCAAATGGCTAAGAGTAAACAAAATGACCCAACACTGACACCAAACAAATTTGTGACTGTAACCAAGCGAACTTTGAAGAAAATCGGCCATAAGACAGACGGTCAGACAGACGGAATTGCAAAAACTTTTAGGGTTCCATTATTATCGTAATATTGGAATCAATCAAAATCTCGAGGTTTCAGGAAAATTTAATCAGAAAATTAAAAATCAGTATGTATATCAAAATTGCAAGAAATTATTATGAAGTTATGCAATGATGTAATCTTTCCAACTGCATCTATCCAATAGGAAATAATAATATATCAAGTACAGGATTACCGCAATTTAAGCCGCTGATTGGTTTTCACAGACTGAAAGTTAAAAATTCAGACAACATTGTAAGGTGGCCTTATTTATTTCAGTGCGTTTTTACGTAATTCTGTGCATATGTATATTGGAAATGTAAATAAACTGATAAAATAATTTAAAGGGACTACAAATAAATACATAAACATACAGAAATTGATTAGATATAAACATAGATAGTAGAAAGTAAACTTACTTACTTAAGTCCGGGATGAACCTGGGCCAACCAACATGCCTCTCCAATTAGCCCGGTCCTTAGCTAACTGGCTCCAGTTGCGTACTCCAAGTTGGTTGTTGTCGGTTTCTACTTGGGAATCGAAGACTCTGCGAACCGGAGTACTGGTGTCCATTCGTTCTACATGTCCTATCCATCTTAAACGACCAATGCGGAATTTTTTGACCAAAATTTTCAGGAAAATTTAATCAGAAAATTAAAAATCAGTATGTATATCAAAATTGCAAGAAATTATTATGAAGTTATGCAATGATGTAATCTTTCCAACTGCATCTATCCAATAGGAAATAATAATATATCAATTACAGGATTACCGCAATTTAAGCCGCTGATTGGTTTTCACAGACTGAAAGTTTAAAATTCAGACAACATTGTAAGGTGGCCTTATTTATTTCAGTGCGTTTTTACGTAATTCTGTGCATATGTATATTGGAAATGTAAATAAACTGATAAAATAATTTAAAGGGACTACAAATAAATACATAAACATACAGAAATTGATTAGATATAAACATAGATAGTAGAAAGTAAACTTACTTACTTAAGTCCGGGATGAACCTGGGCCAACCAACATGCCTCTCCAATTAGCCCGGTCCTTAGCTAACTGGCTCCAGTTGCGTACTCCAAGTTGGTTGTTGTCGGTTTCTACTTGGGAATCGAAGACTCTGCGAACCGGAGTACTGGTGTCCATTCGTTCTACATGTCCTATCCATCTTAAACGACCAATGCGGAATTTTTTGACCAGGGGAATGTCGCTGTATAGCTCCTATAGTTCGTGGTTGAATCTTCATCTCCATAGCCCGTCAACGCAAACGGGACCAAGGATTTCTTCATCCCCTTTTGATACGGTCTATGCTTGAGGGCATTAGAGCAGGACTGGGATGATCAGGGTCTTATATAGGATCTCCATAGTAAATTGCATTCTTAGCAAGCGGTTGGCAAGAGTAATTCTTTCTTGATTTCTGACGAGATGTTGTTGTCAGAGTTAATAGCGGAGCCGGAGTAGACAAAGTCTCGTACTACCTCAAAGTTATATCTGTCAATGTTGACGTTCTGTCCAATTCATCGATGTTGTGTGTCCTTTCATGTTGACAGCATATACCTAGTCTTACCCTCATTTACTGCTAAACCCATTTTCGCCCATTCCTTGTCTATACTAGCAAACGTGGCTATGACAACACGTTGAAAAAAACTGTAATACCTAAACGGTTACTTATTGAAAAATTAATTTTCATCACTTGATGAAAATGGCTGGTTTTCTTCGGTGGCAAAGGATGTAGTAGGTTTAAAAAAAATAGTTACACATAGTTGCGGCCTACAAATTCTTCGTTATATAAAGATTTTTTATGTTTTAAAATACTGTTAGAAGTGGAGAAAGTAACTGCTTCAGTTCTTTCCTTGTATGGATCATTTTTTAAAATGTTAAAAGCCTCTTTAATATGGCAAAAAAAACTGACAGTTCTTTTTTAGAAAACTTACCCTCTTCTGCTTGATTTGAAGAAGTTCATCATCAGTAAGAGGCTCCTCTTGCTTGTTAATTGGAAGGTAGAAAAATCACTTTAACATGTTGATCCAGAGTTTAAATTTTTGGTACATTTTGTAGATCTCTTGAATTTTCGGAGTCATATACCAACAGTGGTTTAAGTATAAAATCTCCTTGTTCATTTCCTCCCAAGAGAAGCATCAGCCTCTCTTTGGCAGTTTTGTATCCAGGTGTTGTGCTTTTTGCCTTAGATATAAATGTTCTTTGTGGCAACCGCTTCAAGCCCGTTTCATCCACGTTAAAAACGTTGCTTGGAACGAAACTTCCTGCTTCAATCTCCATGCTACTGATTCAGTGTCGGCGACTGCACATTCTGCACTCTGGTTTTAAATACTTTGGTTTTTCACTTCCGAAACTTACCCCAAAAACCAGGCAACTATGGCAATGTTGTTTTACTATGAAAATAGTTAAATGAAAATAATTACGACATACAAATATAAAATATGAATTAAAATGCATGGCCTACTATAAATATTTAATTTTAAAAAGTACATGCTGACGTAAATGGAGGTAGCTTCCTGACTTTTTTTTTTCGTCGTAAGTCGCAATGATGTTTAATGAAGCGTCGTAAATCGAGGTATTAGCAGCAGATTTAACAAATGTTAATGTATGTAATCCCCAGAGTGCAAATAAGAAGATATATGCTATATCCATAGCAAAAAAATGAATTTCAGATTTTTAGTTCCCCAATATAGATAATATAGAATAAAGATAACTAGTTTTATTTTCGGGCATGTGTGTTGTTGGCGGTCCTACAAATATTTTTTTGGAATTTGGGTTTTAGCTCAAAGAAATTAATAGTACCTCCTACATTACGGTTATCTTAAAAAACATGACTATCTAGATAACAGCTGTTACGATATAAAAAAAAATGAAAAACTCAACTTTTACAAGTATCTAGAAAGAGTTTGCAAATGCAGTTTCCTGCCAAAAATGCACATAACGGTACTTTCGAAAATGACTGATTTCTCAATAATGAAATCGTTGATGCAAATGAAATAAATTATGGAGTGTAATATGGATATACGGAATATAACAGGATTCTCAGATTTTTTTAAACATTTTATTAACAGTACATTTTATTGCAAATTTTTTTTTTACAACGTTGATTTTCTCGAAAACGGCTTTAACGATTTTGACTAAAATCTATATGTAAGTATTAGAATACCGCATTCATAAATTTAATGATTTTCGAAAATAAATTTTAAACACGTGCGAATAACCCAATTTTTAAAAATTTCTATTTATAAAAATACATTTATTATATTTACATTAAATGTTGTATTAATATTTTAGTGTTCTAAATCGATCGCATACTCAGTTTGCTTAAAAAACAGACGAAAAATCACGAACGAATAGATCGATTTGTGTAAAATTACTCTTAATTTGTGCTTTTCTAATAGATGTTATGTTTTTAGTTTAAAAAGTAATACGCCACATTGCATATATTACTTTATATTAAACTTACTTTAACTTTATATTGAAGACAAAACTCATCCGAATTTCTGGGAAAGATTGTCCGAGTTATGTCGGACCTTTTTTTTTTGGTGTTGTGCTCGTAAGCCGGCAATCAATTTTTTTTCAAAAATATATATAATATAAAAAATATATAATACATAATTTTAGTATGTAGGATCAAACATGTTATTAGGCCCAGAGCCGATGCTCCCAGATAGATTTGATGATCTTCTATAGAATTTCACTTATTCGAAAATGTGGATAACGAATGACCAAAATGCGGTTAACAAATGTTTGAGTATAATATTAGTATTCCAAAAGTTAACATATGATTCATTTACATTATTAGAGGTTTTATCAAAAAGGACACATTGTATTTTGATAAAATGGTAAGTAAATATACGATGTTATATAACATGTTTTTGTTTAAACATGCGAGTACCTATTCCTCAAGAAAATCCGCTCAAAAAACTTCAAACGACCATGAAGTAAAGGTATATATAATGGTGCGTTCCGGTATTCAAATCTAGTGAGATATATAATACGGACCTCTGTTCTCATTGGTCAATCATTTTAGAGAAAATTCCTGAGTAAAACAGCCAATTTTGTTTTGACCTATCATGAAAGTTTTTCTAATTCCAATAAAAATAACCGATATTACAGTCTTATTTAAGTTATTTTTCACTATTCTGGCGAAGAATATTTTTTTCTAAATAGATAAAAATCAACAAAAATCTATAAATATGGTTAAATGTAATTGCGAAATAAGAAATAACAATGCCAATGTTTGACGTTTACCTAACTACTTAGGTAAACTGTTGCATCCCAAATCACCTTACCTTAATACACTGATGTTATCTGAGTTCCGGGACGCATCCAGTCATTCTTCGCGTGCAAATTTAATTGCAGATCTATTTTTATTTTTTCTTTATGCTATGAAGTATCTATATGAAAAATAAAATTCACCATGAGCAACACGGTAAAATGAATGAAGAAGAAAAATCATTAAGAAAATTTGTATGTGGTTCAGATATGTTAATCTTTTTGTCGTACTTATTGTTCTTTTTTTAAATTACGTCGCGTTGGTCGTTCTACATTCATTTTGACTATTTGTCATATTCACCTCATGCTGCATCGTCATTTCCATAATGGAACTCTAAATGTAAGGATAATTTTGTGATAGGGTAAATAATTACAATAATGAAAAAAAAAAAAAAAAAAAAAAAAACAGAAATATAAATACGCAAAATTAATTATTGTAATTTTTTTAAAAATGGAATGACTATAACAAAAGTGTGAATATATTGAATATTACCTAATTTAACACCTAATGCCTAAAAATACTTAAAATATTTTAATTGAAGCAATAAAAGTAATGACTTAGTGCATGTGTTCAGATTTATTAAACATGAATCACTTTGATAAAATATGTTTGTTATCAAAAATTATAATTATGTTAAATAAAATAAGTGTTAAGTGTTAACACAGAGAATATAAAAAGCTCAGTGAACGTTAATCGTAATTATATACATATGTCTGTGCTGATACAAAAACAAACTTTGTCCAATAACTCAAAAACTTCTTGTACTAAATATATATCGATCCTATTCACAGAAAACTTCAGCAAATCATTCATACCCCTCTTCTCATAGACAAAGACACTCTTGAAATATATTGCTATATTAAATAATAACTATTTTGCGCGACTAAAATGTATGCAACTCAGCATTTTCAGAAGCTAGGATAATGAAAATTAAATTGATTGTATAGACACGGACTTCTTTAAAGCCATTGAAAAGTTATCACATTATCTACATCATATTTTTAAACTCAAGGCATATGGGTTCGCGCTCCAGGATTTATTAGTTCATTTGAATTATATCTTTCCTTGAGAATTTATCAGATAACATTTAGAGATTTCATGTCCACGTATTAAACTGCTGCAATGGTGAATTTGATTTTTTTACACCAAATTTTTTCAGTACATATTTACGCTTCTGATCTTCTGAATAAATATCTGCAAGATGTCATGAAAGGTTAACCCTTATAAGGCCAACTACTTTGATCACACTTACTTTCATTGTATCGATTCGGTTTCTTTTTTACAAATCAATAGACCCGGCAAAAAAAGGGAGACCCTTGTGTTACTGATATATTAGCCCTTAAATATTTCAAGGGAGATATTTTGTACAAATTGAAACTCAGTGACACAACGAGGCGAGAAAAAACTTCAATATTCCTTTCTGTGGATAGTTCTCCTCAACTGTACCAGGAGAAAATTCACAGGACTTAAAAATGTCATTACCCAAGGATTTTCACTAGTTTTACTACAACATATCCCATCAGAACTATTAAAATGTTTGTACTAATTTATTCTATGTGGAAATTTACTAAATAAAGCGTTTATACCTATACTAGCTACTAAACTACTACTAGTTTTCGATAAAAATAAAACTAAAAAATAAAATTAAAAAGGTAGAAACAATTATTTAGCAGGAAACCTCATAACTCCAAAGGTAGAAAGACAAAAAAACTCGTTACTCCAGTAAAATAAATAGACGTAGGCGTATTAAAAAAACCTTTTTTGTCCAAAAACCTGCGATTTTTTTTTGCAATTTGGGATATAAAATAGCAACGTTAACTAATAAGCTGGACTTCGTAAGAAACTTTCGTTCATCCTGTAAAATTTCAAATTTTTGAGTTACGAGGTTTTCTTAGTAAGCCGATGAAATATGGTATGTAGAACCATTTAGTAGCCTATTATACTGCCAGAGAATTTTCTTAGAATTGGTGCTCGGAATTAGCGTCGGCTCGAACTACTAAGAAAATAATCTCCTACGAGTTTCTCAGTAAACCCTTGCTTATATCATGCAAAAAATTGTTAGAAAGTCTATGCCATAAACTTTACGAGCTGAACAGCGATAAAACCTATTAAAAAAACACATAGGTGGTTAAAGATGGCTAAGATATGTAAAGCGAATGGAGACCAATCTAAATTTCTCCAAAAATGTATTTAACGATTTTGATTCAACTTATCACCGGCATCAACGTATTTGAAATAAAAGTGCATACCAAGTATTTGCCAAGAAATCGATATAAAGGATTTTTGTATTTAGGCCGAATTTAAAAAAAAACCTTCAATATCTTCCAAACTAAAATGTGTAGTTAAATGATATTAAATATCTTAACTACAATTGACATTTGCAACAATTTATATCTAGGCCAAATTTAGAAAATCTTCGATATATAGGTATTTTCACATTTGCAATAATGTATAGTACTTATTTTGAAAATAAATGTCTCTTAAAGGATTTTTTTTTCAGTTTTAGACATTAACGGAAAATCACTATTATGCCTCAGCAATGCCTTTACAAATGTTCATCAAAGTCGATCGCTTAATACGTACGACCCAGTCTTGCATCCACCACTCGTTTATTTTTGTTCTAATCAAATGGATGTCGACTTTTTTCATAACAAAAAAAAACTTAAGTTAAAACAAAACTAGGAGGCTTTTAAATTTTTTAAAAGTCTATATTTCAGTTACAAACTAACAACTTAATATTCTATCTATAATACTTCTTATTGGATTCTCTAAATTAATATTCATCTGAAGACAGTGTATACTGCACATTTCCAAACAACCGAAATTGCCAGTCAATAACTTCTGATGACGAATCAAAAAAATTAAGCATTTTAAAAAGGATCCAATAAAGGGGAATCATTTCTTGAAGTAAATTATTTGAATATTTTTTCATTTAAGATGACATCAAACTACTTCTTAGCATACACAGAATGTTGATTTTAAAATACAGCAAAAGCAATATAGCGAATACAAAGAACAAAGTATTCTTTACTCCACAAGCATACAATTTAGCATCGAACCAATCCGGGGGTGGAAGAACCAATAATATAGTACTTGCAAAACTATAAATGCAACGGATGTCACTTAATAACCATGTAGCACAGTGGTTTGTCAAAACATCGCATACATATGAATCATCCATATATATAAAGATAAGGTAAATAAGCTGATACGTAGTGCAAGCTGTATTAAGGCACAATGGGTGGGGCGCTACGTAAAAAGGGCGAGGGTGAAAATAGCACTAAACTTCAAAGTTGAGATGGGGTGATTTGATTTATTTATCCACACGCGACTACAATTCTTATGGCAAGAGATATTGGATTAGATCAAGTTGACGCCATTTTAGTATTTTCATAACATAATTCTTAAATAAAATCTTTTTTGTAAAAAGTTATACATTATGCACAGCAAACAAGGGCTTTACTGACATATATATTTATACTCGCGTATGAGGGTAGTACGAGATTGCAATTTTGGCAATTGATTGATGCCATTTTATTAAGGTTATATCAACAGCCGGATTAGAAATCAGTGTTTCTTGTCGTATAATTGCCAAACGTTTTGTTGATACGGAATATACCTGGATACCTCCCTTATTTTAAAAACACATCGAATTAAACCATACGGAATAATTGATTGAGCATATATGCAAATGATCGAATCACGAAAATATATCACTATTGATGCAGCGTGTGAATAATTCATTCTATGGATTTATCTTTCCTGATTTGCATAAAGTCGTTAACACCTATAGGGTATCGAATATACTTACGTATTGTCAATTTTTGCTTATTTTTTAATTCATGTGTGACATGTGCGTACCGAACCAACTGGATGTGTTATGTGCGGTACTGTCTCTAATGTGCGGTCTCTTGTGTGCCTACTATAATATAGGTGTTATTGTGGAAGTAATTGCCTTTTCCAATCTCATACGAAAGAAAGAAATCATTGTTTATTAAAATTACATCTCTGAAGACTACCAACGTCGGATATCCAATGAATTTATTTAAAATGTTTTTTCCTTAAAACATTTTAAATTTCACATGCTTTTTAAACATTTTAAACACAAATACTGTATTCATAAATAGGTTTTATTTTATTCTTATACTGTTTAATTGTCACACCTTGAAAAAACTCAGATTCTTTGTGATACAGTAAATTACTTTGTTTCAACTCAAAAATACAAAGCAGTTAATAAAAACGCACCGTTTCCGTGTATAATCGAATTGTTTATATATGTTCTTAATTTTTAGTATTGACATTTTATTTTTTTTTTTTTTTTATAATTTGCGCGCACTCAAGGGGTTATGAATACCCTTTATATGTTTTAGCACAGTGCGGGCGTTAAGGAAATTAGGGATAAGAAGAAAGGAGATACCGATGCACATTGGTTTTAAATGTCTGTAAGTTATAATGGAAAGGAAAAACAGAGTTTGGTAGAGCATTCCACATTCGTGTTGTTCGGTTTATGTACGAATCTCTGTATTTCACCGTACGTCCGAAGATAGGCTTGAGGGTAAACTGATTTGCATTCATTGCGTAACGAGTATGCGGCTGAATTGTTGAATGGGAGGAATGCAGCTGGCTATTTCATTTGAACATTGGTTGTTAAAATAGCGATAAAACAAGGTAAGGCAGGAGATGTTTCGACGGTGTTCGAGCGAAACTAAGGAGTTCGCTATTCTTATGTCTCCTATAAGTTTTTTCGCACGCGTTTGAATCCTATCTAGTAGGTGCAATGTTGATTTTGGTGCACCTGACCAGACGGTGGCGTTGAATTCAAGTTTTGGGCGTATAAACGCTTTATATATTGTGGCCAGATCAGAGGGGGTGAAATATTTCTTACATCGATTTAGGAAACCTAGACATTTCGCTGCGTTTTTAGCGACTTCGAATATGTGGTCGTTCCAACGTAAGTCGTTACTAACACACATACCTAGCATGGAAAGCTTTTCGGTTTCTTCGATGTAAGTGCCATTCATGGATAATGGCTCTAGATTTTGGTTTCGCTTTAATGACAGAAGACAGCATTGTGTTTTGGAAGCATTGAATTCCACTCTATTAGATTTACCCCATTTGATAATGCTGTCAAGGTCGGAATTCAATGAGCTTAACATATTTTGGCGTTTAGAGTCCACGTTCGAAGGTGAGGGACGAGGACCTGTAAACGAATATGAGAAGCTGAGCGTACTGTCATCAGCGAAGGAATGAATTGGATTAGAATTTGCAGACAGGAGATCATTTATAAAAATGAGAAAGAGAGTCGGAGACAAAACTGAGCCTTGAGGGACACCAGCATTTATTTGGTGAGTTACAGACTTGAAACCATCCAAAACAACTTGAATTGAACGTTTCGAAAGATAATGTCTAATCCATAGAAGAAGTTTTTCGTCGATTCCAAATGCACGCATTTTCGACAAAAGGGCTTGATGCCAAACCCTGTCAAATGCCTTTGAAATATCAAGCGCAACAATCTTGCTTTCGCCACCATGGTGGATTGATTGGTTCCACTTTTCGGTGAGATATGTCATCAAATCACCAGTAGACCTGTTGCTGCGAAAACCATACTGCCGGTCATTGAGAAGTTTTCGTGTTTCGAGATATTTCATAAGCTGACGATTTATCAGCGTTTACATGACCTTGGAAAGAAGGGACGTAAGTGCAATTGGTCGGTAGTTGGAGAGAGAAGAAGATTCGCCTTTTTTTGGTACAGGCATTTGTCCAGCCTGTACCAAAAAAGGCGAATCTTCTTCCTGTTTTCCATCTACTCGGAAAGAGTCCTGATGAGTAGGATAGATAGAAAAGCTTACGCAGTGGTTTTGCTAGCGTAGAAGAACACCTCTTCAGAATGATGGGGGATATACCATCTGGACCAGCGG
The DNA here is from genome assembly GCA_932526625.1 of Rhingia campestris. Lineage (NCBI taxonomy): Eukaryota > Metazoa > Arthropoda > Insecta > Diptera > Syrphidae > Rhingia > Rhingia campestris. Next base: position 141,385,900 of record OW052182.1, on the reverse strand, counting down.
ATTTGTGTATGTCAAGATCAAATAAAACTCTTGCAACTGTACGAGTACGAAAGTGAATTTGTCCCATAGAATGATCTACGTTCTCAAGTACAGGAGGAGACTGAACACAATCTGGCAATGTAGAATTGGCTGCGAAATGCGCAGCAAGCAGATTGGCTTTGTCTAAAGAGCTGACAGCTGGAATGTCATTGTGAATGAGCGTCGGAATTGATGATGAGGCCGAATTTTTTATATTTTTAACAAATGACCAAAAGTTTTTACTACCTCTGGGACATTGTAGAATTTTTTGCCTCAACTTTTGGTCATAGAGGAATTTGACACGCTTTAAATGGGCATTACAGTCATTTCTGGCTTGTTTGAACTTTGCTCGGTTTTCCTCTGTTGGGTTGGTCTTGTACAACCGAAAGTTTGACTCTCTCAACCTGATAGCTTCTTTACAGCTCAAGTCATACCACCCTTTTGCCTTTGGTCTGATACTCTTAATTCTGTTGAATTATTCTGTTTATGATTTGACCGAATATTTTGACGATTTTATCTATTGACATTTTATGATAATAAAAGTCATACCAAATATAAACAATTTGCAATTTACAATTTGTTTACAATACAATGTGAAACTCATTTAATAATCATATTAAATCTTAAAAATTATAAACTGATATTTAGTTTAATATCGTCAACATACACTCTTGGGATGCATAGTTCATAAAAATATGAACCAGGATGACATAATTAGGTCAGTTGGTAATTTGTTTGGATCGCTTAAATAGAACTTTGATTTAAATTGAAAAATTAAATCATACGAAAAGCTAGAAATTAACACCGATTATAATATTTACTATTTGTTAATGCATATCATTTTTTTGGAATTGACTTTGTAGCGTTTATTTTTTTATTATATTTTTGCTTATCTACAAATTGATGAAGATTGTATGCTTTTCATTGCCTTAATAAGACAATAAGAAATGGTATGTCAATTTTGTTTAATTTTAATTTGTTTGTGTTATTTCGAAGAATGACTGAATTAACTTTTTTACTATATTAAATTGTGGTACAAAAGATGGATTTTGTTAAGGATTTGTTAATGGTATCATCACTAAATTTCACTTAAATCAGACAAACTGTCCTATTTTTGTGGTTTGAAAGGGATAAACCAGAATAAATAAAATCTTTTGTCGATTAGAGCCCTAAATTCTTCTTAAAATGGAGTCAAAGATAGATTCAAAGACAAACTCCCTAAAGAAAAATTAATTTTTCTCTGGTTTGAAAGGGATAAACCAGAATATAGTAAATCTTTTGTCGATTAGAGCCCTAAATTCTACTTAAAATAGAGTAAAAGATAGATTCAAAGACAAGGCTGGAATGGACCTATTATAAAAGATGATGTGGTAATTATTAAAGAAGTAATCGCGTATTATAAAAGATGATGTGGTAGTTATTAAAGAAGTACTTGAGTTTTTCACATCAATTTTCAATCCGAAATAAAGAACTGACCCCTTTAGAACATTAAGCTGTTCTTTTTTATAGCTTCGTTTTCAGTTAGCTTGGTACAATTCATAGAAATTATAGCTGTGCCCCAAATTTCCGTGAAACAAATACGCATAACAGTTTTATGTAACATTGTGCGCAAGATCTCAATACTCTGTTTGACTGATGTTTCTTCTCCAGCGAAGAAACTGTATAAGGACTTAAATAAATATGGGCAGTAATAGTTAGGCACTAGTTTTAACCTTATGAAAACACAAAACAGGAAAATATTTAAATTTTATTTGACAAAATAGATATAGATTCATTAAGAAAATCAGTCTTAGTATCATCACTGAGAGAGGTTGTTTCCTACCCTGATGGAGCAGCGAAAATTTTCCATCGTCGTCCTACATAGACGGACGAGTTTGGGCAGTATACCAAAACTAGACATGGCTCTGTATAGTTCGTTTCTATAAATGCTGTCTAAGCGGCTTTGAAATCGATGAATAGGTATGGTGAGTTTCGATTTGGACATCTAGGTGTTTTTCCAGGATCTGCCGAAGTGTGAAGAAGGTTGCTGGTAAACGGTTTCAGGCACACATTACGGTAGATAGGATCTCGTAGGCGATGCTGAGGAGACTTATGCCTCGGGCATATGGATCGCGCAAACGATGCTGAGGTTTTATTCTTCAGGCATACTTCCATCCGAACAGACTTATGAGTTTGTGGATGTTACTTATAGACCAAGAGCCCGCTGCAATTTTTTGGTGTAAGATATAATCAAAATATTTGCCCATATATATAAACCTCTGAAACATTTAAACCTAAATATGACCGTCTGGCGGCATTTTATTGGTGCTGAGGATAATAATATTATGTTAAAAATTTGTTTTTTTTTTCCAAAAACTGGATCGTTGATATAACCATCTAAATTTAGTAACAAACGAAAGAACAGAACCGTTGGAATACAAATGTGTAGGTCCCAGATGATTCACATGGTGCTAGTTTTTGCCAGACGCACTAATAGTATGGCAAAAATCAGAATTTTAAATAATTGGTATGACCACATACTGATTACTCTAAAACAATGATATGAACATCCTGATAACGAATATATAGGTCCCAGACATTTTTATATTTATGTGCAAATCTTATGGTTATATCTCACACCAAAAATTTGCAGCGGGCTCTTAGACTATTACCAAGTCATCTTTGCTGGCTTTTTAATGCATGGCGGAAATGCCGTCATTACCGGCGGCTTTGTTAAGCTTGAGTTTATATTTTGCTATCCTCACTTTACTTAGGTCGGGTGGTTGGTAGTTTTTGCTGTCGTTGCCAATATTGAATGGTTCGTTTTGCCATACAGCGGACTGTTGTTCGTCATCGCCGTTTAATAGTCTGCAGAAGTGGTTCTTCCATATCCTCAGCTTCGGCTGTGTCTCAACTACGATATTTCCTTGTTAATCTCAACTGGATTCTTTTCAAGCCTTGTATCCTTGACTTTGAAGTTTTACACTTCGGTAAAACTTGCGAACATCGTTCCTGGAGTGGCAGCTCTCTATATCCTCAATCGCGAGTTTAGCTTGCTCTTTTTTCTTCTTTCTGATAAGCCGGTGTTCTTCGCATTTTCACTGCCTGTAGAGCTCAATGGCAGCTCTCGTCTTCAACCTTGTAGACCTCGTTCTTGGCTGCGAGCATCTGTCGGCATTCCTCATCAAACCAAGGTTTTTTTGCTGGTGGGAGCGAGAAACCTAGCACATCAGTTCCGACTGATATAGTAGCTTAATCGAATCTTTGCCATTGTTGTTCGACATTCCATACTGGTGGTATGGTGTTAATCGAGAGGTTAAGGGATACGCGCTGCGCGAAGGCATTGGTAGTCTCTTGCGATTGTAACTTTTCGACATTAATTTCTGGTTTCCTAATTTCGACAGGATTTCTGGTTTGTTATGGTATGATGGATATCCGTATTCTTACCTTGGCTGCAACAAGGTAGTTGTCCGAGTTGATGTTAGCCACCTCGGAATGTTCGGACATCTAAAATACTGGATGCGTGCCTCTGTGCTCCTTTTGGATAATCTAATTAACAAAAAAAATATATGAAAATATGTGACTAATTTAAATTCACTCGCACAAAAATAGTATCTATCAACTATCACATTGACTGATATCATTTAACGCACAACAATAACGATAACGGGAATGGACAATCAGGTATATTTTAAATAAAAACAAAATGTAAAAAAAACAGAAAACAAAATCCCGAAAAAGTATTTATATTGAAAAATTTGCTCAAAAATTATGATTTTTCGTATTCTGTGGTTTCGAGATATTATATTTTCGGGAGTTTTTTGGTGGAGTTGTTGCGGACTCTAACGGGTGAGCGAGCATTTTTTAACGTCATGGCTTAGTCATGGCTCTAGATAGTTCGTCTCTATATAGTCCGTAGTATGCGGCTTTGAATTCGATCAATAATGGGTGGGTACCGATTTTTTTCCACGATCTGCCATTATAATATGAACTGGAAGGTGTTCGCATATTACGGCAGATAGAATTATGTGGGAGTTGTTCGGGATGTTAATACCTCCTTAGTTGGCGTAATGCAGTAGGCCCCTATTTTGTGGTTCGGGTAAACGATACATTCTTCATGCGACCAAATATTGCAACGAGTTGGTGTATGTTATTTACCTAGTCACCTCCACCAGCTATAACTTTTCACAAAGCCCGATATGACCTATAGACTTGTTAAGATTAAGTTTAGATATTGTTACTCTCGCTTTATTTAGGTTTTTGTGGCCGTCGCTAATACTGAATGGTTCGTTCTGCCTGACAGCAAAAATATGTTCTTCATCGCCATTTCACAATCTGCAGAAGTGGTTTTCCATATTTGTTACTCAACTACAATGTTTTTTTTTGTTCATCTCAACAGAATTCTACTGGCTTTCGTGTCTTACACTTTGGTAAAACTGTCGCACATCACACGTTTTTCTGACCCAAGGATTTTGGTTTCTGCTTAACAATAAGTTTTTTTTATCCAATTTACAAACTACATAATATGCATATGTACATTATAATTATTTCAAGGGACAAGTAGAAAAAGCGCATAGGCTTCAATTACATCATATGATAAAAGCATTTTTCGGTATCATTGGTTCAAAGTAAAAGAATTAATGTTTGTGTATTTTAGTCATTTTAATGCATACTCATTAATTCTGATTTTATTTCCAAATAATTCAACCTCATAGTTATGTGTGTCAAAGGGTTAAGGGAACAGTTACAAATTCAACTACTCTGACGAATGTTTATATTTAAAATTTAAATTAAAGAGAAAATAGTTTTCGTTTTAAAAATCGCAGCAAAACAAAGAATTTTCTTGAAATGGTAGCTAGACCTCATAAATCAATAAAAAAAATAAGCATATATGAAACAGAACTCAGAAAGGAAAGAGCAAAACCTGTTAAGGAAGAAGAAAATCCATAACACATCCTTAATTTCTTCGTTTTTCGTTCGCTCTGCGTATTCCACTCATTCCAAAAACTCTAACCAGAATTTCTCTATTCGTCTACAATATCTCGAATGTGTGTGCAATGGTTTTCCATCCACCTCCAGTACTTTTTTTTGTTTTGTTTTTCCTATTCATTCGTACTTTCTTATAAAAAATTACGAAAAAAGGTTCCCCGCGGCATTATCCTTCACCCACCTCCCCGCAGCCGGCATGGAGAAGTGAATTTTTTGATTATACATTTTTTTTATCGTCCTTAATGAAAACTCCATCGTCTGGAAATTTTATGAAACATGCCTCTTTCTGCGACTTCTAGTTACTTGCCGAGGAAAAGCGAAGAAGCAGCAAAAATGAGTGTAGTGCGAGAGTCCTGTGTTGGTCCTTGATAAACGTACATTCATTTATAATAAGTAGACATACGTATATCCATTGCGCTAAGGAGCGTCTAGTAGATGAGCAGGGATGGAAGGGGGGTTAAGCGCAAATAAATGTCTACGCTATGTGAATTCACACAGGATGAGTATTTAACGCACGTAGAAGTGCTTCCTTATTTTCCCTGCTCTATGAAGAAGAAGAAAACGAATCTTTGCATTCTTTTCCCAGCTTCCGGTGGTGATGGACCTTCTGAAGCTCTGTAACCTTAAAATATACTCAAGTGTTTGCTGTTAGAGTGCGATAGAATTATTGAAGTGATTTTGGACGCATGTGTTCGGATGGGTGGGTTGAAGGGGTGAGGTTACTGGACCGAAGGAAACATTGGTACATGGATGTTGAAAAATATGCTAATTAGGAGCAGAAATTTATTAGGTATGTGTGTATAAAAAAAAGTAAGGGGTAGATGTAAAGAAGAGGGATGCTGTTGGGGAGAAATGATAAAAAACAAACGCTATATATAGATACGTAAACGTATATATAAATATATATGCGTAGACGTTTTTATATATTGGTGTATATTTTTGTTAACGAACGTAGATATGGTAAAATTTGTGTGAAACGCGCGTTTTATGGAAATGAACTGATGTAGCCATAGGTGGTTATGGCAGCTAGGATGAAGGGGTGTCACGCTGGTGCTATAGAACAGGAAATAAAGTAAATGACAATTTGAGTACAGGTTTGGGGATGTCCATAAGGGTTGTACTTCCTTGCCATGATTTTGTAAGTAGTAACATTCTTAAATTTCTTTATCGTCCTGGTAATTGAAAATCAATTTTATTGATAAGAGACACGTTTTACCTATTGATTGACTTTAAATGGTTCGTTTCTTATCATTTTCTGCCGTTGCTCATCTTATTTCCGGAAAAAAGTGGACTCTGGTTATTACGCAGGTGTATTACATTTGAATTCCACAGTATTCAGAAATACTTTTTCCAATATGAACGCAATATAGCTATAGAGTCCCATTTCGATGAGTAAATTGATAACAAGCAATAATTATTGGGTGTATATTGTGCCGACTAAACATTGATACTAAATCGTATTCATGGGGCTCAACAAAATTCCTTCTCCAAATAACCTGATAGTTAGATAACTGCATCGGTTTTTAACATCAACTGGTTTAGGTTGGTTTCTACTTATGCGCGAGTCTAGGATGAAGGGGTGTCACGCTAGGCTTTGCATTCCATTCGCAGTAATTTTTTTATTATTACACTTTGTATCTTTAAGCCACTCTCAAATAAGAAAAAGTTATTATGCCGGCTGTTTTTTTTAGATTTATTTAGAAACATGTTTTCCCATACTGCTATTTGATTTATTGATTTTTGTCCATTGGATATTGCGACGCATATTGAAGTGACCAATGGAGTTACCACAAATATTCAGCACCCTCTACTCTATTAGCTAACTGCATCCAGTTGCGCACTTCAAATTGATTGAGGTCGGTTTCTACTTGTGAGCGCCACTAACGGCGAGGTCTTCCTCTACTGCGTCCGACGTCTGGCTGAGAATTGAAGACTCTATGAGCAGTAGTATTGGTGTCCATTCGTTCTACATGTCCTAGTCATCAAATTAAAGAAGTCATATGACAGTGCATCCCCTTGCCTAAATCTTTTTTTGGTATCGAATGTATCTTTGAGCCTTGTATCCTTGGCTTTGGCGTTTTACACTTTGGTAAAACTTGCACCACTTTATATCCTCGATTGCGTGCTTTTCCTTCTCTTTTTTCTTCTTTCTGAAAAGCCGGTATTCTTCCCTTCTTTTTTTTTCATAAAGAGCTCAATTTCAGCTCTCGTCTTCACCTTCAGCTTAGCCTTGTATAGGCCTCGTTCTTGGCTGCTGGCATCTGTCGGCATTTCTCATCAAACCAGGGTTTTCTTGCTGGTTGGCGCGAGAACCCTAGCATATCAGCACACACTTTTTACTGTTATTATTATAAAAAAAATTGCGTGTCCCGTTTTTTCCTTAAAACTCAAATTAGGGATTTTTAACTTTCTCTTACAAAGAGAAAGATATTGTTTTCGTGAAAATTTTCGACCTCTAGATTTTGATTGATTCTAACATTACGATGATAGCGGACCCTAAAAAAGTGGTTTTTGGAATTCCGTCCGTCGGTACGTCGTCCGTCGGTCCGTCTGTCCGTAATGGTCTCCCCAGCCTAAACGGCTGGACCGATTTTCTTCAAACTTCGTATCCAAGTTTGTTTTGGTCATAATTCTAGGCCATTTTTTTGTTTGCTTTTAGCCATGTTAATAACGGTACCTGCCATATAAAAATTACACATAACCTCAATTTTATCGAAAACGGCTCTAACGATTTTGATTTAACTTAATATATACTATAAGCATATTAGTTCCAATAAAACTGCATACCCGAGAAAATCCATATAACGGATTTTGTCATATAGGCCATGTAAAGAAAATTGTTAATTTCTCGCAAACTGCTATGTCAAATTGAATGAAATTTAATATATATACTACTATTATAGTTTGAAACAATTCCACACAATTAGTTTTAGCCCAACTATCACTAAACGGAATTTTCAGTTTTGGCCAATAACGGAAAATCATCATTTTGGAGGAAACGTTCGTATAATCACATTTCGACATTATTTATATCATTTTAAGCATTAATAATCAAAATGCGTACTATTTGATCTAACGCCTAACTCGCTGTGAAAGAGAAAGTTGCGTACGACCCAGTCGTGCACCCACCACTCGTTTTTTAATGTAGGCCAAATTTGAAAAATTGCCGTTTTCTCGTGAACTATATTATCTATATTGTCTATTTCATAGAATCGATTACTTAATTCTTACTTAAATATTAAAGGATATCTCATTTAAATTCGAAATGTTACTTTTTTTTTCTTTTAAGAAAAAAAAATATTATCAATAATGAATTAGTATCAAATTTAAATATGGACACTCATGCCCTTAATAAAATTATCTGTCATTTGGATGATAGCAAACAAAATTTATTGAATTGAGAAATAACCTCCTGCATATAAGCCATGTGGCTTAGCATTTATGAATGAATATTGTACTAGATCTAAGATATATGAAATGAAATCAAATAAAAAAAAACTGAATAAAATTGAAAATCGATGTTACATAGTAAAAATTACTATTTTCCGCTGTTTAGCTGCCTTCACTGATTTTCTTCAAATTCAGTACTAAGATTTCATATCATATGTTAAAGTCAAGCTTTCTGTTCTGCTGTTGGTTGATGTTCCGTATATTCGTTAATGACACTAGAATATGTTTTTGCCGTAGCGACGATAGTGGTTGTTGCTTGTGGACGAAAGGTTTAGCTTACGCACCCCTCTTTTTATCTGATCTCAAACCTAGCTTCTCACTTCATTGGTGTGTACGAAGTTATATTTTTGTCACAAAAAGAGGACCTTCTGCCTAATGCCTACTTAGAATGGGAAATTGGAAGCTTTTCATAATACTCTTGGATGTTTGTCAGACTTATAAAATGTAGGCTTGTTACTTTCGGGATTTTTAATAGGGAACCCGCATTTATAAGGAAAACCCATAAATCATTAATCCACTGCACCCAACACCATTCTCTATTAGAAAGTTAAAAAAAAAATCTAGCTCTCTATGCCACAAGTTAGGAATAAGTACACATCATCGAAAATACCAAAATTCACGACTGGGAGAGGTAGTGGGGAAACGTAATTTTAAAGTTTCCGAATTTGCGATTACCTGCGAAACACAGCGTGTATGGATACCACCATCTCCCTTGAATGTGTAACAGAATTAGATGCGTATCAACGAAACTCAAACCAATCGCAATTCATCCAGCAGAGTGACTTGCAACAGACTTCATGTGGAAAAGCAATTAAGTTCGACTGTCTTTTTTAATCTACTCAGGGAGATTTTTTTCCACAGAGATGGGTGTAACTCGGTAGCAAGCCGTCTGTCGAGTTTATACCCCAGGACCTCAACTAGTCATTCGTTAAATTTGTGAATTAAATCGAAGTCAGATTGAAAGGAATGAGGTAGACAAAATAAAACTCTGAGACACAATTAAATTGAATCGAGTAACATGCATACCATAAGGTAGATGGCAGAGGGGGACTAATCGGGAATTATAATCCAACACAATTCCGTTCTCTGCTTCTTAATAATACAAACTCAGTTACCTGAGAAAGATTGTATACATATCTAATATGCGATGTCCTCGTTTGCGCCGACATACGTCATAGCGAAATATTGAATTTATGTTGATAATGATTCAGCTACTGAATGACTGACGTTAAAAGGATATACTTTTATATAACATAGACATGTACTTATATAGATAGATAGGATAAGGAATAAAAAACGATGCAATACATTTTCCAATTAATGTCTCCACATCGCTGATCCAAATTACATTACGCAGAGCAAAATGTGTCTGGAGACAATTAAACGACGCGACGCTTATACGAAATATGAAATTCGAAAATTAATTACATTTCAATGGAGTGAAGGTAATAATATGTTTGAGATAATCAATATTTGATTATCTGTTTGTTCCTTTAAAAAAATGAGAAACTCTTTTCGTATAGAAGAGAAATGTATGTTTTTCATCCAAATTTTGGAACTTGAGTTTTTTATTAATTCTAATAATAAAATGATAGCTAACTCAAAACGTGTGCATTTTCTTCAAGCTTCATATTTGAAGTTCTTATGGTCACAATTTTTGGACATTTTCATATGCTATTTCATGGGGTGTATAAAAGAGTCATATTATTCTGCATATTATAGATCAAATCTAAATCTAATGCTAGGTCGATGAGGCTACATCAGATGTACGGATATGCAACATAATACAATAACGGCGAAATACAAAATGTGATGCAAACCATTTAGTCTAGAATTTTGTGGAATGCGTGTCTTTCAATGAGTCATGAGTCTCTTCACTATTGCCTACAAGACCATGTGATCGAGATTTAAGAAAAGGAATAAAATGTCAAAAACGTTATAAAAGTTTTATTCGCCAAACAAATCTCGTCAAGACAAATATTAGCGCGAGCAAAAATGTGACTCCCGTGGTGGTTGCTATCAAAAAGGGAAGAAGTAAAAACGAGTAGCCAACTTCTACAAGAATGACCCTCAAAAAGAGAAACAGTACCGCTTCGTTCCCACAACACAAACGCATAAACCCAGCGGCGCAAACCGTAAATTTGAAACGCTAGCCTTTTAAGCGTTTGTGCTGTGGGAAATCGTCTAAGCAAATGCATCAGTATGCATATTCAATATATAATACAACTTCACGTAGCTGTTCATCTTTGCTAGCAATAAAAACAATATCGTAAAGCTACCTAAGGTAAATTATACAATGTTGGGCTGATTATAAAATATAAAAAATGCGACTACAGGAGTTCAATTAGTTACATGATTAATTTCAAGTTACAATAATTTTATGATTAATGTTATTAGGTATTTCATTTCTTAACACGCCGCCACCCCTGAAGGACACTTCAGGAAGTTGGTAATAGAGCCAGCTTAGTAATAGGTCTCTTGAACAGCCCGTTCTTGGTTCGAAGGGTAACCACACGAATATGTCCATCCTTGCTTGAATGTAGCTCTTCTATGCGACCCAAAGCCCATTGGGAAGGAAGCAGATTATTCTCTTTCACCACAACAAGGTCATTCAGTTTGAAGTCTCTGCTTGTCTGTCTCCATTTTGGCCGTTGCTGAAGCGATGTTATATAATCGGACTGCCATCTCTGCCAAAAGCCTAGCAGCATATTTTGCACCAGTTCCCAGCGTCCTAATCGATTTGTTGGAACTCCCAACAAAGTATGTTCCGGTAGGGCGGTGTATGGGCGACCTATAACAAAATGAGAGGGGGTTAACGGGTTCAAATCAGTATCTGAAATGGCACATAATGGGCGAGAATTCAGCAAAGCTTCAATTTGGGCTAGCAAAGTGCCCATTTCTTCAAATGTGAGAAGATTTTTTCCAACGATGCGATAAAGATGCTGCTTAACACATTTGACACCCGCTTCCCACAATCCTCCAAAATGAGGAGCTTGAGGTGGAATGAATTCCCATCGAATGTTCTCTGCTGCCAAAGTCGTTGAAACAAGCTCATTGTGCTTTGAAGACCGAACCAACTCGTAAACTTCCGATAACCTGCGAGCAGCTCCTTGAAAGTTGGTGCCATTATCAGAATGGATGACACTACACTTTCCCCTTCTAGCGATGAATCTTCTCAGGGCAGCGATAAAGGCATCCGTAGAGAGGTCGCTGACAACTTCCAAGTGTAGCGCTTTAGTCGCCATACAAATGAAGAGAGCAAAGTACCCCTTTATCAGCTTTGCTTTCCGAAGATTCGATGCACGAAGCGTAATTGGACCAGCATAGTCGCAACCGGTTTGATCAAATGCAAATGATGGCGATAGACGAGACGAAGGCAAATTCCCCATCAGCTGTGATGAGGTCGAAGAACGCAAACGAAAACAATCCAGACAGTCGTGTACCACCTTACGAATCATGTTTCTCGCTCCAACTATCCAGAACTCCTGGCGAACCACGGAAAACAACTCCGACACACCTGCATGAAGAAACTTCTTGTGGGCATCCAAAAGTATGAGCTGTGATATGCGATGATTTTTTGGCAAAACTATTGGGTGCTTGATGCTAAATGAAACATATGGAGCATTTGAAATCCGTCCCCCAACTCGCAGCAACCCGACCTCATCAATAAACGGAGATAAAGAAGATAGTTTCGACTGCTGGGAAACCTGGTTTTGGTGTTTCAGCATCCGAATTTCTTCCTTGAACTCCCCCTGACAGAAGCGAAGACATGCATCCTTGGAATCACGGAGCTCAGAGAAGGCTAAAAAATTAATAGAACGCTCTTCAAGGGAAAGCTTACAATTCCGCGCGAAACGCAGGACATATGCAACAATTCGAATTAGTTTGGGCCAAGAAGAAATCTTACTCAGTAGTTCATGCAAAAAATGGTCTTCCGGTTGCGAGGTAAGTACAGCAGTTGGGTGTCTCCTTTCCTCAGGAATATTGTCGACTTCCTTAACGAATGTGGCCGGCCATTGGCTGGGTTCTAAAGCGATCCATGCTGGACCTTTCCACCATAGTTCCAAATCCAGTAGCTTGCTTGGTTCCACTCCCCTTGAAGCGACATCCGCCGGATTCTCTTCCGAACGAACATGACTCCACACCGAACGCGGCAGGTTATCCAAAATTTCAGCTGTACGGTTAGCCACGAATGTGCCCCACCTGCGAGGAAGAGAAGAAAACCAAGCCAAAACAATAGTCGAATCCGTGAAAGCGAAGAGTTTCCCGGGTGTGGTATCCAACGACGAGCAAACCAGCTTCATAATGCGACTAAGAAGGAGCGCCCCACATAATTCAAGGCGTGGAATCGAAACCTGCTTCACTGGGGCTACTCGAGTTTTTGCAGCTACGAGATGCACCTCAACGACACCATTCTCCGAAATACTGCGGGCATACACCACAGCAGAATATGCCTTTTCCGACGCATCAGAGAAGCCTACCAAATCAAAACGCTTTGCATCTAACGTGTATCTTCGAGGAATCCTTAGCTGACTAAAATGTTTTAGTTCCTGGCGAAATGAAAGCCATTTTTTCGAAATCTCTGGGGGTAATGGATCATCCCAATTAATCTTATGTAGCCAAAGCTCTTGGAACAACATCTTAAATAAAACAACGGATGGTGCTAAGAACCCCATAGGATCAACGATTTTCGACACTTCCGAGAGCAAAATTCTTTTGGTAGGCGCTGCACAATCTTCCAATGTTATTTTGAAGGTGAACATGTCAAGATATGGATTCCAAACAATTCCAAGCACCTTCTTCCATTCTGTTTCAGGATCCAATGAAACAGTCTGACACCCTTCCGTAGTATTGAGAATCCTCCAACAGTTAGACACCCATTTGCTCAGCTCTAATCCACCACATGAAAGAAGCCCTACCAACTGTTCCTTTAACTCCAAAACACCAGACAACGAATCCGAGCCAGCAGCAAAGTCATCAACATAAGAATTGTGCAGAATCGCATAAGAAGCCTTTGGAAATTGCTCCTTGTAGTCCTTAGCCAACTGCCTTAAAACTCTTATGGCCAAAAAGGGTGCGGGTGCAGTACCATAAGTTACCGTTCTAAGACGAAAATGAGCAATGGGGTCGGCGGGAGATTCTCGCCAAACAATGCGTTGGAAATCGCGATCTTTAGGGCTGACCCAAATCTGGCGAAACATTTTTACAATGTCAGCGCAAAAGACAAACCGATACAATCGAAACTGCATGTAAACATTTAACAAATTTTTCTGCAAGGGAGGTCCGATGTGGAGGACTTCATTTAAACTAACGCCAGTCGAATCCTTATGCGAACCATTGAAAACCACCCTCATTTTGGTTGTCACGACGGCATGGTGAGGCAAGTAAAATGTTTTTCCCGACGTAGGTTCAACTTCTCTTTCCGGAATGCGCTCCATATGGCCTAGTTCTTCGTACACCCTCATGAACTTGCAATATTCTGTACGAAGATTTTCGTCCCGAGCAAAGCGACGCTCCAAACTACATAACCTCGATAAAGCACCAGAAAGGGTATTTCCAAAGCTCACTTCACCCTGGCGAAACGGCAGTTCTACAATAAACTTGTTATCGGGAGCTCTAGAAAAGGTTGCTTCAAAATGCCGATCAGCATCGTCTTCACTGCCAACCGAGGGAATATGACAACCGACCTCTTCTATCTCCCAAAACGATTTTAAAAACACGTCGATATCCAATCCTACATGCAAAGAAACGGCATGTCTGTTGGGTATGTTGCCCGCAATTACCCAACCAAAAACAGTGTTGTGGGCAATAATATTTCCAAAACCATCCGACCGATGACCATCCCGCAAACTACTCCACACCCTGTCCGAACCAAGCAAAATATCAATAGGAGCCGGGGTGTTGAATCCAGGATCCGCTAACGGCAGATCGTTCAAAACAAGAGGGCCTGCAAAATCAAAGGCGGTTGAGGGTGTAATGGATGTAATGGTTTTCAATACAAAGGCTTCCACATTCAATAGAGAAGTATCAAAACGAGGTTTCAATTGCAGGTTTACGACTCCTTGCGTAACACCAGCATCAACAGCAGAGATCCCAGATATGGGCAAACGAGCATGGCGACGTGAAAGCCCTAGCATCCTAACCACCCGATCGGTTACAAAGGAGACCTGCGATCCAGTGTCCAGAAGAGCGCGACAAATGTGAGGATTTCCTGCAGCATCCAAAACATCAACCAAAACGGTTGGTAAAATACCAGACATTGGGTTACCGGACCTTATGTGATGACTCGTAATCGATGGCGATGGTGAAGAAACTACAGCAGAATCATTCGAATCATTAACATTACCTGAGGGAGAGGTGCCTGGACTATCTAGATGCACCAACGAATGGTGACGCGCCCGACAATGCGAGCATCGACTCCTCGCATGACAACGCGACGACGAATGTTGTGTTCCTAGGCAGTTGTAGCAAAGTCTTTGGTCTCTAGCAAAACGACGACGATCTTCAATAGCCAGAGCGATAAAGTCCGAACACTGATATAAAGGATGGCTACCTTTGCATTTTGGACATGTAACATTTGCAACAGCTAGGCTTCTCACTCTTCCCGAAAGGTTGGATGAACGCGAGCCGGTTTTATTAACACGAAACTTAGTCTCACTTGTCTCTAAGGCACTACACCTATCCTCTAAAAATTCTATCAACTCATGAATAGTGGTGACTTCCGAATTTTGGTTAGTTAAAGCCCAAGCCTTACGCGTTTCAGCGTCAGTTTTGTTAATTAAGAGGTATATCAGCCATGGATCCCTATCTTCAGACTCCATCGCCTTTAAGCCACGAATAACCTCATCAGCGTTGTCCACTAATTTGCGCAACTGACCACTATCTGTACTATTTACCGACGGCATATGCAAGAATGTTTCAACAAATTGGTTGATGATATATAATGGCCTATTGTATCGGCGTTGAAGCTTTTCCCAAGCCGGCTCATAATTCGCGTCGGATATATAAATACCGTTCAACAAACTAGCAGGCTCATCCCGCAAAAAGGATTTGAGGTACCGAAATTTTTGCGAACCGGATAGATGTTTTCTACAGTCTATGCTACCTAGGAACATGTCGCGAAAACACGGCCACTCCCGATAATCACCAGCAAAGGGGGTAATTTTAAACGATGGCAACTCAATTTCAGAAAATCGTAACGTTCTCGAACTAAGGGGAACATTTTCAACGTCAGCAGTAGACACATGTGCCTCATTCCGAGTTGTGTCGTTAGAAGCTGAAATATTTCGCTCCGCTGAGGAATCATTTGTATTTCGGATTCCAATATTCGAAGTCCGAGTGGGAATTTTCCCACCAAACGAATCGCGAGAGGGTATTTTCCCCCTAAGAGATTTTAAAAGCAGTGATTTAGCAGTAATAAATTTAGATTCAAAGCTCGTAAAATCTTCTTCCGGATCAACGTAACCTTCATCGGCATGGTATTGGTGAAGGTCATATTGATTTCCGCTGAAATCCTTCCAAGCCTCCTCCAGCCGATCTAAACGCACTTCCAGAGCCTCAACCAAAGTGTCCTCGGGAATGGATTGTGTAAAATTATAAACACGGTTAATAGAAGCTTTAATATGTTCTCGCGATTGCAATAACGTTTCCATTGCTATGCACTAAAGCCAATCGAAGAAACACGGGAATGACGAATCCTATCTGCTAACACAATTCTATATTAACCTCAACTTTCTGTCACAAATTCCAAAGCAACACGAGCAACAATAATCCCCAAATCAAAGGTCCGCAGCAACAATTAATTTTATTTGAATCAATTACCTATCCTCCAGGATTATGTGTGTGGGTAGATGGACTGTATTAAAATTCCATATCAATGAAAGCAACCACTCTCTTAACAAATCGAACAAACGAGCGAACGAATCAACAATTATCCGGCTTCACGAAGGATCAACTTTGATCGAGATTTAAGAAAAGGAATAAAATGTCAAAAACGTTATAAAAGTTTTATTCGCCAAACAAATCTCGTCAAGACAAATATTAGCGCGAGCAAAGATGTGACTCCCGTGGTGGTTGCTATCAAAAAGGGAAGAAGTAAAAACGAGTAGCCAACTTCTACAAGAATGACCCTCAAAAAGAGAAACAGTACCGCTTCGTTCCCACAACACAAACGCATAAACCCAGCGGCGCAAACCGTAAATTTGAAACGCTAGCCTTTTAAGCGTTTGTGCTGTGGGAAATCGTCTAAGCAAATGCATCAGTATGCATATTCAATATATAATACAACTTCACGTAGCTGTTCATCTTTGCTAGCAATAAAAACAATATCGTAAAGCTACCTAAGGTAAATTATACAATGTTGGGCTGATTATAAAATATAAAAAATGCGACTACAGGAGTTCAATTAGTTACATGATTAATTTCAAGTTACAATAATTTTATGATTAATGTTATTAGGTATTTCATTTCTTAACACCATGTCTGCCACAATAAGTGTCTGAATTCGTTCGCCGATAACCTGATCGGCTCCTATCAGTGTGGACTTAGGAAAGTCCATTATTGATCAAATCATTACACTTCGGCAGATCCTAAAAATTAACAGGTAGTACAAATCGACACAATACACTTATTATTGATTTTAAAACTGCATACAATAACATTTATTTGCACGAACTAAGTGCCATTTCCAGTTTTCTTATGTGGCTAAGACTCGTCCTTATGGCAGGATAACGATGCAGAATTTTCGCTGCTGCATAAACAAATACAAGGAAATACATAATACCAAAAAAAGACTTAGATAATCTGACGCATTGTAATTGTTCTTTCTTCAACTTTACTCTTTGGAGAATGCTGCCGATCGCGATTTCTTTGCGGTTTAATGCCTGAAACATGTTGACACATCGAGATTGACAATCATCCTGATAACAATGTAATTTCCTATTGACGCAGAGATTGTCACCTATAAATTATAAACATCATCGACCATATTCAAAAGCCGTTATTCTTCTATCTTTTTTGCCTGTAGAGCTCAATTGCAGCTCTTGTCTTCACCTGCAGCTTAGCCTTGTAGGCCTCGTTCTTTGCTGCGAGCATCTGCCAGCATTCCTTCTCAAATGTCTTCTACATTAGATGCTGGTGGTGTGGTGGATATCCGCATTCATACCTTGGTTGCAAAAAGGTAGTGGTTCGAATCGATGTTAGCCCTTTGGAGTGTTCGGACATCCAAAATACTGTATTTACTACAATTTTTGTTACTACACTTTTATAGTGGTCTTAACATATAAAAACATTGGTCAGACCTAAATTTAGATTAACTTCAGAATGATCTAAGAATCTAATTATACGAGAGAAAATGCATTGATTTTTAGGACCATAACGGTATCTAAAGTTTTTACAAAGCAAGCGTAAGACAATCAAAGCAACAAAAACTGTTTCATGATTATAACCGACAATGCAGATATTTATAAAAAAATGTTTTCGACTAACAAAAGAAATAAACTGCTTACACACAATCTTACACTGGGAACCTATTCTAAATATGAACGCGCACCTACCATCCCTTGTTACAGCTGAATCTCCGTATAGCAACAACAAAAATCGTTCATAGAGAATAATACGGGTACGATATTTGCATATCCAACGGAGCACTAACATGACACGTAAAGAAGGAAAAGATGCTGTAATTCAGAATAAAGGGTTGAATTATGAAGGGGAACTATTTTGTTGAGGGATGCTGAGTAACATAGGAATACAATCTGAAGGTACGCAATGCGAACAATCGATTTCAGGGGATGCTGTGATGAGCATCTCAATAGAATATTAATTAAAGGGCGTCATATACGTTTTCAAAGGATCATACATATACAGTAAGATCAAATAGAGCATCACTCTCAATGTGTGTGATCACATTGAATAAAGGTAAAAGGTGCACTTTTAAAAATTTGAATATGAATACATATTCAATCAGTTCAATGAAGTAAGGATTCGAGGACTGTTTTTGTTTGCTTAGGTTATAAAAAGTGAGTAATCTTCTTTCTCTTTATTTAGTTGACGCATATGTCCTTGAATGACACAAGGTGATTTTTGAATAAAATATTTGGGCACGATTTAGAACAATGATGAATGTTAACATACAGGGTGCTCCGATTAAGAAGGTTAGGTTTGCAGTTGGTGAGTTTTGTAAAAAAAATACATTTATGTTGCAAATTCATATATCGCATCGTCTTTTGAAATAATATGTACATACTCATACTCTCAAAAGGCCCACAGGAGCAATATTTTTTTTTATCTGACTCCGCTTGTTTTTTTAGTAATGGAATCACCGGCTGGATTAATAACTTAGAAAAAAATATCTCCCACTAGGTATTTATGTTGAAAAAAGTTATTTAGTTTGCTTGTAACCTTTTCACTTCAAAAAGACAAATTACCTTTATATTCTTAACAACCGAATGATGTTCTTTGCCTGAGGCAAGTCATCATCGGTCCTTGGCTGGTTACATCTAGTCGTTTTGTCCAAGTGTCCTACTGCCCACGATTGCTTAATCATTAAACCAGAGATTCGGTATTCTTAATCTGAAGTCTGCTAATGCCCAAGTCACGTCATGATACAGGTCACAATGTTCGCTGTTGCATCTACTCCTCCATTCACCTTCCTCGTTTTATCAAATATGCGATGAAGATTCTCGAAAGTGCCCCGCATTTCTGCTTTTTGTCCAGCACAAATAGCTGTAAACCAGGACTGTTAGGTTAAGGTTCCGGAGAATTTGGACTACTGATCCCG
The DNA here is from genome assembly GCA_932526625.1 of Rhingia campestris. Lineage (NCBI taxonomy): Eukaryota > Metazoa > Arthropoda > Insecta > Diptera > Syrphidae > Rhingia > Rhingia campestris. The sequence continues at coordinate 141,366,684 of OW052182.1, read as the reverse complement.
ATTGTTTCACTAAACCGAAGTAGTATAGTAGTATCTACATTAAGGTATCAATAGTAGGAAGACATTGAAACGTAGGTTTAATATATTCTTAACTGCTTCAAAATTCTTGCTATCAAAATTGAATTTTGTGCGTCGACAGTACTCTGTATGTTGATAGAATATAGTTTGTCCTGTGTTCTTAAACAACCAATTGCCGTTAATGCTTCTACAACGGCATGATGTCAGCGACTGTATATCAAAGTAGAATGAAAGGGCGTCTCCATGTTCGAATAGTGTGTTGCAGTACGGTTCATCTACATTTTTAACTTTCTCTTACAAAGAGAAAGATATTGTTTTCGTGAACATTTTCGACCTCGACAATTTGATTGATTCTAACATTACGATGATAGCGGAGCCTAAAAAAGTGGTTTTTGGAATTCCGTCGGTCGGTCCGTCTGTCCGTAATGGTCTCCCCAGCCTAAACGGCTTGACCGATTTTCTTCAAACTTCGTATCCAAGCTTGTTTTGGTCATAATTCTAGGCTATTTTTTTTTGTTTGCTTTTAGCCATGTTAATAACGGTACCTGCCATATAAAAACCTCAATTTTCTCGAAAACGGCTCTTACGATATTAATTAAACTTTATATACTATAAACATATTAGTTCCAAAAGTTGCGTACGACCCAGTCGTGCACCCACCACTCGTTATATTTGTGAAGCTTCCCCCGGGAGCAATCATACCCCGATAGAAGCTTGGCGATCTGAGAATCAAGGTTTTATCGTATTCAATGACGAAAACCATTCAATTATCATAGTCGTCAATAGTTTGATACTGTTCGTGCAAAACATGAACTCCTGGATATCATTGTATCACTGAAAAATAAAAAGTCAACGGGTGAGGATGGTATTCCAAATGTCTCATTGAGATATCTGCCAATACTCGATATTTTCCCCACCCTTTTCAACAATGATCTAAATAATGCACATTATCCGGTGTATCTGCAATATCTTACGCAGTTGATCTGGTGGCTTACAGAGGAGGTCTGAAAATTGAGGACTTATCTTTGCAACTTGACATCGATCACATTAATGGATATTGCGACGGTTGGAAATTTAAGATCAATTACGAAAAAACCGAAACAATATGGGCAAATTAATGATTAGTTAGATTTAAGCATTTTTGTCTATTATCAAAGAGTATAGAACTACATAGAGTGCGCATCTCATTCAATGAAAATTTACTATGTGGGTGGGGTACTAATATTGTTCACAATGCTACCCCAGCATCAAATAACAGCATAGCCGATGCATACGAACGACGAAAATTCTATGTAGTTCTATACTCTTTGCTAGTATTAAGCAGCTTCACATAAAACTAAGCTTTTAATGTAAATATTAAGAGCTTTGTTAATCAAAGAGGTGGTGTAAACAAGTTCTATAAATTGAGTACAGGATGACCGATTTTACCAACGCTATTATGGGCACAAACTAATCAGGCAATAGGAGTCAGTCAATCTCAACACCACCAGGAGTGTGTAAGACATTCGAAAGTAGGCGGTTCTTGTACGGCCATATCCATCTGAATCATTTCAACAGCTTCGGAAAATCCAATGCCAAAACTACGAAAGAAAGTAGGAACACTGGACCAGAATTCCCAAATAAATCAGAGGTTCAAGATCTTGAAAATGACGTCTAAAAATGTGTAAGGATAGGAAGAAAATGAGTGGTAACCGTGGATAGAACGGAGAGCTGTAAGCCCTCAACCTCAGCTGTGGTTACACCAATGCGACCATCAATTGGTACATTAAATGTTACAGTTAAGCATGGAACAGTTCCGGGTACGTCCAAGAGAAGTAAGCAAATGTGGTGGCACACACCAACTATGCAGGAAATGCGGCGATCGAGACATCGAGGAGGACATCCCAGACTTACTGTGTGTCTGCCCCGCAATAATCCCTATAGCACAGATCGTCTGAATATATTTTTCTAATATACATTACTACATTACTCTACAATAAGGGGTATCGCTATGGGCCCACGTAGAACAATACGAGTTTGATGACTCACCTGAAATCATTTTATGACCAATTCCAATTGAAATAAGTTAGAATTCTGGATGGAGTGTGCGACGCTATTCTAAAGGATGCTGGCTGTTTGGACTGCTGGCCGCGTTCAAAGGATTTAAAATGGCCAAGGCGACAATAAAATCATATGAGAAGGCTACAATCCGCTGTGCGGATCGTTGAATACCCTATCCCATCCCATCTTTAAAATTATATCCTCAAAATGTGGGTTTTATGGCGATAAAATACAGAAAATGACATTGTCACCATATATTACTCTGACAGTTTTTCAAAACCTTTTGTGGTTCGACAAAAACAACGTTTTAGGGCATAAAACTGGTTTTTGTAAGAAAACTCCCCCAAAAAGTGGGTGTGGTTTAAAATGGTCTATTGACGAAATATTCATATTAATGCTACCAATGATTGTGAATTAACATTATCTTCGAAAATTTTGAAATTTGGACATAAAGCGTTTTTTTACTAAAAACGCCCCCAAAAAGTAGGCGTGGCAAAAAACTTTGTATAGACAAAATATAGATATTAGGATTGCCTAAATATGCTTCTCAGAAACTTTTTTTGAAATTCCTTACGGTTTGGCTTAAAACTACGTATTTCTAAAAAGGGGGCGTGGCAGTGGGCGGATTTCATCCATATACATTGAGGTATATGTATCAAAATTATTTCTCTATGTTTCAAACTTAATGTCTAAACTAATATACCCCTATGGGATAGGGTATAAACACATGAGAATGCTACAATCCATTGTGCTGATCGTTGAATACCATCTGTAAAACAAATGTCACCAAAATGTGGACATGGCTTGGGGATTAAACATAGAAAATGACATTGTCACAACAAATTTCACGGTTCTACAAAAGACATGGTTTTTACGGTTCTACAAAAGACACGTTTTTTATTAAAACCGCCCCCAAAAAGTGGCGTGGCAAAAAACTTTATATGAATTAAATATATATATTACGATTGTCTAACTACTCTTCTCAGACACTTTTTTTAAAATTCCTTACGGTTTGGCCAAAAATTACGTTTTTGTAAAAAGTGGGGCGTGGCAGTGGGCGGATTTCAAAAAAATTTTCACCTGTTCTAGCTCTAGCTCAAAATTTAACTGGTGACGGACGGACAGACATGGCTAAATAGACTCAGCTATCGATTCTGAGTCGATCCATATACTTTGATATGTAGCTAAATTATTTCTCTATGTTACAAGCTATGTATCAAAACTAATATACCCCTATGGGATAGGGTATTAATACACCGAGTCCCATTGTGTAATAATGAAATTTCTATCGTCGAATGAAAAAAGGGCCATGTATCTGAATGACAGGATTGACCGTTACCTTTAAAATCTACTACTGCCTTTAATTCATGGAACGTAAAGAATTTAATTCACGGAACGTAAAGAACTTAATAGTTAATAAAAATGCAGAGAGCACAACTGACCGCTATGAAGATAGTACAACGAAATCTTCACCGCAGTAAGGCATTGGCCAATTGACATTGCCATGTTAAAAGAACCTTGGATAGTCAGAGACAGTATTAATGGACTCAATGGCAAAGTTTTCGTGATATGTTGTTCAGACACTTTTTCAAAATTCTTTACGGTTAAGCCAAAAGCTACGTTTTTTTAAAAAGAGGGCGTGGTAGTGGGCGGATTTCAAAAATTTTTGAACTTGTTTTGTCCCACTGCATAAGAATCCTGCATGCCAAATTTCATAATCCTAGCTCAAAATTTAAGGCCTAAAAATTGGTGACATACAGGCGGACGGACGGACGGACAGGCATGGCTTAATCGATTCAGTTAGTTTTTTTCTCCGTGGGCTGGTGGAAATCTTCATAGACACGATGAGCACGTGCCCAAAGTAGTGTGAGATTTTTACTCACTAAAACCACCACCCATTTTGTATTTCTATTGCAACTAAGTATTCGACTTATCCAGCAATTTTTTTATCACGAGTATATAATATGTTTGGCAGGTAACTTTCCTTTGAGAGTTCCTGCTTTTTCCGCAATTTATAGCGCGGTTTGTTATTATCGGGCCAAATCTAAGGGTTTAGTTCTTTGAAGACGCCGCAATATATTTGTTTCGTCAAGAATTTGGAGGACTGTTGTGTTAACGTGTCCTAATAAACGTTTTTTATGTTTTCGTGCAAAATTTTTTGTTTCATCTTTAACCGCGGGAATACCCAAATCTCTGCGTAGATCTTCGTTCCTTACGTACCACGGCGCATTGACGAATGATCTTAACATTTTGTTTTCAAAAGTTTGTAAAATGTTTAGATTCGTTTCACTGGTACAACCCCATAGTTGTATACCATATATCCAAACCGGTCTTAGCACTTGCTTGTATAATAGCAGCTTGTTATCAAGGTTAACTTACTTACTTAAGTGGCGCTACAGTCCGGAATGAACCCGGGCCTCAACCAACATGCCTCTCCAATTAGCCCGGTCCTTAGCTAACTGCCTCCAGTTGCGCACTCCAAGTTGGTTGAGGTCGGTTTCCACTTGTGCGCGCCACTTAAGGCGAGGTCTTCCTCTACTGCGTCCGACGTCTGGCTGGGAATCGAAGACTCTGCGAGCCGGAGTATTGGTGTCCATTCGTTCTACATGTCCTAGCCATCTTAAACGTCCAATGCGGAGTTTTTTGACCAGGGGCATGTCGCTGTACAGCTCGTATAGTTCTTGGTTGAATCTTCGTCTCCATAGCCCGTCAACGCAAACGGGACCGAAGATTTTTCGAAGAATTTTCCTCTCGAATCTACCGAGGATTTCTTCATCCGCTTTTGATACGGTCCATGCTTCAGCACCGTAGAGCAGGACTGGGATGATCAGGGTCTTATATAGGGTTTCCTTAGTAGTTCGAGTGAGGGCTTTACTACTAAATTGCCTTCTTAGCCCGAAGAAACAGCGGTTGGCAAGAGTAATTCTTCGTTTAATTTCTGACGAGATGTTGTTGTCAGAGTTAATAGCGGAGCCGAGGTAGACAAAGTCCCGTACTACCTCAAAGTTATATCTGTCAATGGTGACGTTCTGTCCAATTCGTCGATGTTGTGAGTCCTTTCGTGATGACAGCATATACTTAGTCTTACCCTCATTTACTGCTAAACCCATTTTCGCCGCTTCCTTCTCTATACTAGCAAACGTGGCTATGACATCACGTTGAGTCCTGCCAATGATGTCAATATCGTCAGCGTATGCTAGTAGTTGCACCGACTTTTGGAAAATTGTGCCTCTGGTGTTGGCTTTGGAGTTTTGCACAATTCTCTCAAGAATCAGATTAAAGAAGTCACATGACAGCGCATCGCCTTGCCTAAATCCTTTTTTGGTATCGAATGTGTCGGTGAGGTCGTTTCCGACCCTGATGGAGCAGCGAGAATTCTCCATCGTCATCCTACACAAACGGACGAGTTTGGGCGGTATACCAAAACTAGACATGGCTCTATACAGTTCGTCTCTATAAATGCTGTCATATGCGGCTTTGAAATCGATGAATAGGTGGTGGGTATCGATTTGGACTTCTTGAGTTTTTTCCAGGATCTGCCGAAGTGTGAAAATTTGATCGGTTGTGGACTTTCCTGGCCTAAAACCACACTGATAAGGGCCAATCAGGTTGTTGGTAAACGGTTTCAGGCGTTCACATATTACGGCAGATAGGATCTTGTAGGCGATGTTGAGGAGACTTATGCCTCTGTAGTTGGCGCAGTTCAGAGGGTCTCCTTTTTTGTGGATCGGGCAAACGATGCTGAGGTTCCATTCTTCAGGCATATTTTCATCCGACCAGATTTGGCTTATGAGTTGGTGGATGTTACTTACCAAGTCATCTCCGCCGGCCTTATAGAGCTCAGCGGGAAGGCCGTCATTTCCGGCAGCCTTATTAAGCTTGAGTTTAGATATTGCTATCCTCACTTCACTCAGGTCGGGTGGTTGGCAGTTTTCGCTGTCGTTGCCAATATTGAATGGTTCGTTCTGCCTGACAGCGGAATGTTGTTCGTCATCGCCGTTTAACAGTCTGCAGAAGTGGTTCTTCCATATCCTCAGCATCGACTGTGTCTCAACTACAATATTTCCTTGTTCATCTCGACAGGATTCTGTTCGAGCCTTGTATCCTTGGCTTTGACGTTTTACACTTTGGTAAAACTTGCGAACATCGTTCCTGGAGTGGCACCTCTCTATATCCTCGATCGCGCGCTTTTCTTGCTCTTTTTTCTTCTTGCTGAAAAGCCGATGTTCTTCCCTTCTTCTTTGCCTATAGAGCTCAATGGCAGCTCTCGTCTTCACCTGCAGCTTAGCCTTGTAGGCCTCGTTCTTGGCTGCGAGCATCTGTCGGCATTCCTCATCAAACCAGGGGTTTCTTGCTGGTGGGCGCGAGAAACCTAGCACTTCAGTTGCGGCTGATCTAATGGCCTGTTGGCATCGTTGCCATTGCTCTTCGACATTCGATGCTGGTGGTATGGTGTTAATCGAGAGGTTAAGGGATACGCGTTGTGCGAAGGTCTTGGCGGTCTCTTGCGATTGCAGTCTTCCGACATTAAATTTTTTCACAGTATTTCTGGATTGTTGTGGCGTGGTGGATATCCGCATTCTTACCTTGGCTGCTACAAGGTAGTGATCCGAGTCGATGTTAGCTCCTCGGAATGTTCGGACATCTAAAATACTGGATGCGTGCCTCTTATCTATCGCAATGTGATCAATTTGGTTGACCGTTCGTTGATCTGGAGACCGCCATGTCCCCTTATGGATATCGAGGTGAGGAAACCGTGTGCTGGCTATAGTGGCATTTCGTTCCGTAGCGAAATCAATTAGCCTAAGTCCGTTACCAGACGTGTTGTCGTGTAGGCTATGTTTTCCGACAATACTTCTAAAGATGTCTTCTCTTCCTACCTTTGCGTTAAAATCTCCCAGCACGATTTTAACATCGTACTTCGGTAGTCGCTCATAGGTTTTGTCGAGGAGCTCGTAGAAGCAATCCTTAGCTATATCATCTTTTTCTTCCGTCGGAGCGTGAGCGCATATAAGGCTTATGTTGGCGAATTTGGCCTTGATGCGGATTGTTACTATGCGTTCGCTAATGTCTTGGAAACATAAGACTTCTTGCCTAAGTCTGGCACTTATAACAAATCCGCATCCGAATAGTCGCTGTTTCTGCTCACTATAACACGGTCCGTAGTATATGTCACAGTTTTTCATCCTCTTTTTGCCCGGCCCATCCCATCGTATTTCCTGGATGGCAGTAATGTCTGCTTTGTAGCAGTTTAGGGCTTCCGCTAGTTGTTCGCCTGCACCTCTCCTGTTTAATGTTCTCACATTCCAGGTGCAGATACGAACGTCGTTGTCCTTTTTTCGTTTAGCAGGGTCGTCAACAATAAAATCAGTCCTTTCCGAGGCTATTGGTTGCTTCGTAACAATAGTTTTTTTCCGTGGATGGGTAGTTAACCCAAAGCACAACCCCCAACCTGGAGGGCCAGTTCCAATTTATTAGATACCCCTAGGACACGGGGCCATCAGTATCCACTTCGGGATTGAGCGCTGCCGTTGGCCTTTCGGTTCATCCGCCACCATCTCTGTTCAAGGGGCCTGACTAACCCTTGAAATTCCTAGACAACCTGTTGTCCGAATATGTCAGAGCAGCTCATCTAGGTTCGCCTGGGACAGCAGGCCGGGTATTCATCCGTGCCATTCTCACCAGGGTGTTTATAGTGTTGCTGTTTTTCGTCGTGTTATCAACACTCGCACTTATCGTTTAGCAAGTCAAATCCGGTTGGATGAGACCAGTATCCGATGGTTACCACTTGGAGGTAAAGATAAGCACATTTGATGTGTAGTCAAAGTTGCAACACTGGGCATTGCCAAGTTAACGCCAATCAGAGTCTACCCTCGTTCTACAACACCCAACCATCAAGGTTAAGCTTCGAATATTTTCCGAGCAACCAGTACAGTTCTCTGTATTTATTCTTAAGTTCTTCGCATTTCTTTTTTACATGCGACTTCCATTTTAATTTTGCATCAAGTGTCATACCGAGATATTTCGCTTCATTTGCAAACGGGACTCAAACCGTATTTAGAAATACAGGTAAATTGTTTGTCCGTTAATACGAAAAATCTACATGGATCGATTTGCTCTCATTAAGTGCAATCCGCCAGGATTTAGTCCATTCATTAACCTCGTTAAGAGCGATTTGTAATTCGATATTCGTTTCCTCTATTGTTTTGCCAACTGCTAGTATAGCAGTATCGTATAGTTTATAAGTAAGGCCTTTGTGCCACACCTTGTCAAAAGCTTGCGACACGTCAAGAAATACGGCTGAGCAAATTTTCTTTTCTTCGAAAGCTTTCTCAATTACATCTGTAATTCGATGTACTTGGTCCACCGTTGAATGTTTACTTCTAAACCCAAATTGATGGTCAGGTAAAAGACGTTTCTGTTCAATTATGGGGTGTAAGCGACCGAGTTATATCCGTTCAAAAACTTTTGAAATTATTGGAAGAAGTGAAATAGGCCTGTAAGATTTTATTTCATTCGGTGATTTTCCTGGTTTTAGAACCATAATCACTTCCGCGACTTTCCACTGTCTTGGTATGTATTTTAACCCGATTGCTGCATTTATAATAAAAAGAAGCTTAGTTAATGCTTTCCGAGGCAACATTTTAAGAAGTTCTCCTGTAATCAGGTCATAACCCGGAGCATTTTTAGGCTCGGCAATACTTAGGCTCGGCAATACTTGCATATCTTATGGCGTTTTCCATTGGGAAAAAAATCAATTTTTTTTTTATCTGAAGACCGATTTTGACAGTTGTTGTGTTCCATTGGGCGAAAAAATTGATTTTTTTTTGATCAGAGATCAATTTTGCAAATCTGAATTTTTCGGCAGATTTACCAATACAAATGATAGCTGTCAGTTTGACAAGAGTGATTTTCATTTCGATTTTTTACTTCGGTTGTGAAAAACAAGAGTGCTTTGGGTTTAGATATTAATAATGGATATAGACACAGAAAAGAAAGTTATACGTGAACTATTAAATTGATTGAATGAATTAAATGAAGATAATTTCTGTATTTTCAAATGTTTTTTATGTTTTTAATGTTGGCAGCTACACCGACGCTAACTTCACAGACACGAAATGACACCAATACAATGACAAAAAAAAAATAAATCTGAATCGTGTTCCATTGACACTCAAAAAGATCAAAATCAAGATTTCCCAATGGAAAACGCCATTACTATGTTATTATCGGTTAAACTCTCGAATATATTAATGTTTTCATTTTGCGCTGGGCCATCAAATGGCTTAAATGTTTCCTCAAGATGTGAGGCAAAAACGTCAGCTTTTTCCTTATCGCTTTTTGCCCAAACTTCTTGAGTTACCCTAATTGGCGGCACAGCGATTTTTGGCCATTTTATGACTCTAATTGCTTTCCAGAGCGAATAATTCGATTCCTTTAGGCTTTGCAGATAAGTTTCTACTGCATGGTTTTTAAAATTTTTAATCGAATTTGATAGCAAATTACTCAACCGATTGAGATGTTTTATCTTGCGGGGCACGAGCTTGGTGCCATCTTTTACTAGCTTTTCTTTTTTGTCTTACTAAATCTTGTATTTCTCGGGGGTACTTAATTTTACTATAGCTCACAATTTTGTTCTTTTGAGGAGTATTATTCCATGCTGCTTTGTGGATGGTATTGATAAATGAGTCAACAGCGACTTTGAGTTCCAATGGGGTTCTAAGCGATACACCCAGTCGGATATTATTTTCAATATCGTTTTTGAAACCTTCCCAGTTGGTTTTCCCGTTTGTTAATCTGGGTGGTTTTTCATTTATAATCAGTGACTCGCTCGTTGTTAAAATGACTGGAGAATGATCAGAGGAAAGATCAAAGCATTCTTCAACTTTGATTCTATTGGACGGCAGACCTTTTACAATGAAAAAATCGATCAAATCCGGTATTTTTCTAACATCAGTTGGCCAGTAAGTTGGTTTTCCCGTAGAATGGAATTCGGTATTGTACTTTCTACCTACATCATAAAGCATCATACCTTTCTGTGATATGCATCTAGATCCCCAGAATGTATGTTTTGCATTAAAGTCCCCTCCGATGACAAAACGTTGTCCAAGGGAATTAAGCAAGTTTTCAAAGTCAATTTTCTCAACCTTGCATCGTGGTGGGCGGTAATTAGACGATATCATCAGAAAGGATTGTCTGCTTTTGACTTGTATAGAGCTAACTTGCATTGTTTCGATTTCTAGTTTAAGATCAATCGAATGATCGATACACTCTTTTATATATAGTGAGGCTCCACCTCTAGCCTTATTCGATGGATGTAGAGCATGATAGTCGAGGTAACCTTTAATTTTTAAGTTCGAATTACTCTTTGCATTAGGTTCGGATATTAAACAGATGTCGATATCTTTTTCCTGTATAAATAATTCAAGTTCTCCAAGTTTTGCCAAAGCCATTGGCATTCCACGTAGGATTTTTAAGCAATCTATTCATGTTAAAGGTGGGGTTTTTCTATTGCGAATACTATTTTCGAACTTAACGAGCCTGTCAAAAATAAGATTATTCGTTTTGCTTTGTTCCTCAAGTTTTGAAAGAATAATCGAAAATACATTTGAAACTGGGTCAGGTGAGATATTTTTTTGGGTGTTATTGGATACTGTAGCTTGGGCATACGTTTTTACATTTGGTTTTGGATGTACAAGATCCGAACGGATATCTGATGGCCGCGTAGTTTGTGAAAATTTAGGTTTTTCGATAATGGCCTGCTTTATCTTCGACATATTTTTAATCGGAATTTTAGGCTTTTGCTTGTTTAAATTTAATTTCTGTGAATTAATACTATTAAATTTCGTCCGTCACTACTTCGCAGCCGCTATAATTTGCCGGATGATTGCCTTTACAGTTAATGCAGATAGCAAGAGTTTACTTATCTGACATACATTCTACCGTCAGATGATTTCCGGCACACATTTTACACACCGCGGTTCTTTTTGACAATAGCTTTGCGTATGATTGTATCCTTGGCAGATTGTATCCTTGGCAGCGTTTGCACTGGGGAACTAGTTTGGAATCCTTACGCATAGGCTCTATTTTTACAACAATATTAAGTATTGTTTTTATTTCATAAATTTTGTTCAAACATTCTGTTCTATCGAAAGTGAGTATTAATAAAGGAAGACCGCGTTTTATTACATTTCCTTCGCCATCTTTTTGCTTTTGGTTTCGCTTGACAATGTTAACCGCATCTATGACTTTGTATTGCCTGTTTTTCAGATCGTTTACAATGTCATCCTTTAAGCACGGCGCATGTAACCCTCTAGCTACAACGCGTTGTTTTAGCTGTTTCGCTTTATTAATAATCTCTTTGTCGCGGTTTATTATTTCAGGAGAGGATACAGCTTTCCTCTTTTTTACTGATCTTTTCTTTAAGATCCAGTCAGTTTCGCGACTGAGTTCTTCTTCATCCGTGTGGTATTCCGAATTCACTTCGTAGGCTGACACTTCTGGTGTTGTCGAGCTCCTTGAGACACATATATTTTTTGAGATCCAGATGTAGGTGACCTCGTTACCCTTGAACTTTTCCCGAAAGGGTTACGCATTTGCAATTATTGGCTCTCCCCAGAATCCGTAGAGCCGACCTCCGTAGAGGGTGGATTTTCCAGTGAATTGCCACCTGGGGTATTAAATCTTATCGTTGTACTCATTACATTTTTGTTGTTTGTATATGCTTTACACACGGTATACGGGGAGTGGATTTTAGTCGCCTTCAACGACAGGCATGCCTTACCTCGGGTATATTCTGACCCCTAACCCGAAGGGGAGTTAGTGATTCTGAGTCGATTCATTTACTTTGAGGTATATGTAGCTAAATTATTTCTCTATGTTACAAACTATGTATGAAAACTAATATACCGCTACCGATATACCGATAGGGTATAAAGACCAGACCGTTGGTAAACATGAGCGGGAGGGAATTCCCCACTTGCAGTTACAGACATCTGTATGCTCACTGGACGGTCCTCCATCTGCCTAACGGAGTCTCTTGAGCAAAAGCTAAAACACGAAGATGTTGGGCCTCATAATGGAAAACGTTTTAAACTCTCAACACATACAATGTGACAGGTCGGTAAGTCCCTGTTTCAATTTATATTAGATAATTATCTTTAAGTGGCGAATAAGGGTAATGACCCCTCTCAGGAGTCAGGAGTCATCATCAAGAAATCACCTTCTTCAAGACCACAGAATTATAGAATTCGAAATAGATGACGGTACCAAAGCCCCAATACCGAAATACCTTCAATACCGAAACCCTAGGAAAACCAGTTGGGGTCGTTTCGCTACAGAGTAAGGGAAAATACAGCAACACCCATCTTACGCATCCGATAAAAACTCCATCTGAAATTTATTAATACTTGTCCCCTAAAGACAAATCACAAAGACCACCTACATGGCTCGAACACAGAAACTGATTGGTGCCTATATAAAGTCAACCAAAGAAATTTCATAAACGTGATCACCAATGATAAACGCACCTCTTGGCGTAACTTTTGTAATAGTATAGAAAACACAACTGCATCAGCCAGAATTAGATAATAATTACTAAGGAACTGGCTGCGCTAAGTTATCTCAAGCTCATCAATAGAGACTGGATACCATCCACCCAGGAATCACTTATTTATTTTCTGGCGACTCATTTTCCATACACAAAAGCCTCTTCTAAAAACACTGAAATAGCGACACCGGAAAATATGGTCTGCGTTGCAAGTAAAGTGGGCATTTGACTACTTCTCTCCCTATAGGTCCCCCGGAATCGGTGCAAATATCCCACTTTGTAACACCATTCCTACCAAACTTTGTGGTCTTTATCCCGATAATGCCAGTCATATGACTGCAAAGTCAAGTCTCACATCCTTCGTATTAATTACCTTTGAAAAACTAACTGTGATAAGCAAACCGAAAAGATATACCTACGGCACAACATGCAGGCACGAAAGGAAAGGGAGTCGAAACTATCTTTCACGACAAATAACTTGTGAAACACAGTGTAAGTGCCTTCATTCGTTTGGCACCTTATCACATCTCAAGTTGAAGTATAAGATTGCTCTTCTTTACTCTACTCTTTCTCTAACCCCACTCAAAACACCTCCTTGATCATGGCCAATTAACTAGTGATCGAAAAACATTTTATTCCCAACGTTAGCTTGGTTTTGAGAAATTGTTAAAATTTATAAACAGGCTGTCATATTTGTCAAAACAGTTCATGCGGATTGGTTCTTCTAAACTTACTAATATTTTGTGTTTAAGTAAGGGTAACCCCAAGGATATTCTTTCAACGAAAAAGGAAACACATTATTGACAAATTGGACAAACCGTCACCATTGAAAAATACAATGTTAAGATAGTCAGAGACATTGTGTCTTTTTGAGTTACATTCTTTGCACAAGACGGATCATCCTCTGAACAAATTGATAGCGGCGCACTGCAGCAGCGCATAAAAATCAATCAAAAATACAGACTATGATGAACAATCATTTTAGGACTTTTGAAAAATAAGTCGTAAATTTAATTAGTCTTTTCGTTCATCGTTCATACATCCTAACAGTTTTTTTGAGTGAAACTTCTTTTGGGACGGTGTGAATTGGATTTTATGAAACATATTTCATCACGATGACGGTGTATTGATCAGGTTTTTCATACAAGTACAACCGATGCTGCTTGATGTCGGTGATCGCTTGTTGTTGGCTTACTAGGTTTCTTTGAAGTGAAACTTATTTTTGGACGGCTGTTTATACCCTATCACATAGGGGTATATTGGTTTTGATACATAGTTTGTATCAAAGAGAAATAATTAAGCTACATATACCTCGAAGTATATGGAACGACTCAGAATCGCTAGCTGAGTCGATCCGTCCATCCGTCCGTCTGTACGTCACCGATTTTTAGGCCTTAAATTTTGACAAGTGTAACAATTTTCAAAATCCGCCCACTGTCACGCCCCTTCAGTTTTTTGCCAAACCATAAGGAATTTTAAAAAAGTTTCTTATCAACATATTTAGACAATCATAATCCCCCTTATTCATTAGATTTCACTAAAACACATCTCAACGGTTGTATAGTTATAAAGTACATATGTATTTATACAGCCTCTATTCAGGGTCGAACAATGTTATGAGTAAGAAATAACATATTTCGCCATCCATGATAGTTATGTACAGGGTTTGTGTCAAATAAATTACCAAATTAGCTCGGCAGAGTTACCAAGGGGTCATTTTTATGGTTGCGAAACTCATGGTGATAATTTTATTTTCTACATTATAATAACATATTGATGACTTATGTTGACTCAATAACATCGTTTACAATGTTGAGTCTGTAGGTAAAGAAAAATTACCATTTGGACAAATTAAACAATTAAACAAAAATACCCTGGATGATTTGTTTCATCTTACAATTGAACGTTTAGTAACCCTGATGCTCAGCCGCCTGTGTATACAGAAATAAAAAAAAATGATATACCCTTATACAGGCACTATTCAACCATCAGGCGCGTTTAGGATGTGCAGCCTCTATTCAACGTTGTATAAGTTTTATGAATAAGGTTTTTGCGTTTAGAGGCATTTTAACGAGAACATAACTTTATACACTCTTTATAATGAGTTTATGAATAAGGCTGAATATCTATATTACGTCTATATAAAGTTTTTTTGCCACGCCCACTTTTTGGGTTTCTGACTGTTTTCGGTCAAATTTTAAATTTTTCGATGCAGAATCATTGGTAATAATAACATGAACATTTCGTCTGTAGACCATTTTAACCCACGCCTACTATTTGGGGTCGCTTTTATATAAAAACCATTTTTATACACTACCCCATAAGATATGAAAGAGAAAAACCTTTTTTTGTAGAACCATAAATGTGTTTTATAAACTGTATGTACAATTTGTCGTGACAACATCATTTTCTCTATTTAATTCCGATTCCGTTTTATTCCATGTCCACATTTTGGGGATATTAGTTTTACAGATGGGATATTCAACGATCCGCACAGCGGATTGTAGCCTTCTCATATGTTTTTGTGGCTGTTTGATCGTGTGTAATGAGCGAATGTATGGACTTGTACGTTGGTGTGTAAACAAAGGGATGGTTTCTTGTTGTCATGTTGGTTAGAGAAAGGACGATGGTGCACCGGTATGCAAGTGGGATTGGCCGTGTTCCAGGTTTTAGAATTTCCAAGTTAACTTTTCCGATTGACCAATGAGAATAGTGCATCGGCAAAGTTAATTTCGTAAAACTAAAACCCGGAACACGGCCATTATGTGTGTCCAGAAAAGTAATATCCATTGTTGTAGGGAATCGAACGAAAGTTGCTACATATATGGATGCGACATTTGGTAACATGTAGGTGGGTGAAATGGTTATTTGTCTCTGAATCTTGAAATGACAGCCGATTTTGATGTCTGACGTCTGGAGTTTGTAATTGAAGTTGAATCCAAACAGGTAGATTTGATTGAGTTTTAGATATGTATATGATTAGTGATACTGAAGATGTATTTTTGGAATTGGAACGTTGCCTTCAGAGAGGACAGAGTTTTTCATATGATGAAAAGGACAGATTGGGCGGGAGAGGCTGCAAGATGAAGTTGGCAATTGGTACGTGGTCTGATTCGGGTGGGATGAAGTATTCAGATTTGATGTATGAGTTGTATAACGGTACTTTTGACTAAGATTGCCTTTTGAATGTTTGACGGTTATATTGATATTTGGGAGTCTTCCCGAAAAGTGCAGCGTTGGATTTTGGATTATGGTTGCATGCTTACAATGAAAAGAGAATATCTTCACACTGGAAATGTTGCAGAACGATCTAATGACGATATTTGTATGATTGTCTTTTTGAAATGAAACTTCATTTAGGACGTTGTTAATTTGATTTAGTGAAACGAAAAAGTGTAACGAAAAAGACATCAAACAAAATATCGGTTGTCGCCTAATCACCGAAACCAAGCAGCGTCGGTCGCTGTTAGTACTTAGATATTGGAACGTTTGGGAATACTGCGTGTTGTTGGTTATTGTAAGAGAATGAAATGAGTTCAACTTTCATAAAACCGGTTTCATAGGCGAGGGAACTGAGTTTCGGGATAAGAAATAATTGATATTCTTCAACCGAGTTTGTGCGGTAGAACAAGGTTGAAAATTTATCAAAACACATTTTTCACGAAAGAAGTCAATATGTCAGTTCAACCAAAGAGTATAGAACTACATAGAGTGCGCATCTCATACAACTGATATTGATACCCCAGTATTTACATTGCTACCCCAGCATCAAACAACAGCAAAGCCGATGCATATGAACGACGCACTTACCGCCCGCGTCTAAAACGGCTACAAAATGTTTAGCTCTGATGCGTACTCTATGTAGTTCTATACTCTTTGGTTCAACTCATCTCGAATGCAATGAATACACATGGAATACAAATGGTAAACAGAGAGATAGAGAGAGAGAGAAATTAAGCAGAGTCCAGGGGTTGAATTACCGCATCAATTATCGAGTGAGCGAATGATGGTGTAAGCGTGTAACTACATTGGGATGATCACATACGAATGGTCATGTATCGAATGCACATTTAAAATTGTACCATTGTACTAGCCAAATGCTGCTACACATTAATGTTTGATGGCTGACAATGTCGAATTCATCGTTTTTCTGTTGGTTTTTTCTGGATGGTTATTAAAATTAATTGGTTTACTTAAAAACTCTTTAATTTTAAATGGAAAATTTACCGCGTGTGAACTCACACTCGATTTTTTAAAGGTATAAAAACGTGTGCATGGCTCGAAACAAATAAGTTACGAAAAATATAAGACAACAATACCTAAAATTTGAAGCATCTAAATATCATTTTAAATCATATTAAAATATTAAAACAAATCTCTAAAATGTTGTCTTTGTTTTAAACATTTTGTATACGAATTACAGGGGCAAGATTGTCAAAATCAATGACACTGCATCAATGTATGTACATAGATATAAGAAGGCTACACTTCACAGTGCGAATCATGAAATATCCCTTTAAATATCCTTTTATCCATTAAAATTAACATCACATTTTAGAAAATTAAGGAAGAAGATTAAGCCCCGAGCTTTTCGAACTGTAACAAAACACCTCGCCTTAGGTGCCGCGCATAAGTATAAACCGACTTCAACCAACTTGTAATGCGCAACTTTGGAACGGGGTAGGTACCATGGATACAAAACAAAATAACAAACCAATTCATTGCGAAAGTTATCGAAATACCAAAAAATGGTTACCGGTATGAAACCGGGAAAAAATACTACGAAATATGTTGTGAGGTAAATTTTAAATATTATTTGCTTTACAAATTTTTATTATTAATAAAGCAAAATAAAATCAAAACAGGTTGTTTATATTTTATACATACTGAATATTGGAGAATTATGACAAACATAATTTATAGTCTTATAATAATATAATACATAATTATAATATAATATTGTAATATCTTTAAGCACTAGATAGATTTAATTTTCATTGATGATATCAACCCCAATAAATGGGGCGATCTATTTACACTCCTCAGATATGGTGAACGAATAAATCATATATTGTAATCGAACAATAAATCCAATAACTCCGACCAAACCACTATCTCTAATTCACCTTCTGAACTTTATTTATCAGTAGTATTTATCACCCTGTGTCTCATTATTGTAAGATTTACCAAACATTTTTACAGCATTTTAAAGCAACTAGTACCCTTACGAACATCAATATCACACAACATATGTCCACACGACACACCTATTAAACTTTCGCTTTGAAGTCTGTACATAAATCTTCCTTACTACAATATAAATCCAAACACCTCACCATATCACAATCCTTGAATTTGCCCTTTAAGTTAATATCTATCTACTCACATCCTCAATTTAAAAACTTTTCAAATTTGGAATTTAAGACTTTTTCAATTTAGCAACACTCAATTTTTCCAAATCAGCATACACCAAGTCCCCGAATACGATGTTGATGAAGAAGAAGAACTAGATAAAACAAACACAGAAACAGTCTTTAAATACACACTGCAAAAGTTTCGATATTTTATTACGTGACATATTCCAAATCCAATGTTTATCCTGTGGTACAATAAATGAAATCCTTAGAATTGCCATCACCAACCACATAAGGGAAAACACACTGTTCAGGTAAATGAATGCGGTGAAGATTGCTACGACGAAGATAAAAACGTGTTAAATGTTTATCTGAGACGAGACTGACATTGATGATGATGACGATTCAGAAAAGAAGGTAGCGCATACCCAAATACGTTGATGGCACCACTCTGATTCACATTCGCTAGCTTTGAAAATTATGCAAATGAAGCGATATGGGCGAAAGGCAATTCATCTTGTAGGTGGATGTGGAGTGCAAATATCCAACTCGCATGGATATTAATGAGCTGCGTTTGCTTCTGCACACATTCTTAAATACCCCAACACGTACAAGCAATCAATCATCACTTTTATGCTACCGCGATTTCTTTCCCTTCGTGTTTCCCACTGAAGCTTTTATCTAGACGGACAATAATAGACAGCAGTTCAATCGCGGCTTTTGGAGATTTCAACAATAAGGACACATCATGTGTGTTTGTAAAAGCCCATCAACTAAACGAGTAAAGGTGCAAGCCTTGAACTAATTGATGATCCAGTATGATCCCTATGACGGTGTTATCATTTATCACTGACGATGATCGTTCATCGCTTCGTTGTTGTTCTTCCATTTTGCGCACCCGATCGCAATCGCTTCTTTGTAATATTACTGCTGCTGTTGTTCGCATGTGAGATCGCGTTCATTCATGTGACTGTGGTAGCATTGCATTGTGTGAATGTGAAATATGTACCTAATAAAAGGATTGCCTGGTAGGTGGCTTGTTTTGTTAACAGGAGATTAATGGTTTCGTTGAAGGGGGATAGGTAAACATACACGCCCGAGTGTTTAAGACAATTTTTATCGGCTTGCTGGCTGACGTGTATGAACCGCCAGCGGTAATAAATACAGAATACGCTTGTACACTGCTACTGGAGTTTGATCAAGATAGTCAATGATCTGTTAGAATATAAGTAATTAAGAAACGATAAACAACCCAATATTTTTAATTCTATAAACACTTAAGTATGGATTGGTTTTCAAAATAATCAGATGATCCTAAGTTTAGTTAGAAATGTCATGTTAAATATGTACATAAATACTGTAAGATTATGCTCTATTTTAAAAGGTATATAGCCTACTTAATTGCTGCTACAGTCCAGAATGAGCCTCTGCCTCAACCAACATTCCTCTCCAATTAGCCTGGCCCTTAGCTAACTGCCTCCAGTTGCGCACTTCAAGTTGGTTGAAGTCGAGTTTTTTTTATATATATTTCGTTACTAAGTAGTAAGTATGGTTGGGTGTTGTAGAACGAGGGTAGACTCTGATTGGCGTTAATTTGGCAATGCCCAGTTTTGCAACTCTGACTACACATCAAATGTGCTTATCTTTACCTCCAAGTGGTAACCATCGGGTACTGGTCTCATCCAACCGGATTTGACTTGCTAAACGATAAGTGCGAGTGTTGATAACACGACGAAAAACAGCAACACTATAAACACCCTGGTGAGAATGGCACGGATGAATACCCGGCCTGCTGTCCCAGGCGAACCTAGATGAGGACAACAGGTTGTCTAGGAATTTCAAGGGTTAGTCAGGCCCCTTGAACAGAGATGGTGGCGGATGAACCGAAAGGCCAACGGCAGCGCTCAATTCCGTAGTGGATACTGATGGCCCCGTGTCCTAGGGGTATCTAATAAATTGGAACTGGCCCTCCAGGGTGGGGGTTGTGCTTTGGGTTAACTACCCACCCACAGAAAAAAAACATGGTTACGAAGCAACCAATAGCCTCGGAAAGGACTGATTTTATTGTTGACGACCCTGCTAAACGAAAAAAGGACAACGACGTTCGTATCTGCACCTGGAAAGTGAGAACATTAAACAGGAGAGGTGCAGGCGAACAACTAGCGGAAGCCCTAAACTGCTACAAAGCAGACATTACTGCCATCCAGGAAATACGATGGGATGGACCGGGCAAAAAGAGGATGAAAAACTGTGACATATACTACGGACGGTGTTATAGTGAGCAGAAACAGCGACTATTCGGATGCGGATTTGTTATAAGTGCCAGACTTAGGCAAGAAGTCTTATGTTTCCAAGACATTAGCTAACGCATAGTAACAATCCGCATCAAGGCCAAATTCGCCAACATAAGCCTTATATGCGCTCACGCTCCGACGGAAGAAAAAGATGATATAGCTAAGGATTGCTTCTACGAGCTCCTCGACAAAACCTATGAGCGACTACCGAAGTACGATGTTAAAATCGTGCTGGGAGATTTTAACGCAAAGGTAGGAAGAGAAGACATCTTTAGAAGTATTGTCGGAAAACATAGCCTACACGACAACACGTCTGGTAACGGACTTAGGCTAATTGATTTCGCTACGGAACGAAATGCCACTATAGCCAGCACACGGTTTCCTCACCTCGATATCCATATGGGGACATGGCGGTCTCCAGATCAACGAACGGTCAACCAAATTGATCACATTGCGATAGATAAGAGGCACGCATCCAGTATTTTGGATGTCCGAACATTCCGAGGAGCTAACATCGCCTCGGATCACTACCTTGTAGCAGCCAAGGTAAGAATGCGGATATCCACCACGCCACAACAATCCAGATATACTGTGAAAAAATTTAATGTCGGAAGACTGCAATCGCAAGAGACCGCCAAGACCTTCGCACAACGGGTATCCCTTAACCTCTCGATTAACACCATACCACCAGCATCGAATGTCGAAGAGCAATGGTAACGATGCCAACAGGCCATTAGATCAGCCGCAACTGATGTGCTAGGTTTCTCGCGCCCACCAGCAAGAAACCCCTGGTTTAATGAGGAATGCCGACAGATGCTCGCAGCCAAGAACGAGGCCTACAAGGCTAAGCTGCAGGTGAAGACGAGAGCTGCCATTGAGCTATATAGGCAAAGAAGAAGGGAAGAACATCGGCTTTTCAGCAAGAAGAAAAAAGAGCAAGAAAAGCGCGCGATCGAGGATATAGAGGAACGATGTTCGCAAGTTTTACCAAAGTGTAAAACGTCAAAGCCAAGGATACAAGGCTCGAACAGAATCCAGTCGAGATGAACAAGGAAATATTGTAGTTGAGACACAGTCGATGCTGAGGATATGGAAGAACCACTTCTGCAGACTGTTTAACGGCGATGACGAACAACATTCCGCTGTCAGGAACCATTCAATATTGGCAACGACAGCGAAAACTGCCAACCACCCGACCTGAGTGAAGTGAGGATAGCAATATCTAAACTCAAGCTTAATAAGGCTGCCGGAAATGACGGCCTTCCCGCTGAGCTTTATAAGGCCGGCGGAGATGACTTGGTAAGTAACATCCACCAACTCATAAGCCAAATCTGGTCGGATGAAAATATGCCTGAAGAATGGAACCTCAGCATCGTTTGCCCGATCCACAAAAAAGGAGACCCTCTGAACTGCGCCAACTACAGAGGCATAAGTCTCCTCAACATCGCCTACAAGATCCTATCTGCCGTAATATGTGAACGCCTGAAACCGTTTACCAACAACCTGATTGGCCCTTATCAATGTGGTTTTAGGCCAGGTAAGTCCACAACCGATCAAATTTTCACACTTTGGCAGATCCTGGAAAAAACTCAAGAAGTCCAAATCGATACCCACCACCTATTCATCGATTTCAAAGCCGCATATGACAGCATTTATAGAGACGAAGTGTACAGAGCCATGTCTAGTTTTGGTATACCGCCCAAACTCGTCCGTTTGTGTAGGATGACGATAGAGAATTCTCGCTGCTCCGTCAGGGACGGAAACGACCTCACCGACACATTCGATACCAAAAAGGGATTTAGGCAAGGCGATGCGATGTCATGTGACTTCTTTGATCTGATTCTTGAGAGAATTGTGCAAAACTCCAAAGCCAACACCAGAGGCACAATTTTCCAAAAGTCGGTGCAACTACTAGCATACGCTGACGATATTGACATCATTGGTAGGACTCAACGTGATGTCGTAGCCACGTTTGCTAGTATAGAGAAGGAAGCGGCGAAAATGGGTTTAGCAGTAAATGAGGGTAAGACTAAGTATATGCTGTCATCACGAAAGGACTCACAACATCGACGAATTGGACAGAACGTCACCATTGACAGATATAACTTTGAGGTAGTACGGGACTTTGTCTATCTCGGCTCCGCTATTAACTCTGACAACAACATCTCGTCAGAAATTAAACGAAGAATTACTCTTGCCAACCGCTGTTTCTTCGGGCTAAGAAGGCAATTTAGTAGTAAAACCCTCATTCGAACTACTAAGGAGATCCTATATAAGACCCTGATCATCCCAGTCCTGCTCTACGGCGCTGAAGCATGGACCGTATCAAAAGCGGATGAAGAAATCCTTGGTAGATTTGAGAGGAAAATTCTTCGAAAAATCTTCGGTCCCATTTGCGTTGACGGGCTATGGAGACGAAGATTCAACCAAGAACTATACGAGCTGTACAGCGACATGCATCTGGTCAAGAAACTCCGCATTGGACGTTTAAGATGGCTAGGACATGTAGAACGAATGGACACCAATACTCTGGCTCGCAGAGTCTTCGATTCCCAGCCAGACGTCGGACGCAGTAGAGGAAGACCTCGCCTTAAGTGGCGCGCACAAGTGGAAACCGACCTCAACCACCTTGGAGTGCGCAACTGCAGGCAGTTAGCTAAGGACCGGGCTAATTGGAGAGGCATGTTGGTTGAGGCCCAGGTTCATTCCGGACTGTAGCGCCACTTAAGTAAGTAAGTAGTAAGTACTAAGATATAGTTGAGTTCTGAAGGAAAAAAAATAATTAAACTTATTAATTGATAACAAAAATATATATTTCATGAAAACTTTACAATCATGGAGAAAAAATTAAAAAAAAATCTGGTTTGCGTTTGCACTTCTCTACGTTTAAAGTTAACGAATTTATATCACACCAGCGAAATAAATTGTAGAAATCACATTGAAGATCTTCACAGTCGCTAATAGACTTTATTTGACTCTACATCATTTAACGGTCGGCATATCCTAAGCATTTAGAATGTTGAATGAAAGAAGGTGGGGAGAGTACGATTAGTTTGGCTCCAATAATTGATAACCGTGTTTTTTAAAGGGGTCAAAAACATGCATTTTTTACTATGGGAGGGAGGTCTATCTTGACCCGTTTAGGTGGTAAAGGACAATTTTAGAAAAACATGACGCAAAAAAAATATATTAAAAACAATGGGAACACTTACAATAAAGTACTATCCCGTTTTTGAAAGCCAGAAACCAGTTTTTTAATCCTCAATATAAATTAAATTATTTATGTCAATAGTTTTTGAAAAATTCTCATGAGAAATCAAAATTATTATACATTATTATGCAAAAAAAAACGTTTCGAGCATTTTTTTTATGATTGTGGAATGAAGTGCTTAATTGACTGCTCGTGGTCAATGCTTATATCAATTCTGAATCGAAAACAAAAAACTGAATGGTTTTATGTCTTCAAGTTTTTGAGAAAATTAAAAGTTTTTGATTAAGAATTTATTAGAGCAACGAACTTCAGAAAACAAATAAAATATAATATTACAGTTTCGAAAAATTACAATTACAACTTTTTTTTTCTAAATTTTGAGTTTAAAACCCATTTAATATTTAGCTAATATTGTATGTATTATGGTTATTTTGTAATGTATTTTTTTGTTTTTATTTTTAGTACTTTTTTATGAAATTGCCCCTCTCGCCCAAACGGTGGGAGATAGATAAACCGTTATCAATTTTTGGCGCCAAACTTATCGTACTCCTGCCAAGAAGGTATGTCATTCGTGAACAAAATAAAAAGAAGAGGACCAAAGTCATTTCCTTGAGGTATACCACTGTTAACACTGGAGGGTAGACACTTTGAATTTCCAAGTTTGGTATTTGTTTTCAATTTTCAATACAAGGACAGACACTTATTAAGTCTTGAGTGAATATCTAAAGCATTAAATTTCTGACCCTGATGGAGCAGCGAGAATTCTCCATTTTCATCCTGCACAGACGGACGAGTTTGGGTGGTATACCAAAACTAGACGCAGATAGCGCTGCATAGTTCATCTCTATAAATGCTGTCGTATGCGGCTTTGAAATCGATGAATAGGTGTTGAGGGTCGATTTTTTTTCTTGGGTTTATTCCAGGATCTGTCATAGTATGAAGATTGTATCAGTTGTAAACTTTCCTGGCTTTAAACCACACATAAAAAGACCCATCAGGTTGTTATAAATGGTTTTAGGCGTTTACATAATATTACGACAGATAGGATCTTGTAGGCAATTCTATAAAGCAGGTGTTCTTCAATCCTTCTTTGTCTAGAGAGCTCATTTGCAAGTCTCTAGGATTTTATGTCTCGTTCTTGGCTGCAGCATCTATCAGTCATCTTCATCTATCCAATTGTTTCTTGTTGTTAAGCACATCAGTTGCTTAGCTTGCTGCCATCATTGCCACTATTTTTTCAACATTAGATGCTGGTGGTATGGTGTTAATGAAGAGGTTAAAGGATAAACGTTCCGTGAAGGACTTTTCATTCTCTTGTGATTGGAGTCTTTCGACATAAATTTTTTTCACAGTATTTCTCATTTGTTGTGACGTGGTAGATATCCGCAATCTTAACTTGGCTACAACAAGGAAGTGGTCGGAACGCACATGGCCCATATGACTCAAATGGTTAGCTTACTGAACTCAAAATTCACTATTCCATTGAACATTAAGAAACATAATTTTTATAATACGCTACCATATCGATAATATTATTTAAAAGAAATCCACGTGAACACAGCTAAAAAACTAATATTGATTTAAATGAACTTTACTTTAACCTTACAAATATTTCAATATGTTTTGTCTATAGAAGGAAAAAACCAATAGGAAATAGTTTTGCCAATGGATGTGAAAATAATTGTGTTTTTTGCTCTTTGAATAAAATATCAAAGATTAAAATAATAGAAGATTTGTTATTATTGTAAAACTCCTACAGTTTTTAAATAATTTTGCAGTGACTGTATGCTGTATACAAACTGAAAGTGTAAAAAAGCGTTACTTGTTTTTTGCACTACGTCAACTGGCATGGGACATTCCATATCTTTAATCTATTTTACATTTTTATGTGAATCGATTAAAGCTTTTAATTATTTCTACGCTCCAAAAAGACAAGAAGTGAATAATGCTATGTTTCTATTGAAACTTCTGTCAAAAAAAATACGTTTTTGGCGCAACAGGCTCGTTATTACCCAGGGCCTAGCTTTCTCGCGTATGCACTTCTTGCCACGAATCCGAACGGCTTAGTTGAGATAAGCTTTTCTTGACAATTTATAATGATTTGTCAGATTATCACTAGAGGAGGGCCATTGAATAATCATTTAGGTGTTGCTACTCCTAATCTCACCTCCACGCTGGTGACTGGTGGGTGCCTAGTACCTCGACTGGAGATGGGGTATTAAACCCCAGTGGAAGGTCGTTGGTGGCAGCATACGAGAGAGGGGGAGGAGTGTCCTCTCACTAAGGCACTCACTCTCAGGCGGCAGCGCAGGAATTCCCTAGATGGAGTCAACGGTGGCGCCTACAGCTCCAGTTTGATCGAACTGGTAGTGAAATCCCTATATGAGCTGCTTCGACATATTTGAACACCAGGTCTATAGGGATTTCCAATACTGAGCCAGGGTATTGGAAAAGAGTTGGTGGCGGAGGAGCCCTTAATGGGTCAACAGCAGCGCTCATACCCCAAAATGGGCTACTGACATCGGTATTTTTTTTTTTTTTTTTTTACGCTGGGAGGTGGTAATCTTCCAAAGACGAAACCGAGCCCGTACTCAGTAACAGTGTGGTGATTTCTACCCACTAAACCCCTTCTCCCGTCTTCCCGTTTTCCCTGCGTTACAACCTTCTTGGCATTTCATTGTCGCAGGGCGGGATTAGCCAGCTTTCCAATTATTGCACCTAGTAGTTAAACCAATCAGCAATTTGTCTTTCATATTTTTAAAATTCATATTCAAGTATTTGTCCATAGAGGATTTAATACTGTTTTTGTTTTATTTTTCGAGCTATGTAGCTAGTTCAAAAGGTTTTATCCTTCTTAACCTCCTAGTCATATTGCTAGTATTTAATAGTTCCTTCATTTCTGAGCTGACGTGATTGAGAAGCCTTAGTTTATGTCTATTAGCTACTTTTTTGACTTCATCTTCAATCATTTCTATTTCTAGATCTCTATGCAGATCAGCGTTTCTTATGTACCATGGTGCATTTACTATATTCCGTAGAACTTTGTTTTGAAATGTTTGAATTTTCTGTAAATTTGTTTTGCATGTGCATGCCCACAGCTGGAGCCCGTAGGTCCATACTGGTTTTAGAATTTGCTTATAAAGCAGTAATTTATTGTAATTTGACAAACAAGAGTATTTCCCTATAAGCCAATACATTTTACTGTAGCGCATATTTAGTTCTTCTCTTTTTTTCTTTACATGTGCTTTCAAGCGCAGTTTTGCGTCTAGTGTCATGCCTAGATATTTGGTTGTGTTTGCGTAATCTACTTCTTTATCATTTATGAATACAGGTATGTGCTGAACATTTTTATTTGTAAAATTTATGTCGACCGATTTTAGGTCATTTAGTTTAATTTGCCAATTTTTTGTCCATTTTGTTATATTGTTCACTGCCTTCTGTAGTTTTTTTGTCGCTACTTCGACAGTTTCTCCCTCAGCAAGTACAGCTGTATCATCTGCAAATGTTGCCACAGTTGTTTCATCACTGTTCGGCAAGTCGCTAGTAAATAAGAGATATAACACAGGACCTAACACACTTCCTTGTGGTACACCGGCTTTTATTTCTCTTAATGTGGAGTAGTCATTTCCTAGTTTAATTCTAAAGAATCTCTCTAATATATAGGACTCTAAAATTTCTGAAAATTGTTTTGGCAGATGCTTTTGCAATTTATAGATTGTTATGTTTAAATAAAACAGCGTCCGTCTTGGTTGACAATTCTTTAATAACTGACTGATGCTTACAAACTAGAGCTGTAAAAGTAACGAAAAAATCAGTACCCGTATGTGTTCGGTACTTTTTAAGTAACTACCCGTTACAAAGTATTCGTTACTTTCGTTACTTTCGTTACTTTCTTACATTCGATAGAATTACGTTTTAAAGTACTCAGGGTGTTGTTAGAAGCGCATTTCGGGAAGAGTGGTTAAGGTTCAATTTGATTTTTAATTGAGAAGAGTGAATAAATAAAACAATATTAGATCATTTAGTAACATTAAGGTGTTTATTAAATCCAATATATGAATGTATTTGCTTTAATTAGTAAAAAAAATGAGAAAGTGAATGAGTTTATTTTAAAAAATAGCATAAATATTAATCAAATTAAGTATTAAAATTAAAAAAGTAATAAAAAAATAAAATATTAGGAAAAATAATTAAATTAAATTAAAAAAAATAACATACTTAAATAACATTTTTAACTATTCAACTTTCAACATCACTATATGACTACAACTACACTGCAGATGCAAAACACATAGAAAACAAAAAAACATATACCTACCCTGCCTACATAGCTATCAGGTGCTATGTAAACATCTTATGTATGTATCTTATCCGTGCAAACAGAGAGGTACCCTCAGTTTGCACGGATAAGATACAACATTCAGTATAGGTATACACAAAATTCAAATTATTTCCAAACGAACCGAACGGCGAGTATCGAAAAAACATAAGAATAACGAATCTGATTCGAGTAACGAAACCTGTAAAAGTAACGAAACTTATTGGAGAGTAACGATTCGTTACTTCGAATCGTATCGAATATTCGTTACTCAGTAACGAATACATACGTTTTGCTACAGCTCTATTACAAACTAACTTACTGTACAAAACGTTTGTTTATGTGTATGTGTATGACTTATATATATTTATTTAATATGTGTAATTTGGCTTAGCATATATGCATAATATAAATAAACCCAACATGCCCTTTCTTCAAGAGAAAGACAAGTTCAGCTTATTCGATGTAAATCCTAAACATTATTTTAAAATTCAGTTGTAATTAATTTCAAGATAATTCATAGTTCATTATTATTTTTAAATAGTAATTTAATTTTATTTTTAATAAAATATTTAATTTGTATGTGGACTATATTCATATAAACATTTTCAATCATAATGTAATACATTTCAAATTCAAAAATTAAACAACAGTATACTAATATTTATTTTTTAAAATTGTACCTGATCTAAGTTTCATGGGAACATTAATTTCATTCTGTTGTAAGGACTGGTCTTCAAAATTAGTTTCATTCAATTTGGTTTCACACGTTTCTTCTGTCTGATAATTGTTACAATGTGATTCATATTCATTGTCGGTTTCGGATTTTAGATCAATTTTGTCTTCACTTATGTTATTATTATTCCAACTTCTATCAACAATTATGTGTTTGCGATTACGTCTATAGGTTTTTCCTTCTCTGTCCGAAATTGTAAATGAACGAGGTTCACTACAAGGCATTACAATATTTCCTGATATCCATTTGGAATCTGGGGACTTTTTAAATAATATTTTCTCACCTGAAGATATTTCAGGAAGTTTCTTTGCATGTTTGTCGTAATATGACTTCATATTCAAATTATTTTTTTCTCTTTCTAATCTATAATCATTTGGATCTACTAAATGTGGTTCAAGGTGCCTAGCAGTGATAGGTAATTGAGTTCTAAATTTTCTTGACATGAGTAGCTGAGATGGTGAGTACTTGCCATTTGGAGTTGTTCGTAAATTCAACAACGCCAAGTAGGGATCTGATCCAGAATTTTTGCATTTTGTTAAAAGATTTTTAATGGTTTGTACTGACCTCTCTGCCAAGCCATTTGACTGAGGATAAAATGGACTACTAGTGACTTGATCAATCTCCCATTCTTTTAGGAAACTTAAAAATTCCTTCGAAGTGAATGGTGGACCATTATCCGAAATAATCCTCTTCGGTATCCCATGACGGGCAAATATTGATTTTAGTTGTAGTATAATAGTGCCAGCTTTATTAGATGATAATTTAGCTATTTCAATATATTTCGAGTAGTAATCTACCACAACAATAAATAGATCTTTTTGCCATTCAAAAATATCTGTACCAACAACTTCCCATGGTAGATTAGGGATCGGATGTGGAAGCAAAGGTTCTTTTGTGTTACCTTTTCTGTAATTAATGCATGTACAGCAAGATTCTACTAAATGTATTATATCTTTTGATATGTTTGGCCAATAAATTATACCTCGTACTCGGCTTTTATTTTTTTCAATTCCTGGGTGACCCTGGTGAGTAATATCTAACATTATTTTACGTAATTTCTCAGGTATAATAATACTCTCGCCCTTGAAAAATAGGTTATTTTCAATAAAAATATCGTCTTTCATTTTCCAAAAACACTTGACATTTGAACTAACTAATTTTCTTCGAACTGGCCACCCATTTTCATGATAAAATTTTAGTTGTTGCAATTGTGTATCTTTTGCGGACTCGAATTCAATTTGTTGCAATCTCGTCTCAGAAATTGGTAGACAGGATCTAAGAAATCCTACATGAATCTGAATGCCTCTATCTATATCCAATTCCTCGGTATCTGGCAAAGCTGCCCTTGAAAGTGTATCTGCCACCTGTAAATCTTTACCTTGCTTATATACGACATTCATACTGTATGCTTGGAGACACATTCGCATACGCTGTAACCTTATAGGAACTTCCGCTAAAGGCTTTCTAAAAAGCGAAACAAGTGGCTTATGGTCAGTTTCAGCTGTTATAGTTTGGCCATATATATATTGATGAAACCTTGTAGCTCCAAATACAATCGCATAAAGTTCTTTTTCGATTTGAGCGTATCGTTGTTGACAACTAGTCAGTGTTTTTGATGCAAATGCAATGGGTTTGTTATTTTGAAATAAAACTGCTCCAACTGCAAATTTTGAAGCATCTGTAGACAAAACCAATGGCTCATTTTCCTGATAATATGATAAAATAACTGGAGAAATAACCAGGTCTTTTAAATGCTCAAATACTTGTTGGTGGCTTTCATTCCATTCCCATACAATATCTTTTCTTAACAGAGTTCTTAATGACATTGTTTCTGCTGATAAATTTTGTATGTAAGTACCTAAATAATTTAACATACCTAAAAATCGTTGAAGATCTTTGACAGATTTTGGGGGTGGCATTTCACGTATTGCTTTGATTTTTGATTGATCTGGACTCATACCATTTTCGCTAAAAACTTGGCCAAAGTACTTCACTTGTCTTACACCAAACCGACATTTATCCTTATTCAATTTAAGGTTCACTTGTTTTACTCTATTTAAAACTTCTTGCAAGCGTTTATCGTGTTCTTCAATTGTTTTTCCCCAAACCAGAATGTCATCAATATAGACTATCACCTCCAAATCACTGAATAGTTCAGTGATTGTTCTATGAAATATTTCAGGTGCAACACTGAGACCAAACGGTAAACGCAAAAATTTGTATCTTCCAAAGGGTGTATTGAATGTACATAAAAGAGAAGATGGTTCGTCTAATTTAACCATCCAGAAACCATTACTTGCATCCAAAATAGAGAAAAATCGTGCACCTGATAATTTGGATTTTACTAATTCGATATCTGGTAGTGGATAGTGACATCTGAGTAATACTTCATTTAGATTTCTTGGATCTAAACAGATTCTAAGTGATTTATTTGGTTTTTCCACTAAAACTATTGAGCTAACCCATGCAGTAGGACCCCTTACTTTTTCAATAACATTTAAATTTTCCATGCGATTCAATTCATTTTTTAACCTATCATGCAATTTATAAGGAACTTTTCTTTGTGCATCAACAACTGGCATGCAATTTTCTTTTATATTTAAATGACAAATATAATCAAGACACCCTAAACCGGTAAATAAATCATTATAGTTTGCTAAAAAATTTGTTTTTGGAACACCAACTGCACAAATTCGTTTTACTAAACCAAGTCGAACACAGTCAGATAAACCTATAATCGTAGGACACAATTCGGAAATTATTACGAATTCAATGGTCTCGTATACTATCTTATTTTGACGTTTAAATCCACAAAGAAAATCACATTTTCCGACTACCGACAATTTCTGATTACCCAATGTTATTAAAGAAATATTAGGCTTCTTAAGATTTGTCTTTTTAACCGACCAAAATACTTTTTTAGACATGACATTTGCTTGTGCCCCAGTATCTAAATGACACTTTATGGGCACCTTGTCAATAACAATATTGATAGACCAATCCTCACCACTACAATTGCGTTTTTCATTTGTTTTACACATCCCTATGAAAAAACTATTACTGCTATCACTTTCACTTTCACTACAGTTGTTATTTTGATTTAATCCTATCGCTTTAATTGATTTAAATTTACACATTTTTGCATAATATAAATAAACCCAACATAGATCAGTCCTTTGTGCCATACTTTATCGAAAGCTTGTGCTATATCGAGAAATATAGTAGAGCATATCTTTTTTTCTTCAAATGCTTTTTCGATTTTATCTGTTATTCTATGCACCTGATCGATCGTGGAGTGTTCACTTCTAAAACCAAATTGATGGTTTGGGATTAGCGATTTTTCTTCGATTATTTTGTTCAGACGTTTAATCAACATCTTTTCGAACAACTTGGACAACATAGGTAGTATAGATATGGGGCGATATGAGGTGACTTCACTAGGCGGTTTGCCTGGTTTTGGTATCATAATCACCTCCGCGACTTTCCACATGCTAGGTAAGGTACATACCTTATCCTGAATGCAGCATTTATGATCTGTGCTAATTTCTTTAAGCCCTTTTTTGGGAATTGTTTTAGGATTTCCCCTGATATTAAATCAAATCCCGGGGCTTTTTTAGTACTGCTGCCCTTTTTTATTTCGTTGGCAATTTCTTTAGCCGTTACCGGTTGGATGTGTCTTTCCTCTTCGCATAATTCTTCGCTTTCTTGACAGTCTTTATCTTCATATGGTTGAAAGACGCCTTCAAGATATTCAGCAAATAAATTAGCTTTTTCTTGGTTGTTTTTTGCCCAGTTACCTTCACTGTTTTTAACTGGTGGAATGTGAGCAATTGGTCTTTTCATTTTTTTTTGTTGCCTTCCAGAGTGAGTACTCGGTACTAGCGTCATTTGTAAGATTGGTAAGGTATTTTTTGAGAGACTCATTTTTAAATTCTCTTATCGATCTTTTAAGCTGGTTGTTTAGATTATTCAGTATTGTTTTGTCTCTGGGCGTCCATCGGTATTTTTCCGGCCCGCTGTCCTAGGGTCAAAACAAGGGCCTGGCCCTCCAGGTTGGGGGTTGTGCTTTGGGTTAACTACCCATCCACGGAAAAAACTATTGTTACGAAGCAACTAATGGCCTCGGAGAGGACTGACATTATTGTTGACGACCATACTAACGAAAAAAATGCGGATATCTACCAGGCCCCAAAAAAAAACAGAAATACTGTGAAAAAAATTTAATGTCGAAAGACTGCAATAGCCAGAGACCGCCAAGACCTTCGCGCAACGCGGATCCCTTAACCTCTCGACTCACAACGTACCACCAACATCTTATGTCGAAGAACAATGGCAACGATGCCAACAAGCCATTAGATCAGCCGCAACTGATGTGCTAGGTTTCTCGCGGCCACCAGCAAGAAACCCCTGGTTTGATGAGGAATGCCGACAGATGCTCGCAGCCAAGAACGAGGCCTACAAGTCTTAGCTGCAGGTGAAGACGAGAGCTGCCATTGAGCTCTATAGGCAAAGAAGAAGGGAAGAACATCGGCTTTTCAGAAAGATGAAAAAAGAGTTAGAAAAGCGTGCGATCGAGGATATAGAGAGGTGCCACTTCAGGAACGATGTTCGCAAGTTTTACCAAAGTGTAAAACGTCAAAGTCAAGGATACAAGGCTCGAACAAAATCATGTCGAGATGGACAAGGAAATATTGTAGTTGAGACACAGTCGATGCTGAGGATATGGAAGAACCACTTCTGCAGACTGTTAAACGGCGATGACGAACAACATTTCGCTGTCAGGCAGAACGAACCATTTAATATTGGCAACGACAGCGAAAACTGCCAACCACCCGACCTAAGTGAAGTGAGGATAGCTATATCTAAACTCAGGCTTAATAAGGCCGCCGGAAATGACGGCCTTCCCGCTGAGCTTTATAAAGCTGGCGGAGATGACAGCATTTATAGAGACGAACTATACAGAGCCATGTCTTGTTTTGGTATACCGTCCAAACTCGTCCGTTTGTGTACGATGACGATGGAGGATTCTCGCTGCTCCATCAGGGTCGGAAACGACCTCACCGACACATTCGATACCAAAAAAGTATTTGGCAAGGCGATGCGCTGTCATGTGACTTCTTCAATTTGATTCTTGAGAGGATTGTGCAAAACTCCCGAGCCAACACCAGAGGCATAATTTTCCAAAAATCGGTGCAACTACTAGCATACGCCGACGATATTGACATCTTTGGTAGGGCTCAACGTGATGTCATAGCCACGTTTGCTAGTATATAGAAGGAAGCGGCAAAGATGGGTTTAGCAGTAAATGAGGGTGAGACAAAGTATATGCTGTCAACACGAAAGGACACACAACATCGACGAATTGAACAGAACGTCACCATTGACAGATATAACTTTGAGGTAGTACGGGACTTTGTCTACCTCGGCTCCGCTATTAACTCTGACAACAACATCTCGTCAGAAATCAAACGAAGAATTACTCTTGCTAATCGCTGTTTCTTCGGGCTAAGAAGGCAATTTAGTAGTAAAGCCCTCACTCGAACTACTAAGGAGATCCTATATGAGACCCTGATCATCCCAGTCCTGCTCTACGGCGCTGAAGCATGGACCGTATCAAAAGCGGATGAAGAAATCCTTGGTCGATTCGAGAGAAAAATTCTTCAGAAAATCTTCGGTCCCGTTTGCGTTGACGGGCTATGGAGACGAAGATTCAACCACGAACTATACCCCTAGTCAAAAAACTCCGCATTGGACGTTTAAGATGGCTAGGACATATAGAAAGAATAGACACCAATACTCCGGCTCGCAGAGTCTTCGATTCCCAGCCAGACGTCGGACGCAGTAGAGGAAGACCTCGCCTTAAGTGGCGCGCACAAGTAGAAACCGACCTCAACCAACTTGGAGTACGCAACTGGAGGCAGTTAGCTAAGGACCGGGCTAATTGGAGAGGCATGTTGGTTGAGGCCCAGGTTCATCCCGGACTGTAGCGCCACTTAAGTAAGTAAGTAAGTTGCTACGTCTGGGAATATAACCCAAACCTTCTGCACGACAGTTCCATTGTTTCTGAATATTGTTTACACATGCTTATAATTAACACTTGACTTAGACTTACAAGAAAACCTGTCATTTTTATACATAAAATGCAATCGTGGATTTTGGTTATAATAACTATATTTTAAAAATGTCGAAGGACTTCAATAAACAAGAGTTGTTAGAGGCTTAAATTATTATTTGAATAACTGCTGGAACGTTTTTTTGGAACGATTTTTTACCCTATCCCATAAATCTCGCCGTAGGGTTTGCCAGAATGATGAAATTTGATGCATGATAATATATATGTTCATGCCAGTAAAAGTTCAGAAACGATTGACACATCTACTGGAGGTACGAATAAAGAGCTCAAAATGTGCAGCATACAAATTGCTGACATGCAGTCACATATAGACTGACGGCCAGACAGGGCTAGAACGTATCGTGATTTTTTGTTAAGATATATCATTTGGCCAAAGTAACATTCTTGTAACTTTGCTAAATTTGATGATCTTTCTTTTCATTGTTAAAGAGTTACGATAAGCGATAGATTGTGGGGCACTGCAATATAGCTAAAATAAACATGTAATTAACATTTGCAGTAAATATGCAAATATCCATTTATCAAAGCATTCATTGTGAAACAAAAAAAAGGATTTCCATGAATTGGTTGGTAATTTATTGATTTTCTTAACCCTCATAGAATTTTTTTTTCTCATTTTCTATTTTTGTCTTCAAAACAATTAAATAACATAAATATGCATGTATTTTTTCTCTGGAAATAGTAGCAAAAAAAACTATTTCATTTTCGTGTCCTTCCGAAACTTATTGAATCATTATTCGTGACTTGGAAGCACCCCCTATGTGAATATATAATTACCCTTTTTTATTTTTTCGTTTCTTTTACCGAATTCATCGAAACAACTTATCAATAAGGTTAACTAAATGAGTATGGTAACGTTGCTTGTAATGAATTGATTTTAATTTTAGATTAGGAAACCGCATACAAATTCATCGGACTGAGAGGGGTAAAAACACGTTGAAAAAAAAAACAAAAAAAAAAATAATAAAGGAGTTAGGACTATTCGTTAGACAACAGTAAGATTAGGAAACGTTTGGGGTCTGTATTTTATAACCAAGACTACTCATATACTCACATGATAATTTTTCGTGTCTGTTGCATGTTACATGCATATGATATTAAGTGTTTTTTTTTAAATATAATCAGTTTTTTTATATCAGAATAACGATATTTCTTTCTTTGTTCATTACATACCACCGCTTTACAAATCCAATTAGTTATTCCTCGATGTTTTCAGAGAAAATAAAATATTACTCCACAGCTATGTAATTAACAGTTTTATCTATTTTGTATATTAAAGTTGAAGTTTCGTAAATAAATTGGTCCCAAAACGTAAGATTTGAATTAAATGGATAGTACAATTTTTTTAAGTTGTAATTTCATTATTAAAACAGAAAGTATAAAGGCTAGAGGTATGTAAGTAATTCATTTCATAGAAACATAAATAGAAATTTTCCAAATCCATTTTCGATTACGGATTCCACGACTTTGGATAGATTACAGTAAGTTTAGTGTATGTTTCGGGGCCGAACTCCTAACTCAAAACAGTGTTCAAGACCTGGTCGTACTTGTGCTTCATAGAGAAGTAGAAGCTGGGCTGATGTAAAATGCCTCTTTGCTCTGAAAAGGTTACTTAATTTGGACTTTGCCTAATTGGCAATAGAGGTTACTTGTTGTTGATACATGATACATCTGACCTTATTGTAATGCCTAGCAGATGTATGGAATCTTTTGATATGAGGTCTGCATTCACCATTTCGATTTACGGAACTGTGGACTTGTTCTTTCTTGTAAATGTTGTATCTGAGTTTTCTTTGAGTCGAATTGAACTATGTTTTCCTCTTCCTATTGTATAATTTTTTGTAGGTCTTCGTTTATATAGCAGATTTGTTTTCTGCTGGTGTACAGGAATAGCGGTAATACACTTATCGTTTGAGTTAGTCGCTATTAGAGTACTAAGTATAATCTTTAAAACTAAAAATGTGATTATTAGCTGTCCTCAAAAGATTATTATCATGCAGCTGAAATAGAGTGGGTATGAGAATTGTTTGATGTACTCCAGTGGTTATAGTGAATCTATCTGAGGAAACGCCATCTACTATTACTTGTAAATAGATCTCTTTAAGAAAGTTGTCCATCCAGTCGCACAGTATTTGAGCAATTCCGTATGCAGTTAATTTGGCTAGCAAAGCCACGTGCCAAACGTCCATGTGGATTCTTAGAACCCCGAATGACAATTTTTACGATTAAAGAAGCCATCAAGGTAAATATGAGATCCATTGCCATTTTGATGTTCAATAGTCCATACAACAAAACCCTCTTAACAGGGAAGGATCAGTAGGCCTCATTTCTGTAGCAAGTATGCTATGTAGAAAGCTTCTTGGAATTTGTTATTCTTGTTCATGAAACCTCTTACGCCATGCTTCTATATATATGGATGGTGAATCGATATAGACATGCTGTATATCCGTACGACAATGATTTCTTAAGCCTTACATTTTGAACTAGGATATGAAAATACTTCGAAAATAATGTATTATACACAAGCGATCACTAGGATGAGGCTAAACATTTTGCAACCGATTGTCACTCTTTATGTCTGTTGGAAACGTTTACTACCTAGAGTTATACTTTAAAAGATGCGCCACTAGGATGAGCCCACATACAAAATCTTCGAAAGAATGAAAAAAATTGATAAAATGTGTTTGGTGGTTTTAAAACATTTATATTATAACGTTTTTTCTTGGAATAGAATCATTCATTTTTTGGGCATAGGCATCACGAATAGCTTCGATTAAAATAATCGCAGGTCTTTGAATCATTTTAACGGACGCCAACTTTTTGAGCGCGTTTTCCTTTTTGTTATCATATCACATAGCACATTTACAGACGGTTTTTGTCGAACAATACATTCATATTTGGAAAAATTAGATTTTTCTGTAAAAAAAAAAAAACGCGGATCTTTGTTATTTTTCCAAAGTAGTTTGATGTGCTGAGATAAATTAAACGCCACAATTAGGTCCTTGTGGTTCTATTGCTACATCCTTTAGTGGATATTATAGTCCACTTATTTCCTTCTACTTCAATGGATCATTCAACATTATGCAACCATCTCGATGCACTCAGAAACATGTAAGGAGTAGTAGATAAGTGTGATTTTGGAATGTTTGGCAAGGTTTCTAGTGATCAGTTCCTCAGGCGAAAGAGATTTGGACTGTGATTGAGTATGTGTGGTGTATCTTCGTGTGTCTCTTCGTCACCGCAGGTTCCATATATGTAGTCATTCTTGAAACTTGGATTAACCGTTTTAAGTGCCTGATCATGATATTTGACTTTTTCTTGTCAGTTCGTCGACGTATGACATCAATCTTCAGAACATATGGGGTGGATCGTTTCTTAACCACTTTACACTTCGAGCTCACTCTATGCAAATACCTCTAACTACTTTAAAGAATAGTAGTCCCTTATTATTCGTCCTTATAGAACTAAGTTTTAAATGTTTAAAAATATTTATAAAAAAATAGCCACCACCAAGCTCCTACCGCAGCTGCAATAGCTACTTCATGCAAATAAATACTAGAAAACATATAACGGGTGGTTTAATTTTAAGGGCCGATGTGGAATGTGAACCACACCTAAATGTCAAGTTTTTTTCTGCATTTCATTTGACATTTCTCAATTTCAGATTCTCATTTTGAACCATGGAAAGATACATAATCCAGGAACGCGTTAAAGTTGTTCAGGTTTATTATGAAAATGGGCGTTCAAAAAATCGTGCACTTCCTGATTTTTTCGGTCAATTTATTCGTCCAAATGTGCGTTCAATCGGAAAATCGTGCAAAAATTTGAGCAAACCGGGTATGTAGGAGATGTGAAAACAGCAGTGCGTGTGTACGAGCATGCACTGGTGTTTTCACATCTCCTTGTACTGCAGAAAATATCGCTGCTGTTCGCGATAGTGTGGCTGAAGAGCTGTCCACATCAACTCGTCGTCGTGCCCAACAATTGCACCTCACACTCGTCGTTGATGAACATTATGCATAGACTTGCATTTACACGCTTACAAGGTGCAATTGACTCAAGAACTAAAGCCTCTTGACCATTTCAAGCGTAGTCAATGGTCAGAATGGTGGCAAGAAATGGCAACAGTGGATGATCAATTTTCGAAGAAAATCATCTTCAGTGATGGGCACAATTTTACCTCAGTGGATTCGTCAATTCGCCACATTTGGGCTAATGATAATCCAAGAGTGATTGTCGAAAAATCAATGCACCCACAAAGAGTGGCTGTTTGGTGCGGTTTATGGGCTGGCGACATCATAGGGCCGTATTTTTTTCCAAAATGAGGCCGGTCAGGCAGTTACTGGGAATGGTGTTCGCTATCGTGAGATGATAACGAACTTTTTATGGTCCGAATTGGAAGATATGGATGTAGACGATATGTGGTTTCAACAGGACAATGCCACTTGCCACACATCTAACGAAACAACGGCTCTTTGCGCGACAAATTCAATGGCCGTGTTATCGCACGTGGTGGCGATGTCAATTGGCCACCAAGATCATGTGATTTGACACCGTTGTACTTCTTTCTTTGGGGTTATTTGAATGAAAAGGTGTAGGTACGTAGATAAGCCAGCAACAATTCAAGAGCTAAAGGATGAGATAATTTTGCACATTAACGGCATAGAACCTCAGCGTCAGCGAGGTCGCGGCGGCCATTTGGCCGATATTTTGTTCCATATACAATTGAACCGTACCAATATTATCATAATAAAAAGAAATGACAATAATTTTACTCAAAATCAAAATCGGCCCTTAAAATTTAACCACCCTTTACTATACCTATATAAGGTGTGTCTTACTATGGTACAAACAGAAACAATCTGGCTCTCACATCAGCCTTTTTTTGAAAAAGTTTGTTTAACATCATATATTCCTTGACCTTAAATATATTGCCATAAATTATAAGTTTGTCCCAAATTTTTGATATAAACTTAATGTTTTTGTCACCGGCCAGTAACCACTACCCCTATCACATACATCTTATGAAAAGGGTTCGTTCCTTTGTTTTTCTACTTCTCCGGTCAACACTTCATTAATCAGCAGCCAGATGAAACATGCAAACTTTTAGAAACATACACAAACAAATATACATCTTGCAGGAATCATGTTAAATTCCATAAACAACAGCCGGTACATGTGGTGTGTATGTAATTAATTTAAGATTTGAAATGGAAAAGGGAGAGCTATACGAATGTTGAATTTAGTTACGGTTCGAAAGTGTAATATACATACATATATGCTCTATTTTCATTCTCACATTTTCAAATATTTATGTACGGAGAGTTAAAATGAAAAGGATAAAATTTTTTGTTGTTTTTGAGAGTGGAATATTGGAAGATAAAGCATCGCAGTTAATAAGACTCTACTCTGTCTAATAAATAATAGATATTAAAAACTGTGGGGGTTGTAACCCACACAATCAAAGTAATAAATAAAAAGAATTACGATGAAAGTAATATATAAAAGTTTCTTTATTTCAAATCACAACTATAACGCCTCGTTACATAAAACCGAATCGAATGCGATTTTCCTAGCATGCACTTCCTTGCATTCTATTTGATAGCGCTTGCCACGACACCTGGTAGTGAGTTGGTGTATCAATGTTATTGCCATATCATTCCCTCCCAAGTGTCATACTTTGTTATGACGCGAAATGAACATTTTTTTTGGTATACGTACGAAGTTTGCGGTATGATTGCTGTTGTGGAATTTGCAGGTTCGCTTCTGGTTGAATGTTAGTGTTAGATGGTGATGGTGCTGCATTGAAATCTGTCCCGGCCGGATACGATTGGTGAATTGTTTCGTCTTCATGTGGGAGAAATGCTGGCTTCAATCTTTCCGTCGATACATTAATTTCTCTCCCGTTGACCGATATTTTGTATAATTGTGGTGTAATGCGATTTATAACCTGATGTGGGCCAGTGTATGGTGGTGTTAGTGACCGTCGGACACTGTCGTCCCGCAAGAAGATGTGTGTGCAGGAACAAAGGTCCTTATGTACGAAAGTATGTGGTTTGCAATGGTGAGCAGTGTGTATAGGTCTCAACTCACGCATGTTTCTTCGTAGGTGGTGTAGAAATATTTCGGTGTCGTCAGATACTGGTCCATCGATGAAGAGTTCGCCTGGTATACGAAGAGTGGTTCCATAAATCATCTCCGCACATGATGCTTGAAGATCGTCCTTAAAGCACGTTCGCAGTCCTAGCATGACAGTTGGCAATATGTCGACCCAGTCTGCTTTTCTTTCGTGGCACATTATTGCTGATTTAAGCGTTCGATGCCATCGCTCTACAAGGCCGTTCGCTGCAGGGTGGTACGGTGATGTTCTTATGCGCTCACAGCCCACCAGGCGCAGCAACCTGCCGAAGAACGCGGACTCAAATTGGGTGCCCTGGTCCGTCGTTATTCCTTTGGGGGCGCCGAAACGCGCAATCCAATTTGCGTAGAATGCGTCTGCTACTTCTTCTGCGGTTTGATTGACAAGGGGTACTGCTTCCGGCCATCTGGAAAATCGATCAATTATTGTTAAACAATACCTGAATCCTGATGAATTAGGTAGTGGGCCAACTAAGTCTAAATGAACTTGTTCGAAGCGGTTGTCGGGAACAGGTATCTTCTCTGGACGATTTCTGGTATGCCGATGGATTTTCGATCGTTGACACGCTATGCATGTCCGTGCCCACCGGTGAACGTCCTTCTGCATACAGGGCCAAACGTATTTTTCGGTGATTTGCTTGGCTGTTGCTCGACCACTTGGATGCGACGATTGATGAATGATATCGAATACTCTGCGTCGTAACGTTACTGGAACATACGGCCTGATGGTATTGGTTGACGTGTCGCAGTAGATGTGTTTGCCGTTGTCTGCAACAAGTTTCTGCCATTTTAAATTGGTGTTCTTGGACTGTAGCAAGGTTTTTAGTTGCTCGTCGTGGTCCTGCTCGTCAGCGATTTCATCCGGTGATATTTTTGATGGCATACTGATTAGTGCTATGCGTGACAGTGTGTCCGCTACCGTGTTGTATTCACCGCGAACGTGCACTATATCGGTAGAGAACTGAGCAATAAAGTCCAGTTGGTTGGAACGACGAGGTGGCATTTTCTCTGATCGTTGAGAAAAGGCGTAGATTAATGGTTTATGATCTGTTTTGATGGTGAAGTTGGTCCCTTCCAACATATGTCGAAATTTTTTTACAGCGCAGAAAATTGCCAGTAGCTCACGATCGTATGGGCAGTACGCCCGTTCAGTTGGGCTCAGACTTCGGCGGAAGAAAGCAAGTGGTAGGAGGCTATTCCCTTGCAGTTGCTCGAGGACTGCGCCTATGGCGTAATCCGATGCATCCGTGGTTAGGAACAGGGCTGCGTTTGGTTGGTAGTGTGCCAGTGTAGTTGCATCCGCCAGGCATTGCTTACATTTTTCGAAGGCGTCGTTGCTCTGTGTCGTCCATTGTATTTCCTTGTTTTCGCTTTTTGGCCCACATAGGTATTCATTTAGAGGGGCTTGAATGACAGCGATATCTCGAAGAAAACGTCGGTAGTAGTTCAGCATTCCGAGAAAGCGGCGTAGTTCTTTCACAGTTGTCGGTTGTTCTATACTGCGGATGGCTTCGACTTTGTCTTGAGGTGGTCTTGTTCCATCTTTGCTGATCCAGTAGCCTAAATACTCGATTTCATCAGCGCAGAACGTACATTTTGCCACATTGACGACTAATCCGTATTGCTGCAATCGGTCGAACACTATGGTGAGATGTTCTAGATGTTCTTCCTTACTTTCTGACGCTATGAAGATGTCATCCAAGTAGCATGAGGAGAAACTCTCCAGTCCTGACAGCACTCGGTCCATAAACCTCTGGAATGTCTGGGAAGCATTTTTCATACCAAATGTCATCACCATAAATTCAAAAAGGCCGAAGGGTGTAATTACAGCTGTCTTTGGAATATCTTCCTCCGCCATCGGTATTTGGTTATAGGCCCGGACAAGGTCGATTTTGGAAAAAATGTTCCGTCCTTTCATGATTGGCAACGCGTCATGAATGTGCCTCATCGGGTATCTGTCTGGTTGGGTGATTGCGTTTAGCCTGCGGTAGTCACCGCATGGTCTCCACGATCCGTCTTTTTTGGGTGCCAAATGCAATGGACTGGCCCATGGGCTGTCTGATGGGCGGCAGTATCCTTGCTCGATCATGAACTCGAATTCTTTGCGAGCAATTGAGAGCTTTTCGGGCGGAAGTCTTCGAGCGCGCTCTGCTACCGGTGGTCCTTTTGTAACGATGTAGTGACACACATTGTGACTTGTGTTTTTCTTGGCCAGAGATGGATTGGTCAAAGAAGGATAATTTTTGAACAGCTGATGGTACTGGGACTCCTCTGATATTGTGTGGATGCTGTCGTCAGTGCAGTTTTTTGTCGTCGCCTGTGTTGTAACTCGTGTTTTTCCATCGATGAGTCGCTTATTTTTGAGATCAACGAGTAGATTAAACTCCGTAAGGAAGTCTGCTCCGATGATGGGTCGAGATACGTTGGCAACTAGGAAACGCCATTTAAATTGTCGGCGTAAGCCAAAGTCGAGGTACATCAATTTGTCACCATATGTACATATAGGTGTACCATTGGCAGCATAGAGTTTGACATCAGAGGCTGGGTTGTGTTTGGCGAAAGCACGGGGAAGTACTGAAATGTCTGCGCCGGTATCGATGAGGAATGATGTTTTCAAAGAGCGATCGGTGATGTGTAGGCGGAGTTTTTG
Organism: Rhingia campestris; assembly: GCA_932526625.1. Taxonomy (NCBI): domain Eukaryota; kingdom Metazoa; phylum Arthropoda; class Insecta; order Diptera; family Syrphidae; genus Rhingia; species Rhingia campestris. The sequence continues at coordinate 141,323,243 of OW052182.1, read as the reverse complement.
TTGAGACTCGTTGCTATCCGCCTGGTAATGCAACGAGGGATTTAGTTTTCCGTTAATTTTGGGAAATGCTTGCAAGGGGCGTTGCATTTCCGCGCTCTTGCGCCAAATTTGGCATGGTAAAAACACACTGTTTCATCATCCGTATTTGCTGACGTCGTGGTATGTTGACGTTGGTGGCTGGATGTGCGAGATCGACTTCGTCGACGATTGTCGTTGCGATTCGACTCAAGGTTGGCCAGACGTTTCTCAATTGCACTTATTGTGGTGGTAGAGTTACTGCATTCATATTCTCGTGGTGGCGCGATTGTGGAGGTTGATGAAGCCGCTAGCTCCATGATGGAGTTCATCGATGGCTCCGTTACCTCGACGATCTTGTCAGCCACTTCGGCGAGTTTAGTTAAGTCGGTAATGGCGCTTGTAACTAAAACGGCTCGAACAGGTGCGTTTAAACGCTGCAACCACAGTGTTCGAAGAAACTCGTCCTGCACATTGTTACCTGCCAGAGTTCTCATACTGCGCAGAATTTGTGAGGGCTTTTGGTCGCCGAGCGCTGGGTCGGAAAGCAGCTTTTCTGTTCGTTTAAAGGCCGACTCTGTAAAGATATTAATAATTCGATCTTTGAGCGTTTGATACCTGTCTTGCGCTGGAGGTTTCTCTATGATGTCGCTAACTTGGTCAAGTGTTGGACAGTCGAGTTCGCTGACCAATTTGGTATACTTCGACGCGTCGCTGTGGATTCGATGCATTTGGAAGACAGATTCAAGGTGTGCGAACCATAGTCCTGGGCGATGTTTCCAAAGGGCAGGAACGCGCACCTGGGTGATATCTTCCACATTAAGATTCTTCGCAGCCACGGCTGCAGTAGGATCTTCGTCCTTTTTTTCGAGTTCGTCGTTTTTCATTCGGGGTCACCAATGTGGGGGTTGTAACCCACACAATCAAAGTAATAAATAAAAAGAATTACGATGAAAGTAATATATAAAAGTTTCTTTATTTCAAATCACAACTATAACGCCTCGTTACATAAAACCGAATCGAATGCGATTTTCCTAGCATGCACTTCCTTGCATTCTATTTGATAGCGCTTACCAACTCACTAATTTAACGCCCCATCTATCTGCCAAAACAATAACCAAAACTACGAGTTGGCATTGCATAAATTTTCTTCTTCCAATGTTTAAATATTCGGCAAATTCATTCTTTTTTAGTTTTCATTTTTGTTCTCGATTGTTTTTGTATGTTTTTTTGCAGAATTATTTAATTTATCATTTTCTATATATATGCGCTTTTTATACAACAGTGCGAAGTAAAGATTCGTGGTGTTGATCGATTATGCGCTACAGATACAGAACAGTCTCACGCGCATCGCCTCGGCGAAGTCCGCGTATCAACGCATGGTATCCATTGTGCCAGCTACATTGTCTAAAAGATTCCTGTGTAGGTACACGATGCCAGATGTTACAATCGAAATTGCATAGTCGTCATATCAAGCTGCAGCTGTCTAGACTTCAGTGTTCAATATGAACTATGAAAAACATGGTCCGGGAGATGCATCCATTTCTCCGACAGACCAAATGTATTTTCAATTGTTGCACTGGAAAGACAGCTCAACGCAAATCCAGTTGAGGAATAGTGCTAGTCAGTGTAACACATTTATGGCTTTTTCCATTGGTAAATCTGGATTTTGATCTAAAATGTTATCTTTTTGAGTGCCAATGGAACACGATTCCAGATTGATTTATTTTTTCCCTGTATTGTTGTAATTTCTTGTCTGTGAAGTCAGTGTCGGTGCAGATGTCAAGTTTCAAGGTAGGGTAGAGTCGCCCATTCTCGAACAGCTTACAGACTTTGAATAATGAATAGTCTGTAAAAAATGCTTAGAATAGCCCTAGAAATATAGTTTTGATTTTATTTTAAAGAAAAATTCAAATATTCTTAAACCTCATATAGTTTATGAATAATCATAATCAAAAAAATATGAAAACCAACCAATTTCCCCTATTTTCGAACACTTGTTTCCTAAAGCCGAACAACAGGTTCCCGCTTTCAAACACTTTAATCATACCTATATGTTTATCTAATATATTAATTTTAAACAGGTAGGTAGGTAGATGCAGTGCAATAACACCCGCGGAAATAAGCGTCATGGGTCTTAATTCCGAAAAAAAAGAGAAATAGCCCCTACAGGGGTTAATTACTTTTGCTTGTGGGGTTTGTTTCCTTTACATACAATCAACTTCGCACGCAACCCAAATCCAACAGTGAGCCCAAGCAGGGGGGAAGCATGCCCCTCCAAAGTATATTCAAGCTTTGCATACAGTCAAAGTCACAATTGCATGTATGCAAAGCGTGATCTCTTCTGGGTAGGCTCACTGTTGTATTTATGATGGGTGCGAAATTGGATGTATGCAAAGTTTGAGTACGAATTGCCAATTTCAAATGGCAATAACCCCTGCGGGTGTTAATGCTTTTTTTTGGCGGGGTTTAGTTCCATTTCGATAAGGAAATAAGCTCTGTGGGGGCTATTACCTTTTATTTTGGAATAAAGCCCCATGGGGCTTATTTCCGCAGGGGTTATTTTACTGCTCCAGGTGGGTAGGTAGGAGTTGGAAAGAATTTTGCAAAAGATGTGCATTGCTCCGGTTGTCCGAGTGGATGATGACTTCAAAAAGTAGAAGCAGAAAGCAAGATCTGCATATTGAGTTCTTGATATTTTCTTGAAATCATACTGACAAACCTCTGGCAGCCACTCCATCTTTAAATTTATGCTCGAACATATTCGGACAATATGTTTTTTCACCTCCATGAATAATCACAGAGATTTCAAAAGCAGAAGATACGAAAGTGAAGCTTTAAGTGGACCGGATAGGTACAAGGAAATTGTCGATTTCTTCTTTTCATCAACACAACTTCTGAAGTTGTCATTTGCATAAAAGCAAAGATTATGAATTCTATACAGATGACGCATTGAGAACAAAAAACAGAAACTTTTGCTCAGTAGCTTCATGGTACGGGCGGGCGGTGTGCATGAAAACACATGAAAAACAAGAACAAAAATATTATGGCGGGCTGTGCCAGCACGACCCGCCATGGAACAATTTTTCTTATATGGAGTGCGTCATCTGAATAGAATTCATAATCTTTGATTAAAGTCAACGGCCCGAACAGGTCCTAAAACAGGTCCCCTCCCGACATTCCAACATCACAATGAAGGAGACTTCCTGTTTAACACCGAATCTGAACTATTAGGGCGCTATTGTATCCAAATCCAAATCCAGATCTCTTTAGAAACCTAGCACAGTATACCCCAAATCTAACTGAGGATTGTTCTGATAATCGCAATTTTAGACTACAAGTTTGCTGTTATGCCAAGATAAGATATGGGTCTGTAAATTTATTCTGGAGATTTATCTAGTAATGGTATCATTGTGTAGTGGCCATTCTGTATTTTTTATGACTTTTGAACGAACCTAAGTCGAATGGCCGAGTTAGTTACAATTTGATAGCCTTAAAAATCAATGGGTAGAAGGTACAACAGAACAGTCCTGCGGATTAAGAAAACTCGCAAATGCCTTAAGTTTTATTACAGATTTTTCTAATGAGAGCTTGGGTGTTTGAAAGTATTTCTGAAAGATAACGCAAAAAATAAATTCTTATACAGCAGATAAGAGTAAAGTTGAAGCCCCTACTGTATTCAAATTTTCCTTTTGAGGATCACAAAGGAGTTCATGAGTTAAAAAAAACCTTTATAAGATGTTACTTTAATCGGTTAACAGCCTCGTCAAATCACAGACGATTATTGAGCGATTGCTCATGACGATGTTCGATTAGAAAACTCGGTAAAAATTAGGTTCCTTTTCTCGAACAGTCCAAAACCACTAGTTAACTTCAATTTAAATTTGCAAAACATCATGAAATATTACAAAAGAATGCACTAATATCATAAAAAATACAGTTAAAAGTACTAACCCGATAAATTTTGTTCTAAAAACAACTTTTCCCTAACGTACATTGAAACTTTTTTTTAAGAAAAACAGATCCACCACATTCATTGAAACCCATAAGCAAACTTATAATTTTTGTTGACATAAGATACATTAGTATGAATGTTATGCTTAAGGTAATTAGAAAAGCAATATGGTAAATTAACGATAATATAACGAATTTTGCTAAAAGTGTTCGAGAGCTGGGAATGTTCGGAAACAGGCGACTCTACTCTACACAGGTTTATTGTTTTTCATATAATTTATGTTTCACATTGAACTGCTACAGTTTTAATGATTAATAATACTTTTTGACTATACTTGCCAAGTCGCTAGGCATTCACACACAGTCGCCAGCCTCACGTGTGTTGCAGCCATCTCCGTATGGACAGCCGCCTACCACGCATTAGTTGCAAACAGCCGCGATTGCACCGCTACTTTCATCCACGTTTGAAACCCCTTCGACCACGCACTTAACAACAAGCATATGCGTACCACCGCAACGCAAAGAGTAAGGTGCAGGATATCCCTAGGTTTTTTGGGGATCCAGATGACTGGCCAATGTTTTATAACACGCCGCCTTAACAACACGAATTTAGAAAACAACAAATCTCATAAGGTGAATCTCATAAGGCGAATCGCAGGATGCAGTCAAATCTCTATTGATTCACCCGGATAATGCGGGAAGCACCACACCATTGATATGGTTGGGTGTTGTAGAACGAAGGTAGATTCTGATTGGCTTTAACTTGGCTCTCTGACTCTGACTACACATCAAATGTGCTTATTTTGTACCTCCAAGTGGTAACCATCGGGTACTGGTCTCATCCAACCGGATTTGGCTTGCTAAACGATAAGTGCGAGTGTTGATAACAAGACGTAAAACAGCAACACTATAATCACCCTGATCAGAATGGCGCGGAATGAATACCCGGTCTGCCGTCCCAGGCAACCTAGATGAGCTGGAATCTCAAGGGTAAGTCAGGGCTCTTGAACAGAGATGGTGGCGGATGAACCCGAAGGTCAACGGCAGCTCTCAATCCCGTAGTGGATACTGATGACCCCGTGTCCTGGGGGTTGTGCTTTGGGTTAACTAACCACCCATTGAAAAAACCATTGTTACGAAGTAACCAATAGCCTCGGAAAAGAATGATATTATTGTTAACGACCCTGCTAAACGAAAAAAGGGTTACAACATTCGTATCTGCACCTGGAATGTGAGAACATTAAACAGGAGAGGTGCAGGCGAACAACTAGCGGAAGCCCTAAACTGCTAAAAATCAGATATTACTGCCATCCAAGAACTACGATGGGATGCGCTGGGCAAAAAGAGGATGACAAACTATGACATCTACTATGGACCGTGTTATAGTGAGCAGAAACAGCGACTATTCGGATGCGGATTTGTTATTAGTGCCAGACTTATGCAAGAAGTCTTATGATTCCAAGAAATTAGCGAACGCATTGTAACAATCCGCATCAAGGCCAAATTCGCCAACAAAAGATGATAAAGGGTGTTTTTTTAAAGGTATACAACTTCGAATTGAAATAAAACACAAGAAAGTCGTTTTAATGTCCATCAATTTGGCTTTCTTGGATGGATAATGTTATTCCATTAATGTTTAAATATGATTTCGGGCATGTGGCTGCCGCGGCTGGTTCAAATAAAGCCAAGTCTAGAGGTCCAAATTTCATCAATTTTTTGAGCATGTGGGGCCGTATGTCGGCAATAACGCCACGAATGTTGGCTTCCAAGTCCCCTAAAGTTTCTGGTTTGGCGGCGTAGGCGAGTGACTTCACATATCCCAAATGAAAATAATCTAATGGTGGCAAATCACACGATCTTGGTGGCCAATTGACAGGTCCATTCCGCAAAATTATGCTCTCATCGAATGTTTTCTTCAATAAATCGATTGTGACGTGCGCTGTGTGGCATGTAGCGCCGTGTTGTTGGAACCACATCTCATCCACATTCATGCCATCCAATTTGGGAACAAAATAGTCGGTTATCATGGCTCTATACCGGTCTCCATGAACTGTAACTGACTCTCCAGCATCATTTCGGAAGAAGTATGGTCCAATGCCTCCACCAGCCCATAGTCTGTGTTTGTGGATGTAAAGGCGTCTCAAGGGTCTCATGTGGATTCTCTTCAATCTTGCTTGTTGGCGTAGCCATTCAACCAAAAATGAGCCTCATCACTGAACAAATTTTGCGATGAAAATCAGCATCGAAATCAATCTCATTTTCGGTCCATACACCAAAATCACGACGCATTGCATGGTCTCGCGGCTTTAATTCTTGCAAAAGCTGGATCTTGTAAGGTCGTTAGCCAAGATCTTTGCGCAAAATCTTCCATAAAGTTGGTGGACAAAGCCCCAATTGCTATGCACGATGGCGAATCGATTCAATCGGGTCGTCTTCAACACTTTGCTCTACAGCGGCAATTGTTTCTTCGGTGCGCACTGTTCGACGTCTCTGCGGATGCGTATTATCACGTAGAGTAAACTATAAACTAAAGCTATAAATTGCGGAAAAAACAGGAACTCTCAAAGGAAAGTTACCTGCCAAACATATTATATACTCGTGATAAAAAAGTTGCTGGATAAGTCGAATACTTAGTTGCAATAGAAATACAAAATGGGTGGTGGTTTTAGTGAGTAAAAATCTCACACTACTTTGGGCACGTGCTCATCGTGTCTATGAAGATTTTCACCAGCCCACGGAAAAAAAAAACGTAGAGTAAACGTAGTGCGATAACGATCCATGGTTAACCGAATTAATTACTCTGATGGACGATTATGTCGACCATAAAATGGACGCAGCTTGCGGTTAACTTCGCGAACTGAACCATTATTTTCGAAATAAATTTGCACGATTTGCAAGCGTTATTCATTTGTCAACATGTTCATGTTTAAATGGCAAACCAAAGTGAACATAAATGACATTAGAGTTGCCCGATTTGACCACAAAATGTCAGTTTTATCTCTATTTAAAAAACCAAACCCAAAAAAAAAAAACAACCGTTATAACTAAGGATTCCTTCTTCGAGCTCATTGACGAAACCTATAAGCGACTACCAAAGTTGGGAGATTTTAACGCAAAGGTTGTAAGAGAAGACATCTTTAGCAGTACTGTCGGAAAATATAGCCTACACGACAACACGTCTGGTAACGGACTTAGGCTAATTGACTTCGCTACGGAACGAAATGCCACTATAGCCAGTACACGGTGTCCTCACCCCGATATCCATAAGGGGACATGGCGGTCTCCTGTTCAACGAACAGTCAACCAAATTGGATGTTGGATTGGATTTTGGATGTTCGAACATTCCGACGGGCTAACATCGACTCGGACCACTACCTTGTTGTAGCCAAGGTAAGGATGCGGATATCCACCACGCCACAAAAAACCAGAAATACTGTGAAAAAATTTAATGTCGAAAGACTGTAATCGCAAGAGACCGTCAAGACCTTCGCGCAACGCATATCCCTTAACCTCTCGATTCAAACCTCACCACCAGCATCTTTTGTCGACAATGGCAACGATGATCAGCCGCAACTGATGTGCTAGGTTTCTCGCGGCCACCAGCAAGAAACCCCTGGTTTGATGAGGAATGCCGACAATGCCATCAATGCCACCAACTCATAAGCCAAATCTGGTTGGATGAAAGTATGACTGATGAATGGAACCTCAGCATCGTTTGACAGATCCACAAAAAGGATACACTCTGATCTGAGCCAACTACAGAGGCATAAGTCTCCTCAACATCTCCTACAAGATCCTATCTGCCATAATATGTGAACGCCTGAAACCGTTTACCAACGACCTGATCGCCCCTTATCAGGCCAGGAAAGTCCACAACCGATCAAATGTTCACACTTCGGCAGATCCTGGAAAAAGCCCATGAAGTCCATATCGATAGTCACCACCGATTTATCGCTTTCAAAGCCGCGTACGACAGCATTTATGGAGACGAACTACAGAGCCATGTCTAGTTTTGGTATACCGCCCAAACTCGTCCATTTGTGTAGGATGACGATGGAGAATTCTCGCTGCTCCATCGGTGTCGGAAACGACCTCACCGACACATTCGATACCAAAAAGGGATTTAGGCAAGGCGATGCGCTGTCATGTGACTTCTTTAATTTCATTCTTGAGAGGATTGTGCAAAACTCCCGAGCCAACATCAGAGGCACAATTTTCAAAAATCGGTGCAACTACTAGCATACGCCGACGATATTGACATAATTGGTAGGACTCAACGTGATGTCATACCCACGTTTGCTAGTATAGAGAAGTAAGCGGCAAAAATGGGTTTAGCAGTAAAAGAGGGTAAGACTTAGAATACGCTGTCAACACGAAAGGACACACAATATCGACAAATTTGACAGAACGTCACCATTGACATATATAACTTTTACGGGACTTTGTCTACCTCGGCTCCGCTATTAACTCTGACAACAACATCTCGGCAGAAATCAAACGAAGAATTAGTCTTTCTAACCGCTGTTTCTTCGGGCTAAGAAGGCAATTGATTAATAAAGCCCTCACTCGAACTACTAAGGAGACCCTATATAAGGCCCTGATCATCCCAATCCTGCTTTACGGCACTGAAGCATGGACCGTATCTTCGTTCCCGCTTGCGTTGACGGGCTATGGAGACGAAGATTTAACCACGAACTATACGAGCTTTTCAGCGACATACCTCTGGTGAAAAAACTCAAAATGGACGCCAATACTCCGGCTAGCAGAGTCTTCGATTGCCAGCCAGACGTCGGACGCATTAGAGCAAGACCTCGCCTTAAGTGGCTCGCACAAGTAGAAACCGACCTCAACCAACTTGGGGTGCGCAACTGGAGGCAGTTAGCTAAGGACATGGAGAGGTATGTTGATTGAGACCCAGGTTCATTCCGGACTGTAGCGCCACTTTATTAAACTTAACTAAACCATACCAATGTGGAATTACGCCACCTGAGTCAATTTGATATACTAAGTTAGGTAATGGAATGGGCGAAATGCGCAATGATAATTCACCCATACTCAACGATCGTCCACTTCAGCTATTAGCTCTCACACGTAGCCAAGTTAGTTTGTTCGGTGCAAGAAAACGATGACAAGTTGCCTACCGGAGTTATACACTGCGGGATTCAATGTATGCGATGATGATACTATGGTTAAGCAACATCGGACAGTTAAGCAACATCGTCTCTGCTTAGCATGTCTCATGTGAGCACATACTACTCGGATTTGCAGTAGAAAACATATGAGAAGGCTACAATCCGCTGTGCGGATCGTTTAACACCATATCCCATCCCATCCTTAAAATTAATGTCCCCAAAATGTATGCTTTATATATATGAAATAAAGAAAATGACAACATATGGTTCAGACACAACATATTGTTCAGACAGTTTATCAAAATCTTTTATGGTTCGACAAAAAACAACGCAGTTCTTCTGCATATACTACGGAGTAGGGTATACAAATGGTTTTTGTAAGAAGACGCCCCTAAAAAGTGGCCTTGGGTTAAAACGGGATCTAAGAACGAAATGTTTATTTTATCATTACCAATGGTTCTGCATCAGAAGTTTATTCAAATATTTTAAAAATGTACCGAAATACGTTTTTTACTGAAAACACCTCCAAAAAGTGGGCGAGGCAAAAACCTTTATATAAACAAAATAAAGATATTTCTGATTGTCTAAATATGTTGCTCAGATACTTTTTTAAAATTTCTACGGATTGGCCAAAAACTACGCTTTTCTAAAAAGGTGGCATGGAAGTGGGCGGATTTCAAAAAAAAGAGCACCTGTACCAAATTTCATCATTCTAGCTCAAAATGTAAGGCCCAAAAACTGGTGACGTACGAACGGACGCTCGGACGGACAGACATGGCTAAATCGACTCAGCTAGCGATTCTGAGCCGATCCATACACTTTGAGGTATATCTAGCTAAATTATTACTCTATGATACAAACTATGTAACAAAACTAACATAGAGCAAGTAACGGGTCCGCCATCTAACGTTTTTTTCTCAACTAGTGCTTATTTCGTGAATGGTAACACTTAGCTCATGTCTGATTTGACAGATAATAATAAAGCCAAAAACAGTTCGTACACCCGAGAATATTGCTGCTGTGGCAGAAAGTGTGCGTGAATCGCCATCAACATCAATTCACCATCGTTCTCAAAAATTGAACATTTCGGAGACATCATTGAGACGAATTTTGCATAAAGACCTTAGTATGACGCCATACAAAGTCCAATTGGTTCAGGAGTTGAAGCCAACTGACCATCCAATGCGTGGGCCTGCGATCGACTTAGAGAAGATGCCGATTTTGCCAAAAAAAATCATCTTTTCATATGAAGCTCATTTTAATCTTGGCGGGTATGTAAACAAGCAAAATTGTCGCAAACGAGTCACTGTTTGGTGCGGATTTTGGTCCAGAGGCATAATTGGGCAATTTTTCTTCGAAAATGAGCAACGAGTGGCCGTTACAGTCAATGGCGATCGTTATCGGGCCATGTTGAACGAATTTTTGTTCACAAAAATTGAAGAGGAGGATATTGGTAACATTTGGTTTCAACAGGACGGCGCTACGTGTCACACAGCCGAAGCTACACTCGATGTTTTGCGCCCTGTTTTTGAAGATCGGATTATCAGCCGCAGGGCTGATGTCGTTTTCACGCCGACAACCCAGAGACAATTGACGCTTTAAAGGACAATATTCGTGAAGCCATTGGTGAAATACAGTTGCTCACATTCGATAATGTGCTTAAAAATTGGACCGATCGTGTAGGCTACTGCATGGCAAGCCGAGGCAGCCATTTGAATGAAATTATCTTCTATCATTAACCGGAAGGTTTGTACTTTCAAATAAAAAAGAAATTTGAGAAAATATTCCGTAGTTTTTTTTTATAGCATTTTCAAAAAAAAAAGTTATTTGACGGACCCTTTATTTTCGTAAAAATCTCAACCAACATGCCTCCGATTAGCCCGGTACTTAAATAACTGAATCCAGAAGCGAACTTCAAGTTGGTTGCAGTCGGTTTGCAGTTATCCGCGAATCACATAGCTAGGTCTTCATCTACTTCGTCCGACGTAGATACGTTTGGCTGGGAGTGGAAGGCTCTACATGTTCTAGCGATCTTAAATATCGAACGCGGAGTTTTATGACCAGGTCTATGTCGCTTTACACCTCGTAAAGTTCTTAGTTGAATCTTCGTCTCCATAGCCCGACAACGCAAACTTTGCCTTACAGTTTACAGTAAAACCCATTTTTGCCGCTTCCTTCTCCTTATTAGACAACGTGGCAGTTACGTCACGTTGAGTTTTACCAATGATGTTAATATCGGCTGTAAATACTAGTGTGGCTGCGTAGTGTCTTGGAAGTATCTATTAAATTGAAGCTAGATCTCCAGGTTGGAGGTTGTGCTTTTGGTTTACTTATCAACCATGGAAAAAAGCTATTATCTGAAAGGGCTGATTACAGTGTTGACGACCGTGCTAAACAAAACAAGGAAAACGACATTCGTATCTGCACCTGGAATGTGAGAACATTACACAGAAGAAGTGCAGCCGAACTAGCGGAAGCCGTTCTATTTTGTTAAAGATATTACTGTCATTCAGGAAATACGATGGGATATGCCAGCCGAAAAGAGGATTAAAAACTGTAGACAAGAAGTCTTATGCTTTGTAGACATACGCGAAAGCATCGTAACAAAGAACCGTATCAAGGCCAAATTCCACAACATTAGCTTTGAGATAACATTGCGAGGAATTGTTTCCATATGCTCCTAGTATTAAAACCAATGTATAAGGCTGTGACAGGGATACAAGGCACCAACAAAATCCTGTGGAGATTAACAAAGAAAAATAGTAGTTGAGACACAGTCGGTGCTAATATGGAAGAACCACTTCTGCAAATTGTTGAACTGGGATGACGAATAATCTCTTGCGGTCAGAAAGGATGAACCATTCAGTATTGGCGACGCCAACGACAACTACCGGCCACGCACTACCTATTCATCGACTTCAAAGCCACATGACACCATTTATAGAGACGAACTAAATAGAGCCATTGTTAGTTTTGGTATGCCTTCAAATATCGTCCGTTTGTACACGTGTTCTTCCTCTACTGCGTCCGACATCTGGCTGGGAATCGAAGACTCTGCGAGCCGGAGTATTGGTGTCTATTCTTTCTACATGTCCTAGCCATCTTAAACGTCCAATGCGGAGTTTTTTGACTAGGGGTATGTCGCTGTACAGCTCGTATAGTTCGTGGTGTAATCTTCGTCTCCATAGCCCGTCAACGCAAACGGGACCGACGATTTTCCGAAGAATTTTTCTCTCGAATCGACCAAGGATTTCTTCATCCGCTTTTGATACGGTCCATGCTTCAACGCCGTAGAACAGGACTGGGATGATCAGGGTCTTATATAGGATCTCCTTAGTAGTTCGAGTGAGGGCTTTACTAAATACTAAATTGCCTTCTTAGCCCGAAGAAACAGCGATTGGCAAGAGTAATTCTTCTTTTGATTTCTGACGAGATATTGTTGTCAGAGTTAATAGCGGAGCCGAGGTAGACAAAGTCCCGTACTATCTCAAAGTTATATCAACCACACTGATAGGCGTTCACATATTACGGCAGATAGGATCTTGTAGGCGATGTTGAGTAGACTTATGCCTCTGTAGTTGGCGCAGTTCAGAGGGTCTCCTTTTTTGTGGATCGGGCAAACGATGCTGATGTTCCTTTATTCAGGTATGCTTTCAACCGACCAGATTTGGCTTCTGCTGCTTACCAAGTCATCTCCGCCAGCTTTATAAAGCTCAGCGGGAAGACCGTCATTTCCGATGGCCATATTAAGCTTAAGTTTAGATAGAGCTATCCTCACTTCACTTAGGTCGGGTGGTTGGCAGTTTTCGCTGACGTTGCCAATATTAAATGGTTCGTTCTGCCTGATAGCGGAATGTTGTTCGTCATCGCCGTTTAACAGTCTGCAGAAGTGGTTCTTCCATATCCTCAGCATCGACTGTGTCTCAACTACGATATTTCCTTGTTCATCTCGACAGGATTCTGTTCGAGCCTTGTATCCTTAGCTTTGACGTTTTTCACTTTGGTAAAACTTGCGAACATCGTTCCTGGAGTGGCACCTCTCTATATCTTCGATCGCGCGCTTTTCTTGCTCTTTTTTCTTCTTTCTGAAAAGCCGATGTTCTTCCCTTCTTTTTTGCCTATAGAGCTCAATGGCAGCCCTCGTCTTCACCTGCAGCTTACGCTTAGCCTTGTAGGCCTCGTTCTTGGCTGCGAGCATCTGTCGGCATTCCTCATCAAACCAGGGGTTTCTTGCTAATGGCTTGTTGGCATCGTTGCCATTGTTCTTCTACATTAGATACTGGTGGTGTGTTGTGAGTCGAAAGGATAAGGGATACGCGTTGCGCGAAGGTCTTGGCGGTCACTGGCGATTGCAGTCTTTCGACATTAAATTTTTTCACATTTTTTTTTTGTGGCGTGGTGGATATCCGCATCCTTACCGAGTCGATGTTAGCCCCTCGGAATGTTCGGACATCCAGAATACTGGATGTGTGCGTCTTGTCTGTCGCAATGTGATCAATTTGGTTGACTGTTCGTTGATCTGGAGACCGCCATGTCCCCTTATGGATATCGAGGTGAGCAAACCGTGTGCTGGCTATAGTGGCATTTTGTTCCGTAGCGAAGTCAATTCGCCTAAGTCCGTTACCAGACGTGTTGTCGTGTAGGCTATATTTTTCGACAGTACTGCTAAAGATGTCTTCTCTTTCTACCTTTGCGTTAAAATCTCCCAGCACGATTTTAACATCGTACTTTGGTAGTCGCTCATAGGTTTTGTCGAGGAGCTCGTAGAAGCAATCCTTAGTTATATCATCTTTTTCCTCCGTCGGAGCATGAGTGATAGACTCGGATGAGGTAAATATGTGTCACGAGAAAAACTACCACAGCATTATAGTGCATATTTCAACAGAAAGAGTTATTCGCACTCGAACAAAACATTTCAACATCTGGGACGATGTCAACTTTTATAGAAGATTCCTTATGTCCAAAGGTTAAGCCCTTCGTGTATTGAAGAAAATTCGCCATAATATTAAGCATGTGACAACTTGCTAAATATTAGAAAGTTTTTAAATTTATAGTTCGTCAAATGCATCCTTTTCTTTTGTTTAGGAATATTACTACATATCCAGAATGTATGCTTCTATTGGCATTGATATTCTATGCAATTGGAGGGATGCTGATATCGACTGGAGACATTAGTGGTATTTCTGTTTTATCAGCATACACAAATATAAAAAATAGCGTCACACTATACAGCATTATTGCGAAGTCGGTAAATTAAATTTACTTCAACAGTCGAGGATATAAAGAAAAAATAATGCGGAATTTTGTGGAATTGCTCATTTTCCAGCATACTAGCAGTTTTAGATTCCACACACATTCGGATACAGTCATCAAATTTGGATATTAAAAACTCTGCGGTGTTTTTAATCTTATCTTTTAACCTTAAGGCAGGTTGAATTTTTTTCCCCGTGGCTGATGGAAATCTTCTTAGACACGATGAGCACGTGCCCAAAGTAGTGTGAGATTTTTACTTACTAAAACCACCACCCATTTTGTATTTCTATTGCAACTAAGTATTCGACTTATCTAGCAATTTTTTTTTCACGAGTTCCTGCTTTTTCCGCAATTTATAGCGCGGTTAGTTATTATCGGGCCAAAGCTTTCTCAATTAAATCTATAATTCGATGTACTTGGTCCACCGTTGAATGTTTACTTCTAAACCCAAATTGATGGTCAGGTAAAATACGTTTCTGGTCAATTATGGAGTGTAAGCGACCGAGTAATATCCGTTCAAAAACTTTTGAAATGATTAGAAGAAGTGAAATAGGCCTGTAAGATTTTATTTCATTCGGTGATTTTCTTGGTTTTAGGACCATAATCACTTCCGCGACTTTCCACTGCCTTGGTATGTATTCTAATCTGATTGCCGCATTTATAATAAAAAAGAAGCTTAGTTAATGCTTTCCGAGGCAACATTTTAAGAAGTTCTCCTGTAATCAGGTCATAACCCGGAGCTTTTTTAGGCTTTAGTTTCTATATTTCCCGTTTAAGCTCGGCAATACTTGCATATCTTACTATATTATTATCGGTTGTACTCTCGAATATATTAATGTTTTCATTTTGCGCAGGACCATCAAATGGCTTAAATGTTTCCTCAAGATGTGAGGCAAAAACATCGGCTTTTTCCTTATCGCTTTTTGACCAAACGTCTTGAGTTACCCTAATTGGGGGCACAGCGCTTTTTTTCCGTTTTATGATTCTAATTGCTTTCCAGAGCAAATAATTCGATTCCTTTCCAGCGGTTAGGCTTTGCAGATAAGTTTCTACTGCATGGTTTTTAACATTTTTAATCGAATTTGATAGCCAATTACTCAACCGTTCCATCCTTTACGAGCTATTCTTTTTTGTCTTACTTAATCTTGTATTTCTCGAGGGTACTTAATTTTACTATAGCTCACTATTTTGTTTTATTTTAAGGGGGTTCTAAGCGATACACCCAGTCGAATTTCAATATCGTTTTTGAAACCTTCCCAGTTGGTTTGTCCGTTTGTCAATCTGGGTAGTTCTTCATTTATAATCAGTGACTCGCTCGTTGTTAAAATGCCTGCAGAATGATCAGAGGAAAGATCAAAGCATTCTTCAACTTTGATCCGATTGGACGGCAGACTTTTTAAGTAAGTTGGTTTTCCCGTAGAATGAAATTCGGTATTGTACTTTCTACCTACATCATAAAGCATCCTAGCTTTCTGTGATATGCATCTAGATCCCCAGAATGTATGTTTTGCATTAAAGTCCCCTCCGATGAGAAAACGTTGTCCAAGGGAATTAAGCAAGTTTTCAATGGCAGGTTGAATGAAAAAATATTCAGGAACCGAAAGGTATTTTTTTCCTACAGTGTTCAAACGCTAGGTGACAGAGACTTACACATAATGGACATAGTTGCTAGCTGGCCGGGATCATCAAAATGTTTAACTACTCTAGAATAAGAGCACGATTTGAAAGCGGTGAATTCAGATATAACTTCATAGTTGCTGATGGCAGAAATCAATGCAAGAGCTATAACATGGCACCTTTAAGAAGTTGCAATTTACCACAAGAGAACAACCACAAGCTACAAAAAATCGCTAATTCAAACATGTAGTTGCGTTGAACGATCCTACGGGGTATGGAAAATATTCCCTGTCCTTTCAACAGATCTTAAACTGCAAAATCGAACGGTGCAGAGTAGCAACAGTAGTGCAACAGCACAGTTGAATTCTTTTTCTACTTGCAACCATGCAGCGGCTTTTTCCTTTGCATACACCTTTATCTGTGCTTTTAATCCAACTACTTTACTACGATTTCAAATGACTCTCAATCCATGGCTAAGTTAAACGACCCTTACATTTTGAGTGTGAAAACGAAATTTTCTCAAGTGAAGTTTTTTATATTCGATCCTGTGCTTAGCTAAACCCACACTTAGCTCGCACTGTCAAAACGGGGATTACTGTTTTAGCAGCATAAGCTCAGAGTGTCAGAATGTTTTCCTCTACATTTTGTCTTTTGAAAGTTTTGAGCTAAGCGCAATAACTAAGAGGCGCATTAAAAAATATCGTCTTCTTTTTTGTTAACATTGTTTTGAGTACTTTTTTTATTTACCCATCCTTAGTCTAAATAAACTTACCCTGTTGTATGTTTGGAAATATTTAAAATAACCTGGAAATACTGTTTCGACACGTGTGTTTTATTTGAAAAGTAGAAAAAAAAAAGAAAATGACCATTTAAATTTAAAGACACAGTCTTTCCATAATAACTCTATTGAATGTTAAACCTAGATGTCGTTTTATGTTTATATATATCAGTGATTTATGGGGAATTGATATAACATAAAGGTTAAGATAAAATAGAGAAATTTAGATACATTTATTTAATAACAGATGAATAAGATATATTTATATTCACCAACAATAAATACTTATGAGAAGGCTACAATCCGCTGTGCGGTCGTTTAATACACTATCCCATCCCATCCTTAAAATGTATATCCCCGAAATGTGGTCTTTATGTCGATGAAATATAGAAAATGACTTTGTCACAACATAATGTTCAGACAGTTTATCGAAATCTATTATTGTTCGACCAGCAACAACGCTTTTCTACTGCATATGCTATGGGGTGAGGTACCCAAATGATTTTTGTAGAAAAACGCCAAAAAAATATTTATATTATCAAAACCAATGATAATATGATCAAACGTTTTTTTTTTCAAATATTTTAAAAATGTACCGAAAAACGTTTTTTCCTGAAAACGACCCCAAAAGGTGGACATGGCAAAAAACTTAATATAGACGAAATATAGATATTGAAAATGTCTAAATATTCTGTTCAGACGCTTTTTCAAAGTTCTTTAAGGTTTGACCAAAAACTACGTTTGTCTAAAAAGAGGGCGTGCTAGTGGGCGGATTTCAAAAATGTTTACACTTTTTCTGCTGGGAGCAACAAAGAGCATGTATACCAAATTTCATCATTCTAGTCCAAAATTTAAGGCCCAAAAACTGGTATGGACGGATGGACAGACATGGCTAAATCGACTCAGCTAGGGATTCTGAGCCGACCCATATACTTTGATGTATATCTATCGAAATCATTTCTCTATGTTACAAACTATGAATCACAACTATTATACCCCTATGGGATAGGGTATAAATAGGATATTGTCTTTTGATTCGATTCCGATTTACAAAACACTTGCCTTTCAAAAATTTCCATTCTGTGTTAAGAGGTGAATCTTATTTTTAGAATTTAATATAATAATAATATGTATAACCCTCTAAGACAGCCTATACCACACTGTACGTTTGAATTTTTTACAAACAAATTTTAATCTAAATAATACCGCACGACTTACCCTTCACACCAATTCGGTACAGAACTGAGTGACAAATCACTTGCAAAAGTTTTAAGTTCATCGCCAGCAAAAGTTCCATGGTAACTCACACCAAAAAGGTATCACGTTACTTGGGCAACATTACCATATGTGACGTGACAAGAAATCCTTATTTATATATGGCAAATAATTAACAAATTGTATCCCTTAAGGTATTTCCTACTCGTATCGGTATCGAACACCAAGTGTCGTACCCACATCACTGCGACCAAATTCCCTCAACTTTAACCGACTGACCCCTTGAGAGAAAAACCCATGCCCATTACCTTTCTAACTTTCAAATGTCTAGTCATTGACCGTGGTTAGATTGTTTTAGTTGGAGAAGCTGATAACGTCTCCATACGGGATAGTTTTAAGTAGAAAGGTCGAAAATGTGAGAAACCGATCCTGGTGTCCTTAATGTGTTGTTAACCATAGCTCAGCATTTGACTTTAATATTCGTAAGGTTTGAGAGTGTTTTTTGGGTAGCCATTCACACAATCACACTTATTGGTGATAAAAGCATTGACCGCAAAAGGACTCTAAAGGGGTAAGTATGGCCTCTCGTTTAACTGAAGGACTTTAAATTATTCAGCAATTGACAAATGACCACATTGCCAACGAATGTCTCTCATATTGATTTTGTTTAATTTCTTCTTGGTCGTCCCGTTAAAGGATATCGTATGGGGCTTGTTTGGTTGCTAACAGGATTAATATGATTTTCAAGGAATATCCTTTGTTGTAGTAGTAATTTATGTCCCTTTTCTGACATGTTGGATTTTACGTCCGTAAGTGAAAACGGGTCTGTTGTGTGTTTTATTATTTAAAAAATTAATTGGTAAAAAGGGTAGAACATTTCCTCTAAGAAAGCATAATATATTTTGAAGGTGGTAGTTAAAGCAAGATTAACAGATTAACAATCATAATGAGAGTTGGACTTTTATTTACCACTTGAGACTTACTTATATGAAAATATAGCCAATATTTTAATTCAAGATCAGCTCCCACAGCCTTCATGTTTTGAGTCTTGAGGAACTCGGTTCAGTGGCCGATCGTCCTGGAAGAGGTGGAAGCAGTGCGGAAGAGTATTACAAATGATCCATCAGTCTGAACTCGCCATCGTTCGGGCCAATTGAGCATGTACATGTTGTTCGTCATCGCCGTTTAACAGTCTGCAAAACTGATTCTTCCATATCCTCAGCATCGACTGTGTCTCAACTACGATTTTTCCTTGTTCATCTCGGTAGGATTCTGTTCGAGCATTGTATCCTTGGTTTTGACGTTTTACACTTTCATATAAAACTTGCAAACATCGTTCCTGGAGTGACACTTCCCTATATCTTCGATCACGCGCTTTTTTTTTGCTCTTTTTTCTTCTTTCTGAAAATCCGGCATTCTTTTCTTTTTCTTTGCCTATAAAGCTCAATGGCAGCTCTCGTCTTCACCTGCAGCTCAGTCTTGTAGGCCTCGTTCTTGGCTGCCAGCATATGTCGGCATTCCTCAAACCAGGGGTTTCTTGCTGCTGGGCGCGAATGGCTTATTGGCATCGTTGCCATTGTTCTTCGACATTCGTTGCTGGAGGTATGGTGTTAATCAAGAGTTAAAAGGAGACGTGTTGCGGGAAGACCTTAGCGGTCTCTCGCGGTTGCACTCTTTTAACATTAAATTTTTTTACAGTATTTCTGGTTTGATGTGGCCTGATGGATATCCGCATTGTTACAATGCATTCGCTAATGTCTTGGAAACATACGACTTTTTGCCTAAGTCTGGCACTTATAACAAATTCGCATCCGAATAGTCGCTGTTTGTGCTTGCTATAATACGGTCCGTAGTAGATGTCACAGTTGTCCTCTTCTTTTCGCCCGTCCCATCCCTGGATGGACCCGCTTTGTAGCAGCTTAGGGGTTCCGCTAGTTTTGCTCTTGCACCTCTCCTGTGTAATGTTGGAAAATTCTAGCTGCTCTCTGCCCAATAAGGGTTGTCACTGACCTTACATAAACATTCAAGGCACTACTTTCTTATGTCGACGATATTGACATCACAGGTGAGACTCAACGAGATTTCACAGTCCCGTTTACTAGTATAGAGAGGGAAACCGCAAAATTAAGGGTAAGATCAGGTATATACCATTGGCATACAACATCTACGACTTTGTCAGAACTTCACCATTGATAGATATAAATTTGATGTATTAAGAGAATTCATATACCTCTGCTCCGCTATTTACTCTGATAACGATATCTCATCGGACTAAGAAGGCAATTGAGAAATAAAGCCATCACTCGAGCAGGACGGAAGTCGTTTTTAGTGAAAAATTCTTCCGAAAATCTTCTGTCGAGTGTCGACGGACTATAGAGACGAAGATTCAACCAGGAAATTTGGTAGCCTTCTTTCAATATTAAATGGTTTATTATCCCTAACAATGGGGGAAACGTGGCATTGCGTTAAACAGTCTGTAAAAGTGGTTCTCCGAAATTCTTGGTATTGACAGAATTTTGCCCTTACCTTGTATTATTGTTTTTAACGTTGCAACTCCGCAGTTCATTCTTGGGGTAACCCTCTTTACATCATTGGTCGTGAGTTTTTAATCCTTGTGACTGGATGAAAACCGTTGTTCTTCTCTAATCCATTACTTATAAAGCCAGTAACATTGCCTTGTAGATCCCATTTTTCGATGGTCGCAACTTTCGTTCCCAAATCAGACGTTTTTTGCTGATAGAAATGATAAAATCCAGCATGCCAACTTCGGCCATTCTCTAAGATTTTTTGCAATAGGTCTTTGATGTCTGCTACATGTGGTCAACCAAGAGGTAACGTTCAACGTAGCTCGGCAATCGCTTGCGATTGCAGTATCTCAAAATTCAATATCCTGATATTAGCATTTTTACCTTGGTTTCAACAAAGAAATTGTCTGAGTTTATGTCTGCTGTTCGGAATGTTCTAACATGCAGAATACTTGATGTGTCTATTGTCTTTTTCAATATAGTCAATTCGAATAACTGTTTGTTGAACCGGAGGCCATCATGTTCCTAATATAAATCACAAAAACCGGTGTTGTCAAAGCATTTAACCTTATATGAAGATTGTTCTCACTATACGGAGAACTGCAATACATATACAGTCTATCACATCGTATTTCCTGGAAAGCAGAAAGTAGTAGTAGTAGGGCCTCTGGTAGTTAATCTCCACCATTTCTTATGTTAAGTTATCGTACACTGTCTAATGTTAAGTTATCGTACACTTAGCTTGATCGTGAACAATTCGAGATCTACAGAATATATTTGGACTTGATTGGGTCAGTAAATTCAAGTATTAGCTCAAGGCTAAATATTTTCTTCATTGACTCAATCTTGTCAGTTCTTGCACTGACGTCAAGAATAAAGTTGACCACTTAATAAATTATTGTTATACTCTAAAAAATGTTTTATCTGTTGAAGTCCAGCATAACGTAAAAGTATATACCAGTGGTCACACCCAGTATTTAATTATATGCCAAATAGTATGAAAAGCTAGCATGATGAATCATCATTTCCGTTGTCTAAAACATTTCGTTAATATTTTTCTGAGAGTCAATGCCATACCAAGAATCAATACCGCGAAAACGTAGATATTGCTAACAAAGATGCAAGGCACTCTTCGGGTTGCACAATATGTGGTTGAAAAAATATCACCCACATATCATAAAACCAACTGAAGACTAACATAAATACAATGTATGTATGTATTTCGTATAAATTCATCAACGCTAGGATTTCGAGGACATGAAAAGAAATCAAATAGCTGCTCTTTCCTTGCCTTCCTCTTACTTGAATTATAGGCAAAGTGTCTTCTTAAAAAAAAATAAATAACGATTTTTTGGCAACAGAAATTCATCTCCGGGCGGGATTTATATTCAGTTTCCTTTACTTATCACGAGAATAAATAAATCCTGCAACTCATACGTCAAATCTATGGGATCCCCCAAAAAATATTGTGAAATCCTGAAGGCTTTTCATTATGTCTATACGCAAACCGACAGACCGCCTCACCTCATACCAATGTCTCACATCATCGTCACATACGACAACGTCTAGAATAAAATAAAAAAAAAGCAGGAGAACCGAAACTCGAATCCAAGCAAATAAATCCCAGTCCCAGTGAGATCCATAAAAAATACGTATGAATAGAATATAATGCACACATATATGGATGATGTATTTTGGAGTGAGGTTTAAAAAGTTAAATAATTTAAAATACGCAAAAGACCTGCTTTTGGGTTTCTTTAGGTGGTTGGTATGAGCACAAGTGGAGCGAGATTTGGTGGGTGGCGGTTTGTTCATTTGTTGGAGTTGCAGGAAAGACATGCATGCATGGCTTGTATGGCGGTAACTGGTAAGTAATTATTCTCCTTGCCCACGTATGCGGACGTGAATTAAGTGAGGATTGACGGTCGTATGGACTGAACATTGTCAGACTCGTGTGTTTAGGGAATAAGTAGGTAATTCACGCTCAGACAAATTTTCTTATTTCTTTTACCAAAATCCTAATTTGATACAGAACCTTTATATGCAATCTCCCGTTAGCTAGAAGGATGGTTTTGTGTATATATTATTCGTTGTTTAAAGAATTTAATTACGATTCTCAATGAAGAGGATGTGGAGATATGAACACCGAGAATTGGGCTTTTTTTTAAGGGGGTGCACAGATGAATGCTTAATATATGGAGAATATACAAAGAACTGAATGTACGTAAAATTATTGACATGAATGTTCCTAGCTAAGCATTATATTTTTTCTTATATTTCAAGTTCCAACGAAGTACGAGTATCCATGTGTGACATTTATTTTTGCAACACTTCACAATATTACAAATTCGCTCAATAATACAAGGAAGTTTATTTGATAATGTTGCTAAGTATCGTTATTTATATCAGATTCGTCGGAACAATATCTAGTTTGTTTCTCAAATATGATGTGCTTTCAATACATATATACGGATTGACTCCCTTATCATTTATATCATTATTTATGTACTTATTTAGGTTGTCGATTTCATTGAAGATGCATTGGTAACATCTTATTCACTGGAAGGTTTTGTTGGCATCTGTGTGTCATCGATTTTTGTACCCTTAATTATAAGCTTAGAGGAATCAGTATAGGTTAAGTTAGGTTAGGTAGGTTGGTTGATGAGGTAGATGGTGATTGCCCTTCCTCATCGCATTTAAATCATTATAGACCCATCGCTATAGCCGTAGGAGGTTCACTTGTGTATGTTCTTTGTGTCGTTGATGTTTATTTAAACTTATTATAGTTATACGGAATACGGATGATAGACACAGTCACAGTTGACCACAGGTGGCAGATATTGAATGACCAGCAGATATATTGGTTAAATCTCAATGGAACCCCTGCGAGCTTTCTGTGACAAGATGATTAGGCACCGCCTTCAAAGCATGTGCTCCCAATCTCAGAACTTGTATGATTGGGTGTGGCAACGATTGGAAATTAAATGTTGTTCACTAAACTACATGACTAATAGTCCATTGTTTCTCGTACTCCAGGCATTACAACAGAGCCAAGTAAAGTCGTAATTTTGGCATACTTGAAATAACGACTTGAATCAATATGCATATGGGCTGACAGTTTCAGTATTCTGTTACCTGTGAAAAGAGGAGTGAGACCCTGTTAAAAGGGCTTTAAAGCTGCAAACGTCATCGTCCCATTAACCAAAGGTCAAGGAAGGAAAGAGCTCGATGACGATAAGGTTACCAGGAAACCCCGAACTTTAAACGTCTACAGAAGTCTTCCACATGCGATGAGAAAAATATACCACAACACATAGAAGAGGGAAATAACAACATCAAACTAGATAACAGAAACAAAAAATGGTCAGAGTTCGAGTAGTCTAATTATTCATGAACATATTGGGTGAACTGCAGGATTCGAAAACGAATAAGCAGTAAGCAGTGTAAAAAATGCGCTGAAGAAGCACACATTTGCGGGTTACAACAAATGCCATGTTTGTGACAAGGAATCAGCGTAAGGGATCACATGACCTGCTCCAGATGAGCAAGAAAGTTGGCATCGTTCTGATTCGTAAATCCCATCAACATGTAAGTGAATAAAGGGTGATCCATTTCGAGGTTCCCTACTTTTTTAAAGAAAAAAACACAGAAAATTCAAATTTAATGGAGAATGTTTATTATTATTTGAAAGAACATTCTTTTGCATTTATTTTTTGAAGATTATGTCTATCAAATGTTGGCCGTTGCTACGTCGCAGATGGTCCATCCGTTGAGTTCAATTTTCGATCACTCGTTCGAGCATTTCGACTGGTAACTGGCGAATGACACGAGTGATGTTTTCCTCCAAGGCCTGAATCGAAGCGGGTTTGTCGGCATAAGCCCTTGACTTTACATATCCCCACAGGAAAAAGTCTAACGGTGTGATATCACACGATCTTGGTGGCCAATCGACCGGCCCAAAACGTGAAATTATGTGCTTACCGAAATGTTCTCTCAATAAGTCCATTGATTGATGCGATGTGTCGGAAGTGGCGCCGTCTTGCTGAAACCAAATGTCGCCGAGATCACGAGCTTCAATTTCAGGCATCAAATAGTCGGTCATGGTCCGAGTTGCTGCGAACGGCCCCGAATCGACTCTCCACGGTCTTCGTGTACAGCTACGGCCGCTATATTTTCTTTACAGCGTGCTGGACGTGGTCTATTCGGTCGAATATTATCCAATAATGAATGCTGGGTCTCAAAATGGGTGATGGTGTTGCGAATAGTACGCTCAGTAGGCCGATTATGTTGACCATAAGTTGAGCGAAGTGCACGAAACACATTCCTCAAATAACGTGAATTTTCATAATAAAGTTGAACAATTTGTAAACGTTGTTCACGCGTAAGTCTTTCCATTATGAAATGCCAAACAATACTAAACAAAAATAACATGACAGCATGACACGTCTCACACGTGATCTGTCAAAAAAGGCTATTGAAAAAAGTATCTCTACTTGGATCACCCGTTATAAGTAGATAAATGAAATTTAAATTGAAACATCTAACTAGTTACACAAGAGGAACTGCTGCCGGCGAGCAAATTGGAAACAAGAAGACATCGGGTTCATTTGGAAACCGAAACCCAAACAGAGCACTTAAAATTCTAATTATCTTTTAGCCTGATTTTCTTATTAGAGTAATAAAAAGCTTTCTAAAGGAAGGGACAATACCTTCAACTTCACTTGAAGCTGTAACGATGGACAAAATCGCAGAGGCCAACTACAATAGGCTAATAGCAATAGCTGAAGGAAGGGGTGCACTATCAGACTACCACTTTGGATTTCTAAAAGCTCGCTCCACAGGATCTACTATTTTCAATGCAGCAACAGTAGCCATTGAGGGAAAACGATGGCAATTCCGAACGTATTCCGCAAACTGGTAATGCATGATGAGCTCCTTAGGCACAATGAATGTGCCCAATTATATTCTAAGAACACTTTATGTCTACTTCGATAAACAACGAAATACGACAGCGACAAGGGCGCAGAGTACTACAATGTATCAGCAGGCGTTCCGGAAGGATCTGTTCTAGGCTCTCTTCTGTGGAATACTTTGTACTATTGTGCGTTGAGCCTGCTAAAGGGTGATCGTGGCAAAGCATAGGACTGATGTAAACTCTCTTAGCTCTAATATGTACTTAGTTTTGACACTGCTGGTTTGGCCGTAAGACATCGGACCAATTGTTGTGAATCGCGATAGCCCACGGAGAAAACCTTGTTGCTGGAGAGAAGGTCACGCCACGCTTGCAATGGCTCGTCTTAGCTCGTCAGACTGGGGTAGATCTTACCCTCTCACCAAGCATCACAGCTCAACAAACATTTTTGTTCGTGCCAGAATCAAATAAAAACGACGGACGGAATTTAATCAACACCTGCTTATGAAAAAGCAAAGAATAATAATAATAATAATTAGAGATACATATGTTGTTTGTATATAAAATTATATCACAAAGTGATACTATTATAGTTGCATCATAACAATACTTATTTAATAATATAAAATATAGCTACATTACATACGAATATTTAATATTAAACATTTAACAATTTTTTTACGTTTTATAAATTAATTAAGCTCTGACCCTATTTAAAACATTACATTTCAATCAAAGTAGGTCTGAAACTGCTGTCTGTACAGAATGAATATCAAAAACTAACGGTACCTCCCATCTTTGATAAATACCGATTTTACCAAAATTGCTCTAATTTTATTGTCAAGGAAAATGCAGGTTTCTCAAGACTGCAAAGGCATTAGAGCAGTACTGTCCTCAAATATTTAATTTTTTTTTATAAAAATGTATAACAATCCTTATAGAATTTGGGATATACAAACTTAACGGTTGGTGCAGAGTATAGACTTGTATTTTAAATTCGCTAAATAATTTTCATAAACATATTTTATTATTAACAATTAAGTATTTTTTACCACTTCGATTGAACTCATTAACCTGATCAGACATTACACTGACCATAGCATGCTTCCTAAGTAATTTGTTTAAGTATGTCCCAAGACATTCTTATTTAATTAAAGCGTTTTTACATATTTTTAAATTCCATCGAGCGGGGAAGAAGCGAGAACTATTTATTACATCCTTAATCAATCAAAATATTAAGATCGAAGATTTTCATGATAATAATATGTATAGCCAAGTAACATATATTGTCGAACTATACCAAAAACAACATAAGCTAATTGAATTACCAACATAATTCATACTGCTCTGAATTTTTGTAAGTAGTATATTATATATTATAGTGCATTACCATTACATTCTATAAATAAATTTACTCCTTCAAACAAATGATGATTTATTTCGTAAAACACATTCTTCCGACAAAATTACGGAACATTTACATACTCAACAAGTTCCACAAATTCCCCAAGGAAACATTTGCAACTTTCACAACTTCATTCACCCGCAAGGAAAATAATAAGCGCAGAACTCTACCCCACAACCTAAGATAATTTGATTGTGCAAAAATGCATAATAACCACTTAACCACATCCATCGTCTTACTGTCGTTACATACCGTAACGAAACATTCGCACACGGAACAACTTTTATTCACACAATTTGAAAATTGGCACGCATTTCACTTAACCACCCCCTTCACACACATATCACATGCGAAAACACATTATAAAGACGTCAAATCATGTTATTTTCCACCCTCACCATTTCCCAGGCATTCGAAAACAGGAAAAACAGGAAAATTTAAAAACTTTCTAGAGAGGGTATTTATTTTTCTGGTAAATTTGCAAAACGAAATATTTAGATACTTAAAGGCATAATGCATGTGTACTTAACTTATGGATATATACACCCACGTAGTCTGTCTTGAACGACGCGACGCAACAGCAACCAGATGTAACGACGCGACGAGTAGAACAAACCGATTACCCCTATCTCGACGGCATTGATAAAGTACTAAGATAGCGGGTAGGACACGGTGTTTCACATATATTTTCAAGGAGATTTAACATTCAACAGAAGATACGCTGAATGATACGCTGAAATTCGTGTTCATATTCTATTATAATTATTGTATCAGGCAGTCAAAAAAACAAGAGAAGATCTCTACGAACGAATTTTGTTAAGTTTATGAATCACTTGAGACTGGCAAAGTTATTGTTATTGTTATTGTAACAGACATATGCCCGTAGAGTATAACCTTTCAGAAATAATCTGAGGACAAATTTACTTTAGGACAAAAAAAGTAATTGGTTATGTAAGTATATAAATATATGGTTGTTAATAATTGATTTATTTTAATTATATGTCTGGAGAGTTCTCTGATGGAATGTTTCTATGGCCAATTTCCCAGCAAAGTTGAATGTTAAACTAATCTGTCTATAAAGATGATGAGATGGACTCCTGGGATTTGATATTAACTTCGCTGTCAGAATATTTTCGTACCCGTTGCTCATATTGTATTCTCATTCCGCCAAGATAATAAACCCAATAACCTTTAAAAAGTATTCCCTGGAATGCGCTACAATAATCAGACACATGGAATGAGAGGCTAGGACTACCATGTTGGTGAAAACACACGTACATTAATTAGTTAATTAGAATTAAATAATTTTTTAACATTATTAATAAAGCGAAACAGCTTAAACAACGTCCCCCACCGCCAATTAATGTGATCGGTATTGATGACTTTAACAAGTTGCATACCTTGATAAAATCGTTGCCATTATCGGGCTACCAAGTAACTTCGCTAAGAAAAAATACATGGAATGTCTGCTTTAAAGACCCTGAAAGTTACCGTCTATTATCTCGCAAGCTTAAAACCGATAAAAAAGAATGGTATTCCTTTGAAAATAAATCTGAAAGGCCTTTACGCGTTGTAGCTACAGTATCCAATAACGCCCAAAAAATATCTCACCTGACCCAGTTTCAAATGTATTTTCGATTATTCTTTCAAAACTTGAGGAACAAAGCAAAACGAATAAACTTATTTTTGACAGGCTCGTTAAGCTCGAAAATAGTATTCGCTATAAAAGTACCACACCTTTAACATGAATAGATTGCTTAAAATTCTTACGTGGAATGCCAATGGCCTTTGGCAAACACTTGAAGAACTTATTATTTATGCAGGAAAAAGATATAGACATCTGTTTAATATCCGAAACTCACGCAAATAGTAATTCGAACTTAGAGATTAAAGGTTACCTGGACTATCATGTTCTACATCCATCGAATAAGGCTAGAGGTGGAGCCTCGCTTTATATAAAAGAGTGTATCGAACATTCAATTGATCTTAAATTAGAATATCTTGAGGAAACATTTAAGCCATTTGATGGTCCAGCGCAAAATGAAAACATTAATAATATGGTAAGATATGCAAGTATTGCCGAGCTTAAACGGGAAATACAGAAACTAAAGCCTAAAAAAGCTCCGGGTTATGACCTGATTACAGAAGAACTTCTTAAAATGTTTCCTCGGAAAGCACTTACTAAGCTTCTTTTTATTATAAATGCAGCAATCAGATTAGAATAGGTACATACCAAGACAGTGGAAAGTCGCGGAAGTGATTATGGTTCTAAAACCAGGAAAATCACCGCATGAAATAAAATCTATCTCACTTCTTCCAATAATTTCAAAAGTTTTTGAACGGATATTACTCGGTCGCTTACACCCCATAATTGAACAGAAACGTTTTTTACCTGACCATCAATTTGGGTTTGGAAGTAAACATTCAACGGTGGACCAAGTACATCGAATTACAGATGTAATTGAGAAAGCTTTCGAAGAAAAGAAAATTTGTTCAGCCTTTTTTCTTGACGTGTCGCAAGCTTTCGACAAGGTGTGGCACAAAGGCCTTACGTAAAAACTAAGTAAAGTTCTGCCAGAACAACTATATAAAATCCTCGTGTCGTATCTTGAGCATAGACTCTTCTGTGTGAAACTTGGAAGCGAATATTCCGAGTTCAAAGAAATAATGGCAGGTGTACCGCAAGGAAGCGTCCTTGGACGATACAATAGTTGCAATGTTTGCTGACGATACTGCTATACTAGCAGTTGGCACAACGATAGAGGAAACAAATATCAAATTACAAAACGCTCTTAACGAGGTTAATGAATGGACTATATCCTGGGGGATTGCACTTAATGAGAGCAAATCGATCCATGTAGATTTTTCGTATAAACGGACAAACAATTTGCCTGTATTTCTAAATACGGTTCGAGTCCCGTTTGCAAATGAAGCTAAATAAATAAAATGGAAGTCGCATGTAAAAAAGAAATGCGAAGAACTTAAAAATAAATACAGAGAACTGTACTGGTTGTTCGGAAATTATTCGAAGCTTGACCTTGATAACAAGCTGCTATTATACAAGCAAGTGCTAAAACCGGTTTCGACATATGGTATACAACTATGGGGTTGTACCAGTGAAACGAATCTAAACATTTTACAAACTGTTAAGATCATTCGTCAATGCGCCGTGGTACGTAAAGAACGAAGATCTACGCAGACATCAGGGTATTCCCACGGTGAAAGATGAAACAAAAAATTTTGCACGAAAACATAAAAAACGTTTATTAGGACACAGTCCTCCAAATTCTTGACGAAACAAATATATTGCGGCGTCTTCAAAGAAGTAAACCCTTAGTTCCGCGCTATAAAATGCGGAAAAAGCAGGAACTCTCAAAGGAAAGTTACCTGCCAAACATATTATATACTCGTGACAAAAAAATTGCTAGATAAGTCGAATACTTAGTTGCAATAGAAATACAAAATGGGAGTTGGTTTTAGTGAGTAAAAATCTCACACTACTTTGGGCACGTGCTCATCGTGTCTGTGAAGATTTCCACCAGCCCACGGAAAATAAAAAAAATTTAACAGGTTCGTTGTAGAAGAAGTTGTTTTAAAGGAAAAGGGCGACTTATTCGCTTACATGTTTTTACTAAATTCAGAAGAAGCTGTTCCGATAGATCAAGTAACCACAAGGATGGTCTTTTAGGAACAAGTATGATCATGCGTTCTCATATTTGGAATTCGGCTCCAAATAATATGAAGGACGCAGAGAAAAGTTTATAAAAACATATGAGAAGGCTTTAATCCACTATGTGAATCGTTTAATACCCATTCCATCCTTAAATTAAACATCCCCAAAAAGTGATCGTGGCTAAAAAATGTATATGGATGATATATAGACAATGCCATTGTCTGAATATCATGACTATTAAAATTCCTTTTATATATCCAAAATAGAGGAGTGACAGGCGGAGGAGTAAAACAATATTTATTTCTGTAATGAATGTATTATAAATTTCATTATCCTAGCTAAACATGTTCGAACGGACTAATATACTCCTAAAAACTGTCATATACTATAAAAACCGTTTTTATAAGAAAACGCCACAAAAAGTGCACATGGGTTAAAATATATATCATATGTTCATACCAAATTATCGATTTATTTTCATCGAACGTTTTTTCGAATTTCTTAAAATTTTACCGAAAACCGTATTTTACTCAAAACGGCTAAAAGTGTAGTCATACCAAAAAAAAGTTTATAGGCGAATTATAGATAATAAGATTGACTTAATACCTTGTTCAGACAATTTCTGAAAAGTGGGCGTGGCAGTGTGCAAATTTGGAAATATTTACATTTGTTCTGCTGAGAGCAACAAAGAGTTCATGTACCATCATTCTAGCTTAAAATTGAAGGCCCATAGACTAGTGACGTACAAACAGACATGGCTTAATCGACTCAGCTAACGATTCTGAGTCGATACATATATTTTACGATATACCTACCGACATTATGTTTCTATGTTACAAAATACCTATCAAAACTAATATACTCCTTATCCCATAGGATATAAATATGGTGCCCATTAGTTGTATATCACCCTTGTTTTCTTTAACTTTTAAATTCGTTTTTTATTTACTTAAAATATTAACTTACCACTAGACAAAAATGCTTAAATCTAACTTATTATTTCGAACATGTTATTTACATGTTTTCTTAACCTTACTTATCGGCCCTTTTCGGGCGCTCTAAGCTTATATCTAACAGCTTTTATGTGCTTTTCGGCTTAAGTTTCTCTTTTTTTTTTTTTAATTTTTATGTGTATCTATATATTTATTTTTATTTTTTCAAAGAAAAATTTTAAAAAAAATTGAGAAGTGACATTATTTTATTTTTATACAAAAAGCTTAATCTAGATTAAAACTAACTTAAGACTACTTAAGACTACTTAAAACTACTTAAGACTACTTAACTACTTACACCTAACTTAATTATAATCGGGGTGGTGAGCACTCGTTGCATATGCCCCGAGGGGTCGCCATCCTGATCGAGTCTTTCGGTCCCCAGGCAGCATGCTTTCAGCCATATTGTACGCCAATATAGTGTACATGCCCCGCCCCAGACCTTGTACCTAATTTTACAGGCTTAATTAAGGAGTGGACTAAAAGTCCGCAAAGAACCTCGTTGCGATAATATTTTATGTACTCGGAGTCCGGCGTTCGGTACAATCCTAAGCAGGATCGGAGACAACGCCTCTCCAACAGCCGTATCCTTTCCATATGGGATGGTGATACATTGAACCACACGGAACAACCGTAAGCGATGATCGGCCCTATGAGGGCCACGTAGCAAATGACTTTCACCCTTGGATCAAGTTGACTGCTATGAAACATTATTCTTGTCAGAGCATAAGCCCCCCTAGCCCTGGCCAGACAAGCATCCACATTTTTATTAAAAAACAGAAACTTGTCAAGCCAGATGCCAAGGTATTTGACTTCACTTCCCACCGCCAACGGCCGTCCATGCTGTCCAATGATACACAATTTTTTCCAGTTTTTTCAGGTATCGTAAGAAGCCCTCTGCACTGAGGTCCTGAACAGAATTGTTTCGGTTTTTTGGAAATTGATCCTCAATTTCCAATCCTCGCAATATCCCTTAAGGAGATCGAAGTCACGCTGCAAAAGTATGTTGATGACCGCGATTTTCGGACCTGATCTGTACGCCACTAGATCATCTGCGTACGCTATAGCGTGTCTGAGAGAACCTACAAGATCACTTGTATAAATGTTAAACAATATCGGGGAGTTCAACACCCCCTGTTGTAAACCGTTTTTAATTTCAAAGACTTAACTCTAAGTTACACATTTACACATTTGACAACGAACTTCTTTCCCATAAGCATTTCATAAACCATATATAGCATGGGTTTACGCATGCCCAATCTGGTCAGCTTGTAGAAAAGCCCCTCTAACCATACGGTGTCGAATGCCTTCTCAAAGTCGACCAGACAGGCACCTGTGCACTGTTTTTTGGACTTATTCCATTGAATGTCGGACACTAGTTTCGACGCGGCATGAATGGTGTCATGCCTCGCTCTAAAACCAAACTGATTTTCCGGAATAATCTTGTTTTCCTCGACCCACTTAAACAGAGCTCTATTGAATATCTTTTCGAAAAGCTTGCTTACATTTGGCAGAAGGCTTATTGACCGAAGATTAGCTGGGTTTGTTTTGTGCTTGTCCTTTTTAGGGATATGATGTACCACCGCCGTTTTCCAGTGCACCAGATAATGTTCATTATTCAGTGCATTGTTAAACAGGGTGGTGAAAATATCGACTGCTTCTACTGGCAGGTGTATCAATACGACGTTTGGGACACCGTCCTCTCCCGCCGACTTTTTATTTTTCAGTGATACGAAGATGTCCAGGAGTTCATCTTTTTGCACGAACAGCATCAGGCTATTGGCGACTATGCCATTTGAAGGGTTTTCGTCATTGAATACGGTAAAACCGTGATTCTCAGATCGCCAAGCTTGGAGTTCAGTACGTAGATAAAAGTGATTCAGAAAGGCTCTTTCCCCAATATCGCGATTTGGGTGAACAGGGCTGTTCATCGTATACACGGTCTCGAAAATAGCGCCTAGCGAATTCGCCTTCTCCTGCTTTCCACTTTCCGGACTTATATTCCGGATGTCGTATTGATCTTTTCGCCTGAATATTTTATTTATTTGCGGGAACATATTCGGGCTACTGGTTTTGATTGCCTAAATTTTCTTGCCCCAGTACAAACTTTCTGTAATTCTCCGAGATTAACTATTTAAGGTTTTTGATCAGTGACTTCAATGTCCCGGAATCTTGTCTGTCAGTAAATTGTCTACGCAGCCGTTTAAGCCTCGAGACCAGTCTGCTTTTGTGTTTGTGGAGTGCATCGATTGCTGGCGTTCGATACTTCTCCGTCTGGTCGTCTATTATAGTTCTGACGCTTTGTGTATGTAACGGGTGATTTTTTAAGAGGTTTAGAACTTTCGAAACTATTCGAAAAAATGAATGAAATATTTATTTGAATCGATAGTTTGAACCTTGCAATTTAATGTTTAAAGATAATTTCATGCAAATGTTGACCGCGGCTGCGTCTCAGGTAGCCCATCCGCTGAGTCCAATTTTGGCATACTCTTTCACACATATCGGCCGGTATCTCACGAATGAATGCATGGATGTTGGCTTCCAGTGCGTCAATCGAAGCGGGCTTGTCCCTATAGACATTAGCCTTGACATACCCCCACAAAAAATAATCTAATGGTGTCAAATCGCACGATCTAGGCGGCCAATTGACCGGCCCGAAACGTGAAATTAACTGTTCACCAAACTCGCCTCGCAATTGCGCCATTGTTTCGCGTGCTGTGTGGCATGTGGCACCGTCTTGTTGAAACCACATATCATGCAAGTCAAGAACTTCCATTTCGGGCAAAAAAAAGTTTGTTATCATCGCTCGGTAGCGTTCACCATTGACAGTAACGCTGCGATTCGCATCATCTTTGAAGAAATATGGCCCAATAATGCCGCCGGCCCATAAACCGCACCAAACAGTGGCTTTTTCGGGATGCATTGGTAGCTGTTGCAATGCTTCTGGCTGATCTTCACTCCAAATGCGGCAATTTTGCTTATTTACGTACCCATTCAACCAAAAATGAGCCTCATCGCTGAACACAATTTTTCGATAAAAAAGCGGATCCTCGGCCAGCTTTCCAAGAGCCCATTCACCAAAAATTCGGCGTTGTGGTAGGTCGGCTGGCTTTAGTTCTTGCACCAGCTGTATCTTAAAAGGCTTTACGCCCAAATCCTTCCGCAAAATTTTCCACGTAGTGCTGTAACAAAGGCCTAACTGCTGGGAACGGCGCCGAATCGACATTTCGCGGTCTTCTGTCACACTAGCTGATACGGCCGCAATATTTTCTTCACTACGCACAGTACGTAAACGTGTTGGTGGTTTAATGTCCAACAAAGTAAATTTGGTGCGAAATTTGGTCACAATCTTCCGAATAGACTGCTCAGAAGGTCGAGAATGCCGATCATAAAATGGAAGCAGCGCGCGATGAACATTTCGAACCGAGCACGAATTTTGATAGTAAAATTCAATAATTTGCAAGCGTTGTTCATTTGTAAGACGATCCATGGTTAAATTGCAAACCAAACTGAAGCTGTTTGACAGTGACACAAGGTACTAAACACACGTCAGCTGTCAAAACCAGTGTTGCCAAAACCAAACCAGCTAAAAAATCACCCGTTATAAATCGTTTACACATAAATTTCTATTATATATATCTCGGTTATCGTGTGTATATAAATTAAATTATAATTTTCAAATACTAATGTTCGCATTTATGACATTAGATACTAATTAAAATCTTTGGCCATAAAAAAATATTCTGTCTTCTTGTTACGGATCAGTAACTTATTTTATACATTTTTTACAGAAGGGAAACTAATTGATTTCATGTTTCATTTTTATTAATCAACCATACACGATTCGTGTATACCCTTGCCTTCATTCATTTAGTAATAGTCTTTTGATATTTACTACATCATACAAATTGAATTAGAAAACTTTGCAGGATACCGCAATTAAAGAATGACCATTACAAATAAAAACGCGTTTTCCTAAACTAAGAAACACGATAATTTGTGATGTCATGTTAAATTGGCCGCTATAAACAAACATGAGAAATAAAAATATCTACCACACGAACACCCTGCAAAAAGGGGTTAATTAAACATTCGGTCGAGGGTGGTGACCAACACTGGTGTTGGAATCGATTATTATTTATTTGTAGCGTAAACGCTATCAATTAGTCCAACTTATCCACACGAAAGACCTGTATCTTTAGGTAATGTGTGCAAACAAAACTAACAATAAATGTGACATGGGTAAATATGACCTCTGTTGGGTGTCACTTACAATTGGTTAAAAAAAAATTGGGCAAACAAAAAAACACCCTTATGGTATTGTTACATGCAATCGGCTTTGAAAGTTTATCACGTCTGTTCTTTATGACCGACCGCCAACAGAGTTATGTCCGACAGAACAAAAACTAGGCGTGTGGTTGTAAACTTAATTCATAATTGGTTTTTCATCAACAGCTTGATTTGCATATACCACTTGTGAGCTCTCAACATAAGGATGAACAAAATTAAATATCTGCCATTAATGGCCCATACATGGCCTAAAACTTAGGATCTTCCTTTATTTGTGTGAGTAAAGTTATTATTTTTTACCCCAAAGAAGAGGACCTCCTGTTAAGGACCGAATCCGAACTGCTAATTTGAGAAACTTCTCATGACAGTGTTGCTCTTGGATTTTTTTCGGACTTTCGCAAGTGGTGGATCGGTGAAAAAAGTACGTGTTGTAATTTTTGGGATTTGAACTATTGAACTAGGGACCCTGCGTCATAATGTTTTTTAGTAGTCAAAAAAAGGTTTTATGAATGTTGAAGGAAAATGTTTTGATGACAATACTTCCAAAATATTGTTTATATATATATATATTTTTTTTCCGGACAAAGAAGCAGTACCCTATTTTGGGTTGTGAACGCTAACCGAATGTATAGGTTTTTACTCTTTAAAAAATAATAAGTTTATGTCGGTCCATCCGTTCGTCCTTCAGTCTGTCTGTTCATCGATTTTTGGGCCTTAAAATTTGTGCTACAATGTTGGTGTGAAGATTCCGAGAAATTGAAGATTTTCTATACTAGACTTAAGCAAAAGGGTGGTGGGTGCACGTCTGAGTCGTACGTAAAATTCTATTTCACTGTGAAGTAGGCGTAAGATAAAATACAAAGCATTCGAGAATTTGTCGACTTCCATGCTTTCAGGTTCAAAAATACCTAACGGAAAACAGGCTGCTATTGATATAACCTTTGTGAGCAGAACCCTCATGAACGAAAAACCTCGAGAACTTGCCAAAATCACTGCCGCACAGGACTCTGCCTTCGGCAAAGCAGTGTTAAAGGAGCTTATAAATAATATTTAATTGAGACGAAGATATCCTACCAGTTAAACGAGATGATCTGCTTTCGGCATCGAAAAAGATTGGAGACAAGAAGACGCACTATCAGACTACCAGTTTTGATTCTGACAAGCTCGCCATTAAAGTGGTTGTCAACACAGATGTTGTTGTCACCCTAGACATCATAAATGCCTTTAATTCCGCAAACTGGTCATGCATCATTAGTTCTTTAGGCAAAACGAACGTGCTCAACTATATTCCTAAGATACTCTCTAACTACTTTAAGACAGCGACAAAGTCACAGAGTATTACAAAGTATCAACATTCTTTCTACAAGGATCGGTGGAATATTATGTAGGATGGTGCTTTGAGGCTGAGAAGTTGGAAGGTTATAGGCTTTGCGAAAGATATCGCCATCGCATCGCCACTTCGTGGATATGCTTTGCCGAAAAAAATTCGATCGAAACCAGCATGAATATATTTTTAATGTGCTTAAATAATAAACACACCGAATAAAGCAAAGCGTGTTTTTTTTTGTTTGGTGAAACAAGAGAACATTGTTTATTATTAGACTACACACACCAAAGAAAACGAAACATAGCACACGTTTTTGTTTCGAAGTGTTTCGGTGGTGGTTGTCGAAAATACATGCAAGTGTATACGAGCAACACTCACCGAATGCAACAAAACTGTTCCGAACCAGCGTCGTTGAAAATAATTGCCTACTATCGTATCGTATCTTGTTTTCTGATAGCATTTTCGATTAATCCCAGCAAATAATCAAACGATTTAATCAGCATTCTGGTGAAACTATTAAATTTCCACGTTGAACAACACTCAAAGCAAATCGCAAGTTCCATGTTATTATTTTTCAACGCCCACCAAACGAAATAGGAAAACAAAACGTTTTGCTTTATTACAAGCTGTCTCGCTGGGTGTGTGTTTAAATAAAAAACGTTTTTTTTTTTGACTATCGAATCAAAAACGTTTTCTTTGATCCGATATGTTTTCAGCCTTAAAAAAAGTGCAGAGAGTTGCGGCAAACCGCCGAAGTCAACTGCCCTAGATGGACACTTCTTCTCATTCGCTGTAAACAACTTTGGCAAACAACTCTTCACAGGCTAATAATAGTCTGATAAGCGTTATTGTTGTAATCTTACGTTAAAGGATTGGATTTGCCACTATCATTGGTATGCCAGCTGATGGTACGGGAAACACTGTTATCATGCCGGTTTAGAGAGGTCGTCTGCAATTTGAATGTGCCATGCACAGCATGTAACTTGCGCTTTATAAGCGGAATTCATTTCATGAAACGGCATGTTTTTAAAATGATCGGGATAGTTTTAATTATTATTAAAATAATTGAAAGATTGTTTTAAATGCAAAAAGACAATTAGCGAAGAGTAGGCATATGGAAAAAAAAAGTTCTAACCCATTCTTTCATGTTGCTGAATCGACCGATAAAGTAGAAATTTGCCCAATTATTAGATTCGTGTATATGATGATTGTATGGTATACATATCAAACGTCGTATTATAGCCTAAAAAAGACATACAAACAGTGATGAAAAAAAAAATTCATACAACTTATATGACTAGAATTAAAGCGAATGGAGGGTGCACGACTGGGTCGTACTATACGGTCTCTTTCTTAGTTGGGTGTTAGTACAAATACCGATCATGCGAGATTTTTAACCAGAAATGAATCAGTACAGAAAATAGAGAGTGAAGTTAGACAAAAACTCGGTGAAAAATATGACTTTTAAATAATGTCGAAGAAAAGACCGCAAATCATGATAAAGGATATGAATGATATGTGGAAAAGCGAAAAACTGGGAATGGCAATAAAAAACAAACAATGTGAAATGTAAAAACAACAAAAATATTGAAAATTGAAAAAAAAATGTAGTCTAGAATATGTTGCCTTAAGGTGTCAAACAGGGATGTTTCGAATATTCACATCCGCATCCGCAATCGCGGAACTTCCGCATTAATTTTAGTATCCACATCCGCATCCGCAATAATCGATGCGAATCTTTTTGCGGATGCGGATTTTGTGCAGTACGTGGCAAGAAAATGTGTGAGTGAAATCTACTGCGCGCGCAATGAGTGTGACGAGGACTTTTTGTTCCAAGATTGTGTAACCCGATGGAACAGTACCTTTTACATTTTTGAGCGATTTTTAAGGGTATACGGTGCGTTAAGTCTTTACATTAACGACAGTAATATGGATCCAATTATGCAGGAATAATGGAAAATCATAGAATGTTGTGTTGAACTATTAAGACCATTTGAAGAAGCGACACGGGAATTAAGCAGCTCTCAGACTCTCATATCATCTGTGATTCCATTAATTCAAATGTCACAAAAAAAACTGAATGACCATTTAGCAATATTACAGGATTCTAATCCGGTTCGGCTGACAGTTACGACTCTGAGGACTAAAGTTTTTGCAAAATTTTCTGCTCTGGAGCACAACAATTTATTTGCCATATACATCTACTTGGACCCTCCGAATGACCGAAGGAAAGATAAAAGAAGAAATATTGAAGACCAAAAACATTGATAATGATATTCCGAATTTCGAAAAAGCTAAAAGCATGAAAATGGGAGATTCCTTTGAAAAAACTACAGATATCGAACAACCAGGGACTTCTGGGACGGCTAGTAAGTCATGCTTGAAAGCCGATCTTGCAATTATGCTGGATTCATCAAGTAAAAATGAAAGCGAAAAGGACAATATTAGCCTCAGTACTATTCTTAAGAAGGAATTGCTCTCTTATCGCAATAAAAAAAGAATAAAGGTATCTGAAAATTCTCTTAACTGGTGGAGCGTTAATCATGGAGAGTTGTATATGCTATCTGCTATAGCACGCAGCACGCAGCGACGCTACTATTTATTAAATATAATGCACCAATTTTTAATTTTAAATCATAAGCATTTGAATATTAAATAAAGATTATTAAATATTAACATATTTTTTTTATTTTTGTATGTAACTAAATTATGTCTCTTTAAAAAAATTTAATTTTAATCGGCATCCGCATCCGCGGATGTGAGCTTTAAAATATTCGCATCCGCAACATCCCTGGTGTCAAATTATAATCAATCAATATTAATAGCAGCATTCTACAGTGATCACACACTTCCTGAAAACAGTAATAAAATATTCAACTGTATCGAAGACCTCGTCCACTCGAATAAACTCTCTATTATAGCAGGTGATATCAATTTGACTGTTTAGACGAATCGAATACTAAGAGAAATAACATAAAAAGTGCAAATGAAATTGATAGTCAGTGCTACCAAATCGTGAAAGAACCTACTCGAGTTACGAAGAACTTAAAAACTTGTATAAACTTTGTGATAACAGAATCGATCGCTTATACTATAGCCAAAGTAAACCATGATCTGATAATCAAATTATAATTAAATTATGTGCGAATGCAAAGCTTATACTTACTTACTTAAGTGGCGCTACAGTCCGGAATGAACCTGGGCCTCAACCAACATGCCTCTCCAATTAGCCCGGTCCTTCCGGTCCTTAGCTAACTGCCTCCAGTTGCGCACTCCAAGTTGGTTGAGGTCGGTTTCCACTTGTGCGCGCCACTTAAGGCGAGGTCTTCCTCTACTGCGTCCGACGTCTGGCTGGGAATCGAAGACTCTGCGAGCCGGAGTATTGGTGTCCATTCGTTCTACATGTCCTAGCCATCTTAAACGTCCAATGCGGAGTTTTTTGACCAGGGGCATGTCGCTGTACAGCTCGTATAGTTCTTGGTTGAATCTTCGTCTCCATAGCCCGTCAACGCAAACGGGACCGAAGATTTTTCGAATAATTTTCCTCTCGAATCTACCAAGGATATCTTCATCCGCTTTTGATACGGTCCATGCTTCAGCGCCGTAGAGCAGGACTGGGATGATCAGGGTCTTATATAGGATCTCCTTAGTAGTTCGAGTGAGGGCTTTACTACTAAATTGCCTTCTTAGCCCGAAGAAACAGCGGTTGGCAAGAGTAATTCTTCGTTTAATTTCTGACGAGATGTTGTTGTCAGAGCTAATATCGGAGCCGAGGTAGACAAAGTCCCGTACTACCTCAAAGTTATATCTGTCAATGGTGACGTTCTGTCCAATTCGTCGATGTTGTGAGTCCTTTCGTGATGACAGCATATACTTAGTCTTACCCTCATTTACTGCTAAACCCATTTTCGCCGCTTCCTTCTCTATACTAGCAAACGTGGCTACGACATCACGTTGAGTCCTACCAATGATGTCAATATCGTCAGCGTATGCTAGTAGTTGCACCGACTTTTGGAAAATTGTGCCTCTGGTGTTGGCTTTGGAGTTTTGCACAATTCTCTCAATAATCAGATTAAAAGAGGTCACATGACAGCGCATCGCCTTGCCTAAATCCTTTTTTGGTATCGAATGTGTCGGTGAGGTCGTTTCCGACCCTGATGGAGCAGCGAGAATTCTCTATCGTCATCCTACACAAACGGACGAGTTTGGGCGGTATACCAAAACTAGACATGGCTCTGTA
Organism: Rhingia campestris; assembly: GCA_932526625.1. Taxonomy (NCBI): domain Eukaryota; kingdom Metazoa; phylum Arthropoda; class Insecta; order Diptera; family Syrphidae; genus Rhingia; species Rhingia campestris. The sequence goes on along the minus strand of OW052182.1, from coordinate 141,281,915 downwards.
CAGTTCGTCTCTATAAATGCTGTCATATGCGGCTTTAAAATCGATGAATAGGTGGTGGGTATCGATTTGGACTTCTTGAGTTTTTTCCAGGATCTGCCGAAGTGTGAAAATTTGATCGGTTGTGGACTTTCCTGGCCTAAAACCACACTGATAAGGGCCAATCAGGTTGTTGGTAAACGGTTTCACGCGTTCACAAATTACGGCAGATAGGATCTTGTAGGCGATGTTGAGGAGACTTATGCCTCTGTAGTTGGCGCAGTTCAGCGGATCTCCCTCTTTGTGGATCGGGCAAACGATGCTGAGGTTCCATTCTTCAGGCATATTTTCATCCGACCAGATTTGGCTTATGAGTTGATGGATGTTACTTACCAAGTCATCTCCGCCGGCCTTATAAAGCTCAGTTTAGATATTGCTATCCTCACTTCACTCAGGTCGGGTGGTTGGCAGTTTTCGCTGTCGTTGCCAATATTGAATGGTTCGTTCTGCCTGACAGCGGAATGTTGTTCGTCATCGCCGTTTAACAGTCTGCAGAAGTGGTTCTTCCATATCCTCAGCATCGACTCAACTACAATATTTCCTTGTTCATCTCGACAGGATTCTGTTCGAGCCTTGTATCCTTGGCTTTGACGTTTTACACTTTGGTAAAACTTGCGAACATCGTTCCTGGAGTGGCACCTCTCTATATCTTCGATCGCGCGCTTTTCTTGCTCTTTTTTCTTCTTGCTGAAAAGCCGATGTTCTTCCCTTCTTCTTTGCCTATAGAGCTCAATGGCAGCTCTCGTCTTCACCTGCAGCTTAGCCTTGTAGGCCTCGTTCTTGGCTGCGAGCATCTGTCGGCATTCCTCATCAAACCAGGGGTTTCTTGCTGGTGGGCGCGAGAAACCTAGCACATCAGTTGCGGCTGATCTAATGGCCTGTTGGCATCGTTGCCATTGCTCTTCGACATTCGATGCTAGTGGTATGGTGTTAATCGAGAGGTTAAGGGATACGCGTTGTGCGAAGGTCTTGGCGGTCTCTTGCGATTGCAGTCTTCCGACAATAAATTTTTTCACAGTATTTCTGGATTGTTGTGGCGTGGTGGATATCCGCATTCTTACCTTGGCTGCTACAAGGTAGTGATCCGAGTCGATGTTAGCTCCTCGGAATGTTCGGACATCCAAAATACTGGATGCGTGCCTCTTATCTATCGCAATGTGATCAATTTGGTTGACCGTTCGTTGATCTGGAGACCGCCATGTCCCCATATGGATATCGAGGTGAGGAAACCGTGTGCTGGCTATAGTGGCATTTCGTTCCGTAGCGAAATCAATTAGCCTAAGTCCGTTACCAGACGTGTTGTCGTGTAGGCTATGATTTCCGACAATACTTCTAAAGATGTCTTCTCTTCCTACCTTTGCGTTAAAATCTCCCTGCACGATTTTAACATCGTACTTCGGTAGTCACTCATAGGTTTTGTCAAGGAGCTCGTAGAAGCAATCCTTAGCTATATCATCTTTTTCTTCCGTCGGAGCGTGGGCGCATATAAGGCTTATGTTGGCGAATTTGGCCTTGATGCGGATTGTTACTATGCTTTTGCTAATGTCTTGGAAACATAAGACTTCTTGCCTAATTCTGGCACTTATAACAAATCCGCATCCGAATAGTCGCTGTTTCTGCTCACTATAACACGGTCCGTAGTAGATGTCACAGTTTTTCATCCTCTTTTTGCCCGGCCCATCCCATCGTATTTCCTGGATGGCAGTAATGTCTGCTTTGTAGCAGTTTAGGGCTTCCGCTAGTTGTTCGCCTGCACCTCTCCTGTTTAATGTTCTCACATTCCAGGTGCAGATACGAACGTCGTTGTCCTTTTTTCGTTTAGCAGGGTCGTCAACAATAAAATCAGTCCTTTCCGAGGCTATTGGTTGCTTCGTAACCATATTTTTTTCTGTGGGTGGGTAGTTAACCCAAAGCACAACCCCCAACCTGGAGGGCCAGTTCCAATTTATTAGATACCCCTAGGACTACGGGATTGAGCGCTGCCGTTGGCCTTTCGGTTCATCCGACACCATCTCTGTTCAAGGGGCCTGACTAACCCTTGAAATTCCTAGACAACCTGGTGTCCGAATATGTCAGAGCAGCTCATCTCGGTTCGCCTGGGACAGCAGGCCGGGTATTCATCCGTGCCATTCTCACCAGGGTGTTTATAGTGTTGCTGTTTTTCGTCGTGTTATCAACACTCGCACTTATCGTTTAGCAAGTCAAATCCGGTTGGATGAGACCAGTACCCGATGGTTACCACTTGGAGGTAAAGATAAGCACATTTGATGTGTAGTCAGAGTTACAACACTGGGCATTGCCAAGTTAACGCCAATCAGAGTCTACCTTCGTTCTACAACACCCAACCACAAATGCAAAGCTTATAAGGGAAAACAAAATTCAACATTACAGCAAAACACTATTCTTAGAACACCTTCGAAACAGTAGTGAACTTAAGTGCATATCCAATACTGAAAGGCCAAATAATGGTTAAAATTCTGAAAAACAAGCTAATAAGAATAACAAACTTATGTGTGTTTACAAAAGAAGTAAAACCAAAACAAACGATTGGTACAGTGAAGCACTAAATAATATGAAACAAAATAAATGCAATGTCAAGAATTTAGATTTTCTAATAGGAATAATTATCGCGAAATAAGAAAACAATATAAAATAAAACTGCTAAGGCAAAAAATAAAATTTTTTGCACTTTTGCATACCAGAAGTGTCGGCCCACGAAAAACGAGACTCAATGAAAAATAAGGAAGAAAACGACGTTCTTCGAACAAGGCTTAACAATGTCGAACTGCACTGCGAAGAGCTTCGTAAAGAAATTCTCCATCTAAAGGAAGAAAATATGACTCTGAAGAGTTCATTTAAAATACCTAATGAGTCAAAACCACGTTCAAACGGCCCGTGAATTCGTAATACCACACGGATGAAGAAGAACTCAGTCGCGAAACTGACTGGATCTTAAAGAAAAGACCAGTAAAAAAGAGGTAAGCTGTATCCTCTCCTCAAATAATAAACCGCGACAAAGAGAATATTAATAAAGCGAAACAGCTAAAACAACGTCCCCCACCGCCAATTAATGTGATCGGTATTGACGACTTTAAAAAGTTGCATACCTTGATAAAACCGTTGCCATTATCGGGCTACCAAGTAACTTCGCTAAGAAAAAATACATGGGAAGTCTGAGTTAAAGACCCTGAAAGTTACCGTCTATTATCTCGCAAGCTTAATACGGATAAAATTGAATGGTATTTCTTTGAAAATAAATCTGAAAGGCCTTTACGCGTTGTAGCTAGAGGGTTACATGCGTCGTCCTTAAAGGATGACATTGTAAACGATCTGAAAAACAGGCAATATAAAGTCATAGATGCCGTTAACATTGTCAAGCGAGACCAAAAGCAAAAAGATGGCGAAGAAAATGTGATAAAACGCGGTCTTCCTTTATTTATACTCACTTTCGATAGAACAGAAAGTTTGAACAAAATTTATGAAATAAAAACAATACTTAATATTGTTGTAAAAATAGAGCCAATGTGTAAGGATTCCAAACTAGTTCCCCAGTGCAAGCGCTGCCAAGGATACAATCATACGCAAAGCTATTGTCAAAAAGAACCGCGGTGTGTAAAATGTGCCGGAAATCATCTGACAGTAGATTGTATGTCAGATAAGAAAACTCCTGCTATCTGCATTAACTGTAAAGGCAATCATCCGGCAAATTATCGCGGCTGCGAAGTAGCTAAAGAGTTGCAAAAAAGACGGACAAAATGTAATAGTATTAATTCACAGAAATTAAATTTAAACAAGCAAAAGCCTAAAATTCCGATTAAAAATATGTCGAAGACAAAGCAGGCCATAATCGAAAAACCTAAATTTTCACAAACTACGCGGCCATCACATATCCGTTCGGATTTTGTACATCCAAAACCAAATGTACAAACATAAGCTTAAGCTACAGTATCCAATAACGCCCAAAAAAATATCTCACCTGACCCAGTTTCAAATGTATTTTCGATTATTCTTTCAAAACTTGAGGAACAAAGCAAAACGAATAATCTTATTTTTGACAGGCTCGTTAAGTTCGAAAAGAAAAACCCCACCTTTAACATGAATAGATTGCTTTAAATTCCTACGTGGAATGCCAATGGCTTTGGCAAAACTTGGAGAACTTGAATTATTTATACAGGAAAAAGATATCGACATCTGTTTAATATCCGAACCTAATGCAAAGAGTAATTCGAACTTAAAAATTAAAGGTTACCTTGACTATCATGCTCTACATCCATCGAATAAGGCTAGAGGTGGAGCCTCACTATATATAAAAGAGTGTATCGAACATTCGATTGATCTTAAACTAGAAATCGAAACAATGCAAGTTAGCTCTATACAAGTCAAAAGCAGACAATCCTTTCTGACGATATCGTCTATTTACTGCCCACCACGATGCAAGGTTGAGAAAATTGACTTTGAAAACTTGCTTAATTCCCTTGGACAACGTTTTGTCATCGGAGGGGACTTTAATGCAAAACATACATTCTGGGGATCTAGATGCATATCACAGAAAGGTAGGATGCTTTATGATGTAGGTAGAAAGTACAATACCGAATTTCATTCTACGGGAAAACCAACTTACTGGCCAACTGATGTTAGAAAAATACCGGATTTGATCGATTTTTTCATTGTAAAAGGTCTGCCGTCCAATCGAATCAAAGTTGAAGAATGCTTTGATCTTTCCTCTGATCATTCTCCAGTCATTTTAACAACGAGCGAGTCACTGATTATAAATGAAAAACCACCCAGATTAACAAACGGGAAAACCAACTGGGAAGGTTTCAAAAACGATATTGAAAATAATATCCGCTGTCGCTGTTGACTCATTTATCAATACCATCCAAAAAGCTCCGGGTTATGACCTGATTACAGGAGAACTTCTTAAAATGTTGCCTCGGAAAGCATTAACTAAGCTTCTTTTTATTATAAATGCAGCAATCAGATTAGAATACATACCGAGACAGTGGAAAGTCGCGGAAGTGATTATAGTTCTAAAACCAGGAAAATCACCGCATGAAATAAAATCTATCTCACTTCTTCCAATAATTTCAAAAGTTTTTGAACGGATATTACTCGGTCGCTTACACCCCATAATTGAACAGAAACGTCTTTTACCTGACCATCAATTTGGGTTTAGAAGTAAACATTCAACGGTGGACCAAGTACATCGAATTACAGATGTAATTGAGAAAGCTTTCGAAGAAAAGAAAATTTGTTCAGCCGTATTTCTTGACGTGTCGCAGGCTTTTGACAAGGTGTGGCACAAAGGCCTTACTTATAAACTATACGATACTGCTGTTCTAGCAGTTGGCACAACAATAGAGGAAACAAATATCAAATTACAAAACGCTCTTAACGAGGTTAATGATGGACTAAATCCTGGCGGATTGCACTTAATGAGAGCAAATCGATCCATGTAGATTTTTCGTATTAACGGACAAACAATTTGCCTGTATTTCTAAATACGGTTTGAGTCCCGTTTGCAAATGAAGCGAAATATCTCGGTATGACACTCGATGCAAAATTAATATGGAAGTCGCATGTAAAAAAGAAATGCGAAGAACTTAAGAATAAATACAGAGAACTGTACTGGTTGCTCGGAAAATATTCGAAGCTTTACCTTGATAACAAGTTGCTATTATACAAGCAAGTGCTAAAACCGGTTTGGATATATGGTATACAACTATGGGGTTGTACCAGTGAAACGAATCTAAACATTTTACAAACTTTTGAAAACAAAATGTTAAGATCATTCGTCAATGCGCCGTGGTACGCAAGGAACGAAGATCTACGCAGAGATTTGGGTATTCCCGCGGTTAAAGATGAAACAAAAAATTTTGCACGAAAACATAAAAAAAACGTTTATTAGGACACGTTAACACAACAGTCCTCCAAATTCTTGACGAAACAAATATATTGCGGCGTCTTCAAAGAACTAAACCCTTAGATTTGGCCCGATAATAACAAACCGCGCTATAAATTGCGGAAACAGCAGGAACTCTCAAAGGAAAGTTTCCTGCCAAACATATTAACATACTCGTGATAAAAAAATTGCTGGATAAGTCGAATACTTAGTTGCAATAGGAATACATGGGTGGTGGTTTTAGTGAGTAAAAATCTCACACTACTTTGTGCACGTGCTCATCGTGTCTATGAAGATTTCCACCAGCCCACGGAACATTTTTTTTTTATTTTTGTCGCTCTCAATTATTTAAAAAGTTATTAAACAATAAAAATTCCAAAAATCCTTATGGAAATCAACCAACTTTTGACAGTCCATACAGAGTTGAGTGATAAGCAGCATTGCCATATATACTAAATATTCCCCAAAATGGTAAAAAATGTAAAAATAAAAATCAAAGGATTTTAAATCTCCACGCTCACGCAATTTTGTTTGTATGTAAAGTCGTCAGGCAGGCGCCGAAGTCAACAGTTTTTTTGTTAACCATTACTCTGGGTGGCCCGCTTCGCGGGAACAAAGGATTTAAACTCTCTTTCTGGGGACAGTCCACGCTCACGCAACTTCGTTGCTCCGCTCAAGGTATGTAAAGTCGTCAGGCAGGCGCCTTAGTCAACAGTTTTTTTGTTAAAATATTTTTATTTTGGTATGTTTTCAAACTACATACAATTTGTATGGAATTATAACCCAAAAAGTGAAATTTTGTTTTATGAGTAACTTTTAAACTAAATGTGAGCGACAATTTTTAAATACATATAAATGATCACTGCGACGAATCGATTAATAAAAGAAAAGTGCAAAAAATGAAAGGCAGCTAAAGTAAATTTATGCCAATAAAGCATTTAAAAAATGTACAATAATAGTACTCGATTCATTTTTAAACTAAAATTTATTAACATCACGCATCAAACAAAAATATATTCCGAAATCAATGAACCAAAAAAAAATATGATGGGTGCACGACTGGGTCGGGAATTTGAAGATTTGCATAGTTTGGCCAAGATACACAATAACATTCATTTTGGTTATTAATGTTAAAAATATATAAATGATGTGGAACTGTGACTATACGAACTTTTAATTCGGAAGGAATCGGTGTCCATGTGAATTATAATGATTTTCCGTTATTGGACAAAACTGAAAAATAGGTTAAGAGCTATTTTGGCAAAACTAATTATGTGGGATTGTTACAAACGGCAATAGTAGATAAATATTAAGATTTATTGAATTTTACCGTATTTCTTAAATGGCCTAAGTCTAAAAATTCGTTATATAAATTTTCACAAATGGTTCGAATAGAAAACAATGCTATGGGGTAGGGTATTGAAATATTTTTTTTATAGGAAAACGCCCCAAAAAATAGGTGTGGATTAACGACTTCAAACGGGAACTTAACTATTCTCAAATTGCAGCATTCGCGGATGACGTTTTTCGATATAAATAAAGGGGAAAGATGAATCGCTTAATGCGAAGAAAAATGCAAGACAGCCTTGTTTATCTGAACGTGTGGCTTAAGTCAAAAATTAAATAAATAGACGATAAATTAGTGACGCGATAGTTAGTGAGATGAACTGCCATGCAGAAGGTCTGGGTTCGATTCCCAACCGTAACAACACCTAAATGATTTTTAACTGGCCCTCCTCTCGTGATGATCTGACAAATCTTCATAGTAGTAACAATTGTCAAGAAAGCTTTTCTCAACTTAGCCGTTTTGAGTCGATATAAAAGAGGAGATCCCGCCATCGTGCAAGAAGTACACACGCAAAAAAGAATGGTTGTGAAAAAACTCGGCCCTGGGTACTAACGAGACTGTTGCGCCAACAATTTGCATTTTTTTTTGTTTGTATGATATTTAAATATTAAACTTAAATTTAAATGGCCAAGTTGTTCAAACGTGCAATTTCCATATAAATTATTAAATTAAAAAAGTTCACAAAATTACTGTTCGTTAATTTTTTTTATCACATGAATACTTATAAACATTTTGACCCCCAATCGTTAGCCTCTTTTGTGTAATCATATAGGTCTAAGTAATCTTTTTTTAAATAAACCTTATTTCAAAATTAACCGTTCATTTATTTTGTTATCAAAAACCTTTGTCAATAATAGTTTTAACAAGCTCGAAATATACCAAAAAAAAACAAAGTTTCAAATAAATCCATTCATTACTTTTCAAGAAAAATGTATTTTTTAAAGTGCTATTATTCGCTCTTTTGATCAAAAACTTGGTATGCAGATATATTACTACACCACTAAGCAATTCACAAGAGTTAAAATCATTAATAATAATTATGCAGCATTCATGTACACGTGTACACCATCAACGTTTTAAAATCTGAAACATTTTCGAGAAATAAACATTTTAAAAAAAACTTGCAGGAAAATTTGCCGGTAATTCACTGTTATTGAAAAATCTGAGTACCCAGTCTTATTCAGAATATCCATATTTAATATATACTAATTTTCATTGAAACTAAAGCGAACGTTCTTGAGATATCGGTCATTTTCAAAAGCAACGTTATGTATGTACATTTTTGCCGAAAAGCTGGTTATGTCATTTTATTCTTACTTGTAGAAGCTTAGTTATTGATTTTTAGTGACATCGTAAGAGCTGTTTTCGAGACTGTCGCGTTTAAATAAAACCGTTATATAGGGGGTACCGTTAATTTTTAAGCTAGAACATCATAAATAAAATTTTAAATAATTAATGTCAGCTGCGTGCACAAAATCTCGAGTTCAATTTTTTTTTCATGAAACCAATACTTGCCCTATAGGAGTAAGCAAAAATCTTTTTTCTATTAAGTAGTTATTTTTAAATTTCTAAAAGTTCATTGTGAGTTCTTTTGACAAACATCTTGGTATGCAGATATAATTCTATGGAACATTACTTACTAAACTTCATTAAAATTCTATAATTTGCGAATTATTTTTTTTTGGCAAAAATAAACTCGAGTATGAAGTATTTGAATACACGTCTGTAAAACAGTTAAATAAAGTCCAGTTAATTTCTCAAAAATTACACCAAATTGCATTTGTAAGTAAATTTTTATATCAAACACATACAAAAAAAAACAAATTTTTGGCGCAACAGGCTCGTTAGTACCCAGGGCCTAGCTTTCTCACAACCATTCATGTGTGCGTGTGTACTTCTTGCACGATGGCGGGACCTCCTGTTTTATGCCGACTCCGAACGGCTAAGTTGAGATAAGCTATTCTTGACAATTGATACTACTCGGATGATTTGTCAGATCATCACGAGAGGAGGGCCAGTGAAAAATCATTTAGGTGTTGCTACGGCTGGGTATCGAACCCAGACCTCCTGCGCGGCAGTTCATCGCACTAACCATCGCGCCACTGAGCCCTCATATATATCAAACACATAACTCTTCTAAATTTCTGGGTGAGATTTGTCCGAGTTTAGCATAACAACTAAACTCGCTAGTGGGAGTTTAGTTAGCTGGTTAAGACATAACGTTAGCGGTTAAGGTCAAAGCTACCTACAAGAATAAACAGGCACTCCACAAAATGATTGCTTGCATCCATAAGGCATACAAGGCCGAACTCATCTCTGAGCTGGGTGAAGAAACAAATTCAACGTTTCGCCAGCTCCTCCGAGGACCCCGCGTCCAAATGACAACGGTCGATGGAAGACACCACGAGGAGTGCCAAAAAGAAAAAGTCGAAATCAGCTCACGAATGCCGACTATCTCTTACCTCTTTTGGGTACCGGGCCACAAAGACTTGCCAGAAAGGGCACTACCCTTGTTATTCTATCGTCAGTAGATATCTTAGGTGTGCTCCTTTAACCAGAAGCGTTCCATCAGCTTGAAAATGCTGAACAGATTAAACATCAAACAGGACACTGTCCGTTATGTCTACACGCAAAAGAATAGGCCTCCTCAGCAATGACTTCTGTAGAAGCTGCTTGGACGAAGAAGAGGAGGAAACTATAACTCACCTTCTATGCTCTAGTCCAACTCTTTCAGAAAAAAAGAAAACTTCTTTTGGGAAACTACTTCTTCGATAATATAGGTGAGCTGGCTAATATCAATGTCAGAAAACTCCTCTTACGCTACATAGTCAGCTCTGAATGGTTCAATTAAGTAAACGAATATAGGAAAGTTGACAGATCCGCGTGGTACCACAGCGGACCTTTATGGTCTAAGTGTGCACGCGCATCGCGTACAGCCACTCTAACCTAACCTATTCCGAGTTTTATGGAACCTTTTATTATTTATCCATTATGCTAATCAATTCATAGAAGCCACAAGGAATACTGTAATGAATAAAGTAACTAATAATCTTGGTTAAATATATTAAGAAACCTTCACAATTGTATTGTACAAGGCAAAATAACACCACGGTCTATGTTGGTTAAAAAAAACATTTTTTTTTTAAATATTGTATATACTTACCCAAGTGCATTATTATAAGTATGCTTCTGATAACTAATTACTAATAACTAATTAATTGAATTTTACACATTTAAAAATAATCTTACTCGTACTTTAAAAGCAAATAATTCCTAAAATGCTTGCTTATGCGAAATTTATTGTATTGTATCACGTACTGGCAAACCACATCCTTTCTTTCGTAAACAGTCTCCTTTTCAAAATCCCATGTCAAAAAGCAATCGCTCGGGGACCAGACACCGAGTATCATCAGCAATCTTATTGCAACTGTGTCTCTTATCCAACTTTAGTTGACCACAGCCGCGTCGGAATCTAAGACTCGCTTCTTGTGGTATTTTACGTACATAGTGTTCATCAATATGTTTAGTTTACCATCCCCATATAAGGATTACAAACACAATATGCTGACAAGGATTATTTTCTATGAAAATCTTTAAAGTTTGTGATTTTGCTTGTACGGTTCTGACTCTCTTTCCCCCAAGGGTAATATGGATATTCAACTCGCATATGTACCTCTATACTTTCAAAAGTGTGTGCTTGGAAGACAGAGATATGGAAAATAGTTCGTGGAAAGTCTTCCGCTTGGTCTGGTGGAAATCCGATATGAAGAAGACCACAGCGACTAATTGCTTAATTAGCATATGGTCTCGACATTTTAAACATCAATGCTTTGTTGTGTATAATGGTCGGTTGAGTTTTTCCGGTTGTTTTCTATAGAGGCGACTATTGACAGGCATATCACACTTTTGACAGGATTCGTAAAGGTTGGTTTTATACAAACAATGGGACACGTGTTTATAGACATATTCAACGTTCTTTGTGTATGCTATATTTAGAGCATTTTTTAATCATTGGGTTATTTGCATTGTATACAGGAGAAGCATTTAAGTTCCCTTCGATTTTATAGAATTGGTTCGAGAAAACATACTATTAAAAGCTGGAAAAGAATAAAAGGGGTTAATAGAATATGTTTCTGGCAAGATATGAGTTGCGTTATTGTTCTGCAGATTCTCGTCACAATAATGCTTCTTTTGTGTGTTTCCTTAACTAGTCTATTGTTGGCTGTAATGCCATGTCTACAATGTCTATACATAATGATTTTCATATGACCAATAATCATAGATTGTTCGCCTATATATTCTAATTAAAATGTTTAAAAAATCCAAGGCTCATTTAAACATATGAAAAAACTAGAATCCACTGTGCGAACCTTTTAATACCTTATCCCTTCCTAACCCAAAAATCGGTGACAATCAAGGACGGATGGGAAAACGGACAGACAGACAGGCTAGATCGATCCTCATAGGATAGGGTGTAACATAAACATATGAAAAGGCTTCAATCCACTGTGCTGATCGTTAAACACCCTATCCCATATCATCCTTAATTTTTTTTAAATATCATGCTCAGACACTTTTTTTAAAATTCCTTTCCGTTTGGCAAAAACTTTGTTTTTCTGAAAAATGGGCGAGGCAGTGGGCGAATTTGAAAAATAAGAAGCTTATATACCAAATTTAGTTAGCCAAGATCAAAATTGAAGGCCTAAAAATCGGTTACGTACAGACGGGCGAACTGACAGACAGGCAGAAATGACTACATCGATTCAGCTGGCGATACTTTAAGCATATCTACCTATATATTCTAATTAAAATGTTTAAAAAATCCAAGGCTCATTTAAACATATGAAAAAACTAGAATCCATTGTGCGAACCTTTTAATACCTTATCCCTTCCTAACCCAAAAATCGGTGACAATCAAGGACGGATGGGAAAACGGACAGACAGACAGGCTAGATCGATCCTCATAGGATAGGGTGTAACATAAACATATGAAAAGGCTTCAATCCACTGTGCTGATCGTTTAACACCCTATCCCATATCATCCTTAATTTTTTTTAAATATCATGCTCAGACACTTTTTTTTAAATTCCTTTCCGTTTCGCCAAAAACTTTGTTTTTCTGAAAAATGGGCGAGGCAGTGGGCGAATTTTGAAAATAAGAAGCTTATATACCAAATTTAGTTAGCCAAGATCAAAATTGAAGGCCTAAAAATCGGTTACGTACAGACGGGCGAACTGACAGACAGGCAGAAATGACTACATCGATTCAGCTGGCGATACTTTAAGCATATCTATCTACATGATTTCTTTATGTATAAAAACTAATATACCCCTATGGAAAATCGTTATATTCGTTTAATGAAATATATTTCGCTATCTAAAAAATGTTCTTTCAAAGATAAAACGCAAACCTGTTAAAGAATATAAGTAAGCGTCTTATTGTTGCTGAGGTGGACGAGGTACCCAGCAATATCAATATCAAATATCAAATATGGTACACACAGTGTAGTGCATACAAGAAAACTAGTGCATACAAAATAGAAACAGTACGTAAAAGTTATGGGAGGGAGTAAGCAACGTAGACTGGTAAACATCCTCCCCACGTTGAATACCATCTTCAAAAGTCAACGAACAGAGGACAAAGCTTACAGATGGTACGTTTCAGCTCCCCCTTCGACGTCAAAACGCTTGCAACTTTCGTTAATCGTCTCATCCCAGATATGTCTTCATTACTAGGCCGATAAGCAATTGACGTTGTGGGTGGTTGTCTTCCCTCGCAAAATTAGTATCATTAGCGCTATAAATTGTTGTTTTCCCGCCTGGGACGCGATAAAGACCGTGGAAGATAATTTACTCAGTTCTTCTAGATGGACCGCCGACATGCATATGAAGAGCAAAATTTAAGTTTTAAATCGCTTGGCACCATGCTCTTTCCACGAACTTACTATTTAGAAATGGCAATGCATAGCGCACTCCGATATTGTCGAATGCTATGCCAGGCTGTAAACAACGTTTATTGGACTCCTGGCTCCAGAACTAAGTTTACCCCCTATTTAATGGTTTCTTTAAAGACGATTATTTTAATAACGGCTCTAACGATGTATGCCTTGGGGTAGGGTATACAAATGGCTTTTGTAGGCGTGTGTTAAAATGGTCTAAGGACGAAATGTTCATATTAATTTTATTAGCGTTTTTGCATCAAACGTTTTTTCGAATATTTGAAAATTTAAACAAAAAGGTTTTTTACTCAAAACGACTCCAAAAAGTGGTAAATATGCTAAATATTGATAAATATGCTTTTAATTTTTTTTTCAAAATTCCTAACCGTTTAACAATGGGCGTAACAGTCGGCGGATTTAGAAAATGTTTACACTTGTTCGAACAGCACGAACAAGGACCACGTATACTAAATTTCATCATCCTAGCCTAAAATTTAAAGCCTAGAAACCTGTTACCTACAGACGGACGGACGGACAGACAGGCATGGCTTAATGGACTCAGCTAGCGATTCTGAGTCGATCCATATATATATATCTACCTACATTATTTCTCTATGTTACAAACTATGTACCAAAACTAATATACTATGGGATAAGGTATAAAAAACATATGCGAAGGCTAAAATCCGTTATGCGGATCGTTTAATACCCTATCCCATCCCATCCTCAAAATTAATATCCCGAAAAGATATTAATTTGATGGCGTTTAGTATTGCATGATTGCCGCCTTTTCTCACACTCGGAATGAGGATGGGAAGAGATAATGTGTTTTCAGTAGAAGGTCCAGAGTTTCTGTCGCTGATTCTGACATTTCCTGCGCATCTTGGTTCCTTTCATAGTATCTTCAGTATCTTCAGTCTTGCAGATTGCTTCAATACTATTCCAGAATTCTCTTCAAGCCTTTCATTTAACTTTTCTGATTTCTTTTTTGAAACAAGTAAGACTGGTTTTTTAAATTCATCATTTGAGTTTTTTTTTCTTCTTAAGAGGTACAAGATTTTTGGAGCACCAGTGATTCTGCTTTTTTATCTTTTTGACTTTGTGAACGTTAACCATCGTAATGAATTTATTCCAGTTTATCATAATATATAGTTGTTGTTTTTATTGTTCTTTTTGACAACAAGAATTTTGGAAGAATTTTATAACATATGAGTTGCAACTCTTCAATCGAAGATTATTAAAGTGTTTGAATTGGAGGACAGCGTGAGGTCCATTACTTCCGGCCCTTTTTTTTATTATGAAGGCATTTCCCTTACCACGATTGTAAATAAGTTGCATATTTTGTTTTACATTTTGATGGATTCACCCCGATAGTTATCACAACTATCCCCCAACATTATGTGATTAGAAGCTCCCCGTTTCTAGCTTCGCTACCTCCAAGAATGAGGAGTGGCTGAGTCATGCGGTGGAGATGATCTATGGGGTTGCATTTTTCGTTTCCAACATTATCGTTGAATGAACGTCGCTGCTAAATTGTAATTGAAAATATATGTCAACACTTTTCCCACCCATGATGCTTTTGTAAAAGATCATGTTGAAAGACTCGGATTTTACTCCTTTTGAGATTCATCGTTCTTGGTCGTTGTTCTCTGGTGAAGGTTTAGTTGTAGTACCTTCATTAAGCTTATTGTCTGTTCGGAGCTCATATTTCACACGGACTTACGACCAACTCACTTTTTTCACTTTCGCTAGTTTCCGGACCAAGAATGCAAGGACGTTTGAGGTTCAGATTAGCAGACGAGCTGCCCTCATAATTTAATAATTTCTCCTTCAGATCTCGATCTGCAAATACTTCGAAAATAATGCAAGATGCATTTCGTGTATATTTTAACTCCATGGCATTGCAAATGAAAAACATTATTTTGACTAACCATATAACATTTTAATAAACTGTTTAAGCAGTATTTTACGAAAATGCCACTCCCACGTTTTGGGGATTATTAATTAAAGGACGGAATGGGATAGTGTATTCAACGATTCGCACAGCAGATTGTAGCCTTCGCATATGTTTATACCCTATCCCATAGGGGTATATTAGTTTCGACATTAGGTTTGTAATATAGAAACATATGAGATGGCTACAATCCGCTGTGCGGATCGTTTAATACCCTATCCCATCCCATCCTTAAATTAATATCCTCAAAATGTGGTCTTTATGGGCATAAAGTATTGTAAATGACGTTGTCACAACATATTGTTCAGAAGGTTTATCAAATTCTTTTATAGTTCGACCAAAAACAACGTTTTTCTATTGCATATGCCTTGAGGTAGGGCATACAAATGGTTTTTGTAAGAAAACGCCCATAAAAAGTGGGCGTGGGTTAAAATGGTCTATTGACGAAATATTCATATTAATACTACCAATGATTGTGCATCAAAACCTTTTTCGAAAATTTTTAAAATTTGACAGGAAAACTTTTTTTTTATAAAAAACGCCCCAAAAATGTGGGCGTAGCAAAAAACTTTATATTGACGAAGTATAGATATTACCATTCTCAAAATATTCTGCTCAGATACTTATTTAAAATTCTTTACGGTTTGGCCAAAAAATACGTTTTCTTAAAAAGGGGGCGTGGCAGTGGGCGGATTTCAAAACTTTTAACACTTGTTCTGGTGGCACGGACGAGGATCCTATATACCAAATTTCATTATCCTAGCTCAAAATTTAAGGCCCAAAAATCGGTGACGAACAGACAGACGGACGGACGGACAGACAGACATGGCTTAATCGACTCAGCTAGCGATTCTGAGTCGATCCATATACTTTGAGGTTATATGTAGCTAAATTATTTCTCTATGTTAAAAACTAAGTATCAAAACTAATATACCCCTATGGGATAGGGTATAAAAAGGGTGGTGGTTTTAATGAGAAAAAATCTCACACTACTTTGGACACGTGCTCATCGTGTCTATGAAGATTTACACCAGCCCACGGAAAAAAAAATTGGAAATATTAACATGAATATTTCGTCCAAAGACCATGTTAGCCCACGCCTACTTTTTGGAGGCGTTTTCTTAACAAAACTATTTGTAAAGTCTACCCCTTAGCATATGTAATAAAAACGTATGAGAAGGCTACAATCCCCTGTGCGAATCGTTTTATACCCCATACCATCCCATCCTTGAAATATATATATCCCCAAAAAGTAGGCGTTGATTAAAAATTAATGGGGATGAAATATAGAAAATACAAATTACAGAATCAAAAACCACTATATTAGTAAATTTTCCGCAAACTTAACAATATCATCAAAACTACATTTTTGCCAAAAACAGATTCAAAAAAAATGTTTTTTTTTTGTTTTAAACTATGATAAACGTAAATTGTTAACTTATACAGATTTGCAAATTTTTGAAATTTTATGTCCAGCTCGCAAAGACCAATATGGATGACCCAATTGTGTTCCAACCATTCATTTATCAATTTTTTTTGGATTTCCTTAAACTTTTGACGAAAATCATTTTTTCGTCTATATGAGTGAAATTTAGACAATTACATTGTCCGAATATCCTGCTCAGACACGTTTTTTTAAATTTCTTATGGTTCGATCAGAAAAGACCACCGCCACGCTCACTTTCTTAGTAAACGTCTACTAAATTTCATCACTCTACCCCAAAATTTACTTACTTAACTGGCACTACAATCCGGAATAAACCTGGGCCTCAACCAACATGCGTCTCCAACTAGCCCGGTCGACCAAGCATTTCTTCATCCACTTTTAATATGGTTCAGCGCCGTCATTTGTTAAGCTTGAAATTTAGATATTGCTGTCCTCACTTCACGTTGGTTGGGTGGCCGTGGTGTAGTGGTAATGTGTTCGCCTGTTAAGTGGAAGGTTGCGCGTTCAATCCCAGCCAAAAACTGAACCTTTTATTCTAAGAAATGAAAAAAGGTCGGTAGTATATCTACTCCTAGAAGTATACGTATACAAAACATATGAGAGGCTACAATCCGCTATGCGGATCGTTGAACACCCTATCCCATCCCATCCTTTAAATTAATATCCTCAAAATATAGGCCTTATGGCGATGAAAAACAGAAAATGACATTGTCACAATATATTGCTCAGACAGTTTCTCAAAATCTTTTGTGGTTCGACAAAAAACAACGTATTTCTATTGCTAATGCCTTGGGATGGGGTATACAAATGGTTTTTGTAAGAAAACGCCCCCAAAATGTGGGCGTAGTTGAAAATGATCTATGGACAAAATGTTTATATTACCATTGCGGAAGTATTTGCATCAAAATTTTTTCGAAAGTTTTAAATTTGGACAAAAAACGTTTTTTACTAAAAACGCCCCCAAAAAGTGGGCGTGGCAAAAAACTTTGTATGGACGAAATATAGATATTAGGATTGTCTAAATATGTTGCTAACACACTTTTTTGAAATTCCTTACGGTTTGGCTTAAAACTACGTTTTTTCTAAAAGAGGGCGTGGCAGTGGGCGGATTTTAAAAATGTTTACAATTGTTCTGGTGACTCGGGCAAGGATCCTATATACCAAATTTCATTATCCTAGCTCAAAATTTAAGGCCCAAAAATCGGTGACGAACAGACAGACGGACGGACGGACGGACGGACGGACGGACGGACGGACGGACAGACAGACATGGCTAATTCCATATACTTTGAGGTATATGTAGCTAAATTAGTTCTCTATGTTACAAACTAAGTATCAAAACTAATATACCCCTATGGGATAGGGTATAAAAACAATAAATCCCCGAAGTTAGTTCGGACATCACCCATGGAGTAAGTCTCCACTACTTCCAAAAATCTTTCCTATCATCCTCTTTCTTCCCCTTCTCTAACGCTTGCACTGTGGTCAAACATTTAAAGGATATTCATAACCCCTTGAGTGCTCATTAATTTAAAAAAAAAACTTAGGTCAGGTGATTAGGTGGTTTTCGCTGTCGTCGCCAATATTGAATGGTTCGTTGTGCCCGACAGGGCAATGTTGTTCGTCATCGCCGCTTAACAGTCTGCTGAAGTGGTTCTTTCATATCCTCAGCATTGACGGTGTCCCAACTACGGTATTTCCTTATTCATCTCGACAGGCACAGGAGTCTGTTCGAGCCTTGTATAATTGGCTTTGACATTTTAAACTTTGTTAAAATTTGCGAAGATCGTTTATGGAGTGGCACCTCTCTATATCCTCCTCAATCGTGCGCTTTTCTTGCTCTTTTTTCTTCTTTCTGAAAAGCCGGTGTTCTTCCCTCCTTCTTTGCCTATAGAGCTCAATGGCAGCTCTCGTCTTCACCTGTAGGTAAGCCTTGTAGGCCTCGTTCTTGTCTGTGAGCACCTGTCGGCATTCCTTACCGTGTTGGCATCGTTGCCATTATTCTTGTGATTGCAGTCTCTAGACATAACATTTTTCTACAGTATTTCTGTAGCGTGGTGGATATTCTTCCCATGGCTGCAAAAACGTTGTGGTCCGAGTCGATGTTTGCCTCTCGGAATGTTCGGACATCCAAAATACTGTATGCGTGCCTCCTGTCAATCGCAATGTGATTAATTTGGTTGACCGGTTGTGGATCTAGAGACCGCCATGTCCCCTTATGGATATCGAGGTGAGGAAACCGTGTGCTGGCTATAGTGGCATTTCGTTCTGTAGTGAAGTCAATTAGTCTAACTTCGTTGCCAGACGTGTTTTCCGATAATACTACTGAAGATGTCTTCTCTTCCCACCTTTGCGTTAAAATCTCCAAGCACGATTTTAACATCGAACTTCGCCTATATCATCTTTTTCCTCCAATTCGAACGTCTTTGTCCATTTTTCATTTTGCAGGGTCGTCAACAATAAGATTAGTTCATTCAGATATTTTTTTCCATTTTACCCAAAGCACAACTCCCAACTTGGAGGGTCAGTTCCAAATTATTAGATATTCCTAGGAAACAGGGCCATCAGTAGCCACTATGGAATAAGCGATGCCGTTGGCCTTTCGGTTCATTCGCCACCATCCCTGTTCAAGGGATCTGACTTACCCTTGAGATTCCGAAATAACCTGTTGTCCGAATATGTCGAAATAGCTCATATATGTTCGCCTGGGACAGCAGGCCGGGTATTTCGTGTCATTCTGACCGGGCTGTTTATAGTGTTGCTGTTTTTCGTCTTGTTATCAACACTCACACTTTGTGTTTAGCATGTCAAATCCGGTTGGATAAACCCATTATCCGATGTTTACCACTTAGAGGTAAAATATATGAGAAGTCTACAATCCGCTGTGCGTACCGTTGAATACCCTATCCCATCCTTAAAATTAGTATCCCCAAATTGTGGGCATTATGGTAATGAAATATAGAAAGATGATATTTTCACAAGATATTGTTCGGACAGTTTATCAAAAACTTTTATACTTACTTACTTAAGTGGCGCTACAGTCCGGTATGAACCTGGGCCTCAACCAACATGCCTCGCCAATTAGCCCGGTCCTAAGCTAACTGCCTCCAGTTGCGCACTCCAAGTTGGTTGAGGTCGGTTTCTACTTGTGCGCGCCACTTAAAGCGAGGTCTTCCTCTACTTCGTCCGACGTCTGGCTGGGAATCGAAGACTCTGCGATCCGGAGTATTGGTGTCCATTCGTTGTACATGTCCGTTCTTAGACGTCCAATGCGGAATTTTTTGACTAGGGGTATGTCCCTGTACAGCTTGTATAGTTCGTGGTTGAATCTTCGTCTCCATAGCCCGTCAACGCAAACGGGACCTACAATTTTTCGAAGAATTTTTCTCTCGAATCGACCGAGGATTTCTTCATCCGCTTTTGATACGGTCCATGCTTCAGCGCCGTAGAGCAGGACTGGGATAATCAGGGTCTTATATAGGATCTCCTTAGTAGTTCGAGTGAGGGCTTTAGTACTCAATTGCCTTCTTAGCCCGAAGAAACAGCGATTGGCAAGAGTAATTCTTCGTTTGATTTCTGACGAGATGTTGTTGTCAGAGTTAATAGCGGAGCCGAGGTAGACAAAGTCCCGTACTACCTCAAAGTTATATCGGTCAATGGTGACGTTCTGTCCAATTGGTCGATGTTTTCTGTCCTTTCGTGTTGACAGCATATACTTGGTCTTACCCTTATTTACTGCTAAACCCATTTTTGCCCCTTCCTTCTATATACTAGCAAACGTAGCTATGACATCACGTTGAGTCCTACCAATGATGTCAATATCGTCGGACTATGCTAGTAGTTGCACCGATTTTTGGAAAATTGTGCCTCTGGTGTTGGCTTTGGAGTTTTGCACAATCCTCTCAAGAATCAAATTGAAAAAGTCGCATGACAGCGCATCGCCTTGCCTAAATCTTTTTTTGGTATCGAATGTGTCGGTGACAAAAAAACAACGTTTTTCTATTGCATACACTATGGGGTTGGGTATACAAACGGTTTTTGTAGGAAAACGCCCCTAAAAAGTGTGCGTAGGTTAAAATGGTGTATAGACGAAATATTCATATTATCATAGGCAATGATCTTGCATCGATTTTTTTATTTTATTTTTTTAAATATACCAAAAAACGTATTTTTATAAAAACGACCCCAAAAAGTGGGCGTGGAAATAAACTTTGTACGGACAAAATATAGATATTAAGTTTCTCTAAATATGTTGTTCAGATATTTTTTCGAAACTCCTTACGGTTTGGCCAAAAACTACGTTTTCCTAAAAAGGTGGGCGGATTTCAAAAATGTTTAAACTTGTTCTGCTGGGAGCAACAAAGAGCAAGTGTACCAAATTTCATCATTCTAGCTTAAGGCCTAAAAACTGATGACGTACGGACGGACAGACATGGCTAAATCAAATCTTAGTCGATCCATATACTTTAAGGCTTATCTAGCTAAATTTCTTCTCTATGTTACAAACTATGTATCAAAACTAATATACCCCTATGGGACAGGGTGTAAATATGTGTAGTCAGCATTGCAACAACTGGAAATTGCCAAGTTAAAGTCAATCAGAGTCTACGCTCGTTCCACTACATCCAACCATTACCTCAAAACGGACGGACTGACAGACAGGCAGGAATCGTCTCAGCTGACTCGATCCATATACTATAAGGCATATCTATCGAAATTATTTCTCTATGCTACAAACTTAATGTCAAAACTAATATACCCCTATGGGATATGGTAAAAATATTAGAACGGTAAGAATATTTCCTATACAATACAATTTGGTTGTATTCATTTGTGATGAGTGGCATCATTTAACCATTTTCTACAGTGTATTGCTTACAACTCTAAGAAAATATACAAGCGGGCAATATGAAACACGAAATCCATAGAAAAAAAATCCGCAGTTCATGAGTTCACCCGGCGTGGAATACTTGTAAAGTTTTCCCAATGGTTGAATCCCTGTTTTTTTTTTGAGTTTTCTTTAAAACAAACAAAATAACATTTATAAAAAAAATAAATAAGCATATACAGAAGAGATTCATTCGGGTGAGGGTATTCAAGAAGGGTAGCGGTTTGGTTGCAGCAAAAGAAAGTCTAAAGAATATTTCTATATCCCATCATTTCAAGTATAATTCACTTCATATCCTTGGCTGTACTTGCATGCAACAGCCAACATAATGAAACCAGACCAACCGCCCTCGAATCTCATCTCTTTGCCAACACTACAAAGCCGCAAATATAGTAGCATGAGCAACCCACTGGCCCCTCCAACATCGCATTTCCGGTGGTCTCCCGTGCTCTGAAACACTTGAAAAAAGTTCAAGTGAAGAATTTCGGTGGTTGGCTTGAACTTGTGTTTTGGAAAAGTTATCTTTATCTAAAGTCAACAACTTATCCTCCAGCTCCATCCGTGTTTCATCCCACATTGGTATTCTTCTTCATCAACAAAAAAAACAGCCAAACTTCTGTTCTCTTTTATTAAAAATGAAAAGGGGAGACTTCCCACCCTTTGCCACATGCATAATATATTAACTCAACTCAATTCAGTACCGCTGCCACTCAATCTGCATCCATTATTACGAAAATCAGCTTTGCATGTATCCTTTTTTTCTGTATTTTCTTCAGTATGTTTGCAGTCCTCAGTCAGTGCCATTGGCATACAAATGTTTGTTTTAGGATTTCGGATTCTGGCAACCCTCGAGTTTTTGCCGGCATTAAATAAACTGCCTACACAAGAGCAAAACAGTGTGTAAATCTTGTGACGGTACTTCATAAAGGGATACAAGTAAATCCAACACCCAAATCCCCGGTAGAAGAGTACTTTTTGCAATATGGATACAAGTGGTGTGTGGGGTTATGAACTTTATTTCGGTGAGTATAGGGTGGTATTTTCGCTCGATTAACGTACACCCCTAATAAAAGTATTTGTTATCAGACATTGTTCTATGTTAACACGACTACATAACATGTATGTACCTACAATGTTACGCAAAAGCTTAATTGTTGTAAATAGAAACTGGAGCATGTTATTATGCACTCACCGTTTTTGATGGGGGTGTTATAAAACATCATTGGTACATATGTATTGTATCCTATAGAACCGACTTTTGTCCTATATTGAAACAGATTCTTTTATGTTCTAAAACGCGTGATTTAATTATTATTTTTTGTATATCCTATCGCATAGTTTTGACATATAGTTTGTAAATACTACGTACATACTTAAGTGCGGCACTACCTAGGCCTAGGAATGAATCTAGGCCTCAATCAACATGTCTCTCCAATTAGCCCGGTCATTAGCTAATTATCTCCAATTGCGCACTTCAAGTTGGTTGAGATCGTTTTTTACTTGTGTGCGCCACTTTTGGCGAGGTCGTCCTCTACTGCGTCCGACTCAACGTCTGGGTGGAAATCGAAGACTCTGCGAGCCGGTGTATTAGTGTCTATTCAGTCTACATGAGTTGTTTTTTGACTAGGGATATGTCGCTGTCCATAGCCCGTCAACGCAAACGAACCAGAAGATTTTTCGAAAATTTTATCTCGGGTTTCTTGATACGCTTTTGATAAGGTCCATTCTTCAGCGCCCTAGAACAGGACTTGGTTGACACAGTCTAGTATGTGATTTCCTTATAGTAATTTCAGTAACGTGAAGATGGCGCCTCTAATGGTGTTGGCTGTGGCTTGGGTGTTTTGCACAATCCTCTCAAGAATGAAATTAAAGAAGTCACATGACTTCGAATGTTTCGGTGAGGTCGTTTCTGACCTGATGAAGCATTGAGAGTTCTTCATCGCCATCCAGCACAGACAGAGTTTGTGGCAGTATATCAAAACTGGCAGTACTGTATAGTAAGCCTCCATAAATGCTCCTCTAATGGCTTGTTGACATCGTTGCCATTGTTCTTCGACATTAGATGCGGGTGGTATGGTATTAATCGAAGGGTTAAGGGATACGTGTTCTGCGAAGGACTTGGTGGTATCTTGCGATTGCAGTCTTTCGACATTAATTTGGTGGATATCGACATCCTTACCTTGGCTGCAACAAGCTAGCGATCGAGAATGTTTAGAGGTAGGGGCCCCGTTTAGGAGGTAGGGGCAATTTCAGAAAAAAAAAAGACTTATAATGAAAAAAAATATATTAAAAAACAACGGCAACACTTACAATGAAAACTCAAAATTTTGATAAATAATGAAAAAAAAGTTTCTACCAATTTTTTCATAATTGTGTAATGAAGTGTTTAGTTAGCTTTTTGTGGTCAATGCTTATATCAATACTGAATCGAACACAAAAAACCGAATGGTTTTATGTCTTCTTGTTTTTGAGAAAATTAAAAATTACTAAAACTATTTTTGTACGATTTCTGTTTTTTTGGTATCTCACTAAGAGGATTACTGTTCATGTTTGTAAGTAAAGTACAACAAATCATTTTTTTTTGTTTTTTTTTTCGTGGGCTGGTGGAAATCTTCATAGACACGATGAGCACGTGCCCAAAGTGTGAGATTTTTACTCACTAAAACCACCACCCATTTTGTATTTCTATTGCAACTAAGTATTCGACTTATCTAGCAATTTTTTTATCACGAGTATATAATATGTTTGGCAGGTAACTTTTCTTTGGGAGTTCCTGCTTTTTCCGCAATTTATAGCGCGGTTTGTTATTATCGGGCCAAATCTAAGGGTTTAGTTCTTCGAAAACGCCGCAATATATTTGTTTCGTCAAGAACTTGAAGGACTGTTGTGTTAACGTGTCCTAAAAGTTTTCAAAAGTTTGTAAAATGTTTAGATTTGTTTCACTGGTACAACCCCATAGTTGTATACCATATGTCCAAACCGGTTTTAGCACTTGCTTGTATAATAGCAGCTTGTTATCAAGGTTAACCTTCGAATATTTTCCGAGCAACCAGTACAATTCTCTGTATTTATTCTTAAGTTCTTCGCATTTCTTTTTTACATGCGACTTCCATTTTAATTTTGCATCGAGTGTCATACCGAGATATTTCGCTTCATTTGCAAACGGGACTCGAACCGTATTTAGAAATACAGAAATACAGGCAAATTGTTTGTCCGTTTATACGAAAAATCTACATGGATCGATTTGCTCTCATTAAGTGCAATCCGCCAGAATTTAGTCCATTCATTAACCTCGTTAAGAGCGTTTTGTAATTTGATATTTTTTTCCTCTATTGTTGTGCCAACTGCTAGTATAGCAGTATCGTCAGCAAACGTTGCAACTATTGTATCGTTTGTTTGATGGATATCACGAGTGAATAGGAGGTACATGATTGGTCCAAGGAACTCGGAATATTCGCTTCCAAGTTTCACACGGAAGAGTCTATGCTCAAAATACGACACGAGGATTTTATATAATTGTTCTGGCAGAACTTGACTTAGTTTATACGTAAGGCCTTTGTGCCACACCTTGTCAAAATCTTGCGACACGTCAAGAAATATGGCTGAGCAAATTTTCTTTTCTTCGAAAGCTTTCTCAATTACATCTGTAATTCGATGTACTTGGTCCACCATTGAATGTTTACTTCTTAACCCAAATTGATGGGCAGGTAAAAGACGTTTCTGTTCAATTATGGGGTGTAAGCAACCGAGTTATATCAGTTCAAAAACTTTTGAAATGATTGGAAGAAGTGAAATAGGCCTGTAGGATTTTATTTCATTTGGTGATTTTCCTGGTTTTAGAACCATAATCACTTCCGCGACTTTCCACTGTGCACCACGAAGTGCATTCTGGCAATGGAGACAAAGATTTAATCAAAAACTTTTCGAATAGTGCAGCGACATAGACCTGGTCAAAAAACTCCACGTTGGACGCTTAGTTAGGACATGTTTAGCGTATGGACACCAGTAATCTGGCTTGCAGAGTATTCGATTCCCAGCCAGATGATTAACTTAAGTGGCGCGCAAAAATAGAAACTGACCTCAACCAACATGAATCGCGCAGCTGGATGCAGTAAGCTAAAGACCGAGCCTCTTCGATAGCATGTATCTTGAGGCCCAAGTTCATTCTGGACTGCAGCGCGACATAAGTAAGTAAGTAAATATAGTCCTTTAGATTGGTCATGACTCAGGACCTTTCTGTATGCTAAGAATTTATGTCGCCATCCTGGCATAGCTGTTTAAAACATTTTACAATTACAAGGTTGTGTCGTACTAGTCTTAATTTTTCGTGTTAGTTTGAGCAACATATGGTTTCTTGTGCCTTTGGTAGCTATAGAGTTATTTATTATTTCAGTAAACATGTTCCATTTCCATCCGTCTTAATTTGTGCGATTTTGTCCTTATTCTTATTTCTCTTATTATTCTTCGCTAGGGACCATTTGACGATTCATAGTTGGGAGTGCTTCCCGAAGGTAATGACGATGATTGAGAATGCTCTTGCTTTTTGGTGCGTTTACCTGACCAGTGTTTTCAATTTATATATGTATTCAGTGTATTCTGTGTGCGTTTACTTAGTTTATTTAGCATAATTTAGAGTTGAGCCGTTGTCCAACTGGATCTATAACTATGAAAGTTAATACCATTAACTTTTGCACTAACAATGACCTCTTTAAATGACCTCTTTCAAGTCATTCGTGTAATGTTTTCTCCTAAGTGAGTTCCTGTTCGCCTTAAATAATGGAGTTCTGAGTCCATTATTTAAGTGGTAACCATCGTGTACTGGTCTCATCCAACCGGATTTGACCTGCTAAACGGTAAGTGCGAGTGTTAATAACAAGACGTAAAGCAGAAACACTATAATTACCCTGGTCAGAATGGCGCGGAATGAATACCCGGTCTACCATCCCAGGCGAACCTAGATAAGCTGCTTCGAATAATTCGGACAACAGGTTATCGAGGAATTTCAAGGTAAGTCAGGCCCCTTGAACAGAGATGGTGGCGGATGAACCGAAAGGTGAACGGCAGCGCTTAATCCCGTAGTGGATACTGATGGCCCCATGTCCTAGGGGTATCTAATAAATTGGAACTGGCCCTCCAGGTTGGGGGTTGTGCTTTGGGTTAACTACCCACTCATGAAAAAAAACCATTGTTACGAAGCAACTAATAGCCTCGGTAAGGACTAATATTACTGTTGACGACCCTGCTAAACGAAAAAAGGACAACGACGTTCGTATCTGCACCTGGAATGTAATAACATTAAACAGGAGAGGTGCAGGCGAACAACTAGCGGAAGCCCTAAACTGCTACAAAGCAGACATTACTGCCATCCAGGAAGTACGATGGGATGGGTCAGGCAAAAAGAGGTTGACCGTGTTATAGTGAGCAGAAACAGCGACTATTCGGATGCGGATTTGTTATAAGAGCCAGACTTGGCAAGAAGTCTTATGTTTGCAAGACATTAGCGAACGCATTGTAACAATCCGCATCAAGGCCAAATTCGCCAACATAAGCCTTATATGCGCTCATGCTCCGACGGAGGAAAAGATGATACAACTAAGGACTGCGTCTACGACCTCCTTGACAAAACCTATGAGCGACTACCAAAGTACGATGTTAAAATCATGCTGGGAGATTTTAAAGCAAAAGTAGGAAGAGAAGACATCTTTAGCAGTATTGTCGGAAAATATAGCCTACACGACAACACGTCTGGTAACGGACTTCGCTACGGAACGAAATGACTATAGCCAGCACACGGTTTCCTCACCTCGATATCCATAAGGGGACATGGCGGTCTCTAGATCCACAACCGGTCAACCAAATTAATCACATTGCGATTGACAAGAGGCACACATACAGTATTTTGGATGTCCGAACATTCCGAGAGGCTAACATCGACTCGGACCACTACCTTGTTGCAGCCAAGGTAAGGATGCGGATATCCACCACGCTACAACAAACCAGAAATACTGTGAAAAAATTTTATGTAGAAAGACTGCAATCACAAGAGACCACCAAGGCCTTCGCGCAACGCGTATCCCTTAACCTCTCGATCCACACCATACTACCAGCATCTAATGTCGAAGAACAATGCCAATGATGCCAACAAGCCATTAGATCAGCCGCAACTTATGTGCTAGGTTTCTCGCGGCCACCAGCAAGAGGTTTTTGTCGGCATGGTCGCAGCCAAGAACGAGGCCTACAAGACTAAGCTGCAGGTGAAGACGAGAGCTGCCATTGAGCTCTATAGGCAAAGAAGAAGGGAAGAACACCGGCTTTTCAGAAAGAAGAAAAAAGAGAAAGAAAAGCGCGCGATCGAGGATATACATAGAGAGGTGCCACTTCAGGAACGATGTTTGCAAGTTTTACCAAAGTGTAAAACGTCAAAGTCAAGGATACAAGGCTCGAACAAAATCATGTCGAGATGAACAAGGAAATATCGTAGTTGAGACACAGTCGATGCTGAGGATATGGAAGAACCACTTCTGCAGACTGTTAAACGGCGATGACGAACAACATTCCGCTGTCAGGCAGAACGAACCATTTAATATTGGCAACGACAGCGAAAACTGCCAACCACCCGACCTAAGTGAAGTGATGATAGCAATATCTAAATTCAAGCTTAATAAGGCCGCCGTAAATGACGGCCTTCCCGCTAAGCTTCGTAAAGCTGGCGGAGATGATTTGGTAAATAACATCCACCAATTCATAAGCCAAATCTGGTCGGATGAAAGTATGCCTGAAGAATGGAACCTCAGCATCGTTTGCCCGATCCACAAAAAAAGGAGACCCTCTGAACTGCGCGAAGTACAGAGGCATAAGTCTGCTCAACATCGCCTACAAGATCCTATCTGCCGTAATATGTGAACGCCTGAAACCGTTTACCAACAACCTGATCTACCCTTATCAGTGTGGTTTTTGGCCAGGAAAGTCCAAAACCGATCAAATTTTCACACTACGGCAGATCCTGGAAAAACCTAAGAAGTCCAAATCGATACCCACCACCTATTTATCGATTTCAAAGCCGAATACGACAGCATTTATAGAGACGAACTATACAGAACCATGTCTAGTTTTGGTATACCGCCCAAACTCGTCCGCTTGTGTATAATGACAATGGAGAATTCTCGCTGCTCCATCAGGGTCGGAAACGACCTCACCGACACATTCGATAACAAAAAAGGTTTTAGTCAAGGCGTTGCGCTGTCATGTGACTTCTTTAATTTGGTTCTTGAGAGGATTGTGCAAAACTCCCGAGCCAATACCAGAGGCACAATTTTTCAAAAATCGGTGCAACTACTAACAAACGCCGACGATATTGACATCATTGATAGGACTCAACGTGATGTCATAGCCACGTTTGCAAGTATAGAGAAGGAAGCTGCAAAAATGAGTTTAGCAGTAAATGAGGGTAAGACTAAGTATATGCTGTCAACACCAAAGGACACACAACATCGAGGAATTGGACAGACCGTCACCATTGACATATATAACTATGAGGTAGTACGGGACTTTGTCTTTCTCGGCTCCAATATTAACTCTGACAACAACATCTCGTCAGAAATCAAACGAAGAATTACTCTTGTCAACCACTGTTTCTTCGGGCTAAGAAGGCAATTTAGCATAAGGACCTCACTCGAATTACTAATGAGATCCTATATAAGACCGGCACCGTATCAAAAGCGGATGAAGAAACCATTGGTCGATTCGAGAGAAAAATTCTTCGAAAAATCGTCGGTCCTGTTTGCGTTGACGGCCTATGGAGACGAAGATTCAATCAAGAACAATACGAGATGTACAGCGACATACCCTGGTCAAAAAACTCCGCATTGGACGTTTATGATGGCTAGGACATGTAGAACGAACGGACACCAATACTCCGGCTCGCAGAGTCTTCGATTCCCAGCCAGACGTCGGACGCAGTAGAGGAAGACCTCGCTTTAAATGGCGCGCACAAGTAGAAACCGACCTCAACCAACTTGGAGTGCGCAACTGGAGGCAGTTAGCTAAAGACCAGGCTAATTGGAGAGGCATGTTGGTTGAGTCCCAGGTTCATCCCGGACTGTAGCGCCACTTAAGTTGCTGCCGCCAACGACCTTCCACAGGGGTTTAATACCCCATTTCCAGTCGAGGTACTAGGCACCCACCAGTCACCAGCGTGGAGGTGAGAGTAGGAGTTGATAGTGAGAGGCTAGAGTAAGAACGATTGTGTCCTCATATAATCACATCACTATCCTTAAGCATAAAAACTGAGTTTTATATAAACATATCAAAAAGGAAAACGTAATATGTAATTTATTAACTTTGAGACTTTGAAACATATGATTTTGGTTAAGACAAAATTAAGTTACCACGCTCAATTTTCGGAAAAACGTTGTTTATATTTAAACGGTAGGAATTTTGAAAAGTGTCTGAACAAGATAAATAGGCAATCTCTACATATAAATTTTGTCCATATAAAGTTCTTTGTCACGCCCACATTTTGGGGACGTTTTCTGTAAATAAACGGTTTTTGGAAAAATTTCAAGAAAATGAAAAAAAAAATAACTTTCGATACAAATGCTTCGGTAATATAAATATGAACATTTCGCCCAATTTTAAGGGGCA
This sequence comes from Rhingia campestris, assembly GCA_932526625.1. Classification (NCBI taxonomy): domain Eukaryota; kingdom Metazoa; phylum Arthropoda; class Insecta; order Diptera; family Syrphidae; genus Rhingia; species Rhingia campestris. The sequence goes on along the minus strand of OW052182.1, from coordinate 141,251,759 downwards.
TTTTCATATAAAAACAGTTTTTAAAGCACATGTCATGGCTTATGACATAGTTCATAAGAATATTTTAGTGTCGAAACATTTTGAGCTACGATTAATAAAAAAATACGTAGTCTTTTCATATGTTCTATATGTCAAAATGGTCCCTCTGGCGAATCGAGAGACAACATTTATCGTGATATACTTTCAGAAATAGTAGCAGATCTCAACAATATTTAGTACAAATGGAGAGTCTACCAAATGAATTCACAAAAAAATTCATCTACTTTAAAAATAGCATTAGCATAATTACAGCTGGAAAAACGTTGACTGTTGGGTAGAAATATTAACTATTCGCAAGTCATGCTCTTTTCAAAAATCAACTACATGCCACATATGTACCTAAATGTCTAAATAAATATCAAAATACTTATCAGCCTTATCAACGCAGCAGTGAAGAATCAAATTTTTTTTATTTGATTTGAAAAATTGAATCTGCCGTCCTATTATTTAATTTGCATAATATGCAATCCAATCAGTGCCATTCGAAAAAATTGAAAAAAAAATGTTTTTTTCATTACCATTGAAAATTTTAAATGCAATCAATTTTCATTACCATTTTGCAATGCTAATTAAAAGTATGAAAAAAATAAAGTACACCATATTTTTTAATTTTTTTTAAGATATTGGGATGAAATACCACAATCATATGTAAGGCCAACAGAGCACTGCGACCCAAAAACATCGTTTGTGCTGTCCTCCATTTATTTGTTACTTTGCAATTTGACTCCAACCCTGCATAGACCTCTGTTTGGAAAATGGAATTATTGTTTTCTAGTTCCATGGAGAGTTTGTAGCTGGAAGCAACCATTTCAGTTGGTGCTACCATGCACATTCTAAATAATGAAATTTTTTTTCGCAATGCCAATGCATTACTCCCATGTCTGGTATAGTTGATTCGCGGATATATAAAACTGAATTTACAGTTATAGCTATCATTGAAAAACATCATTGGAAATTTTCTTTTACTTCTTGCGGTTTTTTTATAAATTCAATTATTGGCGAGTTGGTGTCAAAACAAAGCTTATGAATTTTAGAACATGATTATTCAAACATATTTTTTTGTAGTTATCGCAGAAAATCACTTTTTATTTTCACTGATCATGATTTATTTTTGTGAAGTAATGTTTGTCGTTCCACGGAAATGAAACGGAATTTTCCTACGATTCCTATAAGCAGCTTTGTTTGCCGTTCCACCGAAATGAAACGAAATTTTCCTACGATTCATTATTATCATTATGGAATTTAAATTTTCCCTCCATAGCTGCTTATAGAAATCGTAGGAAAATTCATTTTGGTGGAACGAAAAACATTACTTCACAGAAATAAATCTTGATCAGTGAAAAATATAAAGTGAATTTCTGCGATAACTAGAATTAAAAATTTAATTATTTTTGGATAATAATGTTCTAAAATTCATAGGCTTTGTTTAGACACCAACTCGCCAATAATTGAATTTATAAAAAAAACGCAAGAAGTAAAAGAAAATTTCCAATGATGTTTTTCAATGATAGCTATAACTGGGCCCTAAAACACAAAAAACGAATTTCCAAAATTCACATACTCGCAAATGTACACTTCTATGTACTAAAAAGAAATATGGCATAAAGGAAAAGCAAATATTTACACCAATTCTCAACACAAAATGAAATAGCGAATATTTGCACCTATCTGGTTTGGCAACGGGTATTGGTTGCAGTATTGGTTTGAAGTTCGTGGTGGCATGTAGTTGAAGAGAGCATGGTTTCTGAGTAGCTAATATTTCTACCCAAAAACTAAAAAGCTTTTCCATCTGTGATTATGTTCATGCTATTTTAAAAGAGAGATGGAGTTTTTTTTTGTGCATTAATTCAGTACACTCTTCATTTGTAATATATATTATTGAGTACAATCTGCTATTATTTTTAACTTTCTCTTACTTCATGATACTTCAAAAGTAGTACACACCCTCGAAACCAAGCATTAAGGGTAGGTGTCCCAGACCGACCAACTCAAATTTCATGTAAATGCATTTGAATGTGTTGGTAAGCTCTCTTTAATTATACTCATGTGCTCTTTGCTTCAACGCAAACGAAAACTGAAGGAAAAGACAAAAAGTAGCAAGCGCAGACTAATATTACATATACCTACCTACCTACATATGCAATATACAGACACCAAGCAAATAACTTGAAAACAAAAATGGAAAGAGAAGGAAAAAAATCAAGTTGAGGGTTGGTTTGGTGTACATATTTTGTGTTGTAATTTTCTTTCAGATTTGGTGATAAAATGATAAAATTGTTGCTGGCTGCCGCGCAGCGAGGTGTAAAAGCAGTTTTTGAGGTTTTCATTGTATATCTTATAAAAAAATGTGTAAACCTTACCTAGGTTAACTTTTTTCTTAATTTATGAGTTGTAGGAAAACACTTGTTTGGATGAAAATTCGATTACTCAAATAATAGGACGGTAGACAATAGTGCTACTGATTCTCGTTGCAACAATAGTAGGATGAAATTTTTCAAATCAAATAACAAAAAATGATAGATATTTATCTAGGTAATTGTCACCCCATCTTCTATCAATGCTCGTTATGAAGGTACCTAAGCACCTTATATAAAAAAAGAAGTTTACGAAAGTTAATTTAACCGCTATAATTAATTTTTGTAGGTTCAAGGTGTCAAATTCACCAAACAAATACTATTTGAGTCGAATTTAAAAAAAAACGAAAACGTTTTTCCGTGCAGCGAAATGTTTTTTAAACTATTGAGAAATGTATTTAAATCAATTATACGCCTGCCCTCCGGAACAAAACTACAGTTGTCCTTCACTGTAATGTCCACCTCCATAGGAATTTCAAATTCCTGACCCTGATGTTTTACGTGATCACTTTCAATTTCAACGTTCGTCAATGTTGTTGACGTTGAAGAAAGATCTTCCGAAACACGATTTTTTACAACATACCTTCAATCAATATGTAAATTGTAAAGTTTCGGAAAATTAAATTAGTAAATAAAAAATCAAATAAATTTAATAAATATAATATAGAAAATGACATAGTTCAAACAGTTTATCAGAATCTTTTGTTGTTCGACAAAAAACAACGTTTTTCTCCTTCATATGCTATGGGGTAGGGTATGAAATGTTTATATAATCATAACCAATAATCCTGCATCAAAAGTTTTTTTCAAATAAGGGGTCCGCCAAATAACTTTTTTTTTTTTTTTGAAAATGCTATAAAAAAACTACTGAATATTTTCTCAAATTTCTTTTTTTATTTGAAAGTACAATCCTTCCGGTTAATAATGGAAAATAATTTCATTCAAATGGCTGCCTCGGCTGGCCATGCAGTAGCCTACACGATCGGTCCAATTTTTAAGCACATTATCGATTATGTGCAGCTGTATTTCACCAATGGCAGACCCGTTATTTTAAAAAATGTACCTACCGAAAAACGTTTTTTTACTAAAAACGCCCCCAAAAAGTGGGCGTGTCAAAAAACTTTATATGTATGAAATATAGATATTGATATTCTGTAAAAATGTTGTTCAGACATTATATATATATACATATAATATACATATAATATACATATGTATATACAATATAAAAAATAACATAAACAATTAAATTTTTTTTTTAAGTTGTGTCACAAATGAATTTGCCGCAAAAAAATAACACAGTAAACAACACTTTACTATTCACAAAAATTATCAAAATTATACACACAAGTACCTACACTTTGACTTACTTCCCACTCAACCCTTTCTGTCACGTGCAAACATACGCATACAAAACAATTCATCAGCAGCGATAGCAAACATTTCAATAATGTAACGATCTGTACCATGTCCACGTGAAGTCCACACGAACTTTCATCAAGTCTACCCGAAAAGGTAAACAAAAGATACATACATAATAACAATCTCGCCTGCCTAGTGCCTGTATTTACAGAAGAGAATAATGAAAAGAGAATGTCACCAACTCACCACCTAGTGACATTATTTTGAAACAAACTTCTTTGTGTGCGTGAATTCGATCTTTTTTTATGTAAAAAACGTAAAATAGACCACTTTTCTAACATCAAAATTTGAAAAACCGTGTGGAAAAAAACTATTTAGTATTTTGAATTAAATAATACAAATACCAAAAAAAAATAAAAAAAATATGTCGGAATCATTTTGGTTGTCCTTTTTTCACAGCGGCATTGCAAATAATGTCATATTGAATTGCATATTTAAATATGTTAGAAGAAAAAAAACATGTTTTTAAGACCGGTACGTTGTGCCCTATATATTGTCGCTTGGTTAAAAAATTATTTCCAAAAATTAGGAAATATAACTATCGATTTCCCAGCCAAAAAACCCAAAACGTTTAAAAAAAAACACCTTTTTTCCATTTTGTCACCAAAAAATTACTGTACAAAATACAAAAAAAAAAAAAAAAAAAACGGTATCTGCACATATCTATTAGCTTTGTAAAAAAGCTAATTTGACTTCGTTACCTTTTATACTTTAGAAGTTATATCTAGTTAAACTTTGTAAATTTACCTTATTTTTCATAGTTTTGTGCATTTTTTTCGGGATAAATACTAAAATTCACAACAAAAAACAACCGGTGTTATCTGCGCAAATCTATTGTCTGTAGAAAAAAAATATAAAAAAAATAAAAAATATGTATATAAAGAGATAAAAATGGAACGCAATTAGCATCTAACTTATTTGTATGGTTTTTCTACATGTCAGGCGGTTTTGAGGCTCAAAGATATTTTAATGTTTTTTAAATGCTAAACAAGTACTTTGCTTAACATATTTCCAATCGATCACCGTTTATTTCATTTAAATATTCGGAAAATTGTGAGCGCTACACAATTTAGCGCAAAACTCCAACCTATTTTTGCATGGGACACCTACCCTTAACAAACAAAATTCCAGAAAAACATCGGTTAAATGCCATTAACCGAACAAAATCGGGCGGTTACAGATTTATCAGGTCAATTTTTCAATTGTCAGTTAAACAGTCTGTTTGCTGTCTAATGAATAAATATATCTATTCTTTATCTACTAGCTAAGTAGGTGTTGGTTTTTCAATCATTGAATAACTCCTAGATTGTAACTGAACGATTTTGTAAAACTCAATTGGGTCTAACTTCACGAAACTGAAATAAAAAGATATAGATATAGTGACAATCTTATATGTTAGAGCTAGCAGACTAGTTTTCTCACTGTTGACAGTTCATAAACAGTCAGATAAAGTTTACCCAGCTCACTGAGGAGCAGATAATTTCATTCGCCAGATAACTGTTATATACCTAGAGCGTGCTATACGCCTATTGAAAAATGTATTTTTGTGTTATATGACGCAGAGCTGATTGTAGACTTCTCATATGTTTATACCCTACCCCATAGGGGTATATTAGTTTTGATACATAGTTTGTAACATAGAGAAATAATTAAGCTGCATATACCTCAAAGTATATGGATTGACTCAGAATCATGTCTGTCTGTCGATTAAGCCATGTCTGTCTGTTCGTCCGTCCGTCTGTATGATACCGAATTTTAGGCCTTAAATTTAGAGCTAGGAGAATGAAATTTGGTACATAGGATTCTTGTGCAGTGGAGCAAATTTTACAGAATCTTAATGTCTATATTTCGTCTACGTTTTTTGCCACGCCCACTTTTTGGGGGCGTTTTTAAAAAAAAAAACAATTTTCGGTACATTTTTTAAATATTTGAAAAAACGTTTGATGCAGGATCATAGGTTATGATAATATAAACATTTTGTCCTTAGATAATTTTAACCCACGCCCACATTTTGGGGGCGTATATAGCATATGCAGGAGAAAAAAGTTGTTTTTTGCCGAACAACAAAAGATTCTGATAAACTGAACAATATGTTAAGGGTATTCATGCAGCGTCGTAATTTTATTACGTGCGAAAGATTATAATTTTACGACGACTTTTCATGAACGACCCTAAAACTGCACCACTAAATATTGCGGTAACCCACTGAATTCAATCTCATTTTACTAATATTTTTATTGATAGAATTTCGTTCCTATTATTGTCTTTCCTTTCTCGATAATTTTCTTCAGTTTAGCGCTTACGTTTGATGTGTGAAAGTGACTAATAAAATGTCATAATAGCAATTCAAAAGTTTACAACGTTTACCATCTCAGTTAACGCACCCAATTCCTGTGAGAAAATTCCGATATTGTTGGAAAAGATTTCCCATACAAATTTTGACAGTTCATTTATCACGTCGTAATTTTATCACGTTTATTATGATCGCTGAATAACCTATCCCTTCCCATCTGTAATATTAATATCCCCAAAAGGTGGACATGGCTTAAAACACGATGGAGTTTAAATAAAGAAAATGACATTGTCACAACAAATTTTACGGTTCTACAAAAGACAAGGTTTTTCTCTTGCATATCTTATGGGGTAGTGTATAAAAATGGTTATTTTCTAAAAACGCCCTCAAAAAGTGGGCGTGGCAAAAAAAAACTTTATATAAATGAAGTATATATATTTAGATTGTCAAAATATGTTGTTTAAAAACATTTTCAAAATTAAAATTAATACATATCCCCAAAAAGTGGGCTTTATGGGAGACAGTTTATCAAAACATTCTGCGGTTCGACAAAAAACAACGTTTTTCTATTGCATATAGTATGGGGTTGGGTATACAAATGGTTTTTGTAGAAAAACGCTCCCAAAAAGTGGGTGCAGGTGAAAATGATCTTTGGGCAAAATGTTTATATTACCATTACGGAAGTATTTCCATCAAAAGTTTTTCGAAAAATTTAAAAGTTCGACAAACAAAGTTTTGTTACTAAAAACGCACCCAAAAAGGGGCGTGGGAAAAAAACTTTATATGAACGAAAAATAGATATTCATATTGCCTAAATATCTTGCAAAACCAAAAATAACGTTTTTCTAAAAAGTGGGCGTGGCAGTAAAGCGGATTTTGAAAATGTTTACACTTCTTTTGTAGCCTCGGCTCGGATAAGGATCTTATATTAAAACAAATTTAATCATCACCACGGACAGACAGACATGGCTTAATCGACTCAACTATTGATTCTGAGTCGATCCATATTCTTTGAGGTATATGTGCAAGAAATAAAAGGAAATTTCCAATTAGGCTTTTAAATGATAGCCATAACCAAAGAGTATGGAACTACATAGAGTGCGCATCTCATACAATGAAAATTTACTATGTGGAGTACTGAGTTTTACAGTTTTGAGCATTCAATCATGACTCTATGTAAGGGCATTGCGCAAGTTACATTTTAAACTAGTAATGGGCAAGTTGCTAGTTTAAAAGATCCTATCTTCCGTAATATGTGAACGCCTGAAACCGTTTACCAACAACCTGATCTATCAACTCTGACAACAACATCTCGTCAGAAATCAAACGAAGAATTACTCTTACCAACCACTGTTTCTTCGGGCTAAGAAGGCAATTAAGTAGTAAAGCCCTCACTCGAACTACTAAGGAGACCCTATATAAGACCCTGATCATACCAGTCCTGCTCTACTGCGCTGAAGCATGGACCGTATCAAAAGCGGATGAAGAAATCCTTGGTCGATTCGAGAGAAAAATTCTTCGAAAAATCTTCGTTGACGGGATATGGAGACGAAGATTCAACCAAGAACAATACGAGCTGTACAGCGACATACCCTGGTCAAAAAACTCCGCATTGGACGTTTAAGGTGGCTTGGACATGAAGAACGAATGGACACCTACTCCGGTTCGCAGACTCTTCGATTCCCAGCCAGACGTCGGACGCAGTAGAGGAAGACCTCGCCTTAAGTGGCGCGCGACCTCAACCAACTTGGAGTGCGCAACTGAGGCAGTTAGCTAAGGACCGGGCTAATTGGAGAGGCGTGTTGGTTGAGGCCCAGGTTCATCCCGGACTGAAGCGCCACTTAAGTAAGTAATGGGCAAATTGAAATCGATTACACTAATGTTATTACTTATTACTATAAATCTGTATGAGACCATTAATTGACGATGAATGTCCGTAGTTCGACCGCGAATGCATTATATTGAAAATGCAATCGCATCCTCTCGAATATATTGGATATGATAGGAAGTAGCGAAATTTGTCTATATGATTTTACTTTATTTTGCAGATTTCCTGGTTTTAAAACCATTATGACTTCCCAAATTTCCATTTTCTCGGCACGTGTTTTAATCTGAGCGCAGCATTAAAAACATGGAGAAGCTTAATTAATGCTTTCCTAGAGAACTTCTATGCCCGATCTCAAGTTTAAGTTCACTTATCGTTGCTGCGTGCTAAATCGTCAAATCGTAAATCGCTTGACCATCGAAAGGTTTCTTCAAGATGGGCCGCGAAACGTCCGCTTTTTCTTTGTTTTTCCTTGGCCATTCATTTTGATTTGGAGCCTTTGACAGCTTTCCAAAGTAAATAATTGTACTCTTTCTTCGCTCTTAGACTTTCAAAGTAAGAGTTTATCTCACGATTCTTAAAATCCTTAATAGCATTCTTTAACAAATTGCACAGCGAATTCAAATGTGTTTTATGTTGCGGTGCACAAATCTGTTGCATTTTTTACGCGCTTTCTTTTTTTCCTTGACCAATATATTTTCGTAGACTATCGTAAACCATATTTTTTGTCCGGCGCTTTCTTTGGCTTAGGCGTATTATTCCGGGTAGCGAGCTGTACGATCTTGACGAAGTAATCAGCTCAACCTCAAGTTCATAGTGTTGAACACAAAGTTCAACATTTTCTTTTATTTATATCGTTCCAAAAGCCTTCCGAGTTAGTTGATGTACTAATCAGTCTCGCTGGCTCGAGGTTATAGACTATTTTTAGGCTCAATGTCAAAATAACTGGGGAGTGATCAGATGACAAATCGAAGTTTTCTTCAACTTTTATGTGGTTGCTATATATTCCTTTCACAACGAAAAAATCGATTAGGTCAAGTGATTTTAAAGTACCAGCTGGCCAGTTGGTCGGTTGCCGGTTGGGTGGAAATAACAACTGCACTCCAACCTGTCTTATATAGAATGCATTCTAACTTTTTACGAGATGTATCTAAAACCCAAGAGCGTTTTTTTCGCATTGAACTCGCCACTAATAATGAAATTAGGTTTCAGAGATTGAAGCAAGTTAAACAGTTAAATTACTTCTTTCAAGCGCGGAATGTGATGGACAGTAGATAGATGCGATCTTAAGAGTACGCTGAATACTTTTAACTTGGATGTATATAGCTGCATGGTCTCAAGCTCTATCTTTAGGTCTTCGTATTGTTCGACAAAGTCTTTAATAAACACAGATCATCCATCTCTCGCTGTTTTCAAAATGTGACAGGCGTGGAAATTATTATAGTCTTTTATTTTTGGACGAGATCCCTTTTTTAAGTCTGTCTGTTAAATGTCTATATATCTATCGCGCATTAATATTTCCAATTTGTCGAGTTTTTTTTTTAAGAAAACGTGAAGGGCCATTATTTTTTTAAGAATATACGTGAAGGTCTTTTCTGTCATCATTCTTTGCCGTTCATTTTTAAGCTTTGGACCCGGTGTCTTTAGATTCCGTACCTATGCGTTCAGCGGTTTAGATTTTGGATTTCGAGGCTAAAAGGGACCATCACTCCTTTTTCGCAGCTTCTCAGCTACTTGATATCCACTGTAATTTATCGGGTGCTTTCCCTCGCTATTAGCACAGGTGGCTGCGGTTTGTTTTGGTACTCCACAGTCTTGCGAGAGGTTATTTTTGGATCATTTGACACATCGTGGCTCTTTTTTGCAATACATTTGCGTGTGATTGTATCCTTGACATCGTTTTCCCTGTGTTATTATTCATTACTTTCTATACATGGGCTCGATTTTAACTACGACATTTAAAATGATTTTAACCCGGTAAGCTGATTGTCTTTATTTATTTCCGTTTGATGCTTCGCCTTCATAAATATATTAACGGCATGAAGAATTTTGCAGCCTTTGTCTTTAAGGTCGTTCATGACTTCGGACGAAGACATCTGTATCTGTACGATATTGTTGGCTCGTATGATCATTTGTATTACTTTGACTTTCGGAAAGCGAACTTTCAAAGACTATCCGAAAAAATGTTTGGCTCAAGGAATGGAAAAATGCCTTCATAACACCTATTTTGAAAAGGGTGAGCTAGTATGCGAGAGAACAATATGTCGATATATACTGATAACAATAAAATGTATAAATTTGAAGGGGAAATTTGCGATTTCGCATAACTAAAATAGTTTAATATTTTTTTGTGTTAAAAACGTTTAAAATCTATATTTAATTGTACTCTGGCGTGAAGAAATTGACAATTTTCTTTATACGGCCTATGTTTTGTTGGAACTAATATGCTAATAGTATATATTAAGTTTAACAATCGAACCGTCTGAATGAAGCAATCGGCTAGAAGCGTCCATCTTTGACCAATTGAAGAGGAATTTTGTTCCATGAGACATCAAAAAATACAAATTTTTTGGCGCAACAGGCTCGTTAGTACCCAGGGCCTAGCTTTCTCACAACCATTCATGTGTGCGTGTGTACTTCTTGCATGATGGCGGGACCTCCTGTTTTATGCCGACTCCGAACGGCTAAGTTGAGATAAGCTATTCTTGACAATTGATACTACTCGGATGATTTGTCAGATCATCACGAGAGGAGGGCCAGTGAAAAATAATTTAGGTGTTGCTACGGCTGGGAATCGAACCCTGACCTTCTGCGCGGCAGTTCATCGAACTTACCATCGCGCCACTGAGCCCCTCTCCAACTCGCCACAAGCTCCGGGAGTTTGGTTTTTAATTACCACCAGTTCCTGCCTATATGGAACGTTTATTCTAGTGAAAAACTCGGCCTCAAACTCGTAACACTATCTTTTTATTTTCGAATAAGCTTCTTCAAAAAAATAGTAGTATTCCTTAATTTATAAACTATGAATGCTTTTTTATTTAGTTATTGTACCTTTAATGATTTAGATCTATAGGGAAAATGGGTTTTCTTAAAAAAAGAACATATTTTAAACAGATAATTTATCATGTGATTTATCAGTGATTTTAATATAAAAATAAATGTAAACTGTTTTTATTCTGCTTTAATGAACATGATTTATGATCATTATATAATTAATGATAAGTACTCTACTTAAGCATTTTTCCTATTAATGATGCTATAATAATTAACGTAAGGTTAGCTAATAGCTTTCCAACACCGCTGTAACAACCCATGTTTTGGACTGAAACTTGGAATCTAATTTGATCTGGATATTGGCAAGCAGCATCGCTGCAAGAAGCGACAGTATTTCCATACGTCGATATCGCTTGGACGGATATATAAAGTGGTGGGCATTCATGTATTGTATAATATCCATTACATGCATTTGACAGGTCATATGTCATACTAGTGCCTGAGCCTGTTAATTGTTGACATGATACATCAGTTTGTCCATTTGATGTCGATGCATTTTGCATTGGGAGTTGGGTGTACCGTGAAGTACACACAGTTAATGTAATTCCACCTGTTCCAGAAATGCTAACTGATCGACTTGACCCTGCGCCATAGAAATAGTTCGGTACAATCCTATAGAACGAAATATAGTTCGGCCGAATGTATTGGTACATTTGATCTTGGCCCCAAGACGCGGCAACCCAGCTGGAGCCGCAACGTGGATTAATAATACGCCTTTGAACTGCAATGAGAAATATTAGTTGCATTTGAATATGAATAGTTCTTATTAATTTTTACGTTCTGTGATGCGCATCACAACTGGTCTTCCTTGCGAAGCGACGTTGTTCTGACCATAAGTTATTGGAAATATATCCTTGCTTGGATCTATTACAAAGGAGTTAAAACGTATAGCCGATCCTCCGGTGTAGTAAATGAATCTGAGATCAGGAATTTGTTCATAGATGTATTGAAGTTGGATTTGTACGTAATTTGTGTCAGCATCATTAACGGTACCCATGTTGGGCAACATCAAAGCGATCATTGACCTTCCACCAACTGATGAGTTTTGCTGTTGCCCATTCATATAGGTTTGAGTCAAGTTCTGCACAGTCTTCAAAATGAGAGGTAGATTAAAACCAGGGCTGTCTGTAAGTGAAGTAACATATTAAAAATCTAGTTTTAAAAATGAGAGTATTTAACTTACAATTCGACTGTGTGGTAACGTTCCACTGCTGATAGACATCACTCATATAATAAGTAGTATTAGCGATAACTTGGCAGTCACCAGCAGCCAAAAGTGTTACTGAACTTGCATATGGACCAATGTTTACTCGTTCTAAAACATAGCTAAACAAAGAGGTTTTTTATTAGAAATGCCTTAACAACCTTATAACCAGCAAGAGTGTTTGAACATTTGTTTTATGGAAACAAATTATGATAGTCATATGACAAAGATACACATTGACATTAAAAGAACTTTTTTGTTGTACTGTAGGATAGAAAAGATTTCTTATGATATATCATCATATTAACCTGGTCCTTTTTCAGGAGCTTTATATTTCGAAGTCAGTTATTTACAAATCACGATCATATTTATTTGTTTTCCACATAAAACGTCACTTTGCTGGTGTTTAGGCAATGAACTTAAAAAATCAATCTTACGAAAGCACATCAACTATGGTGTTATATTGCCATGACACATCAAGGAATACATAAATATCAGTCATGGCAGTTACATTCTCCGAAAATCCACCAGTTTGAGGATTTGAAGCTTGACATGATATATCATTAAGATATTGTGCTAAAGAACATAGATTATTATATACATTTCGAATTGTCAATACGACATTTACTTACGGACATATACACTTAACTGATTAGCTGCTGCTTGTGAGAATTGTTGAATGGCAGTTGAATCAAGGGTCACTCTTAGTTGCATTTCTGCATCCAAAACCTGTGCAAATGCAGTTGTTTGACTTATCATGTCGGTAACTGATGCCACAGTATTAAACTGTGCCTGCCTGTTGCACGCCATTACGTTCGTATTTAGAACACCATCCAGAGAATAGTACATTGACAAAAGTTGACTCAGTTTCATAGTAGATCCTTGATTCTTCCATTGAGCAATGTTCATTGCAATGATCAGTCCATCCAAATCCCCACGAATTTCAGCATCAGTCATTTCCAAATTATCTCGTTGCGTCAAAAAATACCATTTCGCCATAACAGTATCGTTCCATGCTCCACCAGCCCCAACCGATGCAGTGTTCGTTACAGACATTGGTACTTGCACCAATGCTACCTCAGAAAGATCACCAGAGAGAGTCGAAGCCCATCGATTATCCACGGTAAGTGTGCTCTGTCTAGCTCCTCCCTGACCGGGTCGCCGAGATAATGCTAATAGTTGTCTTAACTGTATGGTTTGTGGCTGAAGACCTGTAGCAATTCCAGCAATAAGATTTCCGGCAGTGACCGAACCCCATGGTGTCCAAATGACTCCATTCTCTACAGGACATTGGCTTACTTGATCTGAACCACCATATGAAGTAGTATCAGAATCACTCCAATAATCAAAGTCTTGATATGGGTTTACCATAATTTTATCAGTTGATTGCTTTTTAGTGTCCTTATGTGTCTCAAACAGTTCCACATCTGCTAAAAAGTTACTTTTATACGGTTTGTCACCAACACTACGTGGTAGTCGGTTAGAACGATATTGAGACAGTTTATTACACACTGTACCCTCATCGCCACGAACACGAAGATTGAACGAGCTTGAAAGCATAAAGTGCATTGAACACCTTTCTTCTTGCGTTAGAGACGAGTTTGGGAAGGTGTTTGCATTTCCTTGTATAAGACGTGTCAATAGAATACGGAACTTGGGAAATTGGAACCCAGTTGGACTATAGGGTAATACACCAGGAGCGGCTTGTACACCAGGAGCTCTTTGAATACCATCTTGTCGAAAACGATGCAATAAGCTTACTGCCAATGTACGCATGTCCATGTTGAAGTTGGGACTATTCTCAACCTTGCGAATAAGATCAATGAGGGTATTTATTGTTGATGGTAGTCGATTGTCTCGATTCATGTAGTAACTTGTGTTATAGCATTCCACAAGTGATGGCGGAATCTGCAGTTGAGCATTTTCCTGCGCCCATACTGAAGGAACTGCTATGCATAGGAGTAGCCCCACGATGATACACAATTGCTTTTGTAGCAAATAATGCATTGCAGCAATAATCTAAAATGTAGGAGAATATATTTCAGACGATGTAAAAAATGAGGTTAAAAAGGTATCAAACAAATAGGAGCATTTATTTCTGTGTAGTAACCAATTGGTGAATTAACTTTGCATGCATATTTTTAGATGCAAGTGTTGGTTTCGTAAAAAATGTCTGTCACATAAAACTACTCGAACAAACTGGTATATGTATTTAGAAGAGTATTGAGTATGATGTCAATTGTAATTGTAAGCAAAACATTTTTCATCTATATCTGTAAAAGCTGTATGCGACTTTTGGCATGGAAATGTATTTATTCGGTATTTGTCTATACAAAGTGTTCAGATCTATAATTAATGTTTGAAAAAAAATCGTTTATTTTTTATGGCTCTCAAATCCGTCAGAATTTTAAATTAAAAGACCAATTTGATGGCTCTCAAATACGTCAGAATTTTAAATTAAAAGACCAATTTGATTAACCGGTTCCAATCGTAACATACCTATATTATTTCAAATATTTATTTCTGATGAAAATGTCTGCCTTGCAGTACATTTGTTTTCGTTTTATACAGTTTTGGATGAGATTTGAATAGATTTAACGAACAACTTTTAATCAGTATAAGAAGTAATTGGTTTTAAGTGATTCAGCACTTTTACGAAATCGTTTATGGTTTGACCAACAACGACAAGTTTGTAACATAGAGAAATCATTTCTACAGACATGTCGTAAACTATTTGGATCGACTCATAATCGATAGCTGTGCATATCTAGTCATGGAACATGTCCTAGACATTATTTTCAACTAATGCGCTTTTTGAATCAAGGAGTTTTTTTTTAAATTCCACCATTTCTCACGCCGGTTATTGTTCAAAGAATGGAGAAACTCAAAATAGGGTTTTAATTTGTTTACATAGGTCTCCGTTTAACTGAAAAGGAGATACATAACATATTCAAAATTGAAAAATCGTTCTGATGTGAATCGTTTCAGAAAAGTGATAACTTAGATGGTTTGAAATTAAAGCCATTATTGTACAAGTGGTTGCGAAAAATAACCACTCAATTGCTTATCAACTATAATTTTACATTTGCTATAACATAAATCTTAAATTAAATTTGTAAGAGAATTATTGTTGTACCTTATACAGAACACAAACAGGGTTCTGTTCCAATCCCAGCTACTTAATAACTACTAAGTACAAATACAAATTTTTGGCGCAACAGGCCCACTAGGCCCAAGTTTTCTCACAACCAAAAATGTGGGCATTTGTACCTCTTGCACGATGGCTGGACGTCCAGTTTTATGCCGACTCCGAACGACTAAGTTGAGAAAAGCTTTTATTGCTAATTGATACTACTCGGATGATTTGTCAGATCATCACGAGAGGTGTTGGTACAGCTGGGAATCAAACTATATATATCCTTCTAATGAGCTCGCCTAATAACTACTCTATTTATCAATTTATTTCAAACTTTTTGGTTAAAATTCATTAATTGCTATTAAAAAATTTAAGTAATCGTTTATAGAACGATTTCAACGATTTTATTTTTCGATTCGACATCCGTCTCTTTATTTGGTGTAATATTGTAATGCGATTACTCTAATGTTCTGCAGATATGTTCAGTTTCAGAAGTAGTATGGGTACAGACCCATATCTTGATATTGCAAATTTCTGATAAAGGTAGATAAACAAAATTGTTACTATGTATGTTATCAATGATTACTTATTTCTTTATCAGAAAGTAAATAAAAAAGTTTGATCGCAGTAATATTTTATGAAATAATAAGAGTTTTTTTATATTAAAAACAGTTAAACACATTAAATTATAATATCTCTTCAAAGTATCTAGATCCAATGTTCTAAATAAAAGTTAATGTGCTTTGACCAGAAATTGAGCTTAGAATTCATAATATTTTATTTGTCGGAAAGTAAACACTATATGTGTTTATTTAGTTAATTTTATATATTATATTATAAGTAACATTATGCAAGTCATAATGAATAAACTTATTAGTATTTAGTTATTTTAGGCATATATGTAGGTATATTACTTTTGATACCTAGTTTTTAACATTGAGAAATAATATAGAAACCAATAAATAGGTTTATAGACGTATATAGGGAGACTAATATAATATAATGGGAAACGATATAAAAACGGTTGATTTTTGTTTGAACATCAACTTTAGGTTCCGTCTTATGAAAAATGTTAACCATGTCCACCTTTTTTTGGTCGTTTATAGTAAAGTAAATATCATTCGGTTTTCTCCGACAACTGATGTGTAAGTATATTTGATTATGGTTATTATTTTCTCTTTTACACTAGTGTTTTCTGCGATTATCTTATAACAGTCCCTTTTCAGCTCTATACTATTTTAACATTTTGGTGACTTATGTTGACCCAATAACATTGTCTACAAGGATGGGTCTGTAGATAAAGAACAATTTGCATTTCAATGGACATATGGTCTAGTGCTTACAAAAAAAATTACTTAGCGCTGTTCCTGGTTTAAATTCCTAAAGTAAGACAATACCTAAGTTTCATAACCCCTTCCCTCGCAAAAACGCTCTAATGAGAAGCTTCTCAGGAGTTCCTCTTCTTTGCTATAAAAATATAACTTTGCACACAAAAATGAAGGAAAAGGCTAGTTTTAAGGCATTTAATGTCAGAAATTTAATTTTCGTTATATTGGAGGTACCATTAGTATTAAAAAAATAACTGGAAAGACACAAATCATGTGGATTTATGATAAGAAAGACCTCTAAAATCGAATTTTAAGAAAATCAGTAAAGGAGAACTAATGATGAATGAGTAACCAAAACTAAAAATTCCGTAAACTGATAGGTTAAATGTAACTCAAATCCACGATTTAGCGTTTAGTTTTAGAATTTTATTATTTTTATAGCGTAGATACAGAAATGCGGTATTCCATTATTATGAAGTTTTGCTCCAATCATTAACAATAATGATAGCTATTTATTATTTATTTGAGGTTAACTGAAAAAAATTGATACCAGTTGAGATATCTCGACTTAACCAAACAAATTTGTTGTGGGCTTCATCTTAACTTAATCCAAGCCTGAAGTCGGATAATATCGACGCACAAAAACACCGAAAACGATGGCGCGAGGGCGTGGTATGTTTGCAAGAAAAAGCAGAAGACATTTTTACTGTGACAAAAATATACTAGAAACTTAATATAAATTGTATAGTTTTAACAACCTAAATTACAAACGAATTAAATGGATCTTTTCTTATATTAGGTAATTTATCAGTATTTAAGTTTCCCAAGTTTCGCAATAACTGTAAAAGTATTATTCATTCACATTTTCGTTTCTTATATATTTATGACTCAGCTCACGTATTTCGTACACGATTTGTTATGTGCGCAGAACTCACACTCTTTTGTAAATTAAATCCACTTTATCAGTTTATAATACCTCTTCGACAACGTTCGATTAGATAGTTTTATAAAACTGGTGAATCATAAATGCCAATGGCATTAAACATATTTTTAAACACAACAGTTACTCAAAAATAGTTATTTTATATATAAAACAAACTTTAAACTTCATATCGATTAATATGTATTCACACTAAAATTAACTCACTTTTTGGGTTATTTTTTTATATTTAAATGTTGTACATATACAACAAACAATTTTTCATTAAAATTGTTTCGCTTATTTGAGACCACCTTATTCCACTTGTCTAATCGTACTAATTCTTTAAAAAACCACACCTTGCTATACGTGGTAGCTCTCTGTGTCACTTAATCTAAAAGAACCCTTTATCTATGTCAATGAAAGATTAGATATGCACCACTTTTTACAGAACTCAGTGATAAGGGAAAATTACTTTTTTACAATAGTTTCATTGCGATTTCATGTCTCATTGTGTGTGTGGTTTGTATTTTTTTAACTCCTACGTAGTAAGCGCTTGCGCAGGTGGTTGGTAAATCAGTTAGTAAATATTTGTATAATTTTTTGCTGTTTCAGTGATATGCAACCTTTTAAATTTTCGTAGAGAAAAAAGGTGAATTGTTTTCATGAACATTTTCAAACTGGAGATTTTCATAAGTTCTAACAGTAATATGATTAGATGTGGAAATTAAAAAAGGTGGTTCCCATAATTCCACCTGTCTATCAATACTCAGCCATAAGAAATAAATGAGAATCGTTTAATACCCTACCCCAACACATCCTTTATCAAAATTCTTTGTCATCTGTCAATTTGATGGAACTACTCTCTTTATAGTTTATTTTAAGTTTAATCAAAATTTTTAGAGCAATTTTCGTGAAAATTGACGTTATGTGTATATATTATTTTTCATTAAACAGAAAAGTATTGTTTTCATTCAATTTTTTAAACTTCAACTTTTGATTAAAATTTTGTATACCCTATCCCATAGGGGTATATTAGTTTTGATACATAGTTTAAAACAAGGAGAAATAATTTAGCTTCATATACCTCAAAGTATATGGATCGACTCAGAATCGCTAGCTGAGTCGATTAAGCCATGTTTGTCTGTCCGTCCGTCTGTACGTCCCTTAATTTTTAGGCCTTAACTGAAATTTGGTAGATAGGATCCTCGTCCGTGCCGACAGAACAAGGGTAAAAAATTTCAAAATACGCCCACCGGGGCGTTTTCAATTAAAAAAAACTGTTTCCGGTCAAATTTTAAATTTTTCGAAAAAAAAATTTATGCAGAATTATTGGTAATTTTAATATGAACATTTCGTCTATAGACCATTTTAACTCACGCCCACTTTTTGGGGGCGTTTTTATATAAAAAAAAATTTTATACACTACCCCATAACATATGTAGGAGAAAATCCTTTTCTTTTGTAGAACCATAAAATGTGCTTTATAAACTGTCTAAACAATTTGTTGTGACAATGTAATTTTCTATATTTAATCTCCATCGTGTTTAAGCCTTGTCCACTTTTGGGGATATTAGTTTTACAGATGGGATGGGATAGGGTTTTCAACGATCCGCACAGCGGTATGTACCCTTCTTTTATGTTTTTCTATAATCCTGGCTCTTAAAATTTCGCTGTTACAAAATCCCGATGTCTTATAATCCCGCTTTGTAAAATGCCGTTTATCGCGTTTTTTAGAATACCTCGTTTGTACTCATGCATATGTCTTGCACGATGACAGGACCTCACGATTTTTGCCGAATCCTAACAGCTGAGTTGTGATAAACTTTTCTTAACAATTCATACTATTTAGATAATTTATCAAATCATCGTGCGTTTTCCTAGAGAATGATTTTTTATGGAGCATATGATATGTTTACTGAACAACAGTTTCTTTGTATTTTAAATGTGCAGGCGTGCATTTTTTACACTCTTTCAAGTTTGTAGTGAAGTAAAAAAACATTAGTGAGTGATTCGATTCTCCAAGAGCTAGTTGTTAAAAACATATCGAATTAAAAGGTGAGGCTGAATTTTTTATATTATTTTTATAATATTTTTATAAGCAATCGGAAGTTAATGTCAAATTTCTACGTTAAGTTTTCTCAATTGCTGCAATTTCCTCAAGGGGCCTATAATAATAGTACATATTAAAGGGAAGCTAATGTGAGATTGCGCATGTCTGCATTGAAAAACAGAACAAGTCTCACGAAATGACAGCTACATTGTAAGAACATGATGCACTTAAACAATTTAGTCACGGTATATGACCATTGACATATATTGACCTGCATAGTGTCAAAAAGAAATGTAAGGCATGCTCACTTTTAAATTTGTCTACCCTACCCCTTAGGGGTATATTAGTTATGATACATAGTTTGAAATATAGAGCAATCATTTACAGAGTTATATTGTAAAGAATCGCTAACTGAGTCGATTAAGACATGTCTGTCTGTCCGCCCGTCCATCCGTGTGTCTGATCATCACCGTTTTTTAGGCTTCAGCTCGGATGTTTCGAAATTTGATATATAGGCTTCTTGTCTGTGCCTACAGAACATGTGTAACAATTTTCAAAATCCGCCCACTTTCCAAAAAAACGTCGGTTTTGTTCAGTCTGTAAGGAATTTTGAAAAAGTATATGGGCATGAAATTTAGAAGTCTACCTTTTAGGTGTAATTTCTTCACAAACAAATGAGAAGGCTACTATCCGCTGTGCGTATCGTTGAATACCCAATCCCATCCCATCCTTAAAATGAATATCCACAAAAATTGGACAGGACTAAAAACTGTATGGGAATGAAATAAAGAAAATTATATTGTCCCACATACCAAAATATTTTTGGTTCGACTGAAAACAACGTTTTTCTGTGGCATATGCTCTAGAGTAGGGTATACTTATGGTTTTTGTAAGAAAACGCACCCAACTATGATTTTGCTTCAAAAGATTTTTCGATTTTTTTTTTAAATTCAAATAAAAAGGTTTTTTTACTGAAAACGACCCTAAAAAGTGGGCGTGCCGAAAAACTATATACAGACGAAATATAGGTATTGACATGGTTTAAATATGTTGTTTATACACTCTTTCAAAATTCCTTACGGTTTGGCTAAAAACTACGGGAGTGGGCGGATTTTGAAAATGTTTACACTTGTTCTGGTAGCACGTACAAGGATCCTGTATACTAATCAGCTAGCGATTCTGAGTCGATGCATATACTTTAAGGTAAATCTAGCTAAATTATTTCTCTATGTTGCAAACTATGTATTGAAACTAATATACCCCTATGGGATAGGGTATAAAAAGGTTTTTGGTACAAGTATAAAAAAATTATGCAAAATGCAAAAATATTGATAATGTTAATGTGTAATGTCTACAGGTATTGGGGGTGTTTGGGGTGTTGTGACAATGCCACGCCTACTTTTTAGATATGCCTTATTTAAGGATGGATAGGATGGGATAGGGTATTCAACGATTCGCTACTGCACCTACTTTATTCTTATCTGTCCAAGAATATTATTGTCATATGCAAAGTTTAAATGTTGATTGATTTTTGTATTATTTTCACACCGACTCAGTGTTTATCATTTTACCACGCATAAACAATAGCCAATACATTTTATTTTAATTTTTGCGCGCACAAGCCACCTTTCTCATTCTCAGTCACGCTCAATTTTCATATCACACACTGTTGTTGTTCCAACGTCCATCTCCATCTCACTTTTCCCCATAAAACAAAACAAAACTCGACGAAAAAGGAGGAAAAGAAATGACTCCAGTCCGATTATCGATCGATTTTCCCCGTTTATCCAACACTTTTCCCACCGCACACAGTCTGGAAAAACGTCAAGTGCGGGTCGATGTGTTCGCTTATTGATGTAAAATTGTGCATTTTTCCTTCAAAGTAAAAAATATTAATTCTATTTAAACGACATTTTTAGACAATTTTAATTTTTTTAACTAAAACATGTGTATTTGTTAGGTTCGCATGAAAATAATGTGCAGTGAAACTTTTGTTATTAACTTGGGTCAATAGTTTCGCCCATAAAAAAATTTAAGACATCTCAAAACTACCTTAAAGATAGCGGTGTCAGTTTTAAAAAAATCTGTGAACATGTTTTTATTACGGATGGTACGTTGTGCACTTTTTTAAATTAAAAATGTATCTATTGTGAAGTTTTTGAAAACCAAAAGAAATTGTTTAACCAATTGCATTAATTATTGTGTCTTCAGAGTGCGCAGTCTAATTTCTTCATTTAATGGGTTCATTAAGTAGGATTAGATTTTAAATTTCTTTTACTGCTTTAAAAATATTTCTCTATGTTGCATTTTTTAAGGTTTACATAATCCTAATAATTATTAATGCTATTTCTGCATTCATAATAGGGAAGAATCTATATACCACCTTCCTTTTAAAAGCGGAGGCATGCGCCGTAACAACTTCCGCAATATGCAATGCATATAATGGGTACACAAATAATTATAGTAGGCCTAAATTGGGCCGTTTGTACTTCCCTTATTTTTTGTTATTTGAATTCCATTTTAAACGTTAACTACATACGTTAACTTTCATATTTTTCATTTATTTTTATGTTACATCTAAAACTTCGAAAGTAGACGTTATTTCATTTTATGGATATGCTATGTTATATTATTGAATAAGAAATTATTTAATTATTGAAAATATATATTTTTAATTGCAAAATCAAATGCGGACTTCCTTTTGTCACCAGCAAGATTAAATGAGTTCAATATCATCGTAGAAGCTAGCATCCAATTGATTATTTCAGCTTTGTAACAAAAATATTAAAACGTTTTTTTTGCTTGAACAGGCCTAAGTAATACGCAGTGATTTGATTTGTAAGTTCTTATTTCCGGGTTAATTTAATTGGAAACGTTAAAATGTTGAGGTAAAAATATAAATATAGCGCTTGTGCAGAAAAAAATGGCGCCATTTGGTTTCGTATTGATTTACAAACACGAATTAATTTTATTTTGTTTTTATGTACAGAATCGATTCCTAAAAATGAACGATAGTTAGGTAAATAGCAATGAAAATATTATGTAGTAAAATGGGGGCTGCAGGTCGGGATTGTAAATTGTAAATTTAACATTTGGTTAAATGACTGAAACTACCTTCAAAATAGAGAAACATTTATTTAAGTTTAAAAGAAATGAACGCTTTTGTTAACTATTGCAAATACTTACTGTTTGTGTTTGTTTGTTTGTTACCTAATATGACCAACTTGTAATACTGATGCATTTCTCGAAATACTAAAACATTATTTATGTAAGATATTAATTGCTTATAATCAATCTGTAGCGCTCGCGGTTGGCGGTCAGAGTCAAACTTCGCACCAAACAGGGACTGTTTCGGAATGCATGCTAGTGTATCTCGTATGGATTGGTATCCTTCCAAATCCAAAAATCTAGCTTGTTCACATATCCATTCCTATGAAAATGGGCTATGTATGTAAACATTATATTATTAAGCCTAATCAGCTAGCACACAGCGTTAGATGTTGTCGTATTTTACGGGAGCAAGTGGATGCTTCATTCAGAGCTATTAGCTTGTTACGCCAAGAATGTTTTGGTCTGTCTTTATATTATGCCACCTAGTTAATGGTTCTTTTTGTAAATGTTCGGTTACTATCCGCAATTTATTATCTAGCTGGGGGTGGACCCTGCTGTCAATGAAGGACTTTGTTTTGATTATATAGAGCCTTTAGCTCCGTGATTTGACTATATTGGATGCTAGAGCCTATGCTATGTCCAATACCTACCATAGACTATCCGGCAGCGACGAGAAGTCATTGGGATAGTCACTGCTTCCATTTCGGATATTAATATGCTTGACGAAAATTGGTATTCCACCCTCTTATGCCATTTAATGTTTTGTTTTGATTTTTGTATAGCAATCCACCAGGCATATGGATATGTTATTATTATCTGACTATCGTTGTTATATCCACTTTAGGACATTAAGAGATGGTCCAGATTTTTTTTGCCGCAGATTATATTATAGCTGAGCAGTGCTTTGCTTGCTTTTTCACACTTATTTTACACTCTTTTGTAAAATAAGAGGGGTTACGCCTTAGGCCCCGCTGTTTTGTGGGACTCCAACGAATTTATATTTCAGAGAATTTTTTCTTTGTTTATCTTTTTACTGGTTCGGCGGTTGTATTCTGGTCTTTAGCTGGGTCCTTATTGCCAGTTGTGTTATATTTTCTTGGTACAATATTAAAATTTTGGAGTTGAGTGTTTAAGAGAAAGTTCGAAGCTTCAATGAAGATTCCGACAATTTGCCTTCTGAAATTTTCAGAAATCCCAGAATGTTTGATTGATTTGTTAGTATTTTCCTTAACGTGGGTGCTTTATTACTATCCTTTATCCTATCGCAGAATTCTTTCCAACCCTTTCTTTTGGTTTTGCTGATTACATTTTTAAATCCACTTAAATCTTTTTGCTTAGTTTTAATACATAGTTTGTGACATAGAGAAATTATTTCTATAGATATAACTCTATAACTGGATATACTCAGAATCGCTCAGTCGATGTACTCATGTCTGTCCGTCCGTCCGTAAGTCACCAGTTTCTCGGCCTTAAACGTTGATCTAGAGTGATGATATTAGGTACACGTACTCAATTTTGCTCCCAGCTGAACAAGAAATGTTACAATTTTCAAATCCGCCCATTACCACGCTCACTTTAAATATGTTGTTGTTTTTGGTCAAACTATAAGGAATTTTGAAAAAAAAAGTCTGAACTGGATGCAGTATTATTGACTATCCTCTCCGTTAGTAAAATTCTATAATTCCGTGATAGTAAAAACTAGGCCTATTTTATACCAGTGGCTGCCGAAGTGTTAGAATTGCAGGAGAGCGTAAGGTCCAGGACTGTACGCCGCTAAGTTTTATAATATATTGAAAAAGAGACCCAGTATTTATACCGCTAGTATATTCCAGTTGGTGTGGTGAGTATTTACATTTTATCCGATCGAAAGGCATAAAGGCTGAGGAGAGGATCAACGAAGTTGAGATATCATCGCAGCTGAACTGGAGTATAAACAAAAGATAAGTTTCTACATAGCCATGACAAAGATACATTTTTTTCGTTGAATTTAAAATAAAAAAATATATATGTGGCATTGAGTCTCAAACCTAGCTTCTCCCGTCATTTGTATTTGCGAAGTTAATTTGTGCCACAAAGAAGATGACCTCCTGTTTAACGTCGACTACGAACGGCAAGTTTACCGTTTATGCTTTGTTTTTAAATTACATATATATATATATATATATATATAACGGGTGATTTTTTAGCTGGTTTGGTTTTGGCAACACTGGTTTTGACAGCTGACGTGTGTTTAGTACCTTGTGTCACTGTCAAACAGCTTCAGTTTGGTTTGCAATTTAACCATGGATCGTCTTACAAATGAACAACGCTTGCAAATTATTGAATTTTACTATCAAAATTCGTGCTCGGTTCGAAATGTTCATCGCGCGCTGCTTCCATTTTATGATCGGCATTCTCGACCTTCTGAGCAGTCTATTCGGAAGATTGTGACCAAATTTCGCACCAAATTTACTTTGTTGGACATTAAACCACCAACACGTTTACGTACTGTGCGTAGTGAAGAAAATATTGCGGCCGTATCAGCTAGTGTGACAGAAGACCGCGAAATGTCGATTCGGCGCCGTTCCCAGCAGTTAGGCCTTTGTTACAGCACTACGTGGAAAATTTTGCGGAAGGATTTGGGCGTAAAGCCTTTTAAGATACAGCTGGTGCAAGAACTAAAGCCAGCCGACCTACCACAACGCCGAATTTTTGGTGAATGGGCTCTTGGAAAGCTGGCCGAGGATCCGCTTTTTTATCGAAAAATTGTGTTCAGCGATGAGGCTCATTTTTGGTTGAATGGGTACGTAAATAAGCAAAATTGCCGCATTTGGAGTGAAGATCAGCCAGAAGCATTGCAACAGCTACCAATGCATCCCGAAAAAGCCACTGTTTGGTGCGGTTTATGGGCCGGCGGCATTATTGGGCCATATTTCTTCAAAGATGATGCGAATCGCAGCGTTACTGTCAATGGTGAACGCTACCGAGCGATGATAACAAACTTTTTTTTTCCCGAAATGGAAGTTCTTGACTTGCATGATATGTGGTTTCAACAAGACGGTGCCACATGCCCCACAGCACGCGAAACAATGGCGCAATTGCGAGGCGAGTTTGGTGAACAGTTAATTTCACGTTTCGGGCCGGTCAATTGGCCGCCTAGATCGTGCGATTTGACACCATTAGATTATTTTTTGTGGGGGTATGTCAAGGCTAATGTCTATAGGGACAAGCCCGCTTCGATTGACGCACTGGAAGCCAACATCCATGCATTCATTCGTGAGATACCGGCCGATATGTGTGAAAGAGTATGCCAAAATTGGACTCAGCGGATGGGCTACCTGAGACGCAGCCGCGGTCAACATTTGCATGAAATTATCTTTAAACATTAAATTGCAAGGTTCAAACTATCGATTCAAATAAATATTTTTTGTGTTTTTTTTTTTAAAAAAGTTCTAAACCTCTTAAAAAATCACCCGTTATATATATATATATATATATATATATATATATATATATATATATATATATATATAGATTGGGATTTTAGTTCACAAAATACTACTTGAGATTTCCAAGTTTCCTGAAGGATGGAAATATCGACTCGATGCTTCGCTAGGTTCAAGAGAAGGTACCTGACCTACTGTGATGAAGACATGTAGGCATTCAAACCAACTTGGCTAAGAAATAAAATAAAAACAGTTTGAGGTTTTTTTTCGAAAAAAAACTTTTAAAAACGTTGATCAAAAATATCCGTTATATTGGTATTATTTTTTGATTTGTAAAATTTTAAACGAAATAATAATAAATATAATCACAAAGTAACCCTTTTCTGCACCAATGGCGCTTTGTGAGGTATACCTTATTTTCAAAAGAACTGTTATTTCCCTTTTTCAGAGAAAAAAAATCATAGCTTTAATAATTATGAAGATATACCCGTATACTTAGCTTTTACTAAATTAATTTATTACTTTTGGAAGAAAAGACAATTTTTTTGTATTCCCGTTATTCGCCCTTTTGACACCAAAATAGGTAATATGGTATTCTTAAGACTCCACTAAATTTGTGAAAAACTAAGTATGCAGAATTTCAACTTTTAGTTTAAGCTTAAAAATCTAATCAACAACTATTTTTGAAAAATCTTAGTATGGCATATTCAGAATGACCATCTTACATTACATACTAATTTTCATTGAAATCAACGCGGTCATTCTTAAGAAATCAGTCATTTTCAAAACTACTTTTATTTATCTTATTTAAGATAGTCGTATAAGCTTAGTTTTTTATTTAGATCAGTATCAGTGGAGTCGCTATTAAAATATTTGTTTTTAAATACAACCGATAAATGGGAGGTACCTACCGTTAATTTGAGTGCTAGAAGTAAAATTCCATAAAGTAAAATTCCATATAGAAAATACATTTTATGGTCCCTTTTTCTATTGCATATGCCTTGGGGTAGGGTATACCATTGGTTTTTGTAGGAAAACGACCCAAAAAGTGGGCTTAAATGGTCTAATGACGAAATGTTCATATTAATTTCTCTAACGTTTTTGCATCAAAAGTTTTTTCGAATATTTGAAAATTTGAAAGGTTTTTTACATAAAACGCCCCCAAAAAGTGGGCGTGGCAAAAAACTTTATATGGACGAAATATAGATATTAAGATTGTCTAAATATGCTCTTCAGACACTATTTCAAAATTCCTAACCGTTTGCTTAAGAAAAATGTTCTTCTAAAAAGTGGGCATTGCAGTGGGTGGATATTTAAAATGTTTACACTTGTTCGAACAGCACGTACAAGGATCATATATACCAAATTTCATCATCCTTGCCAAAAATTTAAGGCCTAAAAACCTCTGACCTACAGACGGATGGTGTCCGTCCATCCGTCTGTAGGTCAGAGGTTTTAGGACAGATACTTTGAGGTATATGTAGCTAAATTATTTCTCTATGTTACAAACTATGTATCAAAACTCATATACCCCTATGGGATAGGGTATAAAAACAGATTACGATTTTAGTCCACAAATTACCCCGCTAGATTTCCAAGTCGTTTTTTCCGTGCAATTCGTAGCTTCTTATCGTTGGAAAGTGGAGCTCTGAATTTGGCTGCAACTAAAAAATGGTCATACGGCGCCGGCCGTAAATTAGGACTTTCGGGTTAAGAGTTTCGATCCCTTTTGTTTTACTAATCTGAAATATCATCGGTTGCCTAGAGTCAGTCACCATCGTAGCTCTACTAAGGCATTCGTGGGGTTGACGTAGTTGATTCAGATGTAGATGAACTTTTTAACTACTTAAAATTGTTGCTTTCAATATAGACATTTTTTCCGAGTTTGTGCGGCAACAGTACTTTGCCAATGGCTACGTTTACACCGTGGACAATAACCGGGACTAAGCCTACATTTGGTGTAAGTCCCATCGGTATAAACACCTCTAACAAGTACTAAATTGTTTAGGTCAGTTCACTTATTTAGGTAACCTGGACTAAACTCTTCATTTTACTTTCGCATAGATGTCACCATAAATTTATATGAAGTGATATACTAATTGTAATAATAGGTTATTGTCCACGGTGTAAACGTAGCCATTGGGGCTGATCTTGTAAAAAAAAACATTTAGTCATGTACGGTGTAAACGTAGCCAATAACTGGGACTAAGCCTACATTTGGTGTAAGTCTCATCGGTGTAAACACCTCGAAAAAGTACTTAACTGTTTAGGTAAATCCACTTATATAGGTGACCTGGACTAAACTGTTTATTCTACCTTCGCATAGATGTCACCATAAATTAATATGAAGTGATATACTAATTGTTATAATAGGTTATTGTCCACGGTGAAAACGTAGCCAATCTAAACCTCCAGAGCGATCTTAGAAGAGGTGTATAAATAAAATTGTATCCACTTGAATCCTGTACACGAACCACCTTCCATGTTCACTTACAAGCCAATTGCAAGAATTATTATCTGTCATACACAATTTTAATGAGATGGCGATATATGATAAACACAAAGCCAAACGATATGCTGAACAATAATTGTGGTTTTGCCATTTGATAAATTTTAAATTAAGCAAGCATGTAGAGTGTAGTATACTGGATAAAAATTGAGTTTAATAGAATGTTTGAGTTTGTATAAGGAATATAGTTAACAATAAACAAGACACTATGATTTTCTTAATGTCGTTAACACCCTCCCCCTTATTCATTAGATTTCACTAAAACACATATTCTCAACGGTTGTATAGTTATACAGTGCATAAGTATTTATACAGCCTCTATTCAGGGTAGAACAATTTTTTAATCATAACATATTTCCCCATCCATAATAGTTATACAGGGTTTGTGTCAAACAAATTACCAAAAAGCTCGGCAGAGATACCAAGGTCTCATTTTTATGGTTGCGAAACTCATGGTGACAATTTTATTATCTACATTTTTATAACATATTGATGACTTCTGTTGACTCAATAACATGGTTTACAATGTTGAGTCTGTAGGTAAAATACAAAAATACCCTGGGTGATTTTTTTCAACACACAATTGCACCTTTGGTAGCCCTGATGCTGAGCCGTCTGTGCATACAGAAATAAAAAAAAAAAGATAAATACCCTTATACAGGCACTATTAAACCATCAGACGCGTTTAGGATATGCAGCCTCTATTCGACGTTGTATAATTTTTATGAATAAGGATTTTGCGTTTAGAAGCATTTTAAGGAGTGCATAACTTTATACACTGCTTATAATGAATTTAAGAATAAGGCTGAAATAGTGCAATAAAATATTTAGAACTGAAAATGATAACAAATAACGTTAATTTTAAACCTCTTGATATTGATTGATATTGATTGTAATATCGATATAAATCGGTGTTTTCTATTTACATGTTTTTTTTATTAAAGTAATGAAATTTAAGTTTTTCAATTGTAATAAAAAAATAATAGAAGTTATTTATAAAAATATATATGTATATATTAATCTTCTAGGTACACCAAAAAACTGAAATTGCATTTGAACCTACATAAACGTCAAACATTAGATTTACCCACTATTCTTAACCTACTTTTTAACTGAATTGCCAAACAGCCTTAATTTAATTCCCAGACAGATATTTTTATAGAGATAACATTTTCCAATGTAATACTACACTACCTATGACAAAATATTGTTCAAGAACTTCTAGGTGGCATATAAGTCACCATAGCCACACGCTGTTATAAATGGCGCTTTAGAAAGTAAAGTCAGCGAGTATAACAAATATTTGTAGCAGTAGCAGATATTATCTACTATGCACCATTGCGCAAAGTACTGGTAAATTCCTTTGCTAAATTGTATCTCTGTATAAATGCTGAAATAGAAGATAAAATTAATGCTGCAAGTGTAAGCTACACATAAATGTTAACATTAGTAAGTTAAGTTTTTCCCGCGAGTTCGTGAAAATCTACTTTACATACTATGAGGAACTTCGGTGCGTGCTGTCACTAGTATACCCTATCCCATAGGGGTATATTAGTTTTTTTTTTTTTTTTGAGCTGGAATGATGAAATTTGGTACACGTGCTCTTTATTGCTCCCAGGAACAAGTGTAAAAATGTTTGAAATCCGCTCACTGCCACGCCCCCTTTTTAGAAAAACGTAGTTTTTGGGCAAACCGTAAGGAATTTTGAAAAAGTGTCTGAACAATATATTTAGAGAATCTGAATATCTATATTTTGTTTATACAAAGTTTTTTGCCACGCCCACTTTTTGGGGGAGTTTTCATAAAAAAACGTTTTTTGGTAAATTTTTAAAATATTTGAAAAAAACGTTTCCTTACAAAAACCATTTGTATACCCAACCCCATTGTGTATGCAATAGAAAACGTTGTTCTTTGTCAAACGATAAAAGATTTGTATAAACTGTCCGAACAATATCTTGTGAAAACGTCATTTTCTATATTTCATTACCATAAAGCCCATAATTTGGGGATACAAATTTTAAGGATGGGATGGGATAGGGTATTAAACGATCCCACAGTGGATTGTAGCCTTCTCATATGTTTTTTTATATTATCGTGCCAAATTGTTCGTTTTATCTATAATTGCGGGAGTACCCAGATCTCTGCGGAAAACTTTCTTTAAATTTTGTTTTCAAGTTTGTTTATAAAATGTTTAAATGCGTTTAACGGGTATAGCCCGATAGCTCTATACCATATGTACAAATCGGTTTAACACTTGCTTGTATAATAGCAACTTGTTATTAAGCTTAAGCTTCAAATATTTTTCGAGCAACCATTACAGTTCCTCTGTATATATTTCTAAGTTCTTACCATTTCTGCCGTCATTGTAAGCATTCTACCTTTCTGTGATATGAATCTAGATCCCCGGAATGAATGTTTTGCATTCAAGTTAATTTTCTTAACCTTGCATAGCGGTGGCCAGTAAATAGAAGATATCTTATGCTCTTGACTTGTGCAGTTCTAACTTGGATTGTTTCTAATTTAAAACCGATCGTATGTTTGAAACACTCTTCTAGATATAGTGATCCTCCACGCCTAATTGCGTGATTTTTCAATATTAAACAGATGTCGATATCTGTTTCATGCAAAAACCAACCATTGGCATTCAACGTACGATTTTTCAACAATCTACCCATGTTCATCCTGTTGCGAATACTATTTCGAGCATGACTAGTTTCCCTTTGTTTCTCAAGTTTCGGGATAGTAATCGAAAACATATTAGAAACGGGGTCTGGTGAGGCATTTTTTTAGCGTTTTCGGATACTGTAGTTTAGGCATAAGTTTTTACATTTTGTTTTGGTTGGACAAGATCCGATCGGATATCTATCAAATTTAATATCTATTGCATTTGAGTACACATATTTAGTTTTTTAAAGGTAGTCTGTTTTGGTTTCTAAAAACCGTTCTTAACTCCAAGACACATCTAAGTATCACTTTGGTATATGTAATCGATCTATAAATTTAAGCAAAGTTACTTACAGGCCACTTAACTTAATCACAAAAGACCGAGCTTAGAGCTTGTTTGCATCCATTTTGGAAGACAAAAATGTGAATACTGTGAAAAAATTACTGACACACAATCAATAGATGTTAAAAACACAAAATAGTAAAACTTACCTATTAAAAACAGCAATATAAAAGAACAAAAAAAAAAGTTAAAAATTAACCACGTCAATGTCCTAAACGCATCTATTGATGTATTGCCCAAATATGTCAAATACAAAATATTGGATAATAAGAAGGAAGTCAAATCTAGTATAGGTAATAAGCACGTACGAATGAAAAATTCTTCGTCCAATATTTGATACTGCATGCGCGGAAAGCGGTAAGAGGGAAAGATGCAACCGCTAAATTTAGGTATGCAGAATGTAAACCAACAAAATAATCTGCGCTTATCAATGTGAATTTAGGCCAGGAAAGTCCAGACCTGATCAAATCTATATACTTTGGAAGACCGGAGTCTACGAGATGTCACAGCCACGTTTGCTAATATAGAAGAAAAAGTGTCAGAAATGTGTTTACCTTTAAATGAGTGTAAGAATTACTGTATGTTGTCTACACAAAAGGACTCACAACATCTACAAAAAAACACGTCGACTACATTGGCTCGTCCACATCGAGCGTATGAACATGCATGCTCTAGCCAAGAGAAATTTAAAATACCAGCCTTACGGTTCGAGAAGACAAGAAGACTGAACCTTCGGTTTAAGACCAACCGATCGCGCTTGGACTGTATACCTAAAACAACGTGTCCAGGATCGAAGAGGATTGAAAGCTGCCTTTTCTCAATCCGATACCCTCAGTTTATTAAATTATACAGGGTGCGTTTTGTGTTCCATGTCGATTTTATTTGGTTGCCATTTTTGTGTGATTAAATTTGTTATATATCATTTAGCAGAGAGAGTGATCGATAAAAATTTATCATGGAGCATCTAACGCAGTAACAACGTGTTTATTTAAACAATTGTTGAATTGTAACCGCCATTTTTGGCAAAAAAATATCATTATGAGCGACGAAGCTCATTTCAAATTGCCACATCGCGGCGGCGTCGTTGGCCATATTTCTTTGAGAATGCCATTGGCAAAAGTCATGCAGAACAAGTTAAAATGTTTTAAAATCAATAAAATATAAATTATTATATTGTAGGTATTTTATTTAAAACTTATTGAACAAAAACCTGGTTAAAAAAATGTATGAATAGTTGGATAAATGCTTTGGTGTAAGTGGCCCTAAAGTTGTTTGTGCTATGCCAGTGACTTTACGATACATGCGTGTCTTTTATTTTTAATCTGGCAGTGCTCTCTTTTTCACATAAGATACTGCTCTTTTTCTCTCACTGTAAATATGCAGTTCAGTACTTCAGTGTAGTATGGCTTCTGTTTTTGACTTGCCCCTACATATGTATATATATATATGTATATATATCTATACGTTGCTTTGAACGTGGGTGGAAGAATTTCCGCCGCCAATTGTTTTGGCATAAGTAAAATTCATCGAGGCAACGTGCGGTAGTAAACGAGTTCTAATGAAACCGAAAAGGAACAGTTTCCCCACCCTTATTTATTAAAAATCATTAAATTCCTCCCACAAATCCTAAAAATGCAACTTTTCTACTCCACCCGTTTTATTGAACAATTTGTTTGTTTGTATAGTTTTTCTGTGACAGCTGCTAATTTTCCAAGTAAACAAATTAATATTGTGATTCCAATCAAAATGTAAGGATTGGGATCGTATCTACCTACACCAACCATATCTTTTTCGAGGGGGTGGTATGGTAATCGAATTTTCTATAAAAGATAAATCGAACCGTTATGATATTTACACGTTACAAAAATCATTGACCATGATCGTCAATATAGGTACCCTATCAACTCTAAAATGCTGGGCCTGCAAAAAGTGATGTGCAAATGAAGAATGTATATAGGTATCAGCATACTATTAAGAGATGGTTAGTTATGTTGATGGTGGTGGTGTGGTGCGTCGATGGCTTGAGCATTAAGCTTGATGCTTTCGCCCTCCATCCATTCCCATCCCATACGTTGTTTCTCTCCCACTCGTTTACCCCTGCAAACAAAGCAACACAACCACCTTCTCTTTGGGTTCCTACATTTTTATCTTTTTATGTTTATGAGTGTAAGTGCTCTTGCCAATGTGTGTTGTTATTGTATTGTTGTCGACCCTCTTCTCATTGTGACCTGCTTTTATGTGCGGCCTGCCGGAGTCGCTACAGACACCACCGCCTGCCTGACTGCTATTTGGGTTGCTCTTTGGGTTTGGACTGGAGTCGGAACAACAACAACAAAACAACATAACGGCGGCAGCAGCAGGCAATGTTAACGATGAGGCGCAGCGACAATGGTTCGACACGATCAGCAGCGGGTGGGTAGTTGTTTTTTTCTGTTTTCGGGTTGTAGTGGAATTGAGAGTTGGGTTAATTATCTGACGCCGAAATTCGCTCGAGTAGTCTGAAGGAATTTTTCAATGCGTTCGGAGGTGGTTGTTATGTGAAAATAAAATAAAGCGCATGCAAGTTATTAATTATACCAACAAAGAAACGTTAAAAAAAGGAAATTATATCCATACACAAACTATAGTGTCCTGTTCGAGCAAGTGAACAACAAATTGGATTCATTGCAATTTTACAAGGTAGGTCAATTCAAATACCGAGTGGTTGCAAAAAAAAAACGTGGTGATTAGCTAGTTAATTGTGATGGGCTATCGTCTTTTATTTGTGTGAAAAGTCTCTTTAAAGTCCTACATACCTTTTTATAATTGCGTACATCTCATTGTAACTAAATATGAAGTGCAGATGAATGAATTCACCACGATCACATCCTCCAACCTCCACATGTAGGTACAGCCGGCTGACGCTGAAGATAATTTATTTTTTGTTGTGTGCAAATTGTTTCATACCTATACACAAGTTGTTTTGTGTGCGTACAGGGTGTATATAAAGGGGTTCAACGTTAAGATTAGAGATGGTTCGGCAGTGACAGCCCTTCTACCCATTGCGTATAAAAATATTTAATTAAAATTCACTGGTTTCTTATAAACATTATTATGCTAAAATACTTTTCTCTTTTTCTGTATATTTAATACGTTAGTGCTAAAATTAGTAGTTAAGAATAATGGTAATATACAAACTTAAATTAAAACACGGATATTAATTCAAAACAAAAAGCTTTGTTATATCTAACTTAAAAAATGTGTGTAGGTAAGTATTCTATTTTTTTTGTGATCCTACAAATACGTCCTTCGAAACACCCTATTTTACAAACATCTCACTGGGGTTCTTTATTTCACACACATACACACTTGTTGAATATACTTTGTATACCTACTACTGCTGTATGGATTTCCTTTACAAGGGGGTGGCATTGCACGCATCCGTTTCTTGAACGTTTTTCACCAACATTTAAAAATAAACGTACCTAGTAAGACTGTATGTTCAAGCGTAGAAAACACTAATAAAGTATGTATTTAATCAAATACTTGCAAATATTCATTTGTTTTTTTCCCAATTGTGTGTAATAATGATATAATAAAATAGGATTCATTACAATACAGTAATAAAATAAAATCTTGCTTCTAGGGATATAATTGAAGCGCTGGAGCACTTATGTTTCAAATCGAGTGCGTTCACTGAAAATAATTGATGCAGTGCTTTACGCAACTAATACTAAACTAGGCGAATACCTATATGTACTGATACCCATGTGGTTATACGCCGCATTTATTTAACTTACCTACCTGTATAGGCATTATAGATTTATAGACAGTGGTTTGCTACACTCGAGATTGGGGTGATCCTAATGTCGGACCTGTCACTTTGGGTTGCGAAAATTAATTTAATTAGACATTTTATAAAGTTATTTATCACCTATGCATGTCTAAAAAAATAATGTAAGAAACTAGACAAATGATGCTCATAAGTTAATTACTGTTTAAAAAATATTAATTTCTTATATATGTGGTTAAGATCTGGATAGAATCAGAATGGTTATTAACTTCTTACTAAACAGCATGCTGGTCCAATTCTTATATTGACTTTGATTTTATGTAGATATATATAGATATTTTTATGACATGGATAAAATACATGTCGTAAAGAAATAATTAGATGGAATGTCTGACGAACTCAGATTAGAGTGTAACAGCTTCGACCTGTCATGAAAGTGTTTTGGATTCCTGTAAAAATAACCGATTTTATACTTTACTGATGAAGAATAATAATTCCGAATAGAAAAAGACAGTAAAAACCTACATATGGAGAAATTAAATTGCGAAATAAGTTCGACGTGTCCCTGACTTTCTAGGCAAAAATTTGATGGACAAATTTTAATTTATCCTTAGCCATTGTAGACTAATAGTTCTATGCCTAGAGGCAGTAATTGCAATAGGTTTGTTCCCGTACTTTTGCAGTAAAAATTAGTAAATTCTCAAATTTCTTGGAGTGGGGGTTAATTATCTCAGATAGGGACAAAATTACCAAAAATTACGGGAACGCGTTTAAGTAAAAAAAAAAAACAGTAAAATTATATATTTTGTATGTCTTTGAAAGAACAAATGACACAAAACACCTGTCAAAACAAGCGAGTTGCGTACGGGAACGGCAATAAGTAAAAATCAGTAAGAATCAGTAAATATTATTTTGTACGGAAACAGACCTAATCTCATTGATAAGCTTAGATTGCTGTATGTTACAATCAAATGAATTATATTTTTTATATGATGATGATGATTAATGTTTTTTTTGTCTAGTTTTAAGTTTACCTATATTTAAAATTATAAAAATAGTGTTTAAAAGTAAAAAGACATTCTAATGTAATTAATTTTTGCTTTGTTTTAATATCTACTATAATAAACAATAAAAATATGAACTGACTAAAATGGTGTGCCGAAGAAAACAATTTGCAGTAGTCCAGCCCTTGTCCGTTTTGTTAGTATGTTTGAAGTCATGAGCGCATATTAATAAAAGGGCTGACCAGAATGTTAATCTGTAGCTCGTACCGAGAGATATACGGCTTGCTTTTGCATCGACTGCTTGGCAAAAAATAAATCCCTTAATATTTGTATACTATTTACTTCTCAGATATATATGTATATTAAAAAAATATGTTACTCGTATTTTAAAAAAAAAAATGTTGAAAAGATTAAGTAACCGAGGATAGAAAAAAAACTATTCGCCGTAGCTAAATTGAAAACAAAAAGCAAAACTTTCTCTCAATGAGAGAATTTACCCCAATCCAATTTTTTTACTGCAAAAATACGGGAACAGACCTATTATGTTCATACTCCATCCTATTGTAACATAAAGACAGTGAATGTACCTAATTTAGATAGACATAGTAAATTTATGTATCGATAACGTTTTATCACTCAAAGCTGAGTCGATCAAGCCTTTTCTGTCTGTTCGTCCCTATGTCAACAGCTATTGTGGCATTTTGAGCTGACATGATTCAGTTAAGTATTTTTTATTACTTGCAGTAAGAGTATTTATTAAACCCCCATTAATATTTTCATATTTTGTATATTAAATATTTGTATTATAAAATTTTGTTTATACAGGGTGGGCCAAAAGGATGTTTTAGCTGTTTCAGACGCAGGCGGTAAGTGCGAAGGGAAATTTTCTTCGTTTGTATGCATCGACTATGCTGTTGCTTGATGCTGGCATGGTTATGTGCACACTGGGGTTTAAAAATCGGTACCCCTCATAGTAAATGTTCGTTGTATGAGATGCGCACTCTTGTAGTTGTATAATCTTTGGTGATACACACCTAAATAACTTGGAAATATTGTTACTGCTTATTACTTGCTACAGACTTCTTTGGGGCTATTTAAAATCTCGTATTTATCAAAACAAACCACAACCTTTGCAAGTATTGAAAGCCAAGGCCTAATTAAATGTCACCTTGTCCCAATTCCCTTTGTATGTTCCTATTTATGAAAACAAACATTTCTTTAACATTTTAAAATAACCGTCTTCAGTACTCGTTATATAACACCCATTTTCTTATAATAATGATTCTGTAGCAATGACAATTTCAGGGTTAGTTGGATCTCCAATGCACAACCCAAAATCGTATCTCATCATCCCAATAGTCCATTATTATTAAATCTAAAGGGAATTTTTATTACTTACTCATACATGTTGTCGTGTGTTGAATTCGCCACCCTGTATTTTTAATGTTGTATGATAGGCTTTTTTTTAATGGTAAGCATGGCATATGTTACACGATGTGTTGTTAAATCGACAAGTGGGAGGGTGTTAAACCGTTAACCATAAATATGGACTTAGTCGACAAAAATCAGCGGTGCTTTGAATTTATATTTATAACTACTTTGAGAATTGGCTAGTGAGATATAAATAATTATACTTCTGTGGTGTAATTTGCTTACTACATTTCGTGAAATGTTTCATTTAATATTTAGATAAAAATATAAAGGATGCCAAAATGGCCATCGTAATGCGACATTATTTGAAAGCTCAATGGTTGCAAGAAGGTTGAACATTTACATCTAATTAATCTAAAACGTTGAAATCACAATCTTATTTTTATTATTGATCTTGTGGCACTAGCTCTGTTTTATGTTGTGCTCTATATCACTGAAGAAGTGTAATGTTACTCAAACACGCTTTATAGGCACATACCTACTTACTACCTATCTTCATCTTGAAAATGTACATCAAGATTATGCGGGTTTTCTAGATAGTGTGAAAACATTTTGCTAGATATTATGTATAGTCGATTTTTATATGAACACAAAAGAAACATGAATCTGAGTACAAAACAATATTTCCGTTTCGAGTCACACGTAGTAATCTCAAATGAATCCCGCGACTAACACCCCACCCACCCATTGAGCTGGTCAATAATTTAAGTACATATACGAATATGCGAATACCTACGACGACGCAACGTCGTGTTGTGGGACCTTTCACTCGTATACATATGTATATTTCCTAATCACTCTGTGTGTGTCACCATCACAGCAGGTTAAGTTGATGATGTGATATGTGAAGCAGAGATTTTCGTTAATCATGAAATGAGTAAAAAAAAAAAAAGCAAACATTGCGTGGTCACTCTAAGGGACCTGATAAAGTGGGAAGGTGGACAAAGATGACGAGGTTGATCATCCACCTAATGTGAGGTCGGACTGGTTATTATTATTTATTTATGTAGTATTATAAGTTTTTTTTTTTAATTTGAGTTTGTGACTGCTGAAATTTGTTTTTGTTGTGGGGAGTGGGGTATCCAATACGCAGCCCACTTTGTATAATTAGCATCGATGTTGAGCGTTTAGTGTAGGAGCGCGCATGTGTGCTGGAGATGTATACGAGTACGAGTATTCTTTGTATAATATTCCTCAATTTTGTGTTTTTATTTTGATTTGTGCCGCCTGATCTTTTTTTTGTTTGTTTTAATCGATCCACGATTCGTGCTAACAAACACCCGACTGGGTGGAATTTCGCGGACAGCACCACGTTAAATGCTAGATTCGAATAATGAAATATAGTCAGATAACCTTAACAATGAAAGGGCTGTCCTGGCATTGCTTTCTGTTTTCATTTCTACTTTTATCAATGGACAGTTGCCTAGGTAATTAGCAATTACGATTGGGGACTGTTATCCTATAACATATCAAAATATTATAAATGAGCATTAATTTCACTCTAAATGTAAACCAATACACAGATATAACAACGTAATACAATCTATATATACATAAATGTAGACCCACGGCCACAAGGCATTTTATACATTTGGGGCAGAGCACAGAACGCAAAAGTGGGTGGATAAAAAAAATAAGAAGAAGGAGGAAAGAAACAAAACACATCCACAAACACAATATCGTCAACCAACAACTTGTTTTAACAAAAAAAATGTATGAAGGGTGGGTTGCAGAAAATACACATGTGTGATGTGAACGACTAGCGATGAGGAACCTCTTAATCACCCATCTGCATCAGTCGTAGTAGTGAAGTGAAATAGGGGTCGTTTTTTTTCCTTCTTCGGTTATGTGTGTTTGTTAAAACATACAGGGTTTTTCTTTCTCCAAATGTTCTTCTCAAATTTTCAGGTATCGTATATCCTCTTTCCATTTTTTGTTCCTTTATAAATACATGTGGTTGTAATGGTAAATGTGGGTTCAGCAGGTGGTCACTATACCAAGTAGGTAGGTAGGCAGAAAGTTGCTAGACTGATTATTGGGTTTCCTTCTACAACAAAAACATACACTTTATGATCTCATATATTTGGCCTTCAGATAATTTCATCATACCACCACAGCCGCCTCCTTGTGCTTACTTGTTCACCTCATCTTGTTTTCTAGAAGGTGAGGGCTGAAAAGGAAACACATACACCAGTACTCGTTTTTGGCGGATGTTCCCTTGAATGAATTTACCACTTGCTTATTTATTATAGAATTCGAGCCTGTTCATAATAAAAATTATAAGTGGGGTTAAATTTCACGTTATTTGGTTTTGCAGTTATATGGTACGAGGATGCACCTACCTGGGTAGCTAGGTTATTATCAGATAACTGCTAGTGGGTGGACATTATAATGCTAGTGTTTTTGGGATTCTGTTCAATATTTTCGCAAAAATAAAAACAAATAATAATAAAATACAAATATATAATTTCTCTTTATATACCTACCTATTTCAGAACATACCGACCTTAAGTCGCGTTGAGGTATATGAGACATGGCAAGACTAATGCCATCCGCAAATGTGGAGGCTGCTTATGAAGACATGTTCAAAGAAATTACGCGCAAGCTGTATGGAGAAGAAACCGGAAATGGATTACATACATTGGGCACACCGGTTGCACAGGTGGCCACAAGTGGACCCACAGCACCAGAAGGAGAGCGTTCGTTTACTAATTTGGTAAGATTGTCTGCAAAATATGCATTTAATTTTGAAATGTCTCATTACATTTGAAACTTTTACATATAGATTGATCGTTCAGTTGCGCCAACAATTGAATACGAACACAATGGTGGTTCTGGAAACGGTGCAAGTGGTGCTGGTACAGCAGATGCGTCTGCTTCAGCAACTAGTGCTGGTAATTTTAAACCAGACGATCAATTAAGCACAGCTTTTGGTTTAGCTGCCCTTATGCAGAATGGCTTTGCTTCAGGTGGAACGATACTTGGTGCACAAACCATACAGAAAGCAGTTAACCCATCTGCCTCGAACACTATTGCTGGAGGTAACCCCGGTACTGAGACTAGATGGAATGGAGCAATTCCCGTTTCTGTACCTAGCGGTGGAGAGGAAATAGTTCAGTGGCCAACAAGTGGCAAGCTTGGCAGTTACAATGGGCTACATAAGACTACAAAGTAAGTATAAAACTGATCCTACAGTTTTTTTTTTATAGAAGAGCTAAGCTCAGTAATTGTTAAAGATAGACCAAAAACAAGCCGGCGTTTGTTGTTATGGCGGATAGCTTGGTATTCCATAACAATATTCCTCGGTGCAAATCCCTATGGTTAGCTTACTGTTCAGTTTCTTCATGTGGATATAAATCCCAAGTTAAAGGATAAACAACGGGTTTTATAAAACAACTATTCAAACAACAGATTTTCCCAGTGTAGTACGTTTCATTTTTTGGGCTTGTTATTTTCAAGCATAGGGATCTCAATGTTTGCTGGGATATTATTCTACTGGGTTGGATAGTTTGAGTAGAGGAATTTGCGTCCATGTGAATCATGATTTTCCATTATTGGCCAAAACTAAATAAGTATTCCGTTATTCGGGTTTTCTCGAAAGTTTGTTTGGAACTACTATCTTTATAATTTATGTTAATTTTAATAGAAACCAAAAAGGCACTGGAGACAACCCCATGTGTTCTGATATGAACAGATTTTCAAAAAAAAAAATTAATCTATATTTTAACGACTTTTGGAAACAAACAGTGCGTGTAAATTATTTCGTGCCTGGTTATTACTGTACTTCTTGAACGATGGCGGGACCTCCGTTTTATGCCGACTTCAAACGGCTATGTTGAAATTAGCTTTTCTTGACAATTGGTTGGTACTACTCGAATGATTTGTCAGATCATCACGAAAGGAGGGCCAGTGAAAAATCATTTAGGTGTTGCTACAGCTGTGAATCGAACCCAGACCTTCTGCGTAGCAGTTCATAGCACTTACCATCGATCCACTGAGCCCGTTTAGCTATACATCAAATACTGAAAAATGTTTTCGTTGAAACAATTGTTTTGTCTAATAGATCGCCAAATATAATTAGTAAATATATAAATAAAAACGTATGATAAGCAAAGTAAATAATTGTTTTTTTTCTATTGCAGGACTGCGAAAACTCGTGATCAACAACCCAGTGAAATCTATGCTAGTACTGCTAGCGCCATCAACAACAGTACAACTAACAGCGGCAGTACTTCAAGCGTAGTCCAACACTCTCAACAGCATACCAGCACAACTACGCCATCGTCTAACAGTCGTAAAAAGAACACTGCTTCGGCAGCCACCGTAGCTACGGCTAACCAGCAGAGTGTCCAATTGCAAATACCAAAACGCTACGCTTGCACCCACTGTCCGTACTCCACCGATCGTCGAGACCTCTACACTCGTCACGAGAATATACACAAAGATGAGAAACCATTCCAGTGTTATGCGTGTCTAAAGCAATTTAATCGTGCCGATCACGTCAAGAAACATTTCCTGCGAATGCATCGCGAAATGGTTTATGACATTAATAAAACACGTCGCAATGTTTCAAGCACATCATCAGCGCAACAACAGTCCCACCAGATTGATCAAAAGCCAAATATATTTTTGCAGCAACAACAACAGCAGCAGGTTGGAGCTCCCGTTGGGGTACATGGTGAAAATTTCATGGCCAGTCAACGACAAGAGACCTCGTCTAGTCTTAGTATAGCACAGACAATTGAATCCGTTGCAACTGCTTCACATGCTGACACCATGCCAATCATGAAACAGGAAAAGGTTTCTGGCGATGATGGTGGTAACTCGGGTGTTGCTAAGGTAAAACGCGAAAAACGTTTTACATGTTGCTATTGTCCCTGGTCAGGAGCAGATAAGTGGGGTCTTAAGAGACACTTAAATACACATACAAAACCGTTCGTGTGCATGTTGTGTGATTATAAAGCAGCTCGTTCTGAGCGTTTGGCCACACACGTGCTAAAGGTTCACAACAAGAAGGCATGTAACAAGTGCTCTTTCTTAGCCGATAACCAGGATGAATATCAGTCTCATATGAATGATGTGCAGTGAGTATTTTTTTGTTTCGTAACGTTTTTTTAATATAATTAACTTAACAACATATATGCAGTTCATAATTTTTAATGGGTCTAAAATCTTAAATCTTTATATTTGTCAAAATATTAGGTTCATGATAAACGATTCTTTAGATATACAAAACTCATATACCAAAGACGACCTAAGATTTTACAAAATAAAGATTTTACCCACATCTGTTGAGTTGGATGAGAAATTACCATATTTTGCTAAATTTACCAAAAATAGTTTATTAACCATTTTTCACAAACATTTTGATCAATAATATTTAACGAACATATCGATCAATGTTAGGCTTTTTTTAGTTTTGAGAGGAGCTCAAACGTGTTTTGCAGGATCGTGCCCTGAATAAAAAAAAGGCATTTTTTTAACTCGTGTTCTGTATTGAAATAACGGTGAAAAACACAAAAAGTGCATGTCTGGATTGAAATATCGGTTTTTAATGTCACTGAACAATAATCAATAAAAAAGCAAAATTCCAGTGCACAAGCAAAACCACAAAAACCGATGATTTTACGAATTTAGAATTAATCAATCATTCCAAGAACCATACCCAAAACTCAGAATACGTGATACAACCGTAGAGTATAGAATTACATAGAGTGCGCATCTCATACAACTAAAATTTACTATGTGGGGTACTGATATTGATACCCCAGTGTTCACATTGCTATCCCGGCCGATGCATACGAACGACGAAAATTCCCCTTCGCACTTCCCGCCCGCGTCTGAATCGGCAACATTTTTAGCTGTAATGCGTACTCTATGTAGTTATATACTCTTTGATACAGATGTTAACAGATGTTTATATCGTCTTCTCTATTTTATTTTGTTCCGTCCTGCACATCTATGTCATCAGATACAACAAACAGATGATGCCTACGTCATCGACGCTCATGTCAAAAAGGGTACATCCGCAACGCCATATTTGTAGTAGTTGTACCATGGTCTGAATATATTGCATTTTCGCATGACTAGTTATGGGTTTTTCGAGTCCCAAATGCAGTTTTGTGGATGGTTTGCTTTATTTACAATTTTTACACCAATTATATGGATATGCTTTAGATTTTTTACTGCCGCAGAAATAAAAATTAGATCGTTACTGCTCTTTACAATTTGATACTGTTCCTGGTAATCATTGTTGTTTTATATGGCTCATAGTTTTAAAAAAATAAAACCTTAACTAAGCATTACATTATGTAGAGAAAAGTGTCTGTCAAGTTTTTAACATATGACCTTTCTATTAGTCGAAAAATATGTCTACGATTTATCATTATCGACTTAATTGTTGTTTATACGTGTGCTATTTGTCATAATATAAAAGTTTGGTAAAAATTTTCATTTAAATAAATTAGGTACCCTACAATTAATGTAAGGTGTAGATTAAAATAACAGATTTTTTAGCAAAATATTCCTTATACAGCTGATGATGAAATTAATTTGTCTATTAGCGTTTTCGATTGGGATGCAAAAAGCACTCTTTTTTTTATGCTCTAGATCAATTTTTTCGCTTTCGATTGGGATACAAAAATCACTCTTTTTTTACTCTAGAGCACTTTTGAAGAATCTGGATTCCAAGTGAGATTTACACCTCCATGCACCAACACAAAAACATTTAACATCTGACTTATGTCAGTTTTAAAATTTAATTTCGCAGTTTGATTTGTGTTTTTTGTGATCAGTGAAAACTAAAAAGTGATTTCTGCGTAAACTTATAATTAGAAATTAAGATATTTTTGGATAATCATGTTCTAAAATTCATAAGCGTTGTTTTGACACCAACTCGCCAATGGTTGAAAAAAGCGGCATTGAGTAAAAGAAAATTTCAAATTATGGTTTTCAATGATAGATCTAACTGCGTCCTAAATATATACAACAAGCTGTCAAATG
This sequence comes from Rhingia campestris, assembly GCA_932526625.1. NCBI lineage: Eukaryota > Metazoa > Arthropoda > Insecta > Diptera > Syrphidae > Rhingia > Rhingia campestris. The sequence continues at coordinate 141,206,871 of OW052182.1, read as the reverse complement.
GCACACTAGCACCAGATCAACCTCTTTTATGTTTGATTGGGACGGGTAAAATCTGAAATCTGAAAGCAAATCTGAAAACCCCAATCGAAAACGCTATATGAAGACATTGTGATTGACCAGTCCAATTGAACATGGTTTAAATTAATTTCATGTATAGAAATTGGCAGGATGTACACTGTTGGTTCGTGATGTGTACCAAGTTAATTAAAAATGAATTGCTTACAGTAGATATGTTGATGCTTGCTGATCACTATAATTAATCGAATGTGTTGATAATTGCCAACTATTTTTAACAACAGTAATAAGACGACCTAAAGTTTGAGATTAGGCCGATTTTAAAATTTCTCATCCAACTGAACGTGAAAAAAATTAAAGGAAAATGCTTATTATAATGTCTTGGTTTATCTCTCTCTCTCTTTTCGCATGCAGCCCACATGATAATAGACCTTCAAGAAACAATAACAATAATAATAATTTAAATGTTCTAAGAACAATTGGCAATACTTTAGTATCAAATATTTCTTTAAATAACTTCCAGAATCCTAGCACTTCCTTTGGGTAAATATCTTAATTAAAGGCGATTTTCATTAAAAAAAAAGTAATTGCTCTTTCATTTGCTGTTTTGTTACGCATAACTATATAGAAATATTGGTAATATTCAGCTTAATTTTACGATTCATGTGGTTTTCATTTTATACAAAATTAACTACATATTGCACAACTCACAAAGCGTTGTCATTTCTATTGTTATAACAGGCAGTTAACGAAACGTCAAATTGAAAGTAGCAATACTGGTTCATGTTACCAATATTTCGTACTGCGTTCCAATCGAAGAGGATTAGATTATTTCACGAAAAATATATACAAATTAGGTCTGTTCCCGTACAAAATAATATTTACTGATTCTTACTGATTTTTACTTAAAACCGTTCCAGTATGCAAGTTTTGCATGCAAATAATTTTCCGCAGTAAAAATCAGTAAATATTATTTTGTACGGGAACAGACCTATTGTTTGTTAAGCTGAATTCAGCCATCCATTAAACATTTGAGTTTTCTAATCAATATTTTTTTAACCATTTATACGCACGCGAACTAATTTCACTTTTAGCGAAAAGTATGCATTTATTTTGTAAATAAAGAGGATTCAATTAGTTCTGTTGGATTTCACTGCTTTCGTACTGCGAAATGTTTTGAACATTTTGAACGCTCAGCTCTCGGTAGGAACGTTACCCATTTTCAATGAAAATCGTCATACATCAATACAATTAAGCATCAATATTTGCATAAATAGTACCTGCTAATGCATGTATTTGGCGTCGGTTAAACAGAATTGCCATGTTGGGGTTATTTACAATTAATCGATCACTATTTTAAAGATATAATGTATCAAATTGAAAACTTGTTTTTCTTAAATTATTCAAGATGAATTCTGGTGCTAATGTGGGTTTATATATGAAATAGATATAGATACATTTTAGACATCAATCATGGCTTCCGGAAATCCCCTTAAAGATATAATATAATTAATGTGTATATGTTTATGTATAAATGTGTTATCAATTTGTTTTCAATATTATATTAAACATAATCAATGTATATATTCCTTTCAATTTTATTTGGTTTCAAAATAACCTGTAGGCGGACATGAACAACCAATTTATCGCATTTTTAACTATCATTTAAATAAATTTCTTTAATAACGCACATAATCCACAAACGCCTAGAATTCATCTTATCAAACCAGACAAATATGTGAAAGCGTTAAAAGAGAGAGATTGTTTGTGTGATAAAGACAGAAAACTATTTTTTTTGTTCAAAAACGTTAGTTTATTCGTTTTTGTTAGTTAATTTAAAGTAAAATAATACACTAATAGCATCAATATTTTGAATACTTTGAAACAAATATACCGAGAAAAACATCCTTCACATTTACCTCCTCAAAATCATAGTGGCCAATCAGCAACTAACAACAGCAGCAATAATGGAGCCAATGCATATGCTGCTAGCGATTTAAATGTAACAAATAATGCTTTAAACAACAGCAGTGCAGGACCACTTCAGGAAATCATGGTAAATCCAACATCCATGGTTGGATGGCGATTAAGTGCCAATGGTTCTTTGATACCGCCACATGATCTGATTACCGGTGGATTGGCGGTAAATGCAAATCAAAAACGTGGCGCTGAAAGACTTTTTCAATATCTTGAGGCAGATGGAAGCGATCCAGAGGACTATGCGCGGTATAAAATTACAAGTTTACATATAGTGTTTCGTTTCTTTTTTCGTTTCGTTTTGTTAATACATGCTTTTATGTAAAAAAAATCCCCAACAGATCCCAATCGGATGTTCATTTATTATTTTCTTTACTTTTAAATGCAAATATTTATTTAACAAGAGCATAAAAAGCCTACATATTAAATGTTCATAGAGCAAAGACACGAAATCATTTAATAATAACAACATGTCATGAGAATGTTCTCCGTTTCCATTGGGCGGTCAGCTGTCAGCATGAGACCCTCTTTGTGAACCCACAAATGAAGGGAGGAAGAATCTAGATTTTAGGACCTTATGGGCCGTTAATGCCAAAAACATTTTGGTTACATATTTGATTTTTACTTATGAGCGTTCCTATATAGGAAAAATAGTAAACTACCAGCTGGTATCTGAAAGTGAAAGTCGTTTGTTTGAACATATGTTTTATGTCATTTGCAATTTAAAAGCAAACGAAACGAATAATCTTAGTTACTTAAACCGTTATTTTCTCTCCTTAAAAAAATATTTACCACCACCCACTCCAATACACTGTTGTTACTAATTTTTACCACACAACTACGAGAACAGACCTAATAAAAACAGACCATAATATGGCAAATATTTTTGTTTCGCAAAATTCTGAAATTATACTTTAAATTTGTGTCGCTATCATGACACACAAAGTATAAAACACGGTTTGAAATATATAGGCACGAACTGTGACATTTAAATTGCGAAACCCTTTTAGGGTCATCTGTTGGTGGTCCCTGTTTCCGGGCAGAGAATATCTGATAGTAACCTATCATACTGTCCATAAAATTAACATTCTACGTTATATCTTTTATACATGTGTCGCATGTTAAGAAATATTCATAAGCAAGTAAAATGCATTCCTAGTTTTTTTATATTTGTTTTTATTTTCATTAAAGTTGTTTATTTTATAAAATGTTTGCTTACCTATTTATTATTTTTTTAAATATTTAATTGATTTTGGTTTATTTTCATCTTATATTCTATGTTTTCTTTTATAGTCTTCTCAAAATGGATGCGCTAAGTCGTAATACGGCATCTGTTGCTCAGGATTTTCATAAGGCGGGAGGCGTTGACTTGAAAAATAAACATCAATTTTTCAACAACACCATAACCTCAAAACAAGATGCTCTGCTACACCAACAAAGGCAAAATTCCAAAGATCATAATATAAATCTTCGTTCAAATCAAAAACGCTTCTCTAGCAGTGGAACCTCATCTGATGAAGACGATTACGAAAATATGAAAAATGTGGAAAATTTCGACATGTTATGCGACCAGAGAAAGGCGATGTCCGCATTCTTAAGTCGAAATTTTGGTTTGCAAGAAATAGTTCAAGTGAACAATGACAATAACAACAGCAAAAATGTATCACAACGAAATCAACGAAATGAACATAATACCCTATCATCTCCAAGAAAAAAAATAAAAATTATCAAGCAGCAGCCAATGAAATCGCCTCCCGCACAACCAATAAACTTAACAAATAACAATAACTACAATAAACAAGTTAAAGAAAACGTTAAACTGAATGAAAAAAACCATTGCAACAATAGTATCAAAACATCTAAAACACCAGTGAATAACAATTCGACATATAAAGGACATCGCCTTGATCTGATACGCGATAAAGAAAATTCCAATTCAATTTTCTCAACTATGGAGTATCAAAATCTATCAAAATTTGGAACACAGTTTCAGAATTACGTCAAAGATATAATAAATAAATATTATGCTGAAACGCCATTACTTTTTCCAATCGTACAATCGCAACAAACCCAGTTATCACCACCAAGTAAGCGTCAAAAACTTAGCGAAACTGAGGAATATATAGAGTATTTGAAAAATAAAGAAGACATTACACTAACAATAACACCAAAGATCAACAATAATTCTAATAAAATGACTAATAACAACAATGCAAACATTCAATTCAAAAGCCATAAACAAACCCGCACTGACTTTACTATAAAGCAAGTAGTGCCAGCGGAAGAGCAACCTAAGGTGGAAGTGATACCGGTAACTAACCACGACAATGATCGTCTCACATCTAGAGTCTTTAAAAACACTGAAGTCTCGATATCAGAAAGCGTATCTCAAACAAAGCATACACCATTTTTAAACATGTCATTAAACTCGTTGAGTTGTGATTCTAGACGCAGCCACCGCAAACAGTCACAGCCAAAAAAAATCAAAACTCCTCCCGAAGTTGTAATGGCACATTTGCGAGACAAGTACCTTAAAAAAATGGTAGACCGAAAGAAAAGCTGCACCATTTGCACAAGAAGCTCACGAAAATCAATGCTTGTTTTTCCCTATCATACCCCAGCTTCACTCCTGCTGCACCGAATGTGGAAACATATGGAATCATCATCGCAAAAGTGTTGCCTATGTAGCGAGAAATTTAAAAGGATGTACAGTTTAAAAGTCCATTATCGGCTCATGCACTGCATATGATCTCATATAGATACACCTGACATATGCTAAAATAATATGTAAACATATTTATGTGAACGTAGTATTTTATGTCCAAGAAATAAGTTAGAAAGCTAACTCCAGTTTTTGAATTTTTGTTTTGGAAAACTTGTACATTTTTGTTGTTTCAGTATCTATTTTATTTTATTTTTTGTTATTTTAGTTATCAAGTACCTGAAATATGCTTTAATATTTTATTTTGTCTGATAAAAATATTGACGGTCAGAATAATACTTATTAAAATATTAACATTTAAAAAAATCTGTAACCATTATTTTAAGAAGACATTTTGAAATGAAGAATAGCATGACCGTTTCTTAATGTGTGATACTTTGGCTAGATTTTTTAGTATATACTGGGTAACCTTAAATTGTGCGAATTCAAAGTTGAACAATTTGTTTTAATGTTTGTATTTTTAAAGTTAGATCAGTTATGATAATAATGAAACCTAAAACCTAAAAAGTTTTTTACTTGCGCCTAATAGAGCAAGTATTGGTTTCGTGATAAAAATCGGAATTGAGATTTTAATCAAACCTAAAATTGCAGTCTATGGTTAAACCGTTGGACGTATTTAATTCCAATTTGTTTACTAACTTCTTGTGTCAATACCCAGATGGGTTTTTCAAATTGGTAAAACTAATGGTACGTACCATATAACTTTACCCGATTATTAATACATATTTATATAATTATCATTAACTACATACACGGAATTGTTCTACTTAGGCCAAGTATGAAAAATTGTCAATTTCTCGTGAACTATTTGTCTACTTGAGTAAAATTGAAAACAAATGTTTCTATTTGTAACAAAAATCTTATAATCAGTTTTAGCCTTAAAGTATCTTCACAGAATTTTCAGTTTTCGCCCAAAACGAAAAAATCACAATTTCCATCCGCATGTACGATTTCACTGATTTCCTTTAAATACAAGTATTAACAGTTCTTATAATCATGATTTAAAAATTAAAATAAAGTTATGTGATGCATAATTTATTACTCAATAGAAAATATTACTTAGTACCCAATTTTTTTAACCGATTATGCATATATATGAATTGGTAAAGTCAGCTATTAGCAACAGTTGTACAAATGTCCCTTAATGTACAATTTTTTTTTATTTTACCACTATTGATAACTCCAACTTATTATAAAATCTTTTGTATGCAATGTTGAATGCTTTCCACAAAAAAAAAAATACAATTTTAAGGTATCCAGTAAAAGTCAAATATTTATTTTGTTATTAAAGTGCATACATTATTTAACGTAAATATAAATTGCCATCAATTGCTTTAATCAATTTAATTAATTTTACTTTGTAGGATAAGTTATGTAGTTTATCTTTATTATAGTAATATATTATTTACGTAATATAATATATTAATAACCTCTATTAAAAAATGTAAACTAATTTTTAACGTTCTCGAATATAAAGAAAAGAAGTAATCGACTGAAAAACTACTAATAATTAATATACATTTAATTAGGGTAAAGTGAAAGGTGTAAACAAAAACTAGAAAGAAATCTTTCAATGTTTAGTAAAAAATTTCAAAATAAAATGAAATTTGGTTATAAAATTGGAAATGTGTATAATGTTTTTTTTAAATATTTGTAATCTTTAAATCAAGTAAGTATTTTTTGTTTTGATTATTTAAATTGTGATATTAGCAACCATTACATTTAAGGACTGTTGTTTCTGTACTACAAATCCAAATTTTTAAAAATTCTTGATTTTTTGTGTTTCGTATGCCGCATTGCATTGTTTCACTATAATTTTGATTAGGAATTTCACTAAGCTCGGAAATGTATTCCTTTAAGTGGCGCTACAGTCCAAAATGAACCTTGGCCTCCATTAATATGACTCTTAGACAACTGACTTTAGTTGCGCACTCAAATTTGGTTGAGATCGGTTTCAACTTGTGCCCGCTACTAAAGGCGAGGTCTTCCTTTGATTCTTCTGACCTATGGCTGGGAATCGAAGGCTCTGCGGGCCGAAATATTGGTGTCAATTCGCTCTACATGTCCTAGCCCATTACCGTACTACTTTTATAGTTGTCGTTTGAATCTTGTCTCCATAGCCCATCAACGTAAACGGTACAGAAGATTTTTTCAAAAATTGTTGCGCTCAAAACTACAAAGGACTTCATTATCCACTTTTCATTCGGTCCGTTGTAGATACCGTGCCTTACTACATCAAAGTTGTAGCTTTCGATGTTCTGTCCAATTAGGCCCTTAATTCTATATACTAGCAAACTTGGCGGTGATATATCGATGCGTCTAACCAATGATGTTAATATAGTCTGCCTATTCTAGTAGTTTCGCAGATTAATAGATGATTATGCCCATTTTGTTGTCTTTGAAGTTTTTCACAATCCTCTCAAGTCTTGGAGTCAACGGTGGCGCCTACAGCCCCAGTTTGATCGAACTGGTAGTGAAATCCCTTTATGAGCTGCTTCGACATATTTGAACACCAGGTCTATAGGGATTTCCAATACTGAGCCAGGGTAATGGAAACGAGTTGGTGGCGGAGGAGCCTTCAATGGGTCAACGGCAGCGCTCATATCCCAAAATGGGCTACTGACATCGGTATTTTTTCCGGCCCGCTGTCCTAGGGTCAAAACAAGGGCCTGTCCCTCCAGGTTGGGGGTTGTTCTTTGGGTTAACTTCCCATCCACGAAAAAGAGATTATGTTACGAAGCAACCAATAGCCTCGGAAAGGACTGATATTATTGTTGACGACCATGCTAAACGAAAAAAGGACAACGACGTTCGTATCTGCACCTGGAATGTGAGAACATTAAACAGGAGAGGTGCAGGCGAACAACTAGCGGAAGCCCTAAACTGCTACAAAGCAGACATTACTGCCATCCAGGAAATACGATGCGATGGGCCGGGCAAAAATAGGATGAAGAACTGTGACATCTACTATGGACCGTGTTATAGTGAGCAGAAACAGCGACTATTTGGATGCCGATTTGTTATAAGTGCCAGACTTAGGCAAGAAGTCTTGTGTTTTCAATACATTAGCGAACGCATTGTAACAATCCGCTTCAAGGCCAAATTCGCCAACATAAGCCTTATATGCGCTCACGCTCCGACGGAAGAAAAAGATGATATAGCTAAGGATTGCTTCTTGACAAAACCTATGAGCGACTACCGAAGTACGATGTTAAAATCGTGCTGGGAGATTTTAACGCAAAGGTAGGAAGAGAAGACATCTTTAGCAGTACTGTCGGAAAATATAGCCTACACGACAACACGTCTGGTAACGGAATTAGGCTAATTGACTTCGCTACGGAACGAAATGCCACTATAGCCAGCACACGGTTTTCTCACCTCGATATCCATATCTCCAGATCAACGAACAGTCAACCAAATTGATCACATTACGACGAGGCACGCCAACATCGACTCGGACCACTACCTTGTTGTAGCCAAGATAAGGATTCGGATATCCACCACTAGCTGGATTGGTGCGGAAACGAGACATATAAATAATAATTATTTAACTAAAAAAATGGAAAACTATTTGAGGCTACAGTGATGCCTCGTTTTAGACTTACATTATAACGACATAACAATAATAAATTATCTTTAAAAATTATTAAAACGAACAAAACAATACATAGATAGTAAACAAGAAAAATTCGCACACAGGTAGAAACCGATATCAACCAACTTGAAGTGCGGGACTGGAGGCAGTTATCACAGGACCGGGCTAATCGGAGACGCAAGTTAGTTGAGTCCCAAAAACAATGTTGTACTTTCCCTCTTTCGGAACTTGAGCGCATATAAGACTTATGTTGGTGCTTTTGGCTTTGTCGTATGCGACTTCTTGCCTAAACCTGAAAGTATTTACCCTTCATTACGTCAGAAAAAAATGAGGTTCATGAGGTGTGTTCCGATGTCGCTTCTTCCTGGCTGAGCAGTTATCAAAAATGGCGGTGATTACTCCGCGATTCAGAATGGTCAGTTTAAGACGGTGATGCACAGCTTCTTTGATCGCAACGAGGGTTTCTACATTGTCGAAACCTTCTTTTACGTGGAGAAAGGGCTCCATAGTGTTTTCCTTAATACAGATAAATTTAAATTGGTTGAATATTGCGTGAAGGGCAGTTCTTAAAGATTCCCTTTTCGGTAGGCGTCTTCTAAATTTAAGACAGTTGCAATCTTACGGTTTCACTCACATGTTAGTGATTTAAGCAAAACTTTTTGTTCTAATAAATACTAATTGTGTATAAGATCATGAGCAGCGTAAAGCAGCCGCGCTTTTGGAAATAACTCATAGGCCTGATCATAAATCGAAGAGTTGGGATTACATGTGATACCCTTGTTGAAGATATTTTTTTCTCTTTTATTTAAAAAAAAAAAAAAACATTAACTTGGTAAAACAACCAAGTTATATTCTTGTTATCGATTTTGTTGCATCGTATTTCTGAAAATACAATGTGGCACACGTTTTTTGACGTTTAACATCAAAATTCTATTATACAAAATTAAAATAAAGGCTAAATAAAGCAATACTCGCACGTTTATTGAACAACTATAACCAAATTTCTACGCTACAATTAATGATAATTATTTATACGTTCCAGAAACTCAATTTCCATTAGCGAGCATCAAAAACAACCACTGCAAATAAAAAGCAATGAAAATATGTTTGGTTTGAAATTATTCTGCATGAATACTTACGTCGCTTGGTGCGCTTTTTATACATAATTCTGTACCCACATTCACGACATCGAATGGGATCTCTCGGACGCATTTCATTTTCATGATGACATTCTAAATGTAAAAAAAAATATATTTTTACATAAAATGTTACTTCTTGAATACAATAAATACGCACCACCACATATATAGGTCATTGCTGTTTTTAAAACAGTATCTTTAGAACTTGTTTCAGACATTTTCGAATTAATATAGTGCAACTAAACGACAAATGTTTTTTAAGCACACTTATTTGACTCGATCTTGTAGCAATCAAAACAAAAAAAGATACACAAGTTTGCAAATAATCGAGGAAGGCAATCTTTGACATGCGGTTGGAAATGGACGCGTTCACAAATGCAACCAAGAAGTATTATATGAAGCGCTTAGAAGTATTAAGGCATAAGCGGCCTCTTTTGAATTTACCTGGACATTTTGCAAATATTTCGCAAATCCTGTCTTTTAATAACAACGCTTTGACATAATGTTCTTGCTCAGCGGTTTCAACTACTGCTACAAAAATGGGGGAAATGATTAATCTATCTATCTTCTATATAAATAAAAATCAAATGTCGTTCGTTGGAAACCGCAGCACTTGAGAACGGCTGAACCGAATTGGCTAACTTTTTTTTTAAAATGTTCGTCATAACCCAACTTAGGTTTTTACGAAACGGCCACTTTTTTTATTTATGTAAAATTGGAGAACGGCTAGCTGGACCGATTTTTCTTTTTCAAATTCATTTTTATTTTAATTCAACTTAGAACTTAGAACTTACATGCTAGACAAAAATGAAAAACTAGCCTACTTATCTACTAACTTAACTAACATACTGGTCCTCTGCGGGCACCCTATATTAAATAATAACAACTTAAATCTAATGCCTTTCGGCCTATAATCTAATTTAATAATTTTATTATACATATATCTTGTTCTTTAAGCTTAGTACACAGCTCGCGCTAAATTTTATCTTTACTACTCTCCACTTGTTTTCTCCAATCCAAAGATAAATGCTCGCTAAATTCGTATACAGCGTATAGATGAGTCAGGGAAATGTCATACATTCGCAGATGTCAGTAATATTAATATATTCTTTGTTAATAAAGATGTCGTCTTCCTCGAGAAATTCTTCCATCAAATATTCCTCTTCATTTTCTTCCATTTTGTTTTTATTTTTTATTAAAATTTCGCCGATTTAATTGCCTCGCACATTAATTTCGCGAGATAAATAAGGGGAGACCTTTCATCCGCCGAGTATAACACTTTTCGAATAACACATAATATTGTTATACCCTACCTACATTTTGTGTGTCCCATCTTTATGTGGTTAAGAATTTATCTCGCGAGCTGCGTACTGCACTGATAATTTGTTCGCTAAATTTTATCTCTGTAGAGATTTTTGTATGGGAGATAAAATTTAGCGCGAGCTGCTTACTGGGCCACTTGGATATTGACCGTGCGCTGTAACACGTTGCAACGCACGATCAATGTACAAGCGGGAACCATAAGTTTGAGGTGGGAGAAAACCCTTAAACCCAAATCCAAGGTGGAACAGCAAACGCCGAAGGATGCATGGTTAAAAAGGGAGTTTTAAGCCGCTAGTTTGCGAATTTCGGATACCGGGCTACCTCCGATCTCAAAATAGCCTTCCTGTGGTTAGACGGGTAGACCACGGGCGACCAATAAATCCCGCCTAGTCGTGGGAAAAATTGAAGTACCAATAATAAAAAACATAGAGAATGATGCCTCTACAAATGCATCAACAACTAGGGATGTTTCAGAACACCCTGTCGAAACCGACACGACACCTGCCAATCGGGAAGGGTCACAAATCAGTGATTTCGAGATGATGAGCCTAGAAGAGAAATTGTCTCATCTGAGTGACTCAGCCTCGGAATCAAGTACTGTATACAGCATCAGTATACTCTCGGATGAATTGCATGCAGAATATACAGAAGCGCCAGGGACCCCAGGCAAAACGGCTCAAACTGATTCCAAGCGTATCAGGTTCACGCCAGCTGAACAGCGTCGTTTCAACAGAGCGCTGAAACAGGGTAGCAGCATAGAGCAAGCCCGCATCTTTGCAAAAACAAAAGATGATGCCAAAGAAGCCAAACGCATGAGATCTGAGGACAACACACCTCCTCAGTCCGAAGCGAAGCGAGCTCGCACTGGGAAAACAACCTCTGACAGAACCACCTATAGAGATATAGCGAGCTATGTCAGATTGGGTGTCGTACCAGTCGATATCGATCGCAATCCTCTCACGAATGAACAAATGGTTCAGATACAAGAGAGGATTATGGACATCACGATCGAACTGCGCGACGGGGATGCAAAGCCAGCTTTCCGCGGGACAACTTTCAAAGCCGGATGGCTCTTGTTAGTATGTGCGGACATCACCACTTCAGAGTGGTTGAAAACAAACTTTCTCAGACTAAAGGAGAAATGCGAGTTGGAAGTAATGCTTGTGGGAGAGGAAGACTTTCCGAAACCACATATTGTCAGAGCTTTCTTCCCGCAGAGTACCGGAGTTACAAATGAGAGAATACTGGCAATACTAGACGGTCAAAACAGAGACCTTAATACGAGAACGTGGAGAGTTCTGCAAAGATCGGACGAGAAAGACGTCGTCCACATGGTCTTTGCAATAAACGAGAGTGCGATGCGTAGGCTTGCGGAGCTAAAGGGGATGGTATCATACAGATTTGGACAAATCAAGATCATCCTTAAAGGTTCCGACAAGTCTGCAATTCAGACCCGAAAAAATAGTGTAAATGACACTGATAAAAAGAAAAAGTCGTTAGAAAAAACAAGCGCCAGCTCGTCGCAACCAGCAGCCAGTATTAGTACTGCCGCCGGAAGCGATATAAAGAAGACTGGTTCACTGCCTACGACATTATCACCAAACGCCCCTAGTACGAGCAACGCTAACATCAGCCAGCAACAGTTTAGACCAAAGCTAGCTGCGGAACGGGCGCGTGAACGGCAAAAACACGGACAGCGTAAAAACGGTCCGAGAGATAGACACGAAGGTCTTTCTCAACAGGGTATCGTACGCAGAAGAGGCGATAACAAGCCTTAAAGGGTACGAAACCCTGAGCACGGTAGGAAGCGATGACCACCCTACTAAATGTGCTGCAGGCAAACCTGCACCGAGCTATAGGTGCCTCGGACACCTACAACCAAAGATGTGCCGAAGGGAACATCGCTCTAGGTTTAATCCAGGAGCCATGGGCAACAGAGGGTAAGATATTTGGTTTACAAAGTAAAACCAGAGAGCTCATCTTCGCCCGGGGAAATTTTAGACCAAGGGCAGCTCTTTTAGTTGCAAAAGATATAAAATTCTCTCCCATTCCAGGTTTCATTACCAAAGATCTGGTGGCTGTCCTTTTAGAAAGACGCAACGGCCGAGAGCTACAAAAAATTGTATGCGCATCGGCGTACTTTGCTGGAGATGACGAAATACCACCTCGCCCAGTACAGGAACTTGTCCAGTACTGCCAGACCCAGCAACTTCATCTTATCTTCGGCTGCGACGCCAACGCGCATAACACAATATGGGGCAGTCGAGATACAAACAAAAGAGGTGAGTTCTTATTAGAATACCTATACAGCAACAATTTAGTTATACTAAATAAGGGTAATAAACCCACGTTTAGAAACGTTTTAAGAGAAGAAGTTTTAGACCTTACCATCTCTTCTCCGTTTGTACAAAACACCGTCGAAAATTGGCACGTTTCTGGTGAGGCATCTTTATCGGATCACATGCACATAAGTTTCCAATTAAGATGCAACACCGAGGATGCGCCGATTAAATACGACAACAAACTCACAAATTGGAGAACGTATCGAGAAAATCTATCGATTAAATGTGACATACTTCCAGAAAAACCTTCATGTGTAAGTGAAGCGGAAGTCGCACAATGTCAACTAAATGACATTATCATCTCATCTTTTACAAATAGCTGTAAGGTTAAACGCACTGTGGCAAAGAGGTGCACACCATGGTGGAACGATAACCTAGAAAGTTTCCGTAAAAGAGTAAGAAAACTTTTCAATAAAGCCAAGCGCACCGGAAAGTGGGACCAATATAAATCTCTACTTACCCAATACAACATAGAGTTTCGAAAATCAAAAAGAGCGTCCTGGCGCAAATACTGTGAGGAACTCGAAGAGCTTCCGGCGGTGGCGCGTCTCCAGAGGGCACTCTCGAAAGATAAAACAAACTGCATGGGATTACTAGTCAAAGCTGACGGTAAAATCACATGCGACCGGGAAGAAACGTTGACCACACTTCTTCAGGTACACTTTCCCGGCTCTACAATCACAACTGAGTTTCATGAACACATGATAGATGACTCACCCCCTATAAACCTGAAAAGGATTAATAGTTTATCCGGCAAACTTTTCACTCCGGATAAGGTCAAATGGGCGATCAACTCATTTAAACCGTACAAGGCACCAGGGACAGACGGAATCTTTCCTGCTCTTATACAAAAGGGCTTGGACTTTTTCCTACCCACTATGGTAGCCTTATTTAGGTTTAGTTTCAATTGGGGCTACATACCACAAACCTGGAGGGAGGTAAACGTGGTATTTATCCCCAAACCAGGCAAACCAATAGAACTACCTAAATCATACCGTCCAATAAGCTTAACATCGTTTTTCCTGAAAACAATGGAAAGAATACTTGACGTACACATTAGAGAGTGCTTAAATGAAAGCACTCCTCTGCACCCATGTCAATTCGCCTACCAAAAAGGTAAATCCACGGAAGGAGCACTTCTAAGTTTAACATCACAAATAAAAAGTGCATACGAAAACAAAGAAGTAGCTTTATGTGCCTTCCTAGACATAGAGGGCGCTTTTGACAACACTGGATATGACTCCATATCAAATGCTTTGACTCATAGAAGAATAGATCATCCCACCATCAAATGGATCAAAGCGATGCTTGAAAGTCGGAAAATAACTGCTTCATCAGCACAGACCTCAGTATCAGTAACAGCCGTTAAAGGCTGCCCTCAGGGAGGAGTACTCTCACCCCTACTATGGTCTCTGGTTATCGATAACCTACTTCAAGACCTAAGTAATGCAGGTTTCAATATAATTGGATACGCCGATGACCTAGTCATCATAATAAAGGGCAAAGAACCAAACGAAGTTACAACACGTTTGCAAAACGCCCTTAAGATAGTCATAGACTGGTGTAATAAAGAAAGTCTCTCAATAAACCCCAGCAAGGCTATCATCGTCCCTTTTACAAAAAGGAGGAAATTAAATCTTACCCAAATTTCAATTAATGGTACATACATTGAGTATTCCAACGAAGTAAAATATCTTGGAGTGATCCTCGATAAAACACTAAGCTGGAACTCCCACATCAACAACAAAATTCAAAAAGCAACCAAAGCTTTCTGGGCCTGCCGAAGCATGTATGGCAAAACCTGGGGAATCTCTCCAAAGACCACACACTGGATCTACACGATCATGGTCAGGCCCATTATAACATACGCTTCAATAGTATGGTGGAACAAAGTCACCCAAAAAACAACTATAAATAAATTAAACAAGGTACAACGGCTTGCCTGTCTGGGCATTACCGGAGCTATGCGTACCTGTCCCACGGCGGCTATGGAAGCCATAATAGGACTAACACCTCTCCACATTTATATAAAAAAAGTG
This sequence comes from Rhingia campestris, assembly GCA_932526625.1. NCBI lineage: Eukaryota > Metazoa > Arthropoda > Insecta > Diptera > Syrphidae > Rhingia > Rhingia campestris. Next base: position 141,191,719 of record OW052182.1, on the reverse strand, counting down.
GCAATTCGCAGCTCAGCAAGTTTGACACGAGCGGAAGAATTAAACATTAGTGAACATCTAAAACTAATTGAACTTCTTTCCGAACTTCCAGAACTTGACATGATCTGTGCGGTTACAGACCGCTTACCAAAGACACTATGCTTCGACAAAAGATTCTCAACGGAGATCACAACCAGAGAAGCATGGTGTAGCAACAACCCTCCAAACTGCCTAAACGGCCTAAAGTGGTATACGGATGGTTCTAAAATGGACTCAGGGGTAGGAGCTGGCATACATGGACCAAATAATAACATCTCAATACCTATGGGAAAAAACCCTAGTGTATTCCAAGCTGAGCTCCATGCCATAAAAGAATGCGCAAACCTAATACACAACTCAGGTATTAAAGGCGCAAACATCCATATATTCACGGACAGTCAAGCAGCTATAAAAGCCCTTAGCTCACACATCATTGACTCCAAATCAGTACTACACTGCTTCAACTCCCTCCAAACACTCAGTTCCAGGAACAAAACCAAACTATGGTGGGTCCCCGGACATAAGGGAGTTGAAGGTAACGAAAAAGCTGATGCACTAGCCAGAAAAGGTTCCGAAACCCCCTTCATTGGACCTGAACCCTTCTGTGCAATCCCCAAATCAGCCATAAATCTAGTTATAAAAAACTGGGAACAAAACAGATGTGTTTCATACTGGGGAAACATCCCAGGCCTAAGACAGGCCAAAAGAGCTATTCAGCCCTTCAAATCAGATGCCGACAAGATACTAAATCTTCGCAGGCACGATATCAAAAACTTAGTAGGCTACCTAACTGGTCATCACGGTCTTCGATATCACCTAAACAAAATGCGTCTAGTCGACTCACCGGAGTGCAGACTATGTCTAGAAGAAGACGAAACAGCCGAGCATATCATATGTGAATGCCCGGCCCTTTACGGTATGAGAAGAGAATCTTTCTTCAGGGAATTCTTAAGTCCCGAAGAATTGAGGAAATCTTCGGCTGAAAGTATTATCAGCTACATTAGGAAAGTAGAAGCGCTACTAACCTAAAAAGCATCTGACGACAAGCACAATAGATCTTTTAGGTCGATGTGTATATTACTGCTTAGGCAGGTCAGAATTAAAAAAAAAAAAAAAAATACTGGGCTTTACCAAGAAACATTTTTAAAAAAAAAAAAACTTGGTTTCGTATTTTAGACCGATTTTTGTATTACTGTTTAAATGCTTATCATAACACAACTTGGGTTTTTACGGAATGAAAAATTGATAACGCCTACTTTTTTTGATTTATCTAAAATCGAAGAACAGTTGTACCGTTTTTTTTTAAATGTTCGTCATAACCCAACTTAGGTTTTTACGAAAAGAAAAATTAACCACGCCCACTTTACCGCAAACTTTTTTTGATTTATCTAAAATCAGAGAACGACTGAACTGATTGTTTGAAATTTTTTAAATGTTCGTCGTAACCCATTTTGGGCTTATACGGAAAGAAGAATTGATCACGTCCACTTTTTTTATTTATCCAAAACCAGAGAATGGCTGCGGACCAATTTTTCTCATTTGATTTTAAATGTTCGTCATAAACTAACTTGGGTTTTTACGGAAAGACAAATTGACCACGCCCACTTTTTTAATTTATATAAAACATAGAACTGCGGCACTGATTTTTTTATTTTTTTTTTAAATGTTCGTAGTAATCCAATTTATTTTGTCACATGTTGACAGTTGAGTGATTAATTACCTATGAAAGTGTTTCCCAAAAATTGATTTTTTTAAATGTAATAATCCAATTTATTAATAAAAATCAAATGTCGTTCGTTGGTAACCGCATCACTTCAGAACGGCTGCACCGATTTGGCTAATTTTTTTTTAAATTTTCGTCATAACCCAACTTTGGTTTTTACGGAATGAAAAATCGGAGAACTGCTAAACCGATTTTTCTAATTTTTTTTAATGTTCGTCATAACTCAACTTGGGTTTTTACAGAAAAAAGAATTGACCACGCCCATTTTTTTGATTTTTCTAAAACCGAAAAACGGCTGGACGGATTTTTCTATTTTTTTTAAATGTTCGTCATAACCCAAACTAGGTTCTTAAGAAAAAAAAAATTGACCACGACCACTTTTTTGATTTATTTAAAATTGGCGAACGGCTCGACCGATTTTTCAAACTTTTTTTATAATGTTCTTTTTAACCCAACTTGGTCTTTTACGGAAAGAAAAATTTACCACGCCCACTTTTAAGCCGATTTTTTTTAATTTACAGCCCAGCTAATTTATGTGTCAAAACAATGAAATCGGGTGATAAAGCGGAAGACGTCCGAAAGTTCCCTATCTCTACCTTACTTGATCTCTGAGCATGGTAGTGAATTTTACAAATAACAAAAAAGAAATTGTGTTACAATAGGGGCACTCATAAAATATCCAAAAGTCATAGTAAACTTTGTAAACGTGGTAAACTTACGAGGTGGTAAATGAACTGTCAATATGTGTATGGACATTTGACAAACGCCATTTAAACGCCATTATGACATTTAATCAGTCACTTTGACTAAACAGAAGGAATAAAATCTATTACTCAAAAAAAATATAAAATGAAATTGAATTTAGTGGTTTATGACACAATTAGTGGTGCAGTTTTAGAGGCGTTCATGAAACGTCTTTGTAAACTTCCACTTTTGACGTTGCATACGTTTATATTCAAAAACTAAACACTCCAATGACATACTCCATTTAAAATTATCAATGTATGTTTCCCTTTATAGTGCGATTATATGATAAGTATTATCTTTACTCTCCCGACATACGTATTACGGGGAAGTTTTGTGATAACGCGAAAATTCGAACTGTGATTTTTATATTTGTTGTCTGCATCATCATCAGACTACTTATCGATCCTCAATACCTATGGGAAAAAACCCTAGTGTATTCCAAGCTGAGCTCCATGCCATAAAAGAATGCGCAAACCTAATACACAACTCAGGTATTAAAGGCGCAAACATCCATATATTCACGGACAGTCAAGCAGCTATAAAAGCCCTTAGCTCACACATCATTGACTCCAAATCAGTACTACACTGCTTCAACTCCCTCCAAACACTCAGTTCCAGGAACAAAACCAAACTATGGTGGGTCCCCGGACATAAGGGAGTTGAAGGTAACGAAAAAGCTGATGAACTAGCCAGAAAAGGTTCCGAAACCCCCTTCATTGGACCTGAACCCTTCTGTGCAATCCCCAAATCAGCCATAAATCTAGTCATAAAAAACTGGGAACAAAACAGATGTGTTTCATACTGGGGAAACATCCCAGGCCTAAGACAGGCCAAAAGAGCTATTCAGCCCTTCAAATCAGATGCCGACAAGATACTAAATCTTCGCAGGCACGATATCAAAAACTTAGTAGGTTACCTAACTGGTCATCACGGTCTGCGATATCACCTAAACAAAATGCGTCTAGTCGACTCACCGGAGTGCAGACTATGTCTAGAAGAAGACGAAACAGCCGAGCATATCATATGTGAATGCCCGGCCCTTTACGGTATGAGAAAAGAATCTTTCTTCAGGGAATTCTTAAGTCCCGAAGAATTGAGGAAATCTTCGGCTGAAAGTATTATCAGCTACATTAGGAAAGTAGAAGCGCTACTAACCTAAAAAGCATCTGACGGCAAGCACAATAGATCTTTTAGGTCGATGTGTATATTACTGCTTAGCCAGGTCAGAATTTAAAAAAAAAAAAAAAACTTATCGATTTAAATTAATTTTTGGCTATGTGTGTTTTTCTTGATTCTACAGGGGGGTTTTGGAATGGGACACCAGCACTAAAATAAACGATACCTCCCATATAAAAGCTATTTTTCTATGTTGATAACAATGAGTTTATAAGCTTCTACAAATATTTACAATATAATGGCATAATCTGTTATGGATAACGGTACTTTTGAAAATGACTGATTTTTCAGGATCTACGGCGTTGATTTATTTTATAGATGATTTTATTTGTCGTCTCTTTCAACATACTTTAAAATTGACGCTTTTAATTTGTTTTTACCAAAGCAAACGGATACTCCAGACGGCAATACCTTTTAGAATTCCGGAAAATATTTGAGTCATAAGCTGATCAAGGGCAAAATCATCACACGAAGTGATGTAACTGATGTATCTCTCAAACCGTTTTAGTTTTATTAATACTTTCATTTTTGATATAAATAATTTTATTAAGTTTAACGCATAATACGAACAGAAAAAAATACGATACGTATGCCAGATAATATTTTGTACATATGCCACTTCGTGTTTGGAACGCCGATTCGATTTTCGGAGTTGGGTGATTAATATTAACTAATATAGGTAGTGAATATTAAAAATATGGGAACAAATTTAATTTAGCACTAACTCACTTTTTTTTGGTTTAAATGATTCGTCTTTGCGTGCTGATTATCTGCCCTAGCGAGGTAAATTTTCCGCAGCGCATACTTCGTCGGAGATTCAAATTCCATTCGAGGTATGTGTCATCGGAAAGAAATACTACACAAATGGGACGACGAAGCTCGTACTGTTGAGGGGTGGTTTTTTCCTTTGACCTCGCATTGGAAACATAAATTCAAACGATCAGTACGAAAAGTACTGAAATAAATAGTCTTATATAATTACATACATTTTTCTATTACTCCACTTCACTTCGTAAACAAATTTCGCGAAGAATTTGTGTTGGAGGAAATCGGAAAAAGAATTGCACTTAGCTGTCAAAAATTGAACAAAAATGCACCTGAACGCACTTCAACGCAATTCGCTGGGATGCGTTACAAAATGTCGGAGAAAATTCCGAACAGCTTTTCGGAAGAATACCTCGAAGCAAAATCATCGGAATCGTAGAAAATCGGCGAATTTTCCTCTCCGACGGATACCTCGCTAGGGCCGTATATGTCCGTTTTTAAAAATTGTCGCTCACATTTAGTTTAAGGCTGCTATCATGGCTTATGCGTATTCGCGTCGCCCGACGCGATTTGATTCGCTACTAGCGATTATTTACATGTGTACATATGCCAAAATATGTTATCGGAAGCAACTTTTCTCATCTGACATGGTATTTATATGTGTTAGTGCATCTGTACACAAGAGCTCTTCCTTGCAGGCTGATTGTCGAAACATTTTGCTTGCAAATTAAGGCTGAACTATAATAGAAGCTGGTTGCGGACGACCACTTCCGTAACTGTGCGAACACATGCAATTTGTATTGTACGACCATAACAGCTTTTCGCTTCGATTCGTTCACTTTTGCTCACTTACGAAAAAGCGAATTGATTCGCTAAATTGTCTATCGTTAAATTTATTCTATTTGACGTACCCTTTTTTCGGTGGTGGCTTTGTTTTGATTATATTTCAAATTTCAATCAATAGGTATCAATTTTTATTTTGATTATTAATATCTTTTTTCAGTGGAATTATCATACCCTTTTTTGGTTTGATTTGTCTATTCAGTAAAATTATCGCCGGAGCATGACATGTCAGGTAATTTCATGACTGTAAATTCATGCATGCAGTTAGTCTGCTTTCACACGTTGACTGTTGAGTCAAGACTTTTTTCGAAGTTCTCTTTGTTAATTTTCTTTCGTGAGTCTCGCGCTTTTACATGACGACTTTTTCTCTTGACTCAAATTTGACATTCCTCCTTTATTCTGCTTGAAAAAAAAAAAACACCAGCAACCGAACAAATCTATGCAAGTAGCTGAAACTGACTCTCCAAGCAACGAAATTATATGAAGCAACATGATGATAAAAAGAAGGAAGAGAAAAGAAAACGTCAAAAAGAGTCGCTGAAAATTTTGCCCACGACTCACAGGGCAAAATATTTATCCTCTCAACTTTTCGAATTTTCTTTCTCTTTTGCACTCAGGTGAGTCGTGAGTCTACGTGTGAAAGCAGACTTAGAACACATCACCACTTGAAAGTTACACATACACTCACAAAACTAACACCATTAACGACGTAATGAATTTATTACATGCAAATCTAAACCCCTGGTTACAGAATGAAATTTTCGATTACATTTCAGAAGAAAACTATTCTTTCGATAACATACTTGTTTACATTCGAAAATACTATAATTGAAGAATATTTCCATTGACATAACTATAAAATCATTGGAATTGGCCACGCTGCTTAATTTTATTTTTAAGATCTGTTCAGTTTGTTATTGTTTTTATTTGTTTTCAATTCAGAATTTTGGAAAATGAATGAGCTAAATCGGCAAAATTTACTGAAGAGTAATAGTTTGACATTTCGCAGTACCATAAGAAGTAATAATGCACCCCAGAAATATTTTCAATACTCCACCTGACTACAAAGAACTTGCTATCAAATATCCTGAATTTCGCAAACTGTGCGTATTGGTAAGTGTAAATATCATTTTATTTTCTACATATTTATATTGGTTTAATAAGTAAACAATATGGATCTATACGATGTTTATAATACACATGTCTGTCCTTATTTGATATCAGTCAATTCATGCTGAGCTGCACTCAACAACAAAACAAATTACAAACAAAAATGTCCATAGATGTATAATCTTACATTCACGTTTTTACTTAAGGAGAATATATAATTCCTTTGACCCTTTCGAAGTGTGCAAATGTTTTCCATTAATTTTACCTATTCAGATAGATCACCGTTTCACAGATATATTTTGAATGTTTTGATAGTTGCGCGATGTTTCCGAATTCTGAATTATAGTCCAAGATAGAGGAATCACTTTATTACCCTTTGAAACTCTATTTAGAGCGATATGTAGAACACCGTTTCACAAATTTGATTTGAGTTAATTTAAGCTAACAAAGAAACCTTTCTTTGCCGACTGGGCAAGTAATGTCTTGATTGGTATGGTTCATCCTTCTTGCAGATAGAAGTGATGGTCTCTCTGTCTGTTTCACCAATACTTGTGTTTAATTTACCGAATTAGATAATTTAAAAGCAGATTTTTTAAGTATTTTAAACAGCCTAAACGGTGTGAAAATTAATCTTAAATTAATCGCTTTCAGTAAAGTTAAATTCACTTATAAACATAGCATTTTTTATCTGTTCTAAAATAAGTAAGGCTTATTTATTAAATATCATACTGGGCTTGAAAACTAGTCTAGACCCCACACTTAATAGTGAAACCGTAGAAATTTGAAATAAAAAAACTGTCCAACATTAAGAAAAACATGAGAAGGCTACAATCCGCTGTGCTGATCGTTTAATACCCTATCCCATCCTTAAAATTAATATCCCCAAAATGTGCGCTTTATGGCGATAAAATATTGACAATGACGTTGTCACAACATATTGTTCAGACAGTTTATGAAAATCTTATGCTTCGAAAAAAAAAAAACGTTTTTCTATTGCATATGCCTTGGCACCCAAAAAGTGGGCGTGGATTAAAATGATCTATGGACGAAATGTTCATATTATTATTAACAATGATCTTGCTTCGAAAGTTTTTTTCAAATATTTTAAAAATGTACCAAAAAAGTTTTTTTTAAAAGAAAACGCCCCCAAAAAGTGGACGTGGCAAACAACTTTATATAATCGAAATATTCTCTAAATATTTAGCTTAGGCGCTTTTTTTAAGATTCCTTACGGTTTGGCCAAAAACTACGTTTTAATAAAAAGGAGCGTGGCAGTGTGCGGATTTCAATTTTTTTTACACTTGTTTTGCTTCTTCGTACAGAAAGTCTATATACCAAATGTTAACACTAGCTCAAAATTTAAGGCCCAAAAAATCGGTGACATACAGACGGACGGACGGACAGACAGACTTGCCTACATTTTTGACTTAAATATATTTCTGCGATGAACAGATGGCGAAGACCACCGGAGAGAAATTGACGTGTGGCTGTCAAAAACAGATGCAAAAAATGCAACCCAACGCAATGAAACGTAGACGGCCGATATGCGCTACGTTTTGTCGAAGAAATGTTCCGAACAGTTAATCGGAACGATTACCATGGAGCAAAATTCTCCGATTCGTACGAAATGGGAGAATTTTACTTCCGGAACGGGCAAATTATATGCAAAATGATGCCATGTTTGGTCCTCAATTTTACGATAATGGTTATTTCTAGACTTTCAACCGATTCTCCAATCAGTTACTGCCTGCATCTAACAATGACTTGTATTTGGTGATGGGAGTCCACTCGAAACTTGCAGCGTAATACGGGCGTATTCGTCTTCGAATGATAAATTTCAGACTCTTCAATCCACGTACTTCGGGACGATGATCGTGAGAAGGAAGATTCCTCTGTTCGAGGTGTTTTTTTTAGCAACACACCAACATCTTAGATCCAACACACTTCTCAACCTCGCACACCGCTAATTTTGAGTTCATTTGTGTCAAAATAATGGCACTGGGCGCAACATCTACATCTTCTGCTGCTACATTCTACCTTCCCAGCCCATCCAATCCTATCAGCTTGCCATAGACAAGATTGATTATCTGCTCAATGTTGTCGACACCACCGACCTTGTCTTAATTTTAAAAGATATTAATTTTTCTAATCTTCAGTGGACTCTATCAGGTGATGAATCCCACTTTATCGCTTCGAATCCCTCCTCAGGTAAAGAGATACTTTTCGCTGAATGTCTTTCCGATAAGTGGCATTACCAACAATTTAATTAGACAGCTTGACTTAATCTTTTCATCAGACAGCGACAACTGTGCTGTCTCTGAAAGCAATCATCATCTCTCCAAACTAGACCGTTTTAAACCACCTCTTTCCCTCACATCCCGCAATATAAAAAAAAACTCCACCCACTGCTAAATCGAACATTACCATTCATAATGCTGTAACCATGTTTTACTCAACTGCTTTAATCAACCATTCTTGCTACAGAAGAATTCTTCCAATTCACAACCCTGGCTCACCAAAGAGTTACGATCACGCAAGAAACAAACTCTGGCGAGTTTCTATTAAATCTCGTTCACAATCTGATTTTTTCAATTACTCCATTTTAGCGAACTCTGCGAATCTCTTTATCACCAATATTTAGACCACATGCAACATAGCATAATCTCCAACCCCAAACGATTTTTTCATATAATTAAAACAAAGAAGAAATCAGATAACCATCCATCTACTTTAAAATCTGCTAAGTACTAATACTTCCTCAACCGATTCCAAAATAATTGCAAATTTATTTGCAAAATACTTAAGCCAATCGTTTAACCACCAAACGCTTGAAGTAGATCTTGATTATTTTTCCTACATGAGAAGCTTTCCACAAACTTCATTAAACTCAATTGAAGTATCCGTGTCACTCGTATAAGTAAAGGTAATTAAACTAAACCGTGAATATTCTCCCGGCCCCACCGAAATAGTTCTGAAAAATTGTATTAACTAGTTAGCTCAACCTCTTTTCCAATTCTCAGTATCGCAGGGAGTCTTTCCTTCTCTTTGGAAAAGCTCGTACATAAAAAAGGTCCTAAGAACGAAATTTCTAACTACCGACCAATTGCTAAACTCTCTTGCATACCGAAGCAATTCGAAAGCATCGTTTATGATACATTATTTTTTAATTGAAATTTCAAACTAGATCCTATTTAATCGTTGATAAGCCCGTACTTGATGCCCTTTTCTTGCGTGATTTGGGTGTTATCTGTAACAGAGAGCTTCATTTTCGCTTTCATATTGCTTATAGCATCACCAGAGCCAACTCCGCAATTGGGTTTGTAAAAAGCTGGTTCTAAGCACTATGTCACAAAATCTCTCTTTTTCACATTTGCTAGACCTATCCTTAAATATGCTAGCCAAGTATGTTCGCCTTATCACAATACCCATTCCCTCCGTATTCAAAGTATCCAACGCATATTCATCCATTTTGCTCTATGCCTTGGGTAGACAGTTTTAATTTAGCCCCCCCCTACGAGGATCGTTTGAAATTAATAAATATTCAATCACTTGAAAAACGCCGTGAAATAGCCGGCATTCTATTTGCACATGAGCTCTAGCAGGTAATATTGATTGCCCCGCTCTGCTACAAATGATATCCCTTAACGCCAACTCCCGAAATCTGTGATTTGTTCCCCTTTTCCGATTCAATTTCCACAGAACCAACTACGGCTATAACGAGCCAATGACTAAACTACTGCGCATGGCTAATAGGCATAACTCTTTTTCATCGTAGCAAACTAACTTTACGAAACTCCTTTATGTCCATTTCATCTACCACTAGTCCTTAATCCTTTCTCAAATAAATAAATTAAGTTAGGTTAATTTAGTCTAAGTTCAGCCTGTACCAAGCTTTAATAAATAAAAATTATACTTTTTCGGAGTTTTTCTGCAGTCATCAGATGTCCCAAGTTTTTTTTTGTTACTTATAGTTATAACATTTAGCAGACTGACCGAATAATTAGAAAGGGTATCTCTTCTCTCTTCCGGAATTCAGAATATGTACACACAGTACTAATTCTTTTTTTCATTAAGCTTTGTCACATCTGTTATCATATGCATTTAACCATTCATTTTATTTGCCTTTATACTTTATGCATATTATATATGTACATCAATGTGTATTATATCTAGAAATATATGAATCCAATTTTGTCTAAAATTTACTAATACTAATATCTTGAGAGTATTTCATTTAACAGGGCTTTTTAATAGGACTTTAAAGTTGTTTATTTGCAAAAATGAAATATGAAGAGATTTATCCATAGACAGATTTGGAAAAAGTATTAGACAATTCGAAATTATATTTTAAGGTAAATGAAGGTCACCCAACTTTTTTTTAAAGCTAATTAAACCCTCATTCATATATTAAAACAAATTGTTTATACACTTTGTTTAGGTCGGCTTGATTTAAGACCATGGAATCTGTTCACTTTACAGAAACATATATAATTAAAAAAAATCAATTTTAATTTATTTTACACATTGCATTTCATTTTCTGATATAAACATGAACCTTCTTGGAATATCTGCACGATGTTATGTTTTCCGGCGTGAACACTGTAATTGAGGAAAATTCAAGAATGTGTTATAAACGTCAAAAATTAGCCACTGGATGAAAATTTAATGTTAAAATTATCTATTGTCTAAAAATTTAATGGCATTGGTACACGGCCTAAGCGTAAAACTCCGCTTAAACGAAACAACTACACAAATCATATACAAAAAATTACTGAATATCTTGTATGTTTTTGTATTAACCTTCACCACACCCTCAAAATTGTAGCAACCTGAAATTAGGTATGTTCCCGTACAAATAATTTTTAAAACCGCTCCCATCCACAATTGTCGTATGGAAATAAATTTCTGGAGTAAAAATCAGTAAAAAGAATTAGCCCCTTAAAAATTATGAGAACAAAATACAAATACAAAAGTTATTAAGTTTTTTAGTTATCCGAGTTATCTGAAAAAAATTGATTTAAAATAAAGTTTCCAAACCTGAATGAAATATTAAGCTTTAAAAAAAACTTACTACATTTACTAATAAGAACTATTTAATATGATAATATTAAAAGACAACATTTCAGATAACGATCGTTAGTTTACGATTTCACAGTTTTCTACTATTTGAAAATAAATCACCTTGCTTAAAAATAGCATTATATTCAATACATTATATTATATATTATGACTTGTTTTTAACTTATATGTATATGTTGTTTTGTATCTAGACCCTAAATGGAAAAATTATAATCAACCTTAAAAGCGAAGATGTTTTGCGCGGCTTGACAACTGTTCTTTTGCGGCACTACTTTGATTTAAACCTGAAGTTCGCCCCAAATAGTCTTATTCCAACTTTGCCTTTGCGCCTTAATTATGTTTTGTGGATTGAGGATATATTAAATTCGGTCAAATCAAAAAATATATATGGAATAGATATTGGTAAGAATGAATGTGAGATTTTAGTTTTTAAAATTATATGACTTTTTGTTTTAATTTCAAGGTTGTGGTTCATCTTGTATATATGCAATACTTGGTGCAAAGAAAAACAATTGGAATATGAGTGCTCTAGAATCGAATTCTACAAATATACAGTTTGCCAAAGAGAACATAAAAGAGAATAATTTGGATAACCTAGTTCGTGTCTTTCCACAAATAAACAATAATGTGATTTTAAGCGACTTTTTGAAAAGCAACACAGATACATTCGACTTTTGTTTATGCAATCCTCCGTTCTACAATTCGAATAAAAATCAAAGAAAATGCGACAGGAATCCAGAAAAACGTAAGGAGCCTAACAATTGTCAAACTGGAAATATTGATGAGTTATACTGTGACGGAGGTGAAGTAGCATTTGTTGAACGAATTATATTAGAAAGCCTGAATTTTTCAAATCGCGTAAAAGTTTTTACTACGATGTTGGGTCACAAAGACAGTCTACCAGCAATTAATGAACTATTGAAAAGTAGAAACGTACACAACATTGTTTCTACAAAGTTTCATCAAGGAAATACAACTCGTTGGGCTATTGGGTGGACATTTGAAGCAGATGTTCTCAGACATGACAAAATAAAAACATAATTACATTAAAATGAAATTGGTAGTAATTATCGGCAGTGTATACAAAAAGGTAGCACGTATACATAGATTTTTGACATGAGTAAATATGGAGAATGAATTGAAATAAGAAAAGAAAACTGACATCAACCAACTTGCAGTGCGCAACTGGAGTAAGTCCTTCAGGGATATTTTAAGAGGGATGTTAGTTGAGGTACATGTTCATTCTGAACTCTGGCGCCACTTAAGTAAGTATTTTTTTGAACCGATAAGCTTTACAAAATTAGTGGAAACACTACTTATTTTGTAGCATTATATGAACCAATGAATTTGAAGTCAGACAACGGGTCATTAGTACTGATTTTAAAGAGTTCATGGACCAAAATAACATTTACCACTAGAAACCGACTTGATACTTAGGCGAACGAAAGGTTGATGGAGGCAATAAATCCCTTGATGTCATCTTAGTAGAGACTAGAACTGCCTTTTTAACAGAGAATGTTCCTAAACTAAACTAACGGGTGATCCAAGTAGAGATACTTTTTTCAATAGCCTTTTTTGACAGATCACGTGTGAGTCGTGTCATGCTGTCATGTTATTTTTGTTTAGTATTGTTTGGCATTTCATAATGGAAAGACTAACGCGTGAACAACGTTTCCAAATTGTTCAACTTTATTATGAAAATTCACGTTCTGTGAGGAATGTGTTTCGTGCACTTCGCTCAACTTATGGTCAACATAATTTGCCTACTGAGTGTACTATTCGCAACACCATCACCCATTTTGAGACCCAGCATTCATTATTGGATAATATTCGACCGAATAGACCACGTCCAGCATAAAAACAACGGTTTGGTGTGGTTTGTGGGCCGGTGGAATCATCGGTCCATATTTCTTTAAAAATTATGCCGGTGCGAACGTAACCGTCAATATTTGAAATTGAAGCTCGTGATCTCGGCGACATTTGGTTTCAGCAAGACGGCGCCACTTCCCACACATCGCATCAATCAATGGACTTATTGAGAGAACATTTCGGTGAGCACATAATTTCACGTTTTGGGCCGGTCGATTGGCCACCAAGATCGTGTGATATCACACCGTTAGACTTTTTCCTGTGGGGATATGTAAAGTCAAAAGCTTATGCCGACAAACCCGCTTCGATTCAGGCCTTGGAAGAAAACATAACGCGTGTCATTCGCCAGTTACCAGTCGAAATGCTCTAACGAGTGATCGAAAATTGGACTCAACGGATGGACCATCTGCGACGTAGCAACGGCCAACATTTGATAGACATAATCTTCAAAAAATAAATGCCAAAGAATGTTCTTTCAAATGATGATAAACATTCTCCATTTAATTTGAATTTTCTGTGTTTTTTTCTTTAAAAAAGTAGGGAACCTCGAAATGGATCACCCTTTACATATAAACTACATATCTTCCCCATTTGAATTCGGCATTTTCGATGACAGGTAATTGCAATAATTGGTTTAGTTGGACGTTTTTCTGCTAAATGCATAAAACTCGATAGATATTCAAGATTAACGAACAAGAAGGAACAACAACAGTAAAGACGTGCCACAAAAACAACAATGATAGAACCTCATACAGTAGATTGAAAGACGCAATAGCACATGTACTGTACAAAAACCAAAGGGGCAGAGTACTAAACGGCACAAAAAGTTTATTATCATAAAAAATGATTAAACTTATACTTTTTAAGATATACTTGCCCTCTGTATATCCACAGTACTGATGACTCCCAATGCCTTATTTTGATTTCATTCTTTTTTATTTATTTTGACATATCATAAATAAAATATAATAAAACAGCGACAAAAAAGATGTTAATGTTCCCATTTGATAACCCGTGAAGCGAATGTTAATGTTCCTTTTAAATTCGTTGGTACATCACTGTTGTTCTGGTGTAACATCACTGTATTTTTATTGCAGTTCAATGTTATGTTGGTTTGGAGTCCGCAAGACACTTGTTCATTCTAGCTAAAAATTTAAGGCCCAAGAACTGGTGATGTAAGGACGGACTGACAGACATGGCTTAATCGACTCAGCTAGCGATTCTTACCCGATTCATATACTTCAAGGAATATATAGCTAAATTATTTCTCTATATTACAAACTAACTCTCAAAACTTATATATCCCTATGGGATAGTGTATAACAATGAAGGGATGCACTTGCAAATTACGATAACATACGTACTTACTTTCTTAAGTCTCCAGTTGCGCACTCCAAGTTGGTTGAGGTCGGTTTCTACTTGTGCGCGCCACTTAAAGCGAGGTCTTCCTCTACTGCGTCCGACGTCTGGCTGGGAATCGAAGACTCTGCGAGCCGGGGAATTGGTGTCTAATGCGGAGTTTTTGACTAGCAGCATGTCGCTGTACAGCTCGTATAATTCTTGATTGAATCTTCATTTCCATATCCCGTCGCTTAACCCCGTATTGGATACTGATGGCCCCGTGTTCTATGGTTATCTAATAAATTGGAACTGGCATTACAGGTTGGGGGTTGTGCTTTGGGTATACTACCCAACCATAGAAAAAACCTATTATTACGAAGCAAGCCAATAGCCTCGGAAATGACAGATTTTATTGGTGGCGACCTTCTAAACAAAAAAGAACAATGACGTTCGTATCTGCACCTAGAATGTAAGAACATTAAATAGGAGAGGTGCAGGAGAACAACTAGCGGAAGCCCTAAACTGCTACAAAGCAGACATTACTACCATACAGGAAATACGATGGGATGGGCCGGACAAAAAAGAGGATAAAAAACTGAGTATAACAGCTAATATTCGGGTGAGGTTTTCATATAAGTTCTAGACTTAGGCAAGTAGTCTTATGTTTCAAAGACATTAACAAACGTATTGTAACAATCCGCGCCAAGGCCAAACTAGCCAACGCGTTATATGCGCTCACGCCCCGACGGAGAAAAAAAGAGGACATATCTAAAGATTGCTCCTACGAGCTCCTTGACAAAACCTATGAGCGACTACCTAAGTACGATGTTAAAATTGTGCTGGGAGATTTTGACGCAAAGATAGGAAGAGAAGAGATCTTTAGCAGTATTGTCGAAAAACACAGCCTACACGACAACAAGTCTGGCGACGGACTTAGGCTAATTGACTTCGGTACGTAACGAAATGCCACTATAGCCAGCAAACGGTTTCCTCACCTCAATATCCATAAGGGGACATGGCGTTCTCCAGATCAACGAACGGTCAACCAATAGACAAGAGGCACACATCCAGTATTTTGGATGTCCGAACATTCCGAGGGCTAAGATCGACTCGGACCATTACCTTGTGCAGCCAAGGTTGGAATGCTGATATACACCACGCCACAGCAAACCAGAAATACTGTGAAAAAATGCACAAAAGAACGCCAAGGCTTTCGCGCAACGCGTATCCCTTAACCTCTCGATTAACACCATACCACCAGCATCGAATGTCGAAAAACAATAGCAACGATGCCAACAAGCCATTAGATCAGCCGCAACTGATGTGCTAGGTTTCTCGCGCCCACCAGCAAGAAACCCCTGGTTTGATGAGGAATGCCGACAGATGTTCGCAGCCAAGAACGAGACCTACAAGCCTAAGCTTTAGGTGGAGACGAAACTTGCCATTGAACTCTATAGGCAAAGAAAAAGTGAAGAACTCCGGATTTTCAGAAAGAAGAAAAAAACAGCAAGAAAAGAGCGCGATCGAGTATGTAGAGAGGTGTCACTCCTTACTTCTGCAGACTTTTAAATGGCGATGACGAACAACATTCCCCTGTCAGGCAGAACGAACCATCCAATATTACTTACGACAGCAAAAACTACCAACCACCCGACCTAAGTAAAGTGAGGATAGCAATATCTAAACTCAAGCTTAACAAGGATGCCGGAAATGACGGCCTTCCCGCCGTGCTCTATAAAGCTGGCGGAGATGACTTGTAACATCCACCGAATCATAAGCCAAACCTGGTCGGATGAAAGTATGCCTGAAGAACTATAAGATCCTATCTGCCGTAATATGTGAACGCCTGAAACCGTTTACCAACAACCTGATCGGCCCTTATCAGTGTGGTTTTAGGCCACTAAAGTCCACAACCGATCAAATTTTTAAACTTCCGCAGATCCTGAAAAAACAAGAAGTCTAAATACATACCCACCACTTATTTATCGATTTCAAAGCCGCATACGACAGAATTTATAGAGACAAACTATACAGAGCCTTGTCTAGTTTTGGTTTACCGCCCAAACTCGTCCGTCTGTGCAGAATGACGATGGAAAATTCTCGCTGCTCCATCAGGGTCGGAAACGACCTTACCGACAAATTCGATACCAAAATAGGCAAGGCGATGCACTGTCATTTGACTTTTTTTGATTTGATTCTTGCAATTATGTACTAGCATACCCCGACGATATTGAGGACTCAACGTGATGTCATAGCCACGTTTGCTAGGTATAGAGAATGAAGCGGCAAAAATGGGCTTAGCAGTAGATGAGGGTAAGACTAAGTATATGCTCCTAATACGAAAGGACACACAACATCAACGAATTGGACAGAACCTCACCATTGACAGATATAACTTTGAGGTAGTACGGGACTTTGTCTACCTCGGCTCAGCTATTAACTCTGACAACAACATCTCGTCAGAAATATAATGAGGAATTACTCTTACCAATCGCTGTTTCTTCGGGCTAAGAAGGCAGTTTAGTAGTAAAGACCTCACTCGAACTACTAAGAAGATCCTATATTGATCATCCCAGTCGTGCTCTACGGCGCTGAAGCCTGGGCCGTATCCAAAATGGATGAAGAAATCCTTGGTCGATTCGATGGCTAGGACATGTAGAACGAATGGACACCAATAGTCTGGCTAGCAGAGTCTTCGATTCCCAGCCAGCCGTCGGACACAGTATAGGAAGACCTCGCTTTAAATGGCGCGCACAATTAAAAACCGACCTCAATTTACTTGGAGTGCGCAACTGAGGCAGTTAGCTAAGGACCGGGCTAATTGAAGAGTCATGTTGGTTGAGGCTCATTCCAAACTGTAGCGCCACTTAAGTAAGTATGTAAGTAAGTATATACATTACAAAACATAACAGTGAAAACCACACCTAAATCGGTTCAGCAGTTCTCTAGATTAGCGCATTCATACACGTTTTGGGACTTTATTTTATACTATGCATAGATACAAATGTAAAACAAGCGAACCTCCATAAAAAAAACCATGATGGCTTCACTGACTTCTTCAATACTAGTGAGGAGCTTTATATCTTCGTTGGATGCAGGTGGACTGGTTTCTCGCTGTAGCAATCTCTCGTTACTATGTCCATTAATCAGCTTTTGAAAATGAATGCTGCCGACTTGTACTAGGTTGCCGGCTGGTACTAGGTTGTCGTTGTTTTTCGTAGATCCGCGTTCCTACTTTGTAGCCATCAACCGTTTTTAAACCCTATCCCATAGGGGTATATTAGTTTTGACATTAAGTTTGTAATACAGAGAAATAATTTCGATACATATACCTCAAAGTACATGGATCGATTCAGAATCGCTAGCTGAGTCGATTAAGCCATGTCTGTCTGTCCGTCCGTCTGTGTGTCACCGATTTTTGGACCTTAAATTTTGAGATAGAGTGTTGAAATTTGGTACATAGACTCTCTGGCCGACGAAGCAGAACAAAAATAAAAATTTTTGAAATCCGCCCACTGCCCCGCCCCCTTTTTAGAAAAACGTAGTTTTAAGCCAAACCGTAAGGAATTTCAAAAAAGTGTCTGAGCAAAAGCTATGTTGCGACAATATCATTTTCTGTATTTCATAGCCATTAAGCCTACATTTTAAGGATGGGATGGGATAGGGTATTCAACGATCCGCACAGCGGATTGTAGCCTTCTCATATGTTTCTTTATAGAATTAACGGATGTTTTTCTTGTCGCGAGACTTTTCTCTTGTATATTTTTTGCACCGTTCTTTATTTTCGTTGGACAATCGATCTCTGAATTTAGCTGAGACGAGAAAATGGTTAGAGTCGACTTGAGAATCTATGAGTACAAGTACGACTTAACGGACAGGCTACGTATAGGTTTCGTCCATAGAGCCGTAAAATTCCTTGATAGCGTCATCAGACTGCCAGAAAAATTCTGTTCTTTTACCTTCATTTTAATTATTTCAATATTTTTATCGAACAAATTAGTTTTTAACGAAAGAAATATATTAAATTCTGAAATGAATTACTCAATTGGTATTCAACAGTAATCACTGTTCCAATGAGTTCTTAATCAAACACTGAAAATCAAAAGGTTTTACCTTTTCCATTATTTGTTAGTAATGTATCGTACTTAATTTAAAAGCACATAAGTCAATAATATCCTAAAAACAAAACAAAATATGCTGATCAATATCATCCGTTTTCAATCACAAATTAAATTAAAAGGAACTATAACATAATATACCACAATGTTGTATATTTTATACATAATGGGTGTGTTTTACAAGGGGTGGCATTCAAATAATTCTAAAGGGACAGTGATATCATTATTTATATTCACGCATACGCTATGTTAAAAATTCCACGCAATATATATTTTACAGGTGGGTTCTCTCTCGAAAAGACTCAATTTAGTGTGCCACCATCATGCACCACAAATATCTATATCGTAGTATAGTCTTCAGTTGTATTTTGGCAAATTAGTTCCCGGAAAATACCACTATAATATTTCTAATTTATAAAGAAATAGTCGTATTAATCGCATAATTTCGATTATGTGTGTTGTGTTCTGAATAATAACATTCCATTTTCGAATTTATAGTCTGAGTGTTAAATATACCAAGCGCACGTGCTGAATCAATTGATTAAATTTTTACATGTTTCCCTGGTATTCGAAAGTTGTTTATAACCTAAATAATCTTACATACGTACATATAACTCATAAAATAATTGCTTTATATAACGAAAACGTACAAAATTATAGAAATAACGATTTTAAAGATCGGTTGTAAGTGTAGAGAAAAATGGGTTGTAACACTAGCCAGGAGATAAATGCTCAAAAACCTACCGATAGCGTAGAAGTGAGTGAAAAAGAAGAGAACGCACAAAAATCATCGGTCAATATTGAAAGTGTTCCAGCTGATGATGACAGTTATTTACAACATGTTGAGGGTATTTATATAACCAGATATAATGGTATTCCAATCCCAGAAATATCTACCAAAAGCAAGGGTAAGCAATTAGGAAAAAAATTAGTTTCTACATAGTAAACAAAATCACATCTTTCAGAATATGATGTCACCACCCATGAAGTTCACTATAATGACAATGTTATTCAAAAATCTTCCGTTCCCATTGACATTTTAGAGTTTAAGGAATCAAATCATATTGACGATGAAGGTAAGTGCCAATATAGAGTTTACAATATTAGATTATTATTTCAGATTAAGAGTAAACAGTCTATTCATTTTATAGATCAGTCAATTAGTCATTCCAAGTGATAAGATTAAAACTAGTGGTAGGTGCTTACGTGCGGGCTCCTTACGTGCTTGATTTTAAATTCATGCGTCAGTGCGAGGTACCGTTAATATTGAAATTAAAACTAAAAAGACACACAATACTGAATGATGACACTCAGTGATGCGTTCATGTAGCAGAAAATAGTGATTTTACATGATTGGCCAAAACTAAAAATTCTGTTAGTTGAAATTTAGGGTTAAATCAAATATTTAATTGCATTCAACTAGATAATATAATTGTGGAGATTTTGGGATAATCTAAATTTGGTTTATGCGAAAATCCGTTATTCAGTTTTTATTTGTTAAAACTAGGCAATAGTTATGCAGTTTTGTTTCGAATAATAACGTTGATGGTTGTGATAAGTTAAACATGAACATGGTCCTAAAGCAGCATGCCTCTCCAATAAGCTCGGTTCATATCTAACTGCTCCTAGTTGAGCACTTCAAATTGGTTGAGGTGGTTTCTACATGTGGGCGCCACTAAAGGCGAGGTCTTCATTTCTGCTTTAGAATCGACACCCCGGAGTATTGGTGTCCATTGGCTCTATTTGTCTGTCCTAGCTATCTTAAACTTCAAATGAAGATTTTTTTGACTAGAGGTATATCGCTGTACAGCTCGTATAGTTCTTGGTTGAATCCTCTTCTCCATAGCAAGATTTTCCGAAGATTTTTTCCCTGAAAACGACCAAGGATTTCTTCACCCACTTTTGTAGGGGATATCTCCATAGTAGTTCGAGTAAACAGAGGACCTTACAACTAAATTGCCTTCTTAGCCCGAAGAAACAGCGGTAACTGGCACTCATAATAAATCCACATCCGAATTCCGAACAGTCGCTGTTTCTACTCACTTTAACACGGTCCGTAATAGATGTCACAGTTCTTCATCCTCTTTTTACCCGACCCATCCAATCTTATAGCCATTTTCGATAATTTTTGGTATTACTGTATTATGTTTTAGTAATATATATTTTAATTCAATAGTTTATTAGCAACTGGCGTATTAATAATTCAAAAGTTAATATAGTGTGCGTTCCATGTATTTTTATACTGCTATAATATATTCACTCTTTACAAAAAGGTATAATTTAGTTATAATGTCATGTATTTTTGTTGAGAAAAACGAGCGATTTAAATTTTATTTGAGGATTACTCTATTTAGATTTTATTAGTCTCTAGAGTACAAAAACGATCAGGGTGGAAAAAAGTTTTGAAATTTTAAGGTTGACAGGAGAAAGACAATTCATGATGTTTACATCTGTGAGGTGTGAGTATAACTTCATTGTATCATATGTTGCCTACCGCAACACACCATATTTTTTAGTATTTTATTTCTACATTTTTAAGTACATACCATTTTATACCCTATCCCATAGGGGTATATATTAGTTTTGATACATAGTTTGTAACATAGAGAAATAATTTTGAGCTATGTATATAGGATCCTCGTCCGTGCCTACAGAACTAGTGTAAACATTTTCAAAATCCGCCCACTGCCACGCCTCCTTTTAAGAAAAACTAAGTTTTTGGCCAAACCGTAAGGAATATTAAAAAAGTTTCTGAACAACATATTTAGACAATCTTAAGATCTATATTATGTTTATATAAAGTGTTTTGCCACGCCCACTTTTTGGGGGCGTTTTCAATAAAAAACTGTTTTCGGTCAAATTTTAAATTTTTCGAAAAAAAATTTGATGCAAAATCATTAATAATATTACTATGAACATTTCGCCTATATACCATTTTAACCCACGCCCACTTTTTGGGGGCGTTTTTATATAAAAACCATTTTTATGCACTACCCCATAACATATGCAGGAGAAAACCTTGTCATTTGTAGAACCGTAAAAGAGTTTTATAAGCAGTCTAAAGAATTTGTTGTCGCTATATCATTTTTTCTATTTTATCCACATCGTTTTTTTAGCTATGTCCATTTTTTTGGGGATTTTAGTTTTACAGATAGGATGGGATAGGGTATTCAACGATCCACACAGCGGATTGTAGCCTTCTCATGTGTTTATATTTAAAAAAAATACAAATACACATTTTTGGTGCAACGGGTTCGTTAGTACCCAGGGCCTAGCCTTTTCTGACAACCATTCATGTGTGCTTGTGTACTTCTTGCACGATGCCGGCGCCTCCTATTTTATGCCGACTTGGCACGACTAATAAGCTTTTCTTTAAATTGATAATACTTAGATTTTTCAGATCAACACAAGATGAGGGACAGTGAAAAATTCCTACCGTGTGAAATATGTATGATGTATTTCTACTACCGCCCAAACTAGTCCGTTTGTGTAGGATGACGATAGAGAATTCTCGCTGCTCCATCAGGGTCGGAAACGACCTGACCGACACATTCGATACCAAAAAAGGATTTAGGCAAGGCGATGCGCTGTCATGTGACTTCTTTAATCTGATTCTTGAGAGGATTGTGCAAAACTCCAAAGCCAACACCAGAGGCACAATTTTCCAAAAGTCGGTGCAACTACTAGCATACGCTGACGATATTGACATCATTGGTAGGACTCAACGTGATGTCATAGCCACGTTTGCTAGTATAGAGAAGGAAGTGGCGAAAATAGGTTTGGCAGTAAATGAGGGTAAGAATAAGTATATGCTGTCATCACGAAAGGACTCACAACATCGACGAATTGGACAGAACGTCACCATTGACAGATATAACTTTGAGGTAGTACGGGACTTTGTCTACCTCGGCTCCGCTATTAACTCTGACAACAACATCTCGTCAGAAATTAAACGAAGAATTACTCTTGCCAACCGCTGTTTCTTCGGGCTAAGAAGGCAATTTAGTAGTAAAGCCCTCACTCGAACTACTAAGGAGATCCTATATAAGACCCTGATCATCCCAGTCCTGCTCTACGGCGCTGAAGCATGGACCGTATCAAAAGCGGATGAAGAAATCCTTGGTAGATTCGAGAGGAAAATTCTTCGAAAGATCTTCGGTCCCGTTTGCGTTGACGGGCTATGGAGACGAAGATTCAACCAAGAACTATACGAGCTGTACAGCGACATGCCCCTGGTCAAAAAACTCCGCATTGGACGTTTAAGATGGCTAGGACATGTAGAACGAATGGACACCAATACTCCGGCTCGCAGAGTCTTCGATTCCCAGCCAGACGTTGGACGCAGTAGAGGAAGACCTCGCCTTAAGTGGCGCGCACAAGTGGAAACCGACCTCAACCAACTTGGAGTGCGCAACTGGAGGCAGTTAGCTAAGGACCGGGCTAATTGGAGAGGCATGTTGGTTGAGGCCCAGGTTCATTCCGGACTGTAGCGCCACTTAAGTAAGTAAGTATTTCTACTATTAAAAAAATAAAAGATACGACACAAATTCTAAATGAATATCATACTTTATTAAACTTGGAATAAGGATACACGATAATCCACGTCTGGTCTGTTCTACTGTTCAATCAAATCTGCCTGCAGATGTTGTTCGATCTGAGATCGTTCGGCAAAACGATCGTTCCTGCTGATGGGTGGTCGCTTAGATATATGTCAATGTATCTATGTTGCTGCTGTTGCTGTTGTTCCTTCCTGTGTGGAGTGCCGATTGTTTACTATTTCTTCTTTTGCAAAGTTGTCATCAACGTTGCTGTTCGTATTGATAATGCTTCTTGTGAGGAATGCTGAAGTAAAATAACTTATGTGAGCATCATCGACACAACAACACAATCTGTTGTTTGCTTTTTGCTACCACCAATGCACATTCTGTTCCACAGCCATTGGAGAACCTTACGTACGCGACTGCCGCCATAGCGTCTTCCCTAGCGTTCACAAATACATATCAGCACTCTTCAATGTGTGTCCTGTCCACGGCGAACGACTTTGCTGGTAAAAAAATTCGGGTCAATAAATAGAGCCTTTAATTTCATGAAAACGTTTTTATACCCTATCCCATAGGGGTATATTGTATTTGACATTAAGTTTGAAACATATGAGAAGGCTAAAATCCGCTGTGCGGATCGTTGAATACCCTATCCCATCCTATCCATAAAACTAAAATCCCAAAAAGTGCCCACATAACAAGTGTACACATTTTTGAAATCCGCCCACTGCCACGCCCCCTTTTAAGAAAAACTCGGTTTTTGGCCAAACCGCAAGGAATTTCTTGCGCAAGGAGTTTCTGAAAAAAACATATTTAGACAATCTTAATATCTATACTTCGTCTATATAAAGTTTTTTGCCACGCCTACTTTTTGGGGGCGTTTTTAATAAAAAAACTTTTTCCGGTCAAATTTTAAGATTTTCGAAAAAAAATTTGATGCAGAATCATTGGTAATTTTAATAAGAACATTTCGTTAATAGACCATTTTATCCCACGCCCACTTTTTGGGGGCGTTTTTATATAAAAAAACATTTTTATACACTACCCCATAACATATGCAGGAGAAAACCTTGCCTTTTGTAGGACCGTAAAGTGTTTTGTAAGTAGTCTGAAGAATTTGTTCTCACTATATCATTTTTTCCATTTTACCCACATCGTGTTTTTAGCCATGTCCACTTTTTTGGGGATTTTAGTTTTATGGATAGGGTGGGATAGGGTATTCAACGATCCGCACAGCGGATTGTAGCCTTCTAATATGTTTTTTTATTTAAATAAAAAAACCCTATTCTCTATTTAATGAGTATTTATATACACTCTGCTGGTTGCGACAGGTTGAACTGGAAATTTGAATGTTTGAGGTGCATTAGTGAAAACAACGTTTTGTATAGCATATCCCATTTGTTTGTAACATAGAAAAATAATTTAAATAGATGGGTCGTAAAGTATGGATCGACTCAAAATCGATTGCCGATTTAACCATGTCAGTTCGTCCGCCTGTGTGTGACTGGTTATTGAGCCTTAAATTTTGAGCTAGACAGAAAAAAATGCTTTAAAGGAGGCAAGACAAATGAAATATTATAAAATCAGCCAACTGCTATGCCCACTCTTTAAATAAACGTTTTTTGGTGAAACCATAAGCGTTTTTAAAAAGTCTCTAAAGAAGATATTTAGAAAATCTTAATATGTGTGTATGTCCATATAAAATTTAAAAAAAAAATTCGAAAAAAAACCTTTGATCAAAATACTTTGCTAATATTAATATGAACATTTCACACGCCACACTTTTTTGTGGCGTTTTTTTAGCACATGCCATAGCTTTTTAAAAAGGTCATAGGGGTATATGAGTCCGTCCGTTAACTTGGATTCATTAACATAAATTTTAGTTAAATAAACCCAGTTTTAATGGATGTTTACTTTAACGATAAGATGGGATAGGGTATTAAATATAGCTTTTACACATAGTTTGTAACAAAGGGAAATAATTTCGATAGACATATCGTCTGTCCGTCCTTACATCACCAATTTTCGTGCCTTAAATTTTGAGCTAGAATGATGAAATTTGGTACACGTGCTATTTGTTGCTCCCAGCAGAACAAGTGTAAACATTTTCAAAATCCGACTACTGCCACGCCAACTTTTAAGATAAATGTCGTTTTTGGTAATTTATTTTTAAAAAGTTCATGAATATTTTTAAATTTTGGATATCCCTATTTTGTCTATAAAATTGAGAGTAGCAACACCATTTTGGGGTCGTTTTGTAGTAAAACCGATTTTCGGTAAAATGTTAAAGAAATTCGAAAAATATTGCTATGGACATTTCGCCCATATGTATATCATTTTAACTAACATTAATTGTTGGGGACGAAACGTAATGTTAACATGTATTAAATTTGTCTCATTGAGAACTATGTGCAATTTTATTAATAGCTCGTTGTACATTACGGTTGCTGACTCCACTGTCCCACTCATTTTTAATATAGCCGCATCGTCAGCGAAAGTATACAAATGGAATTGTATCGGGCCAAGGACGGTTTCTTGAGGAACCCCAGCCTAAACATGGAATATTCGTTTCCGCATTTTAAACTTAAAATTCTATCTACGATTCTAGATTCTAGGATTCTAGAATTGTGTTCTCTGATTTAAAATTTAATGTTTTTTACCAATTTAATGACTTGTCATAAGATTTTATTCAAAATACATCACAAAACACAATAATTAATTCCGTACTTTTGATCTATGTTGATTAGTCCATATAGCATAACATTTGAAAGTAATTGCAATATAACAGCTCACGCCATTCAAACTGATATCAGAACACGTAGTTATGCAGAAATTTGAAGTTGATTCAACTTTTCTGTGTAGCCAACGTCTACTGCGTCGCGTCACTGTTGACATTACTAAGCTCAATGTGTTTTTGACATTTCAATGCTTCGCTGTCTGCGTCGAGATTGTCTTGGGGGTTAAATATTATAAATTATGGCAAATTTTCTCCTTGCTAATTCCATCTTTGACGCTGTATCGACCAATTAAAAAAATGTCAGAGAAGTTTTCTGATCAAAAACTCTATACCTGACCATCAATTTGGGTTTAGAAGTAAGCATTCGACAAATCGATTGATGGCACAACGAGATATCTCTTCCTTACTTGATCTCTGGGACAACAATGAAGGAAACAAACATGAAATTGCAAAACGCTCTTAACGAGGTCAATGCATTGGGGTGCACTTAATGATAGCAAATCGATTCATTTAGATTTTTCATATAAACCAACCAACAACTTTCTTGTGTTTATAAATACGGTTTGAGTCGCGTTTGCAAATGAAGAGATACTTTTAATGGAACTGATAATCGCGTATGTCAGAATCGGAGGTTCATGGAAATTTGATGTTTGCGAAGTCATAGTAATCGTTCTTTAAATAATTATACATTATTAGGGGTATTCATGCAACGTCGGAAAGTCGTCGTAAACGTTGTAAACGTGATAAAATTACGACGTGATAAATAAACTGTCAAAATTTGAATGGGAAATCTTTTCCAACAATATCGGAGTTTTCTCACAGTAATTTGGTGCGTAAACTGATAGCGTTTTCGATTGGGATTTTTAGATTTACTCTCAGATTTCAGATTTTATCCATCCCAATCGAACATTAAAGAGGTTACTCTGGTTTTCTGTGTGTGTTAGTGTGCCATTTGACAGCTTGTTTATCTTTTCGCTGCAATTATAGCTATTAGCTATCAATGTAAACCATCATTTGAAATGTTCTTTTACTCATTGCGGCTTTTTTATAAACTCAACCATTGGCGAGTTGGTGTCTAAACAAAGCTTATGAATTTTAGAACATGATTATCCAAAAATATTTTAATTTCTAATTATAGTTTTCCCCGAAAATCACTTTTTAATCATCAAACTGCGAAATGCAAACTTCAAATTGACATATTCAGTCAGATGTTAAATGTTTTTGTGTTGGTGCATGTTGGTGTAAATCTGACTTGGAATCCAGATTCTTCAAAAGTACTCTAGAGTAAAAAAAGAGTGCTTTTTGTATCCCAATCAAAAACGAAAAAATAGATCTAGAGTAAAAAAAAGTGCTCTAGAGTATAAAAAGAGTGCTTTTTGTATCCCAATCGAAAACGATATGAGATGGTAAACGTTGTAAACTTTTGAAATGTTTTTTTGACATTTAATCAGTCACTTTCACACATCAAACGTATTCGCCAAACTGAAGAAAATTATCGAGAAAGGAAATAGAACAATAGGAACAAAATTCTATCAATAAATAAATTAGTAAAATGAGATTGAATTCAGTAGGTTACCGCATTATTTAGTGGTGCAGTTTTAGGGTCGTTCATGAAACGTCGTCGTAAAATTATAATCTTTCGCAAGTAATAAAATTACGACATTGCATGAATACCCTTATTAACTTCACCATCAAACCCAAATATTTGCATTTTGCCCGAGTTGCAAAATGCAAACCGAATTAGGCAACTCGGATGGTTTTTCATACGCAAAGTCAAACCGAGTTGTAATGACTTATTGATGTTGGGTTAATTTTTGTTTCGTCTGTTTAACCCGAATAGGAACTAGATAACTGACTGACTGGGGCACTTTAACTACAATTTTAACCGAGTTGTAATAACTGATTGATGTTGGGTTAATTTTTGTTTCGTCTGTATAACCCGAATAGGAACTAGATAACTGACTGACTGGGCACTTTAACTATCTGATCAACCAACACCAAGGCGTGTGTTCAATTCGGTTTAGTACAATTTTATATTTGTTTATACGTTTCGTTTAATCGGTTTAGTCAAATTGGGTTAATATAACTCGGGTTAACCCGATTTATGAACTCGAGTTGAAACAGCACTATTGTAAATTATATAATTGGAAAGCTGAGTCGATCTAGCCATGTCTATTCGGCTGTCTATAGGTTTCCAGTTTTTTTAATTATTCCATTATAAAATATTTTTTGTATGTTGAACGTAGAATATTTCTGCAATATCTTCTTTCATTTTATTATTCCTAAACAAAATCTACTATCAGCTATAGTCACCTACCTACCTGTAATCGAATAGTTTGTACAAGTTGAAAGCTTTATAACGAGGGGAACTTCAACTTATTGTTATTCACTGTTTATAGACATGCGTAGATTCAACGACGGTTAGAGAAACCAAGCCAAATGCATTTCAGCGACTTGTATCTCATTCAATTTCTTCAAATACAAGCAAAGTGGATTTCCGTTCATCTAATACTATACAAATGTAAAAAATCATCCTGAAAGAGCAAGGGAGACAATTGCATTCACATTTTCGAATTTCATCGCCCAAATTGTAAGTTTGAACTACCAGCAAAAAAATATTGAATGCTGATGACTTCACCCCTACTCTATCTTTGCATTCAAATACCAAATTGATTTCATTTCGAAAGGATATCATACTTTGTTCCTGCTCTTGTTTTAATAGTTAATTTATGTATAAATTGAAACAACATTCATGTTGAGTGACTATTGACCAAGTTATTAATAAAGTTACGTTGAACTTCTATATATAAAAATATAAAAATAAGTGACGAAATAAGATTACGGTAAGTACTTACCTACGTTTTTTTACATAATCAAAACACTGTCGAATATTATAATATATAGATACCCGCCTTTAAAATAGTGATTGGTTTAAAATACCTGTTATTTCCTTATTATATAATCCAACGACATGAAAATGTAAGAGGGGTAGGTACACACTTGAAATATAATATTTTAGTGAGTACCTATGAATTTAAGTCAACTATGGTTAATGCTTCCTACTTCTTGTTTTCGTAATCAAAATATACATAATACGAATAAGTACAATAACAATGTGTTTGAGCATAATTTATTATACTTGGGTGAATTATTAGTGTACCTTATTAGATGCAATTGATGTAATTAATATAAAGGTAAAAGGCAAGGCATATATAATTGTGTTGTTCTAACACCCTATTTTTAAGTAGTATGCCTATGTATGTGTTAGACATGTGCTGTGTGAAAATCGATAATTTTATCCTAACACCTTGCCATTTCAATTTGTGTGCTGCTTTGTAATAAAAAAAAATAAAAGGAAAGTTATATGCACTTAGGTATCAATCTAAATATTATCTTCACAAATGCGGATTATACATTAATGTTATGAATACATTTTCGGCTCTTTAGAAAAATGAATTAAAGTATATTTAACTAAATATATCATTTATGAAAACATATAAGAGCCCATTTGTTTTATTAATTTCTTCAGCTGATTTTGAACTAAAATCCATAGGCAAACCATTTATAATTTGATCATGCAAGGAAAAAATATTGTTTAAATGAAAATTCATTCCGTCCTCGCTTCTTCTGTATAACGCAACACAAAAAAGGATTTCCGGAATTCTGTCCGTAGGTACGTCGCCTCGTTCGGTCTGTTTGTACTCGCTTCTCCTGTATTAACGGCTGCGCCGATTGTCTAAAAAATTCGTATTTGAAGATTGAATGGCCATAATTCAAGGCCATTTTTTTAGTTTTAGCACATCTATAAAGTGTATTTTTCATATAAAGGTTTAACGTAAAATCGATTTTTTCGAAATTTTGAAAATAAACATTGACTTTATTAGTATCAACAAAAAGCCATACCCAGTTCTTCAGAGAGTCGTGTCCCTTTTGCTATCAATAACAACAATACCTTCTATATTAAAGGTATATGATACATCCGGTTGTAACGAATTATTATTTATATATTTTTTTCTTGCATTTTATCCAAACTTATTTTGGAACACTTAATATTTGAAATGAACCATAACTTAGTAAAAGAAAAAGTATTGCGCTACCCTATCGTGTACCTTAGTACACCTCTACTATCTTAGTATTACCTCTTCTATCTATAGTATATTCAGGTATTTTATTTGAATAATGTATTTTTTATATTTGTTTATACCGTAAGCATTAATTATTTCACAATACAAAACATTGTTATAATAATTCTTCGTGCCATTTTATGGCACACTTCCATTATCATTATAATATTGGTTCGTGCTAATAAATAGTGATTTGCATTTATATAGAAAAGTTTTGTCAACGTGTAGGTAGTTGTTAGTTTTGGTGTTTTGAGAGAGCTTTTGATTTGGAATATTTACACATAAGAAGAAAAAGTCTCTTACTACGACTAAGGCATATAATAACGTTACAAAATTCCAAAGATATATCAAAAAAACGGTATTTAAATCACAAATTATGTCTATTGAAAAAAAAGGTAAATGTCATTTAGGATTTGACATACATCAATGTAGAAACATTTCAGTTCCTCAAAGGTAGCAGTCAAGCAGTTATAGCTTGTCTCATATTCGTATCGTTTCTCTTGATCATAGGTGTGACGTGTGACCATTTGGAGCAACGTTTTCTATATTTTTATGTCATCTCATCCATCCCTAAGTAATTTCGCCAATCAGTAGGCTCGAGCGAGAGTTGTAAAACCAAATGAGTCAATTGCTTTCTATAGCTGAGAGACATTATTTTTGCCATTTAGTTTTTGATTTTCTTTTCTTCAGCTTAATACAAACTGCAGCGGCAGCTTAATTAACGAATTCTTCCTCATTCATGTTTTAGTTAGGATAAAAGTAAAAACAAAATTTGATTTGAATCCAATGGCCTCAATCCAAATGGCTCTCTCGTGTATGTCCGGCTTTAGATAAAGCTCTGGACCTTCATTCTGTAAAGTGATTATCGTTTGACGATAACATTTCGACGTTACATCTTGCATCACGTAAGATCAATAGTCGTTTTTGCTGTCGGCGATATCACTTTATTTGTTTCATTGAGCAATTTTAAAACGTATTTTTTAATGATAATTTATATTTATATAGGTTTGGGGTATGTTTTATTTACATTTGCAATTACATTCCAATTGATAAATCGATATGCCTGAATTGGTTGGATATTCATATCTATAGAAATAAAAAATAAAATAAATAAATCCTGTTTTTTTATTGTTTTGCTGGGATATAATTTCGTTCATTGCAATGCTTTGAGATACACGAAATTTTTCGTTTTGTTGTATGGCGCGTAGACAAATTATGCTGATGTTGTTCCAACATGGGAACAGGCGATATACAACTGATGATGCGAGAAGCTTGGATTTTCAAGATTAATGCCGCAAACACGCAATGACTGCCCTTGAGATTTGTTATTTGTCATTGCGACTGCAAGTCGTACCGGAAACTGCAAGCGGAACCCCTGGTATCAAAACGCGTTTTCCTTTGTACTTCCCTTTAAGTATTGTTTCTTCGATAACGTTGTTCATCAGGTTTTTCATCTCAAGCCGAGTGCCTTACAAAGACGTGCTTAGTTTATATTTCGTAACATTATAATTATCGATCTGACTTTCCGTTGGAGATTGTGAGGTGGTAATCCGTGTAATTCCAGCGAGTTTAAAAACTTGGTTGGATAGTTGACGGTATCATATTGGGAAGTAACGAAATCAACCGATTTTTACATCACCAATCGCAAGCAATTTTACTTAAAATTCAATTCGTCGACATCAATGTTTTACTCAATATTGCATGTTCGCTCAACCAATTATGATTTTTGTAATTAATTTTTTGAAGCACCTTTTGGATGAGTACGGATTTTGTTTCGGTAAGCTTACAGAAAGCGACGGGAAATTGAATACAGCTGGCCGAAACGTCAACAGGGATATGCCGTTGCTAATGTCCAGCAATTTCTTTGAAAATACTTCTCCAGATTGGTCGTTCTACAGCTCAACACGCATGTTCGTAATTATTTTGAGTTTCTTGAAGTGGAATCATTTGCAATGTTTGCCGAAAATCACCTGCCAAGTGTCAACAGAATCATCGCACCACCAAACCATCTTTGATTGTTTCGTAAATCTTGCATCGGTTTGTTTATTGCCTCCTAAGACTTTTTATGCGCCATTTTCACACTAATCCGAAACGACCAATTTGCTTTGCTGAAAAACATTGGCCATCGCACTGTTCTTCGAAATGTTGCACGTTGGATTTTCATTGATTAGCTTATTCAATGGCAACTTGAGTGCTAAGTAAGCAGTTTGACCGCCTTCCAACAGTGTACCTAGATGCAATTCCTGTGCAAAATAATTCTGCGAGCGTATCGTTGCCAAAATCAATTCGATTCGAGATGTCTCGATTCCTCACCCAAAGTCATTCGAATGATTTCGTTTTCAGTTTTTCTTACACGTTGTGCTTGTGTGTTGTCTTTTGTCTTATGAGTTGTGCTTGTGACTTGTGACTGTGAGTGTGACCTGTGTTCTCTTCTCTTTCTCCTACAACTGTACTGGTGGAGAGCTCCATACATATTTTCGTATTTCATATTATTACTCACTATTGCACTTCTCCCACTTAGAACATCTCGAGTGATTTTCTTCATCTTGTATCTTGAATGTTGTATTCGTAATTCATATCTCATACGCATATCTCGAGTGATATGAATCGAAAGAATGGGCAATGTAGTATGATTCATTTGTCATTCATATCTCATGTCTCATATGTATATGATTTGAATCAAATGAATGGAGTGCACAATGAGTGAGAGGTTTTCGAGAACTTGATATTATAGTAACTGTATATCAGCTAATATCTCGATTCTCGTGTAGATATCTTTACTGTTTGAATCGAGAACTGTACGAGTATATTGGTGTGGCAGGTAACTACTGGACTACAGTGTTGGAGTTTAGTATAGAATTTTTCGGTTATCGGTTTTTTTGCTACGTTTGCGGCGATTTTAGTAATGGCATATTTTGTTTTTCCTATTAGTATTAGGAGTTTTTGATATCTCGAATGATCATTCGATAATACAGATCACTCGAGTGCTAATGTCTCGATTCTTTAAATCATTCGATTATGCCTAGTTTCTTGTGGACTATCACAAACATTTAAAAAAATTTGCCCAATCGGTCAAGGACTTCATCGATTTTAGATATGTAAAAAAATGTGGCCGTACAAATGGGCGTGGTCAATTTCTTTCCCCAAGAACTTTATTTGGAATACTATGAACGTGAACAAGTGGAAGTTAAAGTGGGTGTGGTCAATTTTTCTTTGCGTAAAAACCTATGTTGTGTTTGACGAACATTTAAAAAAAAATATTAGCCAAATCGGTGCAGCCGTTCTCAGGTGATGCGGTTTCTTGAGTATTTTGAGTATGTGTGATGTTGATGGTTCTACAGAGGGGTTTTTAGATTATACTTCTAGCACTAAACTTAACGGTAACTCCGTTTCAACAGGATAATCTCGATAACGGCTTTAATTTGGTTAAAATTAATGAATAACTAACTTCTAAATGTATTTAGAGGAAGATTTTTCCGTTTTTTCTCAAAAAAAGCACATGGCACATACTTTTGAAATGACTGATTTCTCATGAACGACCACCTTGATTTAAATGAAAATTGGTAATGAGTGTATTATGAATATTGAGAATATTACTGTATATGTACTTTTAAAAACAGTTAATTAACCGTATTTTAGCTGCAAGATTTTGTAAATGTTGATTATCTCGAAAACTGAAAACTAAGGATTAATCGTATATGTGATTCCATATGCTTTGTGTGCTTATAACAGATCACATACTTTTGCATGTTTAGGTTGTTTTTTTTAAATACCTAAGCATTATTTCAAATTTGCACGTGCATCTTTTTGGATTGCAATCTCATCACTTGAAACTTAATGTTGTTTTAATTATGTATGTATGTAGTGTGCAAAACTCTTGCTGCCGAACTTCTGTTTGTGTTTTTCTTATAGCAAATGTCATATATAATGTCTGATATAATGTTTAGGATTGCTAGGACCATATTTATCATTAATGCTTACATATACAAATTATTTAGGAAAAGTGTAAACCATGTAGAAACCAATGTTGAAAGTTACTAAAAACTTCGTTTGTGCATGTTTCAGATAAGGCTGCAATCAAAATTCAAGCCGTATATCGGGGTCACAAGGTAAGAAATATGAAAAAATCTGAAGGCAATTCAGCTGTCGCTACACCCAATAAGACGGAAATGGATGATAAATTAACGGCAGCAAAAGATACTGCGATGACTGAAAATACTGAAAATAGCGATCCAACAAAGGAGGAACTTGAGGCAGAATTCGATCCGAACGACAAAGGTAATTAAAAATTAAATTTTTTTCTGAAGGTAATGTGTCTTAAATGAGGAATAAGACACATTACTTAAGCTTCCTTCCTCCTACAAACATTATTTGCGATTATTTGTTTTCGTGTCCTTCGGGTTTATTATATCCTATTCCAAAGGGGTTATGTTCATACCCTATCCCATGGGGGTATATTAGTTTTGATACATAGTTTGTAACACAGACAAATAATTTAGCTAGATATGGATCGACTCAGAACCGTAATTTTTAAGATATTTGAAAAAACTTTTAAAGCTGGATCATTAATGTGAACATTTCGTTTGTAGACCATTTTAACCCACGCCCACTTTTTGGGGGCGTTTTTATATAAAAACCATTTTTATACACTACCCCATTACGTATGCAGGAGAAAAACCTTGTCTTTTGTAGAAATGTAAAAGTGTTTTATAAACTGTCTGAACATTTTGTTGTGGCAATGTCATTTTCTATATTAAATACCCATCGTGTTTTAAGCCATGTCCACTTTTTGGGGATATTAGTTTTACATATGGGATGGGATAGGGTATTCAACGATCCGCACAGCGGATTGTAGCGTTCTCATATGTTTCTAAACAAAAATGTCTTGACCCGATCTCTCTTTCAAAGAGTGGATTGCATCCTTATATGTTTATAATACCTAACAATAATAAAAGTACATTCAAAAAATAAATCTGAATAGGTCCTATAGGATATGCTATAGGCGTAGGGTTACATAAGTCCGTCCTAAAATTTTGAGCTAGAATAATGAAATTTATCACCTCTTTGATTATGTCGTCACTACAAGTTTAAAAACAAAATCCGCCCGCTGTCAGGAGAAAAAAAACTTAATGTTTGGTCAAACCGTAAGGCAATTTTAAAAAGTGACTAAACAAATATTTACAGCCTTTTTCATAAACTAATTATACTTACTTAAGTGGCGCTACAGTCCGGGATGAACCTGGGCTTCAACCAACATGCCTCTCCAATTAGCCCGGTCCTTAGCTAACTGCCTCCAGCTGCGCACTCCAAGGTGGTTATGGTCGGTATCTATATGTGCGCTCCACTTAAGGCGAAGTCTTCCTCTACTGCGTCCGACGTCTGGCTGGGAATCGAAGACTGCGAGCCGGAGTATTGGTGTCCAATACGGAGTTTTTTGACCAGGTGTATGTCGCTGTACAGCTCGTATAGTTCGTGGTTGAATCTTCGTCTACATAACCCGTC
The DNA here is from genome assembly GCA_932526625.1 of Rhingia campestris. NCBI lineage: Eukaryota > Metazoa > Arthropoda > Insecta > Diptera > Syrphidae > Rhingia > Rhingia campestris. The sequence continues at coordinate 141,156,026 of OW052182.1, read as the reverse complement.
AACGCAAACAGGACCGAAGATTTTTTCTCTCGAATCGACCAAGTATTTCTTCATCCGCATTTGAAAAAATCCATGCTTCAGCGCCGTAGAGCAGGACTGGTTTGATGAGGGTCTTATATAAGATGTCCTTAGTAGTTCGAGTGAGGGCTTTACTACTAAATTGCCTTCTTACCCCGAAGAAACAGCGGTTGGGAAGAGTAATTCTTCGTTTGATTTCTGACTAGGTGTTGTTGTCAGAGCTAATAGCGGAGCCGAGGTAGAGTCCCGTACTACCTCTAAGTTATATCTGTCAATGGTGACGTTCTGTCCAATTCGTCAATGCTGTGTGTCCTTTCGTGTTGACAGTATATACTTAGTCTTACCCTCATTTACTGCTAAACCCATTTTTGCCGCTTCCTTCTCTATACTAGCAAACGTGGCTTTGACACCACGTTGAGTCCTACCATGCAGCGCATCGCCTTGCCTAAATCCTTTTTCGGTGTCGAATGTGGTGGTGAGGTCGTTTCCGACCCTGATGGAGCAGCGAGAATTCACCATCGTCATCCTACACAAACGGACGAGTTTGGGCGGTATACCAAAACTAACTATGTATAGTTCGTCTCTATAAATGCTGTCGTATGCGGCTTTGAAATCTATAAATAGGTGGTGGGTATCGATTTGGACTTCTTTGGTTTTTCCAGGATCTGCTGAAGTGTGAAAATTTGATCGGTTGTGGACTTTCCTGGCCTAAAACCACACTGATAAGAACCGATCAGGTTGTTGGTAAACGGTTTCAGGCGTTCACATATAACGGCAGATAGGATCTTATAGGCGATGTTGAGGGGACTTATGCCTCTGTAGTTGGCGCAGTTCAAAGTGTCTCCTTTTTTGTGGATCGGGCAAAGGATGCTGAGGTTCCATTCTTTAGGCATACTTTCATCCGACCAGATCTGGCTTATGAGTTGGTGGATGTTACTTACCAAGTCATCTCCGCCAGCTTTATAGAGCTCAGCGGGAAGGCCGTCATTTCCGGCGCCTTATTAAGCTTGAGTTTAAATATTGCTTTCCTCACTTCACTTAGGTCGGGTGGTTGGCAGTTCTCGCTGCCGTTGCCAATATTAAATGCTGCCTAACAGCGGAATGTTGTTCGCCGTTTAATAGTCCGCAGAAGTTTTTCTTCCATATCCTCAGCATCGACTATGTCTCAACTACGATATTTCCTTGTTCATCTCGTGTAGAATACAAATGGTTTTTTGTAGGAAAACGCCCCTTAAGTGGGTTAATATGGTCTAAGGACGAAATGTTCATATTAATATTATTAACGATTTTGCATCAAAAGTTTCTTCGAATATTTAAAAACGTCCATCCGTCTGTAGGTCACAGGTCAGACAGACATGGCCTAAATTATAATTAATTTATAAATATTTCTCTATGTTACAAACTATGTATCAAAACTAATAAACCTCTATGTGATAGGTTATACAAAATAAGCACATTTGATGTGTAGTCAGAGTTGCAAGCACTGGGCATTGCCAAGTTAAAACCAATCAGAGCCTACCCTCATTCTACAACACCCAACCATCTAAACTCATTCTAAGGAGTGCATAAAGTTACGCAATCCCTTAAATGCCCCTAAACGCAAGAACCTTATTCATAAAACTTATACAACTTTGAATAGGTGCTGCATATCCTAAACGCGCCTGCTGCTTGAATAGTGCCTGTATAGGGGTATTTAATTTGTTTATTTCTGTATACATAGACGGCTGAGCATTAGGGCTACCAAAGGTTCAATTGTAAGTTGAAAAAAATCGTCCAGGGTATTTTTGTATTTGTTCAAATGGTATCTCTTCTTCACCTACAGACTCAACATTTGAACGATATTATTGAGTCAACATAAGTCACCAAAATGTTATAAAAGTGAAGAAAACAAAGTTGTCACCATTTTCGCAACCATAAAAATTATAATTTAATTTATTTGACACTAAACCTGTATAAATGAAATATGTTTTGAATAAGAAATTGTGCGACCCTGAATAAAGGCTGTATAAATACTTATGCACTGTAAAACTATACAACCGTTGAGATGTGTTTTAGTGAAATCTAATGAATAAGGGTGTTAGTCATTGCCATTTTTTACAATTCATCTGTAGAATATTTTGAACCACAGCTACTTTTAAGGATTGGGTAGGGTATTAAATGATTCGCACAGCGGATTACAAGCTTTTTTTTAATTCGAATGGGAACTTAATGAAAACTTACAAGAACAATAGATCTTTTAGGTCGATGAGTATATTACTGCTTAGGCAAGTCAGAATTTAAAAAAAAATAATGAAAACTTATAAAAAACGCTTTTAATCTAATTGACTCTGCAAGCCTATTTTGTTTATCATATAGGTAGATTTGCATCCTCCCGGAATCGATGTAAAACATTTTCCCCATTGATTCAGAATAGAAGGATTTAATTATTGAGAAAAATAAAATCCATGAGAACATATTCCCCGGGAATAATAGGCTATATTAATCAGAATAGGAGATAAAATGTTCTTGCGCAGTTTTTATTCCAGCCTAACTAAAATTTGTATTGGATCATCACATATTTACATAACATCATAATTAGGCACCATTTAACTCTGAAAAACTTGAAAATTACCAATTTTACAGAATATGTTAATATATATAAGTAATTCAGCTCCACATATTTTAATTGTGGGAGTTTATAAGAAAAATATAAAATAATTGTAATTAAACGTTTTTTTATTACAGAACTCTGCGATGCTGCTTTAAAAATTCAAGCAACATTCCGTGGTCATTTATCACGAAAACTAGCTGGCAACAAAGATGCCGAAGATGTTGATATTCAAGAGATAACTAAAAAAGTCGCTGAAGAACTGGATATTGATTTAACTGATCCTGAATTAAATAAAGCAGCTACAAAAATTCAAGCTTCATTCCGAGGTCATAAAAGTCGCAAGGACTTACCAGCTAATTAAATACACTATAAATGCAAAATATTAGAACTAATGAAATAAAAATACAGACTCTGCGTAATAATTTAAGAAGAGAATGTAAGCATATTTGAATGCAATTTTCCCATTACATACTTACTTTTCTTAACAAAATTCGCATATATTGGCTTGTTTTATAATTTCCAAAACACATAAATATACTTAATAAACAAAAAAAAAGATTGATAAAAAAATACAAGAACACCCATTTTGTTTGGGTATTTACAAACCCACATATTATATTTGTTTAGTTCAATTATATAGTAAACACCAATTTCAGTTATATTTACTTGTAAAAATTGTTAAACCATACATACTTACCGTTTGTTAGTTCTCAGTTATAAAACCGATTATTGTTTAGTCGGTTATAATTTATTAAAACCATTCCAAGCAACGCCTTTAAAACAAAATGAATAAAAACTATTCGGCACTTGTGCTAAATGTAATTCAAAATTATAAACAAAATAAAAATAATATATCTACCTACCAACATTTTGCCAAAAACACGTTTCGTTTAACTATAATTTGTGACAGGTACAGAGTGTCAATCACAAATATTCATATTGAAAAATAATGCAACTAATTAAATAGATTAGGTATACAACATTTGAAATACTACGGTAATTAATCATATAAAAGAAACAATCTCTAAATTAAAATTGTACCCTACACTCGTGCATAGATCACTTAAGCATACAAGTTAACAATCTTCAAAACACCACACGTAGAGTGGAAAGTAGATATTGCAAAAGAACACAGACACTCCACATAACGTGGGAATAAACAAATTTGAAATCCCATCCATAGATGTACGTATGTATTTGATAAAAAACGCAAATTCTGTTTAGGATGGTAGGAAAACAACCTATGTAAAGATTAGTAAAAAAAAATAAAACAAAAAAATAACCCTTATTGAGAATACTTCATTATTATGTAACACGACCAAAACTTCTTTTTCAGGTATTTATTTTTATTTGAAAATCGAAAAAGCAAGCTGTTTAGTGAGCATCAATCTTACAAAAACGGGATTTTAAACGTCCTCTTCTCCATATCGACGAAAGGAATGATCAGGATTCATGTATCATAACCCTCCTACTATAAATGCTATAAAATGCTTTCAGTAGTAAAGATCTCACTCCTTTTTAGATTTCAGAGTAGAATTCTTCGAAAAATCTTCGATCCCATTTGCGTTGACGGGCCATGGAGACAAAGATTCAACCAAGAACTATACGAGCTGTAAAGCGACATGTCCCTAGTCCCTAGTCAAAAAAAATCCGCATTTGACGTTTAAGATGGCTAGGACATTAGAACGAATGAACACCAATACTCCGGCTCGCATTCTTCGATTCCCAGGCAGACTTCGGACGCAGTAGAGAAAGACCTCGCCTTAAGAGTAGAAACCGACCTCAACCAACTTGGAGTGCGCAACTGGAGGCAGTTAAATAAGGACCGAGCTAATTGGAGAGGCCCAGGTTCATTCCGGACTGTAGCACGACTTGTGATGGTTGGCGCGAGAAACATGGCAGATCATTTGCGGCGGATCTTTGATATTAGATGCTGGTGGTATGGTGTTAATCGTAAGGTTAAGGAATACGCATTCTGAAAAGGACTTGATAGTCTCTTACGATTGTAGTCTTTCGATGTTAAATGTTTTTACAGAATTTTTCATTTGTTGTGTGCGCGCTTTGGATATCCGCATTCTTACCTTGGCTGATGCAAGTCTGTGGTCCGAGTCGATGTTAGGCAGTCGGTATGTTGGGATATCCAAAATACTGGATGCGCGTCTCTTGTATATGGCAATTTGATTGACCGTTCGTTGATCTGGAAAGCGACATGTCCCATATAGAGGTAAGCGAACCGTGTGCTAGCTGAAGTGGTATTTCGTTCCGCAGCGAAGTGGGCTATATTTTCCTACAACACTGCTAAGATATTTTCTTTTACTTTTAAGTTAAATTCCCCAGACGGATTTTAACATCGTTCTTCGTAGTCGCTCATAAGTTTTGTCAAGGAGCTAGTCGAAGCAGCCTTTCTCTAATTAATATTTTTCCTTCGTCGGAGCGTGAGCCCTTAGAGGCTTATGTTGTCGAAATTCACAACCGAAAAGTCGCTGTTTCTGCTCACTATAACACGGACCGTAGTATATGTCACAATTATGCCCGGCCCATCCTATCGTATTTCCTTGATGGCAGTAATGTCTGCTTTTAAGCATCTAAGGGCTTCCGCTAGTTGTTCGGCTGCACATCTCCATGTTCTCAAAGTCCAAGTCCAGATACGAACGCCTATATCCATTTTTCATTTAGCACGGCCGTCAACAATAAAATCAGTCCTTTCAGATGCTCTTGCTTCGTAACAACCATTTTTTAGGGTGGCGTAGCTAACCCTCATTACAACCTCGTTGGTCTCTCGGCTCTTTCGCCGCCATCTCTGTTCAAGGGGTCTGCCTAGCCCTTCAGATTCCTATCATAATTGGGACTATTGCCGCCACGGTTGACTCCATGTTGGGAATTCTTCCGCTGCCGACTCTGGAATGGAATGTCTGCCTTAGTGTGAGTACACGCCTTCCAGCTCTCCAAGTGCCACCAAGACCTAATCTATTTTGGACACAGTAAAAATAGCAATAAATGATTTAGCAACATATTTTCGTAGTAAACAAGAAGAGAACAGCTAATCAAATTGTTCAACGTAATAAGTTGTTCTGACTAGGGTAACTTGTCAAGAAGCAAACGGGTACTTAAACAAAATATTACCTTTTAACTTACGATTCTGCACTAGCAATTTAATATTTTAAATGCTTACGTTTCTTCGCCAAAGCTATCCACTTAGCAAGGCTCTTATTTTTCTAAAAAATTCAAAATTTTCATTTGAAACCTTTTTTTTAACAATTCATTCATTTTTTTTTTTCAGAATAAACTTGTTTATATAGTAGAGACGAAGCATAAAAAAAATGGAAGTAGATGAATAAAAAGTTTTCAAAATATATTGATTCCTTTCTCTAGCTCAGTTATATCTTGTAAAATCCTTGTCCTTAAAACGGAAACGTGTATGGAGTACTTAGTCTCAGGAATTCGGATATATGATTTGTCGTTGAATTAAATTAACGGAGCCAAATGTGGTGATATCACACCGTATGACAATGGGTTAGGTCATGTTTACCACCCATTGTACATGTCTGGTATCATCAGAACAGGTTCCATTACTATGATTATAACATTGAATAGAAAAATTATGCTTGCAGTATTTTATTAAGGCTGGCAAACACTAGAGTGGTACGTGTATACTATAAGATTACGTACCATCTTACCGCTACCGCTACCGCCACATCCAGGTTACTTGAACCGTCAGATGTGTATTCAAATGTTTTCAATGCATTCTTTTGAATAAACATTAAATTTATAAATATACTTCCAATGAATGACTGCAGCTTTCTTAAGATCGTTAAACAATCAACGCGAACGACTTGTGGGATACGTACCCACGTATAAAAAAATACAGAACCTTTCCACTCGATATTCGTTTGTTTGTTAAAATTACCTGTTTTTAAGAATACGTATACGGTAAAAAGGAATTTTATTTATGTAACTATTAACATTCTTAATTTATGCTGGAATCGTAATTCCAAGGTTTTTGGGATATATATAACACACCTATAGTAGTTAAAGCACTAACTAAAAATATAACGTCAAACCATCGGTGATAAAAGTTAAAATGCAAGCTTCCTAAAACTTCCGTTATAATAACTCTATATTCAGCAGGCATATTCATCCTCATTAATAAGACAGATGAACAGAAATACATGCCCATAATTTGTGCTAATATTAGGACTATGATATTGGATGACTTGCTGGATGAAATTCTATAGAAAAACTGAAAAATATACATTAAAATATATAAAATTTATAAATTACATAGATAGACATACCTTCGTTAAAGTCAACAATAAACCACGAATAGATGTCACCACAATGCACCCAACTAAAAGGAAGGATATATGCTGATTCCAAAATGCCAAATCCATATCGAATCCACACCAATGGACTGCGATTTCAAGGCCACGAGTTACTGGATCCTTGCGACCCACACGGTCGAATATTATGTTCACTGTGCTCTATTGGATAAAATAATAAAATATATTGATCGAATAGTAAGACACGCATTTATTTAAAATCCAACAAAAAGTAAAATATTTGGTAAGTTTCAAATTGAAGTTATAATATTAACCTAGGTATATTAAAATATTATGGACAAAAGATTCGTAACCGCATTCCATTATATTTCACTACCAGCTTTGACAACAACATCCCGTCAGAAAAAAAAACGAAGAATTGCTTTTACCAACCTCTGTTTCTTCGGGCTATTAGTAAAGGAAACCCTTACTCGAACTCTTTTGAGATCGCAAAAATATTGATACGAATATAGTTGATGAAATATTAAAGTTGTTAAGTCAGTTATATTTTTGTTTGTTTTCAAGCTATTAAATAAATTAATTAAAAGGGTTTATCTTTTTACGACTACCAATGTTTTTTTTCTTGACTTCAGTCCCCTTGCGAAACGTAACAAAAAGCATAAAACTTTAAAATTGTACAAGATTCTCAAAGTGGTTTTATGGTTTCCTAAACCTTTCTGCTTGATGGACAAAAAGGTAGAGAAAATAAAATGTTTATTATCTTATGTATATTAGTGGTGTTTAGATGAATTATATGAACTTTTTTTTTAACAATGTTAATGCTCCCAAAAGCCTTTAAGGGTACTTTTTTGTAGTCAAGGTATCTGGAAGACAACTTTAATACATATTTTACTGGCATTCTATCAATTGGAAGTTATAAGGACATAATTCTAGCAATATTATATTTAATGGTTTTGCATAGAGTTCATGTACTATCTGGTGCACAAACTAAAGCAACATTTTTATCAAAAATAAGTCTGATGCTCTGCACTATAATGGTATTTTTGCAAATCTCATGTGCAAACTAACACCATGGGATATGTCTTAATGTTTTCAGATATTCGCTGTTATGCAGAAGCTTTTTCGAAGTTTGGTGTTAGTTATTGCCGAGTACAAAACAAACGTTTGTTGTTTATATTCTTGTTGTACCAGTTTATCCATGCCCCGATTAACGATAATAATCTAAGCAGTGTGTTCTAGGGAAACGATTAGATAGGTATAATTAACTCGGGAATAAAATACAACATCATTGTACAGTCTTTCTGTTCGAAAGAAATACAGTTTTTGGATCGTTTAAAGGAATTGAAATGTATAGGTTCACTGATGCTTTACTGTAAATGTGCAAGTAACACCCTAGGCAATCTCGAAGTACGTGAAGTTGACGAAAATGCGTTGAACGTCGAAAACATATTAACTTTGAAATGACTTAAGCTATAACGGGGGGGAAAATATAAAGATCACCTCAGAATCACTAGCTTAATCGTTATAGCCATGCCTGTCTTACTGTTCGTCCGTCTGCATGCCATCGATTTTAGGAACTCAAATTCTAAACTGGAATAAAGATATTAGGTAAATAAGTTCTTTGTTCATGCCTAACGTTCCCATATTTGTTTCGCTGAAATACAGAATAAATTGGAAAATATATTTCATTATTGGGATAAACTTAATAATAGTCGCCATTTCCTTATATTCACACTTTTCAGTGTCCAAATGATTGAAAACATCATCATGAGTAAAGAGGATAATTCTGCGAAGGAAAGGATAGATAAGACCGTTCATGCCTCATGTTAATATTTCTAGAATCAGTCACTGACACGCCCACTTTTCACAACAGCGTCGTTTTTGGCCATCCGTAAGAAAAAAAAAGTATTACAGTAAACAAGATGTTTAAACAGTTCTATTTTGTAGGTATATTACATTCACATTTTGGGAGGTATAACATTTTGAGCCACATGAACTTTTTGCGGATGTTTATGAACATTTTTATTTTTTGGATTCTCAAATATTTAAATAAAAAAAAAAAAAATAGAACATTCTTAAAGTTTAACAATTCGATTTCCGATATTTGCTGTTCTCTCCGAATTAAACCTTACAATAATGAATAATAATAATAAAAGCCAATTTTGATTTAAAGTTATATTTTGTACTTATATCATAAATACATTGCTATTGCCTGCTAGTTTTTCATTGACTGGTATTTTTTATTCAAATTTGATATCTGAAATTCTTGTAGTCAAGTCAATGGTGAAAGGGTCATTTCAGCGAAATTCGTGATTTCCGTCGAAATGCTATACATTTTGCCGTACAATTTCACATTCCAGAACGCAGAGTTTGGCTGAAACTCAATTTACAGTCAAAGTACAATGAAATTTTTTTTTTTTGGCAGTTGGAATGCGTTTTTTGTTGGTGGGAACACTATTTTCAAATGTTGAATTTCGTTAAATGACGAGTTTTTATTCGGTGGAAACATGCTATGTATAAGGTTACTTCCTATATAACAGTTTTGTTATTCGAAAAGGGCACTAACCATTTCGATTAAAATTAACAAAATTTTACTTTCCGAAAAATGACCTGTTAATTTTCAGGTGTTATACCTATAAGTCGCTAAACTTATCCTAATGTAAAATATAGGTCTACGATCTAGAGCATTTCTTTTTAGGGCTATCTGTAATTGTAATATTGTTTTTTCTAAAGGACCATGTCGATATTCTTTTCTAAAATTTCGGCCGTACTTCGACTCCAAACAAAACAGACATATTGTTATATAATCCAGCTATTATGTAATCTTCTTCTTAATAAATATTTTAATGTAATAAGAAATAAAAAAAAAAAACCTACCATGAATTAAAATTATGTACTCACAATAAAAATTTTCCACAAGCAATAGGCACTGAAAAAATGTCCAATTACATTGAAGTACTTTCCCTTCAGGGTTGTTGACCATTTTTGTCGCTCCTGCATGTTTTTTAGAGAGTTAATTTCCAAAAACACTTGTCGTAAAATTTCCTCACAGCCGGCAATTTGTATTCTAAGTTGACCAATATCTAAGAGAAAATATATAAGTCGCCGAACACAGACCATCAACCATTATTATAACAACTTTCTCCTGCCGTGTCCCCTCGATTTGCTACAGAACTAATAATGTTCCATATTCGTGGCTTTGTGTTGTTTTGCTTATTTCGCTTCAACTCTATAGCAATTCTTTTCTTTTTACCAGTGATCATATCCACCGTTAAAGCTAACCGTCGCTCAAGATTTATGACATCACTTTGTGAAACAGGTCTAGAATATTTACATTTTGTATATAATAACATTAAAAAAGCAAATCCAGAATTTTCATACCTTATAAAATATGTCATGCTTTGATATGGGTAATTCACCGCTCCAAATCCAGAAAGAATAGCCATGGCTGTTACACCAATTACACCTATTCGCGATACACCCTATGAATGTAAAATGTATGATTATGTTGTATGTATGTTAAGAAAAAAGAATTAACCAACCTGTTCTATTGTGAATATTCCATGAGATACACTTAATAGTGGGAATGGATCTCCGATTTTCCAAAGTCCGTACAGGAACGCAAAATAACATAAAACCGTCATAATTCGTACCCATTTTTCGGATACTAAAAGAAAACTAATAAATTATATTGTTTTAAGAAATAATAAAACATACCGAAGGAAATGGTGTGAATAACAGAATGGATAATATACAACGGGATGACAGTGATCACCATCAGCAGTAAGCAGGTTAAGCCTAGTCGCCAATGGAAGTAACGAGAAGAAGAATCTAATACTCCTAGTATTTCGAAGATTATTAGCTCAAACATTGTTATAGAAAGAGCAAAAGTAATGGAAAAGATTAACTGCACGGACATATGACGGATTTCATAGTTTTTGAAAAGTTGTTTAACAAAAAACAACCAACCACCGGCAAAAAAAACCAACTGAAAATATATAACTTAGCAAGACAACTCATGTTAAGAAATATTCATTTACTTGTGAAGCAAAAACTATGAGACAGTCTTCAAGAAAACCCATTTCGCTTTTTATTATATTATTGCAAAAAACAAAAATTACATTTTTATTAAAATTTTTGATTCTACATTTCACGTCAAACAGCCAATAACAAATAAACAATTCAGTTGTCAAAAAATAGGATGGCGTTCACCAAAAATCACCTACCGACGTTCCATTATCATAATAGATACTTGACTATTGCCTGGCTACACGTTCATTGAAATGGAAGTCACCCGGGGTTGAAACAAAACTTTTACTACTTTACCCGGGGTTTAAAGGCCTGCTCAGAATGCATATCTGTAGCTGGTATCTGAAGCTTAGTGAAACGTCAAACGTGAATCTGAAGCGTGAAGTTGAACCCCATTCAACTTCAAGCTACAGATTCACGGGAGATACACATTGTGAAAGCGCTTACGGGTTGCCTTGTTTTTAACTTTCACTCAGCTACAGATACCAGCTACAGATATGCATTCTGAGCAGGCCTTAAAGGCATGACAGAATGCGTATCTGTAGCTTAGCCTTTTTAAAGGGCCGATCAGAATACGTATCTGTAGCTGAGTGAAAAGTTGAAAACAAGGCAACCCGTAAGCGCTTACACAATGTGTATCTTCGTGAATCTGTAGCTTGAAGTTGAATAGAGGGCAACTTCATGCAAGAAATGTATCTGTCTTTTGACAACGATAAGCCAGCAACAATTCAAGAGCTAAAGGATGAGATAATTCGGGACATTAACGGCATAGAACCTCAATTATGCCTCAGCGTCACCGAAAATTTGGACCATCGGATGCAGGTGTGCCGCCGAGGTCGCAGCGGCCATTTGGCCGATATTTTGTTCCATATATAATTGAACCATACCAATATTATCATAATAAAAAGAAATGACAATAATTTCAGCGTCACCGAAAATTTGGACCATCGGATGGAGGTGTGCCGCCGAGGTCGTAGCGGCCATTTGGCCGATATTTTGTTCCATATATAATTGAACCATACCAATATTATCATAATAAAAGGAAATGACAATAATTTCCTAAATAGTTTGTGTTTTATTCAAAATCAACATCGGTCCTTAAAATGTAACCTTTCCTTTATATATATATATGTAAAGTGTTTGTTGAATATAGTTTGTATTTCAATAAAAAAATATTTCGTTTGATATCCGCCTATTTTCATTTATTTCTTCAACACGCACATATATATGTATATGATTTATCCAATGCTTATCACATCGTTTTTCAATAAAGTGGTAACTTTATTGTCCAATACGGTTAATTTTATATTGCTTCAATATAAACTCCTTTTAGTGCAGTGATTTGCTTTATTTGCAAATACCATATGATTTGCGTACAATTACTGTACTAATATTAAAGTAGCAAAATTGTTTACTACGTTAACGTGTGCATTGTTGCCAGAAGTCTAAAGCTCATATAAATACACATGTACATACGTTCGTGATTATTATTCTGCTTTGCAAATTAATAAAACAATTTTTTTTTCAAAACCGTTTATTTTCATTGACATACCTACTTTCAGGTGCAGAATCGCATTTCCCCTTGAATTCCATCTAATTTCTATATTAATTTTACATATTTACATATAGTTTTGGAAAATAATTTCGATTTTATTTCTCAATATGGAAGACACTCTAGACGCTCTATTTTTCAAACAGGAAAATTTGAATGAGGACTTGAACAATTTTAAAGTTTTGAAAAAAGTCCTAAGAGTCGTTGGCTAAAGTTAGTCATTTAAATGGCCGCTTACAGATCCTTGAAGATTTTAATGTCTACATTTCGTGCAAACCATATCAAACTTTCTCTTCTTTTCAAGGCGAAAAAGACAAACAAATCAGATGCTACATATTTTGCTGAGGCTAACTATGGATCATTCCAAAAGTTGTTTTTAGATTTAAAATCAGATATCATCGACAAAATAAATGTAATTTCATCTTCCCCTTCAACTGCAAAGGGAACTTCTATGGAAAGTAACCATAATGACTACGGTTGAAGCATACTCGTGTGCGCAGGCCCATTAATCATAACGCGTCTTCTGTTGATCGCAATTCTAATGAGGAACGTAGTTTTCAACTTCCAACCATCAATCTTCCCGAATTTGACGGATGCATTTTCATTACTTATTCACGGGAATGAAACATAATAAGCCTGGCCTAGATAAAGCTAGAAAGCTTTATTATCTTAAGAAGTGTGTGTATCTTAAGAAGTGCGTGTAGGTGAACAACCTCTTATGCGAAAAGAATCTTGGATAACATATCGTGTGATGTGCTAGTTATTTTCATTCTTTCTCAAAAGGTTGACAGCCAAACTAGCAAGAACTTGGAGCGCTGTTTGACAGCTAAAAGCTAACAGTACAAGTCTTTGAAACTGAATAATGCAGACACAGGTTTATTTGTGTAGAACAATACCATCTTCCAAAACTTTCAGATTTTTATGAGTTTTTGGAAGATTCCTTCCGATCGTTAGATGCCAGCTTTAAATTTAAGTGAAGATACCCAACAAATAAACGACAAAACCAGGTCAGAAGTTTCCATGTTTCTAACAATGATGGTTCCTGCCCATGTTGTAGTGAACCCCATTTTCTTTACCAGTGTACTCATTTTAAGTTACTTTCTCATGGAAACAAAACTGAATTGTTAAATTCTAAAACCATTTGCTTAAATTGTTTGACACCAGGGCATACCGTTTCAAGATGTCGAAGCAAGTTAACATGCAGAAAATGCAATAAACGGCACAACACAGTAATGCATCTGTTTAAGTTAAGGCAAAGTTAGGAAAAACAGTCGGGGTGGCACAAAAAAAAAATACAAAAAAAATATACAAACAAAAAACAAAAAAAAAAAAATACAAAAAAATATATATAAAAAAAAAATACAAAAAAATTGCTTGCTGTGGCTGTTCTAGTTTTTAAGTTATTTCTAAGTAGTTTTAATTAGTTCTAAGTAGTTTTAGTTAGTTCATAAGTAGTTTTAATTAGTAAGTAAGTTTAAATAAAAATAAAAAAATATATGAAACCAATTTGTTTTTTAAATGTTTCTTGGTAAACAAAAAGATAAATTTATAATAAATAATTTAATTAGATTTTAGGCCGAAAGACATTAGTTTTTAAGTTGTTATTATTTAATTTAGGGTATCCGCAGAGGACAAGTTAGTTAGTTAAGTTAGTAGAAAAGTAGGCTAGTTTTTCATTAATTTTTGTCTAGCATGTAAGTTAGTTCTAAGTTGAAGAAAAATAAAAATGAATTTCAAAAAAATATAAAAAAAAAAAACAGTAATGCATCTTAATTCCTGTACAAATTCTACATATTCAATATATTTCAAGGCTTCGGTTATTACTTCTATCAGAAACTACTTCACCAGTCCGAAAGGGCGTGGATAGTAATAAATACACAACAAGTATTTATAAATTCAACTTTATTAATTCTAAATCTAATTAAACAAGGACGGAGTTCTGATCGCCGCGATGTCTATTACAAAAGTGACTCAAGTTAATGCAGCTGCAAGACAAGTGTCATGCGAGCCATAGCTGTAATTATGTATACACAAGCATAGATCGTACGATGCGTAGCTGTATTTTAGTTGAATCGAAGATAGCGGGAGAATCCAATACGACAGTAGGTAAGGCCAGTGATGGTACATAACACCCCTTAACGCCTAGTCGATGCAATATTTACTTCTGTTCCGTAGAATCTTACTTGTTTTCGTTCTCGACTAGATCTTCGAACGTCTGGTGCTTTCGGCTGAAGAAGCTGTTTTTCAAGTGATGAGTGTTCTTCTGGAGAGCTCGCCTGCGATTGTTGGTCAGCTGATGGAAAATCTTCGTAGGTGTACTTTTCGCGTTGTCTTAATTGATCAACATGCCTTTTAACGACATGTCCACCTTCAAGAAGAATCCTGTATGACAGAGGACCCGTCTTAGATCTGATCACACCAGCAATCCATTTGGAGCCTCTTGAATAATTTCTTGCCCATATAAGGTCATTGGGTTGAAACTGTTTTTTTTACGACGTCTTCCGTTCCACCTTCTAATTCTGCTGTTTTCGATTTAAATGTAATGGCATTTGGATGTATTTTGTCAAAATATGTTTTGATCTGACGATTATACATTAAAACAGATGGGGAATGTCCCGTAGTTGCTGAGGGAGTGATGTGTTGACTCAACAGGAATCGTGAGAGGTTCAGTTGGATGTTGGAACCTTCGGGCATCTTCTTAAGAAAGTTCTTTGCCGTTTGAACCATGCGTTCGGCTTGTCCATTTGACGAAGGGTGGAACGGAGCAATGCGTGTGTGCCGAATTAGGTTGTTGTTGCAAAATAGCTGGAAAACTTCTGACGTAAATGCTGTGCCGTTGTCAGAGACAATACTGTCAGGAAGGCCATGTGTTGCAAACAGCATTCGTAGAACCTGTATAGCACATTTAGATGAGGTCGTACTTACATGATGGACTTCCAGCCATTTCGAATGCGAGTCGACAACGAGGAAAAATATCTTTCCCTGAAATGGTCCAGCGAAGTCGATGTGAAGTCTTGACCAAGGATGTTCCGTCACTTCCCATGGGCTGGTATTTGTGGGTCGTTCTTCAGGTCGGGATGTTTGGCAGGCTTCACACATCTTGACTGTTCGTTCACAGTCATCTTCAATATTGGGCCACCACACATAGCTGCGGGCTAATGCCTTCATCCGAACGATGCCTGGATGTCCAGCATGAAGGGCTGTTAGTATGGCCTTCTGTCCGGCTTTGGGGATGATGGTCCTGTTTCCCCATAATAAGCATCCTTTTAACATAGATATTTCATTTAGTTTTTGGAAAAATGATCGAAATTTCTCATCGGTTGGTTGTTTCTCAGGCCATCCCCTTAACGCCCAGCTTAAAACCTGTGAATATATTGAATCTTTTGAAATCATATTGGATATTTCTTGTGGAGTAAGAACAGGATTTTCCAATGTTTCCAGCATCAGGACTTCTTCCGATTCATCAGATTCTTGGTTTGGGCTCTGTAAAGGAAAACGGCTTAGAAAATCAGCATTACCCATTTTAGATCCGCTGCGGTGGACGATATCGTAATCGTACGCATTGAGAAATATCCGCCTTCTTAACATTTGTGCTGATAATACGTTTGGAGTTTGCTTATTCGGGTTGAATATCCCTAATAAGGGCCGATGATCAGTGACAATCGTGAATCGTCTCCCGTATAAAAATTCATGGAATTTTTTAATTCCAGCGATTATTGCGACACTTTCCCTATCGATTTGGGCGTAGTTTCGTTCGGCCTTGGTGAGTGTTCTTGAATAGAACGAAATGGGTTTTTCCGACCCATCGTCACACAGATGGCACAAAACAATACCTTCTCCGTAAGGCGACGCATCGCAAACAATGCGGACTGGGAGTTTGTTGTTGTAGTGCACAAGAATTCGGTCTGATGAAATGAGATTTTTTAGGTTGTTGAATGACGATTCATGAAGTTCACTCCACTCCCACTTCTGGTTCTTGTCGAGAAGGCGGTGAAGTGGTTCTGCAACTGTTGCTTTCTGTGGAAGAAAGGAGTGGTAAAAATTTAAAATCCCAAGAAATGCTCGCGGTTGTTTTTTGTCATTTGGTGCTGAGGCCTCCTTAATTGCTTTCACCTTGTCGGTTTTTGGACGGATACCAAGTGAATCGATTTTAAATCCTAAAAAATCGACAGATTTTAATCCGAATTGGCATTTCGGAAGACGTAGTCGCGGTCCCAGCTTCCTGAACCTGGAAAAAACTTCATTAAGTCGTTCTGCTAACTGTCTTGTGTCACGGCCTGTGACAACAATGTCATCAAAGTATGGTAGCACGCCCTCGATGGCCCGGAGTGTATTCTCTATGAATGTTTGGAAAATTCCAGGAGCTGAACTTACACCAAACTGAAGTCTATTTACGCGGTATGCGCCTTTCTGGGTGACGATGGTCTGGTAGCATGATGATTTTTCATCTACGGTAAGTTGCGTGTAGGCTTGGTTCAAATCCAGTTTAGCGAAAACAACACCATCCTCAATTGACGCAAGAAGGGTACTGATAGGTGGAATCTGAAAACAATGTGGTCTTACTGCTTTATTCAGGGTAGATTTATAATCCCCGCAGATTCGTATGGATCCATCGTTCTTCACCACAGGAACGATTGGCGTAGCCCAGTCAGAATAATCCACTGCAACCAATACACCTTCCTTTTCTAGGCGACTCAGCTCTGCTTCCACCTTGGCTTTTAGCGCTAGAGGCACGCGACGTGGGGGCAATCTAACTGGTAGCACGTTTGGATCAATTTCCAAAGAAATAGGAGCGCCTGCATAGCATCCCAACTCGTCAGAAAATAAATCCTTGTAGCTAGCAACGACGTCCTCAACGAGAACATCTCCAGATACCATGTTGATTCCCTGCAAGCTTATACCTAGCGGTGCAAACCAATTGCAACCTAAAATGCTGGATTTGTTCCCATTCACGACTACAACTGGAAGATCGGGTATCAACTTGCCATTGTACAGAACATCGATGTCAATAACACCAACAACTGGAATGTTATTTCGCTGAAAATCCACTAATTGCAAATCACAATGATGGAAATGTGGTTGTTTCTCAGGCCAAATTGTCTCGCACGTGGATGACGATATGATGGTATAACTGGAACCTGAGTCCACTTCGAAGTTGCACTCCCGGTTGTTGATGGTTATAATGACATGTTTCTTCAGATCGGTCAATGGAAAAATGTGGTTTACCGTTGATTTTTTCTTAAGGTGATGACTTTTGTTTCTCGGTTTGTTAGATGATGTGGCTTTCTTAGATCGGCAAACACGTTGTAAATGTCCCATCTTTCCGCAATTCGAACATATGGTCTCCAGGTAGGGGCAAACAACTCTGTTGTGTGCAGCGCCGCAACCAGCACACTGGTTTGATGTTGTTGATGTAGCATTACGTTTGGTCTGCAATTTCTGCTTTCCGATGAAATGTACTGAATCGTCGGGATGACGAATTTCATGGAGATTCTTTGTAGCTGCCTCTGCTGTTGATGCTTTCTCGATGACCTTCTGCAACGTGAGCTTGTCTTCTGCAAGGAAACTTCGTTGTAAAGCTTCATCCCGAAGACCACATACGATTCGATCTCGAAGCATGCGGTCGAGAGAACTTGCAAAGTTACAATTTATTGCAAGTCTACGCAGCTCAGCCACATAGGAAGCAAAACACTCATCAGGTTGTTGGTCCCGTTTGAAGAATTTGTAAAATGCGGCAATTTCAGACGTAATTGGAGAAAAATGATTTTTAAGAATCGATTCGATCTCAGAAAGTTTTAAAGTGCTTACCTCTGTTGGAGCTGCCAATGAGCACAGGAGGTCATACAGTTGTGAACCGCAAACTGTCAGTTTTTTTATCATCCGTGTTTCCCATGAACGCAGATTTTATTTGTTCTTTTGTGTTTATTCAAAGGTAGATTTTCGTTAAAAAAAATGCAACTACCGACTGCGCCAGTAATAAATACACAACAAGTATTTATAAATTCAACTTTATTAATTCTAAATCTAATTAAACAAGGACGGAGTTCTGATCGCCGCGATGTCTATTACAAAAGTGACTCAAGTTAATGCAGCTGCAAGACAAGTGTCATGCGAGCCATAGCTGTAATTATGTATACACAAGCATAGATCGTACGATGCGTAGCTGTATTTTAGTTGAATCGAAGATAGCGGGAGAATCCAATACGACAGTAGGTAAGGCCAGTGATGGTACATAACACCTGGTAAAAAAAACTTAGCGCAATATTGGCTTTTGATATTGCCAATATGACTTTAGCAGACCCGTGGTTTGCAGAGCCTGGAAGTATCGACCTAATTCTTGGCGCGGATGTGTTCCATGAAATCATACTCCATGGTATCATCAAAACTAATAATGGTCATTTGGCACAACAAACACAATTAGTTTGGATAATATCAGGACCATTCAAAAACTCGAATCCTCAAAACATTGACGTTCAAATTTTTTTATCTTTTCGCACTCAAGTTAACATAGACAATACTCTTCGAAAGTTCTGGGAACTTGAGAAAGTATCTACAGATCGTGTGCAAACCAATGAAGAACGACCTTGTGAAAGGAACTTCCAAGAAACCCATTATCGTCCTTCTTTAGGAAGATATATTGTTAGACCTAATTTGAAGTCAAAAGTCTTAGGTGAAGACTATCCATTATTCAAAAAATCATGTCAAGAGTTTCGAACATTTAGAACAGAGAACATTTCCAAGAAATATAAAGCTTAAAACTGAGTATTCCAAATTTATAAAAGAGTACATTGATCTAAATCATATGGAACTCTCATGCAATCTTGCAGAACTTTCTGAGTCAGATAACATTTTCGTGCTTCCGCATCATGATGTTTGGAAAGGGAGTAGTTCCACCACCAAATTACGTGTGGTATTTGACCGAATCAAGAGGTTTTAAACTTTCAAACTGAACTGGAGAAGAAGGTTGATATAAATTGTTTAACTATAAGTGTAACTCATTTAATATTCTTTCAAGATATTCTTCTTTTAGTAAACTTCTTCGTATAACGAGCTATATATATCGGTTTTGTAAAGAAAGAGATACGTTTGAAAAGGTTCTTTATCCTAAAGAAATTCAAAATTCCTTGTCAAGTTTAATACTTTTATCACAGTCTCAACACTTTTCGTCCGATTCACATCGAGCTTGTGTCAGAGGAATTCTTAGCAGCCTTTAGACGATTCACTTTTGTAGGCGCCATCATGTTTCAGAGTCAAATGAATGTAGAATTCAACAATTTTTTTTTGAATCATGTAAGAGAAACCATCGCATCTGAAGGAACATCATGGGATTTCATTCCTCCTACCTCCCCCAATTTGGAGGCTTGTGGGAGGCAGGCGTCAGTTAAGAACCTCTTAAAAGAATTATTATTAAATCGAATTTTAACTTTTGAATAATTTAATACACTTTTATTTCAGATTGAATGTGTTCTAAATTCTAGACCTCTTTGCCCCATGAGTGATGATCCATCCGATACCAGTGTTCTTACGCCCCTTACACACACTTTCTCATCGAAGAGACAGCTTTTATAATACCCGAACCAGCACTACTGGAGGTGAAAACGAGCCGCCTTCACCGTTGGCAGCAGATTCAACAAATGTTTCAACACTATTGGGAGCGATGGAGAACAGAATATTTCTGCAGATTGCAAAACAGACCCAAAAAGCTTTCCAATATTCAACGGAACTTCCAAGTGAATGATGTTTAGTGTTGATCAACGTTTCCCTCCAGCAAAGTGGTCACTAGCAAGGATTATTCAAGTCCACCCAGGACAAGACGACATTTGTAGAGTGGTCACTCTTCTATCAAATGGAAAGCAGTATAGGCGTCCAATCACAAAACTATGCTTGCTTCCTGTGAACGATCCTATATCCTATATCCTCTCCAGCGAGTATCAGGCGCTGAAAAACCTGGTCCCCACGCAATGTATATATGGGAGTAAATGCCCATCAAAATGCTACGTATTTAATTGGTACATACATTTTAATCTTAATTATTAACAATCGTTCTTGGCCGGCTGTATGTTTAATATTCAATATAAATATATAAATAAATGCAAGCAACTGATTGTTGGCGGCACTTAGCGTCTTGTACAATTTGAAATAATACACACAATCCACACCCACATATTATGATCCACCAATCTGTCATTCTATCTTCCATTTTCTTTCATTCTTCATCCTTAACTTTCTATTCAAACTTCACTTGAGATTCTACCGTCCGCCAAGCAAGTTGTATTAACTATTGAATATTTATTTTATATTATATAAACCCTATATTTTAATTCACTTTCTCTATTTTTTGTTCTTATTGGAACTGCTTTTTTGAAGCTCATATATATAGATAGAATTAAAACGAGCTATCGAATCACCGTTAATGTCCCGAATTATCTCATCCGTACACCTTTTCTTTCAAATAACTCCAATGAAAGGAGTACAACGGTGTCAAATCACATGATCTTGGCAGCCAATTGACATCGCTACCACGTGAGATAACACGGCCATTGAATTTGTCGCGCAAAAGAGCCATTGTTTCGTTAGCCGTGCGGCAAGTGGCATCGTCATGTTGAAACCACATATCGTCCACATCCATATCTTCCAATTCGGGCCATAAAAGTTCGTAAAGATCTCACTATAGCGAACACCATTCATAGTAATTGGCTGAACGGATTCATTTTGGAAAAAATACGGACCGATGATGCCGCCAGTCTATAAACCGCACCAAACAGTCACTCTTTGTGGGTGCATAGATTTTTCGACAGTCACTCTTGGATTATCATTAGCCCAAATGCGGCAATTCTGCTTATTGACGAATCCACTGAGGTAAAATTGTACCCATCACTGAAGAGGATTTTCTTCGAAAATTGAATATCCACTGTTACCATTTCTTGCCACCATTCTGACCATTGACGACGCTTGAAATGGTCAAGAGGATTTAGTTCTTGAGTCAATTGCACCTTGTAAGAGTGTAAATGCTAATCTTTATGCATACTGTTCATCAACGACGAGCGTGAGAGGTGCAATTGTTGGGCACGACGACGAGTTGAGGTGGACGGCTCTTCAGCCACACTATCGCTAACAGCAGTAATATTTTCTGGACCTGGTTTGCTTAAATTTTTGCACGATTGTTCGCACATTTGGACGATTAAATTGACCGAAAAAATCACGAAGTGCACGATATGCATTTGATTTGAACGCCCATTTTCATTATAAGCCTGAATAACTTTGACGCATTGCTCGATTGTGTTTCTCTCCATGATTCAAATTGAGTAAGTCTGAAATTGAGAAATGTCAATTGAAAGCAAAAAGGCTTTATTAAATACATTTTTCGTTTAACCAACAACATATAAATTTTTATCATTTGAATGTAATGTTTCCAATTAATGTTTCAAATTAATGTCATATCTATATATGCTATCGTAAACGGCTTTGAAATCGATAAATAGGTTGTGGGTATCGATTTAGACTTGGGTTTTTTCCAGGATCTGCCGAGGTGTGAAAATTTGATCGGTTGTGGACTTTTCTGGCCTAAACCCACACTTATAAGAACCGATCAGGTTGTTGGTAAACGGTTTTAGGCGTTCACATATTACGGCAGATAGCATCTTGTAGGCGATGTTTAAGAGACTTATGCCTCTTTAGTTGGCGCTGCTTAGAGGGTCTCCTTTTTTGTGGATCGGGCAAACTATTATGAGGTTCCATTCTTCAGGCATATTTTCATCCGACCAGATTTATCTTATGAGCTGGTGAATGTCACTTAACAAGTCATCTCCACCAGCTTTATAAAGCTCAGCGGGAAGGCCATCATTTCCGGCGGCCTTATTGAGCTTGAGTTTAGATATTGCTATCCTCACTTCACTTAGGTCGTGTGGTTGGCAGTTCTCGCTGCCGTTGAAAATGTTAAATGATTCGTTCTGCCTGACAGAGGAATGTTGTTCGTCATTAACAGTCTGCAGAAGTGGTTCATCCATATCCTCAGCATCGACTGTGTCTCAACTACGATATTTCCTTGTTCATCTCGAGAGGATTCTCTTCGATCCTTGTATCCTTGGCTTTGACGTTTTACACTTTGGTAAAACTTGCGAACAACGTTCCTGGAGTAGCACCTCTCTAAATCCTAGATCGCGCGCTTTTCTTGCTCTCTTTTCTTCTTTCTGAAAGGCCGGTGTTCTTCCCTTCTTCTTTGCCTATAGAGCTCAATGGCAGCTCTCGTCTTCACCTGCATCTTAGCCACGTAGGCCTCGTTCTTGGCTGCGAGCATCTGTCGGCCTTCCTCATCAAACCAGGGGTTTCTTGCTGATGGCCAGTATTTCTGGTTTGTTGTGGCGTGGTGGATATCCGCATCCTTAACTTGGCTGCAACCAGGTATGGGTCCGAGTCGATATTAGCCCCTCTGAATGTTCGGACATCCAAAATACTGGATGCGTGTCTCTTGTCTATCGCAATGTGATCAATTTGTTTGACTGTTCGTTGATCTGGAGACCACCATGTCCCCTTATGGATATCGAGGTGAGGAAGCCGTGTGCTTTATATAGTAGCATTTCGTTCCGTAGCTAAGTCAATTAGTCTAAGTCCGTTACCAGACGTGTTGTCGTGTAGGCTATATTTTCCGACAATACTGCTAAAGATGTCTTCTCTTCCTACCTTTGCGTTAAAATCTCCCAGGACGATTTTAACATCGTACTTTGGTAGACGCTCATAGGTTTTGTCAAGGAGCTCGTAGAAGCAGTCCTTAGTTGTATCATCTTTTTCCTCCGTCGGAGCATGAGCGCATATAAGGCTTATGTTGGCGAATTTGGCATTGATGCGGATTGTTACAATGCGTTCGCTAATGTCTTGGAAACATAAGACTTCTTTCCTAAGTCTGGCACTTATAACCAATCCGCATCCGAATAGTCGCTGTTTCTGCTCACTTTAACACGTTCCATAGTAGATGTCACAGTTTTTCATCCTACTTTTGCCCGGCCCATCCCATTACTGGATGGCAGTAATGTCTGTTTTGTAGCAGTTTAGGGCTTCCGCTAGTTGTTCGCCTGCACCTCTCCTGTTTAATGTTCTCACATTCCAGGTGCAGATACGAACGTCGTCGTCCTTTTTTCGTTTAGCATGGTGGTCAACAATAATATCAGTCCTTTACGAGGCTATTGGTTGCTTCGTAAAATAATCTTTTTTCCGTGGATGGGTAGTTAACCCAAAGCACTTTGAAGTTGGTGTTGGTTTAAGTTATTTTCGGGCATTTTTTTCACCCTGCAATAGTCCTCCCAGAGATCCGTATGGAGAATGTCAATCTCCGGAATTCTTTATTTCAGTTTATTTCATCACGACTTTTGGTTCCTATTCTTGTCCAACCGTCCTATCTGCAAAACTATGAAAGGTGGTAACAACTGGATGACAAGTGATGGTTGTGCATCGTTTATCACCTTTAAATTATTTTATATTTAAGGAAAATGTAAAGAAAGGTAACTTTTTCAATTCTTCTGGCAAATTAATCGCAATATTGCAATAAAATCCACATAAGAATAATCTAATTGTTTAGATTTTGTGTCCCAATGAATGAAGAACAGGCATGTAGACAGCCACTGCCGTATTTATTAGATTTTCTTAGGCTCGGTTTCTAGTGCGAGATCATCCTAGTTCCGAGCCTAAACTCGAGTTTAGTTTAGACACTTGTTCCCGTAACTGGTGTTGAAAGGCCCAGTCAACAAATCCGCATTCACTGCTGGAGCCTGAGGCATGGGGGCCTGCCGGTCTTCGTTTGATAGATGCTGTACAGATTTTCCCTTACCTGGCGCCATTACCAGCAGCAGCAGTTTCGCCACTACCACTTGCTTCGCTTTTTATTAATTTTAATCTGCTGAAACTATAGTTTAAAAATGCCCGCCGCCTCCGCCTCTTGTGCATTTAAGCATTTAACCCATTTATTTTAAGGCGCCATTTATTCACCAGCACAAAAACAGCCCTTGAGATGGCATTACTGACCACGAGTGGCAGCTTGGCATTACTTTGGCCGCGGTTGGCACCTCTTCCTTTGCTCAGCCATATTTATTTCGGCTTTATGCCTGAAACACACGTGCAGTGGTTCTGCATGCAATGCATCACGCAGTGCAGTAAGCAAAACACACGTGCATTATTTTTTGTTTGACATACATGCAGTGCAGTGGCTCCTGTCATTACATTCAGCTTACTGTGGTGGTGTTTGGTGATATATAATTGACTCATAGTGCTTCATTATATGAAATAAATAAAAAAAACATATGAGAGGCTACAATCCGCTATGCGTATCGTTGAATACCCTATCCCATCCCATCCTTTAAATTAATATCCTCAAAATATAGGCCTTATGGCGATGAAATACAGAAAATGACATTGTCACAATATATTGCTCAGACAGTTTCTCAAAATCTTGTGTGGTTCGACAAAAAACAACGTATTTCTATTGCTAATGCCTTGGGATGGGGTATACAAATGGTTTTTGTAAGAAAACGCCCCCAAAATGTGGGCGTAGGTGAAAATGATCTATAGACAAAATGTTAATATTACCATTTCGGAAGTATTTGCATCAAAATTTTTTTCGAAAGTTTTAAAATTTGGAAAAAAAGCGTTTGTTACTAAAAACGCCCCCAAAAAGTGGGCGTGGCAAAAAACTTTGTAGTTAGTTAGTTAGTTAAATCGACTATTTTTATTTCTTTCATTTTTCATATTTCATACAATCTTAGTCTCTATGGTTTGGCTTTTGAGCCGTCTACCAGTATGACATTATTTAGTTAGATATTTATTTTATTTTGTTTAATTTTAGATTTGGTTTAATTTTACATATAAATTAAAAAAAAAGACAATTCTTAATGTGCTGAAGTTAAAAGCTTTCATCTATTATACAATTTCTGTACCGCATTGCGTTTACTGTATATTTGTACAGAAGGTCCCAACCTCTTTCGCCATTAAGGATACTCATTGCTTCGTCTAAATCAAGCACCTGTACACCAAAGAAAATGAAGCGAAATTCTTTTAGTACGGGACATCTCGCGATGAAGTGGAAAACATCCTCACGCTCCTTTAGGTTGCACAGGTTGCATAAAATTGGTAGTTCGGCACGGTGCGGTATAAAATTTAGATTAAGACGTTCTCCTCTTATTTTAAAGATTGTGCTTATCTTATCAGTGGAATTGCTGATCAAAAAAATATGTCCTAGTCTGTAAATGATGCTCCAATCGACTATAGTAAGCTCTGTATTGCGATGACTGTGCTTCGTTTACTAAATTATCGTAGAATCGTCGGCCAGTTTTCTCCAATAAGTCGTAAAATTTCTGTTTTAGTAGACTCGATTGTTCGTTTGGTCTAACTGAAAAGTCATAACCGCATTCTAATCCTAGAACTTGCCACTCTTGAACACATTTGACTTTATATCGCAGCATTGACGAAAACACTATTCTGGGCAGGCGTTCTGGATTCATTGCCATGACTTTTATGATATAATCGAAATGGAATTTGAGTGTATCCAGAAAAAGTGGTGCCACTCCCGTTTCCAAGTATATCATGTAGTTTGGGCAGCTACTCGGTAATCTAAAAATTCTCCTGATAAAAAACCGTAAAAATTTTTCTACGACTTCAAATGAGCAGTATCCCCAAACTTGCGATGCATATAGAAGTATCGAAGTTGCTGTAGCCCGAAATATTTTTTGTTTAGATATGTGCGAGATATTTTTATTATTAATATACTTTCCCCAAACCGCACAAATTGCCCTTTTAGCTTCTGCAAGTTTAATCTTAAGGTGAATGTTCATGTTCAAGTTGGGGGTAATCACAACTCCAAGATACTTATACTGCTTGACAATTTCGATTTGCTCCCCTTGAAATATCCATTTTTCATTTTGAGCATATCTTCCCCCGCCATCTCTGAATATCATCATCTTTGACTTCTCTAAGTTAACTGTCAAATTCCACGTTCTGCAATAAGAATCTAGCCTATTTATCATTAACTGCATGGTATCTACTGTATCCGCAAGAAATACGATGTCGTCTGCAAACATTAGTGCTGGAATTTGTGTTCCACTTAGTTGGATTCCTCCTTTAACGTACTCAGTAATGTCGTTTATGTACAAAATAAATAGCAATGTACTTAGGACGCATCCTTGTTTGACACCCATTGTTATCTCAAATTCTTCCGACAAATGGCTGCCATCCCAAATATAAGCAGAATTATTTTTATACTTTATCACCTTTGATGAGACTTTATATTTATAGAGCTTGTAAAAAAGCATTTCACGCGGAATCGAATCAAAAGCAGCTCGAAAATCTACAAAAAACGCGTAAAGCTTTTTTTTCTTCTTTTTATAAATTTCGCTTATGTTGATCAGCGAAAATACTTGGTCAACCGTTGAATAATTTCTCCTGAAACCCGCTTGAAAATCCAAGAGAATCTTCTTATTTTCCACCCAGTCGGTAATTCTACTAAAAAGTAAACTAGCAAACAGTTTGACAGATGTGTTAAGAAACGAAATCCCCCTATAGTTTGCTGGGTCGTCGTAGTTTCCTTTTTTATGTAGTGGAAAAATAATCGCTTTCTGGAAAGCCATTGCCACATCAGCTGTTTCGAAAATTCGGTTGAATTCCATGGTAAGAGCTAATCGGAATTCCAATGTGGAATTCTTATAGAATTCAAAGGGAATGCGATCATTTCCTGGTGCTTTATTATCCTTGGAGTTCCCAATAACGAAATCCACTTCAGCCACCGTAAACGGTTCATCCAAAAAAACATCAACTATCATGGGTGCAGCATATTGTGGGGATGGAGATATCTGTGCTGAGTTGAGAAGAGTTTTAAAATGGTCTCTTAACTGCTCTGCTTCCAATCCTAGTGCTAATCGGTTCGTTTTGCCATTAATAGTTTTAACAGCTTTCCAAAAGTCGGCTGATGATCTTGATCTGTTAATCAAGGCAATTTGTTGTAGATCGAATAAAATCTTTTTTGTATAGCAAAGTTGTTTGTACTTCTTATTTGCTTCCGTATAGAGAGCTTTGAACGTGGAACTATTGTAAATTCTTATCAATTTTAAAAATGAAAATGATCTGCTCCTCGCTAACATACATTCCCTATCAAACCACTTTTTTTGGTTAATTTTGCCGTTTGCGCTCGTGGGTGTGTTTGGTGGTGCAGCCTTTTTAACCATCTCCGTTAAGTCATCGATTCTAGGAAGAATATTCAACTCGTGCAATTTGCGCAGTTCTATGTTAAGGTTGTGTTGGTATGCGTCCCTATAATTGTGTCTCCAAAGCAACTTCGGCTGAAGAGCAATACGGGCTGTTGCTTCTTGAGTGGCCTCGCTGTAAACCTTGAGCAAAACTTCTAAAGGCATATGGTCGGAAAACGTTTTCGTTGCTACTTGGAAATTACTTAGTTGCGAACAACAGCATCCTGATAGAAAGCAATAATCAATAACTGAATTTGCTGTGCCACGAATAAAGGTGAATTCCCCACTTGCGTCGCCTTCAGAGCACCCATTTAAAATTTTGCAGTCCCAAGCATCTGCTAGTTCGAGAATTTTATCCCCTTTGACATCGCGGATTTCATCCTTAGACTTCCGGGTTGAGTTATTCGACAATGAATTATACGCGTTTACAAAATTATTTTGAGCTAAACCGATTCTCCCATTAAAATCTCCAATAAGTATCAGATCGGTTGAACGCAGGTTATTTAATAAATCGTTTAGTCTGTTAAAATCATGAATCCAATTATTACAATTTAAATATATTGGCACTAAGTAGCTTTTAATTTTATCGCTTATGATTTCCAATACATATGCATCTTCTATCTTCTTAAATTTAACTGCCACTCCTTCTTGCTTTTTCCGGTATCCGAAAATTTCGCCTCCACTAGCCCTTCCGAATCGATTTGTTTTTACCGCAGGTATATATTTCAGCTCGTGGTTCTTGAAAATGTTTTTATATCTAATTTCATCGTATTCCATTATATGGGTTTCAAATAATACAAAGATATCAAATTCATTTATGTAATTAAAAAAGTCTACAAAAAAATTCTTGTTATTTAACCCTGCTATATTGTAACTTAAAATTTTTAAATCTCTAATTATCTTATTGTGGTAGACCGCTAATTCTCAATTAGAGTTGTCGTTCAGACGCCTGCTGGGCGGCGCTTCTAAAATCCGTACAGCGGCTGTTTTTCTTGTGTATGCAGCTTGATTGTTTTTTTGTTTTTTGATGTCAGTTCCAAGAGACACTGACATTTCGATTTGTCTATTGTTTACGTTCTGTGAGCTGATTGTTGGATTTGTTAAAAATGCTGGAATTTCTCCAAATAATTGTTTTAAATGATTTGTACCATTTTCGCGACCACATTTCAGTCCTTCCAATTCGTCCCACGTAAATACAGAGTCAGCTACGTACAGTTTGTCGTTTAGGTTTGTTCATAACCGGGTGTTTGTCTCGAAGAAATTTCATTAGAGGGAGCAACTTAGCCCTGCGCATCCGGATATTAATTGGAAGGTCTTTACGAACGCTAATTTGGGTGCCATTCAACTTGTTCGCGTTCTTAAGAACACCAATAGCGGACCCGCGAGATTTCATTTTGACTACGATCGTTGCAGTGCTCTGGTTTCGCGTAAAAATTCTGTGTGCAGACTCAACTTCAGTGTTTACATTGCCCAACAATTCTTCACACACGGATGTTGCTTTTCCAGCTAGATCCGTGTTGTCTTCTGCAGGTAGATGCACGATTATGTTGGCTTCTGTGCTCTTTTGTTCGAGTCTATCTACTTTTTCTCCTAGTATCTTATTACGATTTTCCAGATGTTGAACCTTTTCTGCAATCTCATTTTGCTTAACTTTTAGTTCTGTCAATTCAGAACAGAGTAGTTGAAAGTCTTCTTTTGTCGCTAAATCTTTTTTTAGGTCTCTATTCTTTTCATCCAGGATCCCCTTTAACTGTTCGATACTGATGCCAGTTATATTTTCCATGGCCATTTCGCTTCCTGATAGCTTTAACCTATCTTTTGGTCTTTTTTCGGTGTTGAAATGGTCCGGTGAGGTCAAATGCAGTGTTCTTTTGTTCATTAAGTGGGGTTATTTATTGGCGGAATTATAACTTAACGATTGAAAGTCTTAGCTACTAGGACTTACTCCGGATTTCTTTAATAGCGATGAGACGCAATGTTGTGAGGCACGTTATATGAAAAATTTGTAACAATGTAGCTTTTTCCTATTTTTAATTTACTGACTTTTCTTAGGGTTCTTAAAACACGATATTACTTTGACAGTTCAAATGTCAATATAACTTTGTATGAACGAAATATAGATATTAGGATTGTCTAAATATGCTACTCAGACACTTTTTTGAAATTCCTTACGGTTTGGCCAAAAAATAAGTTTTCCTAAAAAGGGGGCGTGGCAGTGGGCGGATTTCAAAAATGTTTACACTTGTTCTGGTGGCACGGACGAGGATCCTATATACCAAATTTCATTATCCTAGCTCAAAATTTAAGGCCCAAAAACCGCTGACGAACAGACAGACGGACGGACGGATAGACAGACATGGCTAATTCGACTCAGCTAGCGATTCTGAGCCGATCCATATACTTTGAGGTATATGTAGCAAAATTATTTCTCTATGTTACAAACTAAGTATCAAAACTAATATACCCCCCTATGGGATAGGGTATAAATATGCATATGGTATAGACTTGGGTTTCAGTTGGTTGAAGCATTCATTCCAAATACTTATTGGAAAAAGCAATCTCATCTTTGATACTTTACTGGATTTACTTTATGCTCATAGGTCATAATAAGATTGAATAGGTATTCGTTCAGTAATTGCTTCCTTCATCAAGCCATTCAAATTGGAAAACATTTTCATGTATGGACTGGAGTCATGTAGTTATGTTGGACTAAAGAAAATCACCACTATAGCTACGCTAGCCATTATTGGCAATTCACAATTAATTTCTCAAACAGTCGCTTAGCCCATTTACACTTTATATCTTCGTTTACTATTTGCAGCTATTGTACGTTTTCATATAACAGCCAAGTGATCGAAATTTGTCAGTGCTCAGTTGGGATCCTCCAGCAGCCTTTTTACTCCATTCCTGGAGGGCTGTCCACTGAAGCCGATGACCGTGCCTCGTATTGTGCTACAGGCCGAAATCTTGGGATCCCGTCTCATGAGAACAGTTGGTGAAGGACAGTCCGTCCCTGTCACCAGAAAGGTCCTTTGGAGCGACTCTTCGACGGTGATCAAATGGATCCATAGTGAGAGCCGACGGTACAAACCGTTCGTAGCCCATCGAATCGCCGAAATGTTGGATAACACGGAGCAGAAAAGCTGGAGCTGGGTGCCGACAACCGAGAACCCAGCAGACGACCTGGCCTGGGTACTGCGGGTTTTCAAGCAGACGAGCTGGTTGTCGCCGAAAAGCAGCTTTGTCGCCAATCTCAACGTCAAGCTTTTAGCTCTGAAATAGATCTCATACAGCTTGGCTTAACAGTTGAAGAGGGGAATGAGGTCTTGAAACTAATGCCGTACCTTGATGAAGATCAAATCCTCCGCGTCTATGGACGCCTTGACGCTACTTCTTGGCTGACGTATGCCACCAGAAGACCCACCATCCTGCCCGCTGTTCACCGTCTTACAACGCTTGTGGTTGCCCATTACAATGACGAGATGATGCATCAGAACACGGAAGCCGCCATTAGCGAAGTACGTCGCAAGTACTGGGTGCCCCGAATACGCCAGGCTATGCGAAAGGTATTTGCAAACTGTAGGGTATGCAGATTTCGCAAAGCTATGCCAATCCCGCAACTAATGGGAGCGTTGCCGGATTATCGGGTAATGCCGTACTTGCGACCATTCTCATATACCAGACTTGACTATTTCGGGCCGTTTACAGTATCCATTGGTCGCCGCACTGAGAAGCGGTGGATTGCGCTTTTCACTTGTCTGACGGTGAGAGCCATTCACTTGGAAGTAGCGCATGACTTGTCAACGGATGCGTGTATTATCGTCATACGCAATTTCATCAATCTTCATCTTCATCAATCAATGGAAAAAACTTTGTCGGTGCGGACCAAGAAGCCAAGCTTTTTTCTCAAGTTTTTGATTGAAGAGTATTGACTGGCGCTTCAATTGTCCAAACAACCCGACCGAAGGATGCGCCTGGGACCGCATGGTGCAGTGTGTAAAGCGTGTTCTGAAGAACACGCTCAAGGAAGTTTCGCCGCAAGAGCACACTCTGCACTGCTTGATAATCGAGGCAGAGAATGTGGTTAATTCACGACCCCTAGCTCACCTGCCAGTGACAGTCGACCTGGAGGAACCGCTTACGACCAACCATTTTTTGCTGGGCTCAGCTGACACAGCTGAAACACCAAGGACGCTGATGGGACCTGACGAGAAGCTATGCCGTTTAAGGAAACAGTGGAGAGTCACCCGCCAACTGAGAGACAGGTTTTGAAAGCGGTGGGTGCTCGAGTACCTTTCAACTTTGACACGCCGAGTCAAATGGTGCCAAAGGACGAACGACAATCAAAGTCGGAGATGTGGTTCTTATCTGCGACCCCAACGTTCCGAGGCAAGAATGGAAGCGAGCTAGAATTCAGCGTGTACATCAGGGAGCAGACGGATTCATCAGACGAGCCGACGTGCAGACGAACACAGGAGTTCTAGCTCGTCCAGTTTCAAGATTAAATGTGCTGGATGTGGAAGCCGATGATGATGGTGAATCGGACCGATTCACGGGGGCGGGGAAGTGAAAAACCCATTCATTTTAAAGCGCCATCTATTCACCAACACAAAAACCAACCTAGAGATGGTATTGCTGACCACGAGTGGCAGCTTGGCATTACTTTGGCCGCGGTTGGCACCTCTTCTTTTGCTCAGCCTTTTTTATTTCTGCTTTACTTTTGTTCTCGAAGCCAAGGGAAGAGGTGCAAACCGCGGTAAGTGTCTACTGTAAAATTATTTCGATTACTTGTAATATTCTTTTCCTAGAAATAAACAACTCATTTCAATTGTTTGAGCGTGCGCTTAATTATCCCCTGACGAGAACAGGCGTATTATTTTAAATAATATTATTTATAAATAATTCAAATTACCTCCAAGCGGTAACCATCGGATACTGGTCTCAACTAACCGGATTTGACTTGCTAAACGATAAGTGCGAGTGTTGATAACGAGACGTAAAACAGCAACACTATAATCATCCGGGTCAGAATGGCGCGGTATGAATACCCGGTCAGCCGTCCCAGGCGAACCCAGATGAGCTGCTTCGACATATTCGGACAACAGGTTATCTAGGAATCTCAAGGGTAAGTCAGGTCCCTTGAACAGAGATGGTGGCGGATGAAACGAAAGGTCAACAGCAGCGCTCAATCCCGTAGTAGATACTGATAGCCCCGTGTCCTAGGGGTATCTAATAAATTGGAATTCGCATGCGTTTAATTTCTGTCTGTAGGTACAAGTTTGATTTATAATTATGAATTAATATAATGAATAATTTTAGCAGGTACCCGGATAGTGGATTCCAGACTTCTTAGCTAAAACAACTTCAAAGGTAACTTAACAGAAACCTTTTTTTTAGTTATCTGAGGTTCACTTAAGTATTTCGTATTTTTGCAAATGCCTTGGAGTGGGGTTTACAAATGGTTTTTGTAGAAAAATGCGTAAGTCAATAGTCACTGAAATCCAAGTTATTATTTTTTTGTCATTTAATTTCGTCTAACTTCGCCTGACTTTGGTGATTTTTCTAACCCTTTTGTGCTTTGGGTTAACTACCCACCCATGGCAAAAACCATTGTTACGAAGGAAGGACTGATATTATTGTTGACGAACCTGCTAAACAAAAGAGGACAACGACGTTCGTATCTGCACCTGGAATGTGAGAACATTAAACAGTAGAGGTGCAGGCGAACAACTAGCGGAAGCCCTAAACTGTAGCAGACATTACTGAAATCCAGGTAGTTCGATGGGATGGGCCCGGCAAGAAGAGGATGAAAAACTGTGCCATCTACTATGGACCGTGTTATAGTAAGCAAGACAGCGACTATTCGGATGCGGATTTGTTATAAGTGCAAGAAGTCTTTTTTTTTTTCAAGACATTATCGAACGCATTGTAACAATCCGCATCATGGCCAAATTCGCAAACATGAGCCTTATACGCGCTCACGCTCTGATGGTGGAAAAAGATGATAAAACTAAGGATTGCTTCTACGAGCTCCTTGAGAAAACCTATTAGCGAACACAAAGTACGATGTTAAAATCGTGCTGGGAGATTTTAACGCAAAGGAAGGAGGAGAAGACATCTTTATCAGTATTGACGGGAAATATAACCTACACGACAATACGACTGGTAACGGACTTCGGGTAATTGACTTTGCTACGGAACGAACGGACACCAGCAAGAAACCCCTGGTTTGATGAGGAATGCCGACAGATGCTCGGAGCCAAGAATGAGACCTACAAGGGTTAACTGCGGGTGCAGACGTGAGCTGCCATTGAGCTCTATAGGCACAGAAGAAGGGAAGAACACTGATTTTCAGAAAAAGAAAAAAAGAGCAAGAAAAGCGTGCGATCAAGGATATAGTGAGGTGCCACTCCAGGAACGATGTTCGCAAGTATTACCAAAGTGTAAAACGTCAAAGCCAAGGATACAACGCTCGAACAGAATCCTGTCGAGATGAGCAAGGAAATATCGTAATTGAGAAACAGTAGATGCTGAGGATATGGAAGAACCACTTCTGCAGACTGTAAAACGGCGATGACGAACAACATTCTGCAGTCAGGCAGAACGAACCATTTAATAATGGCAACGGCAGCGAAAATTGCCGACCACACGACCTAAGTGAAGTAAGGATAGCAATATCTAAACTCAAGCGTAATAAGGGCGCCGGAAATGACGGCGGAGATGACTTGGTAAGTTACATCCACCAACTCATAAGGCAAATCTGGTCGGATGAAAATATGCCTGAAGAATGGAACCTCAGCATCGTTTGCCCGATCCACAAAAAAGAAGACCCTCCTTGAACTGCGCCAACTACAGAGGCATAAGTCTCCTCAACATCGCCTACAAGATCCTATCTGTCGTAATATGTGAATGCCTGAAACCGTTTACCAACAACCTGATCAGCCCTTACCAGTGTGGTTTTAGGCCAGGAAAGTCCACAACCGATCAAATTTTCACACTTAGGCAAATCCTGGAATAAACCCAAGAAGTCCAAATCGATACCCACAACCTATTTATCGATTTCAAAGCCACATACGACAACGTTTATTGAGACGAACTATACAGAGCCATGTATAGTTTTGGTATACCGCCCAATCTCGTCCGTTTGTGTACGATGACGATAGCAAATTCTTGCTGCTCCGCAGGGTCGGAATCGACCTCACCAACACATTCGATACCAAAAAAGGACTTACGGAAAGCGATGCGCTGTCATCTTACTTCTTTAATTTGATTTTTGAGTGTAAAACTCCCGAGCCAACACCAGACTACTTCTAGCATGCACCGATGAAATTGACATCATTGGTAGGACTCAACGTGATGTCATAGCCACGTTTGCTAGTATAGACAAGGTATCGGCAAAAAAATGGGTTTAGCAGTAAATGAAGTTAAGGCTAAGAATATGATGTCAGAAAGGGACACACAACATCGACGACTTGGACAGAACGTCACCATAGACAGATATAATTTTAAGATAGTGCGGGACTTTTTCTTACCTCGGCTTCGCTATTAACTCTGACAACATCTCGTCAGAAATTATACGAAGAATTACTCTTACCAACCACTGTTTCTTCGGGATTAGAAGGAAGTTTAGTAGTAAAGCCCTCACTCGAACTACTACGGAGATCATGTATATCAAAAATGGATGAAGAAGGGGAAGATAATAGAACGACATGCCCCTTGTCAAAAAAAAAACTTCGCGTTGGGTGTCTAGGGCATGTAGAACAAATGGACACCAATACTCCGGCTAGCAGAGTCTTTGATTCCCAGGCAGACGTTAGACTCAGTATAGGAAGAACTCGCTTTAAGTGGAGCGCACACGTAGAAATCGACCTCAACTAACTTGGAGTGCGCAACTGGAGAAAGTTAGCTAAGGACCGGGATAAGTGGAGAGGCATGCAAATAACAACTGCTCGAATTGTTGTGTTTTCATTCTTGTCGCTTTGAAAAAAAGTTCTCCATCCTGTTCCTTTATATGTTTGAAGGTGGTTTCATAAAACCCATTAGTTTTTCTTGCATTATACAGAGGACGGACCCACCATCTTCTTTTCGGACATTTGATCATCTTG
Organism: Rhingia campestris; assembly: GCA_932526625.1. NCBI lineage: Eukaryota > Metazoa > Arthropoda > Insecta > Diptera > Syrphidae > Rhingia > Rhingia campestris. Next base: position 141,120,228 of record OW052182.1, on the reverse strand, counting down.
TATGATAAACAGCATAATTGTAGTACTGCCATCATAACCGGCATCTGCTTCTTCTTTTTCATTCTGAAGCAAAAAAATTAGTTAATATTCAAATATAATTTCAAAACACACACCTCTCTTCTTCATAAAAATGTTTCGTTTTCTTAAATTTATTTTTTAATTCACAGATTAGATTTCACGTTTCACTAACACATTTAAGAAAATATTTAAATTTTTTTTTTGTATTTCTGAGAAGTAAACACACCACTGCTAACAAATTTCAGTTTTTGACAGAACAAAGATTCTGTCAATTCTGCAGCTGGACTTTTGACAGCGATACAAGATACCAGCTACAGATATGCATTCTGAGCAGGCCTTTAAAATTAAGGTAGCACAGATGAATTTTTCAAGTTGTCAGTTGGCACACGCCCTAACTACTCAGACTTAAAAATCTAGTACATCTATTACACTTTCTGTGGATACAATTTTTTAATTTTGCAGTTTTAAGGCCTGCTCAGAATGCATATCTGTAGCTGGTATCTGTAGCTGAGTGAAACGTCAAACGTGAATCTGAAGCGTGAAGTTGAACCCCATTCAACTTCAAGCTACAGATTCACGGGAGATACACATTGTGAAAGCGCTTACGGGTTGCCTTGTTTTTAACTTTCACTCAGCTACAGATACCAGCTACAGATATGCATTCTGAAACGTCAAACGTGAATCTGAAGCGTGAAGTTGAACCCCATAGAGTTGTTCAGGACAACGTCAGTGTCAATGACAAACTGACAGCACCTGTAGGAAAACAAACACATTTGACATTTGTATGATGATAAATTCATTGGCAAGGGACAGGGGTTGTTTTTTGAACATTTTTAAAATTGCTTTAATATTGTGTAAAAGTGCTTAATGAGAACAGAACAATTTATAAACAAAATAAAAATATTCAGAGTTGTTGTTGTTTGTGAAAATAAGAACATAATAATCTTTACTACACGAAAACTAATCAACTTTGTTTGCACTCGGATTTATATTCACGCTTTGCAATGGCACTGGTTATCAATTTCACTCTTTCTATTTCTATTTTATAATTATACACACTCTCTTAGTATCGTTATGTATTTTTAATTTGAGTTTCACTTTGAACAACTTATATTTTCATTAATCAAAGCAAATTATCCAAAAATTAGTACTCCCGCCATATAAAATATCACATTGTTTTCCTCCAATTGATTTTGACGTTTCAAAAAAAGAGACAACGCACTTGGGAGGGAGATAGTCTCATGAACAACTCTATTCAACTTCAAGCTACAGATTCAAGGGAGATACACATTGTGAAAGCGCTTACGGGTTGCCTTGTTTTTAACTTTCACTCAGCTACAGATACCAGCTACAGATATGCATTCTGAGCAGGCCTTTAGAATTCAGATGATACTGACTAAAACTGACAGGACAGCCTGCATAATGAGTGAATGCTAGATGTACAATATCATTTTGTTTTGCTTACAACAAATCTCTTTCTTAAAAAGCACTGAAATCTAAAACTTGTTAGTTCCAAAATATCAAAATAGACAAAACTTAATAGCCATGAAAGAAGTTTACCATCGCGAGTCTGCCCTTTGTCCAAGTAATTCATCTCGTTCGCAGTCAAAAGATTGTGATAGAGATTCTTATACTCAAAGAAAATCAAACTCTGGTTCAAAATCGGGAAAAACAAAAAAAAAAAAGTCTAAAAAGAAGCGGTATCGCAGTAGCAGCAGTAGTAGCAGTGCAAGTAAAACCAGTACGAGGAGTCGTGGTTCGATCAAATCGAATGAATCCAACGTTGGTACAACTACGCAAACCATCCATTCAAAGGAACACTTATCAACAGCACAAGCCACTTCTGAATATATTTTAGATACACAAAAAAGTTCTTCGACTACTACGGAGAATAGTGATTCGTTTACAGTCAAACCGCTTTTCGACACTGCGGGTAGTAAAAAAATACTTCAGAAAGTCATAATCGATTTAAAAAATGAAACTGTATCTGTTGAGAAACATGAGGAAAATACAAATATTGAAAAATCTCAAATATTTCATCCAAACGTAAGGAAGTTAGGAGAATATGAAAATGTGCTATTAATTAATGATCTTTCTTTATAGTTCCTTGGAGATGATATGCGTAAAGTCGAGAAGTGGGCCAAAAAATTATATAATTACAGACAAAAGACATTTAATTTTTAAGTTAATATAAAGCTATACAAATTTATTTAAAATATATCTGATCCAGTTTTTCTTGCTCTGATTAGAGCTTCACTAGGCGTGAGTAATTCATTTTGAGATGGTTCTAATGAAGTACCATCTTCTCCAAGTTTGCCCTCCTTAAAGTCGTCTATGACCTTCTGAGCATATACTGCGTTGTATAGGTCCAAACTAGTAAATTCCGATTGCACAACATCGGGCACTCGATATGAAACATATGGCTTTAGCTTACAGCCTTCCAAATCTGGGACAACCAACTGCGGAATCTTTTGGGGAATAGATTCAAACTGCCCATTTACATAGTGACCTGTATCACGTACTCCTCGTTTGTATACTGCGACTGGAGGACAAGCTGAGTTTTGTTGTGCTTCCTTCAGGGAACGAGTTCCTCGTTTATTGTATGTTAGAAATTTTCGAAAATTTCTTTTTCCCGACATAATTGCTGATGTGGTTATGGAGCGCCCTCCTCCGGTGCGAATTGCAAACGCAACGCATTTATTAATTTTATTCATTATTAATACACAACTTGAAATTATACTTTGTATAGAGATATATTTCTATATGACATAAGTTATTCAATGGCTAATTGGCTACACATTGAAAGGATGACAGCCTTGTCAGAAATTAAAAATATATAAGAGGTTAAAGACAATGTTTTGGAAAGAATAGATACAAATCAAACTTCAAACATGCCGATAAGTAGAACTGGAAAAAAGATATGCTGGATGTTTTCATTGGGCATTAGGGCTTCCGCACACGGACTTAAAAACAAGGCAGCCCATAATCGCTTACACAATGTGTATATTCGTGAATCTGTAGCTTGAAGTTGAATAGAGGGCAACTTCATGCAAGAAATGTATCTCTCTTTAGACAGCGATGCAAGATACCAGCTACAGATATGCATTCTGGGAAGGGCTTTAGAGCTTCATGTAAGGCCGAGCTCATGTGACTATTATCTCTACGATAAAATGAGTTTAAATATATTACCAGTGATCAGGTAAAGAAGAGAGAGAAACTTTCCAGGACTTTACGTTTTTCCTAGAAGCTATTTTTACAGATAAATTGATCACCACTGTCCAACCAGATACACACACACTCGTTTGCAGCACAGCTAATTTATAGGAGCGTGATAAATGAACTGTCAGAATTTGTACGGGAAATCTTTTCCAACAATATCGGAATTTTCTCACCTGAATTGGGTGCGTAAACTGAGATGGTAAACGTTGTAAACTTTTGAAATGCTATTTTGACATTTAAACAGTAAAGAAAAACTCTAAAAGTTCATAACAAGATCAAGTGTCTGACGAAGAATATTAAGTTAACTAGAAGACTAATTTAATTTACAAAAAGCAACTGAATATATAGTAAATGTTACGTATATAAAAGCCGAACAAATAAATGCAATAATAGTATATACAGGATTATGAAACAATGGAAAAGAGAATAGAATTAAAATATATAAGTAATTCAGAATTAATAGAATGTTAAAAATATGTTATGGATTGTTTGATGAGAAATGATGCCCGATGAGCTCTTATATTCTTCAATCAGTCACTTTCAAACGTATAGGCGAGAACGGAAAGAGAACAATGGGAGCAAAATTCTATCAGTAAATAAATTACTAAAATGAAATTGAATTCAGTGGGTTCCAGCGTTATTTAGTGGAGCAGTTTTAGGGTCGTTCATGAAACGTCGTCGTAAAATGACAATCTTATGCACGCAATAAAATTACGACGTTGTATAAATTCCCTTTATGTGTCAAAACGACACGTAAGAAATCGGATGACAAAGGCGAAGATGTACGAAAGTTCCCTATCTCTCCCTTACTTGATCTCTGTTGATTACCCTGTCTAATGTTTGACATTGCTGAGTGGGTTAAAAATGGTTGGCTTTCCGCAGTGTCAATTGGATTAAATGTGATATTTTATAACACAATTTGAATAATTTCCTTAAAGAATAAGAACAAAATTAATTTTCTTAATATTCAAATCCTTAATAGATTTCAGAGAGATAATTATATATAATTGTCAGTAATAACATGTTGCTGTCAATTTGTGTTCACGATTGAAGATATCCATCCTACTTGAACAAGTTTATCATTAAAAATATAGCGAAGCAAATGTAATCATAACATTTTAGTAACAATCGCTTATAAAAATCCAATTTAAGTTTATTTTACAACTTGCATTACATTTTTGATATAAAATATACGTTCTTTGCTTTTCTTTAATAATTTGAATGATATGCTGTTTTCAGCAGCACGTGTGAACACTGGTAATGTGGAATAGCCCACGAGTTTTCTTTCCATCTCTCTCACTTCTCTATAGTTACACCAAATGTCAAAAATTAGCCATTTAATAAAATTTAGCGACTGTGGTGAGGAGGCTAACATTTAGAAGTCTCTATTCAACACACTGGCATCAAAAATTATTCTCTGGCTAAAACGTTAAAACAATTGGCGCACGTACACTTCCTTATCTTACTTTATTTGAAATCCACTTTAGGATGTGCATGTGTTGCAATTGAATTCAAATTTAGTAAATTTTAGTAAGGTGATATTTGAAGGAAAATGCCTGACGGAAAACGGTAAAATGGTTAGCTCAGATTAGGCAAATTCATAAAAAAAACGACCCCCTTGCCATCATATAAATGATATGCCTGAAGGTTTTTCGATGTCGCGAATTACTCTATAAGAATAAAACTGCTTATTTTTGTCGACTTCTCATGAAAGAAGGATTTCTGTAAAAATAACCAATATTATTATCAAATTTTTTTGCTGAAGACTTATAATTATTCTATATAGGTTAATAAGTTTCACATAATAATGTGAAAAAGAAATTGCATAATAACGGTTAGCATAGTTTGAGGTTTACCTGAATTTTCAGTAAAGTAAAATTTGTTGTTGCATTTCAATTGTATTTTATTAAAAACAAAATGTGTTTTAATACTCCCATACATATTGTATAGCTGTCAGATTGTGTTTTTTACTTGACAATTTGATTACCCCTACTGAAATTTCAATAATTAACCAGTGTTAAAAATGTACCTATTTGAAAACTGGTTATATCAGTACCTACCGAAACCAGAGATCAAGAACTTAAATTCTGACCGAAACGCTGCCATTGATTTCCAATTGACAACATTTAACTTCTGAATTTTTTGCTGAAAATGACAGATAAGAAGATGTTTCTTTACTGTGATGAGTCTTATTTGTTTATTGAAAAACATTGAAAGTTTATAATATAACATAACATTTCTAATTTATATTTAAGTATAAATTAAAAACGGAAATTATCAATTTCATGATAAAGTAAATTATTTAATAAAAAAGCTGCAAAATGTCATGCTACTTAAAGTATAATCAATATACCGACGTTCGCGTTTCCAAGTTCATTGATTCATGTATAGTGTACTATGAAATTAAAGTGACGGTACAAAATGTGGAATGGACATTGGAGAGAAGATACAGAGATTTTGATCAACTGAATGAAAAATTAATTGAAGAAAACTTAATTTCTAGAAAACTACTGCCCCCTAAAAAGGTTTTATTACAATATTAATTTGCAAAATTATTTTAACTAAAACACAAAATTGTCCAGCTCGTAGGTAATAAAAATCCAGATTTTTTGGAACAACGTCGAAAACTTCTCGAAAAATATATCCAAGATTTGCTTGTCATGTTTCGCGATAGAATGCCAAATGTACTCGCAGAATTTCTTGATTTTAACAAGTATGATATTATTTACCTCTTGCAAGACTTGACTAAATATTTTAGCAAACATGAGAATGCGCTTCTAAATGTGAAAGAGTACAGTATGTCAGCTTTAGAGGTGAGATTGGTGATTAGCATTTTAATTTGATTGCTGTTCATTGAATTAACATTAATAGCTTTTTGCAATAAGTGAATGTTTCTCTCTACAATATCCTGATGATGACGAGCGATGTAAATATGACTTCTCGCATGTTTTAGAGTTTTGTGGACAACTGGAAATACTCAAAGCAACTCCCACTAAAGTAATAATTATTTTGTTGTAAATTCCCTTGTAATTATTTTATTTTATTTCGTTTAGGATACCGATGTTGGATGTGATTACAATTTGGTTGACGTACCCATTGGTCGTAGTAATATTATTCCAAAAAAAATATCTTTTAACCTAAGTGCTTTTAGAAATTTAAAAACAATCCAGTTCTATGGCTTATCTTCAGAAAATGTCGTTGATATTGGTAAGCTCCTTTCACGTTTTGAAAATTAGTATTCTTAAATTATATTTATCTTTAGATGTATTGAAGCCTAAAATTGAACATATAGAAGTACATAACACGACCATCACTCGGATTAACCAGGTTCTCGTGTGTGATAATATTCATAAAATCGACATTGATTTAAATACTGAACCAACATGGAGAAATGTTGTAGATCTTAATTTGTCTGGCAACCTCCTGACAACTATTGATACAAGTATTAGAACAGTTCCCAAACTATGCACACTTATCCTTGATCAAAATCGCCTTAATTGCATACAAAATCTTAATGAGCTGCCATGTCTTCAAATGCTTAGCTTATGCGCTAATTCAATCGTGGAATGTATTGAGTGGCATCTTGAACTGGGAAATCTTGTTACTCTGAATTTAGCGCAAAATAAAATAAAAAAGCTTTCGGGTTTAAGGAAGTTATACTCCTTGGTAAATTTGGATTTAAGCTGCAATTACATAAATGATTTAGATGAAGTCGACCACATTTCCAGTCTGCCAATGTTAGAATCGCTTAAATTAACGGGAAATCCTTTAGCTTCAAGTGTTGGTAAGTAAATTAAATAAAAAATTAAATGAAAAAAATATCCTATACATTTTTTTTTTACAGATTATAGATCGCGAGTACTTGCCAGATTTAATACGAGAGCTGCTGAGATATCCCTCGATAGTGAGAAAGGTTCAGCCAAAGAATTAGATACGGCACTGGTATTATCGGCATTGCATCAGTCACATATTGCCAAAAAACAATGATGTTAGGTTTTTGTATACATACATGTATACCATTTAAAAAATATATCCTACGAAAATGTAAACTATATATTATTACTTTGTAAGTATGTATATACGTATAGATAAGTTATTTTTATTTAATAATAATGTGATTCGACATTTGACATCCGTATATTTCAACTTTTTAAATACATAATTTTGAAAGAAGGTAGTATGTAAATATAATGGTATCAACGAAAATTGATGATAAGTGTCGATTAATGTTGGTTTTGTCATGGTTAACACAATCGACACAGTTTCGATTATTGTGAATGCAAAAAGCATTGGCAGCTTATTTTAAGATATTTTATTAGTTTGTCCCCATAGTTTCCAACAAAATTTGGTTAAAATGTTTAATAAAAAAAGTATTTAAGGAAATAGCTAAAATGGAAGGAAGGAAGGTATCTATTTAATGTATTTTTATTAGACTAGTTGGGATAATTATATACTTCCTCAAGTATAATGAAACTTGAGGAAGTATACATAAGAAATACTTGAGTTGGTAATATTATCCAGCTCTCCACATAAGAGTGGAAATAAATTACGTATTGCATATGCATCTCGATATGATCGAAAACGATTATTTTTGATTTAGAAAAGACAGTTCTTTGTGGTCACATTTTCTTTCGTCGTTGCTTAATACGTAGTTGTCTGGGTTGGGACTTTTCGTCCTCATATTTGTACAGCTTTAATAACTTCTGATGCTTTTTGATACTTTCTGGCTAGACTAAGTATACTTCTTCGTGTATAGAACAGTTTAAAAGGCACACGTTACATCCATTTAATATATAGGTTTATTCTTTTTCAAAGCCATAGCTAATAGAATCCTAAGTACCTGGCACACGTTCATTCCAACGACTTTCTCGGTCCATTCATCCCTTCTCTTCTTGGCCTACATAAAATTTACATGACTCGTTGGAGATGACGTTCATTCCAATGAACGCACTAAGAGTGGTTGGAATGATCGAACTGCTCTCTTTGTTGAAACCCTTTTGCGACCAGACGAGCTTTGTATTCCTTTTAGTTTCTACTGCTTGTCTGCCATTTCGTAATTCTGTTTTGTTTTAATCTAATGCATCTAATTCATTTTTATTTGCTACTCTCCTTGAATATCCGTCAGGCCCATTTGCTGCTTTATAGCTTGCCTGATTTTAATCAACAAACAATTCTATCAAAGTTGTCGTACACTTCGAGTTACATTTTCTGTTTCGTCTACTTCAACTTTATTCTCAACTTCTATATTGTCCACATCAAGAAATTCTAACGGTCCTCGTTCTATATGTATTTTATTTTCGGTACCTATGTTTTTGTTTCAGTTTCAGTTATCTCTTCATTTTGTCTCATCAGTAGTTTCAGTTTGGTGTTTTGTACAGCTACCAGCATGCCCTTGATATTGTTAATCATATTTTTATTATCTACTTTCTTATTTTACCTCTGGCGCATTCGACATCGTCTTCGATACCACATTTATCGCATAACCGTAAGTGCCAATAGCTCTAAAATAATCGGTGATTTATTTTAATTGAGACATTGGCAGTGCCATTAGTAATATAATGTTGCTGCATTTAAACCTTCAGTCCAAAACTTTTTGTTGAAACTAGCTCTTAACAACATGGCACGAGACGACTTACACAATATTTTCTTACGCTACGCATTGTTTTGATGTGCGAGACTTTCATGCCAGATGGAAAACGACTTCGACAGGATCGCAGTTGGTGATTTCGCTTTGACTTCCACGATGCATATGCCCCCTTTTCTTATTGCGATTTCCTTACAAATCTACAATCTTGCAACCATCCGACAAATCTTCTATCGTGTAACATTTTGCAAGTACTTTACTGAGAAAAACATGTTGGTTTTCAATTTGGGAAAATGTAAAAAGGTCGAAATAACATACCCATCTAAAAAGGAAGATAGCCATGAATATTTTAAGGCTAAATACTCAATAAATAGTCTGTGAAGAAAGAGAGTTCAAGCAACTCAATGAGACACTGCTTAGAGAAATAAATAATCTAAAGGATAAAAAAAAAAATACACATACAAATTTTTGGCGAAACAACCTCGTACCCAGGGTCTAGCTTTCTCACAACCATTCATGTGTGCGTGTGTACTTCTAGCACCATCACAGTACCTCATTCAGGTGGGATCGAACCCAGACCTTCTGCGCGGCTAGCCTTCGGGACACTGAGCCTCCCGCTATAATCTAAAGGAGGAATTGCAATATTTGTTTAAAGAACAAATCAACGTCAAAAAAAGAACATGTCCATACTTTCGAGTTCTCAATAGCTGAAAAAGAACTTACAAAGGAGACGGAAGGACATCGTCATGTGGGAAACAAAAATAAACGAGTGGTGGGTGCACGACTGGGACGTACGCAACCTTCTCTTTCGCAGCGAGTTGGGCGTTAGATCAAATAGTACGCATTTTTATTATTGATGCTCAATATGATATAAATAATGTCGAAATGTGATCATACGAACGTTTACTCCAAAATTTGAAGGAATCGGTGTCTATGTGAATAATAATGATTGTCCGTTATTGGCCAAAACTCAAAATTCCGTTAAGTGATAGTTGGGCTAAAACTAATTATGTAGAATTGTTTCAAACTATAATAGTAGTATATTTATTAAATTTTATTCAATTTGACATAGTAGTTTGCGCGAAATTAACAATTTTGTTTATATGGCTTATATGACAAAATTCGTTATATGGATTTTCTAAAAAAAAAAACTAGGTATGCAGTTTTATTAGAACTAATATGCTTATAGTATATAAAGTTAAATCAAAATCGTTAGAGCAGTTTTCGAGAAAATTGAGGTTACGGGTAATTTTTATATGGCAGGTACCGTTAATAACATGGCTAAAAGCAAACAAAAAAATGGCCTAGAATTTTGACCAAAACAAACTTGGATACGAAATTTGAAGAAAAACGGTCAAGTCGTTTAGGCTGGGGAGACCATTACGGACAGACGGACCGAATTCCAAAAAAAAACACTTTTTTGGGTTCCGCTATCATCCTAATGTTAGAATCAATCAAAATCTCGAGGTCGGAAATTTTCAGGAAAAGAATATCTTTCTCTTTGTAAGAGAAAGTTAAAAAATGTAAAATGAGTACATCCCCGAAAATCTTATCCAAAATGGAAAGCTCCGCCGAAATTGATACAAATTCTTCAAATATACAATTATGAAAGCCTGATTTAATTATTGGAGGGAAATAAAATAAAAGCAACTACAACCTCAATTAATAATAATACTCAGTTTTAAACGTGACGAAGATAAAAGTAAAATATATGGGATACAAATAAATTGCAATACGAATAAAAGACATATTTGGAATGAAAGTTTAAATCGATATCAAAGGAAATCTACACTCGTTTCACAATGCAAAAACTGCCAGCAGTATGGGCATACACATAAATACTGCAGCGAAAATTCAAGATAAGTAAAGTATGCGGGAAGTCATCATATAAAGACTGTATGAAAAAAATAAACCGCCTAAATGTGCAAATTGCAATGAAATCCACCCCCCTAGCTATAGTGGATGTATAGTTGCAACAGAAATTCAACTTGCTAAAGACCAGAGGCAAAGGACAAAGAAATATGGACGCACAGTCAAAAAGGACTTACAACAAATCCCCCAAAAACAAAAAAACTACCAAAAAAGATTCAAAATTAAAACCAACTGCGGGTGCAAAAATGCGTATATGTTATTTTTGCACCCGCAGTTGGTTTTAATTTAGCATCCGGCTCAAACCCCAGAAAAACCAGCTTACAAAGCAGAAAAAGGTAATATAACGCCAATGGAAACTTTAAGTCCTTAATGAGACTAATCCTAAACAGAATGGATTCCATGGACCAATCTAATTAAGCAATATTAGAGAGAATATCTTTACTTGAGAGACAGAGCAGCAACAAAAGAGTTGTACCAAAAAGACAAACATGATGGATAAAATAAAAAATCCCTGAATGGAATGCAACAGGTATCGAAAATCGCAAGGAAGAGATACAAATAATACTTGATATTAACCTAATTGTATTATGCCTCATCTCAGATATTCATTTTAAATTATCTACGGAATTAAAACTGCAAAGATATAAGTTATATCACACCCCATAACTGTGCGAAACGCGGGGCAGCAGTCTTATCATTCTCCTAGCTATAGAATACACAAAAAATACTTTAAAAGCCTTCTTTTTCGCAATAGATTTATTGTGAAAGGAGATTAATGCCCTTATTTTTGGCAGTTAAAAAATGTGGCGGAGAATATTATTCTTCAAGAAAACCTATCTACTGGCCAACAGATAGGAATTAAACTCCAGATCTTGTCTACTTCTTTATAACAAAAAATATCTCTTCAAATAATATAAAAGTGGAAGAAGGTCCAGATCTTCTCTCTCTTCAATACTTCTTACACTTGGCGATCAAATAATAATAGCCCAAAACTTAACAAGCTAACTGACTGGAAGCAGTGGAACTATTTACACTCAATATACACAACTTAAGTTGTTAAGGATAGTGATGCGATTATATGAGGACACAAGCGTTCTCACTCTAGCCTCTCACTATCAACTCCTACTCTCACCTCCACGCTGGTGACTGGTGGGTGCCTAGTACCTCGACTGGAGATGGGGTATTGAACCCCAGTGGAAGGTCGTTGGTGGCAACAAACGAGAGGGGGGAGGAGTGTCCTCTCACTAAGGCACTCACTCTCAGGCGGCAGCGGAGGAATTCCCCAGATGGAGTCAACGGTGGCGCCTACAGCAGTTTGATCGAACTGGTAGTGACATATATATGAGCTGCTTCGACATATTTGAACACCAGGTCTATAGGGATTTCCAATACTGAGCCAGGGTATTGGAAAAGAGTTGGTGGCGGAGGAGACCTCAATGGGTCAACGGCAGCGCTCATACCCCAAAAATGGCTACTGACATCGGTATTTTTTCCGGCCCGCTGTCCTAGGGTCAAAACAAGGGCCTGGCCCTCCAGGTTGGGGATTGTGCTTTGGACTGTGAAAGGACTGATATTATTGTTGACGACCATGCTAAACGAAAAACGGACAACGACTTTCGTATCTGCACCTGGAATGTGAGAACATTAAACAGGAGAGGTGCAGGCGAACAACTAGCGGAAGCCCTAAACTGCTACAAAGCAGACATTACTGCCATCCAGGAAATACGATGGGATGGGCCGGGCAAAAAGAGGATGACTATGGACCGTGTTATAGTGAGCAGAAACAGCGACTATTTGGATGCGGATTTGTTATAGGTGCCCGACTTAGGCAAGAAGTCTTATGTTTTCAAGACATTAGCGAACGCATTGTAACAATCCGCATCAAGGCCAAATTCGCCAACATAAGCCTTATATACACTCGAGCTCCGACGGAGGAAAAGGATGATATAACTAAGGATTGCTTCTACGAGCTCCTCGACAAAACCTATGAGCGACTACCAAAGTACGATGTTAAAATCGTGCTGGGAGATTTTAACGCAAAGGTAGGAAGTGAAGACATCTTTAGCAGTACTGTCGGAAAATATAGCCTACACGACAACACGTCTGGTAATGGACTTAGGCTAATTGACTTCGCTACGGAACGAAATGCCACTATAGCCAGCTAAGCTGTGAAGACGAGAGCTGCCATTGAGCTCTATAGGCAAAGAAGAAGGGAAGAACTTCGGCTTTTCAGAAAGAAGAAAAAAGAGCAAGAAAAGCGCGCGATCGAGGATATAGAGAGGTGCCACTCCAGGAACGATGTTCGCAAGTTTTACCAAAGTGTAAAACGTCAAAGCCAAGGCTACAAGGCTCGAAAAGAATCCTGTCGAGATGAACAAGGAAATATCGTAGTTGAGACACAGTCGATGCTGACGATATGGAAGAACCACTTCTGCCTACTGTTAAACGGCGATGACGAACAACATTCCGCTGTCAGGCAGAACGATCCATTTAATATTGGCAACGACAGCCAAAACTGCCAACCACCCGACCTAAGTGAAGTGAGGATAGCTATATCTAAACTCAAGCTTAATAAGGCCGCTGGAAATGACGGCCTTCCCGCTGAGCTTTATAAAGCTGGCGGAGATGACTTGGTAAGCACCATTCACCAACTCATAAGCCAAATCTGCTTGGTTGAAAGCATGCCTGAAGAATGGAACCTCAGCATCGTTTGCCCGATCCACAAAAAAGGAGACCCTCTGCACTGCGCCAACTACAGAGGCATAAGTCTACTTAAAATCGCTTACAAGATCCTATCTGCCGTAATATGTGAACGGTTGAAACCGTTTACCAACAACCTGATCGGCCCTTAGCAATGTGGGTTTAGGCCAGGAAAGTCCACAATCGATCAAATTTTCACACTTCGACAGATCCTGGAAAAAACCCAAGAAGTCCAAATCGATACCCACCACCATTTATCGATTTCAAAGCCATGTCTAGTTTTGGTATACCGCCCAAACATGTGCGTTTGTGTAGGATAACGATGGAGAATTCTCGCTGCACCATCAGGGTCGGAAACGACCTCACCGACACATTCGATACCAAAAAAGGATTTAGGCAAGGCGATGCGCTGTCATGTGACTTCTTCAATTTGATTCTTGAGAGGATTGTGCAAAACTCCCGAGCCAACACCAGAGGCACAATTTTCCAAAAATCGGTGCAACTACTAGCATACGCCGACGATATTGACATCATTGGTAGGATGTTAACTGCATAAATGGGTTTAGCAGTAAATGAGGGTAAGACAAAGTATATGCTGTCAACACGAAAGGACACACAACATCGAAGAATTGGACAGAACGTCACCATTGACAGATATAACTTTGAGGTAGTACGGGACTTTGTCTACCTCGGCTCCGCTATTAACTCTGACAACATCTCGTCAGAAATCAAACGAAGAATTACTCTTGCCAATCGCTGTTTCTTCGGACTAAGAAGGCAATTTAGTAGTAAAGCCCTCACTCGAACTACTAAGGAGATCCTATATAAGACCCTGATCATCCCAGTCCTGCTCTACGGCGCTGAAGCATGGACCGTATCAAAAGCGGATGAAGAAATCCTTGGTCAATTCGAGCGGAAAATCTTCGGTCCCGTTTGCGTTGACGGGCTATGGAGACGAAGATCCAACCACGAACTATTCGAGCTGTACAGCGACATACCCCTAGTCAAAAAACTCCACATTGGACATTTAAGATGGCTAGGACATGTAGAAAGAATGGACACCAATACTCCGGCTCGCAGTCTTCGATTCCCAGCCAGACGTCGGACGCAGTAGAGGAAGACCTCGCCTTAAGTGGCGCGCACAAGTCGAAACCGACCTCAACCAACTTGGAGTGCGCAACTGGAGGCAGTTAGCTAGGGACCGGGCTAATTGGAGAGGCATGTTGGTTGAGGCCCAGGTTCATCCCGGACTGTAGCGCCACTTAAGTAAGAATTCGGGTCATTTAATCTGATCTGCCATTCGAAAAGTATAGCAGTATCATCTGCAAAGGTAGCTGAGTGATTTTTCACTTTCTGGTAGATCACTAGTAGATAAGAGATATAGTCCTAGAGCTAAGGCACTACCTTGAGGTACACCAGCCTTAATGTCTCTTAATTGTTAAGTACGATGTTTCTTGTTCAATTCTGAAAAATCGCTGTAAAATATAACTAAATTCTTTTCTAGAATTTATGAATACTGCTTTGGCAGTTGCTTTTGTTATTTATGGATCAATCATTTGTGCCGAAAAACTTGGAGTACATTGGTTGTATCGATATTGGTCGATATGATGTTACTTCCGAAGGTGGTTTACCAGGTTTTGGAATCATTATAACCTCTGTTAATAGCGGAGCCGAGGTAGACAAAGTCCCGTACTACCTCAATGTTATATCTGTCAATGGTGACGTTCTGTCCAATTCGTCGATGTTGTGTGTCCTTTCGTGTTGACAGCATATACTTTGTCTTACCCTAATTTACTGCTAAAGCCATTTTCGCCGCTTCCTTCTCTATACTAGCAATCGTGGCTATGACATCACGTTGAGTCCTACCAATGATGTCAATATCGTCGGCGTATGCTAGTAGTTGCACCGATTTTAAGAAAATTGTGCCTCTGGTGTTGGCTCGGGAGTTTTGCACAATCCTCTCAAGAATCAAATTGCCTAAATCCTTTTTTGGTATCCTTTTTTGGCAGAAAAAGGTAATATAACGCCAATGGAAACTTTAAGTCCTTAATGAGACTAATCCTAAACAGAATGGATTCCATGGACCAATCTAATTAAGCAATATTAGAGAGAATATCTTTACTTGAGAGACAGAGCAGCAACAAAAGAGTTGTACCAAAAAGACAAACATGATGGATAAAATAAAAAATCCCTGAATGGAATGCAACAGGTATCGAAAATCGCAAGGAAGAGATACAAATAATACTTGATATTAACCTAATTGTATTATGCCTCATCTCAGATATTCATTTTAAATTATCTACGGAATTAAAACTGCAAAGATATAAGTTATATCACACCCCATAACTGTGCGAAACGCGGGGCAGCAGTCTTATCATTCTCCTAGCTATAGAATACACAAAAAATACTTTAAAAGCCTTCTTTTTCGCAATAGATTTATTGTGAAAGGAGATTAATGCCCTTATTTTTGGCAGTTAAAAAATGTGGCGGAGAATATTATTCTTCAAGAAAACCTATCTACTGGCCAACAGATAGGAATTAAACTCCAGATCTTGTCTACTTCTTTATAACAAAAAATATCTCTTCAAATAATATAAAAGTGGAAGAAGGTCCAGATCTTCTCTCTCTTCAATACTTCTTACACTTGGCGATCAAATAATAATAGCCCAAAACTTAACAAGCTAACTGACTGGAAGCAGTGGAACTATTTACACTCAATATACACAACTTAAGTTGTTAAGGATAGTGATGCGATTATATGAGGACACAAGCGTTCTCACTCTAGCCTCTCACTATCAACTCCTACTCTCACCTCCACGCTGGTGACTGGTGGGTGCCTAGTACCTCGACTGGAGATGGGGTATTGAACCCCAGTGGAAGGTCGTTGGTGGCAACAAACGAGAGGGGGGAGGAGTGTCCTCTCACTAAGGCACTCACTCTCAGGCGGCAGCGGAGGAATTCCCCAGATGGAGTCAACGGTGGCGCCTACAGCAGTTTGATCGAACTGGTAGTGACATATATATGAGCTGCTTCGACATATTTGAACACCAGGTCTATAGGGATTTCCAATACTGAGCCAGGGTATTGGAAAAGAGTTGGTGGCGGAGGAGACCTCAATGGGTCAACGGCAGCGCTCATACCCCAAAAATGGCTACTGACATCGGTATTTTTTCCGGCCCGCTGTCCTAGGGTCAAAACAAGGGCCTGGCCCTCCAGGTTGGGGATTGTGCTTTGGACTGTGAAAGGACTGATATTATTGTTGACGACCATGCTAAACGAAAAACGGACAACGACTTTCGTATCTGCACCTGGAATGTGAGAACATTAAACAGGAGAGGTGCAGGCGAACAACTAGCGGAAGCCCTAAACTGCTACAAAGCAGACATTACTGCCATCCAGGAAATACGATGGGATGGGCCGGGCAAAAAGAGGATGACTATGGACCGTGTTATAGTGAGCAGAAACAGCGACTATTTGGATGCGGATTTGTTATAGGTGCCCGACTTAGGCAAGAAGTCTTATGTTTTCAAGACATTAGCGAACGCATTGTAACAATCCGCATCAAGGCCAAATTCGCCAACATAAGCCTTATATACACTCGAGCTCCGACGGAGGAAAAGGATGATATAACTAAGGATTGCTTCTACGAGCTCCTCGACAAAACCTATGAGCGACTACCAAAGTACGATGTTAAAATCGTGCTGGGAGATTTTAACGCAAAGGTAGGAAGTGAAGACATCTTTAGCAGTACTGTCGGAAAATATAGCCTACACGACAACACGTCTGGTAATGGACTTAGGCTAATTGACTTCGCTACGGAACGAAATGCCACTATAGCCAGCACACGGTTTCAGCCGCATCTGATGTGCTAGGTTTCTCGCGGCCACCAGCAAGAAACCCCTGGTTTGATGAGGAATGCCGACAGATGCTCGCACCCAAGAACGAGGCCTACAAGGCTAAGCTGCTAAGCTGTGAAGACGAGAGCTGCCATTGAGCTCTATAGGCAAAGAAGAAGGGAAGAACTTCGGCTTTTCAGAAAGAAGAAAAAAGAGCAAGAAAAGCGCGCGATCGAGGATATAGAGAGGTGCCACTCCAGGAACGATGTTCGCAAGTTTTACCAAAGTGTAAAACGTCAAAGCCAAGGCTACAAGGCTCGAAAAGAATCCTGTCGAGATGAACAAGGAAATATCGTAGTTGAGACACAGTCGATGCTGACGATATGGAAGAACCACTTCTGCCTACTGTTAAACGGCGATGACGAACAACATTCCGCTGTCAGGCAGAACGATCCATTTAATATTGGCAACGACAGCCAAAACTGCCAACCACCCGACCTAAGTGAAGTGAGGATAGCTATATCTAAACTCAAGCTTAATAAGGCCGCTGGAAATGACGGCCTTCCCGCTGAGCTTTATAAAGCTGGCGGAGATGACTTGGTAAGCACCATTCACCAACTCATAAGCCAAATCTGCTTGGTTGAAAGCATGCCTGAAGAATGGAACCTCAGCATCGTTTGCCCGATCCACAAAAAAGGAGACCCTCTGCACTGCGCCAACTACAGAGGCATAAGTCTACTTAAAATCGCTTACAAGATCCTATCTGCCGTAATATGTGAACGGTTGAAACCGTTTACCAACAACCTGATCGGCCCTTAGCAATGTGGGTTTAGGCCAGGAAAGTCCACAATCGATCAAATTTTCACACTTCGACAGATCCTGGAAAAAACCCAAGAAGTCCAAATCGATACCCACCACCATTTATCGATTTCAAAGCCATGTCTAGTTTTGGTATACCGCCCAAACATGTGCGTTTGTGTAGGATAACGATGGAGAATTCTCGCTGCACCATCAGGGTCGGAAACGACCTCACCGACACATTCGATACCAAAAAAGGATTTAGGCAAGGCGATGCGCTGTCATGTGACTTCTTCAATTTGATTCTTGAGAGGATTGTGCAAAACTCCCGAGCCAACACCAGAGGCACAATTTTCCAAAAATCGGTGCAACTACTAGCATACGCCGACGATATTGACATCATTGGTAGGATGTTAACTGCATAAATGGGTTTAGCAGTAAATGAGGGTAAGACAAAGTATATGCTGTCAACACGAAAGGACACACAACATCGACGAATTGGACAGAACGTCACCATTGACAGATATAACTTTGAGGTAGTACGGGACTTTGTCTACCTCGGCTCCGCTATTAACTCTGACAACATCTCGTCAGAAATCAAACGAAGAATTACTCTTGCCAATCGCTGTTTCTTCGGACTAAGAAGGCAATTTAGTAGTAAAGCCCTCACTCGAACTACTAAGGAGATCCTATATAAGACCCTGATCATCCCAGTCCTGCTCTACGGCGCTGAAGCATGGACCGTATCAAAAGCGGATGAAGAAATCCTTGGTCAATTCGAGCGGAAAATCTTCGGTCCCGTTTGCTTTGACGGGCTATGGAGACGAAGATCCAACCACGAACTATTCGAGCTGTACAGCGACATACCCCTAGTCAAAAAACTCCACATTGGACATTTAAGATGGCTAGGACATGTAGAAAGAATGGACACCAATACTCCGGCTCGCAGTCTTCGATTCCCAGCCAGACGTCGGACGCAGTAGAGGAAGACCTCGCCTTAAGTGGCGCGCACAAGTCGAAACCGACCTCAACCAACTTGGAGTGCGCAACTGGAGGCAGTTAGCTAGGGACCGGGCTAATTGGAGAGGCATGTTGGTTGAGGCCCAGGTTCATCCCGGACTGTAGCGCCACTTAAGTAAGAATTCGGGTCATTTAATCTGATCTGCCATTCGAAAAGTATAGCAGTATCATCTGCAAAGGTAGCTGAGTGATTTTTCACTTTCTGGTAGATCACTAGTAGATAAGAGATATAGTCCTAGAGCTAAGGCACTACCTTGAGGTACACCAGCCTTAATGTCTCTTAATTGTTAAGTACGATGTTTCTTGTTCAATTCTGAAAAATCGCTGTAAAATATAACTAAATTCTTTTCTAGAATTTATGAATACTGCTTTGGCAGTTGCTTTTGTTATTTATGGATCAATCATTTGTGCCGAAAAACTTGGAGTACATTGGTTGTATCGATATTGGTCGATATGATGTTACTTCCGAAGGTGGTTTACCAGGTTTTGGAATCATTATAACCTCTGTTAATAGCGGAGCCGAGGTAGACAAAGTCCCGTACTACCTCAATGTTATATCTGTCAATGGTGACGTTCTGTCCAATTCGTCGATGTTGTGTGTCCTTTCGTGTTGACAGCATATACTTTGTCTTACCCTAATTTACTGCTAAAGCCATTTTCGCCGCTTCCTTCTCTATACTAGCAATCGTGGCTATGACATCACGTTGAGTCCTACCAATGATGTCAATATCGTCGGCGTATGCTAGTAGTTGCACCGATTTTAAGAAAATTGTGCCTCTGGTGTTGGCTCGGGAGTTTTGCACAATCCTCTCAAGAATCAAATTGCCTAAATCCTTTTTTGGTATCGATTGTGTCGGTGAGGTCGTTTCCGACCCTGACGGTGCAGCGAGAATTCTCCGTCGTCATCCTACACAAAAGGACGAGTTTGGGCGGTATACCAAATATCCAAATATACCGATTTGGACTTCTTGGGTTTTTTTCCAGGATCTGCCGAAGTGTGAAAATTTGATCTATTATGGACTTTCCTGGCCTAAAACCACACTGATAAGGGCCGATCAGCTTGTTGGTAAACGGTTTCAACCGTTCACATATTACGGCAGATAGGATCTTGTAAGCGATGTTGAGTAGACTTATGCCTCTGTAGTTGGCGCAGTTCAGAGGGTCTCCTTTTTTGTGGGTCGGGCAAACGATGCTGAGGTCCATTCTTCAGGCATGCTTTCAACCGACCAGATTTGGCTTATGAGTTGGTGGATGTTGCTTACCAAGTCATCTCCGCCAGTTTTATAAAGCTCAGCGGGAAGGCCGTCATTTCCGGCGGCCTTATTAAGCTTGAGTTTAGATATAGCTATCCTCACTTCACTTATGTCGGGTGGTTGGCAGTTTTCGCTGTCGTTGCCAATATTAAATGGATCGTTCTGCCTGACAGCGGAATGTTGTTCGTCATCGCCGTTTAACAGTCTGCAGAAGTGGTTCTTCCATATCCTCAGCATCGACTGTGTCTCAACTACGATATTTCCTTGTTCATCTCTACAGGATTCTGTTCGAGCCTTGTAGCCTTGGCTTTGACGTTTCTATTCCTCGATTGCGCGCTGTTCTTGCTCTTTTTTCTTCTTTCTGAAAAGCCGATGTTCTTCCCTTCTTCTTTGCTATAGAGCTCAATGGCAGCTAATATAAATATTACGAAAAAAAAAAAAATGCACCAAACATCCAGTATACATAAACAACAACATACAACACTATTCATACGTCATACCAAAGATTATGAATTCTATACTGTTACGAATTTTAACAAAATTGAAGAATTAAAGAAAATTCACGTCCGAAAACACCGGCGATTGACAACAAAAATGATACATGACAGTTGTTTTGATTGTCAAATGTGTGAATGACAAGACGTCATTTCATCGAAACTAAAGAGTTCATCGGAAAGGGTTGTAAAAATAGATATGTAAAAGGTAGTAAATACAACAACCCCTTTTAAAACACTCAAAATAAGCAAAGAAATTGTTGTTCCTAAAACAGAAATGGGTGGACGACGTTATAAGAACCGCAACCGCCACTTCATCATTTGAACGGTATCGAGACATACGCCCTGCCATACTTACCAGAGTGTTGAATTTTTACAAGTGAAGAAAAAGTGTGTGCTTAAGAAAGAAGACAAAATAGAAAACCAGTAGAATAGAAGAAAAAGCCCAGGTAAAACTAAAAACTCTTATAAAGTAGGCAAATAATTAATTATAACCTTAATAGGATTGTCGGCAACAAAAGAAAATACTAGCGGCACAACAGTTCGGCAAAAGAACAAATTCCCAATAACTTTTTTTAATTTTTTTAAGTAAATTTTAAAAGGAAAATTCGCTTGAGTAGAATAATCTAAAACAAAAAGAAGAATTAATCATAACGTAAATTTAAATTCAAAAAAAGATTGAAATCCTTATATATAACTAATTATTGGTTTATACATATACATATACATATTCTTAAATTCAATCAAGGGAATTTTGTAGGGAGACAATTAATAATTTATGTGTAGATGTAGCGATTTTAAAATAGTGAGATTCCACCACAGCAGCGAGAAAGAACCTGGATGCAGTGGCCACATCATCGCCAGTTCAACCGCAAATCAAAGAGTGAGTGCAAAACCAATTCATAAACTATATATATACATATACATTAAATTTCGCGGGGGCTAATGATAAAAGTAAAATCGACAATAAAAAGACGGTAAAGAAGCCCAAATCATAAAACGTTATATAGATAAAGTAATAGATATATAAAAGGATTAATATCGAGAAAACAGTAAAATTATATTCGGTAAAAAAGTGTTGCAATTCGAAATGATAACTTATAATAAAATATTTAAATGGTTATGATTGTTAAACTAGAAATAATGGCTTTTAATTAACTCGGTTAATGAGAATGAGAAGAAGGGTTTAAAAAAGTGAAGTGAAATGAAGGTAATAGATATATAAAAGGATTAATATCGAGAAAACAGTAAAATTATATTCGGTAAAAAAGTGTTGCAATTCGAAATGATAACTTATAATAAAATATTTAAATGGTTATGATTGTTAAACTAGAAATAATGGCTTTTAATTAACTCGGTTAATGAGAATGAGAAGAAGGGTTTAAAAAAGTGAAGTGAAATGAAGCAAATGAAGTGCTGGCACAGCCCGCCATATGTTTTTGTTCTTGTTTTTCATGTGTTTTCATGCACACCGCCCTCCCGTACCAGGAAGCTATACTGAGCAAAAGTTTCTGTTTTTTGTTCTCAATGCGTCATCTGTATAGAATTCATAATCTTTGGTCATACTGAGCTGGAAAGCACATGTAAAGAAAAAAAGAGATGAATTACACATTATTGTCTTATTGGGAGATACGCATCCCTATCCAATTACAATAATTTATTGTTATATGTATAAGCAAATTCCGTAACCAGTATGGACCTATGGGCTCCAACTGTTTCATGCAAGACAAATTTACTAAAAATACAAATCTTCTAAAATATAGTACTACGGAGTTAAAGGACCAGACCAAGAGCAACTGAAACCAAAAGTTTGTTTTTTCTTTTTTTTTTTAAACTGATAATTACTTCCAATTTGCTAAGTTTTTCTGTAAAAAATACTTCTTAAATAAAAGACTGTTCTCAATTATTTTCATTTCTTAAAATCTTTTTATTTTCATATAAAATGATTTTATTTGTTTTCCGTTCCGTTACTTTTCCATTTTGCAGTTCTTCGTACCGAAACTTGCACTTTTTTTATTCGTTGTAAGTTCTATTTGCCGAAGTTTGTAGACGTCACTTGCCTCAGGTTTTTGTTGTCAGAGTAATTTTTTCTGTTTCTGTTCTATTTTCGGTGGGAATGAAATGTCAAAACTGAACAGAAATATGAAAAAAAAACAAACAAAGTTTCAATTTCGGTTGCTCGGTGGCATTGGCCCTTAACGATAGGGATCTATATATTGAAATGAAGATGAAGCTAAAAAAGGAAGTTTAAGACATAGCTCTGTGTCTTCTGGCTTCTCAGTCATGCTAATTTAGAAATATCACAGCTTTTTAACAACCGACAATATAGTTAACAAAAAACTGAAACTCAAGAACATTTTCAAACATAACATGTAGAAATTGGACCAACGACGGCTTTTCTTTTAAATGTTGAATTGTTCAAAAGAACAATAAAATGTTGATTAGCCTAACCTCTAGGTGCGATTTCTTGAAGAAATACAGAAGTTATTTATTCGGAAGGTTATTTAGATCGGGTTAAAGTCCCTCACTATTACAGAAGGTTCCCTAGCGATAACAAATCAGCAATTTTTTTCATCGATTTTATTTTTTCCAGCGAACCTCCACGGAAAAATGTTTCTTCCATTGCCAATGGTTATCGTCATATTTAACAATTCGTAGTTATTAAACCAATCTGTGTTGAATGTCATTTGCTGACTAGCCGCCCCATTATGCAAGTACCATGTATTTTGTTGTAATTTCAATTTTCTTCTTTTTCTTTTTGTATCGTATATCTGCAGTCCTTTATGAAATGAATGTTTATTTTTAGGATATATTTGTTTTTATACCTTATCCCATAGGGGCAATAAATAAGCTACATATACCACAACGTATATGGATCGACTCAGAATCTCTAGCGGAGTCGATTAAGCCATGTCTGTTTGTTCGTCACCGATTTTTGGGACGTACATTTTAAGCTAGTATATTGAAATTAGGTATATAGGATCCTTGTCCGTGCCACCAGAGCAAGTGTAAAAATTTTCAAAATCCGCCCACTGCCAAACGTTAGAGAATTTTGAAAAATATGAACAATATGTTGTAACAATGTTATGTTCTTTATTTCATTGCAATTAAGCCCACACTTTGGGGATATTAATTTTAAGGATGGGATGGAATAGGGTATTCAACGATCCACACAGCGGATTGTAGCCTTCTCATATGTTTTCTTATTGAATCCTTCTATATGTTTGATTCTATATTGGGTTACGAAAGCTAATTCATTCACTTTTAACTTTTCTTCTTTGACGAATAATCTTGAAATTAATTCTTTAAGCTTTCTTTCTTTGGTTGGAACATATTCCCATGCAGATACAAAATGCTTACATGTGGTTGAAACTTGATAGTGGAATAAGCAATTTTGTCACAACCGTACTGTCAGATAGCATTTTATCCATGCTTTTAAGTTGGTTGACCAAATCTCGATTTTCGATATGTAAGCAGACATGGCTCTTCAAATTTTGGGTTAAAGAATTGTTGTGAAAGTAAATGAATACTGACCTACGACTTTGGCTTACAAAGAGTAATGGGCGAGTTCATAATTGCAACATTGTTGCACATGCCATGCAGAAAATATTGATTCAATGCAATTATGAACAGAAATTCTACTGCAAGTTTGCAGCAGTTTTGCGTTTCCAAAAAAAGTGTTCACATATGCAGTAGACAGTAAACAAATTACGGAAATTCGGTCTGTTCCCGTACAAAATAAATAAATTTACTGATTCTTACTTAAAACCGTTCCCGTACGCAAGTTTTGCATGCAAATAATTCCCCGCAGTAAAAATCAGTAAATATTATTTTGTACGGGTACAGACCTATTTTTTAGCTTCTCTATCTTCATTTAGTGACAGACTTTGGTTGTGTTTTATACAAAAACTTATTAATAATGTCAATTAATAGAATTAATTTAAGATTGATTCTTAATCAAGCAAAATTCAAAGAAAGGAAGATTATTTTGATAAGAATGATCTGGATTTCAAGAAACATTCCATTCGTATGAAAAAGGCCACATTTCAGGATCGTTTTTTATAATGCACTGTTATTAATACCTTGAATTTATATCAATTTTTCAACAGTTTATTGAAGATGAGATCCACTTTTGGTCGACCCAAAACCTCTCTAAGGCTGGCACTTTGGAAGCTTTTCCTCAAAGAACAGACTTTTCATTTTTTTTATTCGTCTATTCCTAAACGAATCGAAATATTACCAGTTTGGTGTCAACTTCCGAACATTTTTTAATAATAAAAAACTAACTTTCTTTTATCAAAATCTATTGAATTTTCAATTATATTACATACTTGTAATATAATTGTAACTCGGCAACAAAGCAAAATTCAATGCAGAGTTGATCGCAGTTTGACTTTTAATTTGCTTATATGAACGCAGGTAACAACTGCACTCATGCAAAGAGAATGCCTTTTTTACATTAATGAACGCAAAAATTGCTGTCCTGACGCACTTTTACTTTTATGAACTCGGCCAATCTTACTACGGTTGGTACGGTATCTGCAATCGGTATTTCTTACTTTACAGAGGGAAATGCTGTATTTGTTTCCTTCTGGCTGTATATTCTGCATATATATTTTTTTATTATAAACAAAGGCATTGAAATACATTTTTTCGCAAACAACTTTTTTTTTAATTGACGGACGCACTTCTTATTTCGCTTTTTTTTTAATTAACACCATTTTTTTAAGAAGAAGCTCAGATTCTCGCCTTATTTTAAACAGAACAGGTTTTTACCACGATATCTAGATATACCTTGAAGTACATATACATATGCATTAACTCAGAATCGCTAGCTGAATCGAATTAGCTGTTGTCTGTATGTCACCGATTTATGTCTTAAATGTTAATCTAGGGTAATGAAATTTGGTATATAAGATCCTTGGCCGTGCCTACAGAACAAGTATATAAATTTTCAAAATTCAATTACTGCCGTTCTTTTTGGTCAAACGGTTACGAATTTTGCGGTGCTGATTCAGATTCGACGGGCTAAGTGTGAGATAAACTGCCGCGCGGAAGGTCTGGGTTCGATTCCTAGACTTAGCAACACCTAAATGATATTTCAATAGCCCTTCTTTCATGATGATCTGACAAATCATCCGAGTAGTATCAACTGTCAAGAAACGCTTATCTCAACTTAGTCGTTTGGAGTCGGCATAAAACAGGAGATCCCGCCATCGTGCATGAAGTACACACGCGCTCGTGAATGGTTGTGGGAAATCTAGACGCCGGATACTTACGAGCCTGTTACTCCAAAAATGTGTATTTGTATTTTTTGATTCAGCAATGTCTAAGAACACTACGACTAATAATGTAACTTTTCAATTACCCTAGAATAGCCACATAGCCATGCATATATTCAGTTAACACAAAAAAATCCATATGGCCTGCTTTGCAAAAAAACCAACGAATTTTTGAATTCTCTAAACTGGAGGGTCAGTTCCAAATTATTAGATACCCCAAGGACAAGGGGTTATCAGTATCCACTTCGGGATTGAGAGCTTTGGCCTTTTGGATCATCCGCCACCATCTTCACCTGCAGTGTAAATATCTCGAAGCAACTGATTAAAATTGTTTACTTTGTCTATCCTAAATTGGACAGTAGAAGCCACCGTTTGCTACATCTATCGCCTTGGAGAAGCAAGAAGTGCCTAAGCTGTGTCTCTCTCTCGCCAAGAGTTTACACATGAGTTCATACCCCATCTACGGACCAAGGTATTATGCACTTGGCGGTCGCCACGAGTAGGCTGAGGATCGGAGCTACGTTTTCATATACCCACATTGATATCCAATTGACCGCATTTGACTGATTAGTTAGACAAAAACTACTTACTTAAGTGGCGCTACAGTCCGGAATGAACCTGGGCCTCAACCAACATGCCTCTCCAATTAGCCCGGTCCTTAGCTAACTGCCTCCAGTTGCGCACTCCAAGTTGGTTGAGGTCGGTTTCCACTTGTGCGCGCCACTTAAGGCGAGGTCTTCCTCTACTGCGTCCGACGTCTGGCTGGGAATCGAAGACTCTGCGAGCCGGAGTATTGGTGTCCATTCGTTCTACATGTCCTAGCCATCTTAAACGTCCAATGCGGAGTTTTTTGACCAGGGGCATGTCGCTGTACAGCTCGTATAGTTCTTGGTTGAATCTTCGTCTCCATAGCCCGTCAACGCAAACGGGACCGAAGATTTTTCGAAGAATTTTCCTCTCGAATCTACCAAGGATTTCTTCATCCGCTTTTGATACGGTCCATGCTTCAGCGCCGTAGAGCAGGGCTGGGATGATCAGGGTCTTATATAGGATCTCCTTAGTAGTTCGAGTGAGGGCTTTACTACTAAATTGCCTTCTTAGCCCGAAGAAACAGCGGTTGGCAAGAGTAATTCTTCGTTTAATTTCCGACGAGATGTTGTTGTCAGAGTTAATAGCGGAGCCGAGGTAGACAAAGTCCCGTACTACCTCAAAGTAATATCTGTCAATGGTGACGTTCTGTCCAATTCGTCGATGTTGTGTGTCCTTTCGTGTTGACAGCATATACTTAGTCTTACCCTCATTTACTGCTAAACCCATTTTCGCCGCTTCCTTCTCTATACTAGCAAACGTGGCTATGACATCACGTTGAGTCCTACCAATGATGTCAATATCGTCAGCGTATGCTAGTAGTTGCACCGACTTTTGGAAAATTGTGCCTCTGGTGTTGGCTTTGGAGTTTTGCACAATTCTCTCAAGAATCAGATTAAAGAAGTCACATGACAGCGCATCGCCTTGCCTAAATCCTTTTTTGGTATCGAATGTGTCGGTGAGGTCGTTTCCGACCCTGATGGAGCAGCGAGAATTCTCCATCGTCATCCTACACAAACGGACGAGTTTGGGCGGTATACCAAAACTAGACATGGCTCTGTACAGTTCGTCTCTATAAATGCTGTCATATGCGGCTTTGAAATCGATGAATAGGTGGTGGGTATCGATTTGGACTTCTTGAGTTTTTTCCAGGATCTGCCGAAGTGTGAAAATTTGATCGGTTGTGGACTTTCCTGGCCTAAAACCACACTGATAAGGGCCAATCAGGTTGTTGGTAAACGGTTTCAGGCGTTCACATATTACGGCAGATAGGATCTTGTAGGCGATGTTGAGGAGACTTATGCCTCTGTAGTTGGCGCAGTTCAGAGGGTCTCCTTTTTTGTGGATCGGGCAAACGATGCTGAGGTTCCATTCTTCAGGCATATTTTCATCCGACCAGATTTGGCTTATGAGTTGGTGGATGTTACTTACCAAGTCATCTCCGCCGGCCTTATAGAGCTCAGCGGGAAGGCCGTCATTTCCGGCAGCCTTATTAAGCTTGAGTTTAGATATTGACAAAAAGCTGTGGTAATTTAATTTGAAAGTAAAACAGATATCTTTGTTTAAAATGGGCAAAAAAAGTGCCGAACTTAGAACAAAATGCCTCAGTTTTAACTCACCTTTCAAAAACTTTTGAACCTGTAAAGTATGCAAAATTGGTATAATTTAGCAGGTGATAAAAAATGTTCTAAACAATCGTGAACAAATGCTTCAATAGATAGAACTCATAATATAATAAGAAACCACCTCCGAAGTGAGCTACAATAGAATGCAGAAAAATAGGAGACATATAATATTGTATTCCGATCATAGACTAGCCGATTAGCAAATACGTCGCGGTATTACGTTATGACTTATTTTTTTTATTTATTTATTGGGATACAATTAAACATGTAAAAATAGTTTACTCGTGATAGTGTTATTCTAGTGATTCATCAACCGGCGATAAATCTCCTGATGACACTGCGGTAGCGGCTTCTTCTGCCTCAGCGTCGATCATATGGTCGCCATCGCGGCGCACTAATCCTAACATATCGAGCATACTTCTTTTGACCGTGTTCTCGGTTGCCATTTCTACACTCAAATAAGCAGATTTATGCCCACATATTGCCAAATGGCGTGCCATTTTATTGCCAATAGCTGTAGAGAAACCACACACGCAGTGCATTTCCTCTTCTGTAGTAAGTTCCATAGCCCCAGGTAGATTATTGCTGCTAGAATTTTGGCATACCGTTGAGTGGTGAAACATTGCACGCTCGCAGCATGTTTTGTAAGCGCATTTAGTGCATTTCAATTGGCCACTGCAAAAAGAATGAATATTTAGGTTAAACCGATTAACTTAAGCATAGACTTACATAAAATGGTCCTCATTTAAAACTTCAGTATTGCATTCAGCGCAAATGCTACCAGCCTTTAGATAGATGTATAGTTCCTTAAATTTCATTTGAGCAATGTATGGTAGTTGCTCTCTGGTGTGTGCACGTACCTGGAAGATTATATTTGACATAAATTCGCAAACAACTCATTGTGCTACATACATTGAATACAAATTAAATGTTATTTATTGTATGTTTCATCATATCAGCTACGTTTATCAAATATTTTTTTAGTGTTTCTTTTAATAATACATAAGTATAGAAGTTTTCCTAAGAGGATCGTACGTACTTTCTTCTTACGATCGACGTTAAATAATGATTAACTCTTAACACTAAATTCAAAGGAATTTAGATACATGCGGCAAGAAATGTGATTTTCGTTATTGGACAAATCGGAAAATTCCGTTGAGCGTACAACTTATTATATTCGACTCTATCATGGTATCGTTTCCGAAAAAAAAATTCTCCGATTTTGTACGAATTGGAGAGTTTTGCTTCATGGTAACCGTTCCGATCAGTTGTTCGGAACATTTAACCGACAAAGCGTAACGCACATCGGCAGTCTACGTGTTTTGCATCTGTTTATTGTCAGCCACACGTCAATTTCTCTCCGATCCCGATGGTCTCCTACAGCTTTTGTCGCGGAAATATTTTTAAGTGAACAAAATGTAAGCAATAAAATAATTTGATTTAAGTTTTTGTTGATTTTTTGTCGAAAACTGGTGTTTTAGGAGAAATTCAAATAAAAAAACAAGCACCAAATAGTAGAGCGCTTGGGAGAGTTAATTCAAAGACGTAGCTCGGAATTTCACCAGAAGATGTTGCTGATTTTTGCTGATGTCAAGTGAATGCGTTGATTCACCTTCGGAAAACGGATACTTTGTCTATGTCCAGTCTCCGAGTGGATTTGCGTTGCGTAGAAAATTATTCTCCGAACAGAAACCACGATAGGGCCGATTGTAAGGCATTATTACAAATGTTTATTTAATTATTGATTTTCAATTTTATTTAACTAGATAATTCCCTTAAAATTGATGAGTTACCAAATAAAGCCAAAATACTGTATACAAAATTGAATAGATAGTTCTATTTTAAATATTATCTACCGTTTATTTAAATACGAAATGTTTATATTATATTTATCTTTTTGCATCACAAGTTTTTTTTTCAAATTTCCTTAAAATTTTACCAAAAAAAACTTTTTACAAAAACGACACCAATAAGTGTGGTTGGCAAAAAATTTATATGGACGAAATATAGATATTAAGACTTTCTAATACCAAATTTCATTATCCAGGTTCGAGGCCTAAAAAATGTACCGTGTTGAAGTTTATGTGAATTTTTGAGGAAAAACTGCTTATACTATCTTATTCTAAATATTATTGAAAAGCTTAGTTATTAATTTTGATCTACAACTATAGAGGTGTTATAGAGATCGAGTTTAACGAAAACCTTTAAATGGGAGGTATCGATAATTTTAGTGCTAGAAGTCCAATTCCATTATCTGTCAAATTGGCTATCAAAGAATCCGGGTGTCAGAAATACATACATTTCTTTAAAACTACCTTTTATACGCCATCCCATGTGTGCATATTAGTTTTGAAATTTAGTTCATACTCAGAATCAGCCTTAAATGTTGAGCTAGAGTAATGAAATTTGGTATATAGGCTTTCTTTCCGAGAAAGAAGACCAAGTGCTAAGATTTTCAATTTTTTATAATTAGCGCGCACTAAAAGCGTTTTGAATACGCTGTAAATGTTTTACTACAGTAGGAGCGTTAGAGAAGGGAAGACAGATAGTGATCGGAATGATTTTGGATGCAGTGGAGACTTACTGCATGGGTGGTGTCCGTTTTTTTTGTGTTCGTTATATTCGCAGAACTTTCAAGTTTCTTACTAGTAACTACAGAACTTTTTTTTTGTTATTTCTTTGAATAAAAATATAAAAGTTAGATCTTACATTTTTTTTCATTTCTCAACACCCATTCAATGTTGATAAATAATTAAGCATACAGCTCACTTATCGATGCAGTTTTTTACGTGTTAACTTGTGTTAAAAAAGTGTGAGCAATATTAAATTGTTATAGACATTAAACGAAAGGGTAAATACCTTCTAAAAACATATGAGAATGCTACAATCCGCTGTGCGGATCGTTTAATACCCTATCCCATCCCATCCTTAAAATTAATATCCCCAAAATGTGGTTGGGTGTTGTAGAACGAGGGTAGACTCTGATTGGCGTTAACTTGGCAATGCCCAGTGTTGCAACTCTGACTACACATCAAATGTGCTTATCTTTACCTCCAAGTGGTAACCATCGGGTACTGGTCTCATCCAACCGGATTTGACTTGCTAAACGATAAGCGCGAGTGTTGATAACATGACGAAAAACAGCAACACTATAAACACCCTGGTGAGAATGGCACGGATGAATACCCGGCCGGCTGTCCCAGGCGAACCTAGATGAGCTGCTCTGACATATTCGGACAACAGGTTGTCTAGGAATTTCAAGGGTTAGTCAGGCCCCTTGAACAGAGATGGTGGCGGATGAACCGAAAGGCCAACGGCAGCGCTCAATCCCGTAGTGGATACTGATGGCCCCGTGTCCTAGGGGTATCTAATAAATTGGAACTGGCCCTCCAGGTTGGGGGTTGTGCTTTGGGTTAACTTCCCACCCACAAAAAAAAAAAACATAGTTACGAAGCAACCAATAGCCTCGGAAAGGACTGATTTTATTGTTGACGACCCTGCTAAACGAAAAAAGGACAACGACGTTCGTATCTGCACCTGGAATGTGAGAACATTAAACAGGAGAGGTGCAGGCGAACAACTAGCGGAAGCCCTAAACTGCTACAAAGCAGACATTACTGCCATCCAGGAAATACGATGGGATGGGCCGGGCAAAAAGAGGATGAAAAACTGTGACATATACTACGGACCGTGTTATAGTGAGCAGAAACAGCGACTATTCGGATGCGGATTTGTTATAAGTGCCAGACTTAGGCAAGAAGTCTTATGTTTCCAAGACATTAGCGAACGCATAGTAACAATCCGCATCAAGGCCAAATTCGCCAACATAAGCCTTATATGCGCTCACGCTCCGACGGAAGAAAAAGATGATACAACTAAGGATTGCTTCTACGAGCTCCTCGACAAAACCTATGAGCGACTACCGAAGTACGATGTTAAAATCGTGCTGGGAGATTTTAACGCAAAGGTAGGAAGAGAAGACATCTTTAGAAGTATTGTCGGAAAACATAGCCTACACGACAACACGTCTGGTAACGGACTTAGGCTAATTGATTTCGCTACGGAACGAAATGCCACTATAGCCAGCACACGGTTTCCTCACCTCGATATCCATAAGGGGACATGGCGGTCTCCAGATCAACGAACGGTCAACCAAATTGATCACATTGCGATAGATAAGAGGCACGCATCCAGTATTTTGGATGTCCGAACATTCCGAGGAGCTAACATCGACTCGGATCACTACCTTGTAGCAGCCAAGGTAAGAATGCGGATATCCACCACGCCACAACAATCCAGAAATACTGTGAAAAAATTTAATGTCGGAAGACTGCAATCGCAAGAGACCGCCAAGACCTTCGCACAACGCGTATCCCTTAACCTCTCGATTAACACCATACCACCAGCATCGAATGTCGAAGAGCAATGGCAACGATGCCAACAGGCCATTAGATCAGCCGCAACTGAAGTGCTAGGTTTCTCGCGCCCACCAGCAAGAAACCCCTGGTTTGATGAGGAATGCCGACAGATGCTCGCAGCCAAGAACGAGGCATACAAGGCTAAGCTGCAGGTGAAGACGAGAGCTGCCATTGAGCTCTATAGGCAAAGAAGAAGGGAAGAACATCGGCTTTTCAGCAAGAAGAAAAAAGAGCAAGAAAAGCGCGCGATCGAGGATATAGAGAGGTGCCACTCCAGGAACGATGTTCGCAAGTTTTACCAAAGTGTAAAACGTCAAAGCCAAGGATACAAGGCTCGAACAGAATCCTGTCGAGATGAACAAGGAAATATTGTAGTTGAGACACAGTCGATGCTGAGGATATGGAAGAACCACTTCTGCAGACTGTTAAACGGCGATGACGAACAACATTCCGCTGTCAGGCAGAACGAACCATTCAATATTGGCAACGACAGCGAAGACTGCCAACCACCCGACCTGAGTGAAGTGAGGATAGCAATATCTAAACTCAAGCTTAATAAGGCTGCCGGAAATGACGGCCTTCCCGCTGAGCTCTATAAGGCCGGCGGAGATGACTTGGTAAGTAACATCCACCAACTCATAAGCCAAATCTGGTCGGATGAAAATATGCCTGAAGAATGGAACCTCAGCATCGTTTGCCCGATCCACAAAAAAGGAGACCCTCTGAACTGCGCCAACTACAGAGGCATAAGTCTCCTCAACATCGCCTACAAGATCCTATCTGCCGTAATATGTGAACGCCTGAAACCGTTTACCAACAACCTGATTGGCCCTTATCAGTGTGGTTTTAGGCCAGGAAAGTCCACAACCGATCAAATTTTCACACTTCGGCAGATCCTGGAAAAAACTCAAGAAGTCCAAATCGATACCCACCACCTATTCATCGATTTCAAAGCCGCATATGACAGCATTTATAGAGACGAACTGTATAGAGCCATGTCTAGTTTTGGTATACCGTCCAAACTCGTCCGTTTGTGTAGGATGACGATGGAGAATTCTCGCTGCTCCATCAGGGTCGGAAACGACCTCACCGACACATTCGATACCAAAAAAGGATTTAGGCAAGGCGATGCGCTGTCATGTGACTTCTTTAATCTGATTCTTGAGAGAATTGTGCAAAACTCCAAAGCCAACACCAGAGGCACAATTTTCCAAAAGTCGGTGCAACTATTAGCATACGCTGACGATATTGACATCATTGGCAGGACTCAACGTGATGTCATAGCCACGTTTGCTAGTATAGAGAAGGAAGCGGCGAAAATGGGTTTAGCAGTAAATGAGGGTAAGACTAAGTATATGCTGTCATCACGAAAGGACTCACAACATCGACGAATTGGACAGAACGTCACCATTGACAGATATAACTTTGAGGTAGTACGGGACTTTGTCTACCTCGGCTCCGCTATTAGCTCTGACAACAACATCTCGTCAGAAATTAAACGAAGAATTACTCTTGCCAACCGCTGTTTCTTCGGGCTAAGAAGGCAATTTAGTAGTAAAGCCCTCACTCGAACTACTAAGGAAACCCTATATAAGACCCTGATCATCCCAGTCCTGCTCTACGGCGCTGAAGCATGGACTGTATCAAAAGCGGATGAAGAAATCCTTGGTAGATTCGAGAGGAAAATTCTTCGAAAAATCTTCGGTCCCGTTTGCGTTGACGGGCTATGGAGACGAAGATTCAACCAAGAACTATACGAGCTGTACAGCGACATGCCCCTGGTCAAAAAACTCCGCATTGGACGTTTAAGATGGCTAGGACATGTAGAACGAATGGACACCAATACTCCGGCTCGCAGAGTCTTCGATTCCCAGCCAGACGTCGGACGCAGTAGAGGAAGACCTCGCCTTAAGTGGCGCGCACAAGTGGAAACCGACCTCAACCAACTTGGAGTGCGCAACTGGAGGCAGTTAGCTAAGGACCGGGCTAATTGGAGAGGCATGTTGGTTGAGGCCCAGGTTCATTCCGGACTGTAGCGCCACTTAAGTAAGTAAGTAAATGTGGTCATTATGGTCATAAAGTATTGAAAATGACGTTGTTACAACATATTGTTCAGAAGGTTTATCAAATTCTTGTATGGTTCGACAAAAAACAACGTATTTCTATTGCATATGCCTTGGGGTAGGGAATTCAAATGGTTTTTGTAGGAAAACGCCCCAAACAGTGGGCGTTAGAATGGTCTATTGAGGAAATGTTCAATTAATACTACAAATGATTGTGCATCATTTTTTTTTGAAATTTTTAAAATTTGACCTGAAAACGTTTTTTATAAAAAAAAACGCCCCTAAAAAGTGGGCGTGGCAAAAAACTTTATATTGACAAAATATAGATAATTCGATTCTCTAAATATGCTGCTCGGAAGCTTTTTTAAAATTCTTTACGGTTTGGCCAAAAAAACGTTTCCCTAAAAAGGGGGCGTGGCAGTAGGCGGATTTTAAAAATTTTTACACTTGTTCTGGTCACTCGGACAAGGATCCTATATACCAAATTTCATTATCCTAGCTCAAAATTTAAGGCCCAAAAATCGGTGACGAACAGACAGACGGACGGACGGACGGACAGACAGACATGGCTAATTCGACTCAGCTAGCGATTCTGAGTCGATCCATATACTTTGAGGTATATGTAGCTAAATTATTTCTCTATGTTACAAACTATGTATCAAAACTAATATACTCCCCTATGGGATAGGGTATAAACAAAAATTTTTCGTTATGCAAGTGCATCACTACAACGAAGTCGTGGAAGTGATTTTTCAAATGAAAGCAATACAGTCAGATATTTTTTTCCATTTCGAAATTTAATCAGCAATAATCGGAATCTACAAAATATTAATCGACATATGTGCCACAATTTTTCGGGTTATAGAATCGACGCAGATAAGTTCAGAGTTTTTGCCTGAGCAGATAACTAAAACCTATCCGTGGTACCCGCCTCAAAACACAAGGTATTGTTGCATGATACATCAGTAATTGTGCATCATAGCTTTATTTCCATAGGCGGATTTAGTGAGTGTGATTTAATAATTTTATTAAGTTTCAACCTGCCAGTATCTAATTTGAAAAAAAAAGTATTTATCAAAAAATGCATTATAAGTTATAACAATTAAAACTGTCAGTCGAAATCCCGAAAAAACTAAATCCCAAAAATCCAAAATCCCGAAAAATTAAATAAAATGAAAAATTTGCGCAAATGTTGGGTTTTCGGGATTTTGGTTTTTATCCGACTCCACTATTAAAAATCTAATTTTTCCAAGAATTTTTTATTTCGTTCGATATTTTTTACTTTTTCTTTTACTTTAATATCAGCGCTTCTTCTTTTTGACCGCACTATGTATGGACGGGTACCCACTGTGCACTGGAGTGGCGCGACGGCTGCACATCGTATTTCAAGTTAAAACAACATCGTATTAACAATAAAGATATCGTTATACGTAACACTATATAGAGAATTTATTATATTAAATTGATTATCATTTTCATGGGCTAAAATTGTTCAATGTACCGAAGCTAAAATTCATTTAATATTCAAAATTCGTAAAAAAAACTACGTAATTAAAAAAAGCGTTATTTTTTAGCTTTTTTTTAACAAATAACTATGTATGCAAGAGATTTATGAAGCTCAAAATATGCATTAATACAAAGTTTTATATGAATTCATTGAGTACAATTTTTTCAGCCCCTGTTATGTGCCTTTCTGAAAACAATTTGGTATCCAGAAATATTTCCATGCTAACAAAATGTCGTTAAAACATTATATTCCACTTCCGAGATATTACTATTTTTATAAATTACAGCTATAAACATTTTTCGGAAAATAATCAAGTATCCAATGTTCTAAGACATATTATTTGCACTTTTTCAACTATAAATCCTAATCAAAATCGTTTCGAGAAAATCAATATTTAAAAAAACTTGATGCAAATTTACCGTTCAATTAAAAAAACAAAAATTCGCGATTTAACCGATTTTTAATACATTATTATTGCCTTAATAGAATAAGTTCAATAAATAATGTTGATTTTTTTATCAGAATGGCTTTAGCGTTTGTATTTATAAAAATAATTAAAATGAAAATCATCAGCAAAATTTCCAACTCGAAATGTAATAAAGTGATTGATAGATGTACGTTTTATATCAATGGGTCTAAATTCTTGCAAAAAGTGGCGAAATAACTTGATCTATTTTCGTTTTATCAATCACATCTTGAAATATGTCGATGTTGCTCTATCGTTCAGAAATGTCACTTGTCGATCTGCGACTACGTAGAGTCATCAATACAAACTCTAATCTTTTAATTTTTAGTTGTCCCTCAATGCGTTGTAGAGCCATAACAATATCAATATTAATAATAATAACAAAAAACAATATAAAATTCTAATTTGTTGTTTAATAAACTCAATGGGCGGAAATATTGTAGCTTTCGCCATTTTAATACTAAATCTTACCTTAGGTATTTCAATTACAACAGAGTTGTTTAACAGTGGTCTAATATGCTGTGCATTCTTGGAATAACTTTGATGATAGTATGAAAGGTGCATTTTTAGTAAGCCTAACAAAAGTAACAAAATAAAGTTTGGAAAGTATAATTTTATTATGTGTACCTTACCTTTATCATGGAAGCAAAGTGCACATTTTGAACACTTTTTGGAATCATGTTTTGGCAAATGGGCTCGTAAGTGCATGTAGTAAGCTTCGACATTATGCGGTTTTAGTTCACCTTTCACAGAAATTCGGAATATCTAAAAAAAAAAGTACATATTATTATCTTAAATCTAAACTGTTAAAAAAAAACTTACTGCCAAGCACAGTGGACATTGCAAAAAGTTATGCTGCTTATGATCATCGTAGAAATGCCTCACTAAATCTCTATGAGATGAAGAACGATACTCGCAGGCTTCGCAGCAGTATGGAAGCTCTAAAGTATTGTGCGTTTTTTGAAGGTGAGCGGTCAATAAGTGCAAACTATTATGCCTCTGCTGACAAATTAAACAATAGTACGACGCAGATGAAGTTGTCTTTGTCTCCAATGGATGCATAATTAAGTTATGTTTCGCTAACACACTTTCGCTAGGATGTTTCTCCAAACAAAATAGACACTGAAATTGATAATCTTTTCCATCTATTGATACGTGAACCACCAAATGAGTCTGTAGTTTCTCATTAGAATTAAATGAGTCTCCACAAAGTGGGCATTCCAATGACTGATTACACGGAAACTCTTCGTAGTTTTTCTGAAAACCACTCTTGATGCCATAGTATATTTCTTCTAGTCCTTTCATATCATTTGCGGATTGTTGTTGCTTTAATTTCGTTTCTGTCACCTTCTTTGTAGATGATAATTGATTGCTCGGTGTCTTCAGAGTTGAAACTTTCTTATCTACCTTTATCGTTTCTTCTGCCTTACGCTTTGTAACATCTTTTTTTTCTGTTTTTATTTTCACAACAGTGGGAGTGGCATAGTCTGCTTCATTTATTGCTAAAATAATTGAATAAGATACAGCGAATTCATCGTATTTCATACTTAATATTTCAGTTCAAAAGAGGAAATTCTGGGGGCATGATTCCTTGGATCAATTCAGGTGAATCAGAGTTGTTTAAAACGATTACTGTTATATATTTAAACAAAAAATACATATACTAAACGAAAATAATATACACGTAACTCATACCTTCGTTGGCGCTGTATTGAGCCATGGAATTTTTCCAGAATGTTGTCTCTTTCGATCAAACAAAAACTACATGACATGCACTTGTTAAGCAAAACTAATTAAAACAGTTAAATTTGCATTTCAAATCGATTTTAAGATTGCATCTATTTTTTTATAATTGTTTGCTCTAAAAAACAGACACTTCAAAATTATGCATATCAACAATATTAATAAATATTTGTACTTATAATGTTATATCTGATTCAGTGTTTCAACAAAAGCAAAAGTAAAACATAAATATTTAAGAAACAATACAATTAAACAAAAACAACAGAACGGAAACAAATTAAATTTAATTGGTAACAAGTTTATGACAATTATTAATTGTCAAATAACGCACACTTTTGTTTTTGTTGTAACAGTAAACTAATTTTATTCTTTGCAACATATTGCGTCCACAAAAAATAAAAACAACTTCATAGAATGTATGTTATAACAGTTCTGAATCACACGATTTTTGTGAATGGAGTAAAATAAATGATTAAAAGTATATATCTAACTCTACTAACGTTTTTTCAAGCGTTTTGGAGTAGTAGACGTCGTAACAGTATTTTCGGTTGTGGCTTGGTAAACGCTCCAATCTTTAAAAGGATTCGTTGCTACCTAAAAATGAAAATGCTTAAAGAATGAACATCATGTCCTACTAGTTACAACTCACTTGATACAATCTCTGTGTTAAAGTGTCGCCAGTATTCATACGTGTTTGTTCGGCCAAATGTGCTGTAATATTGTTGAAAGCTTGAAGAGCATAAGTACCAAATTGCTCTCTCCACACCAATTCGTCAAGAAATTGTTGAATCATTTGACGAGACAAAAGACTTAAAGTATTTTGGAACATCCTTGGGACAATGCGACGTAAGTAGTCCATAACAGATGAATTTGTGTGTTTTGCAGTGGCATCATTGGCTGCAGCTTGGACAATATTTTTAAATCCCATTTGATAGAGCGTCATTTTGTCAACCGTTAAATCAATAGCAATGGTACTTTCCTTATTTACCCACCGGGAAAGTGGTTCCAAAATAGTCTGAAAACGTTTTTTATAATTTCTATCTGCATCTGATACGGGCTCAACTGCACGAAGGCGAATCGTTTTCTCAGCGTAATCTAACACACCAAGTACTTCTACTTTTACTTGTCGTTGTTGACCATCTTGACTGGTAGTACCAAGAGAGATTACCCCAACCTTAAATGACAAAAAAACATTTTTTATTTACAAAAAAAAATATAAATAAAATAGAATTAACCTCAACAAATTTGTTCGATCCGCCCAAAAGTTTACATTTTTGATGTATTGCCAAAGTGCAGGCAGCTCGAAGCCATGTATACACGCCTTTGATATATACATTATCAACTTTTACCCATTGGACAACATTTTGAATGTTTGTTTGACAGGACCAGTGGTAGATTAGTTTTAGAATGCACGATGGTGGATTTGGTGCTCCTTCAAAAAGTGAACCATGAAAAACTGATACAAAACGAGTTGGGCAACATTCACTAATCCAAACATAACCACCAGAATAAGGAAATTTCGTGGCATCAGAATAAACACCTGGAATAAGAAAATAAATAGATATTTGTTATTATGTACATATATAGATATAAGAGTGAAATGCATTTAATAAATAAAATAATGAAAATTAAAAATGTGTTAAAAATGTCTGGGGTTTAACCATAATGTAATAATAAGTACTGACTATTAAGCAAGACCATGGATTTCATGTATTTAGTAGAGTTATCCTTATTTATAAGAAAAAAAAAACCTTATTTGTTTTTCTTGAGCACCATTTTATATATACATATTTATATATATATATATATATATAATAAAAATGTTTCAATAATATTGGATTCATTAACACGCGCCGCTGTAAAACTGTATTTAATTAAAAATGAGAAGATAACTAAATCAAGGATTGTATACACTATTTTATAGGGTTATTAGTTTTGACATTAAGTTTGTAACTTCGAGAAACAATTTCGATAGCTATACCTCAAATTATATGGATCAACTCAGAATCGCTAGCTGAGTCAATCTAGCCATGTATGTCCGTTTGTGTGTCACCGATTTTGGGACTTAAATTTTGAGCTAGAGTGTTGAAATTTGGTATATAGATTCTTTGTCCGACGAAGCAGAACAAATGCAAACATTTTCAAAAATATTACTAAAAAAAAACGATTTTCGGCATAAGTTTAGTAAAATTCGAAATAGTTTTGATGCAAAAACTTCGAAAATAATGTAAGATGCACTTCGTTTTTTTTTTGGCTCTCGCCCACTTTTTGGTTACGTTTTCCTACAACAACGATTTGTATAAAAAAACGTTAGTTTGACGAACCAATAAATATTTTGATAAACTGTCTGAGCGAGCAGTATATTGTAAAAATGCCACTATCACGTTTTGAGAACGTATAATTTAAGGATGGAATGGAATAGGGTATTCAACGATTCGCTCAGCGGATTGTAGCCTTCTCATATCTTTTTAATTTATTTTGAAGTGATATTAACATCTAAAGTATTAGAGGAAATATAACAAATTATTTATTATATGTTTTTAAAATAAAGAATATAAATATAATATATACTTGAAACACGTCACCTACGTATGAAAAAACAATATTTGTATACAAGAGAGACGTTACAAGACACGATGAATGGAACCAAAAGAACAACAAAACAGGATGCTAAGAATTCACATTTTTAAAAAATAGGCACACCGTATATCAAGTTTGAAAATATGTTCATTTGAACGTTTTCAGTGATGTTAAGCGAACAGCTAAGGATTAACTCCTAATATTTCGATGTTAGTATCAACTTGGCAAATGGGTTTATCGATTCGATATTAAGCTGGTTTTATTTAAAATAAATAAGCTGTTGTAAGGATTTAAAGGTTAATTTAATTTGCATTAAAAAGGTAATAATACGTTACGATAAGATAAAAGATTATTTCTCTGTATTTCTTTCTTTGCAGGAAAATACACCCCCAAAACATACATACATCTTTGTTAAAGTGAGAAGTTTTCGAAACTCTCGCTGCTCCATCAGTCTCGGAAACGACCTCACCGATACATTCGATACCAAAAAAAGTATTAAGGCAAGGCGATGCACTGTAATTTGCCTTTTTAATCTGATTCTTAAGAGGATTGTGCAAAACTCTCGAATCAATGCCAGATACATAATCTTCCTTAAGTCGGTGCAACTACTAGAATTTGTTGATGATATTGAGATCATTAGTCGGACGCAACATGATGTCGTAGAAACGTTTGCTGGTATAGAGAAGGAAGCGACAAAAATGTGTTAAGGAGTAAATGAGGGTA
The DNA here is from genome assembly GCA_932526625.1 of Rhingia campestris. Classification (NCBI taxonomy): domain Eukaryota; kingdom Metazoa; phylum Arthropoda; class Insecta; order Diptera; family Syrphidae; genus Rhingia; species Rhingia campestris. The sequence continues at coordinate 141,078,439 of OW052182.1, read as the reverse complement.
AGACCAAGTATATGCTGTCAACACAAAGGGACACACAACATCGACGAATTGAAAAAAAACGTGACCATTCACAGATAAAGGGTGATCCATTTCGAGGTTCCCTATTTTTTAAAGAAAAAAACACAGAAAATTCAAATTTAATGGAGAATGTTTACTATCATTTGAAAGAACATTCTTTGGCATTTATTTTTTGAAGATTATGTCTATCAAATGTTGGCCGTTGCTACGTCGCAGATGGTCCATCCGTTGAGTCCAATTTTCGATCACTCGTTCGAGCATTTCGACTGGTAACTGGCGAATGACATGCGTGATGTTTTCCTCCAAGGCCTGAATCGAAGCGGGTTTGTCGGCATAAGCTTTTGACTTTACATATCCCCACAGGAAAAAGTCTAACGGTGTGATATCACACGATCTTGGTGGCCAATCGACCGGCCCGAAATGTGAAATTATGTGCTCACCGAAATGTTCTCTCAATAAGTCCATTGATTGATGCGATGTGTGGGAAGTGGCGCCGTCTTGTTGAAACCAAATGTCGCCGAGATCACGAGCTTCAATTTCAGGCATCATATAGTCAGTTATCATGGCACGATAACGGTCGCCATTGACGGTTACGTTCGCATCGGCATAATTTACACACTCTCAGCTACGGCCGCTATATTTTCTTCACAGCGTGCTGGACGTGGTCTATTCGGTCGAATATTATCCAATAATGAATGCTGGGTCTCAAAATGGGTGATGGTGTTGCGAATAGTACGCTCAGTAGGCCGATTATGTTGACCATAAGTTGCGCGAAGTGCACGAAACACATTCCTCACAGAACGTGAATTTTCATAATAAAGTTGAACAATTTGTAAACGTTGTTCACGCGTAAGACGTGAATTTTCATAATAAAGTTGAACAATTTGTAAACGTTGTTCACGCGTAAGACTTTCCATTATGAAATGCCAAACAATACTAAACAAAAATAACATGACAGCATGACACGACTCACACGTGATCTGACAAAAAAGGCTATTGAAAAAAGTATCTCTACTTGGATCACCCGTTATAAATTTGAGATAGTACGGGACTTTGTCTACCACGGCTCCGCTGTTATCCCTGGCAACAAACTCTAGTCAGAAATTAAACGGAGAATTACTCTCGTCAACCGCTGTTTCTTTGGGTTAAGAAGGAAATTTAGAAGTAAGCTCTCACTCGAACTTCTAAGGATATCCTATACAAGAAATTAATCATCCTAGTCCTGTTCTACGTGGCTGTAACATGGACCGTATTAAAAGCATTCTGTATTTACGTTCTGAAAATCAAAAACAAAGCCTGTAAATATTACAGAATAAAGCAATGCGATTTATACATAAGTGCAATAGATTTATGTATAATAAACACTTTAAGATGGATAAGCATAAACCAAAGAATACATATTATGTCAATGTGATTTATATATAAATTTAAAAAAAAAAACATACTTCCGAATTATTCAACTAAAAATAATATATAAATTATTTATGAAGAAATATTGGAGATTTCAACATACAAACAATGAGGGCAACCAGAGGACAAAATTCTATATCGGAAGGGGATTTTATGAATTAAAGAATTAACAAGTAAAAACGAATTTAAAATGAAAATTAATTTAATTAACTAAATTTTAAAATGTAATTAATTTTGCTAAACAAAAATATAAAATAGCTAAATGTTAGAGTATAAGAATTTATAAAATGTAATTAACCTTGAATGGCTTGAATGAGCTTAATAAACAAATTCTTGGTCGTTTTGAAGGAAATCGTCAGTCCCGTTAGTGTTGACGGGCTATGAAGACGAAGATTCTACCACGAACTTTACGAGCAGTAGAGGAAGACCTCGTCATATGTGGCGCAAACAAGTAGGTAGAAACCAATCTCAGCAAACTCAGGGCGCAGCTGAGGCCAGTTAGCCAAGGACCGGGCTAACTGTAGCGCCAAAGTAAAAAAAAAGTAAATCAAAATGCAACAGCAATTCGTTCTTCGAAGTAATTTTATATTTAAAACCGATGTTTAATATAATTTCATTTGTTGGAATAATAATCCTAAATCCAAAAGCTACTTCAAACCGTCGGTTATACCTATTATCAAGAGAATAAATAAAAATGAATATCACTGTAGTGCCCCTGACAAATTACCGTAGTAAAAATTAACTTTGATATTACAAGTTAAGAAAATACACTTATACTACTGGGCAATATAGGAAATAAATAAATTTACAACACTCACCCAATTTAAGCTCATTGCTTTTATGATTAGTACACTTTTGTTCAGACTTTAGCAATCCCTCCTGAATTAACCACTCAGTAAATTTGTTTGGTGTCAACATCAATACCAATTTAACTTTAGAATCTAACTTGCTACGCGTAGATGACATGTCCTTCACCTTCAACCAAGGTTTCGCCAACACAACCAATGAAGGAAAGGTTTTCCCCTGCAATTTGCTGTCTTTTTCAGATACACCTGTTTTGGAGTCCTTTGTCTCCGAATCAATAACCAAGCCACCTACAGATGTAATTTCCGATGGACGGAAGTTTTGCGATGAATGTTTGTCTTTATCCATGGAGCTTTTGGATGTCGGGCTAGCCATTGCAACGGGTACTAATTTGGCTGTTGATTTAATAGGCTTTGTTGGTACTGGGGATTGCCTTGGTAAAGATGTAGGCGATTTTGGAGTTACAAGAGTAGTCGGCGATTTAGATTGGACAGGCAGTGTTGCTTGCTTATTAGTTAGTCCTTGCTGACTAGTTTTGGTTGATGGCCGTCCTCTTTTATTAGTAGATGTCGGAGTAGGTGTTGGAATTCGTTTAGCCAATGGAATATTATCATCTTCATCAGACGACTCCATATACAAAAAATTTGAAGGCCGCTTTCGACGCTCAGGTCGGTCGAGTGACTGTGTGTTTGAAGTTTTCTTTGGCACAGTCGCCGCTTTAATTTCTTGCAAGACTTTACCTTTAAATGAATATGCCGAAAATACTTCACCATTGAAAAGTTCTTGTCCTTCGTTAGTACCCATAAGCGTCTTAAGAGAAACCTTAATAGCATTGTGTTCATCGGCAACTTTTTCATACGCAGCTAATTGAGCGGGAGAAAGCTCCTCTATCCAGCAGTCCAAATCAAGACTTATTTCTGTTTTAGAACTTCTCATTGTTTCGTAATTATTATTTTAAAATCGCAAACTTTTATGAAATTATATTTGGTTGTTAGTATTCACATCAAGTGCAGAATATATCGCTCCGAAAATATGATGGCAAAATGGCGACATGCGTTGTTGTCATAATCAATGGAAACATTCAGACGATATGAATCCGCGCTTGGCGGAACAGAATACGTATATGTTGGTAAATGAAGTGGTTACTTGTTGACACGAGGTTTAAATCAGAGATTAAGAAAGAAAGAGATAGAAAATTTTCGTACGTCTTCCCCTTTACAAACCGATTACTTGAGTGTCGTTTTGACACATATATTAGCTGGGCTGTAGAGACGGGTGTGTGAAACAAAGAATGTGTGGATCTGGTATTACCGTGATGATCTATTTTTCTGTCAAAACCCTGGAAAATTCCAGGATTAGCTTGTTGGCAAATTCAAGGCCCTCTAGAGGGCCTTGGCAAAAAGTAAAGTCCTAGAAAGTTTCCTACCCTTCTTTACCAGATCTTTGTTTTCGAACTCAAGAAAATGCGGGACACTTCCGAGAATTTGCAATATCTTTCAGTATGTGGAGTATAAAAAGAGATGAAGCGATAACCAGCGACTTATAGTGCATTCACACCGAACCAAAAACTGAGTTTTCGCAAAAACACCTGAAACCTTCATCGAAAACCGAGTTTCCCCATACATTGTCAGTTCTCAAAACCTAGTAGGTTGCGACGTAACCTTCTCATAATCACTTCGCAGACGTCATCTCGTTGCAGGTTGTTGGAACGAACACACCTTTTCATATATTCTACACAAAACAAATGTTTTTTTTTTTCAGGTCTCAGAAAATGTTTCTTCATATCCATTATCCATTTTAATTATACAAAATTAAAATTATATTGAAAAGAAAAAATAAAAACAAAAAGAAGAAGCATTTGTTTGCGTTTTTTTCGTAGCGGCGGGCTTGAGAGTCAAAAACTATTGTCAAAATCTTTAGATTTTTTTCATTTTGAACTTCAAATGCTAATATTAGTTTGATTAAATTAGAATTCATTTTATTATTCAATTACAATATTTTCACAACAAATGTTGTAGCTAGTATCACAAATCACAAATTCACAAATTCACAGCTGATTGAATGTCAATCGAAACCTGGTCAGAGTTCGGTGTGAAAGCATCCAGTGGTTTACGTAAACTTTTTGCCAAAAACTCAGTTTATGATTCGGTGTGTAAGCACTATTATAGTGCATTCACACCGAACCAAAAACTGAGTTTGCGCAAAAACACCTGAAACCTTCATCGAAAACCGAGTTTTCCCATACATTGTTAGTTCTCAAAACCTAGTAGGTTACAACGTAACCTTCACATAACCACTTCGCAGACGTCATCTCGTTGCAGGTTGTTGGAAAGAACACACCTTTTCATACAATCTACACGTGTTCCACACGTCCCACAAAACAGCTGATGAACTCGCTGTCAAAACAAATGTTTTTTTTTCAGAAATTTACACACCAGATGAAATAAAAACAAAACAAGCGCCGGGCTTGAGAGTCAAAAACTGTTGTCAAAATCTTAAGATTTGTTTAATTTTGAACTTCAAATGCTAATATTAGTTTGATTATATTAGAATTCATCTTATTATTCAATTACAATATTTTCACACACAAATGTTGCAGTTAGTATCACAATTCACAGCTGATTGAAATGTCAAACGAAACCTGGTCAGAGTCGGTGTGAAAGCATCCAGTGGTTTACGTAAACTTTTTGCCAAAAACTCTGTTTATGATTCGGTGTGTAAGCACTATAAACAATATCATTAATATAAACAATCATCAATATATTTTTTTAAGTCATTCCAACTTTTTGGGCGCGATTTTTATTTTGGTAAAGGTTTTAAAGCAACTTAATTGGAGATTCTCATATATCCGCAGAATAAAAATCTCTCATTATATACATATTTGATTTTTTTTTAATAATCTTGTATTAAAATATTCTCTAAAATTTTTTTTAATATCAATTGAAAAATACCAATAATTTATAAATAACCTCTCGGTATAACTTTTAACGTTACGTTATCGGCTCGTGGCTTCCAGTCCGGCAGATCGTAGGCACAATTTCTTTTCATACAAACTGATGAATGAATGAATGAATGCATATTTTTATTGAGTCTATATGCCTGTTTCGGTTTTTTTTGTACATTCTATTCACATTTTTGTTGCTTAGGTTATGGAGGCGAAATGGTAGCGAAACTCATGGTGACAACTTTGTTTTCTACACTTTTACAATATTTTGGTGTTTTATGTTGGCTTACTTAATTACATATCGCGCTACCGACCCGTGAAGAGTCTCTGCCTGAGACGCTGCAGCCTTCCTCTAATATCCCTGGCTTGCTGCTTCCAGTTATCTAGACCAAGCGATCTGGCTACCGCGAGCACACATTTCGTCCTTCGAGTAAGGAGTTTTGAACCCAGTTGTTTTGCAGGTGGTAACACCTGCCTGCGCACTATCTGCTCCAGAACGAGATTGAAGAAGTCACATGATAGCGCGTCTCCTTGCCGAAATCCGGTGCATGTTTGGAATAGTTCGTCACGCGACACAGCTAAATCAGTTTTGTCTGGATTCCGAATTCGGCCATCGCCATATAGAGCTCCTGACGATGTATGCTATCATACGCGGTTTTGAAGTCGATGAATAGGTGGTGAGTGTCGACTTGAAATTCGTTGGTCTTTTCCAGGTTTGCCTCAGTGTGAAAAATTTGTCGATAGTCGATCGGCCGGGCCGGAACCCACACTGGTACATACCGATTAGTGTGTTGCAGAACGGTTTTAGACGTTCACACAGTACGTTGGATTGGATCTTCTGTGCGACACTAAGCAGGGATGTGCTAGTTCTTGCCAGACATATTATCGCCTTTTTTGTACATGGAGCATATGCAGCTGATAGTCCAGTCATCGGGCATGCTTTCTTCTTCCCATACTTGGTTGATGATTCGGTGCATGCTCAATACCAAACCATCACCATCGTATTTAAAAAGCTCCACTGGTAAGCCATCAGAACCTGCGGCCTTGTTGTTCTTTAGCTTTTTTATAGCTAGGCCAACTTCTTCTATACTGGTGGAACTAGTTCTACATTGACTGGACGTGGGTTCTCTTTTTGCCCTATCACTCTCTCTACATGATGCCCATTTAGCAGCTGTTGGAAATGCTGCTTAAACACATCTACTATTCCCTGCGCTTCGGTGACTAGATTTCCTTCTCTGTCTCGAAGAGCCTGCTTTCCGGTTTTGTAGCCAGCAGCCAGTTGCTTGTTTTTTTTATAAAACCTCCGGATGTTGTTCTGATCGCGCGACTCTTCAATCTCCTTGAGATGTGAGACTCTCTTCTTTCTATGCATGGAATTTAGCCGCGAAAAGAAATTGGCCAGAGTCGACGTTTGCCCCTCGGAGTGTATGCACGTCGAGGATGTTGGATGCGTGCCTCGCATCGATAATCACATGGTCGAATTGGCTGGTGGTTCGAACCTCTGGAGAGCGGCAGTTTGCTGTGTGGATCCTTAGCCTTGGGAACCTAGTGCTACTTATCACCGTATTACGAGCTGCTGCAAAATCGATTAGTCATTAGCCGTTGTCTGTTGTCGTTTCGTGGATTCTGTGCTTACCAACAAAACTGCCAGAGATGATTTCCTTTCAGTCTTTAGCATAGAAATCCCCGAGTACAACTTTTACATCATACTCCGGACATCACTTATCGGCTTGAAGTCCTAATCCGGTTTTCCACGACGAATCCGCATCCTAATACATGCAATCTTATGTTGTAGCTGTAATAAATGTCGCAATTTTTTCTCTTCATTATACCTGATCCTATCCATCGTATCTCCTTTTACCGCGTGAGGACAGATTCAAGGTTTTGAGTAGCACCCGGGGTGTAGAGTGTTCGTATATTCCAGGTGCATACTCTCATATCATAGTCCATTGACGTTCCGGGTCTTGTTGCCATATGAGGATTTTCATTATCGGAGGCTGGTTGTGTCTCTCTCATAACCAATGGTTTTTTACATGGTCGGGAAGTTACCTCGAAGGCACAACCCCCAACCTGTAGGGCCAGGCCCTTGTTTTTGACCCTACGAGTTACCGATGTCAGTTGCCCATTTTGGGATATGAGCGCTGCCGTTGACCCATTGAGGGCTCCTCAGCCACCAACTCTTTTCCAATACCCTGGCTCAGTATTGGAAATCCACATAGACCTGGTGTTCGAATATGTCGAAGCAGCTCATATAGGGATTACACTACCAGTTCGATCTAACTGGATCTCTAGGCGCCACCGTTGACTGCATCTAGGGAATTCCTCCGCTGCCGCCTGAGAGTGAGTGTCTTAGTTAGACGACACTCCTCCCCCCTCTCTCGTTTGCTGCCCCCAATGACCTTCCACAGGTGTTGGTTTCCCCATCTCCAGTCGAGGTACTAGGCGCCCACCAGTCACCAGAGTGGAGGTGAGAGTAAGAGTTGATAGTGAGAGGCTATAGTGAGAACGCTTGTGTTCCCATGTAATCGCATCGTTTTATGTTGACATCGTTTTCAATATTGAGTGTAAAGGTAAAGAAGGATTACTAATTGAATAAATAAAACCGCAATACACAACTGCTAAAATACAAAAATACTCTGAACGATTTTTTTCAAATAACAATTGACTCTTAGGCCCGGTTTGTTCACTACCAATTAAATCGATGTTTAGGTTACAGCAGTTTTGATAAAACCCTCGATTAAGAACAGTGTTTGATCATTCGATTTTTCATTTTGGTTACCTAACCGATTAATCGTTCCATTTTCCAGATTATCTGTCAAACTCATCTGTGTTGTGTTATTGGCCGTGTTCCGTATTTTAGATTTCAACTACAAATGAGGTGAGACGATGTGGAACGCAAAATCTTAATGAATGGCAAGGTAAATGTCAACCTATACCAACCCTTATTTTGCAATTTCGTTTTTTCCACATTTATAGATTTTTATTTACTTTTATCTATTCAGAATAATTATTCTTCAACATAAAAGTAGGAAATAACGTAAATAAACCAATAATATTGGGTAACGCGACTGATATCAAAAACATCTTCATGACAGCTAGACGCAAAATCAGCTGTTTTACTCATATCTCAGTCATTTCCCCTCAAATGTCACTAGACTAAAATGGTATGATAAGGAACTTTCGTACTATCAAAAATGTGTGGATAGTAAAAAAAACCGTGGAATGAATTTATTTATCAAAATCCTGGAAAATTCCAGGATTAGCTTGTCAGCAAAACGGAACGGCCAGACGAAGTACTCAATTGGCACACTATGCTTAAAGAGTTTCACTTGGAGTTTAGATTTGAAAGTATTAAATTCAACTTTAATGGTAGTTAGTGTATCTGTACACGAGAGCACTTCCTTGAAGGCTGATTGTTCGAAACATGTTGCTTGCAAGTTAGGTCGACAACTCCATGAATGTGAATTTGACATTTGGTATGTTTTCTCATTTATACTAGTGCATTCTGCGCCTCTACATGTGAAAAAAAGAATATCCTAAGTGCTATTGACGACTGAAGGCTAGCATTTTGGTATACATTGCAATATTCCTTTTTTCTCTACTAGTTGCAAAAGTGGCGCTATTCGTATGGAAAAATAGCGCCAAATTAAAATAACATTTTTGTATTAAAATGATAATTTAATCGCTCAGCATTTCATATATTTTAAAAGTCCATTATTTATTCCATTAAATGCCATATAAACTTGTATATTGCCTAATAGTAAAATGTTTGGAAATACGCGTTTGGACTTTCGTCTTAAACACAGTTTTCTTATGGTAATCCTGTATAAATGAAAATTTCCCTTAATTCTATAGCACTTAGGATATTCTTTTTTTCACATGTAGAGGCGCTTTTCAAACTTTTCCACACGTCAATAGAATTAAGGGAAATTTTAATTTATACGGGATTACCATAAGAAAACTGTGTTTAAGACGAAAATCCAAACGCGTATTTCCAAACTTTTTACTATTAGGCAATATACAAGTTGATATGGCATTTAATGGAATAAATAATGGACTTTTTAAATATATGAAATGCTTAGCGATTAAATTATCATTTTAATACAAAAATGTAATTTTAATTTGGCGCTATTTTTCCATACGAATAGCGCCACTTTTGCGACTAGTAGAGAAAAAAGGAATATTACAATGTATACCAAAATGCTAGCCTTCAGTCGTCAATTGACGTGTGGAAAAGTTTGAAAAGCGCCTCTACATGTGAAAAAAAGAATATCCTAAGTGCTATAGAATTAAGGGAAATTTTCATTTATACAGGATTACCATAAGAAAACTGTGTTTAAGACGAAAGTCCAAACGCGTATTTCTAAACATTTTACTATTAGGTAATATACAAGTTGATATGGGATTTAATGGAATAAATAATGGCCTTTTTAAATATATGAAATGCTGAGCGATTAAATTATCATTTTAATACAAAAATGTAATTTTAATTTGGCGCTATTTTTCCATACGAATAGCGCCACTTTTGCGACTAGTAGAGAAAAAAGGAATATTACAATGTATACCAAAATGCTAGCCTTCAGTCGTCAATAGTATATACTTTTCTGCCGGGTATGAAATTTGTATTGTAATGAAAGTTAAATTCATGCATGCAGTTAGAACCCATCCAAACCTGAAAGTTACACATACACTCACAAAGCTTGCCCCATTAAAGAAGTAATAAATTTAATACATGCAAATCTAAACTCCGGGAAAAAACAATTTTCTTCAATGGAAAGCAATTCTACGCTCCTACGTTATACTGGAATCAAATTGGAAATATCTATCTCCATATATTATTTGTATGTTTTTTTTTTATAGTGGATCTAACTTTTGAAATATAATAAAATTATATTCTGAAAAAATATACTTAGTTATTGCAAATAAAGTTGGCATAATGTCGGAAAGCTCTATTGCTAAAGCAGAAAAATTGGCGGCTGCACGTAAAAGGGTATTTACCTAATGTTATTTAAAAACATTGACACGTCACGGAATGTTTACTTGATAACACTTAAAGTTTAATATGTTTTTGTTTTCTATATTATTAGCTAAAGGAGTATCAGGCAAAGGAAAAAGTATGCACACAAGAGGAAGATCAAACAAATCTAGGCGATATACCCATAACCGGCGATGTATCTTCCACAAATGATGCATCGAATGTCTTTGGTATTTCAGGATCAGATACGGCTCTAGTAAATGGAAAATCCTCGGAAATATCAACGACGGTGGATGAAGTATATAATGGCTCTTCTCTATTGGCAAACAGTAAGGCTGATACTATTCAAATTTTAATAAATGAAAAAACAAATCTAGCATTGGAACTAAACAAGTTTCGCAATATATGTCGGGAGAAAGAGTTCGAAAATGAGGAATTGAAAACTCAGTTTCAAATGACTTCAAAGCGGTTTGATGAGATAAAACAAGAGTTTTCACTGCAACATAAATCACTTGAGGAATTGAAATCGAGCAACATGACACTCCAGGTACAGATGCAATACACAAAGTCTTTATATGTCGATCAATCGGAACACTTTGAAGAAACGAAGAAGCTGCTTGAAATTGAAAAAAATAAAAATCAATTGTTACAAAATAATATAAAGGACATGCACAGTAAATTAGACTTGTCTGAAATTCGTATAAATCAGCTGTCCGATGAAGCAAATATAACTAAAGATAATCGCGTAGAGTCACTTACTCAAATGCAATTTATGCATGAGCAGCAAATACGTGATTTACAAGTAGGTATATGAAATCAATTTACTCGCTGCAAAATCCAAACTACATTTTTTTGCAGGCAATGGTACAGCAGTTGACGACAGATAAGGAACAAGCTAACCAACAGTACCAAACGTATGTTCAGCACTTAAATGCAGAAATTACAAAGTTAAGAGATCGAAATAATGAACTTACAGAGGAAAATTCAAAACAGACAGATCGTGAAAGGCAATTTGTTGAGCACATCAGTGATTTAGAAAAACAGATTCAAAAGGATTTATCTCGAAAGGATATGGAAGAAAATCAGGTGATAAAAGTAGCTATGTTCCCGTTAATTTTAAATGTATTTTTCAGTAGTTGGAGTGAGATTTTTAAACCTCCACACCGAAAACGTATCCATTTTTCTGTTTAAATAGAAGCACGGGTTAAATTGTTTAGATATCGACACGTGCTTGGGCGAAGAGAGTGCAATTGCCTGCTAAATTGTATAGCTTTTTGTGATTGATGATAAAAATATTCTGTACGAAAGAGTTCTTTCATGAGGCTTAACTAGCAAACTAGAAAACATTTTTCCTTTTTGCTTGAGTAGGAACACATACCATTTAAAGAAGAATGTCTAGTTGTCAGATTTCTTGTTTCGATTACATTTTGTAATGTATATGTTAAAATATGTGTGTAAGAATAATTTCAAATAAGGATTTTATTGTCATGATTTGACATACTTCAAAGTAGTTATTCCTAAATTGTATTGTTCGTTTTAAGTTCTTCTTCATTAAACCAAGCTCAAGTAAAATAAACGTATATCCTTGCAGTTTGTACAAAGGAATTATTTGAATACTTTTAACAGTATACAAACAAATGATACGAAGTCTAGTATCAAATCCCGCCTTATAACAAAGGAAAAATAGGAGATTAGCTGGGGTTTCCTTTCACCAAGACCATATACAACTACAAAAAAAACTTAATCGATCACGCAGCAACTGCTGCTCGAAGTTGTAAAGTTTACATGGCATGGTCATTGAAGTATATTCAAATATAGAGAGGTTTAAGTTGGATGGTTCTGAATGTTACAAATATTATATGTTTCGGAACCTTCTTCAAATGAGACAAGGATGGGTTTTTCTTCGGTTCTTTTGAGCTGATAATCGTTTAGAACAAAATGACTCGTAATTCATGGAAATCTTCTGTAAACCATTATTTATTTACAGTAAGTGTGTTGATTCGATAAGCAGATGCTACATTCACATCTTTTTTTTTTTTTATAAATTAATTATTCTGGTTTTATTACAATTTTTTACAAATCAAAAACCTAATTCATAAATCTGGATGGTTTTCGACAGCTACGCTTAAGTCGATGCTCTTTATCGATGGAAGTGGAACCCATAATTGAATCGGTGAGTGGAAGAACAGTACATGTACAAAATATCAAAAAGGCGGATCAGTGAACTTTTAGAATTGCCCTACGCATCAACTGATTCCATTAAATACTTTACTCGACATACAAATATTTCGTCCTACTTCTTAAGGCGGATTAGTGAACTTTTAGAATTGCACTACGCATCAACTGATTCGATTAAATGCTTTACTCGACAAGTTTATTTGAGCAGACATAGAAGAGTATTTTGAAATTACTTTGTCACTTATATTTAACTATAAAAGCCATAAATATTATTTTCCTTTTTAATCGTTTAAACATTTGTTCATTGCAGCGTTCCGATAATAATAGCAAGGAAATCGATGACCTTAAAGCCAAACTCTCAGATCTCGAGTCAGATCGTTACCAGTTTCAATTAAAAATAAAGTCACAAGAGGATACTGTTGAGGCTCTAAGAGTAAACAATTTTGATAAAGATGCTAAAATCAAGGAATTACAAGAGCACATTCAAAATATTCTATCGGAGCAACCAGACAGCGAAAAACTTTTGGCTGTTATGGAAAGTAATAAAATTGCGGCCTCCCGAGCCCTCACTCAAAACGACTCCCTTAAGAAGCAATTGGACGAGTTGGAGATCAAATTTGTTCAGTTGACAAATGATAAAGCAGACTTAGTCAATAAATTAGATGCTGAGGAATATAGTAACCGCGAAATTCGCAATAACTTTTTTAGCATAAAGAATCAGCTGAATGCGCTAGAGAAGAAGATGCATTTCAAAGACGAGGAAATGATTCGGCTAACCCATGAAAATAATGCTTTATCACATCACAACACTGAGCTTAAGCAACAATTGTATAAGCTAACACCATATCAAAGCCAAGACAATTGTAAATACGAGATAAGTCCAGAAAAAAAGGTCAACGATGATCAGTATAGTAATCATTCTGTTTCACGTAGTAATTCTGATGACAATATTCACAACCATGATCATAGCGTCCAGCACGATACCGAAAAACATACCGAATGTCATGTTTCTACTAAATCAAATTCACCCGTTAATCAAAATCATCATGACCATGTATCTGACACTGATTCGACGTATAATTGTAATGCAAGTAATGAATGTCGCCATGATGAACCTCCAACGATTCCTACAATTGAAGCATTACAAAAGCTTCAGAACCGGTTCACAAAACTAATGGGTCAAGTAGCTGATTTAAGTGAAGAAAAACAACGACTAGAACATTTGGTTCTTCAACTTCAAGGTGAAACAGAAACAATCGGTGAATATATTGCTTTATATCAAACACAGCGCCGTATTCTTAAACAAAAAGAATATGAAAAATCAGCTCAATTTCAGTTTCTCCTTGAAGAACGAAAAGAAATGTGTACGAAAATTACAGCTCTCAATCAACTTGTTTCAAATTTAGGAATAGAATTACCAAATAATTTACAACTTAACGAAAACTTAAAAAAAAACATAGAACAAATGTGCATTGAACCAGCTGTTGCTTACAATGATGATGGACAGGAGGCTCATGAAGCGATTCTTGATGAGTCTCTTGCAAAAACTGGTTTCAATTCTAAAGATTCGAAAGAGATATTGGGAAGAATACAGGACATTATAACAGACATTAAGAATACTACTAATGAGTTTCCACCAGTGAATACCGTAGACCATTTAACATGTTGTTCGGGTAAATTTGAGATAGTTTAAATTGGTTAGATGTTGGGTATAAAAATAACTATCCATGCAATTTTATTGCTTGCTTGTTTGCAAATCATTTTTTTTTATAAATACCTATTATTTGCCGCTGTTATTATTTATGTAAATACATTTCGAATGAAATTCAATTTGAAGTCTTATACCCTTATTTTATCAAATATATAAATATTTAAAGAAAAATAGATTTTTGTGATTTTTTATGTACAGGTAAGTGAATAAAAAATGCAGATACTCTGAACCGCCCAAATACAAACGCATAGTCTCCTAAACATCGCCTACAATATCCTTTTTACCGTAAATCGCCTGAAATCTATCACCGACAACCTGATCAGCACTTATATAATTAATTAGTATCCCAGGGAAATAAATAATTTGGAAGCAGAAAAAGCTAAATTAAAAAAATAGAAATAAACTTATTTAAAACTACAATTACAACAGAGAATAGTGTAGTAAGACACGCAAGTATTACCCAGCTTAAACGTGAAATATAGAAACTTAAGCGTAAAAAACCTCCGGGTTATTACCTGATTACGCCCACATCGAGCGAATCCAGTCAAGAGAATCTGAATTGAGACGATCTATCAAACTATGTAGAACCAAATTTGTACAGAATGACGATGAAGAATTCTCGTTTCTCCACCAGGGTCATAATGCCGGCGTAGCACAGACGTTGAGACGTATCAAAAACGGATGAACAAATCCTTGGTCGCTTTGAGAGATAAATTCTTAGAAATCTCTTCTGTTGATCGGCATGTAGAGGATTCGAGGATTCAACCAGATGTCAGTCTAAAATCACCGCAAGGGACGCATATCAATACTCCGGCTTACAGAGTCAGTGAGGAAGACTTCACCATAAGTAGCACGTACATTTCGGGATGAATCTGGGCCTCAGCTAACTTGTCCCTAGCTGACAGCTTCTAGTTGCTAGTTGCGAAGTAATGCACAATTAAGCGGGGTCATACCTTCAACCCACTTCTTTCCTAACCTACACTCTCCTATGTAGTGGTTCCTCCACACAGCACAGAGTGACAACATTTCGGAATTGGCGAAGGCGTGGCCGAATTATTGGCTATGTATTGTTATAATATCCGATTGCAGTGCGACCTTTAGGTTATGTAAGGTTGTGGAGGCTGCACGCGATGTGCGTGCACACTTAGACCATAATGGTCTGTTGTGGTATCACGTGGATCTGTCGAATTCCATACATTTGTTCGCCTAATTAAACCATTCAGAGCTTACTTTATAGCGTAGTTATCAGAGAAGTAGTGTTCCAGATGGAGTTTTCTTTTGTCTGGACAAGAGCTGAGAAGGTGAGTAATACTTTCCTCTTTCTTCTTCGTCCAAGCAGCTACAGAAGTCATTGCTGAAGAGGCCTAGTCTTTGCGTGTAGGCCTATAGGACAGTGTACTGTAAGGACACCGACTATGGTGATTATGTTTGATCTGTTCAGCATTGTCAAGCAGATGGAGCGCTTCTGATTATAGTTAGGGCAGAGTTGCCTGGTTATTTGACACGAAGTGCCGTTTATCCATCTGCGGTTTCCTTTCTTGACTTGATCGATAGCGAGGGGTATGCCTAACATATCTACTGGCGGTAGGATATCAAGAGTAGGGCCTTGTCTGAAAAGCTCATCCGCCTTTCAGTTCCCTGGAATGTCTCTGTGGCCCGGCACCCAGAAGAGGTTAATGGTAAAATGCTCCGCCCTCTGATTAAGATATAGTCGGCATTCGTGGGATGATTTCGATTTGAACGATTGGTGGATTTAAGGGATTCGAATACCGCTTGACTGTCACTGATGGTGGTAATATACTTCGTGAATATTATATTCCTTTTCAGCCAGGACAAGGCTTCATTAATTGCCATGATTTCTGCCTGGAAAATGCTACAATGATCGGGAAAGACGAAAGGAGATGCTTAGGTTAAACATCTCGGGAAAACACCTCCACCCACTCCAGATTCCGTTCAGACCCATCAGTAAAGATCTGAATCGAGTTATTGGTTCCGAGTTATTGTTTGCCTTGAATATCTAGGAGCATTAGATGTAGCATAGCTGGGTAACGCAGGGGGTTGTTCTTAGAGCTCCGCTAATACATATGAAAGCTGATCGTTGAACACTACCTACTAGGTTGCAGTTGGAGGCTGTTTCTAAAGCCGTCCACCAGACTAAGATACCATACAGGAGAATATGTCTAATGATAGACACGTAAAGCCAGAAAGAGATATGTGGTTGCCCTTTTACAAGGGTATAAGTCTACGGTGGTTTCTTAACGCGTTCTTTAATATTGGCTTTCCACTTCAGTTTCATATCCAAAACCAGACCCAAGTATTTCCTAATTCTGCGAACTTGAGAATGACGACATGCCGAGACCACATCTGGCTGATTATACAGAGTGACCATTTTGTAACAGTTCTTTAAGGTATTTTCCCTGATACAGCTATTGTCAAGTCATCCGTGTAAGCAATCACTTAGCATCCTTCTCTTTCTAAATTCAATAGTAGCTCGTTGACCACTAGATTCCAGAGAAGAGGAGACAGGACGACCCCTTGTGGGGTACCACAGCTAACAGATCTACGTGCGGATGAGACGCCAAGATTTGTGTAGGTCAACGGTTTCCATGCTGGAGGTTGTAGGTGGATTGATGGAGGGGATTTTACGAAGTCAAGAGGCCTCTATGGTTTCTTCTATTTTACCACAGGAGGTACGCTAGGATTCTGTCTTTTCCTTTCTCAACACGCGTTTGTATGTTTTTTTAAGACGACTTATATTGGTCCCAACCTAGTGTCTCTTTGGAGCTCTTGCAGTTGCCTGCATTTTCTTCTAAGATTACTCCCAAAAGTCCTTCTTTTAGGCCATGCTGATGATCTTGCATCTTAGGGTTCGATAGGGTTTTCAAGGAGTCAGGGAGAAGTTTGTTGGTTAAAATTTTTCTATATATTGACCACTTGATGTTTGTGGGGTTCCTAAAAACCTTCGGGTCTGAAGGAATCTCATCCAAGGAGAATTGGATGTTTCTGTGGCCTGAGAAGGAGTGCTCGTTAGAGACTCTCCAGTGGGAGGCAATTCTTATTCCATTTATGAAAGTAGGGAAGGGGTCCGAGTTACAGAGGAGTTTCTAGAATGTAATAAAAAAGTAACTCACCTTGTTCGTTGATGTTGGAGCTGCCCCAAATTGTGTGATGAGCGTTGGCGTCGCAAAGCGGAAGCCGCTTTTGAGTGGTGGAGGTTCCATCGTTGGAACTAATTACAGAGGCCATTACCACTGTGTTGTTGGCGTCGTCAGAATCGGACGCTAGGAGGTCCTCTTCTGTAAGCCTATCGGTAACACTAACCAAGTCTAGGTCTGTTGACTTTGTGTCAACCCCAAAGTCGGCTAGTGGGTAACACTAGCCGACTCCAGGTCTGTTGGCTTGGTGTCAACACCGAAGAAGGAAGTATGATGGGTGTGTGTTCTGTTTAAATTGCGTTTCCGCCATCCCAGAGTTCGTCGGCATAGGACCGACCCCCCGGTAGAGATGATGGAAGATTTTATGTTGATGGTGCACGCGTTATCTCACTGTCCTCTGATTTTCGCCGACGTCTGGTTGAGGTGGTGCAGTGAAAGGTTGAATCTTTAGTTGCGGTTTGTTGCATCTAAATATATTCAGAAGGATGGAGCTGACCCCTAAACTTGGCTGCTAAAGGAGCATATACAATTATGCAAACGTTTCTGGAATCTTCATTAGCCTGTTCAACCTTGCCGATACGCCAGTTATGAGTTAGAAGAAGAGAATTGCTCAACCGAATAATGTCCAGAACGTCCTTTGGGTTTTCGGCGATTTGTTGGCGACTGGCAACGCCGACACAATCGAATTCAATACAAATCGGATAGTTCGGTTTTTTGTACCCTTAGGGCCCAGTTATAGCTATCATTGATTATCCAAACATATTTTGATTTTTAATTGTAGTTATCGCAGAAAATCACTTTTTATTTTTCACTGATCATGATTGATTTTTTGAAGTAACGAAGTGATAGCTATAAATAGGCCCTTAGGTAGGTAATAACCAAAACGAAGTGACTTTTGGCGCTGACGAATCTTACGTCATCGAAAGAAAAAATCGCAAATTGATCTTTTTTTAACAAATGTTATCTCAAATTAGTAGTTCGTTTTAAAAATACTAAAAGGAATTTGTATTCATTCAGTTAACGCTGATTCTACAAATTTTGAAGCAAAAAAAAAAAAAATCGAATTTTATTTCTGTTGCTAAAAGCAACATTTCTACAAATTTCTTTTACTTACTTACTTACTTAAGTGGCGCTACAGTCCGGAATGAACCTGGGCCTCAACCAACATGCCTCTCCAATTAGCCCGTCCTTAGCTAACTGCCTCCAGTTGCGCACTCCAAGTTGGTTGAGGTCGGTTTCCACTTGTGCGCGCCACTTAAGGCGAGGTCTTCCTCTACTGCGTCCGACGTCTGGCTGGGAATCGAAGACTCTGCGAGCCGGAGTATTGGTGCCCATTCGTTCTACATGTCCTAGCCATCTTAAACGTCCAATGCGGAGTTTTTTAACCAGGGGCATGTCGCTGTACAGCTCGTATAGTTCTTGGTTGAATCTTCGTCTCCATACCCCGTCAACGCAAACGGGACCGAAGATTTTTCGAAGAATTTTCCTCTCGAATCTGCCAAGGATTTCTTCATCCGCTTTTGATACGGTCCATGCTTCAGCGCCGTAGAGCAGGACTGGGATGATCAGGGTCTTATATAGGATCTCCTTAGTAGTTTGAGTGAGGGCTTTAATACTAGATTGCCTTTTTAGCCCGAAGAAACAGCGGTTGGCAAGAGTAATTCTTCGTTTAATTTCTGACGAGATGTTGTTGTCAGAGTTAATAGCGGAGCCGAGGTAGACAAAGTCCCGTACTACCTCAAAGTTATATCTGTCAAAGGTGACGTTCTGTCCAATTCGTCGATGTTGTGAGTCCTTTCGTGATGACAGCATATACTTAGTCTTACCCTCATTTACTGCTTAACCCATTTTCGCCGCTTCCTTCTCTATACTAGCAATTATGGCTATGACATCACGTTGAGTCCTACCAATGTTGTCAATATCGTCAGCGTATGCTAGTAGTTGCACCGACTTTTGGAAAATTGTGCCTCTGGTGTTGGCTTTGGAGTTTTGCACAATCCTCTCAAGAATCAGATTAAAGAAGTCACATGACAGCGCATCGCCTTGCCTAAATCCTTTTTTGGTATCGAATGTGTCGGTGAGGTCGTTTCCGACCCTGATGGAGCAGCGAGAATTCTCTATCATCATCCTACACAAACGGACGCGTTTGGGCGGTATAAATGCTCTATAAATGCTGTCATATGCGGCTTTGAAATCGATGAATAGGTGGTGGGTATCGATTTGGACTTCTTGAGTTTTTTCCAGGATCTGCCGAAGTGTGAAAATTTGATCGGTTTTGCACTTTCCTGGCCTAAAACCACACTGATAAGGGCCAATGCGGCTTTGAAATCGATGAATAGGTGGTGGGTATCGATTTGGACTTCTTGAGTTTTTTTAGGAACTGCCGAAGTGTGAAAATTTGATCGGTTGTGGACTTTCCTGGCCTAAAACCACACTGATAAGGGCCAATCAGGTTGTTGGTAAACGGTTTCAGGCGTTCACATATTACGGCAGATAGGATCTTGTAGGCGATGTTGAGGAGACTTATGCCTCTGTAGTTGGCGCAGTTCAGAGGGTCTCCTTTTTTGTGGATCGGGCAAACGATGCTGAGGTTCCATTCTTCAGGCATATTTTCATCCGACCAGATTTGGCTTATGAGTTGGTGGATGTTACTTACCAAGTCATCTCCGCCGGCCTAATAAAGCTCAGCGGGAAGGCCGTCATTTCCTATCCTCTATCTATCCTCACTTCACTCAGGTCGGGTGGTTGGCAGTTTTCGCTGTCGTTGCCAATATTGAATGGTTCGTTCTGAATGACAGCGGAATGTTGTTCGTCATCGCCGTTTAACAGTCTGCAGAAGTGGTTCTTCCATATCCTCAGCATCGACTGTGTCTCAACTACAATATTTCCTTGTTCATCTCGACAGGATTCTGTTCGAGCCTTGTATCCTTGGCTTTGACGTTTTACACTTTGGTAAAACTTGCGAACATCGTTCCTGGAGTGGCACCTCTCTATATCCTCGATCGCGCGCTTTTCTTGCTCTTTTTTCTTCTTGCTGAAAAGCCGATGTTCTTCCCTACTTCTTTGCCTATAGAGCTCAATGGCAGCTCTCGTCTTCACTTGCAGCTTAGCCTTGTAGGCCTCGTTCTTGGCTGCGAGCATCTGTCGGCATTCCTCATCAAACCAGGGGTTTCTTGCTGGTGGGCGCGAGAAACCTAGCACATCAGTGCTAGGCCTGTTGGCATCGTTGCCATTGCTCTTCGACATTCGATGCTGGTGGTATGGTGTTAATCGAGAGGTTAAGGGATACGCGTTGTGCGAAGGTCTTATCGGTCTCTTGCGATTGCAGTCTTCCGACATTAAATTTTTTCACAGTATTTCTGGATTGTTGTGGCGTGGTGGATATCCGCATTCTTACCTTGGCTGCTACAAGGTAGTGATCCGAGTCGATGTTAGCTCCTCGGAATGTTCGGACATCCAAAATACTGGATGCGTGCCTCTTATCTATCGCAATGTGATCAATTTGGTTGACCGTTCGTTGGTCTGGAGACCGCCATGTCCCCTTATGGATATCGAGGTGAGGAAACCGTGTGCTGGCTATAGTGGCATTTCGTTCCGTAGCGGAATCAATTAGCCTAAGTCCGTTACCAGACGTGTTGTCGTGTAGGCTATGTTTTCCGACAATACTTATAATTTATAAAGATGTCTTCTCTTCCTACCTTTGCGTTAAAATCTCCCAGCACGATTTTAACATCGTACTTCGGTAGTCGCTCATAGGTTTTGTCGAGGAGCTCGTAGAAGCAATCCTTAGCTATATCATCTTTTTCTTCCGTCGGAGCGTGAGCGCATATAAGGCTTATGTTGGCGAATTTGGCCTTGATGCGGATTGTTACTATGCGTTCGCTAATGTCTTGGAAACATAAGACTTCTTGCCTAAGTCTGGCCTAAGTCTGGCCGCTGTTTCTGCTCACAATAACACGGTCCGTAGTAGATGTCACAGTTTTTCATCCTCTTTTTCCCGGCCCATTCCATCGTATTTCCTGGATGGCAGTAATGTCTGCTTTGTAGCAGTTTAGGGCTTCCGCTAGTTGTTTGCCTGCACCTCTCCTGTTTAATGTTCTCACATTCCAGGTGCAGATACGAACGTCGTTGTCCTTTTTTCGTTTAGCAGGGTCGTCAACAATAAAATCAGTCCTTTCCGAGGCTATTGGTTGCTTCGTAAATATATTTTTTTCTGTGGGTGGGTAGTTAACCCAAAGCACAACCCCCAACCTGAAGGGCCAGTTCCAATTTATTAGATACCCCTAGGACACGGGGCCATCAGTATCCACTACGGGATTGAGCGCTGCCGTTGGACTTTCGGTTCATCCGCCACCATTTCTGTTCAAGGGGCCTGACTAACCCTTGAAATTCCTAGACAACCTGTTGTCCGAATATGTCAGAGCAGCTCATCTAGGTTCGCCTGGGACAGCAGGCTGGGTATTCATCCGTGCCATTCTCACCAGGGTGTTTATAGTGTTGCTGTTTTTCGTCGTGTTATCAACACTCGCACTTATCGTTTAGCAAGTCAAATCCGGTTGGATGAGACCAGTACCCGATGTTTACCACTTGGAGGTAAAGATAAGCACATTTGATGTGTAGTCAGAGTTACAACACTGGGCATTGCCAAGTTAACGCCAATCAGAGTCTACCTTCGTTCTACAACATCCAACCATCAAATTTATTTTATTCGAATAAAAGAAAATGACGTCAACCCCCAATGATACTCCAGCACTTCAGAAAAGCCAAAGAAGCACCAAATGTTCAGTTTTCAATTAAACTGATAATGACGATATGATGCAGTGCGATGTGTGCAATGTTTGGTACCACTTTGTGTGCGTCGGTATGATATGATATCGAAAACCAGGCCTAGATTTGTGCTAGCTGTGAGAAAGAAAATAACTATTACAGTCCAACGTTCCGGTAGGTCAACGAAATCGACGACCAGTTTAAAGTGACGCGCTCTATATCTTCAAATAATGGAAGAAAAAAAAAATGCAGGAGAAACGAGACCAAGAATCCAGGAATGTGCAAGAACAACGTGATGCAGAATATCTGAAAAAGAAATTCGATCTCCTAATGGAAGACAGCCAAAGCGACTTGGAATCAAATGCTGAGGAAAACACGCAACAAATTGTTTCTGAGTGGCTTCTTAAAGACCGTCCCGTAAATGTAGCGGACACAAAACCGGTTCCATAATTACTTAATGTACCAAAAAACGAGTTACATATTCAACTTTCTTCTAACGCGTATATAATAAGATTATATGTGCAAGAAGAGTTAGCTCCTTTAACGAACCGTCTGTTGGCTGCCCGACATTCAGTGTCATAGGAACTTCCCTAATTCAGTGGAGATCCTCAAGAATGGCCACCGTTTATCTCTAGTTTTGAGGGCAGTACTTACGTTTGTGGATACTCACAACATGAGAATCTTCTCCGTCTACAAAAGTGTTTGAAAGGGCGCGCATTTTATGATCGGTCTGAACCACAACCCCGTCCAGATAAGTTGGAGACGTTAATTCTATTTTCGCTAGCCGTCCAGAATATAACGTCAACCATGGAAGCATGCAAATTATATGATCATCTCGCAAACCCAATGCTTGTAATGGCTGCATAGCTAATTTTCTTTTGTCTCATAAACTACGGCTGAGAAGTATACCTCCATATTCCACACATGATGTTGTGATGAACATAATATCGGTACTGTCTTTTTTTTTTTTGGTAAAGCCCTGTAAGTTTTGGAAGGAGGGACGAATCATGCGTAGGGGGGCGAACGATGGGCGATTATGCTCACGCGACAAAACCGCTTGACCATGCTTATGCGAGGTACAGGAACATGCTCACGCGATAAAACCGTTTGGCCATGCACTTGGAGAAGGGTGGGTCATGCGGAAGAGTTGCGCGGGGTAACCATTACCATCGGTTGGGGGACAGTTCGTCGAAAGCAGCTAACCAGATCGGTCGATACGTAAAAGTTAAAAAGCAACAAACCAAAAAAAAACGAAATCATCAAAAGTGTCGGTGTTTAAGCGCGTGGCCATCATCTTGTAAGGTGCTCATTTGGAGCCTTTCAAATACACCGCTTTATATCCTTCGCTTGCGCCCCGTGAAAATTTACCCGCAGATCGTATTTTTTATCGGTTAGTGACATGAACACTAAGTATCGGGTAGAGCAGAACTACGCGATTGTCTGTGGAAGTCACCGCTTACCCGTAAGTGGCATGACCACTTCTTAATAAAAAAAAAACATCTGATCGCATTTAAACCAGTGAAACCCTACCCTAAAAGTGCTCTGCAATACTCCAAAACCAAACCAGCTCAATCGCGGATCGCCAGTGCAAAGCCAATCCAAACTTTCGGGAGAATTAGAAGCCGTACCAGTCTAGCGCACGTGTGGTCATCGTACCCGCAGCCCTGCGAAGTTCACCCGCCCCAGCTCCAGAAGCCGCTATGTGTTTGTGGATGTCTTAACCTTGTTATGATTTGTCTTATAAACTTTTTTTTATATAAAAATATTAAAATCCTATTGTTAGTGTGAACTGCTGGTGTGTCGGTGTTTTTATAAAGTAGTACACCAATGGTAATTATTCGGTTGGCCTTTGCGGAAGTTTAATTTTTGTTTTGGGAATCGTTACAATAATTTTATTATATTTGGGTGGTTACATTTAGCGCCCTCATCTGGATTCCTCTTCGGCAGGCCTGACGACGTGGATACCAGGGTAAGTTTTTTTTTCTATTTAATTTCTTATTGCGGTAAGTTTTTGAAATCCGAAGATGCCAAATCAAAATTTAAAGTTTCACTTCATCACCAACCAACTAATAAGTTAACTATCTTTTTATTTTCCTTGAATTTTTTTTTATTTCATATGTCTTTTCGTTGCACCAACACATCATAAGTTAAATTAATAACAAAATAAAGTAAATTAATTTTCAATGAAAAACAAAATTATTTATATGAATTCGGATTTAAAATTTAAATTATTAGGCAATGCATGCAAATTTTTATGTAGTGGTGTTATTTTTTTCGGTATCTGAGTGCAAGAACCACCAGCTTATCGGACCAATAAAAGCAAACCATCCAAACGAGACCACTTTATGATATAAAAACTTATTACCTTACGTGCATATATATTGAAACATTTTGTTAACTTTTTTTATAATACTTGCACTATATTAACCTATATAAAAACATTTTTTTTTTGTAAATTGTTCTTATTGTTCGATTATAAATACCCTATCTCGATAAATCAAGCGCCTTTAAAGTCGCAATTATGGCGGTTAGGCATTCCCCGGAACCTATATCTCAACTTGCTTGTTCGATTTGTCAGGAACTATTTACATCTGCATCAGAATCGACAAAGGTTTTTTGTGGACACATGTTTCACAAACAATGCATTACCAATTGGTCTAAGGATTCCCAATCTTGTCCAGTTTGCGGGAAATGTATCTATGATCCCAACGCACAGGTTACTAATTCGGAATGTACTTCTCGTGACCGCAGCAGAACCAAGGGAGCAGTTCCCAAAGGTCAGCGACCGAATACTCGTTCTGTGACTTTACAGAACACAGCAGATTGGAGCCTACGGGACTCTATCATCATCGATAGTAGACCATCATCCGTCCATTACATGCTGTTGCAAGAACCTGTTGATAAGTTGCCAGCTAAAATCAAAATTATTTGG
This sequence comes from Rhingia campestris, assembly GCA_932526625.1. Lineage (NCBI taxonomy): Eukaryota > Metazoa > Arthropoda > Insecta > Diptera > Syrphidae > Rhingia > Rhingia campestris. Next base: position 141,053,545 of record OW052182.1, on the reverse strand, counting down.
GCCATTCATCGACAAAGTTTGTCTTACATTAACATGGAAAACTTTAGTTCTTAGTTGTCTCAGCTGTTCGAAACGATTAGCAGCGTGAGTCTTACAACGTCTTTCGCGCCTGAAGCAGAAAGAAAAGGGTCACGTTAATACGCACGCAAGTCAAACAACAACCAGTACATAATTTGTAAGCAAACATGCAATCGCGTAGATAACTGTAGTCGATTTCAAAATATGGACATTAACGATAAATGGAGATCGGTCAAACAGCATCAAATTTGCAAGACATGTCTGTATTCACATCTTGGAACTAGATGTAGCCCCAATGCCACCTGCGGACTTGAAGGTTGTGTACATGCATCATCGACTTCTTCATAAAGTCACAAGTGAAGCTCACGCGGTAGTACCAACACCAGCTGCAAGTACATATGGGATCCCAAGATTGATGAGTCACTAACAACAGCGCCACCGAATGTTCAACAGTGCAATGCACACAGCTCAGCTCAAGGCATAAACTATAGAGTTGTGTCAGTCATCTTACACAGTCGTCCCTCACAATTATGGAGCAGTAGTTAGCTGCTGAACTAAAACTAAAAAAGACTCCAAAATCGTTAACTATTTGGTGGACTGGTAACACTTGTCGACAGGAAAACAACTCACAAATCATATCAGTGCAAATATCAGATGTGCACAGCACTAACAAGAAGTTTGTTCTTCCTACAGGGCGAACTGTGAAGTCGTTAAGTCTACCTAAGCAATCACTCGACGTAGCAGATTTGGTAACTGATTACCCATACTTGCGAGGATATCTCATTAAATCGTATAATCAGGCTGTTCCTCGATTGCTCATTGGACTTGATAACTTAAACCTGACTGTTCCCCTGAAAGTCATCGAAGGCTGCGTAGGAGATCCCGTAGCTACGAAGACACGACTGGGATGCGTTGCCTATGGACCATCGTTATCAGAGGCCAAAGATTCGGGTGAGTCATCTTTTCAAAATGTACAATGTAAAAAGGAACATTATGACAAAATACTTAACAAAATGATGAAGGACTATTTTTCGCTGGACAGTATCGCAGTATTTAAGGTTGACAAACTTCTGAAAGCACATGAAGAACAACGTGCATGCCGAATTTTGGATTAGACCACTATCCTGAGTGGTGATCGCTTCGAGACAGGCCTGCTATGGAAGAGCGATAATATTCAACTTCCTGATAGCTTTCCCATGGCGCTTCGTAGAAATGAATGTCTTCGAAAAAGAATGCTCCGAGATTCTGAGTTAGCAAAAAACCTTAAGCTAATATTTGAGGATAACCTAGCAAAAAACTATATAAAAAAATTGACTGCTGAGGAATTGCGCCATGAATGCCCCGGGAAATAGTATCTCCCGTCTTTGTAGTAACAAATCCAAATAAGCCAGGTTAAAGACGAATAGTTTGGGATGCTGCTGCTGAGGTCAATGGAATTTCATTAAATTCTACACTTTTGAAGGGACCGGATGAACTTACTTCACTGCTGTCAGTTTTATACCATTTCCAAGAGAGATCCATTCCCATCTGCGGAGATATCCGGGAAATATTTCACCAGGTGTATGTGAAACCGGACGATCAGCACTTGCATAGGTTTCTTTGGAGCCCCGATCTCAAGGCCATACCAGATGTTAACGCAATGAGAGTCTTAACATTCGGAACCAATTGCTCTCCAAGTAGTGCACTTTTCGTAAAGAATAAAAATGCCGACGAATCCGCTGTACAATATCCAAGGGCTGTCACCTACATACGTCAACATCAGTACGTTGATGATATGCTTGAGAGTGTGGTCACTGAGGAGGAAGCTATTCAACTCGACAGAGAAGTTCGATTTATACATTCCTGCGGTGGGTTTGAAATCCGAAATTGGGTATCCAATGTCATCGCAACGCTCAGTGAAGGTCAGCCAGAAGAAAAAATTGATCTTAATATTAGCCCAGAAAATCAAACAGAGAAGGTCCTAGGAATGTGGTGGTGCACGACGTTAGATAGTTCCACCAGAGGCGAGTTGATAACCAGAGGCAAATTCGGCCGACAAAAGTATTACTAGTCTTAATGGCAATTTTCGACCCTCTCGAACTCATTGCCAACTTTTGCTGTACATAAAAGTTCTCATGCGGGAGATTTGGCAATCGAAAACTGAATGGGACGAAGCAATCAATGATAAGAAATGAGATGTATAGTAAATAGAATATTTGGGTCAAACAAATTCAACGAATAACCCATATACAAATTCCCAGATGTTATCTTCAAAATACTCGATTCGGGGGTCATGATTCCTGTCAAATGCACGTCTTTGTGGATGCCAGAATAAAATCCTTTGCAGCTGTCGCCGATATAAGAGTGGCAAAGGGTAGTCTTGTGGAGTGCTGAATTATTGCTGCAATGACCCGTGTGGCTCCTATTAGTTCAACATCCATACCTCGCCTTGAACTGGAAGCAGCTAGGCTCGGAGTCAGATTAGCAAACAACATCAAGAATGGGCATACAATCAAATTCTATGACATATTATTTTGGTCAGACTCTAAAACAGTTCTTTCGTGGATTCAGTCCGATCATCGCAACTACCGTCAATTCGCCGGATTTAGTGTCAGCGAATAAGTGGCGGTACGTTCCAACAAAACTTAACGTAAGCGATAATGCTACCAAATGGCATAACGTTCCTGACCTTAGTTCATCAAGTCGTTGGTTTTTGAGTCCGCTGTTCCTTAAGCTATCCGAACAAATTGGCAAAAAATGCAACGGAATTCAGCCAACGTCAGAAGAAATGAGATCATCAGTGTTATTTCACCGTATAATAACTAAGTTCTTGCTAGTTCATCCAGAAAGTCTATCAAGTTGGATTAAACTTGTTCGATCGCAAGCATTAGCCATGCAATTTATATATTATATGGAACTCCAGAGCAAAGGCGAACAATGCACCAAAACGAAATGTTTAATTATTTAATAATTAATTAATTTACAGACTGTCACCGTATTTGGATAGCATAGGAGTTTAACGAATTGGGGGAAGAATTGATGCATCGAGTAACGTATCCAGCGACGTAAGAGACCTATTATAGGTATATTGCCTAAGGGACATCCAATAACAATGCTAATAATAAAGTGGTATCATAAACGTTTTCACCACCATAATCATGACACTGTTTTAAATGAGTTAAAACAAAAGTTTGCGATTCCAAAACCTACGAGTAGAATTCAAAAATCAACGAAATATATGCCAGCATTGCAAAAACCTGCGGGCGAAACTAAAACCTCCAGAAATGGGAAAAATTCCACCAGCAAGATTCACAACATTCACTCTGCCATTTACTTGTGTTGGATTGGACTATTTTGGTCCAATGTACGTAGCCGTTGGAAGAAGTACCTTAAAACGCTAGGGTGTTTTGTTAACCTGCATGACTACCCGTGCCTGCATGACTACACCTGGAAATAGCAAATAGTTTAACATCTGATTCCTGCATCCTCGCAATCAAACGTTTCATAAGTCGACGCGTGGAGTTCCCAGCGATATCAGATGTGCGATAATGGTACGAACTTTAATGGAGCTGAAAAAGAACTCGGTGAGGCGTTAAAGCGGCAGAACCATAGACTAGCAGCTGAGTTTTCCAGTCCACTCACTAAATGGGTGTATAAGCCACCTTCTTCACCGCACATATGGGCGGCTGTTGGGAACGGCTCGTCCAGTCAGTAAAGACAACTTTACGCTGCATCCTTCCATCGGACGAACTTCATCACAGTATGCTGCTGGAGGTGGAGCGGGTGGTGAATTCTCACCCTTAGACGTATACACCACTCTAAACTGAGAGCGACGAAGTGCTGACTCTGAATCACTTCCTTCTCGGAACGACAAATGGCGAAAAAACGGACAGTCTACTTTCAGATGACACTACACTTCTACGCCAGAACTGGCTCAAATTACAGCAGTATATCTTAATCTTCCTAATATCTTCCAACCCTTACTCGTAGAAGCAAATGGCACGATAAAGTAAAACCTATTGCCGTCGGCGATATCATCATTATAGTCGACGAAGCTAACCCAAGAAATCTCTGGCCCCGTGAACAAGTGTTAGAAGTAATCAACGGTAAGGATGACAGGTGCGAAAGGCGAGAATCCAGACGGCAACAGGAATTTATGCACGCCCAGCAGTTAAATTGGCAGTTCTTGATATCCAAGGAGGTAAGCCGACCCACTAACTATGGAGTCGTCATACCGGAGGGGAGTGTTGGCGACATGCAACGCCAACAAAATCGAATTCATTACAAATCGAACAGTTCGGTTTTTTGTACCCCTTGATTGGTAATAACCAATACAAAGTGACTTTTGATCTTTTTCTTAAACAAATGTTATCTCAAATTAGTATGTAGTTAGTTTTAAAAATTCTAAAAGAAATTTGTAGTTGTTCAGTTAACGCTTATTCTACAAATTTTGAAAAAAAAAATCGAATTTTATTTCTATTGCTAAAAGCAACAAGTTTCTTTCGACGAACAAACTAAGCAGTAGGACGTTATAGAGTGACAAAACTTTAAATAGAGACATTTCATCTGAATATGACATCATCGTATAAAGCTTTTTAGAGTGATAGGGGAATTCGGGATGCCATTGACCGTGATCTTGGTTTTAGATTACAACTGCAAATGAGGTGAGTTTATGTGGAACGCAAAATCTTTTAGATTTGCTCATGAGACTATCTCCCTCAGAAGGGCTTTGTCTCTTTCATTAAAACGTCAAAATCACTTGCTAATTTATGGATTATTTACTTTGATATATGAAAATATAAGTTGTTTAAAGTTAAACACAAATTATAATAACATAACAATACTAATAGAGTGTGTAAAATAGTAATAACAAGGGTAAAATTGATAACCAGTGCCATTGCAAAGTGTGAACATAAATACGATTCCAAACGAAGTTGATAAGTTTTCGTGTAGTTGTTTTCACAAACAATACACCAACTTTGAATATATTAATTTTGTTTGTAATTTCTTCTGTTCTTATTTTACACTTTTACAAAATCAAGCAATTTTAAAAATGTTAAAAAAAAACAACCCCCTGTCCCCCGCCAATAAATTTACCATCATATAAATGCCAGATTTGGTTTGTTTTCATACATATGTCAGTTTCTCATTTGACACTGACGTTGTCCTGAACAATTCTATTGAATGGCAATTGGCAAGGTAATTGTTAAACTATGCCAACCCTTATTTTGCAATTTCATTTTTCCATATGTATTTACAGATTTTTATTTACTTTTATCTATTGAGAATAAATATTCTTTATCAAAAAGTAAGAAATAACCTAAATAAACCCATAATATTGGGTTAAGCATGCTACTGAAATCTTCATGGAGGGCGACGCAAAATCAGCTGTTTCACTTATATCTGAGTAGTCATGCGTAAATTTTCAACTTCTTTCGCCGGTCTTTTCACCTGCAATGTCACGTGACTAAAATGGTCGATTGACCAATGAGAACACTGCATCGGCAGAGTTAACATGATAAAACAAAAACTAGGAATACGACCATTAAAACCAGAAAAAAACAGATAAACGTCAAGAAATCATTAGTGTAAACAACACTTTGGCAAAAACGACCGGTTGGTACGGATGGTTTCGTTTGTAGTTGGCAATTGTTTTGGGTTGAGATCACACTGTACGTAATGCGAAAATTAATCGGAAGTGTTATTGAATATTTATTCTATTATGAACATTTCAATTTTGAATGGTAGACAAATAGTATTAAATTTTCACGGGAAATGTAAAATTAATTTGGGTTCCTACTTTCCCCTAGAAATTCCCCAGTACCTAGGATGTCCGAAATTTCGCTGTTTTTTCTTTAGACTAGGGGAAAATCCCTAGTTCTGGCAACACTGCAGCTATGTCCCCTAAAACTGGAGGACAAGTTATGCAATGTTCAGTCTAGAAATTGCTCCTTTCATAGCGCCAATACACCACACATGCATGCATGCTCAATCTTAAGCATGCACACTCACGCTTCCTGCACACACTATTCATGCAAAATACGCAGTAATCATTCGTGTGTTAATCGCTGACTGAGGCAGGTCGTCATTATTACTGTAAAAATATATTCTCCGGGCGATGCTGTTCTCATAACTGCGCAATTTCGCACACACGCCAGACATTCTTGCATGCGCAAACAAGGAAATATCAAAATGTTTTGAAATCACTCCTGCCGCATGCACAACCACACAGGTAGCACCACACACTCTCAGTTTGCATGCGCAATCACTAAATTGCGCATGCAGGCATGAGTGGTATGTGGACGCTGTAAGCTTTTCGAAACATGTATCTGATTCCGGAAATATCTTCAACAAATCCTTCCACCTACTAGTTACTATAGCACCGTTGGCGTTGTAGAAACTTTTTTTTATTTATTTTATTTTTATTTATTTATTTAAGTGACAAAAATATTTTTATAAAAAATAGAGTTATTGCCACTCTTAGCAAAAAAATTGAGATAAACAATTAGAAATGGGTGGGGTGACCCTTAAAAAACAAATATTAAAAAAGTTAAAATATTATTAATTAACATAATCTATATAAAATTGAATTAAATTGGAAGTTTAAAGTTAACATTTCATGAAAACATCAGCCATTAACAAAGAATTCGATACTCTCATTATCAAGACTAAGGAGCCAGTATTTTACATGTTTAATAAATAACGAATGAGATGTATGCATTCTGATGGATTGAGGAAGTTTATTAAATATACCACACGAAGAAACACTATAAAAATTACGAAATGCAGTTGTTTGAAAAACCTGTATAGACACTCGGTTCAAAAAGTTACCACTTTTACAGAAATTTATGAAAACATTAAAACGCATTGATTCCGCATTTAACGAGGACAGGACAAAGTATATGCTTTCAACAAAAAATGTTAAAAACGCACAACCTTGAAGAAAGTGTTACATTAACCCGACGAATGACACCTTAACAGTTATACGACAAAGAATATCTCTAAAAAATATAGCGAAACAAATGGAATCGAAACTCTAAAAGCCAAAATGATTGCCCTACTGAACCTTAATTTTACCTGTCGTCCCCCATTACGGTGCCAAGTGCTGGACATTTTTCTACATCACTGCCTTATAGGCCTCGTTTTCGGCTACAAGTATTCGTCGGTTATCTTTATTAAGCCAGAAGGTTTCTTTCAGATGGACGGGAGAAAACTAGCCGAAGAGGTTTGTTGACATTGATGCCTTGCCATTGTTTTTTCGCGTATTTCACGAATAATTTATATTTCAAAAAAGCAATTTCCTACCGTGACATTTTGTCCAATCCCAATGCTGCTCGTCGACAGTACTCTATTTGGCTCGACCCCATCGACAACACGACCGTGGTGAATAGAGTTGTTCAGGACAACGTCAGTGTCAATGGGCCTCCGCACATGAGATGAGTTTAACTCTGGTGTGAAACTGGTTTCACACCATACTCCAATCGCACACGAGATGAATATGCCGGCAGAACAAATTGTATACATGAAACCCTTTTTGTTGTGTTAGTAATTCTATAGAAATTGACATTTGCCTTGAGTACTTTTGACAATTCGCAAGCCCCTAGGTTTGTGTGTGAGTATATGCAATTACATTGATGTTGACTGCTCGACTCACAAAACGCGTATGAGAGCCGAATGTCACAAACAAAATTTCAGACCTAAAATGGCGAAAAATGTGTTTGTATTGGTTTTCAACCTTGTTCCACCGCAAAAACTTGGTTGAAGATTTTCAACCATTTTCTCTCCGTATACCTCAGTCCCCTCGCCCATAAAACCGGTTTCACACCAAAATATTCATCTCATGTGCGGAGGGCCAATGACAAACTGACAGCATCTGTAGGAAAACAAATACATTTGACATTTTTATGATGGCAAATTCATTGGCAGGGACAGGGGTTGTTTTTTGAACATTTTTTTTTAAATTGCTTGAAAATTGTGTCAAAGTGCTAAATGAGAACCGAACAATTTATAAACAAAATAAAAATATTCAGAGTTGTTGTTGTTTGTGAAAATAAGAACATAATAATCTTTACTACACGAAAACTAATCAACTTCGTTTGCACTCGGATTTATGTTCACGCTTTGCAATGGCACTGGTTATCAATTTCACTCTTTTTATTTCTATTTTATAATTATACACACTCTCTTATGGCGTTTTCCATTGGGAAAAAAATCAATTTTTTTTTGATCTGAAGAGCGATTTTGACAGTTGTAGTGTTCCATTGGGCGAAAAAATTGATTTTTTTTTTATCAGAGATCAATTTTGCAAATCTGAATTTTTCGGCAGATTTACCAATACCAATAAAAAATGATCGCTGTCAGTTTGACAAGAGTGGTTTTCATTTTGATTTTTTACTTCGGTTGTGAAAAACAAGAGTGCTTTGGGTTTAATTAATAATGGATATAGACACACAAAAGAAAGTTATACGTGAACTATTAAATATTTTCAAATGTTTGTAATGTTTTTAATGTTGGCAGCTACACCGACGCTAACTTCACAGACACGAAATGACGCCAATACAATGACAAAAAAAAAATAAATCTGAGTCGCGTTCCATTGACACTCAAAAAGATCAAATTTCAGATCAAAATTTAGATTTCCCAATGGAAAACGCCATTTGTATCGTTGTGTATTTATAATTTGAGTTTCACTTTGAACAACTTATATTTTCATGTTTCAAAGCAAATTATCCAAAAATTAGTACTCCCGCAATATAAAATATCACATTGTTTTCCTCCAATTGATTTTGACGTTTTAAAAAAAGAGACAACGCACTTGGAAGGGAGATAATCTCATGAACAACTCTATGGTGATCAATTTATCTGTCAAAATCCTGGAAAATTCCAGGATTAGCTTGTTGGCAATACGTAAAGCACTGGAATGTTTGCTATTTATTCTTTACCTTAACCCTCTGGTTTGAATACCTAGCTGAATGCTAAAAGTTTTGGGAGAGATGACTTGTACCTATTGGAAAATGACGCTTTGCTTTTATTTTATTTTACTTGTTAGTTACAGCTGATTTCGAAATCGAGCAATAGCGTACTTACATTCGTAGTTATATTAATCAGAGTTACCACGGGGACTCATTTGAGTCAAAAGGGACTCATTTTTTTTAGCTTGACTCAGGGACTCATCTTTTTAATATTTGGCTCATTTTTTTGAAAGAATACAAATAAACTTTTAATATAATTTGGTACAATCAAATTGAAAGTCTAAAGACTTTTATATCAATTCTCAGAACAAAAACTAATATTCAAAAGGTTGCGTAGTGTTTGCTAACTTTATTATTAAACTGATGACATTTCCTCAGAGCTCTGCAGCCGTAGAAAAAAATGTTCGGATCTTCAGATGATCAAAACAAAAAAATCTAATAGATTTGACTTGGACACTGTTCAGGCAATTAACAAAAAGTTTGGACTGCAAATTGAAAACTATTCTTATATTGAAATTTTGTTTTGTTTATGGTGTTTTCCATTGGGAAATCCAGATTTTGATCTGAAATTTGATCTTTTTGAGTGTAAATGGAACACGATTCAGATTTATTTTGTTTGCCATTGTATTGGTGTCATTTCGTGTCTGTGAAGTTAGCGTCGGTGTAGCTGCCAAAATTTAAAACATAACAAAAATTTGAAAATACAGAAATTATCTTCATCACTTTCGGAAGACGAAGTCGAACTAGATGAATTTAATAGTTCAAGTATAACTTTATTTTTTGTGTCTATATAGATTACTAAATCCAAACGCAAAGCACTCTTGTACAACCAAAGTAATAAATCAAAATGAAAATCACTCTAGTCAAACTGACATCTATCATTTGTATTGGTATTGGTTTATGTGCAGAAAAATACAGATTTGCAAAATTGATCTAATAGCGTTTTCGATTGGGATACAAAAAGCACTCTTTTTATACTCTAGAGCACTTTTTTTACTCTAGATCTATTTTTTCGTGTTTGATTGGGATACAAAAAGCACTTTTTTTTTTACTCTAGAGTACTTTTATAGAATCTGGATTCCAAGTCAAATTTACACCAACATGCACCAACACAAAAACATCTAACATCTGACTTAATATGTCAATTTGAAGTTTGCATTTCGCAGTTTGATGATTAACAAGTGATTTTCGGGGAAAACTATAATTAGAAATTAAGATATTTTTGGATAATCATGTACTAAAAATTATAAGCTTTGCTTTGACACCAACTCGCCAATGGTTGAATTTATAAAAAGGTTTGACTAAAAGAAATTTTCAAATGATGGTTTTCGTTGATAGCTAATAGCTTTGATTGCGGCCTAAAGATAAACCACAAGCTGTCAAATGGCACACTTACACACACACAAAACCAGAGTAACCTCTTTAATGTTCGATTGGGACGGGTAAAATCTGAAATCTGAGAGTAAATCTTAAATGCCCAATGGAACACAACAACTGTCAAAATCGGTCTTTTGACAGCTTCAGATAAAAAAAATGATTTTTTTCCCAATGGAAAACGCCATTAATTACATTTTGAATTGTTTCCTTTTGTTTTTCTTGCAATGCACTATTTAAAATTTTTATTTCATAATATTCTTTTATACTTTGGAAGCACATACATTTTTTGTGATAATACGTATGTGATTCATGTACAATCAGTTAGTTACTAATATTTATGAATTATTTTTTTTTATTTTGTTTATTGTTGCTATTGTTTATCATAAACCTAAAAAAATATTTCAAAAGGACTCATTTATTTTCAAAACGACTCATATTTTTAGTCTCTGGGACTCATAAAAAATTAACCCTGCGGTAACACTGATATTAATTTACCAAATGTGCCTTGACGCGTATTAAACTAAATTCACGAATCTGGATTACAAATTTCGTAGATTCTGGAGGCTAATATTTTTGAAACTCATAAAATAAAATTCAGTTTCAAAATGCACAGACAGTATATCTCAATTTCAACAATACACGTATTCACTGGAATTATTTTATTTAGTTCATTGCTTTCTGAGGCTGGGCGTCCTCCACTGAAAGTAAAAATAAACAAATGTTGTCGTATCGGGGAATACTTAGATCGGTCACAAGTATGTGTTGCTGGGACTTCGAGTAATTGGGTGCCTCTAGTATTTCTTATAAATCGACGCGATTACTACAATCCTAAGGGAGAAAGCCCTAAATTTATTTCTTTCAATGAAAGTGTTAAACCTCAGAATTGTGAAGATCATCAATCTGAAATGTACTTTGGAAGTGGTAATATTATAATTTTTTCTAATGGATCTCTATTCCTCCGCGAGAAATCAGCGTTTATTGCTATTGACGACTACTGTGTTGACAGAGAAGCTGCATTGGTTTGCTTTCGCCATATACAGGCCGCGGACTCGCTGACTGCTCCCAAGAAATTGACTAAAGTTCGTAAGTGTTGTGGACCGAAAGCAGAATATGACAGTACACTCAAAACGTGTGCCTACCAGCAAAACACTACATCCGATATTCCTTTGGAGATTGTAAGTCGTGAGGATATATTCAATTCTACAGAGGTTGAGTTGGTGTATGGATTTCCCGATTGCAACAGGACTAATTTTGCAATAGTAGGCAGTTTTAAAAAGGAATTATTCGATATAACCAGCGGCAAATTAACTATAGAATCGGGAAAGAAAATTTCTTCAGAAGAATTCTGCTTGGAGTATACTGTTAATCACGAAGGAAATCCAACATCGATGGATATATTTACCTGTACCCATTACATTTCATCTCAGCCGGCTATGTGGAATAACCCTAATGATGAAATTCACTTTGCTGTACTCTCAGCAGGATTATTCATTTCAGTTCTGTTTTTGGTGGCTGCTCTTGGTGCCGGATTTTTAATGCCATCACTTCACTACGTTTTACACTGGCAGTGCCAAATTTATTATATATTTTGTTTACTCGTTGGCGATTTGCTGTTAGGAATTATACAAATATCAAGAAACGCGTTAAACGAAAATGCCTGTACGGTGCTGGCCGCCTTTACTCATTTCTTTTTCCTGGCTGCGTTCTTTTGGCTCAATACGATGTGTTTTAATATCTGGTGGACATTTAGAGACTTCCGACCATCATCTCTGGAAAAGAATCAAGAACTTTTTCGCCTCAGACTATTTAGGGTCTACGCATGGGGATTATCTTTAATTATTTCTGGAACGGCAGTAATTCTAGAACAAACGTCAGAAAATGATTTTCTGAAGCCTGGATTTGGAATAACTTGTTGGTTTAAAGGCGACATGGAGATTTTCGCCTTCTTTTTTGGACCAATTGGAATTTTATTATGCATAAATTTAGTACTCTTTGCTTCCACTGCTCGCCAACTCACTTGTGGTCTATGGAAGCGTGATGATGTTAAATCTTCAACTGAAAGAACAGCATTGGGAAAAGTTTGCCTTAAGCTGGTGATTGTTATGGGTGTTACTTGGATGGCCGATATAATTTCATGGATTGTTGGAGGACCGCAGTATGTATGGTACTTTACTGATTTAATCAATGCCTTGCAGGGAGTATTCATTTTTATTGTCGTCGGATGTCAGCCACAAGTGTGGGCTGCTGTCAAACGAATTTGGACAACCAAAGCTCGACAAGAGGCAACTAATACTACTAATGCGATTCAACACTCCAGCTCTTCGAACGGTTTACCATCCATTGGTGATACTATTACAAATAATACAGTGGCATCTGATAATGTGACGAAAATTCCAATGGAAACTATATGTTAAACTATGCAAGTATTTTAATAACCCCTCCAAGTATTAATTATAATTAATTATACATATTCATAGATTTTTACAGATAACCAATAAAGATATTCACTCAAACTTAGTACACCGATTGCTAGGAATTGGGTGTTAAGTGAATATCGTTGATATATTTAGGTTTAAGCTATATATAAAAAAAGTGTTCGTAATATATAGGGAAACATGCATTGGAATTTGAATATTATGTTGCTGTGAAAAGAATTGTAAAAAAAGTTGATTTCAATACTAATTGCGTACAAAAAAATGTGTACAGACGATTTCCTAGAACTGCGTGTAGGTAGCTGCTTTAAAGAATCAGTGTTGTCTAAATTTAGAGATGAACTAATCAGTTTATTCGGTTAAAGTGTGCATTTTATGACCGCTAAAACGATTTGTATATATAAGTATATTTTTTTTAATTTATAGACAAAATAAACATCCCACAAAAATAGATACAAACATTAACATTTGAGAGCATAACAAAATAGCTTAACGATAGATATGACCAGACGGGAACATTTTTTGTGATAAACAAATCCCATCAGGCTATGCTGATTTTTTGGCAATTGCGATAGTGGAAATACTTTTATTAGTATATTCTATTTCAATGTATACGTAAAAGGTCTGGTTATTTGTTATGTATTAAATAATTGCACAATTGCAAGGTTTCTCAAATGTGTACGATGTACATTATTGAGTATCTCATCTCTATAAGCTGAACTCGGCAAAATATAACGTTCATGGGTTAACAATCCGGGCATTTAGTGTGTTAATGAGTGTTCTTAGCACCAATAATGTGATTTGCTTTTAAAGTTGCACCAAAGTACAACGATACCCAAGATACGTTATTAAACATACTGCGAACGAGTTATACATTTAATTAAGGTGCGCATGATACTTTGCCAATAAGACTAGTTTGAGCCATTAGGGTTTGCTTTTAACTTTAGACCCTTTGAAGATCTATGTCTGAAACAAGTTAGCCCTCCATCCTCTTCGAACCATGTTTCTCGCATTTATTAATTCAAAGCGCTTGAATCTTAAACCAAAGGTTTAGTCTTGGCTGGAGCATTACTATTCATTCGCTCAATATCGCCGGGCCAATTTATTCGACGTGTTAATTTTTATGCCACATCCACATCTTTGTACAGCTAATAAAGTTCACAGCTATATCTTATTTTACGTTCGGCTTCCTCGCATACAGGAGCGAGAATTCGACAATGAATGTTAAATTCGAATGGCCCTAATATTTGCTCCGCTTTCCTAATTTTTGTGCAGCATTAAGTATTAAGGTCTCGTAGAGAAAACATTTGGACCTTCGGGCTAAGAATTTTGGTCTCACTACCTAAGATCAGTCTTCGTGGTATCTCGACTAAGGTGTCATCCGAGGGGTTCATGTTGACTCTAAGGTAGATGAACTCTTTGACTACCTCACAATGATTGCTATCAACAATGACATTTTGTCCAAGATTGTGCGTCGATTGTATAAAGTTTGTTGATAGCATATATTGTGTACTTCGTCTTCTCTTCTTGATATTCAAGACCAACGCGTTTTGCCTCTTTATAAATTTCCTTAAATGCTTCTACAACGGCATAATGGGAGTGCCCAATGATGTCGATAACGCTTGCGTATCTCAGTAGTCAGAAGGATTTATCAAAAAGAGTGTCTTCTGTATTTACACCTTCCCTATCTTTTCCAGCACTCTCCTTATCGGAATTCGGAACATGCTTGGAAAAGTTTAGATGAGTTGTTCCCAAACTGAACGTCCTCCAGTGCTAGGCGACGGTATCCGAATTCTTTCATCGCTCTATAGAGCTCTAGGTGATAGTTCCTATCATCCTTAAAGTCGATGAAAATATCTTCTTCTCGACATGAAATTCGTTGGTCTTTTCCAGGATTTGCCTTAGTGTGCAAATAGTCGACCTGCCATTTCCCACACTGCTACGTGCCGATAAGTGTGTTTCAGAAAGGCTGAAGACGTTCACACAGTACGCTTGATGCTTGACGCTTATATGCCACATATATCAGGGATATGCCTCGGTAGTTAGTGCAAGTCATGGGATCGTTTTTGCTGAAGATGAGATTAATGCAGCTGATATTCTATTAATCGAGCATGCTTTCATTCATCCTGATGTTGTTGATGGTTTGTTGCATGCACACTTCTATGGCAAAACCTCCGTATTCGTAGAGAAATGTGCCTTGATTTTTTTTAAATTGTTATGGTTGCACTAACTTCAATCATACAGGGAGAGAGCCATACCCTTCTTTGCCTGGTTGTGGGCCGTTTGCCAACTATGGACTGCCTGAATAAATCTACATAAATCTAAATTTAAATACAACTCTTCATTTAACCATTGTTTTCAGGCTTCACTTTGGTTTTCAGATATTTCATTCAAGTAGCTTTCCATACATTTTTTACATTTGTTTTCGATTTCTTGTATCTCAGTTTCATTAAATTGAATACACAAAAAAAGGAAATTTTCTGAACTATTGTAAATTTTTATAATACAACTAAATTAAATAAGGAAGTTAATATTATTTTAAAATTTTATAAAAATTATATATAAAACACCTATGTTTCACCAAACTAAACATTTTCAAGCGATTAATGTGAACAACTGTTAAATGAAGAGTTGCATATTTTTCGCTTTGTAACAGTTTTTGAGTACCTTCAAAACGTTTTTAAAAGTTAGCACTCTAATGTGACTCAAATTTATAATAATAATTCTAAGCAAAATGCTTTTGCCAGTTATATATTTGAGATTTCGCGAGTTTTTTTTAAATTAAATCCATTAAATAATATCCTGTGTACCATCTTCATTTTAGTACTTTTAAAAGATCTTTTTGAGAAAAATTTAAACCTGTTTTCATAAAGAATTTTACTAGTTTAGGGCATATATAATTTGATTATTCTGATTAATGACGGATTCAAATGGAAAATTTGAGAAGACCACTGAAATGCTACACATTTAAAAAAAGTAGCAAATGATTTTTCTCATTCAGATGTCTAGTTCATAACCTAGGGCCAGCGCTCGACTTGAGGAGGCTTATAGTCGGAGTATTTTTTTTGTAGTGCAATCATTATTCAATGGTTATTAATTAATACAACTTGTAAATATGTAAAAACGTGATTTTCATATTTTTATTGCATATATTATAGTTTGATATTTATATAAAATTACCCTATTCTTGCTGTTCAAATAAAAATCATGAATTGAGCCAGTTTTTAAGTTCGCGATGTATCTCTAACTACTATTTTAGTTGCAGACCAATCCGAGTCCAACCGAAGAATTTCTCATCCCGGATCAGTTTTAGCGTATCATTAGACTGCACCAGGACTCAACACATGAATAAGAGGGAAATTACAGATAGTTTTGTAGATTGACATACCTGAAATAAATCAGGATCAGATAACATAAATAGAAAACATGTAAAACTAAAACTGGACACAATAAGATTCTGGTAACTCATTTTTAATATTATTCGATTCCAAAACAGTTTTGTATTGACTTATCCCATCGCTTCATACAACCAATTATTCACAATAATTAACTATATTTTATATATTAATTTCTGTATTTTTGTTTGAACTGTTAGTCATATTTATATTATTACTAGAAATCGCACACAACGAATTAATTTAAACATATTTCATTGTTTCTTGTTTATTTATTTATTTTATTAACACATATGTATTTATATTACATTAACATTTAAGTCGAAATACAACGAATATAATTTAGCATGTCTAAATAAATTAAAAAAATAGAATTATGAAAAAAGTAAAGACTGTATTGTATTGAACTTTAAGTTTGAGTGTAACCTTACAATAAAATATAATAACTGCAACAAGATATATTTAAAGTTTTTAATCAGAATGTGTAATTACAATACTCGAATATGATGCAATTTTGATGATCTTATTTTAAACTACTTATACAAATATAAAATAGAACTTTTTTCTATTTTGTTTCATTTGGCAGACTATTTTTCGAAAATGCTATTGATCAGTTTTAATACATATAAATATATTTATTAACAGATACATTAATAAGTAAAAAAAAATTTATATTAATTTTTGTACGTATTATATTAATAAAATATTTATATTCTAGAAACAGTTTTATTTTTAAATTGGGTTGGTAAAACTCAGAAAAAATCCATACAGGTTTCACTTAGTTATCCCTCCAAGATCTCCGAGAAATCGGCATCAACAGAATTTACGGCAATTGAGGAACAGGCTAATTTATAAAATTCTGTTGTATAGTTTTTCACACCCAGAATACAAAAATATAAAAATATAATAAATATATAAAAAAAAATACAAATTGTTCAAGCATTTTAAACGCTTCATTAGTTTCGATATTTGGCTCGCTCGTACAGTTAGTGAGACCTCCTACATTTACCTGTAGTTCCTCTAAATATTCGTAAAAAAGAGTGTAATTTGTTTTTACAATTCAGGTTGCAGTTTTACAGTTGGTTAAAATTCCAAAGGCATTTTGAACTACATACTCGTCAGCAAAGCCTTTTATTATAATTTTTCTTGTGCTTGTGCTTGTGCGTCTCCTATTGAAACATGATTACATGCATCATTTTGCCCTGGATATTTTTTACCTCTGGTATATATATTCATCAGACCATGTCTAAATCTTCTACCCATTACTGATGCTTCGAAATTTGCACCATCGCTATTCTTACCATATCCACTAATGTCTACACAAAGAAATTGATATTTTGGACCAACTATCGCCATAATAACATCTGAAAATTTATTGAGGTAGCAAGAGGCACGCATCCAGTACTTTGGATGTTAGTACATTCCGAGGGTCTGACATCGACTCGGACATACCACCAGCATCGAATGTCGAAGATCAATGGCAACGATGCCAACAAGCCATTAGATCAGACCCAACTGATGTGCAAGGTTTCTCGCGCCCACCAGCAAGAAACCCCTGGTATGATGAGGAATGCCGACAGATGCTAGCAGCTAAGAACGAGGCCTACAAGGCTAAGCTCCAGGTAAAGACGAGAGCTGCCATTGAGCTCTATAGGCAAAGGAGAAGGGGAGAACAACGGTTTTTCAGAAAGAAGAAAAAATAGCAAGGATACTGAGAGATGCCACTCCAGCAACGATGTTTGCAAGTTTTACCGAAGTGTAAAAGTCAAAGCCAAGGATAAAAGGCTCGAACAGAATCGAGATCAACAAGGAAATATCGTAGTTGAGACACTGTCGATGCTGAGGATATGGAAGCGAACCATTTCTGCAGACAGACAACAACATCTCGTCAGAAATTAAACGAACAATTACTCTTGCCAACCGCTGTTTCTTCGGGCTAAGAAGCCATTTCAGTAGTAAAGCCCTCACTCGCTATAAAAGATCCTGATCATCCCAGTCCTGCTCTACGACATGGACCATCAAAAATGGATTAAGAAATCCTTGGTCTATTTGAAAGGAACATTTTTCGAAAAATCTTCTGTCCCGTTTTTGTTGACGGGCTATGGAGACGAAGAATCAGCCAAGAACTATACGAGAACTACGAGCTATACAGTGACCCTAGAAAAAAAAACTCCGCATTGGGCGTTTAAGTTTAAGACTAGAACATGTAGAACGAATGGACACCAATACTCCGGCTCGCAGAGTGTTCGGTTCCCAGCAGAAGTCGGACGAAGTAGAGGAAGACCTCGCTTTAAGTGGCGCGCACAATTAGAAACCGACCTCAACCAACTTGGAGTGGGCAACTGGAGGCAGTTAGCTAAGGACCGGGCTAATTGGAGAGGGATGTTGGTTGAGGACCAGGTTCATTCCGGACTGTAGCGACACTTACATGTAAAAAAATTGACCGCAATAATTACACAACAAAAACACAACTGTGTCAAACGCAACTTTCTCTTTCACAGCGAGTTGGGCGTTAGATCAACTGCCAAGCATGAGAGAATTTGACGATTTTCATAATTTGGCTAAAATACAGAATAATATTCATTTTGATTTAATATTAATATTAAAATGATATAAATAATGTCGAAATGTGAATATACCAACGTTTATTCCGGAATTTGAAGTAATCGGTGTCTATGTGAATAATAATGATTTTCCGATATTGGCCAAGGGGATAATTGTTATGATAATTGTTGCAAATATCAATAATAGTATATAAACTAAATTTCATTCAATTTGACAAAATATTTATATTTATATGGCATATGTATGGATTTTCTCGGATTGACCATTACGTACAGATGGACCACTTTTTTGGGTTCCGCTATCATCGTAATAGTAGAATTCATCAAAATCTCGAGGTCAACAATTTTTACGAAAATAATACCTTTTTCTTTGTAAGACAAAGTTAAACTCGTGAAGAATAATAAAAAAAAGTGGTTTCATTGGTAAATTGTTCAAAAAAGGACAACAGGATATGGATGCTACGGATTTAATGTTTATGGGCTACACTAAAACCGTCAAGTCTTTTTCAGCTAAGGAGCAAGCTATGATGAAAATGCAAATAACCAAAATTAAAATGAGAAGCTACAATATTAAGGAGATATCATACTCTTCGTCACAGTTTTATGGAGAATTTTGACCTTCTACAAGTCATCTGCTGTGCCAAGCTCAAAGAATCACCTTGCGAAAGTTCCCAATCGTCTGTATTGGGAAAAGGCTCTCAAACACCCTTTTATTTCATTTAAAAAAAAACTTAAGAAACAGTGTGGTCGCGCAGAGAAAATACGTTTGTAGTTTGACAATTAGTAAAAGAGTGTATTTCAGCGAGTATTTCAGTTCAGTAAACAATAGTTAGTTAATACAGAATAGTTTAGGAATAGACTTCATGTAATGAAAACGTAATTAAAAGGGTACTAGAATCATGTTCTATTACAATACCCTCATTTAATTAGATTTCTCTTAAGCTAAGTCCAAGTGTGGTTAAACGATTAACGTGCTTCGGGGCGGTAAGAGCCTTTGTCATCACATCAGCTGCCATATCTTCCGTGCTAACATGTTTTAAAAGTATTTTGCTCTCGTTGATCTTCTCTCGTATAAAGTGATGCTTGACATCAATGGGCCTCCGCACATGAGATGAGTTTAAATCTGGTGTGAAACTGGTTTCACACCATACTCCAAGCGCACACGAGATGAATATGCCGGCAGAACAAATTGTATACATGAACCGCTTTTCGTTGTGTTAGTAATTCTATAGAAATTGACATTTGCCTTGAGTACTTTTGACAATTCGCAAAGTCTTAGGTTTGTGTGAGAGTATATGTAATTACAATTGATGTTGACTGCTCGACTCACAAAACGCGTATGAGAGCCGAATGACATAAAAAAAATGTCAGACCTAAAATGTTGAAAAATGTGTTTGTATTGGTTTTCAACCTTGTTCCACCGCAAAAACTCGGTTGAAGATTTTCAACCATTTTCTCTCCGTATACCTCAGTCCCCTCGCCCATAAAACCGGTTTCACACCAAAATATTCATCTCATGTGCGGAGGCCCAATGTGTTTGGTCCTTCCATGATATGCGGTAGAAAGACCGAAACTTACAGCACTTTTGTTGTCGCATCTCTGTTTGTATCGACTAACTGTACACACAGCAAAGCTGAGATCAGGACGTGAAACTTGTGCCGCAAACATAATGCTTGTTGATAGAGCACTTCTCTCATTTCAGTGCGTTCTTCCTCGCTCTGTGGGCACATCTCCTTTGTCAACTTTTGATTAACATGATAAGCAATCAATCATGTTAAATCGATTTAGTATCTCATTAATGTACAGCTCCTGATCCAATGAGATTGTACGCTTTTTACGATCTCTGTTGATTTGAATGCCCAAAACAAACCGTGCTTGTCCGATGACTTTCATTTTGAATGTATTTTATAAGTTGTTTTTCAACTCTAACTTCTGTTGTGTATCGTTAGTAAATATAAGTAGATCATCTACAGTATTTTGTCAAAAAAATACTTTGTAATATCTACTTTGGGATCTACTTTAGAATTTGCAAGACCAAACCTCTGTAGTGCCGCATCTAGCTTTTCATTCCAAATCCGGCTGGCCTGTTTAAGACCATAGAGGGATTTTTTTAACTTGCAGACTTTTAAACTATTATCACTAAAGCCCTCTGGCTGCACCATAAAAATATCTTCGTTCAGAACGCATTGTAAAAATGCAGTCACAGCGTCCATTTGATCAATATTAACGTTGTATTGAGCGGCCATTGCAAGTAATAATCGGATTGAGGTATATCGTACTATTGGGTGGTAGGTTTCGTCATAATTGATCCCCTTCCTTTGCGCGCAACCTTTAATAACAAGGCGGACTTTGTAGCAATAGATTTTTCCTTCTGCATCCTTCTTTGTTTTTAACATCCAATTGCAATCAATCGGTCTCCTATTGGATGGAATGTCTGTCAACACCCAGGTCTGGTTTTTAACTAACGAATAGTACTCTTCTTTCATCGCATTTAGAATTAGAGTCGCTTCGGTTCAGTGCTTCATCGATTGTCGAGGGATCATAAAGCTCAATGGACCTAGCATGACAAGCATAATCATCTATTCGTACAGGTTTCGGCCTACGTTGACTGCGTCGCGGCTCAGTTACACTGATCTGCTGCATTGGTAGGTACTGATGGCGAATACCTAGCATCACATTCAGGATTTTGGCTTACTTCGTCCTCATCGGAGTAATACATTTCAGTCGTGGTGTCGTTTGCATCTGAAGACGTGCTTACGTTCGATTCATTTGGATCGGTTACCTTACACTTCTCTAGACAACTGTTCTTAAAAAAAAACAACATGTCAACTAATGATGATTTTATCCTTTTCCGGTTGGTACAAACGGTAGCCCTTTGTATCACAGTATCCAAGAAATATGCAACACTAGGACTTCGCGTCGAACTTCTTCCGCCAATGTTTTGGCACATGAACCATTGCCTTACATCCAAACACACGAAGACGACTTAGATTTGGTATCCGTCCAGAGTGACACCAGTTGTCGACTTACTAGGAGATCTGTTGACCAAGTAAATAAAGGTAGAGACTGCTTCTGCCCAAAAGTTTGCATTAAGTCCAGCGTCAAATAACATACAGCGCGCTTTTTAAATGATAGTTCGATTAGTTCTCTCTGCTAAACCGTTCTGTTCTGGGGTACACGGTGTAGTCTTCTGGTGACATATTCCATTTCGAAAGATTTGTTGCAAAATTCGGTATCGTTGTCAGTACGTAGAATTTTAATTTTCTTGGCTGTTTGTTTTTTCAGTAGGATTTTTGAAATCAACAAATCGTTGATACGCTTCCGACTTTGCTTTCAAAAAATAAACAAAGATTTTTCTACTGGGATCATCGGCAAGTACCATAATATAAAGTGCACCACCATGTGAAATGACATCGATGGGTCCACAAAGATCAGAGTGGATCAAGTCTTAAATTTCAGTTGCTCGTGTCCCCTTTTCTTTAAAAGGCATTCGGGTTTGTTTCCCCTTAACACAAACTTCACAGCTCTCTGTGTAGATTTTGTTAAAGTTAACACCAGAAATGCGTTTCTTTAACCTTAAAAAACCATCGAAGTTTATGTGACCCATGCAACGATGTCACAACTTGCTGTCCTTTGCTTTTGCTTCATTCAAGGTGACATTTGCCATCAGACTCAGGTTTACGTATTCTCGATTGAAATTGAACATATCACCAACATGCGAGGCGGTGGCAATAAGATGTTTATCGTTACTGAATATCTTGCAGCCCTTCGAATCGAAGTAAACGGAATTTTCCTTCGTTACCATCTGACTGACTGACAGTAAATTAACGCACAAATCGAGAATATACATCACATCGGTAACAGCAACATCTTGAATCCTTAACGAACACCAACACGCAGACTTAAATCATCCATTCGTTCTACAGACAGACGAGAGTTGTTGGCACAAATTATTTCGCTCCTAGCTGGCTTAACAATACCAATTTAACAATCTCGCTTCATAGACATGTGAGCAGTGGTTCCTGAATCAACATACCATTCATCATTTCCTGCAGTAGCTGTAAGCGAAGTGTACATACTATGTGTTTTGATATTTCCTCTCGATTTTACACCATTGCTGCTCTTTGCCTTCGTTTGGCAATTGCGAGAAATATGTCCATACTACCCACACTCATAGCACTTTGGTCCACGGGATTTATTTTTTATCGGTTTTCGTTTACCAAATAATGCAGCTGTATTTTCGGAACCATCCCCACCTCTTTTAACATCTTGAACCAATTTTGTCTTGATTGCATCCACGGTGATGGGCGTACATGAACTCTCAAGTCCCATTATCATCGGTCAATTTTCCTCAGATAGTCCAGCAAGCAATAAAGTGCCTACCCATTCATCGCTAACCTCCATGAACACTGATCTCAACTTATGCGCAGTACTTATAATTTTGGTAATGTATGACTCGACAGAATCATTGTCCTCCAAACGTGTGTTGATTAAAGTTCGCAAAAGTCCAATACGACGCTTCAGTCCCGAGTCCTAAAAAGGTCGCTCCAAACTGTTCCACGCTTCTTTTGCAGTCGTCGAAGATTGATTGAACATGCACAAAATTAATTGGTTCAATTAAGAGAATAGTTTTCGCTCGGGCTTTCGTCACTTTCTTGGCGCCGACTGTTACGTCTGGCTCACTTTCGATACAGTCCCAAAGGTCTTCCAATTCTAGGTATGTCTTAACGGCAAACTTCCAGGAATCCCAATTCTCACGACCTTTAAGTTTCTCGATCGACGGGAGCACGTTTTGTCTGCGATTTTCCAATATAATTATGTTGACTCCTTTGCGTCAAACCCTTTTGAAAGCATGGACTGCGAGCACATAACCTTTTGAAAAAGTTATTTTAAAATGCAGCAAAAAGAGAAAAACAAACTTGTAGTTTGGCAATTAGTAAATGAGTGCATATCAGTTCAGTAAACGATAGTTAAAACAGATAACAGAAGGATATAGTTCAGTCATAGACTTCATGTAATGAAAATGTAATTAAAAAGGTACTAGAACAATGTTCTATTACAACGCTAGGCAACCATAATGCTCGCCCAAATAAGACTTCACATGGGAAGTGTCCAATAGTGCTATGCACCGCTCTTCGTTACGCCATCACGAACAAGGGAATACAACGATCTCAGTTTCGTTGATTGTCGTCTACCATATTGGAGAGATGTTCTTTCAAGATTCGATCAAATCGTTCCACCATTCCGTCTAACTGTGGATGAAGCGGTGTCGTTCTGGTCTTCTTGATACCTAACCGCTGGCAAACATCCTGGAATACTCTGGACCTTGATCAGAACGCATGGTACCTTGCGTCTTTCGTTTTGGTCCTTTACAGGCGGCGCATGTAATGCATTTTAGGTACCACTTGTCGATGTCTTCTCTTGTAGACAGCCAGTAGAATCGCTCCCTCACTACGTCTAATATTCCCAATGGCCTCCCAATCTGGTTTATCCATGTGTCCCCTCCAGCTAAGAATCGGTTCAATGTCAGTCGGTTCAGTCGTCCAACCGTGTTGGGCTCGGCTCTTTTATTCGCTAGGTGGGTGCAGTGCTTGCAGTTCAGTCCGCATGGTCGGAAAGACAGTGCGTCAGCGTCAGCGTTAGAGTGCTGGGTGCCCTTACGATGCTGAATGTCAAAATCGATCCTCTGGATTCTTAAATTGAAGCAACCACTTTAGAGCAGCCTGGTCTGTATGAAGAAGTAAGTTTCTGCTATATAGAGATATTTATGTAAATGCTTCGTCCCAAGAATGAACGCTTAGAGTTCCCTCTTGGTCACACAATAGTTTCTTTCAGGTCTGGACAGAACCTTGCTGAAGTAGGCCACCACTCTTTCCTGTCCCTCCTGGATTTGCGATAAAACTGCTCAAACTCCAAAAATACTTGCGTCGGCATCGGCAATGAAGGACTTTTCGCCCTCGGGATATGCTATTCCTTTGATGGGTTCCTGCACTGACGCATTAGCCAAACTGCTAGTTGCAGTTTGGTGTCAGCTATATCACAAATGAAAGCGTCCTTTGCCATATGGTTGATGATTTATTCACCAGTGTTGGGATACGACAAATGTGCTAGGCGTTCAATATCTACTTGCAGTTGTTGAAGAGTTTCGCCTATCTTCTGGATTCTTCTGCACAGCTGCACTCGATACACTTCCAACATGTGGTCATCACGATAGCGTTGTAGTTGCGTTGATTGTCAACGGAGATGGTTTGCAAAAGCTCCGCAGCTGGACCACGCAGAGCCAGTGTAAGTACGATGGCTTTTTGCTCGTCGTCCTAGCAGTTGGTCATGGCAGCAGCTTAAATGGATGGTGGTTCAGTGGTTTCTTTTGTATGGGAAGTGAAAACTCTAAATCTAATTTTAACTGATGAAAAATAAATTAAATAATTAAAAAAGTGATTTGTTTTTATTTTGAAAAGAATTATATCAATAAATTTAAAATTTCTTTGGACAAAGTCGATTTTTGATTTTTTTTTAATTTTCTTTCGTTAAAAAGCAAAGGATATAGCATACTTGTTGTGAAGCCGTATGTGACAAGGCATTGCATATCTTACCGTCAACCATTGTCAATTTAAGTATATGCTTTACGCTGATAAAACGGTCCGATATATTAATAATTGTTTCACTGAGTTCGTTTATTTGGCTCTGTATATATTCTTGCTCCGCTCTGCTCAAGTCTGCCGTTTCTTTTTTTGATTGAAAACGTATGGGTCGGCAGTATCGATTTGATCCTAGTCGAGGATTTTGGCATACAAATTTCTTTTCAGATTCCGAGCCCTCTTGCGAAAAAAGTTGTATTGGCACATATGATGTTATAAACATATCCGAATTGCTGAATTCGCTGGATATTCTTTGCTTGTATTCGGACTGTCCACAGCTTCATTTGCCGATTAGACTTAGATTACCTAAAGTAAGTTCACGTAGCCACAGTGAAATTATATTTTTACAAAAGACAAACGCAACATGTGGTTTTATTCAGAAGAGCCACACTAATATTTATATTGGCAACTAAACTTATCAACAAACACGAAACAACTTTACTACTAACACAGCTAAAAAATGAAGGGTTGTTCCTTACAATATATATATAAATCTACAATATAACACAAAACTTTGTTTATTACCGAAATCATAATCCAAATTTTCAAAAATTTCTCGTTGGGATTCTACGATGCGTTCAGCTGATTAACGAGTCCTTGAAGCGAAAATTCAGCTAATGAATCCGATATTTTTATTGTTTGAAGTGCTGGGTAACATTATTGTTTCGCTTTAAGAACTTTTACATAGCTTGCAAAAAACATCGGCTTAAGTTTTTTGGTTTACCAAGTTCTTGATGACTTAGTACTGATGTTTTGACAAGTTTGCCTTAACCAAAAGCTTCAGAGCATCATTTGAATCAAGCTGTTTAATTGAACATTTTCTTTGGACTAACATTTTTTTAACGCACAAGCGATATCTTCATCGATGACGCCAACGATCGTTGCAATACGTCTCCTCTTCGTTCTAGATGAGTTTTCCAATAATGGCTTTTTTTGTCTGCCTTGAGGTGTTTGTGAATTATTCTTATCTGCTCGGTCTTGTACAGAACTAAAATCTTCCTCGAAATCAAGCCAGGCCCTGTTTTTAGATTAATTTTTTTTTTTATAATTTGCGCGCACTCAAGGGGTTATGAATACCCTTTATATGTTTTAACACAGTGCGGGCGTTAAGGAAATTAGGGATAAGAAGAAAGGAGATACCGATGCACATTGGTTTTAAATGTCTGTAAGTTATAATGGAAAGGAAAAACAGAGTTTGGTAGAGCATTCCACATTCGTGTTTATGTACGAATCTCTGAATTTCAGCGTACGTCCGAAGATAGGCTTGAGTAAACTGATTTGCATTCATTGCGTAACGAGTATTGCGGCTGAATTGTTGAATGGGAGGAATGCAGCTGGCTATTTTATTATGTATGCTTTTTCTTCGATTCGTTTTTATAAATTTGTTTAAAAATTGTCAATGTTTCGTTAGATCTTGTATAACTGCCAGCTTTCTTCACCGAATGCCAAACGTTAAAAATATCGATTGGCTTGATCATATTGCTTCAATCTAAAAAAAAGTGGAAATCAGTGTTTTACTTCTGGTCAAAATTTTAAGTTTTGCGCCAATCTGCGCTCAAAAAGGCATACATATTCTGAAAGAAGAAACATTTTGATAACTTTTGATGTATAAATTATAATGGATGGATGGTTGGGTGCTGTAGAACGAGGGTAGACTCTGATTGGCGTTAACTTGGCAATGCCCAGTGTTGCAACTCTGACTACACATCAAATGTGCTTATCTTTACCTCCAAGTGGTAACCATCGGGTACTGGTCTCATCCAACCGGATTTGACTTGCTAAACGATAAGTGCGAGTGTTGATAACACGACGAAAAACAGCAACACTATAAACACCCTGGTGAGAATGGCACGGATGAATACCCGGCCTGCTGTCCCAGGAGAACCTAGATGAGCTGCTCTGACATATTCGGACAACAGGTTGTCTAGGAATTTCAAGGGTTAGTCAGGCCCCTTGAACAGAGATGGTGGCGGATGAACCGAAAGGCCAACGGCAGCGCTCAATCCCGTAGTGGATACTGATGGCCCCGTGTCCTAGGGGTATCTAATAAATTGGAACTGGCCCTCCAGGTTGGGGGTTGTGCTTTGGGCTAACTACCCACCCACAGAAAAAAAACATGGTTACGAAGCAACCAATAGCCTCGGAAAGGACGGATTTTATTGTTGACGACCCTGCTAAACGAAAAAAGGACAACGACGTTCGTAGCTGCACCTGGAATGTGAGAACATTAAACAGGAGAGGTGCAGGCGAACAACTAGCGGAAGCCCTAAACTGCTACAAAGCAGACATTACTGCCATCCAGGAAATACGATGGGATGGGCCGGGCAAAAAGAGGATGAAAAACTGTGACATATACTACGGACCGTGTTATAGTGAGCAGAAACAGCGACTATTCGGATGCGGATTTGTTATAAGTGCCAGACTTAGGCAAGAAGTCTTATGTTTCCAAGACATTAGCGAACGCATAGTAACAATCCGCATCAAGGCCAAATTCGCCAACATAAGCCTTATATGCGCTCACGCTCCGACGGAAGAAAAAGATGATATAGCTAAGGATTGCTTCTACGAGCTCCTCGACAAAACCTATGAGCGACTACCGAAGTACGATGTTAAAATCGTGCTGGGAGATTTTAACGCAAAGGTAGGAAGAGAAGACATCTTTAGAAGTATTGTCGGAAAACATAGCCTACACGACAACACGTCTGGTAACGGACTTAGGCTAATTGATTTCGCTACGGAACGAAATGCCACTATAGCCAGCACACGGTTTCCTCACCTCGATATCCATAAGGGGACATGGCGGTCTCCAGATCAACGAACGGTCAACCAAATTGATCACATTGCGATAGATAAGAGGCACGCATCCAGTATTTTGGATATCCGAACATTCCGAGGAGCTAACATCGACTCGGATCACTACCTTGTAGCAGCCAAGGTAAGAATGCGGATATCCACCACGCCACAACAATCCAGAAATACTGTGAAAAAATTTAATGTCGGAAGACTGCAATCGCAAGAGACCGCCAAGACCTTCGCACAACGCGTATCCCTTAACCTCTCGATTAACACCATACCACCAGCATCGAATGTCGAAGAGCAATGGCAACGATGCCAACAGGCCATTAGATCAGCCGCAACTGATGTGCTAGGTTTCTCGCGCCCACCAGCAAGAAACCCCTGGTTTGATGAGGAATGCCGACAGATGCTCGCAGTCAAGAACGAGGCCTACAAGGCTAAGCTGCAGGTGAAGACGAGAGCTGCCATTGAGCTCTATAGGCAAAGAAGAAGGGAAGAACATCGGCTTTTCAGCAAGAAGAAAAAAGCGCAAGAAAAGCGCGCGATCGAGGATATAGAGAGGTGCCACTCCAGGAACGATGTTCGCAAGTTTTACCAAAGTGTAAAACGTCAAAGCCAAGGATACAAGGCTCGAACAGAATCCTGTCGAGATGAACAAGGAAATATTGTAGTTGAGACACAGTCGATGCTGAGGATATGGAAGAACCACTTCTGCAGACTGTTAAACGGCGATGACGAACAACATTCCGCTGTCAGGCAGAACGAACCATTCAATATTGGCAACGACAGCGAAAACTGCCAACCACCCGACCTGAGTGAAGTGAGGATAGCAATATCTAAACTCAAGCTTAATAAGGCTGCCGGAAATGACGGCCTTCCCGCTGAGCTCTATAAGGCCGGCGGAGATGACTTGGTAAGTAACATCCACCAACTCATAAGCCAAATCTGGTCGGATGAAAATATGCCTGAAGAATGGAACCTCAGCATCGTTTGCCCGATCCACAAAAAAGGAGACCCTCTGAACTGCGCCAACTACAGAGGCATAAGTCTCCTCAACATCGCCTACAAGATCCTATCTGCCGTAATATGTGAACGCCTGAAACCGTTTGCCAACAACCTGATTGGCCCTTATCAGTGTGGTTTTAGGCCAGGAAAGTCCACAACCGATCAAATTTTCACACTTCGGCAGATCCTGGAAAAAACTCAAGAAGTCCAAATCGATACCCACCACCTATTCATCGATTTCAAAGCCGCATATGACAGCATTTATAGAGACGAACTGTACAGAGCCATGTCTAGTTTTGGTATACCGCCCAAACTCGTCCGTTTGTGTAGGATGACGATGGAGAATTCTCGGTGCTCCATCAGGGTCGGAAACGACCTCACCGACACATTCGATACCAAAAAAGGATTTAGGCAAGGCGATGCGCTGTCATGTGACTTCTTTAATCTGATTCTTGAGAGAATTGTGCAAAACTCCAAAGCCAACACCAGAGGCACAATTTTCCAAAAGTCGGTGCAACTACTAGCATACGCTGACGATATTGACATCATTGGTAGGACTCAACGTGATGTCATAGCTACGTTTGCTAGTATAGAGAAGGAAGCGGCGAAAATGGGTTTAGCAGTAAATGAGGGTAAGACTAAGTATATGCTGTCAACACGAAAGGACACACAACATCGACGAATTGGACAGAACGTCACCATTGACAGATATAACTTTGAGGTAGTACGGGACTTTGTCTACCTCGGCTCCGCTATTAACTCTGACAACAACATCTCGTCAGAAATTAAACGAAGAATTACTCTTGCCAACCGCTGTTTCTTCGGGCTAAGAAGGCAATTTAGTAGTAAAGCCCTCACTCGAACTACTAAGGAGATCCTATATAAGACCCTGATCATCCCAGTCCTGCTCTACGGCGCTGAAGCATGGACCGTATCAAAAGCGGATGAAGAAATCCTTGGTAGATTCGAGAGGAAAATTCTTCGAAAAATCTTCGGTCCCGTTTGCGTTGACGGGCTATGGAGACGAAGATTCAACCAAGAACTATACGAGCTGTACAGCGACATGCCCCTGGTCAAAAAACTCCGCATTGGACGTTTAAGATGGCTAGGACATGTAGAACGAATGGACACCAATACTCCGGCTCGCAGAGTCTTCGATTCCCAGCCAGACGTCGGACGCAGTAGAGGAAGACCTCGCCTTAAGTGGCGCGCACAAGTGGAAACCGACCTCAACCAACTTGGAGTGCGCAACTGGAGGCAGTTAGCTAAGGACCGGGCTAATTGGAGAGGCATGTTGGTTGAGGCCCAGGTCCATCCCGGACTGTAGCGCCACTTAAGTAAGTAAGTAAGTAAATTATAACCGGCATTTATCGGCACTTGATGTGTTTTTCTTTAGAAAAACACAAAAAAAAATAAAAAAAACACACATGCCTCAGTTCCAATGGGGGTAAAAAAAATATTGAGAAAACCATTTAAATCCCTTCATTATATATTGTTTTATTACGCGCATCACCTTTTTTCCAAAATAAACTTTAAAGAATCTACTAAAATCGATGAATGCTAAATTTCTAGGTCCTGATTTTTTTAACTGCGAAAAATACTCAACTTTGTGATGCGACTGACAACCAACAACTAATTTTAAATCAGAAATCTTACTGACATTTAACTGTCCCGTTATCATAGATAATAGGTCTGTTCCCGTACTTTTGCATTAACAATTAGTAAATTCTCAAATTTCTTGGAGTGGGGGTAAATTATCTCAGAAAGAGAAAAATTACCGAAAAGTACGGGAACGCGTTTAAGTAAAAAAGTAAAATTATATATTTTGTATGTCTTTGAAAGAACAAATGACACAAAACACCTGTCAGAACAAGCGAGTTGTCGCTTTTAGATACCAACTGACAGTTTACTGTTTTTTACCAACAGAAATTTCAGCAGTAAATTTTTTTACAGATTTTTATGGAGGGGTAGTTTTTTGCTCTCTCGTGAGCTCTCTCTTTTACTTATTTTTGCGTACGGGAACGGCAATAAGTAGAAATCAGTAAAAATCAGTAAGAATCAGTAAATATTATTTTGTACGGGAACAGACCTAATGACTGCATTAAAAAAAATTGATTAACTTTGAAATATTGGCTTATGGGAGGAACCACTGTGCCTCTCTTATAAATTGACCATTGCGTCTGACCGGAGAAAGTTTAAGGCTTCATTTCTTTCATCCATGGTCAATCGTCAGAAATTTCCCGAACTTTTAGCTTCTTAACAATTTTAAGCTCTGTAACTAGGTTTTTGACTGTATTTTCAATAGCCTCGAAATAATCCTCTACTTTTTCGACTTTCTGTTCGATTGCTGCTACATAATTTTCTACCTTCCAAATTTCTCTTCTACAGCCATTAATGAAGTTTCTACTTTTTCAAATTATCAATCATCGTGAACTTTGACATAAGACAGGTAGTAATGTGGTAAAAAAAACTATCGTCCAATTTCGAACATGAGAACGATTCCGAAACTGTTTGAAAGTACAGTGAATGAGAAGATATACTTTTTTGTAAAGGAATCTTTGTCCTCTATATCAACGAAAGTCCAACATCGATTTATAAAATACCTACCTAGAAAAAAATTTCGATAGGAAATTTTCTATCTTACTTACTTACTTAAGTGGCGCTACAGTCCGGAATGAACCTGGGCCTCAACCAACATGCCTCTCCAATTAGCCCGGTCCTTAGCTTACTGCCTCCAGTTGCGCACTCCAAGTTGGTTGAGGTCGGTTTCCACTTGTGCGCGCCACTTAAGGCGAGGTCTTCCTCTACTGCGTCCGACGTCTGGCTGGGAATCGAAGACTCTGCGAGCCGGAGTATTGGTGTCCATTCGTTCTACATGTCCTAGCCATCTTAAACGTCCAATGCGGAGTTTTTTGACCAGGGGCATGTCGCTGTACAGCTCGTATAGTTCTTGGTTGAATCTTCGTCTCCATAGCCCGTCAACGCAAACGGGACCGAAGATTTTTCGAAGAATTTTCCTCTCGAATCTACCAAGGATTTCTTCATCCGCTTTTGATACGGTCCATGCTTCAGCGCCGTAGAGCAGGACTGGGATGATCAGGGTCTTATATAGGATCTCCTTAGTAGTTCGAGTGAGGGCTTTACTACTAAATTGCGTTCTTAGCCCAAAGAAACAGCGGTTGGCAAGAGTAATTCTTCGTTTAATTTCTGACGAGATGTTGTTGTCAGAGTAAATAGCGGAGCCGAGGTAGACAAAGTCCCGTACTACCTCAAAGTTATATCTGTCAATGGTGACGTTCTGTCCAATTCGTCGATGTTGTGTGTCCTTTCGTGTTGACAGCATATACTTAGTCTTACCCTCATTTACTGCTAAACCCATTTTCGCCGCTTCCTTCTCTATACTAGCAAACGTGGCTATGACATCACGTTGAGTCCTACCAATGATGTCAATATCGTCAGCGTATGCTAGTAGTTGCACCGACTTTTGGAAAATTGTGCCTCTGGTGGAGCTTTGGACTTCTTGAGTTTTTTCCAGGATCTGCCGAAGTGTGAAAATTTGATCGGTTGTGGACTTTCCTGGCCTAAAACCACACTGATAAGGGCCAATCAGGTTGTTAGTAAACGGTTTCAGGCGTTCACATATTACGGCAGATAGGATCTTGTAGGCGATGTTGAGGAGACTTATGCCTCTGTAGTTGGCGCAGTTCAGAGGGTCTCCTTTTTTTTTTTTTTTTTTGTGGAAATTTTCTATCGAGATTTTTTAAATCTCGTTTTTTTATTGCCAAAAACGGAATCAAAATCAAGAAATTAATATCTTGCGTTTAATCCGCATCGAGCAAAAGTTCACAGAAAATCTTCCATTCGAATTTAAATGGTTACAATCTCCAGTGCGACTTGCATTTGCAATGTCGATAAATAAATCGCAAGGTTAGTCGTTGAGTGTTTATGGCATCTGTTCATAAACACGTGTCGGGAAACCAAGACACGACAAAGTCTGTCGGGTCTTACTTACTTACTTAAATGGCGCTTCAGTCCGGAATGAACCAACATGCCTCTGCAAATAGCCCTCCAAGTTGGTTGAGGTCGGTCACTCGTGCGCGCCACATAAGGCGAGATCTGGCTTGGAATCGAGGACTCTGAGAGCCGGAGTATTGGTGTCCATTGGTTCTACATGTCCTAGCCATCCTAAACGTCCAATGTGGAGTTCATACAGTTCTTGGTTGAATCTTCGTCTCCATAGCTCGTCAACGCAAACGGGACCAACGATTTTTCGAAGAATTTTCCTTTCGAATCGACCAAGGATTTCTTCATCCGCTTTTGATACTGTCCAGCGCCGTAGAGCAGGACTGGGATGATCAGGGTCTTATCGAGTGAGGGCTTTACTAATAAATTGGCTTCTTAGCCCGAAGAAACAGCAGTTAGTAAGAGTAAAAGATATGTTGTTGTCAGAGTTAATAGCAGAGCCGATGTAGACAAAGTCCCATACTACCACAAAGTTATATCTGTCACTGGTAACGTTCTGTCCAATGTGTAGGGGTGAGACTGCTCTTGCGATAGCTGCTATCAATCACACTGCTCTCTGCACTGAGCAGTGAGCAATTGCGATTGCTCATCAGAATGCATGCTCAGTTGCTCACTGTTCTTTTTTTCTGTTTCACCATATACATACATATATTCAACGAATCGAAAATGTATAATATGCACGGCGCGGCATAAAAATTACAGATCCACATTACATATCCATAAAACACATACACACCTATAGCCGAAGAGGGCAAAACATCGAGTGAGCAATTGAGAATGAAGAAGAAGATATTCTAATTCTATGAG
This sequence comes from Rhingia campestris, assembly GCA_932526625.1. Classification (NCBI taxonomy): domain Eukaryota; kingdom Metazoa; phylum Arthropoda; class Insecta; order Diptera; family Syrphidae; genus Rhingia; species Rhingia campestris. The sequence goes on along the minus strand of OW052182.1, from coordinate 141,019,539 downwards.
CATGTTTTCTCTGTTTTTCATTAATCGTTCTTGTGTTCAAAACAAATCAAAGTTTGCAAACTGCTAACTGCTCACTGCTCAAAGCTCAAGTGCTCACTGCTCTTGCTCATGCTCACACACTGAATCACTGAAAGCACATAGCAGTGCTCACATACTGAATCACTGAAAGCACATAGCAGAAGCATGAGCAAAGAGCATCGAAGTCGATTTTTACCGAGCTGCTCTCTAAACAGTGATCAAATCGCTGCTACTTATAGCTGCTCTTTTCATATGTTGCTCTCTGCTATCACTGCTCATCGAAAATCGCTCTTAAGAACATCCCTACCAATGTGTCCTTTCGTGTTGACTGTATATACTTATAGATTTGCTTCCAGATTTTACCCGTCCCAATCAAACATAAAAGAGTTTGATCTGGTTTTGTGTGTGTGTTAGTGTACCATTTGACAGCTTGTTGTTTATCTTTAGGCCGCAGTTATAGCTATCATTGAAAACTATCATTCGAATATTTCTTTTACGCATTGCGGCTTTTTTATAAATTCAACCATTGGCGAGTTCGTGCCAAAACAAAGCGGATCTAAAATTGATCATGATTATTCAAAAATATTTTAATTTTTAATTGTAGTTTACGCAGAAAATCACTTTTTAGTTTTTACTGATCACAAAAAAACACAAATCAAACTGCGAAATGCAAAGTTCAAACTGACATAAGTTAGATGTCAAATGTTTTTGTGTTGGTGCATGTAGGTGTAAATCTCACATGGAATCAAGATTCATCAAAAGTACTCTAGATAAAAAAGAGTACCTTTTGTATCCCAATCTAAAAAGATAATAGTCTTACCCCCATTACTGCTAAACATATTTTTGCCGCTTCCTTCTCTATACTAGCAAACGTGGCTACGACATCACGTTGGGTCCTACCGATGATGTCAATATCTTCGGCTTATGCTATTTTTTTTTTTTTTGGAAAATTGTGCATCTTGTGTTGGCTGGGGAGTTTTGCACCATCCTCTCAAGAATCAAATTAAAGAAGTCACATGACAGTGCATCATCTTGCCTAAGTCTGTTTTTGGTATCGAATGTGTTGGTGAGGTTGTTTCCGACCCTGATGGAGTAGCGAGAATTCTCCATCGTCATCCTACACAAACGGACGAGTTATGGGCGGTATACCAAAACTAGACATGGCTCCACCACATAGGTGGTGGATATCGTATGGACTTCTTGGCTTTTTTTCAGGATCTACCGTAGTGTGAAAATTTGATCGGTTGTGGACTTTCCTGACCTAAAACCACACTGATAAGGGCAGATCAGGTTGTTGGTAAATGGTTTCAGGCGTTCACATACTACGGCTGATAGGATCTTGTAGGCGATGTTGAGGAGACTTATGCCTCTGTAGTTGGCTCAGTGCGGAGGGTTATCGAGTATAACTTTCTATTAGATAAGGGGGTAAATTATCAAGCGGTTACGTAATGTGGAGATCGATAAATTAAACACCCTACAAGTAACAGTGCAAACATTTTACCTTCTACAAAAACAATATATATATTTTTAATTATTTTTTTATTCTCCACATCATAATTCATGTTCGGTTTCTTAAAATTAAATTATCATTATTTGCATGTACAGTACATTAGTTTGCATATTTAAAATTTAAAAAGACAATATTTCAATTTTTTATATTATCACTTGGAACTTATTTAAAAAAGTGATATTACTAATAAAAATGAATACTTTGAATAGACTCTGTTATAAACATTTCTTCAAATTAGATTTAATACATTAAAATTAAATTTTTAGATAAATTATTTTTTGTATAACTTACGCATTTAATTTTTTTTAAATTTATTTAATTATTTATATCATATCACAGATTTTTCGAAAACAAATTCATTCATGACATTTTCTGAAAAACATTAACATTTTGTTAAGTGCAAACAAATTGAAATAAATATTTAAAATGCGTTTGATAAATTATTATCTGGTTAAATTACATTTACATATGAAGACTATTGAAAGTGATTTTTTACAATAATGTTGTTGACTATTTAATAATAAAGTTGTTTTTTTCTTGTGAGCATCGTAATCATGCATTTATTTTCAGGAATACATATACATATTTCTATTCTACTTAATGAATATTTCTTACAGTTATATTTTCCTTTAATGTAATGCATATTTATTTTTATCCGTTATCCATATTCCTCTTCGTACTATATCCAAATCACAATTTTTAAGTCCATTTAAATTTCCTTTTTTATTTTCATTTCAGTTTAATTTTTTGAATTGTCTCCTATATTTGGTTGAAAAAATAAATTATATTTTTTGAATTGTACATATATTGATTTAATTTATGTAATTTTAATAATTTATTTTTATTATTAAAAAAGTCTTGTTTTTCAAACTAACTTTGTAAAAATGAATTCATTCATTCATTTTTTGTATGTGTGTCTTCGGTATTCTGCATAAAATATAACAGAATTTATTATTACAAAAAAAAAAACGCTTTCTTATTTTTATAGTTAAACTTTTTGCATTGAGGCATTTTTTCTCTTTTTGATTATTGAACATTGACCGCACACAGGTGTGTTGTTCTTATACAAAAGTGAAAATATTTAATTCACTTTGAATGATTTAAGCAATCGGTCAGAATAATGATTTTTACTAAAAACTTTTTCGGACAACAAATGCATACTGGCATTACTAATACGGGCTTGCATTAGTTAATTGTTGTTATTGCTGAATAAATGATGTCATAAAGCAGATTCTTCGCCACTATTGCGTCTCATATTTGCATCATCTATAAGGAGAAAAATAAACAGTCATTGTTATTAAATTCTAAATTATTGTATTGTTAAAAGATGCATTTGTAAAGTAAAATAGGAAACATATAAAAAAGCTAGGAAACATATAAAAGCTAATGAAATGTTCCGTCACATCCTTCTTTATTTGGACACATTGGCGCAATCAATCCACACTAGTTATGAGGTACTTCAAATTAAAAGCTTGCTTTAACATATTTTCAATAATAGACACTTTTTTAACGTGGCGCTAATTAGTGTATGGTAATGGACATTCCTCTATGTATGTCTGCCGACTTGAATCTGAAATCTCTTATTGATTGTCGAACTAGTCTTTCGATACAACTTATGTGTGTTAATGTGATCTTACTTAGTTATCATTAGAACTGGAGCTTTATCACTATAATTAATAAAACATGATTATATTGAAAACGCCTCTAGCGATAAAATAAAAATGTAAACGACTGATTTTTCGGTAGCGATCAGATTGGTTTAAGAAATTAAACTAAATTGAAAGTCGTGTCACGAAAGGACACACAACATCGACGAGTTGGACAGAAAGTTACCATTGACATTGGCACGATTTTAACATCGTACTTAGATATTCGCTCATAGGTTTTGACGAGGAGCTCGTAGAAGCAGTCATTCGCAATATCATAATTTTCCTTCGTTGGGGCGTGAGCGAATATAAGATTTATGTTGGCAATTCTTGAACCAAGAAGCAGCTAAGCTAAGTGACACTCCACGCAGACCCAAATACCTAGGAGTATTAAGCCATACGAGTCTTAAATAGTTCTCTAAAGGAGATTGAACATAGTTCATTTCCCAGGTTGTGACTTACACTCTGAGGAGTATTCAGATAAAACACTCATTGCAACCCGGAAAATAGGTCCATAAGACTCATATCCTCCTTTTTAAAGGCATTTGAATCCAAAGACATATTGGAGTTAACTTGGCAATGCGCAGTGGTACTTACTCTGACTACACATCAATAGTGCTTATTTTTAACTCCAAGTGATAAACATCGAGTGTTGATAACAAGACGAAAAACAGCAACAACTATAAACAACTGGAATGTGAGACCATTAAACAGGAGAGGTGCAATCAAACAACTAGCGGAAGCCATAACATGCTACAAAGCAGGCTTTACTGCCATCCAGGAAATACGATGGGAGGGGCCGATAAAAAATGATAAAAAACTTAGACATCTACTACGGGCATCGACTTGGACCACTACCTTGTTGCAGCCACGATATGAATGAGGATATCCACCACGCCACAACAAACCAGAAATACTGTGAAGAGACCGCCAAGGCCTTCGCGCAACGCTTATCCCTCAACCTCTCGATTCACACCATAACACCAGCATCTAATGTCGAACGATGCCAACAAGCCATTAGACAAGCCGCAACTGATGTGCTAGGTTTCTCGCGCCCACCAGCAAGAAACCCCTGGTTTGATGAGGAATGCCGACAGATGCTCGCAGCCAAGAACGAGGCCTACAAGACTAAGCTGCAGGTGAAGACGAGAGCTGCCATTGAGCTCTATAAGCAGAGATGAAGGGAAGAACACCGACACCGACTTTTCAGAAAGAAGAAAAAAGAGCAAGAAAATCGCGCGATCGAGGATATAGAGAGGTGCCACTCCAGGAGCGATGTTCGCAAGTTTTACCCAAGTGTAAAACGTCAAAGCCAAGGATACAAGGCTCGAACAGAATCCTGTCCAGACGAACAAGGAAATATCGTTGTTGAGACACAGTCGATGCTGAGTATATGGAAGAACCACTTCATTAGACTGTTAAACGGCGATTACGAACAACATTCCGCTGTCAGGCAGAACGAACCATTTAATATTGGCAACGACAGCGAAAACTGCCAACCACCCGACGTAAGTCAAGTGAGGATAGCAATATCTAAATTCAAGCTTAATAAGGCCGCCGGAAATGACGGCCTTCCCGCTGAGCTTTATAAAGCTGGCGGAGATGACTTGGTAAGTAACATCCACCAACTCATAAACGAAATCTGGTCAGATGAAAGTATGCCTGAAGAATGGAACCTTAGCATCGTTAGCCCGATCCACAAAAAAGGAGACCCTCTAAACTGCGCCAACTACAAAGGAATAAGTCTCCTCAACATCGCCTGCAAGATCCTATCTGCCGTTATATGTGAACGTCTGAAACCGTTTACCATAAAACCTGATCGGCCCTTATCAGTGTTTAAGGCCAGGAAAGTCCACAACCAATCAAATTTTCACACTTCGGCAGATCCTGGGAAAAACCCAAGAAGTCCAAATCGATATACACCACCTATTTATCGATTTCAAAGCCGTATACGACACATTTATAGAGACGAAATACTATACAGACTACAGAGCAATGTCTAGTTTTGGTAAACCTCCCAAACTCGTCCGGTTGTGTAGGATGACGATGGAGAATTCGCGCTGCTCCATCAAGGTCGGAAACGATCTCACCGACACAATTTCTTCAATTTGATTCTTGAGAGGATTGTGCAAAACTCCAGAGGCGCAATTTTTCAAAAAGACTAAGTATATGCCGTCAACACGAAAAGACACAAAACATCGACGAATTGGACAGAACGTCGCCATTGCAACCTTCGTGCTAAGAAGGCAATTTAATAGTAAATAGCACTTAAAAGATCAGTAACACTATTTGTCCTGATAATTGGTGTAAGAAAACCATGTCACTGTTGAGTCTATGTTGAGACAGGCTGCAGCTGCAGCAGTTTAATGAACTACATAAAATTGTTTCCAAACCTGTGAGGCATACCCCAATTGAGGGCGAACTAGACATTGAGCGATTATTGAGCGAAAGAGTGACATAAGTGTCATTAAACTCTTTGGACCACCTTTGTATAAATCCTAACATAGAGTTGGATTTATTGACGATGACGTTAATGTGTTTATTAAACTCCATTTTAGGATCAAAATAAACACCTAGATCTTTAAAACTGTTCACACGACAGATAGTGTACCCGAACAGAGCATAATTAAAATTGGATGGAGCACGTTTTCGTGAAAATGACATATACTGGCACTTAGTAGGGTTCAGATTCAGACCGTTTTTAAGACAACATATGGTAAACTATTTAAATCTGGTTTATATTTTTTTCAGTTGCTCCGTTTTTATTGGGCCTTATGGTTTGACAAAAAATGTTTTTTTTCTTCGAAAATGATGTTTTGTAAAGTATTCATTAATGCGAACACGTGCATCAGGTTACCGTCATGTGTTAATTGATGCAAAAACATAAAAAAAAAGCATCACAGAAAAGTCTGATCCGTTGGTTATTCAAAGACAAAACATATGAGAAGGCTAAGATCCTTATATGTGGAAAATATAGAAAAAAAAACATTGTCTGAATATCTTGATTGGACTCCCTTTGAAAATTCCTTGTCTTTCAAGCAAAATTATCGTTTTCGAAAGTTTCTAAAAGTGGGAATTATTTGGGCTTAAAATATTTATTCCTGAACAAATTTCATCACCCTCTCTCAAAATGTTTGGACGGACTAATATACCCCTATGAATTATGTCATATCATAATATATGGACAAAATTATAGGAAAACTTCCCCAAGAAGTAGGTATTGGTTAAAATAATATGCAGACGAAATGTTTATACCAATATTATCGATGTATTTTCATCAAAAGTTTTTTTTTTCGAATTTTCATAAAATATTACCGAAAACTGTTTTTATATTGAAAACGCCCCAAAGAGAGGTCATGGTAAAACACTTAATATAGCCGTAATCAAGATATTGAGATTGTTAAAATATTTGGGGTCTGCCCTTTTGTTGATCATCCTATTCTTTAAACAAAAACACAACACAACTTTTGTTTGGTATTTGTTTTTCGACAGATCTAGAAAAAAATATTTTTGTTTTAACAATCGAAAACGTCATTAGACAATACAATACAAAACAATATTAATCGACACACTGCGGGTTATAATCGATCGACACTTATAATATAGGTCAAAATTATAAAAAAAACGCCTCTTAGCACATATAAAAATTTAATCGAAATAGGAGAAATATTTGAAAAAACGCCTCTTAGCACATATAAAAATTTAATCGAAATAGGAGAAATATTTGATGTAACGTTTTAACGTGACGTTAAAATTAATGTTTTTTTTAATTTTACCATCTTGTAAAAAAATTAAGAATTGTTCAAAGTCATTTAATGCTAAATTGGATATACGTACCTAGCACTATAAATCGACTTAATTATTATTATTTTAAGTTACTTAGGAAGAAAACAAGAATTGTTTCTAGTCAAAACCAAAAACTTAAAAAAGTTAAAAATATAAAAGCAAATTTACTCTTCAAAAATTTTACATAGTAGACATATCTTGAAATAAACCATTTTAAGTAAAAAAAATAATTTAAGAAAAAAATTCCCTTATTGGAAACCCATGATGATGAAATTATATTTCAATCTGCTGGATTCTGTAATAGGCTGATTACTAATTGAAAATATTAAACGTAACGGTTCTAATATCTCGTCTTTGATTAGAGCCCAGATTTCCCAATTTCGAAATCAATCAATATTACTAATCGACACTCCTAATGAGATTTAATGTAAAACTACAACTGTTCCGCAAAAAAAAAAAATATGAGAAGGCTACAATCCGCTACGCGGATCGTTTACTACCCTATCCCATCCCATCATTAAAATTAATATCCCCAAAATGTGGTCTTTATAGTCATAAAGTATTGAAAATGACGTTGTCACAACATATTGTTCAGAAGGTTTATCAAATTCTTTTATGGTTCGACAAAAAAACAACGTTTTTCTATTGCATATGCCTTGGGTAGGGCATACAAATGGTTTTTGTAAGAAAACGCCCCAAAAAGTGGGTGTGGGTTAAAATGGTCTATTGACAAAATGTTCATATTAATACTACCAATGATTGTGCATTATTTTTTTTTTTTTAAATTTTAAAATTTGACCAGAAATTTTTTTTTTATAAAAAAAACGCCACCAAAAAGTGGGCGTGGCAAAAAACTTTAATATAGATATTACGATTCTCTAAATATGCTGCTCAGACACTTTTTTTAAAATTCTTTACGGTTTGGCCAAAAAAATGTTTTCCTAAAAAGGGAGCGTGGCAGTGGGCGGATTTCAAAATTTTTTACACTGATTCTGGTGGCACGGACAAGGATCCTATATACCAAATTTCATTATCCTAGCTCAAAATTTAAGGCCCAAAAATCGGTGGCGAACAGACAGACGGACGGACGGAAAGACTAATTCGACTCAGCTAGCCGATTCTGTGTCGATCCATAACTTTGAGGTATATGTAGCAAAATATGTTACAAACTAGGTATAAAACTTATATACCCCTATGGGATAGGGATTTGATGATTTTCATAATTCTCTAAAAATGACATAAATAATGTCGAAATGTGATTATACGAACGTTTTTTTACCGGAATTTAAAAGAATCGGTGTCTATGTGATTTTATGTTTTTGGCCAAAACTGAAAATTCTGTTAGAAATAATTTGTTTCAAAACTAAATACGTGGAATTGTTGTAAATAGTAATATTAGTACAGTAAAGCTTGTTAATTCGGAATGGTTGGGGGAAGGTCAGTCCGAATAAACAAATTTTCCGATTTAATGAGAGATTTTTTTATGCACCAAAAGGCGTTCCTATTGATGAAAAAATGCGAACTTAAAACGAAAAAGTATTTTATTAACACAAAAGATTGTAAATAATACGTAAAATTCATTTTTGTAAAAATTAGGATAAATCTCTTTTATACGGAATTTTTTTTTCCGAATTAAATAATTCCGAATTAAAGGGCTTTTACTGTATTAATTAAATTTCATTCAATCTGACAAAACAGTTTCCGAGATATTGACGTTATGTATAATATTTATATGGCAGGTACCGTTAATAACATGGCTAAAAGAAAAATAAATGGCCTAGAATTATGACCCAAAAAATGCTGGATACGAAGTTTGGAGAAAATCGGTCGAGCCGATTAGACTGGAGAGACCATTACAGACAGACGATTGGAATTCCAAAAACCACTTTTTTAGGTTCCACTATGTTATGTTAGATTTAATCAAAGTCTTGAGGTCGAAAATTTTTACGAAAACAACACTTTCTCTTTGTAAGAGAAAGTCAAAAACTGTCAAATTTGGCTGTTTTATCCCGAGGTACCTCGGAAAATATTTGAGACCGCCTTTTCGTCAGACATACTTATATTAAAAAGTTTTTGTTTCCTGTTTTATCAAACAAAAACTGTTCAATCATAGTTTAACAACAGCTCGAGATATACATACAAAATAATACTCTTTACTTTTTGAGAAAAATGCAATTTTTTGAAATTCGAATTAGTAGACCCATAGAACCACCAACAACACACAACCGAAATTCAAATCGACCGAGTAGTTTTGACTCTGGTGTCAATAACAGACTTCAGATCACAGACAACGGACGGCAGACATACATTTTTTAAGCTCGGGGTACCTCAAAAAATAAGACCCTCTTGACTGCGTCAAAAATAGAGAAATAAGTCTCCTCGTCAGCTATCATCCGTAATATGAGGACGTCTGCAACTGTTTACCAACAACCTGATCGGCTTATCAGAGTCTTCGATTCCCAGCCAGACGTCGAACGCGTTTTAAGTGGCGAGGCAGTTAGTCATTAATAGTCGTATAGAATTTTCTACAAAAGGGCTTTATGCCAAACCCTCTCAAATGCCTTTGTAATATCAACGATCCTGTTTTAGCCGCTTGATCATTTCACGTTCACTTCTTCACGGTATTATGGAATCCATCGTAAATCTATACTACCGATCATTGATTTACTTCGGCCACAAAAAATGGGTTTCAATAGGAAAACCAATGGCTGAGATATATTTCGAAAACATTTTATAGGAATATAAATAAATTAATGAATTTCATATGAATTGGAAATGAAGGTCAAAGCCAAAATATGTATGAATGTGAATTGGTTCAATCGATTTTTTTTAAGTCCTTAAGTACAAGAGGAGACTGGACACAATCTAGTAATGTGGAAAGGCTTAAAATGAGGAGCAAGCAGATTGACTCTGTCTTTAGAAGTGATAGTTGGAGTGTCATTGTAAATGATCGTTCGGATGACGATGTCGAATTTAGACGTTTTTTAAGAAAAATATTTACTTCTTTTTATTTGATATGAGGACAGCTAACGAAAAAATAATAATTAAATGAGTTATAGAAAAAAATAAAACACAAGGAAACAATACTTTAAAAAATAATCAAATAATGTTTATTTTTGCTTTTAATTTAACTAAAATAAGATTATTTTCGTTTTTGTTATTTCTTACATTTTTAACGTTTAATATGTATGTAGCAATAACGTGTTTTATTACTTTATTCAACAAAAAATAAAATCAATAATAATCCTTTTTTCATCAAGAAAAATAAGAAAACCAAAAAAAAAATGATTTGTTAATTTATAAAAATTAAAACCACATTAGCGGTGCTGTAGAATTGATTTGTTTGTATGCATGTAGTTTCTCATAGTTTTGTTATATACACATTAAAGTACAAATGAAAATAGTTAAACAATATGCTACATAATATATTTTATATTATTATTTTGATTTTAATTACTACAACTAATTTAAATAATAAGGCGCATGCGGTTTTGAATAATGTGAGAGTTCTTTACTATGGTGTTATTCTAATACATCTTCGTATAAATATATATTTTGTTGATAGTTGAATACATTTTTTTGTTATTTTTATTTCAATTCTATAGTTTAAAGGTAATAATTTGATTTATTATCCTGAAAACATCACAAGTTGTTTTAAAAAATTATTCTCCTTTACTTATATTTAACGCGAAATGAATAAATTTAAATTTATAAATAAACTATGTTGTAAATATGTAAAAATAAAAATTAAAATAAGAGGGGACAAAAAAAAGCTCGTCACGACCTGACACTTTTTTTATTATATACAAGACAATTTTGGTGGCCCTGTTTTACCGAGAGGCTTCGTTTGCACTTGCGCTGGATACAACCTCCTCTGATGAAGGTGCAATTGAAACATTTGTGCTACTACTGACCACGGGAGGGCTAATAGTGCCTCCTGTGGTTGATGTAACACCGGTAGCATCACCCAAGGGACAATTCTTAGAAGCGATCGTAATATCGGAAGGTTTAGGGGACGATTGCTCATTAATGGTAGATGGAGGTGATAATTGTGTGATACCATCGGGAACAGTACTATTAGGAGATGGCTTGTTAGTATTACCTGCAGGGGGAATGGTACTAGCGGATGCTTGGTCATCTGGACTACGTCGAGAATCTTCCGGTATGGAATTCACACTGGTTGTGGTTAGAGCTGTTGAAACTGGGGTTGGAGACGTCTGCTTCATGATATCTTCCATTGGTGCACTTTTAACATTTTCAGTGTCCTTATTCGAATTGCCACCCATGCCAGATGATGGTGTCGTATTTACAGCAGTTGCATCTTTACTTGATTCAGAAGCATCGCTGACAATTGTTGTAGTTGTTGTAGTGATACCATTCAACTCATGGGAAGGAGGGGTTCGGTTATTAGCAGGCGTACCTGCGCTGCTGCCGCCCCCGATGCTGGAGGCGTGATTAGAGTTCGATCCCGTAAGATCAAGTGTGGTTGGTTCAGTATTTGTTACAGTTGAAGAAAGTGCCCCAACTCCTGTATGTGACTTCTCCAGTGGATGTCTAGGGCTGTTTGATGCCCGACCACCATTTTGAGTGTGATTACTAGATTGCTGTTGACCCGCTGATGAGGTTGGTGTAGCGATCTTCATACCACCTGATTGGGATGAATGATGATTGTGTGCAGCCAACGACATAGGCATAGAAGAAGACTGCTGATGTGCGGCAGAGGGCGGCATTGAACTGACCGAATGCATAGAGGTATGGTGACTTGGATGATGGGTGTAGTACAGCGAACTATTTGGAATGCTTGTAGGGGGCTGTGTGTTTATACTATGCGAAGAATGAGACTGCAATGCTGATGCCGAGGACGTTATAATTGTTGCTTCGGAGTGCTTACCAGCCGAACTTTGTGTTAAATTCAGACTGCCATGTGGTGAACTATTTGACGAAACGTGGGTGTGCTGAGTCGAATGAGGTGGCAATTGATGGGTAGCTGTGATCGGTGTATGATGGGGAGACATGTGCGGATGAGACAAATTCAACCCATGGTGGGGTAATCCTAAGGCCGCTGCGGAGAAACTTGGATGAGCCAGTCCAGCTCCTGGATGACCTAATCCCAGACCTGACGTCTGTAAATGGTGTGGTATGTTCGGTCCATGTGGAAGATTAGGAACACCCGGTAATGACAGACCCAAATTTAAGCTCATTGCAGCATGAGGGCTTTGACGTTGGTTGCTGGAATGATATGGCGACATTGAAGGCAATCCGTGCATGCCACCTTGAGGTGGACGCAAACTTAATCCAATATGTGGCAATATCGGTCCCAGTAAATTCCTATTAAGAGGTGAATATAATGGATTGGAATAATGATGTGAAGCGGATATAAGTCGTTCGCGCTCCCTTGCTTCACGCTCTTTTTCACGAAGCTCACGTTCACGTGCTTCTTTTTCTTTCTGTTCCTTTTCACGCTGCTCCTTCTCACGCTGTTCGCGTTCCCTTTGTTCTTTTTCACGCTGCTCCCGTTCTCTCTGTTCCCGTAGCTCTCGTTCTTTTTCTCTCTGCAATTCACGTTCACGTTCCTCCTCCCGAGCGATTCTGGCTCTATGCTCTTCTTCCAACTTCATTCGTTCATGAAGGACAGGCACACTAATAAACGGATACAAATGAGAAGCGTACGGAGATGCTAATGGTCCGTACAATGAATGTGCATGGGGATGAGAATAGTGTACGCCACTACGCAGCATCTGATGTCGTTGCTCAATCAAGAATTGGTCTGAATACTGCATACTGGCTGGGTTAAAAATAGCACCAGGCGGCATACCAGGTAGCCCTGCAAATTGGGAATATGCATCTAGTGGAAACGGTCCAGCTGGATGCATGAGTCGTTCATCCGATCGATATGGTTGAAAGCCACTGCGTGCCAACAGCTCTGGCTGTAAACCGGACGAAGGACCTGAATTCAAGCGAGCAATCTTTTCCGCCGGCGGAGGTGATGGAGCTGAACGTTTCTTCGTCACGGATCTATCATCGGCACTGCTACCCAAACGACTATCAACCAGTCTAGAATCATTTGCCGAAGGTACTCGTGAGGAGGATGTGTTCTGCACTGCCGATGACGATGATGAACTCTCACGTTGGCCTCCTCCAACACCGCCTTGGGTACTGGATCGATCTCTACCGACACTATCCTCATCTTCTTTAATGTCGGCTTGCTTGGCTAGATTTCGAAGAGCCGATGCAAATGGTTGGTTAAGACCGGTTGGTACATTACATACTTGCTGCGGCTGTGCCTGCATAGAAGGTGATTGAGCTCCAATATGATTGCTACCTGTATGATTACTGAGTGCATGAGTGGAGTTTTGATGTCCGGTTGTTGAAGATGACTGCAAATGATGCGGTGATGGAATAAGTGGTGCAGGACTGGTTGCGGGTCTTTTTTGTCCAGTTTTTGGTGGTACTGCAATGAAAATAAATAAATTAATTTTTAAATGAAGCTGTGAAATATATTTAAAAATTGGTAAAATAAAATATAAAAATAGAGGAACTAACATCTTTTACTGTTTCACTATACTTCCTACAAATATAGTTTATTCCAAAATGAAACTTACAGTATAAGTTTTGATAGTAGATACGACTACTTCAACTGTATAAATCCCTGATGCAAAACAAGAGAACAAAGAGGAAGACAAAGAATGGCAAGCAGCAAGATGTGTATACGTATCCATATAAAAATAATAAAAAAGTGGCGCAAACACAGAGCACTAGAACAACAGTTTCTAAAATTCTCTCACAGCTTTCAGTCGATGTACTTCTATTTTTAGTAAACAAAATCCAGTCAAGCACCTACATACAGGAGAGGATTCGAACGTATACGGGTAAAACTTATACTTTATCCCTTACTTTGCATGTTTGAGTAGGAGTTGGAGAGAATCACGGACAGCATATAACTGCTTTTGTACATTGATGTGTACACACGCAATAGGGGCGCCGCCGCCTATTCATTTCGTCACAGAGGAATAACTATGGACCACCGACATCATTGTCGATTCTTTTTTATAGTTGTATCTAGACCCATTTTTCTGGTACGTATAGGTAGTAGTGTGCGTTTAGGAAGACCAACGACTAGTTGTTGTATCAGAGACTGTACTGAAAAGAATGATTGTTTAAGGCTTGTGGTTATTTTGTAAGGTAAACATATTTTTGTGAAGATTCTGCATTTGCGAATAATTTCAATTTATCGATATCAATCGATATCGACATTGGTATACATGGATCTAATTTCTTCCATTTAAACAATCTAAATAATTTTGGATCCGTTTAAGAACCGAGAATATTTGGGTATAGCCAAGGCGTTGTGTTCTCTCCATTATGTTAACAATTGTAAGTATAAGATGTGTGCATGTGTGGTTGTAGAGGTATCACCATAAAAGGAGACCAATTTATGTAGAGAGAAAATTAATTTGCAGTTTTACATCCGATCAAGTTTTTAAAAAAAAATTAAAAATAGGGATTATATTCACCATTAAGAATTTTGTAAATAAATGAAATATGTGTCATTAACGGCTCAAACCTAGCTTCTCCATTCATTTGTTTGTGCAAAATTGTTTTTGCCACAAAAAATGGACCTCATTTCTAACGCCGACAGTTTTGTACCCTTGGATGTTGTCAGACTTTGTTGTCTCTATGTCTCTATGCAACGTTTCTTATATATAGAAATCGATTATAACCACCGATTTTGTTTGAAGTGCCTTAAAGTTAGTGTTAATATATTTTGTAAATTTTATTTTCTTGAAATAGTTCGTAAAAACATTTTATATCTGAAATAATTTCGATTTGTGGAAAAAGAAGTTATACCCATTTTTTTCCCTATTGTTTTATAATAGTACAGTGGTTACAGTGGATTAAACCCTGTTTTAAATCCCGAAAATAAGGACGGGATTTAAAACAGGGTTTAATCCACTGTAACCACTGTACTAACGGGTCCGCCATCTAACGATTTTTTTTTTTCAACCAGTGCTTTTTTTGTGAGTGGGCCTGTTTAGTGGGCCTGCGATCGACTTAGAGAAAATGCCGATCTTTTCAGATGAAGCTCATTTTGATCTTGGCGGGTATGTAAACAAGCGAAATTATCGCATTTGGGGCACAGAAAACCCGCACGCATACATTGAAAAGCCGATACACCCAAAACGAGTCACTGTTTGGTGCGGATTTTGGTCCAGAGGTATAATTTGGCCATTTTTCTTCGAAAATGAACAAGGAGTGGCCGTTACAGTCAATGGCGATCGTTATCGGGCCATGTTGAACGAATTTTTGTTCACAAAAATTGAAGAGGAGGATATTGGCAACATTTGGTTTCAACAGGACGGCGCTACGTGCCACACAGCCGAAGCTACATTCGATGTTTTGCGCCCTGTTTTTGAAGATCGCATTATCAGCCGCAGAGCTGATGTCGTTTGGCCACCTCGGAGCTGCGATTTGACACCGTTGGACTATTATTTGTGGGGTGCCGTAAAAGATATGTGTTACGCCGACAAGCCAGAGACAATTGACGCTTTAAAGGACAATATTCGTGAAGCCATTGGTGAAATACAGCTGCACACAATCGATAATGTGCTTAAAAATTGGACCGATCGTGTAGGCTACTTTAGGCCAGCCGAGGCAGCCATTTGAATGAAATTATTTTCCATTATTAACCGGAAGGATTGAACTTTCAAAGGAAAAAAAGAAATTTGAGAAAATATTCAGTAGTTTTTTTTTATACCATTTTCAAAAAAAAAATTATTTGGCGGACCCTTTATTATAAAACAATAGGGAAAAAGTGGGTATAACTTCTTTTTCCACAAATCGAAATTATTTCAGATATAAAATGTTTTTACGAACTATTTCAAGAAAATAAAGTTTACAAAATATATTAACACTAACTTTAATGCACTTCAAACAAAATCGGTGGTTATAATCGATTTCTATATATAAGAAACGTTGCATAGAGACTTTAACACGAACGACTGCAACATTTTAAATGAAAAAGACGTATGCAAAAATATAAACACACAGCTTGTGCATTACTAACATACAAAAACATTTACACATCACGTAAAAAAATCCAAAATTAACAAAAAACGAGTGGTGGGTGCACGACTGGGCCGTACACAACTTTCTCTTTCACTGTGAGGAAGGCGTAAGATCAAATAAACCATGCGAGTTTCGCAGCTAGCAAACTGCCAAAAAAGAAAAGAAACGTCAAACATTTGTGCAGTGATGCAGCATGTTTGCGATGATAATGTCTAGATGATTAAACATTTCGTTGGCGTTTTATAAAATATTTTGTGTGCAAGATGGAAGTTTTGTTATCAATGGATAATGAAATAAAATATTCGATCGAATGCTTCATAGTTGCTCGTATTTTGTAATAGTAATAAAATACTTGTTGAATTTAAAATGCGGAGCTTCTTCCTGCATTTCTAATGGAATCTATTCCCACAGTTTTTAACGTAAAAAATCATTTTGGTATTCCAACCTTGCAAAAAGGCATATCAAAGAAAGGATCTTAAAATTCAAATGTAGGTATAGTCGATTTTTTTATTTATCCTACGTTCTTTTGATACCAACATCGTTTAGTTAAGCACCAATGAAAACTCGATTGCAAATAAAAATGTATTAGATATAACTTAAATATTTAAGCACTCTAAATTAAACAACCTCTGAGACACATTCTGGTAAAATCTTAATTTAAGCCGCCTACTAAAAAAATGCGTAACATAGAAGGTACGTTAATAATGGAGCTAGGATGTTAATTCGAAATATGTTTGCATTATCGATAAATTTTTTTTTCGAAATTCCAATCAATAAACTATTTACGAACGAGAGAGGGGGGAGGAGTGTCCTCTCACTAAGGCACTCACTCGCAGGCGACAGCGGAGGAATTCCCTAGATGGAGTCAACGGTGGCGCCTACAGCTCCAGTTAGATCGAACTAGTTATGTAGTCCCTATATGAGCCCTATATGAGCTGCTTCGACATATTTGAACACCAGGTCTATAGGGATTTCCAATACTGAGCCAGGGTGTTGGAAAAGAGTTGTTGGCGGAGGAGCCCTCAATGGGGCAACGGCAGCGCTCATATCCCAAAATGGGCTACTGACATCGGTATTTCCGGCCCGCTGTCCTAGGGTCAAAACAAGGGCCTGGCCCTCCAGGTTGGGGGTTGTGCCGTCGGGGTAACTACCCGACCATGGAAAAAACCATTAGTTATGAGAGAGACACTCCCAGCCTCGGATAATGAAACTCCTCATATGGCAACAACAACATCCGGTGGTTTTATAAAAAAGCCAAGCAACTGGATGCTGGCTACAAAACCGGAACGCATGCTGAGAATATGAAAGAACCACTTCTGCAGACTGTTAAACGCCGATGACGACAACATTCCGCTTTCAGGCAGAACGAACCATTTAATATTGGCAACGGCAGCGAAAACTGCCAACCACCAGACCAAAGTGAAGTGAGGTTAGCAATATCTAAACACAAGCTTATTAAGGCCGCCGGAAATGACGGTCTTTTCGCTGAGCTTTATAAAGCTTGCGGAGATAACTTGGTAAGTAACATGTCCCAGCCAAATCTGGTCGGATGAAAGTATGCCCGAAGAATGGAACCTCAGCATCGTTTGCCCGATCCACACAATAGGAGACCCTCTGAACTGAGCCAACTACAGAGGCATAAGTCTCCTCAACATCGTCTTCAAGATCCTATCTGCTGTAATATGTGAACGCCTGAAACCGTTTACCAACAACCTGATTGGCCCTTATCACTGTGGTTTTAGGATAGGAAAATCCACAACCGATCAATTTTTCATACTTCGGCAGATCCTGGAAAAAACCTAAGAAGTTTAAATCGATACCCACCACCTATTTATCGAGTTCAAAGGCGCATACGACAGCATATATAGAGACGAACTATACAGAGCCATGTCTAGTTTTGGTATACCGCCCAAACTCGTCCATTTGTGTAGGATGACGATGGAGAATTCTCGCTGCTCTATCAGTGTCGGAAACGACCTCACCGACACATTATATACCAAAAGAGGATTTAAGCAAGGCGATGCGCTGTCATGTGACTTCTTTAATTTGATTCTTGAGAGGATTGTGCAAAACTCTCGAGCCACCGTCAGAGGCACAAAAATCGGTGCTACTACTAGCATACGCCGACGATACTGACATCATTGGTAGGACTCAACGTGATGTCATAGCCACGTTTGCTAGTATAGAGTAGTAAGCGGCAAAAACGGGTTTAGCAGTAAATGAGGGCAAGACTAAGAATATGCTGTCAACACGAAAGGACACACAACATCGACAAATTGAACAGAACGTCACCATTGACAGATATAGCTTTGAGGTAGTACGGGACTTTGTCTACCTTGGCTCCGCTATTAACCCTGATAACAACACCTCGTAAGAAATCAAACGAAGAATTACTCTAGCCAACCGCTGTTTCTTCGGACTAAGAAGGCAATTTAGTAGTAAGGCCATCAAAAGCGGATGAAGAAATCCTTGGTCGATTCGTCGAAAAATCTTCGGTCCCGTTTGCGTTGACCGACGGGCTATGAGGACAAAGATTCAACCACGAACTACTAACTTTAAGGTAGTACTGGACTTTGTCTACCTCGGCTCCGCTATTAACCCTGATAGCAACATCTCGTAAGAAATCAAACGAAGAATTACTCTTGCCAACCGCTGTTTCTTCGGGCTAAGAACGCAATTAAGTAGTAAAGACCTCACTCGTACTAGTCCTGCTCTACGGCGCTGAAGCATGGGCCGTATCAAAAGCGAATGAAGAAATCCTTGGTCGATTCGAGAGAAAATTTCGTCGAAAAATCTTCGGTCCCATTTGCGTCGACCGACGGGCTATGAGGACAAAAATTCAACCACGAACTATACGAACTATACAGCGACATACCACTAGCCAAAAAACTCCGCATTGGACGTATAAGATGGCTAGAACATGTAGAACGAATAGACACCAATACTCCGGCTCGCAGAGTCTTCAATCCCAGCCAAACGTCGGATGCAGTAGAGGAAGACCTCGCCTTAAGTGGCGCCCCTCAAGCAACTTGGAGTGTGCAACTGAAGCCAGTTAGCTAAGGACCGGGTTAATTGGAGCGGCATGTTGGTTGAGGCCCAGCTTCATCCCGGACTGTAGCGCCACTTAAGTAGTAAGTAGTCGTATTTCCATTACGATCTTTCCATTGTAAGATCTTACATTAATGTAATGAGTATGTCTTATATGAGTATGCTTTATATTTATTTGTTGTCATGGTAGCAACTTAAGTATACATTAAAATTACGCTTTGAATGTGAATACCGTAAATTAAGCTGAAAATGTAAGCGCAGAAACACATTCCCTTAGCCTGCTCGTACGTATTCATATATGTATTATATAAACTTTTAATTTTATGGTTAAAAAAAATACAAATTTAAAATGTAACAATTGCCCAGGAGATACAGTGACAAACAATGTTAAATGGCTGGGAATTTAAGAGCAGAGTTAAAAAATCTGTTGCCCAAGATTTTAAATTCCACTTACAGTTTGTCAAGAAATACTTTACACTCTGAGAATAAATATAATATATAAAATATATATATATACATTCTACATATAACACAATCCAGAGGTCGTATTTGTTTTGGGGTTATCATATCGCTGGTAAAAGGACCGAAATCAAATCTAATAGTTTATGATCAATATGTGAGTCTTTAAACAATTATGGATCATAGAACATCGCAATTGTACATGGAAATCCGTGGGTAGAAACACCTCTATATCATCAGTCCGAAAGGATGAACAAAAAAACCATACGAAAGCCAACAATTTGAAGCACAGTTATATATCCAGTTCCATTTCATCTTTAACATGAACAACCCCAAATAGAAGACGTTGTTCACTTTTTACTTAATAAGATATTGAGAAATTTAGAGAATATCTTTTCTTAACATGTTTTTTTAAACATTTCAATAAAACATCAATAATATTTTTTATATAATGTTCCGAAAACGTTGTCTTGACACTTTTTTAAATGTCTTTATAATTTTACTGACAAAAATGTTTCTCTGGAAACGATCGTGTGCGATTTTAAAAATAAACTTCTTTTGTAATCGATACAGTTTCTATACAGACCATCATCCTCCTACTTCAAAATATAAAGCCAACACAAGAATGGTCAAACAGCTTTCGGTTCTGGCTCAAACGATATACTAAACGATAGAGCTAACATTATTATGTTACAAACTATATGTATTGAAACTAACATACCCGTATGAAACGAGTTGTGGGCGCACGATTGAGTCGTACGCAACTTTCTCTTTCACAGTGCGAGAATTTGAAAGAATATATTTTTCTTTATTGAAAAATCCGTTATAAACCGTTTGGGCCACAAATAATTATTTGGAATCCTTTTAAACGGTAATAGTTAAATAGATATTAAATTTCTTTCAATTTGATCAAATAGTTTAAGAGATATTGAAACTTTTCCTTATATTGACCTTAATCCCAAAATCTGTTATATTGAATTACTAAAAAAAAATACTGGGTATGCAGTTTCGTGGAAACTAATATACTAATGTTATGAGTTATTATTATGTTTAATCGAAATCCCTATTCCTAAGACAGTGCTCTACACTTAATTAGACGCACCATTTTTTTATTACAAAAATTTAATTTTTTTTGCTGTATAACAATTATCAAAAAATTGCATTCATTAGAAGGGTTTTTAAGTTCTTCAAGAAAAAACACCAACAAGTGGTAGGGAAGTGGAAGTTAACGGTTATTTTTTCCCTTTCTTGTCTACGCTCTAAGAAAAAGTGCAGTTTTTCCACTTACCTACAATTTGTTGGTGTTTGACATATGTCAAAAGGAATTGTTTACCAAAAATAAATATTTAATAAAATTTGTATCTTTGCAGTAATGTTTTCCTGTTTAATAATTCAAATACATTTTTTATTCATCTACAGAACCAGCATTGTATTAATTATTTTTTAATGGGCTTAAATTAAATAAATGTTCAACCTAATACAAAATAATTTACATGTTTATGTTGAACTCCCCAACAAATGTGTTGGGGACAAACTCCCGTCAAATTCTTCATTTTTCTGACATTTAGAATGCGTACTATCCCGGAGTACTTTTCCCAATGTTCGAAGTCAGTTTAAAATATGGGAAAAGGGAATAGGGAACAAAAATCCCGAGAATTTTCCATTTAGAATAAGAGAATAGGGAAATGGGAATAAACTCCCGGTTTTGAATTGGGCTGTATGTGTATTTTTTATGGCAGGTAAGTGCAGTCAAATAAATAACAAATGGGTATCAAAACACTTAGCCCGAAAGTACAACTGTTTGCTCTGCCGGATCCTAACCCCACCAGTTCTACTTTTCGACGCTGAGTGCTGGACAATAAGCAGGAAAGCTCCGCAAATATTAGGCACCTTCGAAAAAAAATTTCGACGAATTTTTGGGCCTGTATGATAGGAAGGCGAATGGAGGAGAAGATACAACCGCGAGCTGTACCAAGATGTGGATGTAAACAACAATGCTCTAAACAAAAGTGTATGTTATAGATATGCGCATATCACCGAAAAAGAAAAATCCAGTGCAAATTTTAGGAAGGTGTTTCAAAACGCAATGTTTGATATTTTTAAGTAAATTTAAATGCATACAACATTACCTCTTAAGTTATATGAGACCAATGCCAAAACTATGTTTGTCTGTATTTGGCATAAAATCTCCAAGTATTCTTATGCTTTCTTTGAATAGTGTCGTATTTTTTTATAATCGTCTTCGGAATGCCAAATGAATGCAGTACGGAAATAGTAAACGAAATGGCTTATGATACTGTCAACTGTTGTTCAAGAAATATGCTCTAGGTTGGTATTGTATAAATAACAAAACAGACTGCAATTACAAAAGTTACAAAGCAGATTATATAAGGAAATACGGACTGCCTACTTAAAATGCCATTGTAGGTTAAAAGAAACGCACAACTTTAAAAATATCTATTAATCTATCATTGAAACCATCATTGGATTTTTTTTATAAATTGAATGAAATGAACAGTTGTAGATTGTATATAGGTGGAAATGGAATTGCGTTTTTATTATCGTTGTTTAATGGACAGTATGTCCGTGAGCTGTGAGGTTTGTAGGACGTTGAAATGCAACGAGTCTAGGTATGATTTCTCTGAGCAACTCCAAACATCAAAAGTTGCAGCTTTGAAGTGAGGGAAGAATCGTCATTGGCGAATAAATAGATAGTTCCGATGATGTGTGTTAATTTCTATGCTGTTGCAATTAGTTATTTGTATGATCAACCCTAGCCTCAATAATGCTTCAGCCCCGCACTGCGGTGATTTAAATGACAGAATTTTCCATTGTTTACTATAACCAACGTTTCAATGGTGCCTTTCAATGATAGTTATAGATGGACCCTTTGGTTAGTAAAGTGCACATGAAAAATAGGGGTCGTGGCATTTGGAGCGTGTATTTGGTGTGAATTTACTGAAATTGATATTTGAAAATTGTTTACATGAAAAAACCTCAAAACATAAATAATCGTCAAAAACCTAGTTTTTGCTCCATCACAATACATATCTATTCTACGTATTCCAGAAAGTAAACACTCAACCTTACATCAAATATATGCCCACAGACTGACAGACAAAATTGTTACACCTTCTTCCTTTAAAGAGAAAGTATTGGTTTCGTGAAAAAAATAGTGACTAGAACTTTTAATATAAATGATAAAGTGGGTCTCGCAATTCTGTCGGTCTGTGCACGCGTCTAGAGTCTAAATGAATTTAAAAAATAAACAATTGAAATTATTTTTGAAAATGCCTGATTTCTGAAGAATGTAATACAATAATACGGATATCCTGAATATGACTGAATACTCAGTTTTAAAAAAAATAGTTGATTAAAGGTACATTTTGTTGCACGTGTTTTTTTATGAAAACCGCTCTAAAGAATTTGATTAAAATTTAAAGCTGAGATATGTGTAATAATACTGCAATTCAGTTTTTCCACAAAATTAGAATTTTTAATAAAATTTCGCTGGTTGTATAGCCAAAAATTTGGCTTTTTGCTGTGTCAATTGGATTAAACGGGATATTAGTTTAGTACTATTTTCAATAATTTCCTAAGAAAATTGAAACAAAATTCCTTTGTTTATATTTTCTTGTATTAAAAAAGGACCGAATAGAGTTCGGAGGGATCATCACAAAACCCATAATTATTTATTATTATCATTAACAAAAATATTTTTGTACGATTTGTGTTCATGATGAAGTAGTCAATCCATCTGCCTATAAAATGTCATTCTCGAAGTCCTTTAAATAAAGCAGTTCAAGTTCAATTTATTTCGCATATAAAATATAGCTAAACAAATGCAATCATAATATTTTTGTAACCATCTCTCCTCAAAAACCCAATTTTAGTTTATGTTACAACTTTGTTTACATTTTCTGATATGAAATACGCATTCCTTGCTTTTTATTTAATAATCTGAATGGTGTGCTATTTCCCCACACATGTGAACACTGGTGTGCTTTCCATCACTCTCACTCCTCAGTAGGTATACAAAATGTCAAAAATTAGCCACTGAATACATTTTAGCGAGTTGTTGAGCAGGTTAACATTTAGAAGTCTCTATTCACCACACTAATGTGAAAAAGTATCCACTGCAACAGACGAACTTCTAAAAAATTCACATATATTTTGTAGGTTTGATTGATTTTACTTTATTCCAAATGCACTAAGACTCTCGTGATGATCTGACAAATCATTCGAGTAGTATCATTTGTCAAGAATAGCTTATCTCAACTAAGCCGTTCGGAGTCGGCATAAAACAGGAGGTCCCGCCATCGTGCAAGAAGTACACACGCACACATGAATGGTGTGAGAAAGCTAGGCCCTGGGTACTAACGAGCCTGTTGCGCCAAAAATTTGTATTTTTTTTTTGAATGCACTAAGAAGTGTATACTTAAGGATCATGACGTTAGGTAGAATGACAAAAATGTAGAATGAATCTCGAAAATTAATGTTAAAAATCTCAAAAGCAAACATTTCAAAGGGTTGTGCCCCTTTAGTGTACAAAAAATATCGAAAAAACAATATATAGAATATATCTAAAATGTTTCCGGAAATATGTTTCCGAGATTATTTTATATTTTATTTAAATGCAACTAATTAAAACTGACCTGAAACAAACATTTTGTAGCTTTATTTATTAAAAATATTAGTATTTTACAAATGTTTGCAAAGTAAAACTTTTTTAATTCAAATTAAAAAATATTCAGCCCTTTCATGGTATCCGTTCGAAGAGTAATTTTCTACGCAACGTAAATCCAGTTGTAGACTTAATTTTCGTTCATAGTACCCGTTTTCCGAAAGTGCACATTTGCATTTTTCAACAAAAAACAACAATAAACAACACAAACTTATATAATTATTTTATTGTTTACATTTTGTTCACTTAAATCTATTGTCGCGACGAACAGATGTCGGTGACCATAGGAGAGAAATTGACGTGTGGCTGACAAAAACAGATGGAAAAAATGCCATCGCAATGAAGCGTAGACTGCCGATGTGCGTTACGTTTTGTCGGAGATATGATCCGAACAGCTGATGGAACGATTACCATAAAGTAAAATTCTCCGATTCGTACAATTTTTTTTTACTTTCGGAACGGATACCATGAGCAGATTAATACAAGAAAGCATTCTATATTATATAGTATAAATGTGTTGTGTGTGTCTAAACGAAATGTGTATATATAATATATACATTTTAAGTATATAAATATTGTCTACAGCATATGCTCACTTCAATTGAGCCCTTATTTGCTTGACTTTCCCATTTGTATCTAGAATAAATATTAGTTTTTGAGACAGAAAAAAATGTTTTTTTTTTAAAGATTTTTTGATTTGTTTTAAGTTTTTTGTTTTGTATATATTATTTTCCTAGATATCGTGGTAAACTCGTATACTAGTTGTATGTATGCCAAGATGTATTTCTAATTAATTAAAGAGATAGTACGCACTATTTGTTCGGATTCGGCATAAAACAGGAGATCCTGCCATCGTGAAAGAAGTACACATGCACATAAAAATTGTTGTGAGAAAAAACTAGTCCCTGGGTACGTTAGCCTATGGCGCCAACATTTTTTTTGTAGTACCCACTATGGTGCTACTAACTGTCTAAGGTATGTTAAAATATTTATATTGACTATAATTTTGCTAATATTCATTTGAAACGGACAGTATAGTGGTAGTTCTTTCAAAATTAAAAGTCAAATATATAAGGACTGATTCAGTTGAGATCATCCACCATTGGTATTTATAAACTATCACATGGATTGTATTTAGAGAAATAATGAAGATATCCATAAAGTAAATTAAAGATATGTTATTTATCGGATCAGAATCACAGTTTGGAAAAACAAACGTAATGAGTTAATGCCGAGAATATTTAAAACGAGCGGTGAGTGTACGTACGTAACTTGCGGGTTTTTTAATACTTAAAAGAATTATATTATGTGAAATTTTGAATATAATAACTTATATTTCGAATTTGAAGGAAATGGGTGCCCATATGAATCATAATAATTTTCTTTTATTGCCCAAAATTGAAAATTCTTTTAAGAAATATTTGGGACAAAACCTTCTGTATTGAATTCTTACAAACAATAATTTTAACAAATATATTGAAATTCATTCAATTTGACCAACTAGTTTGCAGGAAATTGTCGATTTTCCTTATATAGCCTAAATGCAAAAGTCCGTTATTCAGATTTTTTCCAATAAGCAGTATGCATTTTTGTTAAAACTAGTATTAGTTAAGTTTAATAAAAATCGTAAGAGCCGCTTTGGAAAATATTGTATTATGTATAGTAGTTATATGGCAGGTATTGTAAATAAAATGGCTAAGAGCACAAAAAACGGCTTAGAATTGTGACCAAAAAAAATGTCAATACGAAGTTTGAAGAAAATTGGTCAAGTCGTTTAGGCTAGAAAAGCCATTACGGACAGGCGGGAACCACTTTTTTGGGTTCCTCTATCATCGTAATGTCAGAATCAATAAAAATCTCGTGGTCAAAAATGTTTATACAAACAATACCTACTTTTCTATTGTAAAAGAAAATTACAAAAATAGTGTATAAAACCCATAGTTAGCTTATCTTTAAAAATAGCCATATACCAGGAGTGGGCGTGACTAAAAACTATTTTTAAGGAAATGTAAATACAAGTTCAGATTGATTTATTTGAAATTCCGTAAACGATTTATACTTAAACCCTACAGGTGGTCTAAAAAGAAATCGGTTAGATCGGTCCTTTGTATTCTGATCATCATTTCGTTGATATAGGAAAAAAAAACGTAGGTTCGATGTAAATCTATTTTTTTTTCATTATTAAAAGATTTGTAAAGGATATGGAAATGCAAGTGTACATTTTATTTTGTGCATAAGAACAAATATAGTTGGGTATGTTCAAGTGACTATGCAAGTTCAAGTGACTATGCAAGTTCATGGCTGTAAATACAGTACAGAAGAGGTAATTTTGCAACTTGACATCAATATATAAAACCCTTTGAAACAAACTACTAATAATATAATCAATAAATAATCATAACTTTCATTTATTTGTGATAACACATCAGTAAATACTTATTGGATCGTTGGTTCTATATAATTCCCACAGCTGTTCAACCTCTGAAAATACGCAAGGCAAACCAACTACAATGCCTCCAAATTTTTTTTGTTGATAATTTGTAGTATTTTAAGTAGATGGATATAATTCAATTGTATAAGAAAAAAATATTCAAATGATTCAACGAATGTTTGAAAGAAAATCCGATATAGTACCAACAACTCACCACAAATGGGTATAGGAGCATGAATGCTTGGTAATCCTCTTGGTATCCATTCCATCATTTAATCCAATCAGATAATTGTTTAAAAATGTTTATATCAATTGTGTTGTTTTAGATTCTTTGCGATGAACTTTATTATCCTTAGCTGTACTCATTTAAACAGAAAAAAATGCCAAAGTCAGTATTAATAGCGCTAGTCAATACTTATCACTTTTTAAAGAAAAGTAGTTAAAACACTCGCAGTTAATTGAACTTTTTTAAGAACAATCTAAACTTCACATATATGTCTGTATATGTTTTGAGAATAAATTTCAGTAAAGAAAATGTCTTCGTATACGAATAGTAAGGGAGCACTATTCTCACAAATCTAGTTTTTAAAATCCGATCAATGGCAAAAGGAACACACACATAATACCAGGATAACACTACACCACGAAAATGACAATACTAACGGAAACGACAACGACGAGGGCTACAACAGTTGAAGGATGCTGCTGATGGTGTTGATTCTATTCTAGAAATTGCGGTTGTATCTATAACGAACTGAAATATGTAAAACTAAAGTCCGACGATAACACGAATACAAGCACGAAAAGTTGCCGCGACGATGTCGAAAACCTCCAGTATACTCATCTCATTCTTCACTTTAAGGAGGTGGCTTGGTAATATACCGAGATATTTTGGTATCTACACCTTAGCAAAACCACGAAGAAGAAAGAACATGTTTTTCTCGCGTCGCGGAATAACAAATGTCCAGGAATATATGTAAAATGTAAAAATATATATTCTTCTTTTAAGGAAACACAATTTCCAACTTCACACCGGAACCGTGTTTATCTATCGATTTATTTAAATTAATCTGATCCGGATGTTAAATAGGAGTTAAGATGGGTTAATGATTTATTCCTTATGTTTTTTTTCTATACAACCACAGAAATGTTTCTTTTTATAAAATATCCTTTTCAACGATTTTTTTTGTTGTTGCACACCCGTTATCTATGTACACACATTTAGTGGCGTTAACCGAAGACGACTACAATATAAACTGACTGACATCAATCTTGGGTTGTTTTTCCTTCAGATTCCCTGCCACTTCCATCACCGCATACATTGTCAGTTTCCTTATGTGTAACTGCAGATACACAAAAGCAAGAGCACCCACACTAGGATTTAAGAAGAGCACAGCGACACGATGTCGGCATCAAGCGCATGGAGTTTGGTGCAGTACGCTGCTTTTTAAGAAGCGCGACGTTAGTTGCGTTGAATATAAAGTTACAATTATAAATACTCCAACAGTACGTCGTGTACGCTTTGCAACACACAGATACGCACTCCTCTCAATCCACATTCAACTAAGCAAGGGTGATGTTTTGCACGCAACGATAAAGAGCAGAGCAAGCAAGGAAACAGGATAACACGCAGTGAACCCAAAGGATAAGGAGGCGAAAACAATAAACGACGATACAAAATAAAAAAAAATAAGCATACCACCAAATATTCTTTGCGTCAGGATATGTGTTTAAAGCAGGGAAGTTATGTATCTGAATTTTCACATATTCTTGTGCGAGAGGGGAAGAAATAGTAGTAGATACTTTCTCAGAGAGACGTTTGAAATATTACACTGAGTTTTGAAAATTTTCCACTGGATTTACGTAGAAGCAAACTGTCACATGGACAAGTTTACAAAGAACAGAGGTAGACCAACTTGAAAGGACATTTTGTGCTAAACATAAAGAGAGCGGGGGGAAGAGACAAGTTTCAAATTTTCATTTACACATGAATAAGGGAGACTGAGATGAAATTGGGAGAGAAGTTGTGTTCTTGCAAGTGCTACGAAAGGCCGGACATGTTGCTGTGACGAAAAGTGTATAGGAAATTGAGAGTGATATAGGAAAATCACTAACAAACACAAATGTATTGACGTCTGAAAATACCTAATAGCTAGAAACACATTGACATTTGACACGGCATCATTTACATTAACAGCACAATTTTTATATTGTATGATAGGTGACACAACGTTAATAAGAAATGTATAAATTATGTACTTGATTTCAAATTCCTTATTTAGTGATATTCATCAACGATAGCTCTTAATTATATCGAGGTTCATAAAACTAAGAGTTTGGTAGCTAACGAGTTATTATATTACACATCATATCATATATAAAATAAAAGGTACAGCAAGCTAAAACTCAATCTTATTTAAGAACTGTTGGCAGTAGTTTTACATATTTGTTAGTATAACGTGCAGAAATGCATGTATTTGTTTGGTTCATTTGATTAAATGTTTGCTAGCCACTCTACCTAAATGAAGTAAGGATAGCAAGTAGGCAAATGATGGTTCTTCTGCCAATATATATAAGATCTGTGAAGATGTTTTGGTAAGTAATATATACTATCAAAAATATAGTTCTGACGAAACTTTGCTTGAAGAATAGAACCTCTGCATTGGTTGCCCGACCAACAATGAAGAGACCCTCTGAACTGCGACAACAACAGAGTTATAAATTTCCTCGACATCTTCTACCAGGTCCTGTCTGTCGTAATATGTGAACACCCGAATCCGTTCACCAACACTCTGATCTGTATTCTCAATGTGGATTTAACCCGCCTGTGCAGGATGACAATAAAGAATTATCGACGCTTCATATGGGTCGGCAACGATGTCACTAAAACATTCGCTACGAACAAAGTAAAAGTCAGGTGACTTCTTTAACAAGAAAAGCATTTTAGTTGAGGCCCAGGTTCACTCCGGACTGTAGCGCCACTTAACCAGTTAGTAAGTAAGTGTTCTAACTCTGATGCCGTGTTGCCCATCTTCTTAAAAAAGAAATAAAACTGAAATCCTGACATTACAGTACACACAAAAATAAAGGCCCGCTCAGAATGCATACTTGTAGCTTGTATCTTGCATCGCTGTCAAAAGAGAGATATATTTCTTGCATGAAGTTGCCCTCTATTCAACTTCAAGCTACAGATTCACGAAGATACACATTGTGTAAGCACTTACGGGTTGCCTTGCTTTTAACTTTTCACTCAACTATAGATACCAGCTACAAATACGCATTCTGGTCGGCCATTAAGTGTGCAAGGCACAATGAATTTCTTTTCTATGAATTAAACATATTGAATTGAACACGCAAAAAAGCTTCATTGGAATAAAGGTAGGTTAGGATAGAAGCTGAATACTTATAGTGTTTTAGATTGGTACAAACTATTTCAATCGAGATTTACACCTATATTCACCAATACCAATACAATTGACAGTTTTCTGACATTAGTTTGAAATTATTAATTTATGTTCGCATTGGGTAAAAAACTTTTCATAGCTAAAAAAAATGTTTAAAATTAATTCTCGGTGCAATCTTCCTTTTTTTCACATAAAATCATCCAGTCTCGTTGGATATTACGTTCAATCCAGTTAAAATGTCGTCAATATTCATTAAGAAATACATATACACAAGAATTTATTCAATGACTAGTTATTCGATTTTTAAGTAAGAAATATTTTCCTGAAATTACCAATAGTGAATTATTGTTTTATTGTTATATAGAGTTTATATACCGA
This sequence comes from Rhingia campestris, assembly GCA_932526625.1. Taxonomy (NCBI): domain Eukaryota; kingdom Metazoa; phylum Arthropoda; class Insecta; order Diptera; family Syrphidae; genus Rhingia; species Rhingia campestris. The sequence continues at coordinate 140,989,109 of OW052182.1, read as the reverse complement.
ATTCAATTATCCAAGCTTGAAGTTAAATGCCCAAATTTTACTTTAATAAGTCCAGATGTGGAATGCCGACCTACTGAGTCACAATATATGTCTTACCCTCGGGTAAAATTAAAGCATCATATAGTATAAGGTTGTACCACATAAAATGTCTGATTTTTCACTTAGTCCTCAATTAGAAACTTTCGAGTGAACATCTGTAGATACAACACAGTGAATTGTTTTCTCATAAGAAAAGGTAGTTTGTGTATTTGATGGGCGCGAATTTTAGGCTCCGTTGCAAGTAGTTTGTTCTTTCTAGGATTTTTTATATCATGCTGACGACGTTTCAAATTTTTACTCTTCTCCTTTACGAGTTCAAACGGGGACATAATGCGACTCTGGCAGCCAAAAACATAAATAACTCATTTGAGAATATAGCGGTGAGCGAACCCACCACTCGACGTTGGTTGGTAAGTTCCGTTCGGAAGATCTAAGCCTCTATAACGAACAGCGTAGGAAACCGGAAATGGTAACCTACGACGCCATTATACGAAAAACAGTGGATACAGACCCAACAAAAACGGTACAGAACATTGCACACAACATGGGAGTATCCCCCGTGACAATAAGTCGACACCTTCCTGTTGCTTCACCCCATAAATCACACGTAACGATGAAAAAGCTGCTACAGTTGGGATTCGAAATTCTTCCGCATCCATCGTACTCTCCTGCTACTTCTCCAACGTATTATCAACTTTTCCGCAGTCTGGAGTCATCGGCAAAAGGTGTTCCGAAACCGAGCAGAATTCATAGCAGCCTTTGAAAACTTTTTAGCTTAAACAAAACAAGCCTTCTATAAAAAAAAAAAAAGAATAATGGTCCTTGAATGACGGTGGTAAAGGTTATAGATGCCAATGGTTCGTATTTTGACCAAAAAAAATTTTTTTAAAAAGAAAAATCTACTTTTACTTTTTAACAAAAAAAATCGGACATTTCATGTGGTACACCTTAAATAAAACCGCTTAGCATTGCAAAAATTACATAGTAAGATTTGAAAGATAAGCGACGACTCTATGCCGTTGAGAAATAACATTTTTCGCTTAGCGACTATGTGGTCGCACCAATACAATCTCACATGTTTTTAATTTCCATGTCGCCCTGCCGATAATAGCGCATTGCTTTTTTTAAAACAAAGGCCGTTTTTTGGACCGTTGCAATTGTTTTCTAAGCACTTTCCAAGACGTAAAATTAGTGTACAACAACTACCTGTATTTTTCCTATGCAAAAATTATGGATACCCTTATAAGCGAACCCATTTTAAACAGTTATTACAATAATTTCCGGTTGATTTTGATTTACATTAATATAAATGTTTCTGTTTGCCTCAACTAAATACTTATTGTTATTCGACAGAAAAACTCAGGCTCAAATAGGGTCTAGGGATGTTTCATTAACCTGAGCAGTACAATGGACCAGCTTTTGTGTCTATATAACCATTTACTTAGATGAAACCAATATATAAATAAAGATAAATGGAGTGACCAAATAGATTATAGGCCGAAAGGCAATTAAGTTATCGTTTAATTTAGGGCTGTCACATAGAGCCAGTAAGTAAGTTATATAGGCTAGTTTTTAATGAATTTTTGTCTAGCATTTAAGTTAGTTTTAAGTTGTAATAAAATAAAAATTTAATGCAAAAAAAAAACATTTACTAAGCCAGTTTGAACGACCATTTTTAATTATACCTACCTAGAAAAATGCTACATTTTATATCTACAACGCCACGGCAACAATGAAACAAAACGCCAAGCTTCATACTACGAAACCACTACTCACTTTTACAATTACATTTCTCAAAAAAAACTTACCAGCTCAAGTTTAACAAACCAACAAGCAACTACATTATTACAGAAACCCTCTCTTTCTCTCTCTTGACCCAACACTGCCTTCTATGTACAATCTCTCTCTATATCCGTATCCATAAAAAATACCTCTTAAGTATTTTTGAAGCACGCGCGTGAAATCCCTTTTCCAACAACACCACTGTTTATTCTGATTTCCGTTTTGTTGACAGGGGGAGGCAATGGCTTTAATGTGGTAGTGGAAATGTAGAAAAAAAGTCCAACACGATAACAGAAAATGTGGTGAGAAACAAAATGACTCGCTTGTCATCAGAGCCACAGTAGAGAATTGGTAGGTGTCTACCAACACCACAACCACTAGTCATCACGTCACACAAGCACATAATCTATTCTGTGCTACCTCATCTGCCAACTAACAAAATTCGAAGGGTGGTACTGGTGTCCTGGAAAAATAAAGAAAACGAAGAACAACACAAGCAAGGAAATATGCTCCCCGAGCAAAAAGGCCGAAGAGCATATCATTTGCACTCGGAGGCGAAGTTTTAATATGCCCTGGAAATGGTGTAGAGTGTTAGGGTGTGGGGAACGAGCAGAAGCCAGTCAAGAAGAGAGGTCACACCGAATGATGGAGTATTAAGGGATGCTCGGGTTTTTAACTAATATCAAGTAAATTGATACGTGACCCTGCATTTAAATACCTACATCGGGTGTACTTGGTTTCGCTTGGCATATAACATCGTTTGCTGTTATGCGAGTTGTTCTCCTGCCCTGAAGTACAAGGGGGTTACTGCTGCTTTATATTTTATTGGTATGCCGCTTAAGCTCTTTTGCACTTCTGAATTTTTTGTTGGTTTCATATTTGCAGTTTAACTTTAGTTATACACACAAGCGGTGTGCTAGGTTAGAGAGAGAAGTTTGAGTATAATGCTGAAGTCGGCAATTGCCTTCGTCAAAATATCTAGGTAGATAGAGAGAGTCGTGGTGCTGGTAAAGGAGCGTGTTAGCAAAGAAAATAGGTAAAACATACTAGAACACACAGGCACAGAGTACCAAAACAAGGGTAAATAAACTGTATTTAAAGAGGATTTTTACCATCTCTGACAAATTTTGTTGCCTGCGAGTTTTGTAAATCTGGCATACAAAATGTTTAATATTTTCAATAATTGCATCGATTGTCATATGAATATAGATATTTTAATTCATTGCTGGATACAAAAACAAGGATGCCATTATTTTTGCATATGTATATCAAACATGACTTTCCCCTTCTCTCTGCAATCGCAAATTCTATTCGCTCCTTAGGCCCTTGAACCTATATTAAAATGTAAGATGAAGATACATTTAATCGGCCCACTGCCTCCGTGAACCTTATAGAATGGATAGGCAGTTAATTTAAAATATGTATATATGTATTCCTTTATTTATTAGTTGCAAGTTAATATTTAATCCCAGTCTAATAAAAAACACAATACAACTAATATGTACTAGCAATATATAAACATCTGATATAACATAACATCAACATCAGACGACTTTAATTGCAAATATCAAAACCATGTGCAAATAGAAAAAGCTTTCGAATAAAGTGTCATAATAATAAAGTGCTCCATCTTCTATGCTTTTTCGGGATCCCTGTCTTTTGTCCCGTGATTCTCTCAACAATCTCACCACTCAATTCCATATCGCCACCCACAAGGCAAGGGTGATAAAAGTTGTGAAATAGTTTGCGGAAAATTTCTATGCGAATGCATTGAAATTCCTTGTGGTGGTCAATGAGTTTTTTTAAATGCGAGGTTTAACTCACTCTCCTTAAGTCACCCTTGTGAACACTTCACACAACCTACATGTGTTCAGGCCATACGTTTTTTGAGCGTATACGACATGGATACTACACTCTCATAGACATTATGCAGCATACCCTTCATCTTCAGCATTTCTCCTATGAAAATGTGTTCAGAAGTATATATAGAAAAAATAATGTAGAACATCCATTAAAACATTCGCCGAAATACGAATATATTAGAAAGTATTTTTCACACAACTTATCACGTTTTCTATTTGTTAATATTGTTGATTTTGTGAAATGAATGAATGAAATAAATTCAATTGTTGTTACTCCTTTTGTTAGTAGATTGAAAATGATATTTATTATTTCCAATGTAAACGATTGAAAGTATATTTTATTAAAAAAAAAAAAGAACAAAAACAAGGCTCTTAGCACATTTCTGCAGGATGCAGGTGCCAGCACCATATTAAGGAAGGATATGGTAAAAAGGATTTTTGATTTGTATACCCTATCCCATGGTGGATATATAATTGTGTTAGGAAATAATAATGATAAACATATCGTAAAGTATATAGATCCAACCATTATTGAAGCTGGTGTGCTAGCACGTATAAAGGGTTAATATTCGATACTATCGAGTATCGGCAGCACATAATTTTTTTCGATCGACTGTCCCCGATTGTATCGCCCGAGCAGCACACACTAGAAAATGACGTTTGATACAAAACATTTCACTTGACTCGTCACCATCCATGTGTATACCCTCTCTAACCCATGGGGTATATTATTTTTGACAAATAGAGAAATAATTTACGATCACACATCGTATAGATATTGTTGTGTCTGAACAAGATATTTAAACAATTTCATATCCTATATTTCATTCATAAAAAATAGTCACGATCACTTTGTCGGGATATTTCATTTAAGGATCGGATGGGACTTTGTTGAGTAAATCCACATTTCAATATATGTATGTTAACTTATCCCATTTTCAGTAGTTTTTGATCAAATCATAAGGTATTTTGAAAAAGTGTATGAACAAGATATTAAATCATTAATATAAACAATCATCAATATATTTTTTTAAGTCATTCCAACTTTTTGAGCGCGATTTTTAGTTTGGTAAAGGCTTTAAAGCAACTTAATTGGAGATTCTCATGTATCCGCAGTATCAAAATCTCTCATTATATACATATTTGATTTTTTTTTAATAATCTTGTATTAAAATATTCTTTAAATTTTTTTTTCAATATCAATTGAAAAATACCAATAATTTATAAATAACCTCTCGGTATAACTTTTAACGTTACGTTATCGGCTCGTGGCTTCCAGTCCGGCAGATCGTAGGCACAATTTCTTTTCATACAAACTGATGAATGAATGAATGAATGCATATTTTTATTGAGTCTATATGCCTGTTTCGGTTTTTTTGTACATTCTATTCACATTTTTGTTGCTTAGGTTATGGAGGCTTTAGTGTATGGCCATCTCATTCTGTTATGATACTTAGCTACTAAATGCCACATGGCGTATTTTGCGTTAATATTTTTGGTCTTGCTCCCGGAGCTATGCATTTGTTACTTTTGACTTAAGTGTTTTCCCTTTCTATACAAACTGATGCAAAACACGCGATGCAATGTTCAGTTCGAAAACAGCTCATCTGAACTTTTTTCCGACAAGGAGATGTGCTATCATGTGCTTTCTTTAATTTCGTGCTGGAACAAGTAGAGCATATGCGATGGGGTAGGGTATACAAATAGTTTTTGTAAAAGTTTTACTTAACTTTTGCTGACAATAGTTTATTTAATAAAATGCTCACAAAAAATGGGCGTGGCTAAAAACATTATATATATGAAATATAGACAATGATATAGTCTAAATATCTTGCTCAAACACATTTTTAAAATTTCGAATGAATGGATTAGAAAAGACGCCTATTTAAAAAGTGGGCGGATTTTGAATTTTTTTACAATTGTTCTGCGTCGTCGGAACAATTTCAACAATCTAGCAATTACGAACAGACGGACCGACAAACTTAATTCCAAAATCCATCTTAATGCTAGAATCAATCAAAATCTCGAGACCGTAACTTTTCACAAACACAATGTCTGTCTCTTTGTTAAAACACTTTAAAAGCAAACTCACTTTTAAGTGTCTTTATTTAATCATGCAGTATAAAACAAATTAAAATAGTTGTAACGATTACAAACTATATCATGTTTTGTTGCAATTATTGCGTTGATTCACTTAGAATATTGTATTCGCTATTTCAATTTATTTGATTTTACTTCGAACGGTAGATATTATTGCACATAAATAAAATCAAACTGGGTAACTATCCGAACACAGATAAACAACCACTCATTGGATAGATGAGTTTACTTCTTGTTTGATTTTGTCCCAAGCGTTAGTTGAAAAGGGCTAACAATAAAATACCATTATTGGTGTTCTCTTTATACGGGCTGCTCGCCCTCCATCATGATGATGACGACAACGCAACGACGCCCCATTATTCATCCACTTACTAATTCATTCATCCATTCAAATAAAAGCAAATCACATCATTAGATGGTGTTTAATGGTGTGGGGTGCTAATGCTTCCTTAGGGGTTGGTTGTGTGGCGGTGAGCTTCCTCCTTTTCAGTTCATTTGATCCTGTGGTATTAGTAAGTGAGGGTTATTTTTGTATGTACATAAATAGTTATTTTATTTCGGTTTCCGCCCTGTCTATCTCGACATCATGCTGGGAGGAAGGCTGCTGATCGACAAAATTAAAAGTGTAATTTTTTGTCTGCTTTATATTTGGAATGTTCGGCGAGTTTGAACGTTTTTTTATAAGGACTTGGGGGGATGAAGTTAATGGGTGTACAGGAGGTACGCAGGGTTTGGTAAGATTTTTGAAAAACTACTAATCTATGAAAACCTCTTTTAATTTTGAGTTACATATATGACTATTATAAATAGAAAGATAACCAATCTGTTTTAGTGACTATGCACTATGAATGAACAAATTATACTCCTACGCGTATGAAAAAGAAAATAGAATGATTAAGATTAAATGAGCACACTGTTGCATTTTCTTTTTATTTGTTTCATGACGCATTCAATATTTTATTTAAAATGTTCTCAGGTGAGGAGGCCCAATAACGCTCCAGTAGCTCCCTAGTCTAAGCTCCTCCGAACATCTGCTGTTATAATATCTGTAATAAAGATACAGAAATCTACTAGTCTTCGCTGGGCCAAAGGTTGCAGATTTGAAGTAAGGGAAGAATCAAAAGGGCGGATTGTACGTCTTTGGTTAGAGTCCAGTAAGTTCAGTGTGTGTTCAGCAAACTCCAAAAATTTAGAACAGTATTTAGACCTGGTCGTACTTGGAAGTAGAAGCTGAGCTGGTGTAAATTAACTCTTAGGTCCGAAATTATGAATAAATCGTTACTTTCAGGATGTTTTCCAAGTTGGTCACACCAATACAAAAAGTTAAAGGCTCGAGGCGATGTGAAGGTTACCGACCAATAAACGCACTGTCAATGTACAAAAAAATAGAAAAAATAATTAAAGTACGGCTACAATAATACATCGACAATAAGAGAACATCCGTGAATGCAAAACGTTCTTATATAACATCGACATCATTGGGAGTGCCTCAAAGTTTAATACATGGACCTCTTTTGTTTAACCTCTATATAAATGACGTATACAATTGAAGCATTGTAAAATTTTCATGTTTGCCGATGATGCATTAATATGCATTCTGGGTAGAGATATATCATCTTTAACTTAACAACTCGATCTCGACAGCATAACATAACTTGATTCAAGGCGAATAAACTGAAGACGAATGTTCAAAAGACGATTTTCTTTATTCTAACATGACGTTAATAGGGGACAAAGAAACATGTTTCCCGAGATTTCTCCCGTCGTTTTGTCTATTCGTAACCGATTTTATCCTATATAATGGTTACACGTAACGTTATTTTTCTCGAAAACGGCTCTAAAGATTTTGATTAAGCTTAACCTGAATTAATATATTAGTTCAAACAAAACTGCATACCCTGATTTTTTTCCGAGAAAAACTGATACGAATTAATTATTCTTTACTGTTTGTAACAATTCCACAATTATTTTTTGCACAAATACTCCTTAACGAATATTTTGAAATTGTTCATTAGCGGAAAGTATTATGATTCATAAATAAATGTAGATTAAATGCTCGCATGCTGGACGCTGGGTATTTGAACTTACTCCAACCTCGCAGTGAAAGAGAAAGTTACGTACGACCAAAGAGTATAGAACTACATGGAGTACGCATCAAAGCTTAGCATTTTGTAGCCGTTTCAGACGCTGGCGGTATGTACAAAGGGGAATTTTCGTCGTTCCTTATGCGTCGGCTATGGTCGTGTTTGATGCTGGGGTACCAATACCAATGTGAACCCTGGGGTATCAATATCAGTACCCCATATAGTAAATTTTTGTTCTATGAGATGCGTACTCTATGTAGTTCTATACTCTTAACGTTTGGATAAATACTTAGCCAACACACGTAATTTTTTTTAATGATCAGTCCGTACTTCTGCCAAGAAGAACCTAGAATTTTTAAAACCGTCCACGAGCAATGTAATACGATGATAAGTAGTGTATGTTCCATTAACTAAATGATAGGTTCACCTTGGACTGTAGAATCACTTAAGTAAGTAAGAAACTGGGTTTCGTGCCACACAGTGCATGCCACTATTGACATTCCGAGACGACGCCGTTTTCCTTTGTTACTTTCTTAAACTGCAGGGCTATTGGTACAAACAATTGATGGTCATAAAGTCAAATTAGAAAGAGTTATCGAATTACGTGTCAATCAAAGCATTGGCGGGTATTTGAATTACGTTTTATTCCACATCATACTATAATAAATGCCATAAATTCATAAAGAAATAATGAACAATTCCTATACGTCCGAGACGTTATCGCTCAAGGCGGAGGAGAGCGCCTGCGGTTCAGCAGGAGTGTGTCCGATTGGGACCGTCGGAGTAGATTGCAACAGGAACCTGTTAGTGGCTACAAAATTAGTTATTGACTGATATATTGAATTATGGTATGTCCGACTTACATTGTTTAAGTTTAGGTTAGGTGAAAAAATTGTGGTGGCAGAAAAAAAAAATACATAAATAAAAAAAAAAACGAATGCAAAACATTTATAAAATGCTTCGTGTGGCTGTTCTAGTAATAAGATAGTTTTAATTAGTTTCTTAGTAGTTTTAGTTAGTCCATACGTAGTTTTAATTAGCAAGTTAATTTAAATAAAATAAAAAAACCTATTGGAAGGCTACAATCCACTGTTCGAATCATTGAATACCATATCATAATCTATATTTAAAATAAATGTCATGTAAAATAAATGGTTCGACAAAAAAATGTTTTACAAATGTTTTTTTTTTCTTTAAGAAAACGCCCCAAAAATTAGGCGTGGATTAAAATGTTCTATAGTCAAAATGTTTATAGTAGTATTCTAGAAATGTTTTCATCAAACGTTTTTTTCATTTTTTTTAAATTGTACCAAAAACGGGTTTTTACTGATAATGCTTCCAAAAAGTGGACGTGGCATTTAGGTTAGTTTTATGTTGAATATTAATAAAAATGAACAATTAACACACAAATTGTTTTATTTAGCTTTAGATTAAATTTGGCCTATTCGTTGAATTATCGATTATTTTTGCACAGTTATTAAAATGGTCGATTGAACTAATTTTGAAACCAACGTAAAGCAATATCATCAAAGAGGTAGCCGAATCGACCAAGGGCTATTAGACACCCCGAAATGCTGCTTGTGGTATGATGGTATTTGGAAGTACCAAAAAGTGGATAGAGAGACACATGAAGGCCGCACAACGCAAATCCCGCGCCGGGAAAAGTATTGAGTGAGAAGAATTAATGAGAAAACCTGCTGGGTAGGAAAATAAGAGAACACGTAGAGAAACACCTGCTATAAAAAAAAAAAGATTGAGAACTCGAAACAACATATAAAATCCTATCCAATATGAAAGTCTTAAGTCTTTCTGCAACAAGCATATCACCACGAACCATTGTGGCTTCCTGCCCGGCAGATCGACCATAGACCAAATGTTCACACTAAGGCAAATCTTGGAAAAGATTTACGAATTTTAAGTCGAGAAACATAATTTGACTATGTACCAAATAGTTTCATCGGAATCATTGTACAGCATAATAAAGCGCGCTAAAACAAGAAAGAAATGTAGATATGTAGTTAATCGACAAAGCCACCCAATACAAATTGCCGACAGTAAATTTGACTCTTAATTAAGTTTATTAAAAAAACGACATTCAAAGAAAAAACGTAGCAACATACAACACACGATAGTTGAACATACAGTCTGTGTATATGTAAATGAATAGTGTATAGCCATTTAATATACATAATAATACATAGTAGGTTTAAATTACAAAACCCCTTAAATGTTTGTTTTTATACACTAGTTTGTTGTAATGTCGTAACAAATGCGAAGCAAATCGCATGGAAAACTTAAAAAATGTGAAACGTGATCCATTAGAGCCCTAAGTTAAGAAGCCACAGCACAACTGGCACTTAACACTTATATCTTAGGAGAACCCCCATAATTTTCTGTTTTAAGCTAAAAGGCAAACTGCAATGAACACAGAAAAGACTTAAGATATCGAATGTATTTAAAATTTAGAAAATAAAATCATGCATATGTATATGTATCAACACTATTTCAATAACGTATGTTTTGGATAAAATGTCGTACAACACCAAGAAAATTAGAAAATTTATATTATTTGATTGATTCACAACTGTTTTATGAAAATTGATGAATTTAACAACGAATCCTTTGGTCATTACGAAAAATTAACATAAATAAACATTATTCTCTTATATAAAAGGTATAACTATAAAAAGATATTGACGTACAAGAGACAGTGTATTCACCATTCATTATTTTACAATATACAAAATTAGGAGTTTAAGTGGGTGTATCAGGATATCGACTTACAAATGACTTACAAATAAAACGAAGAAGAAATTCGTAAATGAGTTGATACAGCTGGTAACTACCCTGTATATTTGCTCCGTTCTTCTTGAATGATTTTGTTTTATTTTTATTTTTCGTATATATTTTGTATCCAAACCATTTTAACATCTGTTTGGTTCTCTGAAATGCGACTTATCGATTCAATTGTTAAAATAAAAGTAAACGATACTTATCAACAAAATTACTGCAAGTAGTAACATAAAACAATTAGGACATCTGGTGGATGGATTGGTGGAGAATCAGGCCATTAAATGGAGTTTTTACACATTTAAAACATTTTTCGATATTTTATAAGCTTATACTCAGGACAAAAATAAGTGATAAAACAATATGACATAATAATGTGTGAGGAATATTGCATATTATTTTAACAAAATCAAAAAATTGTGGAATTTCTTTGAAAAGCTAACTTTCGAAAATGTTTATGCAGCATAATTACATTTTTCGCCACCGATAATTAAACTTCCAAAAATGGTTGTAAAATACAAACGGATGGTAATGGAATAAATCTGTACATCTTCTTTGAAAAATAAATTATTCACAATCGGAAAGAAACGTGTATGTAGCCATATAGCCATGATAAACTCCATGGCTTTACGTGTCCATCATAAGACTTATAATCTTGCATTGTGTGTTAGTCTGTTGGGCGGCTCTAGAGACAGATTCTGCTTGATAATGCTAAAAGATCTGTACCAACATCCTCTATGCCTACCTGCAAAAAGACTAAGAATCTTTAGCAATGACCTCTGCAGAAGCTTCTTGGACGAAAAGGAGGAAGAGTGTATTCCTCACCTTCTCTGCTCTTCCCCAGCTCTCTCCAACAAAAGAAAACTCCATCTAGGAGACTACTTCTTTGACAATCTAGGTGAACTAGCTAATATTAATGTCAGAAACATTCTCCGCTTTATAGTTCGCTCGGAGTGGCTCACTAAGGCAAACGAATACATATTAGGAAAAGTCGACAGATATACGTGGTACGACAATGGACCTTTTCTGGCCTAAGTGTGCACTCGCATCGCGTGCAGCCACTATGACCTAACCTAGGTGGAAACATTTAAAAACAAAATGTTCCTTTATTCTTCTTCAAAATGAAAATTATTATGTATATTCTTTTTAGGTTGTTTCCATGTACAAAGATTAATAAATCTAACTTTGAAATGGAATAAAACAAAGATGATTTTTTTTTAAAATTGACATGAAAATTACTTTTTTTTTAAATTCTGACTTGCCTAAGCAGTAAGATGCACATCGACCAAAAAGATCTACTGTGCTTGCCGTCAGATGGTTTTTAGGTTAGAAGCGCTTCTACTTTCCTAATGTAGCTGATAATACTTTCAGCCGTAGATTTTCTTAGTTCTTCGCGACTTAAAAATTCTCTGAAGAAAGATTCCCTTCTCATACCGTAAAGGGCCGGGCACTCACATATAATATGTTCGGCTGTTTCGTCCTCTTCTAGACATAGTCTGCACTCCGGTGAGTCGACTAGATGCATTTTATTTAGGTGACATCGCAGTCCGTGATGACCAGTTAGGTAGCCTACTAAGTTTTTGATATCGTGCTTGTGAAGATTTAGTATCTTATTGGCATCTGCTTTGAAGGGCTGAATAGCTCTTTTGGCCTGTCTTAGGCCTGGGATGTTTTCCCAGTATGAAAAATATTTGTGTTGTTCCCAGTTTTTTGTAACCAGATTTATGGCTGATTTGGGGATTGCACAGAACGGTTCAGGTCCAATGAAGGGGGTTTCCGAACCTTTTCTGGCTAGTTCATATGCTTTTTCGTTACCTTCAATCTTCTTATGTCCGGGGACCCACCATAGTCTGCTTTTGTTCCTGGAACTAAGTGTTTGGAGGGAATTGAAGCAGTGTAGTACTGATTTGGAGTCAATAATGTGTGAGCTAAGGGCTTTAAAGCTGCTTGACTATCCGTGAATATATGGATGTTTGCGTCTTTAATACCTGAGTTGTGTATTAGGTGCCCATTCTTTTATGGCATGGAGCTCAGCTTGGAATACATTAGGGTTTTTTCCCATAGGTATTGAGATGTCCATGTATGCCAGATCCTACCCCTGAGTCCATTTTAGAACCATTCGTATACCACTTTAGGCCTTTTTGGCAGTTTGGTGGGTTATTGCTACACCATGCTTCTCTGGTTGTGATCTCCGTTGAGAATCTTTTGTCGAAACATAGTGTCTTTGGTAAGCGGCCTGTAACCGCACAGATCATGTCAAGTTCTGGAGGTTCGGATAGTAGTTCAATTAGTTCTAGGTGTTCGCTAATGTTTAACTCTTCCGCTTGTGTCAAATTTGCTGAGCTGCGAATTGCCATTTTTTTTATATATATGTGGAGGGGCGTTAGTCCTATTAAGGCTTCTATAGCCGCTGTGGGACAGGTACGCATAGCTCCGGTAATGCCCAGACAGGCAAGCCGTTATACCTTGTTTAATTTATTTATAGTTGTTTTTTGGGTGACTTTGTTCAACCATACTTGATTCGAAAGATAATCTTCTGGCATTATAATTTAAAATTGATTTCTGGCATATGACCCTATGCGCCTAGCTTATATTTTTGTATAGAATAAAAAACAAGAGGTGGGTGCGCGACTATGTCGTACATTCTTGTTACTTTCGAGGTAATTTTTAAATTATAGTCATATAAACATCTATATATACAGTTGAGGTTTTAAATAGTTTCGACAAAAAGCAACAATTTTGTTAAATCTGGTTTTGGAAAGAAAACAGTAGAATTAAAGTTTATTTCCATCCTAATTTGAAAATGATAAATGGTACTGTAACATATATGGAACGCATGTAACAACAGGTAAATTTACCTAAAAGAAAAAATGGAAAATATGAATATACTTCTATCCAATGAGTACAGTCGACTCTCTATAATTTGACAACTCGCTAATTTGAATCTTCTGATAATTTTAATTTTTCCCTTGAAAAACTCTCAATAAATTGAAATCAAATGTAATTAAGTCCACTCGGTAATTTGAAGTTGTAGGAATGGCATCTCGATCACTAACATTCTATAATTTGAATTTCTGTTTCCCGTACTCTTTATAATTTGAAGTCTGACATGCACAGACCTGTCGGCATGTCGTTTGTTTACTTTAGCGTAGTGGTTTCAAAAAGCTCCCAGTCTTGAGTGTTCTTTCTAGTTAAAAGTTACTTACTTACTTATCGGGCTCCCGACCCGTGAAGTGTCTCTACCTGAGACACTGCAGGCTTCCATCCTCTACGATCCCTGGCTCGCTGGTTCCAGTTGTCTAGACCAAGCGCTCTGGCATCCGCGATGGCTTGGTCTTTGAAACGGAGGTTCGGTCTTCCTTACCTTCTCGAACCTGGGGCTGGGATTCGAAGACCCTCTTAGCTGGAGCATTGTTATCCATTCGCTCTATGTGGCCGAGCCAATGTAGTCGACGTGTTTTGGCTTTTTGGACTACATCCACATCTTGGTACAGCTCATAGAGTTCGCGGTTGTATCTTCTCCATTCGCCCTCCTCGTGCACAGGACCAAAAATCCGCCGAAGTATTGTTCTTTCGAAGGAGCCCAGTATCAGCTCTCCCTTCTTGATTATCGTCCAGCAACCATAAAGCAGAACTGGTAGGATAAGGGTTTTATAGAGCACACATTTCGTCCTTCGAGTTAGGAGTTTAGAACCCAGTTGTTTCGCCAAACCGAAGTAGCAACGATTTCCTAGGGTAATTCTTCAACGGATCTCCGATAGGGTGTCATTCGTGGAGTTCATGTTAACTCCGAGGTAGGTGAACTCCTTAACTACCTCGAAATTGCTGCTATCAATAGTGACGTTTTGTACTAGGCGGTGGACAGATGCTTGCTTGTTTGTTGATAGCATGTACTTAGTCTTGTCCTCATTTACTTCAAGGCCAACGGATTTCGCCTGTTCTTCCATCTCCGTGAACGCTTTTATCACAGCATGTTGAGAGCGACCGATGATGTCAATATCGTCCGCAAAGCCCAGCAGCTGTACGGGCCTGTTGAAAATAGTGCCTTCCGTGTTAACACCTGCCATGTGCACTATCTGCTCCAGTACGAGATTGAAGAAGTCACATGATAGCGCGTCTCCTTGCCGAAATCCGGTGCATGTTTGGAATAGTTCGGAGGAGCTACTTCCAAACTGCACGTTGCATCACGTGTTTTCCAGCGTCACGCGACAGAGCTGAAACAGTTTTGCTGGGATTTCGAATTCGGCCATCGTCTTTTCCAGTTGTTCTGCAGGGCCGGAAGCCACACTGGTAAGTGCCGAATAATGTATACAGTCCTATACAGTACGTTGGATAGGATCTTGTATGCGACATTAAGCAGGAATATGCCTCGATAGTTCTTGCTAGACATAGGATCGCCTTTTTTGTAGATGGGGCATATGGAGCTGATAGTCCAGTCATCGAGCATGTTTTCTTTCTAAGCTTTTTTATAGCTAGGCCAACTTCTTCTATACTAGATGGTGGAAATAGTTCTTCATTGACTGGACGTGGGTTCTCTTCTTGCCCTATCACTCTCTACATGATGCCCACATCGGTGAGTAGGTTTCCTTAGCTGTCTCGAAGAGCCTGCGTTCCGGTTTAGTAACCAGCAGCCAGTTGCTTGGCTTTTTTTATAGTTAAAAGTGTTCTGTTCTATTAACAATGTTGTTCTTTGTTTGGTTCAAGGTAAGACTGTAATCAACTCTTGTTTATTTGAATTTTTCCCTGCCTCACTCTTGTTTATTTGAACTCCCATTATTTGGTACTCTCGTTATAATAAACTTTTTTTGTGGTCGCATGAGTTTCAAAATATCGAGAGCCGACTGTACCTACTGCATTGTACTTTTTTCGAGTACAGGCTATTGAGGAATTAACTAATACCTGTAAAGTTTTCAGGTCTGATCATGAAAGTACTTACCAACTTCCCTTGGCTTTTCATGTACATATTGTTTTGGTGAGCTATTCTTTTTATTTGGTATTGGTCTTAAAGTTGTATTAATTTGCTAAAAAAAAGTATGAAAAAAAAAACTTATCAATTGATGTAATTAAAATAATGAAGGAATCAATGATTTTACTATTTTGTCAGATCTTTCGCCACAAGGAAGTCGGGCTACAGCAACGTCAGGACTATCTTCTGGTGGTGGAGGCTGTGGTACCCAATTGTATCCCCTCCTGGATATTGGAACTCCGACTCGATCGTATTGAGATGCTTGTTGCCTGTTGAAATAAAATGGTTAAACTAGTTGCATTGTATCATCTTATAAAATGAACATATTATATGTGATATTTAGACAGTTAAGAATTTGCAGAGATAATTGCAGAGTTGGCAAAAGCCAATCCCGTAGTGACATGATGTTAAACACCCGCAACCTAGGGCTTACGGATATAAACATGCATCCAGAATCTTAGATATATATCAAATGACCATTTGCAAATGACATATGAGATTGTATTGGGGCGGCCACGTTCTCAGAAGTACAAAAAAACCACATTTCGGAAAGGTGTCTTAAATATTTAGACCTGTTTTTTTTACATTTTTGCCAGTGAACAGCAAACGCATTTTCACAACTAGCCGCTCAATAAATGGACAGTTGTCACTCGTCACTATTTTTTTTTACTATAAATGATACACCAATTTATGTGTATCGTTGGATAAATCTTGACTCTGGACTTTTAAAGTTGATTGTCGTGCATTGTGGGTAACAGTTTAGCTTCTCTTTTTAGTTGAAAAGCATTTCTTGATTATAATGTTCAAATGTTTGGTCATGTTCCCCATTTTTCGTGTAGATTATTGATTTAACATTTATCTAACATCAAGATCTGCATCCATAGCGACAACAAAAATAAAGCATTTGTTAAGCATTTGACTACTTTAACCAAGTATACATTTCCATCGATTGTTTTTTCTACTTGGTTAGTTCTCCTACAGTTATGCGGTCAGCAAAAAGAAAATTCCAGGACATTCATAACAACGAACAACGCAAATTTCTTAATGCAACTAACAATTGATGTAATGTACTTATTAGCGTTTATTTTCCATTTCTTAATAAATATAACAATAGGTCTCAATAAACAATGAATAATGCTCGATATATTTTTAGGCTAACTGAATTTGGAAAACGAAGTTTGGGTGTGTATTGAAAACCGCGAATATGATTAATTCATGCTTATTACTCTCGGGCATAACTAAACTATTTACTTACCTTAAACTCTCATAACAATCCAAACAAACGACCGCATATTCCCCATTTTCTAGCAAAAGGCCATCGTCGCTTTTGCGACTTTTTACAAATGGAAATTCACTAACAGGCAGTGCTCTAACTCGTTTTCTATACGTTGTTATTCCACACAAATGACATATATAATCATGCCAATTGTATTTACGTTCTGCCGGATTAACACTGGGATTCTGTGCTTCGTACCTGTAACAGAAAAAAACAATTTGAGCCATTGACAATTTGACTCCCAAACAACATTTCTACTTACTTTCTCCATTGATTCAACAATGAATGATAACAAAATGTGCAGACTAAAGCTGAATAGTCAGACCGCAATTGTTCGGCATTTGGTGGCGACTTATGTTTTCGTAAATGCGGAAAGTATGGTCGATTACCCTGAAATTTAAAGATAAACATTTTTATTAATAATCATGTGTCGGAAAGATAAAATAATTTCGAACCTCCTTGCTGGTATATAGAACTCTAGCGAGAGTTAAGTCTGAATGCAAACCACATAGAAAGCAATAAATGGAGGTGCTGGCTGGTGTTGTTGAAACCGAAGGTGTTGATGGTGGTGTATTTATGCTCATACCACCATGTCTTGAGCCATTTGGTGAACTAGATGCCATCATTGGTGATGGAATGTTATATCTGCGGAAAAAAAAAACAAAATAAACTAATTTAATATAAAGTTTAACAATTGAAATGATCTAATGACCTTCTATGCTCTAGAGGAATCCGTTCTGCATCCATTGTCTCCCATTGGCGTGCCAAATGATTAACACAGTCCTTACATGCCAAAACTCGATTGGAATTGCCAGCAGAATCGCTATTGTTACTCCCCTTTAAGCACGGAAAATGCATTGCATGTGAGTTCATATGCTCGGCACTGGTCGAAAGCCATTCCATTTTGTTCGTTGCACAAAGCGTTTTACAAATGTAGCAACTGTAAAAAATGTTATGTTTATAAACGATATTTAATTGGTACAGAACAAATTTGTAAAGAGAATACATATACTTAAATACGCGACTTCTTGGTTTATACTGGGAAATAATCAAATATATTATGAAGACAAAATACCGATTGACATTGAATTACATTGGTATATAATGCGAAATAATGAATTTTTTTATTATGACAAAATACCGATTGACATTGAATTGCATTGTTGATAAGAAATCCACTATAACAATCAGCAAGGCAAATATAGAATATTTAGTGCTAGAGTTGATTGATAACACAACACGATCATCAACACAAAAAAATATTTAACATAATCCTATGATCATAGATCGGTTAGCAAACGTCTTATGCTATAATATCTTCGTTCGCCTTTATTTGCGGTGGAATCAAATGATCATAATCCCTCCTAGACCGCCTTTGGATTTCGCGTAATTTTTATTATTTGATTGGCTATGTTTTGTTGATACATGAAAATTTATCTTTTTCGTTAGTAAGATCATCGAGCTGTTATCTATTTGATCTATTTTTCCCGCTACTACTTGTTCGCAATTATTATATTATAGAATTATATTCATAGAATTATCCCAGTTGAATGCTTTCTTTCCCTTGAATCTGTCGTCAATCTTGTTGAATTGGCATCGATATTGGTAGAGTATATGTCATTTTAGTGTTTTCTAATGTTGCATTGTGATTGTGAATGCAAAAGCATTCGAATAGGCTGCAGTAATGAAGATTGCCACTGTACGACTTCCTGTCACTAACAAAAATCTTGGCAGTCACTAGCACTACTTCAAAGATAGTCGAGAAATCGGTAAGTTCTTGAATATTTCTATACATATTTCTTAAGACATTCGAATGGTTGGATGGTGTGTTAAATATGAAAAACACCCACTTAAACTGAACGATACATTAATGGATTCACAAAGGCTCATTTCACCAAAATATATATCCTATGACTATATCCACTGTTCTGAAATGTTTTGTATTATTATTTACTTACGGATACTGCCCATGACCATTTTCAATGGTGCCCTGCGAGGATGGAGGTGTATTTGGTCTGGAATCACGCTTATAGGGTTTAAGATCACGGTGCGCAGAAGACGAGTTGTTGGAATTAGACTCGTAAGGCTGCAAAATAAAAACATAATAAAAATGCATAAATATATATATATGTATAATGTATTATTTTGTATATTAGAGAACGTTTGTTATCATTTTCCAGAGCTTCCAGCAGACACAGAATTCAAATGTTATCCGGACACTGAATTAGTCGTCTATTATTTCATCGTTTTGTATGGAAAATAATTGGGAATTAAACAAAGCAAACCACTTCACGAGATAGGGGCAGTTCCAAACGACGAACAAGTAGCTAAAATCAGAGACTGATTGGTAGCTGAGTATGAGCAGAGCGACTTCACAGCTGCAGGCAGCACTTTTTTTTTAAATACTGCCAACCATGGAGCACTTGGACGAGATGCAAAGTACAATAAAAAAAACTTAAGCCAACAGATATCAAGAGGATCAGAGGGATTACGGGGTAAGCTCGATGGGACAACACGTTCTTATCCTCAGTACTTATCCCAAAAAACTTAAGCCAACAGATATCAAGAGGATCAGAGGGATTACGTGGTAAGCTCGATGGGACAACACGTTCTTATCCTCAGTACTTATCCCCGTTTTGGACACCCATAACTCACCCTTTTGTTTACTGTCCAGAGAAGAAAATTAACGGCAACGATACATTCTAATGATGACATCACATCATCGATCAGAGGAGAATCGAAATAACATGAGCAAATATACCAGAAACAGAGAATGTAGCATTAAACACTATCCAGCCCCTTTAGTAGCAACTGCTCCAATAGGGATAATGGTAGATGTTTATCTATGTTAATTAGTACGTATACAAATTCCTGACATCGAGTAGTTGGGGCTCGAATCGTGCATGCTGATAATCCGCGGTTATATCTTTAAAGGATGAAATCATCCATTGGCGCAACGAAAAAATAGAAACACAATATTAATTTTGTGCAATGAAAGTTGTTGAGGTATCAAATCAGAAAATAAGCAAACTGTAATCGCCACTTTCATGATTTGTTTCTGCACATTTCAATATCCCGCGTTTACATATATTTTTGGCACAAAAATTTATCCCACTGCATTTTTTTTTCATGAACCTGTAAATCAACCAACCTCTGCAATTAGTCGGCCATTATCTAACTGCCTTCAGTTGCGCACTTAAAATTGGTTGTGGTCGGTTTCTACTTGTCTCGGGAGTTTTGCAGAATCTATCCTCGGCCAGATCCTTATTGGGAATGTTTCGATGAGATCGTTGGCGACCCTGAGCGATCAGCATCATCCTCAGAAGGAAACGTTTGGGTGGTATACCAAAACAAGATATGGCTCTATATAGTCGCCTCTAAAAATACTGTTGTATGTGTCTTTGAAATCGATGAATAAATAGATGGCGGGTATCGATTTAAAATTCTTAGGCCCAGTTTTTCAGTGCGAGATCATCAGAGCTTCGGGATTAAACTCGACTTAACTTGAGAAAGTAATTTTTCAGTCAATTTAAATCCAGAGATAACCCAGGAAGTTTGGTGAGTTAACCCTGTATTAAATGATCAGATGTTTTTGACTGATGATTTTATTCACGTGAACGATTTATTAAACCTTTAACAAATAAAAAACGTGAACGATAAATTCAGATTCAGATCTGAGCGACTCGAAATTGTTTGAAATATTGAGTTTAGTTGTTTTAAAAAGAAAAATACTTGGAAGGCGTTCATATATTACGGCAGATATGATCTTGTAGGCAATGTTGAGGAGACTTATGTCTCTGTAGTTGGCTCATTTCAGAAGATATCCTATTTTGTGGTTCAGTCAAACAATGCTGAGGTTACATTCTTTAGGCATACTTATACACGGCCAAATTGTTCTTATAAGTTGGTGAATGTTTCTTACCAAATCATCTTCACTGGCCGCTTAAAACTCGGCAGGATTTTGAGATTTTGAGGCTTGATTTAAATTATTACTATCATCAATTCACTTAGGTCGGGTGTTTGGCATGATTTCCCAGCCGTCGCCATTGAACGGTTCGTCTGACAGTTGAGATTGCTCGTCATTGACGTTTAACATTCTGCAGAAATGGTTCATCCATATTCACAGTATCTACTGTGTCTTCGACATATACGTTTTATTGTGAGAAATTCTCTACAAACCTGTCATACCAATACCAAATGATGAGCGTAGCTGCTCATCAGTAAGTACTGTGTCGATTTAAATATTAAATCAAATTTTAAAAATCATAGTACATATTAGCGGTAAGGCAATATAACCAGAAAAACCGAAATATAATAAAATTAACAAATAAATTGATAAGGTGTGTATTATCTTTTTTTATCATGTGCATGAAACATTTATGTAGCGCGTCATGAAATCAGTTACTCACTTTTAAACAAAAACAAACCATGTAGCAGTGTTACTCATCGCGCAAGTCTTAACCGAATATCTTATCTGTTTGTGAAGAGAAATTAAAACAATTGAAAATTTGTATAACCAAAAATTAATTCATATTACAACCATACTATCTTATCTAGTGTCGTCACGTGCGTAATCTAAGTATGCAGGTGCCTAACCCTTAAACGATCTAACATGGATAATGAGGTATAGAATAATACATTTTATGGGTAAGAAAATTCGAATGAGACATTTGCTAGACGGCAACCGATATCACAATGTTTAAGGGAAGCTTAGGAACCTCAACGGTTGTGCTGTTATGCTGTCACTGCGGGGAGTATTCGACTTTAAACGGGATTGTGATTCGCAACAGAGGAACGTTTTGTAACAGCAGCTTTATATGTGAATACGACCCTACTGATGAGATCCCATTAAGGAGCAATTTTACGATCTTCTGGACGAAACACAGCCCCCAGAAAATGACAACAGATAACAGTTTTCGGCTAACATTCTGGATGTACACATATTCAGACAAATGGTGCAAACAAAAAGTGATTTTACAATGATCGACTAGGGTTGGCTACGTTGTAAGACAAGCTATATATTAGCGAAATAAAAACAAATGCACTTATTTTGTACAGACACTATTCCAATTCTGTATGGTTTGACCAATAATTACGTTTTTCAAAAAATATGGGTACCAGAGTGTTTATATAGCGACGTTCATCATCGTAACTTGAAGTTTAAGTCCTAAAAATAACATTATTAGGTTCAATTTATTTTATATATACCTATATCTGGTCAAAATGAACGTTAAAGCTTTAGTTTCATATGTAAAAACCCTTTGCAATTACCAAAACGAGGTGACTGAAGATACTCATATCAATTCGCTCTATCTACAAATATCAGCAACTAGTTGGTGTAGGAACGCAGGCTCTACCTAGTCACTAACCCGTAGGGAATTGTCAGCCAGCATTTCCTGCAGTTACTTGATGGCAGTTTGTCGATAGAGTGATAGGGTAAGAAACCAGCTAACCTTCAGTCAATGTAACCCTCCCCTCAGTATTGAAGTTAGTGCAGCAATAAAAAAACGGAAGAACACGAGCAGAACTCTACAAATACGGGGTGTGGTCATAAAAGTTGCATGCGGCAAATCATCGATGACTGGGATATCAGCTCCATATGTCCACATCTGCAAAAAAACGCGACCCAATGCACCAATACCAACTAAATGTAGCATATAAGATCCTATCCAACGTACAGTGTGAACGATTTTAGGAAAAACCTGCAAAATCTAATGCATTTTAAGTCAAGACACATCTACTTTTTATCGACTTTAAGGCACGTATGACAGTATCCATAGCATAGAGCACTATAGAGAGTCACCTGAACAATGTTGAGCTAGTTAAATGATTCACTTACTTTGGAGTGAAAACGTCGTTTTTGGTCCAACAGTGAGGATTTTGCCAAGCCCACTTTTTGGGTAATTTTTTTAGTAAATATTAAAAGAATTTAAAGAAAAATTATAAAATGAAATACTTAGGCAATATTATTGTTTAAAAAATAAATTATCAGTTCAGTAAAGAAAATTGAGAAGGTTCCCATGACAATTTTATCCCTTGTCAGCCTTTTCAAGAGGTTGGACTTTGCGAGTCGAAACAAAAACTGTCAAAAAATTCTCCCTCCCTCTCGATTCCATTCTTACCTAGTACTAAAGAGATGATGTGATTTCCCGTTATTGTCCAAATTTAAAAAAAAAATACGTTACAAAAATTAATGTAACACAGATATTCAATTTCATTCAATTTGACTAAATAGTTAACGTTTGGATGGAGGATAACGAACGGTATTTAAAAAACAACTTTTTTGGGTTCCGCTATCATCGTAGTGTTCCGTCATTAAGCGCCATTGGTAATGCAGTGTGTATTTTTATTTATTCATATGTTTTCATATTTGATTCGCACATGCGTTATTTATCATATCAATACATAAATTTACACATGTGTTAATATGTTAAATGTGATAAGCCTTAATGTGTTTTCTCCCCCTAGTAGCATGGTATAACAAGCGCTAATTATCGGAGCGAGAAGCACTTTGTAAGTAACCTCTATTTACAAATCGACGCCGGCTAAACTAAGTTCAATTTTAGAGGCAAGACAAATTAGCTCGTTTTTCTCTATCAAGCACACGTAGGTCGCCGCGGTGTAATGAGAAGGTGTTCGTCTGTTAAGTGGAAGGTTGTGCGTTCGACCCCAGTCAAAAACCTAAGAACCTTTAATCAAAGAAATAAAAGTAAAGTTATCGTATTAAAAACACAAACTTTTGAAAAAGTTTCTGCAAATTTAGCGAATCTACTTTACACAACACATTTCATATACCTATCTTTCTTTCTCTTTAAATCACCGCCTTGCACTAAACCCTACAAAGAACAGCGAGAGGCGGATCATCCTTGTTTCTTAAAGACTGCATCGAACAATACGAAGATAGAGCTAAAGACTATGCAGCTGAGTACGGTCCAAGTTAAAAGTAGTCAGCATACTCTTAAGATCGCATTTATCTATTGTCCACCGCGTTTCACACTTGAAAAAAGTGATTTTACTAACATGCTTCAATATCTGAAACCTAATTTCATTATTGGCGGCGATGTCAATGCAAAACACACATTCTGGGGTTTTAGATACCGCAAAATGGTAGAATGCTCTATAAGGCAGTTATGAGGTACCGTTGTCATTTCAACTCAACGTGCTAAAGAATCGTGCAATAGACTCTTACCTTGAAAGCCTTTCAGCGAAGAAAGAGTCATCCAGCTGCATCTCCTTATGCAACAGAAGGGTTACCCCCAACCCACGTCTAACAACCCACGGAGAAGAAATTGTCTTGATCCATTGGAACATTGGGTCGTCAACGATCTGGTATGTAGACTCAAGACTCGAGACTATACTCTCCTGTATACAAAGGACAAATGTAAACAAAGATCTTGTAGCCTAAATGTTTATTTACTCTCCAATCACAGCGATCGAGATATAACCGTAGCACAACTGGAAGTCAAATCACAGAAGTACTGGTTGGTCTCGACCTATCTCGCCCACGACCAGGGACCCTTCCCTAAGAAAAAAACTTGGGGAAGACGATTGCAGATGCGGAGAGACGAAAAACTAGACTCATCCTAGGAAGTGATGCTAACGCACACCACACAATCTGACATTAACGAACGAGGTGAGTTACCTTTTTATTATCTTCTAAGTACAAATCTCTTGCTATGCAACAATGGAAATGAACCAACAGACAAGAAGTCACGCTTGTCTCAAATTACATCCATCACATGATCAAAGACTGGAAGGTATATAGTAACATATTCCGAACCACATATACACACAATTCGGTTTGGATGATCATATCCCAAGCAAACCGATTTTTCGAAATCATCGTAAAACCTCCTAGAAGTACCCAGGAGCTTGATAATCTTGTTGATAAGCTAACATCTGCTTTTAACCAATCACTGTCATCCTCCTGTCCACTAAGGAAACGTAGAGGGAAACAAAAACCTGCATGGTGGTCTGAGAATCTAGGAATGCTTAGGCAGAAATGTAGAAAACTTTTGAAAGTTTTGAACGAATCCTCTAACTGGATCTCCTACAAAGAGACCCTGTCAATATACAAAAAGGAACTGAGGAAGTTCAAGCGCAAATCCTGGACTCTTCTGTGATAAAATAGAGAAGACTTCCGAAGCGTCTAGACTCCGAAAAATCCTATCCACTAGTCCAACAGTTCCAAGCTATCAAAAAAAAACAGATGGCACTTAGACGACCTCAAGCAAAGAATCCATAGAGCTACTAATGGACACCCATTTCCCAGGTAGCTCGCAGGAAGCTTTCCAAGACGACATCAATGGAACCAATCTATTGACCGGCAACTTACAAGATCTTATCACAAAAGATAAAATACTTTGGGCAATATATAGCTTCAAACCCTTTAAATCCGCGGGACCCGACGGCATTGTACCAGCAGAGCTGCAGCGCTCTTTGGATCACACCCTACCATGGGTAGAAGCCATCCTTAGGGGATGCATCGAGCTTATCTACATTCAAAAAGTTTGGAGAGAAATGAAAGTAGTATGCATACCCAAATCTGGTAAAATTTCTCACGTCAATCCGAAAGACCTAATACCGATTAGCTTATCATCATTCTTTCTGAAAACCCTGGAAAGATTGGTTGATATTTATCTTCGCAGTAGCATTGATGTAAATCATCTATCTGCATCCCAACATGCGTACTGCATGGGCAAATCTGTTGAAATAACCCTACACACATTGGTGCGTATTATCGAAAAGTCGTTATGCTGCAAGAAGTATACTATGTTTGCATTCCTGGACATCGAAAGTGCTTTTAACAACTTTAATTCAGGAACGATCATTAAGGCGCTAACATGTCTGAAAGTCGATCACTCACTTGGAATGTTGATTAATTTTTTCTTTTAAATAGCCGGATTATCAATACAACACTGGGTGGTGCTTCGACCAGAAGGCATGTCAGTCGAGGGACCCCGTAAGGTGGGGTCCTGTCCCCTTTTCTCTGGAACTTGGTAGTCTTCTCAGACCAAGCAAAATACCTGGGACTGATTATGGACAGGAAGCTTAACTGGAAGCTAAACATAACAGGAAGAGTAAAGAAAGCGACGGTAGCACTTTATTTCTGCAAGAAAGCCATAGGCTTGAAATGGAGAATGAAACCTCGTATCACGCCTCGTATCCATATATCGGTTATAAGACCGATACTTCTTTATGAAGTAGTAGTATGGTGGACAGCGCTAGAGATAGCCTTAAACAGCAAAAAACTAGCCAAAGTGCAGGGAACTTCGTGTCTGCGCATCGGTGGTGCACTCCGGACAACACCCTCAGCGGCACTAGACATTCATTTTCACTTGCTACCCCTATATATTTTCGGCAAACAAATGGCAGCTAATTCAGCCATACGTCTTAAAGCCATCCAACTTTATTCAAATATTCAATATGGCCACTCAAAAATTCTAAACGAACATACAAATATTCCTGAAAAGACCGATTACACCCTTACCAGGTTAAACTTTGATAAAAGTTTCCGGGTCACAAGACTCAGCCTATGTTTCCATCTTCCTGATGATTGCAGCGTTTTCCAGGCGGAACTCATGGCGATCAAAGAAGCCTTATCCTGGTTAAAAGAGAATGTAATATCTGCCAAGGATATTAGCATTTTCTCGGAGAGCCAAGCGGCCATCAAATCCCTGGAATCAGTCTCAAATTCAAAGACAACCCTAGATTGCCGATGATCTCTGCATGAGATGTCAATGCAATTTAACATTCACCTATGCTGGGTGTCTGTGCATAGTGAAATTCCAGGTAACTGTAAGGCTGATGAACTCACCAGAAATGGAACCAAATTACCAGTTGTTGTTGCAAATCAAACCTCAGATGCAGTCTTTGCACGACGTGTCAAACAACCACACAAATTTGGCCAAAGCTAGATTTTAGATGATCAAAGGGACTGATTTTGCTTGATAGATTGTATATTTGCGCCACAGGTGCCATCACGGGTTACTGTTTAATTGGTAGGCATGCAGAATGGCTAGGCCTCTTCTCAAACGACTTCTGTAGGAGCTGCATGGACGAAGAGGAAGAAGAAACAATACTTCATCTCCTTTGTAACTGCCCAGCCCTTTCAAACAAAAGGAAGCTACATCTTAGAGCTTACTATTTTCAAAATCTCAGTTATTTAGCAAAAACGGAAGTGAAAAGCCTCCTCCGCTTCATCAAAAGCTCAGAACGGTTTTCCAATCGATAGTAAGGAGAATGGTGTACTGGCGAACGCTAGCAGCCACTCTAAGCTAACCTAACCTTGATAAGGTGTGGCACGATGGCTTAAAATGCATATAACGACAAGTTCTCCCAGGACGCCTATACGATATTCTAGAATCATATCTCGGGAATAGACCCATCCGTTTTAGACATAAAAACGAATACTCAAAGCTTAACAAAAGCTTCGACCGGCACGTAGTTCTTGGGTCGCTTCTATACCTGTTATTTACCCTGATATATCGAAATATTATAGCACAGCTGTTGCTAGGTTTGCCGACATTATCCAAAAACAAACTGCTTTTATACAATAAATTGTTTAAGTCGGTTTGGACCTATGGTACGGCACAACATTGGGACTATACCAAATGCCAATATTTTACAATCATTTCAAAATAAAGAAACAAAGACATCCATAGGGATCTCGGAATTCTTACAATCGATGCTGAAACTAGAAGTTTTGCGCGAAAGCATAGAAATAGGATATATCAGTCCTTCAAACTTTGGATGATATCAATTCATTGTGCCGACTACGAAGAACCAAATCTTTTTACTTTGCGAGACAAGGAATAAATGTAATTTAATTACCTAACATGCAGGATCTTTCAATGGAAAAAAACTTTAAATTCATGATAAATAAATTTCTTGATATGATTTATCTTACTTGCAGCAACTAAGAAGGGTGGTGTTTTCAGTCAGTAAGGTTATGACACTATTCTCATAGTTTCCTCGAACACAAATCAGGGACTATTGTACAGCAGTTTTTAGGTCTGCATTGTTTAAAAAATCAGATTAAATACATAAATAAAAAAATACAAATTTTTGGCGCAACAGGCTCGTTAGTACCCAGGGCCTAGCTTTCTCACAACCTCCTGGGACCTCCTGTTTTATGCCGACTCCGAACGGCTAAGTTGAGATAAGCTATTCTTGACAATTGACACTACTCGGATGATTTGTCAGATCATCACGAGAGGAGGGCCAGTGAAAAATCATTTAGGTGTTGCTTCGGCTGGGAATCGAACCCAGACCTCATGCGCGGCAGTTCATCGCACTAACTATCGCGCCACACGCCACATAGATTGATTAATTCAACAAATAGGAATTTAACCAATCAGCGCATAACAATAACCCTAATCAGTATAAACATTTCCAAACACAGTATTTCAACGAGATGTTTCCCTTCCGTTATTCCCGTATTTCGATTTTGTGAAAAAGTTGATTCAATCAATAGGGAACGCAGTTTTTGGGAAATTTCGATATCATTTAAATAGACAATTTGGGAGAAATAGAAGATTTTTCGAATTTGGTCTATAAATACAATCTGTTATATAAATTGGATCTGTGAAAATTGGGTATGAAGTTTTGTTTCATATATAAACGGTAATCGTGTTAAGTTGCATTCAATCATTGAGATCATTATTGATAAATTGTTATTTTACGAAAATCAATAGGTATATGGGAGGTATTTTTATCCTTGGACCTATAATGCCAATTCAAAAATCCGCTCCAGTTATTTAGCCTCCACCTGCGGGCTCAGACCGTCAGAATAACGAGGCCCACTTTTTTGTGACTTCTCCAAAGATTTGATGAAAATATAGTTTGATTTTTTTTTTTTTCACGAAACCAATACTTGCTCGACAATATAGCTGTGAAGTAATGGTTTGAATTAAGATATAAAAAAGAACATGCGCAAGCGGTGGAGGTAGGTCGGCAACAGAAAATTAATGACATAGACTCACCTATATGACGGTTCCTAAATCTCATTAATTCATGAATTAACAATTTTATAAGCGTACTACATAATAGACAATTTTGATTCAGTTGGGAACATAAAAGGTATTTTACCGAACTTTGTTACAAATTAGCCAAGTAATCTACTCTACTCGGATTCTAAATCATAAAATAAACAATTATTAATAGCATACACTCACCAAAATAAGTAAAGGTTAGAATATACAAAACAACAAATAAAAAAAGACTCGCCTAAACTCAGCGCTATCAGTTTGATACTAACAAAAAGTAAAATAAGCTCACACCGGAGACGGGGGCACAATGCCCTGTTTATATTTGACGAGCTAAACGTAAAAATATATACATTATACACATGTATTCTTTATGGACTTTTATTAAACAAACACCACTGCAGTATCAGAGGTCTTGCTTTAGATTAATGAAGAAGTGTGGTTATTGGTCGATTTGCGTGTATAGAAAGCTTTAACTAATGGCTACTGATAACTCAAGGTTAGTACGATTATTTTATGTGATCAATAAGAGATACTCAGTACTTCATACCAGATAAATGCAAATATATAAAATAAATTCAAAATAACAAACCTTTTAGAAGTATTTAAATTATATTTGATTATTATCATAAAAAAATATAATTATTAACCCTAACTGACAATGTTTTCACAATTTCTGATAATGTAAGGTACGTAGTAAACTTTATAAAAAGTGCTTGAAGAGTGCGTACTATTTTAGTGCCCATGAAAATCAAATTAAATTATCAGCTAGGTATGTATTTACTTTTCTTAATTAAACACCCTCTTCAAATTCAAATATATGTTATTATCTAAAAACTGGATCAG
This sequence comes from Rhingia campestris, assembly GCA_932526625.1. Classification (NCBI taxonomy): domain Eukaryota; kingdom Metazoa; phylum Arthropoda; class Insecta; order Diptera; family Syrphidae; genus Rhingia; species Rhingia campestris. The sequence goes on along the minus strand of OW052182.1, from coordinate 140,959,377 downwards.
ACTGGTTTTATAATGTTCCTAGCCGCCATTCTGTACAGTTTGTTTTTGGATTCCTGGGCTGATAATGTTCTTATCTTTCTAAACTCTGTTATCTGCGCTTATTTTCGGAACCATATTTTATTTGGTTTTATTCTCAATAAAGCAGTTACTTAAGGTGATTATAACTAGAAATTATTGGAGATAAAGAGTACAATCTTTGCAAATGGAGATACAGCGGACGTTTAACTCATAGCATACCAGACTCTGCGCAATATATTAATAAAAAATTGAGGTTTCTTCTTAATAAGGATAAGCCATCAGTTGGTTTATTTATGGAATATATGTTATTTTGAGACTGAAGGGTCTTAGGGGCTAACCTAAATATCTATAGCTCGTATCGTATGTCACTGTCAAAAGAGAGATACACCGCTGCTGTATCGACTGCTTGTCAAAACTGAATTTGTTAGCATTAGTGTATTTACTTTTCAGATATACATTTGAAAAGTGAACGCTATAAGACTATAAATTAAATTTCAACTCTTTTAGATTGACAAGGATTATTTAAAGTATGTACTTTAATGTTTCTAATAATAAATGAGACTGTGAAATCGGTCTTTTAAAAGTTCAAATCTATTTAATTTGTATGTTTCCATTCAAAATCTTCCTCACACGAATCAACAGCAAACTTTTTAAACTCAAATTGAATCATATAAAGAAAATAAAAAAAATGTTTACAATTTTAAAAAAAATAAATATTTACTCCAATTTAAAAAATATATATATTAACTCCAATTTAAAAAAAAAAACAATTAAAATGATTTCAAAAGAAAACGACTTTATTAAAATGACAAGTTGATTTCAGTCAGACCATTACCGAATAGTTAAAAAAAAATAAAGGCGTTGGTACCACTGTCATTTCGGTAACTTGTCAATAAAAAAAACATGAGAAGGCTACAAACCGCTGTGTGAATCGTTTATTACCCTATCCCATCCTCAATTTAAGTGGGCATGGATAAAAACTTTCTAAAGATTTTGGAGCGTTTTGGAGCAGAAATGATTATCTTCTTACCTATATAAAACCGTGGATAATGGTAAGAAATGATCCATGTAATTCATTTACAAATTTGGTCGGATGAACGTGTACAGTTAAGTTAAGTTAAGTAAGTAGAACGTGTACATCGTTTGCTCGATCCACATGAAAGGAGATACTCTTTGAACATAAGTTTTGTTAACATTGCCTACAAGAGCCTGTCCAACTAAAATCGGTTTAGCAGTGAATGTGGTCAATGACATAACGTAACAAACGACAGCTATGAGATAGCAAAAGACATTGTATATCTTGCATATATCTGAGGATACCTCGTCACAGATGTAGAAACGAAATAGTTTATATGAACGTGTAAATCACGTAAAAACAATATACCGGAGTTTTTTATTCAAAAAACTATGAATGTCCTTGAGCTTACATTTTTTTTTACTGCTTCAAACCCAAGTTTTATTAATTTCGATGAAGTTGTTTGTAAGACAAATGATTCGACCACTCGATAAAACAATTAAAAACAAGATTAACTATTTTGGATAACAATCCCCTGACAAGAATGAGCGAAGTACACAGTTGAAAAAATCAGGGCTATTGAGCCCTGTCATGGAAAGTATACTAACTCATCGATTTACCATTATGCCTTAATCTATCGACTTTCAGAAAAATTCAATTGCTGGAAGAATTAAGTACAGTTCGATTTTAAATATTATTTTCAGTGGAAGTCAATCAATTATGTTAATTCTTTGATCTATGCAGACCACCCAGCATCGATTTTATCTGAGATATATACAAATGATGTCAAACAGATGTACACTCCATAATTGATCGTCCCAAGTCGGTTGTATGAACGGTCAGACACATTTTTTTTGTTTCTTTTTTTATAAAGGTTAATTCAAAAATATATTATTATAAAACTTACCTTAAATCTAACATTACTTGTCGAATCCGAGTTCGGTAGTGACTTTTCAGACGGGGTGTATCGTCCACCTCCACCTCCGTTACCACTACTACCTCCAGTAGGTGTGATCATTTGCTGACCAGCACTTGTCGCACTAGTGAGATTTGGAATGGCGCCGCTATTAATTACCGCACCACTTACATTGAACATCAAACCGCTACTACTACTATTACTATTGTTAAGACCCTCTATGCTGCTTATAGCTGGTGTACCGCCTTCGGCTAAATTTGAGTGCTTATCATTGCACGAGGAACATATTTGCACCATGCCTGAAATAAATTTCTTTTTTAACAATAGATTTTCGTAAAAATGTTATTAAGAAGATATTTGAAAAAAAAAATATTTTTTTAATACCAGTATTAAATCGAACATAATTTAAAATAAATATGTTGAATTATGAATATTTATAAACACTCAAAATAAGCCAAACAAACTGGGCTCTCATTGTTTACGCGAAAACAAATTTTTCGATTATGCTTCTCTAACTTCACAAATTTTTAAAACAATGACTAGTTTGTGCTACATTTTTATTGAAATCTATTTAAAATAAAAAATTCCGACACGGCTCGAATAAACTTCCTCAGTTTTATGTTTGACGGTATATATATATATATATATATATTGAAATCTATTATTATATATATATATATATATATTTTATATATATATATATATATATATATATTTTATATATATATATATATAGGTAAAATGATCTGCGATCAGTATTGTTTATTCAAAAAGTTAAAGACTCAAGCCTCTGTTGTCTACGCAGTTCAGAGTTTCCCTTTTTTTCTGCTGGGCCCGATGGAATCCCACCAATAGTCGTAAAGCAATGCAAAGATGCTCTTTTGCCATACCTTAAGTATATGTTTGAAAGCTCCCTTAAAACAGTAGTATTCCCGCAACTCAATGTAAAAATGCATTTATTACACCTGTTTTTAAAAAAGGTGAACGAGGAGACATTTCTAATTACAGACCTATTTCAAAACTCTCTTGCATTCCTAAGTTATTTGAACATATTATTTGTGATAAATTGGTATTCCTGTGTCGAAACATTATCTGTAAAGAGCAGCATGGCTTTGTAAAAAATCGATCCACTGTCACAAATCTCTTAACTTTTATGCATCATTGTTCCAATAGGTTGGAAAATAAAAAAGAGGTCGATTGTATATAGATACACTGACTTTTCCAAAGCTTTTGACCAGTTATCACATAACATCATAATTTTTGAACTTAAGGCTTATGGTTTCCCTCCAGGTTTCATAAATTGGGTTCAATCATATCTTTCACTAAGAACTTATCAGGTAAAATTTAGAGGCTCTAAATCCAACCCTTTTGTTGCCCAATCTGGAGTACCCCAAGGAAGTCATTTAGGCCCTATCTTATTTATTCTTGCTATTAACGATGCAAAAGCTTGTATTCGAGAGAGCAAAATACTGATATCTGCTGATGACATGAAAATTTTCAAATGTGTAGGAGATCTAAGCGATTCGCTTTCACTTCAAACTGATTTAAATAGCTTTACAACATGGTGTTTTAAAAACGGTTTGAATCTGAACCCCACTAAGTGCCAGCATATGTCATTTTCACGAAAACGTATTCCGTCCAATTTTAGTTATACTCTGTCGGGGCACACTCTCTGTCGTATAGACAGTTTTAAAGATCTTGGTGTTTATTTTGATCCTAAATTGGAGTTTAATAAACACATAAACGTTATTGTGAATAAATCCAACTCTATGTTGGGATTTTTAAAAAGGTGGTCAAAAGAGTTCAATGATCCTTATGTCACCCTTTCGTTATATAATTGTCTAGTACGCCCTCACTTGGAGAATGCCTCACAGGTGTGGACACCCTTCTATGTCGTTCATTCAAACAGAATTGAGGCAGTCCAACGTAAATTTATAAGATTTGCTTTGAGAGGACTTCCATGGGATGATGTACAAAATTTGCCTCCGTATAGGTGTCGAATTAAACTGCTACAGTTGTTGCCTTTGTCTCAACGTAGACTTAACAATGACATGGTCTTCTTACACCAAATATTATCAGGACAAATAGATGCTCCTGATCTTTTAAGTGCTATTGGTTTTAATACCTGTGGAGGTTCCTATAACCTTCGTAGACTAAATATTTTACATTTACCTAATCATAAATACAACTATGGTATGCATGAGGCTATAAGTCGCATGAGTAGAGTTTACAATAAAAATAGCGATGTAGTTGAACTGCATGTTAGTAAAAGTAGTTTAAAAAACACTTTGCGTAATTGTATTCTAGAGTCGTAATAAGTGTATGTTTATTTTTTTTTGTTTTGTTAATAATACAAAAATAAAGTTTAATTTCATCGTTTATTGATTTTGTTAGTGACGTCAAACTAACTTCAGTGTTTTGTTATGTCCCACTAACAAATGCACTAAATGATGAGCCTGTGGATGCATTTTATATGCTGTGGCAAATCTCTGCTCGTAGATGCGCTTGTATTAAGCTCGCTACGACACAGATCTGATAGTGTTTTAATAGTGTTTTAAAAAATGCCGAATTCAATTGGGGAAGATATGTAGTTTATATGTAAAGGGTGATCCATTTCGAGGTTCCCTACTTTTTTAAAGAAAAAAACACAGAAAATTCAAATTTAATGGAGAATGTTTATCATCATTTGAAAGAACATTCTTTGGCATTTATTTTTTGAAGATTATGTTGAGTCCAATTTTCGATCACTCGTTCGAGCATTTCGACTGGTAACTGGCGAATGACACGCGTGATGTTTTACTCCAAGGCCTGAATCGAAGCGGGTTTGTCGGCATAAGCTTTTGACTTTACATATCCCCACAGGAAAAAGTCTAACGGTGTGATATCACACGATCTTGGTGGCCAATCGACCGGCCCAAAACGTGAAATTATGTGCTCACCGAAATGTTCTCTCAATAAGTCCATTGATTGATGCGATGTGTGGGAAGTGGCGCCGTCTTGTTGAAACCAAATGTCGCCGAGATCACGAGCTTCAATTTCAGGCATCATATAGTCAGTTATCATGGCACGATAACGGTCGCCATTGACGGTTACGTTCGCACCGGCATAATTTATACACTCTCAGCTACGGCCGCTATATTTTCTTCACAGCGTGCTGGACGTGGTCTATTCGGTCGAATATGATCCAATAATGAATGCTGGGTCTCAAAATGGGTGATGGTGTTGCGAATAGTACGCTCAGTAGGCCGATTATGTTGACCATAAGTTGAGCGAAGTGCACGAAACACATTGCTCACAGAAAGTGAATTTTCATAATGAAGTTGAACAATTTGTAAACGTTGTTCACGCTTAAGTCTTTCCATTATGAAATGCCAAACAATACTAAACAAAAGTAACATGACAGCATGACACGACTCACAAGTGATCTGTCAAAAAAGGCTATTGAAAAAAGTATCTCTACTTGGATCACCCTTTATATGTTTGAAAGCTCCCTTGCCACAGGTCCCGACTCAATGGAAAAGTGCATTTATAACACCTGTTTTTAAAATAGGTGAGCTATAGGAGATATCTCTAATTATAGACCTATCTCAAAACTATCTTACATTCATAAGTTATTCGGGCATATTATTTGTGATAAATTGGTCTTCCTTTGTCGAAACATCACCTGTGAAGAACAGCATGGCTTTGTAAAAACTCGATCCACTGTCACAAATCTTTAAATTTTTATGCAACATTGTTCCAAAATCCAAAGGCTTGATTGGATATACACTGACTTATCCAAAGCATAAGGCATATGGATTCCCTACAGGATTAATACAATTGGGTTAAATCATATCTCTCATTGAGAACCTACCAAGTAAAATTAAGAGGTTCCAAGTCCAACCCTTTTCTTGTTCAATCTGGAATACTTGAAGGAAGTCATTCAGGACCAATTTAATTTATACTTGCAATTAACGATGTAAGAGCTTGTATTCGAGATAGAAAAATATTGAAAAATGCTGATGACATGAACATTTTCAAATGTGTAGGAGATCTAAACGATTCGCTTTCACTACAAAATGATTTAAATAGTTTTACCATATGGTGTCTTAAAAACGGTTTAAATCTGAACCCTACTAAGTGCCAGCATATGTCATTTTCTCGAAAACGAGCTCCACCCAAATTTAAATATACACTGTCTGTCGTGTAGACAGTTATAAAGATCTTGGTGTTTATATTGACCTTAAAATGGAGTTTAATAAACACATTAACGTTATCGTCATAAATCCAAAGAGTTTAATGACCCATATGTCGCTTTTTCGCTCTATAATTTTCTAGTTCGCCCTTACTTGGAGTATGTTTTTTATATTTTGTTAATAATATTTTTTTATAGCTAAATTGTATTTTCATCTTTTACTGATTTTGTTAGTGATGTGTGATGTCAAATATAATAACTTATATGTTATGTTATGTTATGTCCCACTAACAAATGCACTAAATGATGAGCCTGTCGTTGTATATGCTGTGGCAAATCTCTGCTCGTAGATGCTGCTTAAGCTCGCTACGACACAGATCAGATCGTGTTAAACCACAAGATGCCATTACTATATCTATGTATCGACTTCTAATCTGACACAAAAATTAAAAAAAAATCGGATGATAGTTTTGATGATTTTAATATATTCCAAGATTATGAGCATTTCACAAAGCCTAAAGTGTTTAAATTTTATTATACAAACATTTAATTTTTTTTGGTTTCCCAGAAAATTGTTTTTTTTAGTAATGCAGTTAATAACGTTTCTTATCGCAGTTTTAGCTTATATGATGTTCAAAAGTAACCTTTGTAACACAAACAGATGTGATGTAATATTTGGATGCATTGCAGTGGAAAGGCAGTTCTCCAATGCATACAAAAGCATCATGTTTATGTCGACATTTGTTTCTATAAAGGAAAGTTTAGTAAAAACAAAAAAAGATATCGGTCCATCGTTTTTTTTTTTTAGAATAACTATGAACATCTTAGTGTTGATACGATGAAGAAAACCCGTATTAAACCGTTCATACTTTGGTTAAGCGGTACAAATGGGATATAAGAAACCTAGCTTGAAAGTTGACGTACTCGCTCTACCAGACCTTAATCAACCAGTTCTACTTTACAGCGAAAAATTCTGGACAATAAGCAGGAAAGCGGAGAATATATTAGACATTTAAGAACAATTCTTAGTAGAATATTTAGTCTTATATGCAGCCACTCGGACATTTGTTTTATGCAGTCAATCGGAGAGAAATAAAAGATACAACCGCGAACTTTATAAGCTACCTGCATGAGGATGTGAAACACATTGGATCGATTCTATTCAGCGAATACACAGTAATTCTCCGACCAAGTGTATCTTCGAAACCCAGTCATCAGGTTGAAATGAAAAGGAAGACCGAAATCTGGTTGAAGATTCGAGTTTTTGCTGATGCTAGGACCCTTTCACTGAATCATTGAATTGGATTGAATCAATTATATCAACAAATTATAAATAACATGTTTAATATTTCCTGGTTTAAAATTAAAAGCAATTTAAACATTTTACAAGCCGCCGCGGCCGCGTCTTTGCTTGATATTATATGACCGTATGACTGAGATATAAGATGGCTCCAAAAAAACAGTATTTTCGCCGAGATAGCCATGTCCTCGAATCGCTCAATCAGAATTTACATAGTGGGCACCTATGTCGTCGTCGGCTAATATATCCAGTTAACTTGCTCATTTACTCATCTATCCCGTTCATGTTCATAGGAATGCTGGTTTCAACTTGGAAAAAGTAAGGACTAAGGACTGATAATTCCGCCAGACCAAAATCTGTACAATACAGTTATTTTATCGGGATGCATTTGGTGCTGGAGTATCTCGTGTGGATTAGCAACTTAAAAATCATTCAAATTTAGCTTGTTCACATATGTTACTAAAGTGGGCTACAGTCCGGAATGAACGTGGGCCTCAACCAACATGCCTCTCCAACTTGCCCGGTCTTTAGCTAACTGCCCCCAGTTGCGCACTTCAAGTTGGTTGAGGTCGGTTTCTACTTGTGCAAGCCATTTAAGGCTACTTTTTCCTCTACTGCGTCCGACCTCTAGCTGAAAACCGAAGACTCTGCGAGCAGGAGTATTGGTATCCATTCGTTCTACATGTTCTAGCCATCTTAAATATCCAATCCGGAGTCTTTTCTATGTCACTAGGTCTATGTCACTGTACAGCTCGTTAAGTTCATAATAGCCCGTCGAGCTTTAAAAAGCTCAAAAATAAGGCCATCATTTCCGGAAGTTAGGATATGGCTATCATCACTTATTGAATGGTCGGTTATGCCTGACAACAGAGGATTGCTGGTCATCGTCGTTTAACAGCCTGCAGGATTGGATATTCTATATTCTCAGCATCTACTGTGTCTCAACTACGAACTTTCCTTGTTCATCTCGACTAGAGTCTGTTCGTTCTTTTCTCCCTGGCTTTTACGTTTTGGTAAAACTTACGAACATAATTCCTGAAGAGGCACCTCTCTGTCTATATTGCACGCTTTTCTTACCCTTTTTTCTACAATATTGTATTACAATACTGTATTACAATATTGTATTACAATACTGTATTACAATATTGTATTACAATACTGTATTACAATATTGTATTACAATACTGTATTACAATATTGTATTACAATACTGGACAACTCACAACAAAATTGACATAAATGTTTAACAACATGATTAACTTTACAAATTTTAACCGTCTGCATTGAAAGACCGTTTACTATCGGTTGTTCACACTTACGATATTAATACAAATAGACAACTATTACTTACCCTGCGGACTAATGGGACTAGCATTTTTAAATGGTTTCATAGTTTTAATGAAAGGATAATAAGGCTCTCTTTCCGCATTTGGACAGCAATACACTAAGCGTAATTGGGATGATGGCATATCACCACCACATGTATAACAAACAAAGGTCGTACGTTCTGCCACTGGTGCTGGTCGCTTACGGAGGTTATAGAACCGTTCATTTTCCAGTATACGAGTTGCCTGCAAAAACACGAAAAAAATGAACATTTATTTTGAGAATAAAGATATGCCGATATTTGTAATTTGCTTTGAAATTTTTACAATACAAATAACATTGTAAGATCTGGCACAAGCCAAACTTATTTCCAAACATGTTCATAACACTCATAATTTGCGTTTTTTATCAATAATTGTTATTGAAAAAAATGTTGTTTTTACGTATTTATTGGAAACAAGTTATACATATGTGTAGTAAGTAATATTTTCCCTTACCACCACATACAGCATGTGATAAGGCCCGTGAAGTAATTGTCTCTATGAAAGTACATCTCGGCAGATAGGAATAAAATCGGTGTATGGGTCATGTATAGTTGAACTGCCATGGGGAAGTTTTGTCTTCGATTTGGCACTAAAATTACGATTGATATTCATCATATACATCATCATATGTAAGTCAGCCATTCCGTTTCAGAATAAAACAATAGCTACCGCTATAAAGTAGGAACACGCGGAATGTTTGTTACTAAAAAAGACATCAGCATGGCTTTTATTCGTCACCAATTAGAGCAGATCTAAATATTTACAAGCGTGCAAAAATATTATGGTTTATCATATATCATAGTGGGTTACGGTGTACCACATGTTTAACAAAAACATCTCATAATGTGTACCGGGTTCACAAAAGTTATGTTCGGGTTAATCCTGTTTTTCTTTTTCTTTGATGTGTTGCAGAATGGGATGCTTCGCAGAAGACACAGCAGCCGCTTTTAAGGATATGCATTTGTGACTATCCAAAATAGGTTCGAACAAAAACAAAGCCGCGATGAAACACATCCGTCCAATATCAATTGAATTACATTTTTATTATTGAGACGAAATGCACATACCTACTTTAACAGAAAATTTGCGTGCCAAAAGTTTATCTCTTGCCTACGATTGTTGGTTGTCGATTCTTCTCCTTGAATTGGACATTATACACAATTTAATCGTGTTCTTCATTTTCTCTTTCTGTCCTCATTCGACATTTTCGAAATTGAGAACAACGTTCTGCTATTTGTTTATGCAGACGTATTCTTTATTTTTATGACACAATCGCTGCTGGGTAGGGATAAGAATGATTTATGTAGAACGCATTGAGGGGGATGGGGACAATACAATAAACAATCCGCACAATGATGCTACTTTGGTGATGATGCTTTGCCATGCATGTACCCCGGAATCGCCCTCGAGCGATGCATTCGAGCTCGTGAAGCGATTTGAATGAAGAAAAATATAGAAAAATATTGACAAATAGACAGAGCTAAGCAAAAACTGCACAACAGGGTTAAGGTTAAAGATTCCGATTATTTCGTGTGAAATGAAGCCACGACTGCACAACTGGAGTCATAGCCTACGCAAACAGTTAAGCTATAGTAATCAATATGTATATCATTAAATTGAATTATTTATATATGTATATATAATTATTTTAATTTCCTGATATATGATGTACGATTATTTACTTTTAAAGCGGTGTCGCTGCTTCGTGTTATTATTGATGATTTTACTGATGATAAACATAATAATTTGCATGATTAAGACTGGTTAAACATTAGGGATATGAAGGCGTATACGTATTTTTTTAATTTTAATCGATATATCAGTGTTCGTTAAACGAAAGTTTGAACCTCGCTAACCAAGAATAACTGATAAGCAAAATCAATCAATCAAATAACAATAACACAAGTGTAATAATTTATAGGTACACAACTGTATAGTAAGTAGTTGCGCTTTATGTGTGATCTTATTATTATTATTTATTATCAGTGAACGGATTTTGTTGACATTTTTATCCTTTTTTTACCAACATTGGCTTTTTCTGCCTTTTTGGTCATATTTATCAGTTCAGGCCCATACATCCAAACCAATTTGGATTTTTAGTGAGCGCGAAAGAACATATATTCAAAATTTTGCAAAAAAAAATAGGTGATTTTAAGTGTTATAATTGGAATTATTTTTCTAATGCATATCGTAATATTATGAAGCTCGATTCGAGATATTTTAAATAGTTTGAAGGGGATCGATGAGCAATTGCAATAAGCAAAAGGACCAGTTGAAGAAGCTGTGGTGAAATAGTTCAACGCCGTCATTGTAAAAGGCGCTGAAAACTTCAAATGGTATTGCGACGACGTGACGTCTTTAAACTGGACTCCACTCTTATCTGCCCACGTAGAGAGATCCTTCAAAGCTCTCCTTAGGGACAATCACAGGTGTTTGTTGCCAGAACATTTAAAAATGTTAATGGTTGTATGGCGTTATTATAATGCTTAGAATTTGAATTTCGAATTTTTACGTCAACAAAATCCGTTCCCTGTTTATTAGCAATGAGGGAAAAAAAAATCGTCGACACATCTTCATTTTTAAGTTACAACACTTTCAAATCAACTAAAATTGGTTTACACTCTGCTGCGCTTGTATACATATATTATATTTTAATCAAGTTACTCAAGACGTCATTTACCTTCCAAACTAATTTAGAAGTTTGAACAAATTCACTTTCGTTAAATAGGCTCATTGATCTTTTAACATGATTAAAATTTTAAGTGAAACACTGGCAGTGTAATTTATATAAGTTATGACGTTTAAGTTATTTCAATATTTAGGAAAAAAATTAAGTAAGTAGATTTATTAAATTCATTCACATTAGCTTAGCTATAAAATTTAATAAAAATTGTTGAAGAGTTTTCGAGAAAATAAAATATTTTTAAAAGTTGACAAAACACATATATTTAAGTAGTCTACAATCCTACCTCATTATTTTCGGACTGACCTAAATAAACTCCTATGACCTATGTATATATGACATAAGCTATGGCGTATGCTATGGCCTAAGCTATAAAAGTCGTGTTCATAGTGTAAATGATTTAAAGATGAAATGTAGATAATATTGCTATCTACATTTCATCTTTAAATCATATACCTACACTATGAACACGACATCGAAATATTTTCGTTTTCGAATTAAAGAAATATTTTTCGTAAAATCTTCGATTCCGTTTACGTTAAAGGACAGCAAAGACAACTACAAACTTTACAAGCCAAGATGATGGTAGAAGCACTAAAAAAAAGATCTTGCTAAGGCACCCAGAAGTAGCTAGGGCCCATGATAACTGGATAGACATGTTGGATGACGCCAATATTTTCCTTTGTAAGAGATCAATTCTTTTTTCCTACGCCAAAAATTAGGTTTTATTTAGTTATAATATATATAAATATAAATAAATCAATTCCAAATAACAGTAATGTTTTTCTCTTTTTTCCAAATCTGTATAGGCTTAGAAAACAATTTACGTGTAAAATACAACAACACCTTAGAATATATAGATTTCGTGAAACCAGCATAATTATCCAGTCTTACACCATTAGCTTTGATAGAAAATGTGCTACCCCTACAAAACCGATTTTTTTAAAAATTGTAATCGAAAGCGGTTGTCGAAAATGATAAAGTTGCAAAAAAATGGCACATCCGGCAAACAAACGCTGCAAAATAGGTGATAAAACAATGTTTTTTTGGTATAAATCACAACGTTAAATTAGTGTAGAAGTGGATAAAACGAAAAAAAATGGATTTTATTTGCAAATAAAAAAAAACAACGAAAATTGAAACCCCTAAATGCCTCCAGTTTCAGTTTCAGTGGTGCCAGATTACCGATTAGCGTTTTTTTTTTTTGTATTTTTATATAAGCCTATTTCTAACATTTTCTTTGATTGTACAAGAGAAGTTTTCTGTGTTTTTTGCTGAACTTTACTACCTATTGTATTCATTCTTTCTCAATTTGAAAAGTAATTATTCCAATGGATATCGGTAGACATAAAAGTGTATTGGTTCATTTTTTTGTTATGCTTAAATCTCAATTCAACCCTACGAAACATTCATTAAACACTCGCTTAGTTTACAGCTGTTGACACGTTTGTGGAGGATTGATGTTTATACCAATTTTATACGTTATAATAATAGTCGACCAGCTTCATTGAATGAGTGTGTGAACTTGTATCTTTCCGAGATGTGACTGACTGCAATTTAGGCGTAGGTATGTAGGAGAAGGTTACATCAAGCAAGGAATCCTCAGAATCTGTAGAAACACAACAACATCAGCAGCACTCTCTTTCTCTTTCACCTTCTACCCCTTCATATTTTTGGCAAGCAAGTAGCAGCTAACTCAGCCATCCGTTTTAAAGCCATCCAACAGTGGTCAAATATACAACCTGGCCACTCAAAAATTATAAACGAACATACTAGTATTTCTGAAAATACCGATTACACCCTTACCAGGTTAAACTACTACAAGAATTTCCAGGTCACAATCCCTTACAGATTGTCATGGGAAAGTAACGAACCTGTGCAAAATGACTTGATTTTTTTGTATACCTATGGCTCCGAAACAAATGACGAAGTGGGTGCTGTGTCTTCTCCGACAGGTTAATCTCAGTCTATCTTTCCGTCTTCCTGATCATTGCAGCGTGTTCCAGGCGGAACTCATGGCTATCAAAGAATCTTAATATTGGCTGAAAGAAAATGTAATATCTGCCAAGGATATAAGCAGCTTCTCGGGCAGCCAAGCGGCTGCAAAAGCTTACTAGCGCAACATGCTAATAGAAAATGAAATCTCAGACGGAGTCTTGGCGCAACGTGTCAAATAACCAAACAAATTTGGCCAAAGCTGGATTTAAGAAGATCCAATGGACTGATTTCTTTGCTAGACCACACATTAGCGCCACCATAGGTGTCATTACTGTACACTGTCTAATTGGTAGACACGCAGAAAGGGTAGGCCTTCACTCAAACGGTCTCTGCAGGAGCTGTATGAACGAAGAGGAAGAAAAAACAATACTTTATCATCTTTGTAACTTCCCAGCCCTATCAAACAAGAGAAAGCTTCATCTTTGAGCTTACTTCTTTCAAAATCTCAGCGATTTGAAAAAAAAAAACGGAAGTGAGAAGTCTCCTCCGTTTCATTTATAGATCCAATTTGCTTTTCTCAAAGGTAACAAAGAGAATGGACGAAATCCACGTGGACACCAAAAACTGGTCTGTGTGCTGGCGAATCGCTGGCCACTCTAACCGAACCTAACCATGCATGTAAAAGATTAATGTGGAGGTGAAATTCAAATGTCACTGACACGTAACTTATAAATAGTCGATTCTATATATAGCAATGGATTTATGCGGAATGTATATTTTCTAAACAATTGTGAGGTATATAGTATAGACATGTAATGATTGATAACTAGCTTTAGTTGATTTTATTCGAAACAAAGTAAATGTAAGCATTACATCCTAAAGCTGTTAATAGCAGGTTTTTACTTTTGGATGCTTCTCATATTGTAGTATATTCGGAATTCAACATAAAAAAGGACAACAAACCCTCAACAGGAATGGTCTAGCCGATTTCATTAATCATTCCTGAGATGATTTTGTATATTAGAACTATTGCGAATTTTGTTTAACAAAATATCACCGCAGAAATGAAGGCCGACACACAATCACTAACTTACAGTAGTTTGATTTAAATGGATAATGCGAAAAAAGGATGCTAGTATCTTTTTCGTCACCGGTTTTTAGGCCTTAAATTTTGAGCTAGGATAAAAGAATTTGGTATAAAGGATCCTTTTCCATCCCTTCAGAACACGCCCAATTTTAGAAAAACGTTTTTTTTTTGTTAAACGGTTATCTAAGAATTTTGAAAAAGTATCTGAACAAGATATTAAGACAATCATAATGTCAATATTTCGTTCATACAATTATTTTTGTCACGAGTACTTTTTGGAGGAATTTTCAGTAACACTGTTTTTGGTAAAATTCGAAAGAAATTAAAATAAAACGTTTAATGCAAAAACGTGGGTAATATTAACATGAACAATTCGTCTATAGATTGTTTTACTTTTTGATGGCATTTTCCTACAAAAACCATTTGTTTACCCAAGGCATATTCAATCGAAAAACATTGTTTTTGTCGAACCATAAAAGATATTGATTAACTGTCTGAATAATATGTTGTGACGATGTCATTTTTTTATATTTCATACCTATAATATTTTTAGCCACCCCTACTTTTTGGGGACCTTTAATTTAAAGATGGAATGCGATAGGACAGGGGTTCCTAAAGTGGGCACCGCGGCGTCCTGGTGCGCCGTAGAAAGTGAAGAGGGGCTCCGCGCACTGAGTAAGATTAAAAGATAATAATTATATTAAAGATAAAATAGTAATTATTTCATGTATACTATATCTTATTGAATAGCACGGGATTACAATAGTTCAATCCCCGGTTAGGAAACAAAGTTGTTGCAATTATTATACAGAGAACTAAAGGGTTTAATTAGCGCCACTATTAACGGGCCCGCCATCTAACGTTTTTTTTTTTTTCAACTTGTGCTTATTTCGTCAATGGTAACACTTAGCTCATGCCTGATTTGACATATAATTAGTTTAATCCTTCCGCTAAACGAATATGGTTATGTATACGCTTGAACAACGCTGGGAAATATTGCGACATTACTTTGAAAATCATGGTAATGTTGCAGAATGTGTGCGAAAATTGCGTACGGATTTTGGAAGAAGAGAAGCACCGTCAGCTCCGTATGTTCGTTATCTTGTGAAAAAAGTGAAAGAAACTGGCATCCTCATCGATAAACCAAAGCGTGAAAAGCCAAAAACAGTCCGTACACCCGAGAATATTGCTGCTGTGGCAGAAAGTGTGTGTGAAGCGCCATCAACATCAATTCACCGTCGTTCTCAACAATTTAACATTTCGGAGACATCATTGAGACGAATTTTGCATAAAGACCTTAGTATGACGCCATACAAAGTCCAATTGGTTCAGGAGCTGAAGCCAACTGACCATCCAATGCGTTTTCGTTTCGCTAATTGGGCCTGCGGTCGACTTAGAGAAGATGCCGATTTTGCCAAAAAAAATCAAATTTTCAGATGAAGCTCATTATGATCTTGGCGGGTATTGTCGCATTTGGGGCACAGAAAAACCCGCACGCATATATTGAAAAGCCGATACACCCAAAACGAGTCACTGTTTGGTGCGGATTTTGGTCCAGAGGCATAATTGGGCCATTTTTCTTCGAAAATGAGCAAGGAGTGGCCTTTACAGGCAATGGCGATCGTTATCGGGCCATGTTCAACGAATTTTTGTTCACAAAAATTGAAGAGGAGGATATTGGCAACATTTGGTTTCAACAGGACGGCGCTACGTGCCACACAGCCGAAGCTACACTCGATGTTTTGCGCCCTGTTTTTGAAGATCGCATTTGGCCACCTCGGAGCTGCGATTTGACACCGTTGGA
Source organism: Rhingia campestris (assembly GCA_932526625.1). NCBI lineage: Eukaryota > Metazoa > Arthropoda > Insecta > Diptera > Syrphidae > Rhingia > Rhingia campestris. The sequence continues at coordinate 140,943,072 of OW052182.1, read as the reverse complement.
CTATTATTTATGGGGTGCCGTAAAAGATAAGTGTTACGCCGACAAGCCAGAGACAATTGACGCTTTAAAGGACAATATTCGTGAAGCCATTGGTGAAATACAGCTGCACACAATCGATAATGTGCTTAAAAATTGGACCGATCGTGTAGGCTACTGCATGGCCAGCCGAGGCAGCCATTTGAATGAAATTATTTTGCATTATAAACCGGAAGGATTGTACTTTCAAATAAAAAAGAAATTTGAGAAAATATTCAGTAGTTTTTTTATAGCATTTTCAAAAAAAAAAAGTTATTTGGCGGACCCTTTACAAGGAATCTGATGAAGACACTTGGTAATCCGAAATAGCTTTAATTCTAACCAAATAGTATTGTACACACGTTGTTGTTGTCATTTCAATCATTTAATCGAAAAAATACACCGTTGAGAATGCTTTCATCCGAAAGTATGCTTCTGAGTAAGTTAAAGCGACATCTCGAGACGATTCATCCTACTGTCCATGGTTGAAAAATCGTGTGATTTTTAAAATCAATTTACATTTATCAAGGTACATTTATCTAACAATACTCTCAGTCGAAGAATCCATGACATAGCTGGGGATCTCAACTACCAATTAATAGAAAAAATGAAAGGCAAAGAATTTAGTAACACTTGTTAACATTATTAACAAGTTAATTGCAGAAACATTTTTTTGGATTGTATTGGTGTACTGATGGTGCTCAATCTATGTGTATCAGGTATGGAGGAATACAAGTGCTTATTCGTAAAAAAAAACTCCGAATGCTATATGGACCTATTGCATCATTCACAGGGAGTCAATTATCTCTGAATTGAACTAATAGTGCTAGAACGTGTCATTGGTGCAGTAAACTATATGTGCGGATTGTTTAATACCCTATCCCATCCCATCCTTAAAATTAATATCCCCAAAATGTAGGTTTTATGAAGATGAAATATAAAAAAATGACAACATATTGTTCAGACAGTTTATCAAAATCTTTTATAGCTCGACAAAAAACAACAACAAAAAAAAAAACTTGATGCAGAACCGTTCTTAGATCATTTTTAACCCTAGCCAATTTTTAGGGGCGTTTTCTTACAAAAACCAATTTTATACCCTACAAATGGTTTTTGTAAGATATATTTGAGAAATTTAAAAATAAAACATATGAGAAGGCTCAAATCCGCTGTGCGGATCGTTGAAAACCCTGTCCCATCCCATCCTTAAAATTAATATCCTCATAATGTGGGCTTTATGGCGATGAAAAACAGAAAATGACATTGTCACAATAATATTACTCAGACAGTTTATCAAAACCTTTTGTGGTTTGACAAAAAACAACGTATTTCTATAGCTAATGGCTTGGGATGGGGTATACAAATGGTTTTTGTAGAAAAATGCCCCAAAAAGGGGGAGTAGATGAAAACAATATATGGAAAAAATGTTTATATTACCATTACGGAAGTATTTGCATCAAAAGTTTTTTTTTGATAGTTTTAAAATTTGGGCAAAAAGCGATTTTTACTTAAATAAAAAAAAAACGTCCCCATAAACGTTATACAGATATTCAGATTATCTTGTATGAAAGTTTTTCAAAATTCTTACCCGTTTAACCACAAAGAACGTTTTTTCTAAAATGTGGGCGTGGCAATGGGCAGATCTTGAAAATGTTTTCACATGTTTTGTAGCCTCGGACAATTATCCTATATGTATACCAAATTTCATTCAAACTCGAAACTCCGAATGTTTACGGCGCGAGTGCTGGACAATAAGCAGAAAAGCAAACATTTAGTTCCATCGCTTAAGTTTTTTGTTACTATTGCTTTTTTATATAGATCTATTTTATGCACCTTCATCAGTGTGATTCTAATAGTTAGCCATTCTGCATTTTTGTAAGGTACTAATTTTGTCACCACCATCGAGTTAATTACTGATTCTAAAACTTTTTCTAGTTGTTCACTGAGCGTGTTGACATTATAGGGTATTTCGGGATTACTATTGTAAAATTTTGATATAAATTGTTCCTTATTATATTTACAAAATTTCTTATTTTTTGGTTTATTTATAGACAAATAATCTCGAATGCAATTGTTTCGTGATCACTTACTTTCAATTTTATGTTAGGCTTTGCACTGTTGCCCAATTATTCCTTAACAGAATTTATAGTTTTGAACAATAACGTTAGTATATATTAATGTCATTTTTAGCAAATTATGAAAATTATCAAATTCTCTCATGCTTGGGATTTGATTTATTGTCCAACTCGCTGTAAAAGAGAAAGTTGCGTACGACCCAGTCGTGCACCCACCACACGATTTTTATGAAGTACTCATACGATTTTATTAAATTTCATAGCTGGTGTCCATTATTATATATAGATGTAAAATAACTAAATTTTTCCAGAACAACTCAAGGGTCAGAACCATGTAATTTTATGTACATGGATTGTAGAAAAACCTGTACATAAAATTATCATTTTAATTTTATAAATGTTTAGTATTAAATAAACGAGTGGTGGGTGCACGACTGGGTCGTACGCAACTTTATCTTTCACAGCGAGTTAGGCATTAGATCAAATAGTACGCATTTTGATTATTTATGCTTAAAATGATATAAATAATGTCAAAATGTGATTATACGAACGTTTACTCCGAAATTTGAAGAAATCGGTTTCTATGTGAATAATAATTATTTTGCGTTATTGGCCAAAACTGAAAATTCCGTTTAGAGATAGTTGGGCTACAACTAATTATGTGGAATTGTTTAAAACTGTAATAGTAGTATATATATTAAATTTCATTCAATTTGTCATAGTAGTTTGCGAGAAATTAAAAATTTTCTTTATATGACCTAAATGACAAAATCCGTTATATGGATTTTCTCGAAAAAACTGGGTATGCAGTTTTGTTGGAACTAATATGCTTATAGTATATATATAAAGTTTAATCAAAATCGTTAGAGCCGTTTTCGAGAAAATTGAGGTTATGTGTAATTTTTATATGGCAGGTACCGTTATTAACATGGCTAAAAGCAAACAAAAAAAATGGCCTAGAATTATGACCAAAACAAGCTTGGATACGAAGTTTGAAGAAAATCGGTCAAGCCGTTTAGGCTGGGGAGATAATTACGGACAGACGGACCGACGGACGGAATTCCAAAAACCACTTTTTTAGGCTCCGCTATTATCGTAATGTTAGAATCAATCAAAATCTCGAGGTCGAAAATTTTCACGAAAACAATATCAAAAAAAGAAAAGTAAGAGAAAGTTAATAATACATACTTTCAAATATTTATTTAAAAAACATATTTTGAAAATACAAGCTGTATGGTGTACTACACGTCAGTAGAATTATCACTATGTGCCCAGGATCGAAATAGGTAGAAGGCTGTCTTGTCTTAGGAAAAAAAACCCCCAACGGATCGGGAGCCCTTTAAGTACCAAGGTAGATCACCTGTGCTAGTAGGATTCGAATCAATGAATCATAACTACATACAATTTAATGTTGGGGATCAAAATGAAAAACCAACGGAAAGAGTTTTACTCGTGTTATTTATGGGATACCGGACGATATGCTTGAAAGAGTGGTCAAAAAATGTAACCACAGAATGGATCATTTAAGAGATAGTCGTGGGCAACATTTGAAGAAAATTATATCTTTTAAAATTAAATGACATAAACGAAGCTAACACCTCAAATAAATAATTTTCTCAATACATTGGTTTTGTTTGTATTTTATTTAAAAGCTTTTGAAGAGACATCATTTTGTATTTCTTCAGCTATGTTTAAATGTAATTCAAATGTTTAGTTAAGACTCAGTAGATGGTGACATATAGACGAATATCAACCAAACTTTTCATATTAAGCTAGTGCATTTCCCAAACAAGAAACAAATGTTGAGTGTCTTTACGTTTATATACCTTTTCATTTTGTTTATCCTTTAGAATAAGGTATGTTTTTAACTTCGTGTAGTCCTTCCAACTGTTATCCAAATCCTTATTACTTGTTGCCGTATGGCAAGCGGGTGATTGTGTCGTTGTTATTAGTCCATCAATTTCTGCCATTATTATTAAACAAAACAAATTGTACCACAACAGTCAACCCAATGCTCTCAACTCTAACTAATTACATACTTTGATTATTATAATAACAATTTTATATCTCACTTTTTCCCCGCCAATTATCAACATGCACGTTGTATATCTAATTGATGTACATATTAACATTCTATCTCTTCTGAATCACACGAACATTAACTACCACGTCGGTAGGGCAAAAGTAAAAGAAAATTTATAAATCTTCCCGCATGAACGAGAGCACGAACTAATTAAGCAAATTCACTCTTCAAATGATTCACGATATTTCGGTTTAAAAAAAAAAAACACGAAATGAATGCGCAACCGATATAATTTTTTTTTTTTTGCCTTATATTTTAATTGAATATTATTATTTAATAAAATGAATTATATACTTTTTTCATTTAAACAAAAAATCACTGAAAAAAGGAACAAATGTGATTAATATGAAATAGTTTCAAACGGACGAACAGCTGTTTAATGGGTCTTGAACTGGTCGGTATATGTGTATCTTTTTCTCTTTATGTGGTATATATCGCAATTTTTTTTTAACACACGCGGAATTTGTTCGGAAGACGATTTATTTTAAACAAACAAACTTTGCGTATTGTATGCCTTTGTCGCGATCCACGTTCACAGCCCACAGCAGTTCGTAACTCACTGCTTTGTATACACTGAAAGCGATAAAGCGGCGTATTACCGCTGTTGTTGGCCATTGCCCATTACCATCGAATCACACACGCTACACTTGGTCGCATACATACTATGTATCATGAGAGTTTTCAATCGCTTTGTCGACAAATAGAACGAGATGTAGATACGCAGATAAGTTACTAAAACGATCAATGTGTACACTTCATTTGAAGAGGTAAAGCAAAAGCAATGCGGTATCTTGTATCAGGAGCAACATTTGATGCGAAACAATGTTTACATTAATACAAAAAAATGTTGTAGGTTGTACAACCAAAAATAGAAACATACAATATACAAATATGACCATGGGAGGATAAAGTATACCCTATGTAATAACTTAGAAGAAATTGCATTATCATCATTTGATTTTGGTCCGAGACAAAACCAGAAAGAAATTTAATTTTAAATAGAAGTGAACAGAGAAGGTATATAGATGAGAATTGAGTATTGTTGGACTAATAGAAGCGGATTACTAACTAATTTATAATAACCGGTGCTACCTCAGCCCTAGAAATGATTTTTATGCCTAATCCCATGAAAATAGAAAATTATATCAGATTTATACGTGAAGTATACGGCGCAGTACAAAAACCCCCGCCTGGGGTCCTATTTTCTATTCGAAATGATAATAAGCCCAGCCACATAAAAGCATAAACACCCGCGGCTGTTATTGCTATTGGAAATTGGCATTCTATTTAGAACTCTCAAAGAAAACTACATACTTATAAATCCAAAATTTTGAGGAATAAAACAAACATGAATACAAAGAAATTTAGCATACACCCAACATCGCACGTGACCAAAAACTAGTCTCTAAGGTGAAAGGGAAGCTATACGGTATTATTAATACAAATAAATAATAATGGTCTAAAGTACCAAGGTGCCTGCAATCACAGATCGTTGCTTAAATAACTATTTAAACATGAAATATAAAAATACTTATTTTGGGAACTAAAATAGATTAGCATTCAGATCTACAGAAATAATGATAAACATTTAACGAAACAAAAATACATAAAACACGAAGACAGGACACTTTTTTATAAATAGACGGACGCACAACAAAATGCATAAACAACGCAATGTTTTGTGAACCCATTTCTCATTGACATGGAAAACTATTTTGTGGCTGATGTTATTTTTCGATTGCTTATTCAGACCCTGATCATAGTCAAGTAAGGATTAATAAATAAATAAATTATATTTATGCAGTTGAAGAATGCATGTTATGTGTCCGCAAACGACGTTTAGCCAAAAATGCGAGTATAGAATTGCGTATAGCCTATAAATTAAAATCTATCGCAATAGTAATTGGTTATCCATTTTTTATAATTATCGAGTTAACTTTATCAGTATAGAATTTTTTTTAAATATGACCGCAACGACCTCATTTTGAATAAAGAATGTAGTACGATGGTTCCACCAGCCCATATAGTACACCAAACCTTTATTTTGTCTGGGTGTAAAACCAGCGCAGTGTTGATCTACAACACATAAAAGCAACTTTTCAAAAATTCTCTAACGTTTGACCAAAAACGCGTGGCAGTGGGGGGATTTTGAAAATGTTTACACTTGTGCTGATGGCACGGACAAGGATCCTATATACCTCAAAAAAGCTCAAAATTTAAGGCCCAAAATCGGTGACGAACAGACAGACAGACAGACAGACGGACGGACAGACAGGCATGGCTTAATCGACTCAGCTAGCGATCCTGAGTCGATCCATATACTTTGAGGTATATGTAGCTATCCCCTCTGGGATAGGGTATAAAAAATACCACTTCAGTTGGTGACATCTATGCGCAAGGTAGATATTAACAGTTAAATTTATTATAGTCCAGTTCACCTAAATAAGTGAACTGACCTAAACAATTTAGTCTTTGTTCGATGTGTTTGCACCGATGAGACTTACGCCAAATGTAGGTTTAGTCCCGGTTATTCTCCACGGTGTAAACCTAGCCAACGCCAAAACTAATATCCCCCTATACGATATTGTATAATTAATGTCATCGGTCTATCAAACATATTTTACATATTTTTACATATTGCCAAATATTTTAATTATTAAGTGTCAATAGAAAGTCAAAGTCGTAAAGCTTTCTGCACCAAAAAACAACGACACATTTGCCCCTAGTTCCTTGTTGCCCATCAAATTTGCACCAGATCACTGACTGAGGCCAATTAGACATTGCATGTCATAATCATTCTCTTGTGCGCCATGGTATAATTTGTTTATTTGTTTTAATTTTATTTATAAACTAAATCTATTTAAACATTCAGCCACGCTAATAGTTGACACCCGAAAGCACGCAGGAATTTTAGTCAGAATTTTACTAAAATTTCTATTCTTTCATTTACGACAACACCAAAGAACAATGAAAAAATTATTTTATTTTAGTTTGGGAGATTTATTTTTAACTTTCTCTTACAAAGAGAAAGATATTGTTTTCCTGAAAATTTTCGACCTTGAGATTGTTATTGATTCTAACATTACGATGATAGCGGAACCAACAAGTGTTTTTTTGGAATTCCGTCCGTCGGTTCGTCTGTCCGTAATGGTCTCCCCAGCCTTAACGGCTCAACCGATTTTCTTCAAATTTCATATCCAAGTTTGTTTTGGTAATAATTCAAGGCAATTTTTTTTTTCCCTTAGCCATGTTATTAACGGTACCTGCCATATAAAAATTACACATAACCTCAATTTTCTCGAAAACGGTTCTAACGATTTTGATTGAATTTTATATACATATACTATAAGCATATTAGTTCCAACAAAACTGCATACCCAGTTTTTTTTCGAGAAAATCCATATAACATAGTTTGTCATTTAGGCCATATAAAGAAAATTGTTAATTTCTCACAAACTATTATGTCAAATTGAATGAAATTTAATTTATATACTACTATTACTGTTTGCAACATAAACATAATTAGTTTAAGCCCAACGTTCACCCAATGTTCGTATAATCACATTTTGACATTATTTATATCATTTTTAGCATCAGTTACCAAAATGCTTATGATTTGATCTAACGCCCAACTTGCTGTGAAAGAGAAAGTTGCGTACGACCCAGTCGTGCACCCACTACTCGTTTTATTTATATGTTTATAAATTAGTACAATATTTTCTTGTCAGGATTCGTTTTTTTTTTAGTTTTTGTATGTTTGGAAATGATGTGCTTAAACGATAAGTGTATTGGGCTAGGGTTTTGACCTATTTGGTCGCTGTGATTTTGTGGAAAAAAACAACAAAAGTATTTCCCAAAATATTACATTGAAATTCATTTTTTAACTGCACACCATTTAGAAGTACTTAATTTATCTTACAGGGTAGGATGTCCGCTCTAAGAGGGTTTATATTTGAACATTTATTTATATTTGGTATTTTACTATTTTCTTTAAGATTTTCGTTGGCTTTTTGAAGAATTAAAAAAAAATACACAAAACAATATTGGAGATAATTTTGTCAGTGCGGTAAAATGTCACACAACCCCAATTAAAATATTAGCCCATAGTAATTTTTGAATGTGATTGATAACACCATAAAATGGTTAAAATTGGTTAGGTTAGGTCAGATCTGAAAGTCTTTTTTGGTCCTTTTTTTCAAAAGTTTTGCCTGTGATGAAAAATATTATACGAATCACTTCCGCAAACTCTTAAAGGACCAAAATCCCCTTTTCAACTAAAAACAGACAATTCTATACGTTTGTAGCGGAAACTTGACCAAGAGTAAGAGAATTAAAACTTAAACAAGACTAGGCGGGTGCACCCGACAATATCCTACAGAGTATCATTATTAATACGTATCACAACCATATAGAACAAAGTTTTGGTATACCGCTAGTCATCAACGATTTCAACGATCAATGCGGTATAGATAGTGTTGTGTGGAAAACGTTTGACGCACGCACAGCATCAGAAGCGCAGAAAGACATTTTCAATCATAGTCTACACAAAGACAAAGCTCAACGACTAGGTGTCAAATTAACGAATCGTTTGCAAAGAAGAAATAAGTCTATGAAAGTAAACATTTTCTTACCTGATGATTATTCCACTGCTGCATAAGATGATCATGACACAAACGACAAGCCTGTATCATTCCTCGTGGATCTTTGGGCCGAGATCGAGCAGGACGCGGATGAGTTTCATTAAATATCGTAAAATATGGACGATCCCGATCTTTTGCTTCTTTAGGTTTTACTGTACTAAGTTCAATCAAACTGCCTCTACGTTGTTCATCACCGCAAACATAGCACACTTCCGTTGTTGAATTTTTATCTGGCATTGACAGGTCGAGGATACCAACCTCAACCGGATTGGGGGTAGTATTCGCGGATGCGTGTTGCGATGTTGGAGTACGAGACGACGACGGTTGCTGTACAAGTGGCGAAGATTGATGTGAATTCCGTAAGTCGAGAACTGCATCATCTTCAGTGGCGATTGTTGCCGTTGTTGAAATCATCGGTTGGTGAACATCTCCACTGGAAGCATATAATTGAGGCTTATTACTGCCATATTCGTGAGGCGATGTTTGTGGAGGTAAATTATGGTAGGCTTGTTGCAATTGTTGTTGATGCTGTATGTGCTGCTGATGTTGTTGTTGCTGCTGCTGATGTTGGTGATACTGCTGTTGAAGCTGATGTTGTTGTTGAATTTGCATTTGCAGTTGATGTTGCTGCTGCTGTTGGAGCTGTTGCTGATGTTGTTGAAGTTGATGCTGTGCGGCGGCAGCTGCTTGGTGTTGTTGCTGTTGAGATGGATAATTTGGACCTGATATAGAGTTCATATAGGATATCTGCCCTAATTTAAGTTTATGCTGAGCAAATGAGGACGGTTTTATATTAATTCCATCGTAGGGCGCGGATGTGGGGCGAGATAGCTGATGTTGCTGTGGGGAAAGCGACGAAAGTTGTTGCTGAGAAACATTTGGATTCTCTCGAGACTGTGGTCGACTGTGTGATTTATCATTATTGTTTCGACTCGATGGACGTTGACCAGAAGGATAATTCCCAGAACTTTTTCCGTAATAATCCATTTTTGGCTGTTGGTTGTGCTGGGAAGGTGAATCATTGCGTGATGTTGGTCGATGTGGGGAGTCATTCCGCAGTGAGGAAGCTGATGAATGCTGTTGCTGTGAGGAATGTAATCCCATTGCGTGCTGTTGTGAGAGTCCGTAATCCCTAGACATTGGTCGTTGCACAGAATTCGAATATGAAAATGTGGATGATGGGTAGCTGGATATACCAACACCTCTTTCTCCCACACTTCTATCACCGACAGCGCGATCACCTCCAGACGAAGTTAAATGCTCAGCACTCAGCCCCAACATTTGAGCAGCGTACTCTCCTTGTGTAGTTATGTCTGCGCCAATATAATTTTTACCATCGACCCTTTTCATATGATATATTCGTTGTAAAATAGGTTTGTTCTCCCGTTCATATGCATCCCATTGCTCCGTCAGTGAGCGGTAACAAAGCAAACAAGCCATCACGTATTGCTGAGTGGATTGAAGCTGAGGGACACCAACTGGGGCTTCATGGCGCTCCAAAAATGGAAAGTATGGTTCCGATGGACGGTCGAGATTTGAACGAGCCCGCAATGGTTCATAACCACCACGGCCACCACACACATAACACAGTGGAATAACCTCAGAAGGTGATGGAGAAATATGACTACTGTGACTATTGCTTGTCTTCCCATGATGCATATGCTGCTGTTGTTGTTGCTGTTGTTGTTGCTGTTGTTGTTGCTGTTGTTGTTTCTGTTGTTGCTGTAAGTGTTGCTGTTGTTGATGGTGTTGGTGAAGTTGCTGTTGGTAATGATGTTGTTGTTGTTGCAGATGATGATGATGCTGAAGAAGTTGATGATGCTGCTGTTGTTGGTTATCGGGTGTAGACGAGTGATGTATGGATGGTGCTACACTAGACGAAGGTGAAGATGCTGACACTAATGATTGTGGTTGTGGCAGAACTGGCGGGGGTTCCGACTGCATCATGGAACCCCCACGTAATTCGTTTTTTATATACGCTTTCGCTTTTTCCATAATAACCTACAAAAAGAGAATGAGTTTTTATTAGACATTAACTTTTATATATATTTAATATGAATGTGCATATAAATAGAAATGAAAATGTAACCATCATTCAAGTTACTGATAAAAAGAAAAGCTTAGCAAAATATTGTTTTTAATTTCATATACGTTATATTTGTTTTGTAATGCTATCTATCAACATATCAACGAGATTAAGCACAGGATCAAACTTTATGTATATATGGCTCAGCTTTTCATGCAACGAGTGGTGGGTGCACGACTGGGTTGTAAATACTAGCTCTTTGTAGGCTCGTCTTTGAATGTTGATGACAAGAACTCCTAATATTGAATTTGAAGAAAACGCGGCAGAAAATAGTAATTTCCGCAATTTACATTTTGCGAAATTTATTAGTACTGTGTTGCCAACGGAATTGTTTAATAATGTGACAGCTGACATTCCGGCGTTAGTAATAATGGAAAAAAACAACGCATGTTCGTTGTTGAGCAACATTTTAAAAATAATGATGGTTAATCAGCGACAGTCCGCAATGTTCGTACAAAATATGGCCGTCATAGTTATTTAAGAAAACCAACTGTGAAGGAAATAATTGAAAACGAGTTGTGGGGACGAAATATGTGCTCTACAAAACCCTTATCCTGCCAGTTCTTCTTTATGGTGCCGAGTGCTGGACGATAAGCAAAATGGGAGAGCTGATACTATGGGCTCATTCGATAGAAAAATACTTCGGCGGATTGTTTGTCCTGTTCACGAGGAGGGCGAATGGAGGAGAAGATACAACCACGAACTCTATGAGCTGTACCAAGATGTGGATGTAGTCCAAAAATCCAAAACACGTCGACTACATTGGCTCGGCCACATCGAGCGAATGGACAACAATGCTCCAGCTAAGAGGATCTTCGAATCCAAGCCCCCAGGTTCGAGAAGGCAAGGAAGACCGAACCTCCGTTTCAAAGACCAAGCCATCGCGGATGCCAGAGCGCTTGGTCTAGACAACTGGAAGCAGCGAGCCAGGGATCGTAGAGGATGGAAGGCTGCAGTGCCTCAGGCAGAAACCTTTCACGGGCCGGGAGCCCGATAAGTAAGTAGTAAGTATTGCATACATTATTAGTTATACGGTAGAGTGCATCTGATGTAATAAGCTGTTAGTCTTTAAAATCGTTTTAAGTTACTTTCATATTTTAAATTGGATGGTAGTGTGTTATTAAACGCGCAACCTTTGTATACTATGCCATTTTGCGTAACATTTTCCCGATAAGCTGGCAACCTAAAATCATCGCCTTTTCTTAAATTATAGGGTTGAGAATCCCTTACATATCGAAGATATTTTTTTTTTAAATATTTAGGTAGAAGATTAAATTTTATTTCAAAAATTAAAGTTAAGACATTGAAAATGATTCTCTGTTTTACATTCAACCACATTAAAGCATCCAGCATCGACTTAATTGGAGTATAACGGGTACATTTTAAAATAATCCTCATGGCCCTATTTTGCATACGTTGTAGCTTTAAAATCATAGTATCACATGTAAGATAGATTATTTCTAATTCTACCTAATTTTTTTGAAATTTTGTTCACAACATATTCTACATGAGGACTTAACGTTAGATTCGAGTCAATGAAAACTCCCAAGTATTTAATTAGATCAACTTGCTCAATAGACTCATTTTCAATAGTAAAATTAATCGTAACTTAATGTTTTAGATCCATGCATTTGGATTTGCTGACATTCAATTTAAACTTATTTTCCCTCAGCCATTTGCTTAGTCCAATTAAGTCCTCCTGCATTCCATAAGATAACTATCTGGGCAAATCTAAGTTGTCGATTAATGTCGTTGATATAGATAATGAAGAGCGAACCACCAATAATTGAGGAACTCCAAGGGTCGTTTCAATACTGCTGGACACTACACCATTAACTCTTGTTCTCTGAGACCTTCTACTCAGAAATTGCCTCTGACACCATAATTATGAAGTTTAGACATAAGAATGCGCATGTCGATCGTCATGCTAAAAATGATATAAATAATGTCTAAATGTGATAATACGAACGTTTATTCCGGTGCCTATGTGAATAATAATGATTTTCGGTTATTGACCAAAACTAAAATATCCGTTAAGGGATAATTGGGGCCAAAACGTTTTTGAGAAAATTGATGTTATGTACAGTTTTTATTATATAATGGGTAAACGTAAAGAAAACGAGTGGTGGGTACACGACTGGGTCGTACGCAACTTTCACAGCGAGTTAGGCGTTAGATCAAATCATCAGCATTTTGATAATTGATGCTCAATATGATATAAATAATGTCGAAATGTGATTAAACGAACGTTTACTCCGAAATTTGAAGGAATATGTGTCTGTGTCAATAATAATGATTTTCCGTTATTGGTCAAAACTGAAAATTACGTTAAGTGATAGTTGGGCTAAAACTAATTATGTGGTATTGTTTCAAACTGTAATAGTAATACATATATTAAATTTCATTTAATTTGACATAATTGTTTGCGAGAAATTGACAATTAACATCAATCAAAATCTCACTTTGTAAGAGAAAGTTTAAAATGTGTGTACATTTACTATGAAAATGTATGTAATTTTTGGTGAAGAAGTAGGGAAATTGCGTTTTTATAAACGTTACAATAGGTGAAAAAGAAATCAAAACACATATTGTTAGATATTACACACATTTTCTGCATATGCTCACCGTTTGTGTATCTTTCAACTACTTTTGTTCAGTAACAATCCAATATTTTTAAAACATTACTCTTAGAATGTTTAAAAATAAACAAATATTGTTTTAATACAAACACCTTATGTGATTTACTCATACAGTGTATAAAGATCAAGATCACACATCAAAAATTGTCTATTCTTGATACAATTCATATTTACAACATTTTTATAAGAACCTGATTCAGGAAAATAAATGCACTTGAAGCATTGTATGTAAATTAACCATTTTAAGTTACACTGTAATCTGAATCATATTGTTGCTTTGAAATTGGGAAGTACATATATAAAGAGCTTGCGTACGGTACATCGGGCCACTCTTTATAATATTCGTTATTTATATTATACGAATACGAGGTTGCGTAAGGTTCCCCGGACCATTCTATTATTAACTTTTTTTTTTATCTGACGAGGGATGGAGACGAGCACAACGGTAATCCACACCATTAAGAATTAAATTAATTTATTTTTTGTGAAATTCTGTTGAAATTTAAACATGAATTATGTTATGGTGTATTTAATTTAAACATCTCGAGTGTAGAAACACGTATTTGCACATTTAATTACTGTTTAAATTTACACAACATATAGATTTAAGATTTACGCATTAAATATTTAAAATCAATACGTGTGTACAAATACTGCAACTATAGTAGGCTACTTGTTGCCTCGCTTTATGATCGTAAAATTATACGATTTTTTAGAGTGTACCTTAAAACATAAGAATTTGTAAAAATCTCAATTTTGAAGCTATCTCAACACTTCCCTATACTTTGTAAATTGGGGAACATTCTATACAGCAGCAGAGACACGCCCGTCACTCGTACGTGAGTGTTTATGCACACGATTGTTTCAATTTTAATGTTATTTATCGAAAACCGTTATATTAAGATAATTAAGCAACGATCGACAGAAAGTGTTTATACATTACGTTTTGGTAAAACTTGAAAAATAGAAAAGTTTTGATCCGAAAGATAGTAAGAGACACTATTTCAGATTTGGTATATAAGGACTTTTAAACCAAATAAAATTGTATATGTACATTAAAAGTAGTGTGTAATTATTATGCCTTCCTTTAAAACCGTCCAATGGTTACCGTTTTCTAAATTCAAAAATAAAAAACATTTGTTTAATATTACATATGCGAATAGCTAATTAAATAGGTAACAATCATACTTTTAGACGCATTATATATGTTTAGATCTAATGTAATAACGAAAATGACTTATACATAAAATCTGTTAATTTAATGAGCAAATAAACACCAATTTGGTTTATTGCATAATGGTATCTAGTTAAACAATATGAACAGCTTTAAACATAGCATTATAACTTCAATAAATATTTTGTCATCATAATACAAACCAAATGTTCAGGCAAACCCAAAACACATTTTTATACCCTATCCCATAGGGGTATATTAGTTTTGATACATAGTTTTAACATAGAGAAATAATTTTGCTACATATACCTCAAAGTATATGGATCGACTCAGAATCGCTAGCTGAGTCGAATTAGTCATGTCTGTCTGTTCGTCACCGATTTTTTGGGCCTTAAATTTTGAGCTAGGATAATGAAATTTGGTATATAGGATCCTTGTCCGTGCCACCAGAACAAGTGTAAATATTTTTGAAATCCGCCCACTACCACGTCCCCTTTGTAGGAAAACGTATTTTTTGGCCAAACCGTAAGGGATTTTAAAAAAAGTGTCTGAGCAGCATATTTAGAAAATCGTAATATCTATATTTTGTCAATATAAAGTTTTTTGTCACGCCCACTTTTTGGGGGCGTTTTTTTTTTATAAAAAACGTTTTCTGGTCAAATTTTAAAATTTTCGAATGCACAATCAGTAGTATTAATATGAACATTTCGTCAATAGACCATTTTAACCCATGTCCACTTTTTAGGGGCGTTTTCTTACAAAAACCATTTGTATGCCCTACCCCAAGGCATATGCAATAGAAAAACGTTGTTTTTTGTCGAACCATAAAAGAATTTGATAAACCTACTGAACAATATGTTGTGACAACGTCATTTTCAATACTTTATGGCCATAAAGACCACATTTTGGGGATATTAATTTTAAGGATGGGATGGGATAGGGTATTAAACGATCCGCACAGCGGATTGTAGCCTTCTCATATGTTTCTTTTACAAATTAACAATTATTTAATTGCTTATATTGCACGTATGTATGTACGTATACATATATTCTGTTTGTACGATAGGTAAACTTATTTCCAACTATCATCAAGTGAATTTAGTTTACACAAGTTCAATGACCTATCTACATAACAGATTGTTTACTAATATTGTTCAAAACAAATTAACATATTTCATGTAATAAACATTTTGTTTAACCACTATATCAAGTAATTGTTCAAAGCTCGAAGCACAAAAATGTCCAACATATCAGAGTTATTATGGCATTAAAGGTTTGTTTGACTTGGTTATAATACATTATCTCTGC
The DNA here is from genome assembly GCA_932526625.1 of Rhingia campestris. Lineage (NCBI taxonomy): Eukaryota > Metazoa > Arthropoda > Insecta > Diptera > Syrphidae > Rhingia > Rhingia campestris. Next base: position 140,927,052 of record OW052182.1, on the reverse strand, counting down.
AAGATTCAAATATGACTACATTTTTAATGTCATGTATTATATAAAATGTCTGTCATGAATTTTATGAGGTTATCCATGAACTATGTAATTAACAAGAATAACATATTAAAAATAGAATGACAAATGAATGAATTTATATTTTAGCAAATAATATGGAAACAAGAAAAATGGTTACCAGAGCGTTTTCCTAAATTGTAATGTGCGACTCATAGTCGAAAAGTTAAAGGTAAGGAGTTCTGTCAAATATCGTAAATTAAAATTTGGCGCTTGGAAACTAAATAACTGCTGAGTATCGGACCAAGTTTTAAAGTTATGAAGGAACGCGCGAAAATGTTTCGGTTAAATAAATAAAGTGGTTGGTGGGTTCCTGAATATTATTTTATTAGGTTATCCAGTATATTGATTTTGAGAAGGCGGATATGTATTTACTTACTTAAGTGGCGCTAAAGTCCGAAATGAAACTGGGCCTTAACCAACATGCCTCTCCAATAAGCCCGGTCCTTAACTGCCTCCAGTTGCGCACTCTAAGTTGGTTGAGCTTGGTTTCTACTTGTGTGCACCACTTAAGCCGGCGTCTTCCTCTACTGCATCCGACGTCTGCTGGGAATTGAAAACTCTGCGAGCAAAAGTATTAGTGTCCATTCGTTCTACATGTCCTAGCCATCTAAACGTCCAATGCGGAGTTTTTTGACCAGGGTATTTCGCCATAGCCCGTCAACGCTAACGGGACCGATGATTTTTCGAAGAATTTTCTTCTGGAGTCGACCATGGATTTCATCATCCGCTTTTGATACGGTCCTTGCTTCAGCGCCGTAGAGCAGGAATGGGATGATCAGGGTCTTATATAGGATCTCCTTAGTAGTTCGAGTGAGGGCTTTACTACTAAATTTCCTTCTTAGCCCGTAGAAACAGCGGTTGGCAAGAGTAATTCATCGTTTAATTTCTGACGAGATGTTGTTGTTAGAGTTAATAGCGGGCCCGAGGTAAACAAAGTCTCGTACTAACTTAATGTTATATCTGTCAATGGTGACGTTCTGTCCAATTCGTCGATATTGTCTGTCCTTTCGTGTTGACAGCATATACTTGGTCTTAACCTCATTTACTGCTAATCCTATTTTTGCCGATTCCTTCTCTACACTAGCAAACGTCGCTATGACATCACATTGAGGCCTACCAATGATGTCAATATAGTCGGCGTATGCTAGTAGTTGTACCGACTTTTGGAAAATTGCACCTCTGGTGTTGGCTCGGGAGTTTTGCACAATCCTCTCAAGAATCAAATTAAAAATGTACGAGTTTGCGGTATACCACAACTAGAAACGGCTCTGTATAGTTTGGACTTCTTAGGATTTTTTTCCAAGATCTGTCGAAGTGTGAAAATTTGATCGGTTGTGGACTTTTCTGGCCTAAGACCACACTGATAAGGGCCGATCAGGTTGTTGGTAAACGGTTTCAGGCGTTCACATATTACGGCAGATAGGATCTTGTAGGCGATCTTGAGGAGACTTATGCCTCAGTAGTTGGTGCAGTTCAGAGGGTCTGCTTTTTATTCTTCAGGCATACTTTCATCCGACCAGATTTTGCTTATGAGTTGGTGGATGTTACTTACCAAGTCATCTCCGCCGACTTTGTGCAGCTCAGCGGGAAGGCCGTCATTTACTGTTCGAGCCTTCTATCCTTGGCTTTGACGTTTTACACTTTGGAAAAACTTGCGAACATCGTTTCTGGAGTGGCACGCTTTTTTTATCTGTTTTCTTCTTTCTGAAAAGCCGGTGTTCTTCCTTTCTTCTCTGCCTATAGCGCTCAATAGCAGCTCTCGTCTTCACCTGCAGCTTAGCCTTGTAGGATCTGTCGACATTCCTTATCAAACCAGGGGTTTCTTGCTAGTGGCTGCGAGAAACCTAGGACATCAGTTGCGGCTGATCCAATGGCTTGTTGGAATCGTTACCATTGTTCTTCGACATTCGATGCTGGTGGTAAGGTGTGAATCGAGAGGTTTAAGGGATACGCGTTACGCATTTTGGCGGTTTCTTGCGATTACAGTCTTTCGACATTAAATTTTTTCACAGTATTTCTGGGTTGCTGTGGACTGGTGGATATCCACATTCTCACCTTAGCTGCAACAAGGTGGTCCGAGTCGATGTTAGCCCCTCAGAATGTTCGGACATCAAAAATACTGGATGCGTGCCTCTTGACTGCAATGTGATCGATTTGTTTGACTGTTCGTTGATCTGGAGACCGCCATGTACCCTTATGGATATAAAGGTGGGGAAACCGTGTGCAATTAGCTCCGTTACCAGAAGTGTTGTCGTGTAGGCTATGTTTTCCTATAATATTGCTAAAGATGTATTATCTTCCTATCTTTGCGTTAAAATCTTCCAGCACGATTTTAATATCGTACTTCAGGGAGGTCATAGAGGCAGGAGAGCACTCAAAAACCGGCACGGAAGTCGTGGTGCTACTCAGCCACAAATCTATGCCGCTGTTACGTAAGAAAGGGTACAAAGTACGAGTCGGGATTACAAGGAGGCGTTATCTCACCTCTGTTGTGGAACATAGTCATCAATGAGATACTCATAAAGCTACAGCGAAATGGGGTAAAAGTCATAGCATACGCAGACGATGTAGCGATACTAGTTAAAGGGAAATTCCTACCCACTATTAGTGAACTACTCGAGCGGGCATTGAAAACTCTCAACGAGTGAACAAAACAATGTGGGCTTGGCATCAACCCCCAGAAAACGGAACTCGTTCTCTTTACGAATAAGAGGAAGATACCAATATTCGACCTACCGGCTATCGATGGGACTACCCTCAAACTAGCCGATAGTGCAAAGTATCTAGGTGTCATTCTTGATAGAAAACTGAACTGGAACCTAAATGTGCGCGAGCGCATTAAAAAGGCCGCAGTCGCTTTCTATACGTGTAACCGAATATTCGGAAAAAATGGGGTCCGAACCCCAAGATCATGCTATGGATGTACACGGCCATTATGAGACCTATATTAACATATGGGGGGCTTGTCTGGTGGCAATCCACAAATAAAGTCACTCATCTGAAAAATATGACAAAGGTACAAAGGATAGCATGTGTGGGCGCTACTGGCGCAATGAGAACCACACCAACAGCGGGACTGGAAACCATCCTTAGCCTGCTACCGCTAGACCTTTACATGCAAGAATCTGCAGCCAAAAGTGCTCTAAGAATTAGCCAGCTCAACTGCTGGAAATCGAACTCAGGAGGACATGCCCAAATTCTACACAGATATCTGGGCTCAGCTGTATCCTCTGACTACATGCTGCCTCACCATGACTTTCAAAGACAATTCTCCTGCATCCTCCCAAGCAGAGAGGAGTGGGAGAGGAACGAATTGGGCCCCGAAACCATATCCATCTACACTGATGGTTCAAAAATGGATGTAGGCGTTGGAGCTGGAGTGTTTTCAGAAACACTTAAGCTAAACAGCACCTTTCGTCTCCCTGAGCACAGCAGTGTCTTCCAAGCCGAAATATTGGCAGTAGCAGAGGCAGCCAAAGCGACCTCAATGCTGGCGATACTACCAGATGATATCACCATCTTTATTGACAGTCAGGCTGCAATAAAAGCTATCTCTGCTGTCGAAATAAAATCTCGGCTTGTGAAACGTTGTCGTGAAGAGCTAAAGGTTCTTGGCGTCCAACATAATGTTTAGCTCTGCTGGGTCCCCGGACACAGAGGCATACAGGGCAATGAAATTGCTGACGAACTGGCAAGAAATGGATCTGCCTCCTGCATTGACCAAGCAGACCAGTCTGTCAAACCACCACTATGTGACCTCAAATCTCGGGTGGGACAGAAAACACTGATCACTGCCAAAAACAGGTGGAACAGGTTAGAGCAGTTTTCTGACATATCGACATAAAAAAAACTTTCAGCAGAATGTATTCAATTCTATATACTTGTAGAAGCTTAGGCATTCATTTTTATCAAGATCGTTAGAGCTGTTATTGAGATAATCTAATCAGTGATTTAATGGTACTAATTATAGGCCTTTCTTTTTACTTTTAGCTATTATATTTACGGTAACTGCCATATGAAAATTATACATAACCTCAATTTTCTTGAAAACAGCTTTAACGATTTTATTAAACTTTATATATAACGGGTGATTGATGGCAGCACTAGTTAGTAATGGCGTCCAAACGTCACTTGTCAAAGTGAAAAGTTTTCAATATACTCTGTCATTTCATCATGGAAAGACTTACAAACGAACAACGATTGCAAATTATTGAAATTTATTATCAAAATTCGTGCTCTGTGAAAAATGTGCAAATCCGCTGTTTTATCGAAAAATTGTGTTCAGCGATGAGGCTCATTTCTGGCTCAACGGATACGTAAATAAACAAAACTGTCACATCTGGAGTGATGAACAGCTACATGCCATACAAAAATTACCGATGCTTCCCGAAAAAAACGACAGTTAGGTGTGGTTTATGGGCTGGTGGCATCATCGGTCCATATTTCTTCAAAGACGACCGTGGAAGAAACGTTACCGTCAACGGCGAACGATATCGAGCCAAGATACGCGCTTTTTTTTTGCCCCAGTTGGGGGAGTTGAACTTGGTTGACATGTGGTTTCATCATGACGGTGCCACATGCCACACAGCTTGTGAGACAATTGAAATGTTGAAGGATGAATTTGGTGTGCAGCTTATCTCTCGAAATGGCCCTGTGAGTTGGCCGCCAAGATCATCCGATGTAACGCCTCTTGATTATTTCTTGTGGGGTTATGTAAAGTCGTTATGCCTATGTGGACAAGCAGAACACGATTAAAGCCTTACAGGATAACATAACACGCGTAATTCGTGGAATACAGGCTGAAATGCTCGAAAAAGTGGCGCAAAATTGGATCTTGCGAATGGGCCATTTGAAAAGGAGCCACAGACAACATTTATATGAAATTGTCTTTAAAACGTAAATGGCAAAGGCCTATTAATCGATTACAATTGAATATTTGATGCAACTTTGAGTGTTTTATTCGATTAAAAAAACTAGTCTTAAAAAATCACCCGTTACTATACTAGCACTAGCATATTAGTTCCAACAAAACTGTACACCCGGTTTTTTCGACCAAATCCATTTAAAGGATTTTTGCATTTAGGTCATAATATATAAAGAAGATTGTCAATTTCTTGCAAACTATTTTGTCGAATTGAATGAAATTTAATTTAAACTACTATTGATGTTTGCAACAATTCCACATAATTATTGGTTGGGTTAAATTATCCCGAAACGGAATTTTCAGTTTTGACCAATAACGGAAAATGATTATTATTCACATAGACACCGGAATAAACGTTCGTATAATCACATTTTGACATTATTTCTATAATTTCTGGCATCATTAATATTATTGTGTTTTGGCCAAATTATGAAAATCGTCGAATTCTCTCATGCTTGACATTTGAACTCCCAACTCGCTATGAAAGAGAAAGTTGATAATATCGAGACAGGTATAAGATCGAGCACGTACCCGTACCGTGTGTGTAGAAAAATTCATCCCGCTGTAGATGTGAGTGTGACAGAAGACCCGAACTTATCGATCCGACGCTTGGTTTCAGTCCATCCACTACTTGGAAATTTTTGAGGAAAGATCTTGGCCTACATCTATATAAGATCCAAATGGTGAAAGAATTAAAGACAGCGGACCATCAATTGCGTCGTGTGTTTGGTGAATGGGCTGAGAATGAACTGAATTTTGAACCAGCTTTTTATCGTCAAATCATCATCTGCGGTTAGTCTCATTTCTGGATTGATGGGTATGTAAGCAAGCAGAATTCTCGTTTTGGAGTGAGCCCAATCCTCATGAGACTCTTGAGACTCCATTACATCCCGAAAAAATCACTGTTTGGTGTGGTTTTCATGCCGAAGGCGTCATCGGCGCATTTGTCTTTACATCCGAAACCGGTGCCAACAATACGGTGAATGGCAAACGCTACAGGCAAATGGTTAGTGATATGTTTATACCAATTTTTTCGAATGACATAAGGGAGATCATTTATGGAGAAATGGATCCAAAAAGACGGCGCAACATGCCATACAGCGTACAACCATGACTTTGTTGAGCTAAAAATTTTGGTAACCGAATCATCTCAAGACCTGTATATTGGCCACCTTTTTCGTGTGATTTGACAACTTTGGACTACTACAGCAGCAATTGCGCACTTAGAATCCAAAATTCGACGCACTATTGACGAAATAAGACCGTGTATGCTCTAGTGGTGCTCTAAAAAACAACATTATATTTTATGTTGATGGTAATGCAAAAAATGTGTAAAGCAATTCATTACATCCTGTCTAATTCTAGTTCCAATCTGTTATCTTAAGCTGAGATGATTCATACAAATACTATTCCAGGCCATTGTTAAAATTATTTTTATGTGCTTGAGCTTCCTTCGGTTTATTTCATAAAAAATAACCCGACTAAAGCTTTAATGTTTAAATGAAAGTTGTGTCAAAAAAAAACATTTTTAGAATATTGTGTTCCACATATGAGAAATGTTCTCTAATGAACGTAAAACATCCAACCAATTCAAAAACGAATGCATTCAATTCTCAACTTAAAAGTTAAATGGTCATTGGAACGAGCTTTGCAATGGAAATATACATAATTCAATCGAATTCTTCCATACATTCTATAAAGCACATAATCTTATAAGTAAATGACTTAACGAACTCAATTATTGAACTTTATGACAGATATTAGTGACTACGTGTTTACTCAGTACTAACTCAGCACTCACTTTTCACTCTATATATCTTGTTCGTAGTAACTAACCTCACTTGACCAATACAACTAGTTTGAAGTGAACCGATTCACTCTAAATGCTACATTGCTACATAGCAAGGATTAGTAACATTTTACAATACTTGATAGACGCCTTGAAACCGCACACTACGTCGTAAATACAATTGTTTGGCTTCCGTTGGTTGCAGTAGTATTTTGAAGTGGTTTATATTTACAATGGTTGAATTTATGTGTATGGTCAATTACTATGTACCGTCAACAGAATATTGAACTACTTTTGCTACTCATCTCTCAGACGGTTCAGAAGTTTTGTTGTTTGTGCCACGAAACTGTAGGTAGCCTTTTTAAAGACAGGACAGTCTTACATTTTTATATACTTCTATCGTATTTTTTAATTCGTGCTAGACTACCTTGTAGAATTTTATTACTATACCTTTTTACCAAGATAAAGTTGAACTTTTTCTTTCGTTTCATGGAATCGTATTTTTTTTATACTGAAAAAATGCACTTTCCTTTTAATATTAATACATTTGCTATTTTTATGTTTTTATATATGTACATATCATGTTCATGAAGTTGGTTTTTTTTTTAATCAATTATGAATGTAAGAATCTACAGAGGTTAAAAGTATATTTTGATAAATGATAAAATTATTTTTGTGAATTATTTCTTTTTGTTTGAATCATAATAAGTCCATTCTTATAGCGTAGCAAGTTAGTTTTCTAAACTGGTCCTGTCATTTATTGGTGAAAACTAAGTAAATTATCAAATTCACAATGTAATTGTAAATACTTACGTTTTAATATACAACGCATATGCAATCTCAGAGATGAGTGCATACCGTCCTAGTCTGATTAATGTACATGTTAGGTAAATACAAACATAACAATATTAAAAAAATAATACTAACATAGCATGAATTAATAGATTTATTAAAAAATAAAGAGGTAAAAATAAGAGATATGCATCAAGAGTATATACAAGCAAACAAATGGCGGTTTCATGATTGATATTTTCTACAAAATTTAATTGTAATTGTTCGCAAGGTACTTTTAAGACTAATTTTAGTAACATGCAATTCAACAATATCGTCATTTGTTTTGGAAAGTCTACTCATACGACTAATAGGCTCATGTATACCATAGTTACTTTTATGGTTAGGTCTATATAGAGGTTTTATTCTACGGAGATTATGTAAATTATGTAAATCCAATAGCAGATAAAAGAGCAGGAGCGATGTCGCTGTTTAGTCTGAGCTGAGACAAAGGTAACAGCTGCAGGAGTTTGATTCGACTAATATACGGAGGCATATTATAAAGTAATCTTACGACAAAGTGAGTAGACTTACGTTGAACTGCTTCGATTCTAATTGACTATTTAAATAAACTTCATAGTAGGGTGCCCATGTCCAAACTTGTGAGGCATACTGCAAATGTGGACGCAGAGACAGTTATACTTGATCATATTTTTATAAATCGTAATCGCAAGTATGAAAAGAATGGCCTTAGTGACTTCCTTGTGGTAGTCCAGATTGGGCGATAAATGGATTTAACACGGAAGCTCTAAATTGTACCTGATAATGTTTTTATAAGTAAGATTCCCAATTCATAAATTCTGGAGGGAAAGCATATGCCTTAAGCTTAAAAGTTATGACGTTATGTGATAGCCGTTCAAATTCTTTAGAAAAGTCAATACACTCAACTTTTTCCCCTTTTTCTAAAGTTTTGGAACAATGGTGAACATACATTTTTTAAAATATTCATGACAGTAGATCGTTTTTTTTTTAAACATACTGTTCCTTACAAAAAATGTTTCGACAGGGGAAGACCAATCTCTCATGAAGAAAAGAAGGAATGAAGGAAACTTTTGAAATTGGTCTAAAGGTAGAGATATAAACTCGCTCTACCTTTGCGGAATTTTCCTGTAGAAATACAGCGTTCGAAAAAAATTAAAATCCCCAAGCAACAGGATAGTACTCTCACAACAAGATAAATCAAATACGTATTGATAGCTAAGATAATAAGAGGAAGACGAAGCGGGGGGATTTAAGCATTTGCATTATACAGATATTTATTTTCAAGAGTAATCTTAACATTTCTAAGTTACGAGGGAATGGGAATTTTGTTTTTTCGGAAATAAGATGACTCCGAACCGCAGTAAGAACACCTCAAACAAGCGCTTTTAGGTTATTTATATGGCGATCGCTCCTATATACTGGAACTAATGATTAGAACGTTCCGAGTCAAGTACATTGGCGTTAAGCCATGTTTCAGTCAAAGACAATATGTTGTGAGATAAGGCTTGGGAGTTTAGAAAAAAAGTCTTCATTTTGTTACGGAGCCCTCTAAAATTTTGGAAGTTCGCTATACGTGGCTAAAACTCATTTAGGTACAATAGTGCTTGAAAACTATTTAAAATGAAAACATAAGAGAAGGCTACAATCCATTGTGCAGATCGTTAATACCCTATCCCATCCCATCCTTAAAATTGTGCCATCAGGCAAATTGGGCATCAGTTTTTTTTTTTTTTTTTTTTTTTTCAAATATCGAACTTCCGATGCTTTATAAAAAACTGTTTGAGGTAAGATGCAATGCAAACATCAACAAAATTTCTCTGCAAACGGTTTTGAAAAAAAAAACAAGTCCTCCTCATCCTATTGGTGGTGTGGAATAAGAAAAATCTGTTTTATTTTTTTTATGAATAAAACAAATTAAATGAATATTTCAGTCTAAAAAAAGGACAGTAACCCTAATTTTAAATGGTAACAACGGTAACCCTGTAAGAGCTTTTGTTAGAATAGCAGCTTCCGAAAAACAAAAGAGTGTGAATGAGAGACAAACATCACTATCTTCCCTGTACTACCAATTTATAAACAGAGGCGATCCAACCGACAGATTAGGAACCAAATAAGTTTTGTTTTGATCCTGACTTGTATGATTAAAGTGTTTAGCTCTCGGATGAGCCGTTGATGAATCGGTGTCACGCTTACGATTGCTATAAAGGCTGTTGCTCTTTAAAGCAATCGTATCGTTGGCTGCGTGATATGGGACTTATTTTATAGCAGGTGTTTCATGAGTTTTTTTAGATGTAATATGGTTAAAGGGCAAAACTTCACCGAGCAGCCGAAACCGAAACTTTGTTCTTATTTTTAAAAACTGCTAATTACTTCCAATTTTAAATTTTAAAAATACTTCTTAAATAAAAGATATCAATAAACAAGCCCTCAATTGCATATGAATCGAACTCTACAAAACACTTCGCTTAACTAACTTGAACTAAACACTTTAATTGTACAAATCTATTCTATTTTAAATTCCAGGATAATCACTCCATTGTCCGAAAGCCCTTATGAAATACAGGCCTTCACAAAATTCAAAATTTAAAAACTTTTTCTCAAATATACTGTCTAGCTGTTTAGGTCGTGTAATGGACAAGGATTTTTTTTAACTCGCATCAGTTAAAATCGTATTTTACTCTCAATACTATGTATGCTATGCAATATGATGGCTATGTTTTGTGATGGCGGGATATTACATGTTCAGATTTTGACAAATTTTTAGGTTTTGAGGTACCTTTATTAAAAAAACAGTTTTCAAAAATGTAGACCTCCTGGTCTAGGTATAGCCATGTGAAATGGAGTTCGTTTATTCATTCTCCAATTAGCCCGGTCCTTAGTTAACTGCCTCCAGTTGCGCACTTTAATTTGATTGAGGTCGGTTTCTACTTGTGTGTGCCACTTAAGGCGAGGTCTTCCTCTACTGCGTCCGACGTCTGGTTGGGAATCAAAGACTCTGCGAGCCGGAGTATTGGTGTCCATTCGTTCTACATGTCCTAGCCATCTTAAACTTTGCTGTACAGCTCGTATAGTGCTTGGTTGAATCTTCGTCTCCATGGCCCTTCAACGCAAACGGGACCCTCATTTACTGCTAAACTCATTTTTGATGCTTCCTTCTCCTACCAATGATGTCAATATCGTCGGCGTAAGCTAGTACATAGTCGCACCCATTTTTGGAAAATTGTGCCTCTGGTGTTGGCTCGGGAGTTTTGCACAATCCTCTCAAGAATCAAATTGAAGAAGTCACATGACAGCGCATCGCCTTGCCTAAATCCTTTTTTGGTATCGAATGTGTCGGTGAGGTCGTTTCCGACCCTGATGGTGCAGCGAGAATTCTCCATCGTCATCCTACACAAACGAACGAATTTGGGCGGTATACCAAAACTAGACATGGCTCTGTATAGTTCGTATCTATAAATGCTATCGTATGCGGCTTTTAAATCGATAAATAGGTAGAGGGTATCGATTTGGACTTCTTGGGTTTTTTCCAGGATCTACCGAAGTGTGAAAATTTGATCGGTTGTGGACTTTCCTGGCCTAAAACCACACTGATAAGGCCGATCAGGTTATGGGTAAACGGTTTCAGGCGTTCACATATTACGGGAGATAGGATCTTGTAGGCGATGTTAAAGAGGCTTATGACTCTGTAGCTGGCGCAGTTCAGAGGGTCTCCTTTTTTTGTGGATCGGGCAAACGATGCTGAGGTTCCATTCTTCAAGCATACTTTCATCCTACCAGATTTGGCTTATGAGTTGGTGGATGTTACTTACCAAGTCATCTCCGCCAGCTTTATAAAGCTCAGCGGGAAGGCCGTCATTTCCGGCAGCCTTATTTAGCTTGAGTTTAGATTTTGCTATCCACACTTCACTTAGTTCGGGTGGTTGGACGTTTTAGATGTCGTTGCCAATATTAAATGGTTCGTTCTGCCTGATGACAGCGGAATGTTGTTCGTCATGTTCGTTTAACAGTCTGCAGAAATGGTTCTTCCATATCCTCAGCATAGACTGTGTCTCAATTGCGATATTTCCTTGTTCATATTGACAGGATTCTCTTCGAGCCTTGTATCCTTGGCTTTGACGTTTTACACTTTGGTAAAACTTGCGAACATCGTTCATGGAGTGGCACCTCTCTATATCCTCGATCGCTCGCTTTTCTTGCTCTTTTTTCTTCTTTCTGAAAAGCCGGTGTTCTTACCTTCTTCTTTGCCTATAGAGCTCAATGGCAGCTCTCGTCTTCACCTTATTCGGTTATTGGTATGACTGAAATTTCGTGTGTGTGTATGTATTTGGTGCTCCAAAATTAACGGACCTCCCATATAACAACTTTTTCATATAGAGACATATAAGACTAGAATCCGCTGTGCAAATAAATTAATACCCTATCCTTTTCCATCCTTAAATTGAACATCATTTAACATTGGGCGTGGCTAAAAACTGTAGGGGTATAATACTTATTTGAATTTCTGAAAAACTCCTCTTACGATAGTTAGATACAGTAATTCATTAAATTCATTTTTTCTTTATAATGGAAAATATTAATTTTGAGTAAATTTTGTGTGTGGCTCAGCATGGCAGATTTCTTGCAAAAAAGACGAATAACGGTATTTTGTATTATTGTCTAAAACAAACTACTGTTTTTCTTCAAATATTGTCCGTAATAGGTGCCATACACTACGCAGACAAGCCGTTGCAGACCAATATATTTTGTTGTTGTGCATATACATATCTAAGCAGACCGTCTGTGTAGTGTGTATCCTTGTCAACTGTTTGCAGCGAATGTCTGTGTGAATTCAAAACTTTTTGAATTTTTCTTGGTCGCAACGACATGTCTGTGTGGTGCATGATGAATTTTGCACAGGCGAGCGAGAAAATTCAATGCGTAATAAGTGGAGCACAAGCGGTATCCGTCATTTCTCCGACCCAACGACCACGACGAAATGATAAAAACTAAAGTCTGTGCAGATTGTCTGCACATTGTGTGGTGAAGGCATGTTTTCACAGACTTAAGGTCTGCAACGACGTCTTTTCGTAGTGTATGGCACTTATAATATAAGAACAATATTGTTTTTTTTTTTAATTTTTGTGCTCCTTATGTGACACATGATTCTATTTGATAAAACTAACGGTACTTCCTATATATCGTATTGTTAAAATTTAAAGATTTAAGCTAATATTTGCAGTTAGGTTTATACAAATACATATGTATAATTGAATTTAGAGTTTCCCCTTTACTTACAATATGGCATACCCTAAGGAAGTCACATAGGTCCCATTATTATCAGTAACTATATTTCGTCGTTTTTGCATTAAAAAAAAACGTTTATTGGTACATTTTTAAAACATTTGCAAAAATTTTCGATGCAAGATCATTGTATTTGATAATATGAACAATTCGTCTATATGTACATCATTTTAACCCACGCCCACTTTTAGGGGCTTTTTCTTACAAAAACCATTTGTATACCCAACCCCATGGTATATGCAATAGAAAACATTGTTTTTTGTCGAACCATAAAAGATTTTGATAAACTGTCCGAACAATATATTGTGACAACGTCATTTTCTATATTTAATTGGTTATTACTATTAAGCCCACAATTTGGGGGATATTAATTTTAAGGATGGGATGGGATAGGGTATTAAACAATCCGCACATTGTGACCTTCTCATATGTTTTTATACTTGAAATAGGCGATGTAAAAGCTTGTATACGAGAGAACAAAATATCGATAATTTCCGATGGGATGAACATTTATAAATACATACGATAATTCAACAATTTTACAATTTATTGTCTTAAAAATGGTTTAAATCTTAACCCTACAAAGTGACAGCATATGACATTTTCCCTTAAACGTGATCCCTCTAAATTCAATACTCTTTATGGTGTTGAAAGAGATCTTAGTGTCTGTTTTGACCCCAAAATGGAGTTCAATAAACATAATAACATAAAATTTAATGATTCATAAAAAGATTGTCAAAAGAGCTTAATGTCCCTTTTTGTCACTTTTAAATTTTATAACTGTATCGTTCGTCCTCATTTAGAGTATCCCTCACATGTTGGGACAACCTACTATAGTTCATTTAAATAGAATCGAAGCTGCTCTTTGATTTAACAAGGAGGATCCCATAATATTCGTACATTTAATCTTCTATATCGACCCAAGCATAAAAGTAACTATATGGGCATGAACACACTAATCTTAAAAGTGGACTTTAAAACAAAAATGACAATATAGATGAATTGCATGTGACTTAAATTAGTCGAATCATAGTTACCCAAAACTTTAGCTGTGTTTTTTATTGCTAACTTAATTGATATTTGTTCAGGCTTAGATTATCTTATTAATATTTATATTGTTACGGCTCAGTGGCGCGGTAGTTAGTGCGATGAACTGCCACGCAGAAGGTCTGGGTTCGATTCCGAGCCGTAGTGAACAAAATATTGTTCGAGTCGTGTCGGTCTTTTTATACCCTATCCCATAGGGGTATATTAGTTTTGATACTTAGTTTGTAACATATTGAAATAATTTAGCTACATATACCTCAAAGTATATGGATCGACTCAGAATCGCTAGCAGAGTCGATTAAGCCATGTCTGTCTGTCCGTCCGTCCGTCCGTCCGTCTGTATCTACGTCACCGATTTTTAGGCCTTAAATTTTGAGCTAGGATAATGGAATTTGGTATATAGGATCCTCGTCCGTGCGTACAGAACAAGTGTAAAAAAATTTGAAATCCGCCCACTGCCACGCCCCCTTTTAAGAAAAACTCAGTTTTTCGCCAAACCGTAAGGAATTTTAAAAAAGTTTCTGAACACTATATTTAGACAATCTTAATATCTATATTTCGTCTATATAAAGTTTTTTGCCACGCCCACTTTCAGGGGGCGTTTTCAATAAAAGACTGTTTTCGGTCAAATTTTAAAACTTTCGAAAAAAATTTTGATGCAAATACTTCCGTAATGGTAATATAAACATTTTGTCCATAGATCATTTTCACCTGCGCCCACATTTTGGGGGCGTTTTCTTACAAAAACCGTTTATATACCCTACCCCATAGCATATGCAGGAGAAAAACGATGTTTTATTGTAAAACAACAAAAGATTCTGATAAACTGTTTGAACAATATGTTGTGACAATGTCATTTTCTATATTATAGGCCCATAAAGTCCACTTATTGGAGATATTAATTTTAAGGATGGGATGGGATAGGGTATACAACGACCCGCAAAGCGGATTGTAGCCTGCTCATATGTTTATTAATATGTTACACGCGCTCAAAATAATAATTTTGTTACGTTCCTTAGGGCAACTTAACCTTAACACCTGTATCTAATTAAACTGAGAAGAAAGATTGCAAATACATATTATCAAATGGGAAATTTAATAACCAAAGTTGTGGTATACGTGTAACTCTTTATTTTCAAAGATTCATTTATTGAGTCAATAATTATATTATGAATTCGGAAGTTGCGATAATCGATGAGTTGTACTTACGAGTATTTCACTGTATTTTTATTTCCTCCGCAAAATTGCGAATTTAATTAATTTATAATATCTTCTGTATTTCTATACATATACACAAATTACAAAAAAGTGTAGTAAACATTTCAGCTTAACATCATTGACTGACGTTTAACACTTTGAACTTTGACAGTAATGATAACCCGTGGTGGCATATGAGTACTTGATTTGTTGTTTTCTTTTGTTGGTCCTATAGCTAGCAATTTTAAAAATAAGATTATTTCCTATCAAGCAGAAGTGTAAGTAAAATGGAAATGTTGCTATAATCCTATTGACTTTGGCAATGATGATGATTAATTTCACAAGCCCTGACATACGAAACTATCGAATACACATTTGATATACAAAGTAGCAGAAAGCATCTATTTCAAACAAGAGTGTAGAGTTTATATTAAAACTAGCGTAACATGTTGAGGACTGACTAATAATATATGTGATACATATATTCGTTAAAATATATAGTTTGTAACAATGACCTATTTATATATATATATATACATATATGTATTTATTTAATTATATACATTTTTTTATATATATTTTTTATATATAAATGATTGATATGATTGTATATATAAATCATATATAGGTATATATATACTATACCATATATCATTGCCGGTTTAGTTGGAAAGCACAGAATCCACGACACGACAACAGACAACGGCTGCCGATTAATCAATTTTGCAGCAGCTCGTAATACGGTGATAAGAGATAAGAAGCACTAGATTTCCAAGGCTAAGGATTCGCACAGCAACCTGTCGCTTTGCAGATGGTCGAACCGCCAACCAAATCGACCATGTGCTAATCGATGCGAGGCACGCTTCCACATTCTCGACGTGCACACATTCCGAGGGGCAAACGTCGACTCTGACCATTTTCTTGACGCCGCTAAATTCAGAGATCGACTGTCCAACGAGGAGCTGCGAACTGCCCAGAAGAAGAAATTCGACGTTGGGCGCCACCCCGAAGAAAGAGCCCGTTGTATTATGATGAATGCATGTACAGGGACAAGGTGACAGAAGATGCACACAAGAACGGCTGCAGCGCAAAACAAGGGCAGCAAGAAAAGAGTATCGAGCCAGGAGAAGGGAGGAAAAGAAGATCCTGAGTAGAAAAAAGAGGGCTCACGCAGCTTAGCTTCCCAAGGAGATCATCATAACATCCGGAGGTTTTATAAAAACAACGGCAGGCTCTTCGAGACAGCGAAAGAAACCTAGTCACCGAAGCATAGGGAATAGAAGATGTATTTAAGCGGCATTTCCAAAAGGTGCTTAATGGACATCATGTACCAACGCAGCTATTTAAATACAGTGGTGATGTTTTGGTGGCGCATGCACCGAATTATCAACCATAGGTATATGGATGAAAGAAAGCATGTCCGATGACTGGACTATCAGCTCCATATGCCTCATCTACAAAAAAAGGCGATCATATGTCTTGCAAGAACACTCGAGGCATATCCCTTCTTAATGTCGCAAACACTAATCGGCACGTAATAGCGTGCCTTCCGGCCCGGCAGATCGGCTATAGACCAAATTTTCACATCTCACCACCACCAATACGACTTCAAAGCCACGTATGATAGCATACATCGTCAGGAGCTCTATATGGCGACGACCGAATTCGGAATCCCGGCAAAACTGATTCAGCAGTGTCGCGTGACGCTGGAAAACACGCGCTGCAACTTGCAGTTTGGAAGTAGCTCCTCCGGACTATTCCAAACATGCACCGGATTTCGGCAAGGAGACGCGCTACCATGCGACATCTTCAATCTCGTACTGGAGCAGATAATGCGCAGAGCAGGTGTCAACACGGAAGGCACTATCTTCAACAGGTCCGTCCAGCTGCTGGGCTATGCGGAGTATATTAACATCATCGATCGCTGCCAGCGTGCAGTGATAAAAGCGTTCACGGCGATTGAAGAACAGGCAAAATCCGTTGGCCTTAAAGTAAATGAGGACAAGACTAAGTACATGCTATCAACAAACAAACAAGCATCTGTCCACAACTTAGGACAAAACGTCACAATTGATAGCAACAATTTCGAGTTAGTTAAGGAGTTCACCTACCTCTGAGTAAACATAAACCCCACGAATGACACCCTACCCTAGTGGAGATCCGGCGAAGAATTAACCTAGGAAACTGTTGAAACTCCTAACTCGAAGGACGAAATGTGTGCTCTGCAAATCCCTTATACTGCTGCTCTGCTCTATGGCGCTTATCTGACGATAAGCAAGGGAGAGTTGATACTGGGTTCCTTCGAAAGAAAAATACTTTGGCGGATTTTTAGTCCTGTGCGCGAGGAAGGCTAATGGACCGCGAACTCTATATGTACCAAGATGTGAATATAGTCCGAAAAACCAAAACACGTCGACTACATTGCTCGGCCACATCGAGTGAATTGACAATAATGCCCCAGCTAAGAGGATCTTCGAATCCCAGCCCCAAGGTTCTAAAAAGCAAGGAAGACCGAACCCCCGTTTCAAAGACTAAGCCATCGTGGCTTGTAACAAAGAGAAATAATTTCGATAGATATACCTCAAAGTATATGGATCTACATCGCTAGCTTAGTCGATCTAGCCATGTCTGTCCGTCTGTGTGTTACTGATTTTTGGGCCTTAAATTTTAAGCTATAGTGTTGAAATTTGGTATATGGACCCTCTAGTCGACGAAGCAGAACAGATGTACACATCTTCAAAATCCACCCACTAGCACGCCCACTTTTTTTATTAAACGTCTTTTCTTTTTTTTCCTCTTCCTCAATAGCCATAAATGCTTCTACAACGGCACGGTGGAAACGACCAATTATGTCGATGTCGTCTGCGTACCCCAGTAGTTGGACGGATTTGTTTGTAGTGCATTCCGTATTAACTCCTACCCTTCGCGGTATATCCTTGTCGGAATCCGGTACAATTTTAGAAAAGTTGCATCGGGTGTCCTCTAATGTTAGACGACACAGCTGTATTAGTTTTGATGGTATGCGGAATTCCACTATCACTTTATAAAGCTCTTGGCGATGGATGCTATCATACGCGGCCTTGAAGTCGATGAAAACATGGTCTGTTTCGACCTGAAATTCGGTGGTCTTTTCCAGGATTTTACTTAGTGTGATAATTTGGTCTATAGTCGATCTGCCGGGCCGAATGAAATGCTTAAGACGTCTCCGTATTAACTCCATTTCACAGAGTACGTTGGAAAGGATCTTATATGGTCAATTTGGTTGGCGGCACATTTTCTGGAGATCGCCAGGTTGTTTTGTGAATCCGATGTCGTGGAACCTAGTGCTACTGATAACCGTATTACATGCCGCCGCGAAGTCTGTTAGTCGGAAGCCATTATCCGATTTTCGCATTAAAGTCTCTAGTTTTATCTTAACATCGTATTTTGGACAGGCTCCGAGAGGTCCTTAAAGTGGTTTGTTTTCTTCTCTTTTTTCCATAACGTTAATGATCCTTTTATTTGTTGCACATTTATGTTTTGTTTTACGGAATTTTAAATTGTTGTTGTACTTTACACGTAAATTTAAAATTCCGTAAAACAAAACATAAATGTGCAACAAATAAAAGGATCATTAACGTCATTATTATACCATGAACGTAGTTCTGTCTGTAATTCCAGTAAGGATTAACAAGGTGAACAGTTTACAGCTGCTTCGACGTATGTATCTAGGAATCTAGTCAAGCAACATAAACTGATGGCAGGTGAGCCAAAAGGCCAACGCAAGCGCTCAATCACTTAGTGAATATACTGATGTCCCATGTCCTAGGGTTTGCATAAATTGGCCCTTCGGGTTGGGGGTAGCAACATCAGGGTAAATTTCCTTTTGATGTAAACAACAGTTATGAGAGAGATAATAGACTCGGATAACGGATCATCTCAAATTCCTAGTAGACTCGAAACGTCTACGAAAAGGACTTACGAGTATTTACCTCGAACATACACTTACTTAGCACCGCGGGTGCTACGAAACAGCACAGATATTAACGAAATTCAGGAAATACGAAAAAATACAATTTTTTGGCGCAACAGGCTCGTTAGTACAATGGGCCTAGCTTTCTCACAAGCATTCATGTGTGCATGTGTACTTTTTGCACGATGGCGGGACCTTCTGTTTAATGCCGACTCCGGCTAAGTTTAGATAAGCTATGCTTGACAATTGTACTCGGATGATTTGTCAGATCATCACGATATAATTATTGTGTTGCTTCGGCTGGGAATCGAACCCAGACCTTCTGCGCGGTCTGGCACTAACCATCGCGCCACTGAGCGTTATTAATATCTGTGCATATTAGGATGCGGATTTCTTGTGCGTAGCCCGTTCAGGTTAAGCCGGGTAGTGATCGCCTGGATGTGATCACAATTATCATAACTGACTAGTCTTTTGTATGATCAACCCTAACCTCAAGAATATTTCATCGCCCATTGAATCGACTAAAACTACCACTAGACTCTTTAATCCAATTTCAAGGAGTTCATTTATTTAGTATTGATTCATCTATAGATCCGTTTTTTTTAAATATCCATAAAATAGGAATACATATAAATACACTATTAGATCTGTGTCGTAGCGAGCTTAATACAAGCGCATCTACGAGCAGAGATAGGTATTATAGCTCTGATAAGTCACTAAGTTAAACCGATTTAAGAATAGAGATTGCATGATTCATCTGAGCTAACTATGAACCATTGAAAATGAGTATATTTCTCAGATTAATTCTTTTTCATTTTAGCCTAAGAGACAGTGTTTGTACGCCCACCTTATGACTAGTTTTAATTATAGGCGGTACTAACTCAGTGTTTGTATTTACAATTCCTCCTGACTTTTATACCTTATACCTAAAAGATATTTAATGTGAAACAGAATTAGTTGAGATAGCTTTTTCTTGACAATTGATAATACTCGGACGATTTGTCAGATCATCACGTGAGGATGGTGATCATTTAGGTGATGCTACGACTAGGAATCGAACCTACAACTTCTGCGCGGTAGTTCATCGGCAAGTTCATAGCACTAACTATCGCGCCACTTAGCCTTTGAACTTTATTTAATCTGAAAATGAAATTAAGATTCCCTTTTTTTATTTAAATTGGTTGCGTAATATTAGACAAAGTGGTGCATTTCTTCATTAGAATGAAACTACTGACTTACTTAGGAATAGTTTTATAATTTTTGTGAAATTTATAATATCTAAGATATCTTACTAAATCTGAGTTCAAGAACACGGAACTTATGCGGATATAAAGTTCTGAAGCATTGCTTTAAAATACCAATTGATGCGTAGTACGTGTGGTTTCCGCATTAACTGATCCATTTTTAATGTTAAGATATCAGATTATCTTAGATCTTAAGACCGTATATCCTGGCATATAGCTAGTTTTGGTAATTCGACAATGCTGAAAGGACAAGCAGTACATTTCAAATCATGCTACTGGCATACACAGCACAGACTGCAATGAGTTATCAATTCAGACTAGAATTACACGTGATTGTAAATGAGATCACCTATGAGGCAGTTTTGGAATTCATAGTCCTTTGAGAATAAATAACTGGAAATAACATGCCCAAGACCGAAGAGCATAGACAACTTCATTTTAATTAGGTTACTTTATTTTGCACTGACATCTACGACCCTTTTTTTTACTTTGTTTGTTTTGAAAAAATATGTAGATTGTTACACATTATTAATTTGAACCAACAGTCCTTTTGACTTAATGTATCTCTAAAAAATAATAAATATTTTAAAAAATCATCTAGTAAACATATAATTGCTAAAACCTAAATTTAAATTACTACCGTTACTCACCTTCTATTCGACGTTTTGTATCCTTAACAAAGTAAAATTTTTCTCAATTCACTTGTGTAGATCCCTCGCATTGATCCTTACTTTCAGTAAAGAGTATTATCCCAAAAAGAAATATGTGACGATGGTTGACGTGTAGAATTGGATCGGGTAAAACGGACTTAAAGCTAATGGTGGGCAAGCGAAGTGAAGAACGGTGATCAAAATACGTTTACGTGTTTGAACGATTTTATAATCCAATAAAAGTCGTTGATATAATATATCCGTAGTTATTTTTGAATCAATTGAGTTTGCTTGATGTTTTTGTTGAGTTTGGTGCAGACCCAGCCCTGCTAAGCTGCCTTCAATACAACTTTTATTGTATCCGTTTAGATGTTGTTTTTTCGATTATTTTATGTAGGTATCTATGTTAAGTGACCAACTATCCGCAATTTGCCAGATTGACGTTCGCCTTCATTTTGAATGCAAACAATTTTATTACAATATACATTTTCACTATTTTCATTGGGATTTCGTTACTTTTTTATGATCTATCACTAAAAACACACATTATAAACACTTCATTCGCGTTTCTATACTAAGCTTCAATTTTTTTTTACCGAAAATAATACAATTTCCACACCATTCACACAATGGCGGTTTTAAAAACAAATTTATTTTTGTTTCAATTTTACTTGTATTAAAAAATATTTCGGGCTTTTATTTGTTGGTCGGGCGGATTAAAGGTGGCGCTGGAATTACAGACATTATTATGTAGACACATGGAAAACGCACTACTAAAGGATAGAGGCAATCACAATGAAGGTGTCCTCCTGTCAGTTTATTCGTCACAATAATTTAATTTATTTTCACTGAAAAATGATTGTAAACAGCACACGGCGAAAACTAATAGCGACGACGACTATTATGACAAGAACTACAAAACCACGGCGTCACGATTTCTTGTTTCAGCTTGACAAACAAAAACGATAAAAGAATAAAAGTAAATTGTTCATTCTTCTGACGATTGCAATTTTCAACAAAAAAAAACTCTGTATTTAATGGATAGACTTCTCAAGCCATACTTACTATATATTTACAAAAAGAAATAACTTGATATTATTACTAATTTTTTATTCGTACATCAATGGAAAAGTTTATTTATAAGCCAAAACGGAGAAAAATTCAACAAACGAAACTATTCAGATTCCCACAGCGTCCATCTTGGATTTTTTTCTGTCAAGTCAGTTTTTTTTAGGCCAATCAGTGAGTACAATTGCTCTTTTTGTTATACGCAGGCATGTAAGTAAAGGTTTTCTCTTTCATTCATGTGAGAGACCTCGATTGTGTTTATTTTTCGATGAAAATTTCTATTCGGCACAGATCCGCCATTTCAAATAATAATGCATGAGTTATAAGTTTGAGCTGTGCAGATGGCAATGCAAGCTGTTAAGTAGGAAACACAATAATATTTATGTGTGTACAGAATAGGTACTTCGTTTTATAATTTGTTCATTCGTGTGCTTTTACACGGAGACTCTTGACTCACGACTCACATGCGTGCAAAAGAGAAAGAGAATTTGAAAAGTTGAGAGGAAAAACATTTTGCCCTGTGAGTAGTGGCTACATATTTCAGCTACTCTTTTTGACGTTTTCTTTTCTTCTCCTTCTTTTTATCATTATGTTGCTTTATATGATTTCGTTGGTTGGAGAGTCGGTTTCGAAACGCCAAGAGAAAAAGTCGCAGTGCTTCAAGCAGAATAAAAGAGGAATGTCAAATTTGAGTCAAGAGAAAATGTCGCAGTGTAAAGCGCGAGACTCACGAAAGAAAATTAACAAAGAGAACTGCGAAAAAAGTCTTGACTCGAGAGTCTACGTGTAAAAGTACACTTCTCGATGGAGTACTTCGTGACAACATCAGTCTGACAGCCATACCATATCTATGAAGGCAAATTCAGTCGATGGTGGTCGGAGGTAGTTTCAATACGTTGATTTGGCCAAACGGAAAAAATGTTTAAATAGTGTCTAATAACATATTTTTTAAATAGTATCTAATAACATAATTAGACAATCAAAATATCTATAACTATATCGTCTATGAACAATTTTTTTGCCACTCTTTTTGGGGGCGATTGTATTAAAATACTATTTTGGTCAAACTTTAAAGAAAAACTTTTAATACAAAAACATCGTTTTAACCCACGCCCACTTTTTGGGGGATTTTTCTTCTAAAAGCTATTTGTTTACCCAACCCCATAGCATATGCAATTGAAAAAAAATTATTTTCGTCGAACCATAAACATATTGACGTCGTACCATAAAAGTCTTAAAAATATGTTGCGGCAATGTATATACCTATTAATCCCTATAAATTTTAGCAACGGCCATTGTTTTAACATTTATTTTAAAGATGTTTTCTTTTTTATAAATAAAAATAATATGCACCCACTAATTCATATATAATACAATAAAATGATTTTCCAAATGCGAATCGAAATAAAAACTTCAAATTGACTTAAGGAAGCTGTTAGAAATGTTCCAACTTCAATCCGCTGTGCAAATCGTTCAATACCCTATCCCAATCCATCATAAAATTAAACATCCCCAATGAGTGGGCCTTCCTAAAAAATGAATGGGGATGAAATATAGAGAATGACATTGTACATATATGGTTCGACAAAAAAATTGTTTTTATAAGAAAATTATGTCTAAATTGTGACCTGAACGTGATTTGAATAGTGTTGTGAATTTTGAAAGTGATAATAGCTAGTGCGCGAATTTAAACGTTGGTATTTGATTTCAAATAAGTGTAATTGAATTTTTAAACAAGAATAAAGTCGAAATAAGAGTTTTATCATTCGAAGCCCGGCTTCATTCTACATTGGTGTCAGAAGTGGGATAAACCTTTTCCTGGACGGGAAGTGTTGAAAATTAAAGATAATTCAGTTTAGTTTGATGGAGTTTAGTTTCTGAAGTACTCTAAAGTAATTTTTTTTTTTATAAAAAAAAGGTTTAATAAATCGAGTGCAATAATATTTCAATTCACAAAAGAGCTACTCAAAAAATTTAAGCAACCATCATCTCCTATTTCCTGCTCGACTCTTTTGGCTAGCCCAAAAATCTTCTGTTCTCCTCACACAGCATATATCGTAATCTCTCACTTCGGGTAGATACTTGAAGTTGACTGCATCAGGGATGTTAAATATTATTATTGCTTTTTTCTTTCGTAACAGTTCCCCCCGGTACAAGAGAGTCCGGCTTATTTGTTGTTGTACCTTGTGCGTTAACTTCCAACAGCGCTAACTTAACTGTCGGTCGTTCAAAAATTCCATTGTTCGTCTGTATTGTAGCGCATCTCACTTGCCCATCGGATGATTTTCTGACAGCTACTATTTTTCCTTTAGGATAATTATTCCTCGGCAGGTCCTTGTCAATAATTACCATTACATCTCCGACTTTCAAAGGTGACACTTGATTATACCATTTAGAGCGCAGCGTCATTTATTCGCAAACCGCTCCTTATACTGGTATGAGAACTTTAATACCTTCTGGTCTTCGTTGAGTTGTCCGATAGGGTTTCCGCCTCCAGAGTTTAAACGCAAAAAATTATTTGGCGTAAAAGCTTCTATTGAATCGTCATCCAAAGGAACGTAGGTGAGGGGCCTTGTTCTCGGCGGCTACCAAACAGCTTCGAAGAAGTGGATCATTTGGGGTTCTAGTAGGTAAAGAGTTGTAAAGAGCCGTTTTAAGGAACGTACTAAGCTTGGTGCATGGGTGGAGCATGGGCCCATATGTGACGATGCTGGTGGATTGAAGAGCCATTTTAACGATGGACTTCCAAAATGTTGAGCGATGTGTGTTGGATCAACCGATTTCAATTCTTCACGTAATATTCGATTTGTTCCAACGAAGTTAGTAGCTCGATCGCAATATATTTCCTTTAGATGTCCACGTCTTTGGACAAAATCTTGAAAGCAAAGTGTAAATGAGTCCACATCAAGTTTGTGTGCTATCTTGATATGAACGGCTCTTGTGGTGAGGCACGTAAATAGCACCCCCATCTCTTTTCTTGTCGTCGTCCTACTGCAACTATTAGTGGGCCAAAGTAATCAACCCCGGTGAAGGTAAACGGATCACAGTAGGGTGACATTCTCGCATTTGGTAAAGGTGCCATCTTTGGTACTTTTTGTTGTGCTTTGTAAATTTTACACCATTGGCATATCCTGCAAATAGACTTAACTACAGATCTTAATTTTGGAGTGTAGAAAGTCTTTATGCCATTTTTGAATTAAAAGGTGGGTAATATGGTGATTTCTTGGTAGAATCATAGGTTGTTTAGTTTCTGGATCTATTATATTTGCAGCGTCAAGTCGTCCTCTTACTCGTAGTACATTTTGTTCATCTAAACAAGGTGAAAGACATCTCAAGGAACTTGAACGATGAACAGTAGGTTGAATATTATCACATATGTTGTCATATTGTTGGTTAAGTTTTCGTATTTCATCATAGTAAACATCTCTCTGTGCGATTCTAAATAGACTAATTTCTGCTTGCGATTCTAAATAGAATAATTTCTTCGCACCTTAAAATCCCTTTAGTTGATAATTGCGGTTTCATTTGTATTATAATATTTAGAAACCTTATTATGTATGCTACGGTCTTTCCCATTTCGAAAATCTGTTGACATCAATTAATGATTCAAATTCTACATGCGCTCTCAATAACTCTTCCGTTAATTGAGAAAACGTCGCAATGTCTTTCGGCCAATGGTTTGCATCATTGACCAAAAAACTGGGTCCTTTGAACCATCTATCAGACATGTCTAGTTTTGGTGGTCTTACCCATTTGGTCGCATCATCAGCCACGTTATCTTTTGATGGAATTTAACGCCAAATTCCGAAGTTGTCATTATCTTGAATTTCAGCCACTCGAAACGCGACGAATTTGTTGAATCTGTGAGGATTACTCCGAATCCATCCCAAAACGGTTTTGAATTCTCACCAAAAACAGACTTGATTTATATACGTTGAAAGTTCTTCTAAAATGTTCTTAGCGAACCTGCATCACATCACAGTAGCATCCAGCTCAAGACGTGGAATTGAACGTAATTTAATAGGAGCTACTTTCGTTTTAGCACCCACTAACGAGGAAATCAATTTGGATCCCATTATTTAAGCGTAGATAGGCTACATACCGGTTTTCCAATTGCTTTGTTGTTTTTGCTAACATGTTTTTTGCCCGATCTTCTCTTGAATTTGTTTCGAATCCCTAGGTCCAGCAATACCCTAACTATCAGCAGAAAAGAAGTTTTTAACCAATTGATGAGTCTGTTAGTTTAGAATATCCATCTTCTTCTGTTGGGGTGTTCGAAAAATCCGTCCATCCAAGACGACATTTTACAGCAATTGGAACATTTTCAGATGCTTCTTTTATTTTAAGTGGAATAGCTACATGCCAGTTCCGGAGACCGAATAGAATCCCTGGACTTACATTGCTATATGATTCAACTGGTAATCTTTTTAAGCAACGTTGTAGGCGTATTAAATTTTCACTATTCGAAAACCCGCATGCTGTTGTCGTCTGATGAAAAGTGCTTATAAACACAGGCCAATTGGGCCTCCGCACATGAGATGAGTTGAACTCTGGTGTGAAACTGGTTTCACACCATACTCCAAGCGCACACGAGATGAATATGCCGGCAGAACAAATTGAACCCCTTTTCGTTGTGTTAGTAATTCTATAGAAATTGACATTTGCCTTGAGTACTTTTGACAATTCGCAAGCTCTTAGGTTTGTGTGAGAGTATATGCAATTACAATGATGTTGACTGCTCGACTCACAAAACGCGTATGAGAGCCGAATGACATAAACAAATTTCAGACCTAAAATGTTGAAAAATGTGTTTGTATTGGTTTTCAACCCTGTTCCACCGCAAAGACTCGGTTGAAGATTTTCAACCATTTTCTCTCCGTATACCTCAGTCCCCTCGCCCATAAAACCGGTTTCACACCAAAATATTCATCTCATGCGCGGAGGCCCATTGCCCGGATTGCCAGAAAAAATTGGAAGATCCTTTGCCACCGCATGTCTTGTAGCCATTTGCTGATTTGTCAATTGGATGGTTTATTTTTGTTGTATAATTATTCGATTTGTGCATGTTTTTTAAATAATTATGAACCTTATTATTATTCCATGAAATTGATAATGACTTACCACACTTGGATCCACAGGGTCTCGTCCTTTGACATTAACCTTTTGATGGACCATTTCCTGACGAGTTTGTCTGATATCAGAACCAATATCTATGGACCGGATCTCTAATTCCTCATGTGACATATTATTTAAGAGTTCCTTTCGCTGTGCAATTATTTGTTGCTGCTTCTTCAGAATTTCTTATCTTCAGCATCCAAGATCCTCATTCGTTGATGCAATCGCTCAGACTATCCAGAAATCATGGAAGTACTTGATGCAGGCAATTTAGATGTTATTCTTACTGGATTCTCCTCTAATCGTATTTGCGTGGTGTTGGGAATGCAAATTGCGCATTTCCAAATCTCATCCTTCGCCACCTCGTCGCCGACAATGGCACAATCGTAGTGAATCCATTCTTTGCACAGCGTACACTCCACCATTTTGTTTTTTGTGTATTCGTTTTTACAAATAGGACATTTGCCTTGCTCTTTTGATGCAGTAGACATTTTTCCATTAAATGTTTTGAGAATGTTGAAAATTAAAGATAAAAGCGCTTAGTTTTAGTACTCTAAAGTTTTTTTTTATTTATAAAAAAGGTTTAATAAATCGAGTGGAATAATTTTTTAATTGACAAAAGAGCTACTCAAAAAATTTAAGCAACCAACATATCCTATTTTCCTGCTCGACTCTTTTGGCTAGCCCAAAAATCTTCTTTTCTCCTCATACAGCATATATCGTACTCTCTCACTTCGGTTGGCTCCATCAGGGATGTTAAATATTATTAGTGCTGTTTCCTTTCGTAACAGGAAGTTGGAGAAAACAGTGAACTGTAAAGAAACGGTGAATTTGGATATCGAGGCTAAATTTGGAGAACAAAAGAATTCTCTCGAAGAACGAGAAACAGCGCTAACAGTCCGAAGCTCAAAGCAAGCAGCTCGAGAAACAATTCGAAGAACAGGGTAAGAGGTTTGAGAATGTCCTCGAGTCAAAGTTCAAGGTGATTATTGGGAAAGTAGAACCAGATGGCAAAGGACACTTTCACTCGTGCTATAGCTGACACCAAGCTGCAACTAACAATACTAATGGCTGGAAAACGTACACTTGCCGAAGCCGCAGCTTATGCACTGACATTAGAGGCAAGCATCCCAAGGTGCTCATCGAGGCAGAGAATTGACCACCATTGAATGCTCTTGTGATAGAATGGATATTTCACCGAAAACAACACTCGATCCCAAATGCGTTGTTTGAACTGCAACAAAACTGGACATCTAATGCGTCAGTGCAGGAACCCATCAAAGCGAAGCAATCGTCCACATTGCAACAGTCGGGGACAGCAGAGGGGAGCATCTGACAGTGACAACAATCACCCTGCTGTTATGAATTTCCAGTACCAACAGTCGGGAAATGCTTAAGAACCAACTATGCTGGGGAGAAGTAGAGTTCTGGAATCGACGCTGCCAGGACTTCAATCCAAGTATTTCAAACTAGGAGAGACAACAGTAGCTTGACAGCAGATGCGACCATCGGCGGGAAAGAACTTGCGGCTACAATCGATACTGGAGATACTGCTTCCATTATCTGAAAAGACATCGTCCGGGAGTCTTGGCTGCATAACACCAGCAGCTATTGCCTGAGGACCGCAACTGGAGAAAGAGCTCGAATATATGGTGAAGTACGGCTGACGATATACTTGGCGGGTTGCCTTCTCCCATGCATTCCTGGTGGCTGATATTTGTAATAAATGCATTATTGGAGTGGACTTCATGAAGGCCCTTGAAGTAATCCTGGATATTGGCATACAGGTCTTGAGACATCGAAATGTGGAGATCCCGATGGAATATGGTCGGACAAAGGCAGTTCTTCTGAGAACAGTCGTCGGGAAGGACCAAGTGCTACCACGGTTATCAGAAACTGTTGTGTGGGTTAAGGTGGAGGGTGATCCTGGGACCCACCGATTCCTACTCGTTGAAACAGAAGCGGACGATGATTTCCGAAACTACATCGTTGGAAAAATGTTGTTGGAACCAAAGAACAAAATGGTATCAATAAGAGTCTTGAACACCTGACCACATGAGGTGGGAATCCGAAAAGGAAAAGTGTTCCGGTAAACGCAATATCAAGCATAACCGAAGGGGAGATGGCTGCCATTAGCGAAACAAGCTGAAGTTGCAGAAATGGTTGCGGCGATGGAGAGGGACGGACTGATAGAAAACTCCAATAGTCCGTGGGTATCACGAGTGGTACTGGTTATAAAGAAAGAAGGCAGCACCCGGTTCTGCGTTGACTATCGGCTTCTCAACGATGTCACCAAAAAGGATTGATGACACACTCGATACTCTAATGGGGTCCGATTGGTTTTCCACACTGGATCTGGAGAGCGGCTACTGGCAGGTGCAGATCCACCCTAAGACGGCCTTAATCACAGGAAATGGCAGTTCAACGTGATGCCATTTGGTTTGTGCAACGCTCCTGCAACTTTTGAGCGACTAATGGAGTGCGTTTTGCGAGGATTAACGTGGAAAATCTGCCTGGTGTACCTAGATGATGTAATTTTCGTGGGAAAATCATTTGAAGACAACCAAAACAACTTGCGGGATGAATTCCTAAGACTACCGGCGGTTTGTAAGGGACTTTTCTGGCATTGCTAAGAGCTTACATCAACTCACGGAGAAAGGAAAGCAACACCAGCTATCTCAAGCGCCGATTTTAGCATATCCCGACGGTGAAAAAACGGTTGGACAACTGAAAAGATCAGAGAAGCACAAATGGAAGACCCTGACATTGAACCGATTCTTACCTGGAGGGAACACATGGAGAAACCAGATCGGCAAGAAATTTCGGACCGTAGCCCGTATTGGGCACAAAGGGATTCCCTTCACGTCCATGATGGTGTCTTGAGAAGAAAATAGGAGTGCTTTGATGGAACGTCCTTTGTTACACAGCTTGTTGTTCCACGGTCCATGATCAAAGATGTACTACGGGATCTACATGGTGGATTAACGGGAGGACATTTGGATTTAAGACTTTAGACAAAGTGAGGGAGCGATTTTACTGGCTGTCTGCAAGAGAAGGTTGTTTTGGATGTTTCAAGTCTGCAACTCACCAAATAAATGCTGGTGTCGCTCAAGGCTCAGTTTTGTCTCCGACTCTCTTTCTCATTTTTATAAATGATCTCCGGTCTGCAACTTCTAATCCAATTCATACCTTCGCTGATGACAGTACACTCAGCTTCTCATATTCGTTTTCAGGTCCTCGTCCCTCATCTTCGAACGTGGACTCTTAACGCCAAAATATGTCAAGCTCATTGAATTCCGACCTTGACAGCATTGTCAAATGGGGTAAATCCAACTGAGTGGAATTCAATGCTTCCAAAATACAATGCTGTCTTCTGTCATTATCCATGAATGGCACTTACATCGACGAAACCGAAAAGCTTTTAGGGTTGGGCAAAATCCTCATCTTTCAGTTCTTCTCGCGGGCGCCCACCTGAAAATGACTAATCAGCATGCCTGTTTAGTGTCAGCCAAGGGTCCCACTTAGATATTGACCGTGCGCTGTAACTCGTTGTAACGCACGATCAATGTATGAGCGGGAACCATAATTTTGAGGTGGGAGAAAACCCGTAAACCAAAATCCAAGTTGGAACAGCAAACGCCGAAGGATGCATGGCTAAAAAGGGAGTTTTAAGCCGCTAGTTTGCGAATTTCGGATACCGGGATACCTCCGATCTCAAGATAGCCTTCCTGTGGTTAGACGGGTAGACCACGGGCGACCAATAAATCCCATCTACTCGTGGGAAAAATTGAAGTACCTAAAGAAAAAAACATAGAGAATGATGCCTCTACAAATGCATCAACAACTAGGGATGATTTAGAACACTCTGTCGATACCAACACGACACCTGCCAATCGGGAAGGGTCACAAATCGGCGATTTCGAGATGATGAGCCTAGAAGAGAAATTGTCTCATCTGAGCGACTCAGCCTCGGAATCAAGTACTGTATACAGCATCAGTATACTCTCGGATGAATTGCATCTGGAATATACAGACGCGCCGGGGACCCCTGGCAAATCGGCTCAAACTGATTCCAAGCGCATCAGGTTCACGCCAGTGGAACAGCGTCGTTTCAACAGAGCGCTGAAACAGGGTAGGTAGCAGCATAGAGCAAGCCTGCATTTTTTTAAAAACAAAAGATGATGCTCTTCCAGAAGCCAAACGCATGAGATCTGCGGACAACACACCACCTCCGTCCGAAGCGAAACGAGCTCGCACTGGGAAAACAACCTCTGACAGAACCACCTATAGAGATATAGCGAGCTATGTCAGATTGGGTGTCGTACCAGTCGATATCGATCGCAATCCTCTCCCAAGTGAACAAATGGTTCACGATCGAACAACTTTCAAAGCCGGATGGCGGGACAACTTTCAAAGCCGGATGGCTCTTGTTAGTATGTGCGGACATCACCACTTCAGAGTGGATGAAAACCAACTTCCTCAAACTGAAGTAGAAATGCGAGTTGGAAGTAATGCTTGTGGGAGAGGAAGACTTTCCGAAACCACATATTGTCAGAGCTTTCTTCCCGCAGAGTACCGGAGTCACGAATGAGAGAATACTGGCAATACTAGACGGTCAAAACAAAGACCTGAATACGAGAACGTGGAGAGTTCTGCAAAGATCGAGATATAAACAAAAGAGGTGAGACTTTATTAGAATACCTATATAGCAACAATTTAGTTATACTAAATAAGGGAAATAAACCCACGTTTAGAAACGTTTTAAGAGAAGTAGTTTTAGACCTTACCACCTCTTCTCCATTTGAACAAAACACCGTCGAAAATTGGCACGTGTCTGGTGAGGCATCTTTATCGGATCACATGCACATAAGTTTCCAATTAAGATGCAACACCGAGGATGCGTCGATAAAACAAGACAACAAACTTACAAATTGGAGAACGTATAGAGAAAATATATCGATTAAATGTGACATACTTCCAGAAAAACCTTCATGCGTAAGTGAAGCGGAAGTCGCACAATGTCAACTAAATGACATTATCATCTCTTTTATCTTTTTACAAATAGCTGTAAGGTTAAACGCACTGTGGCAAAGAGGTGCACACCATGGTGGAACGATAACCTAGAAAGTTTCCGTAAAAGAGTAAGAAAACTTTTCAATAAAGCCAAACGCACCGGTAAGTGGGATCAATATAAATCTCTACTTACCCAATACAACATAGAGTTGCGTAAATCATAAAGAGCATCCTAGCGCAAATACTGTGAGGAACTGGAAGAGCTTCCGGCGGTGGCGCGTCTCCAGAGGGTACTCTCGGAAAATAAAACAAACAGCATGACCACACTTCTTCAGGTACACTTTCCCGGCTCCACTATCACAGGTGAGTTTCATGAACACATGATAGATGACTCACTCCCTAGAAACCTGAAACGGATTAATAGTTTATCCAGCAAACTTTTCACTCCGGATAAGGTCAAATGGGCGATCAACTCATTTGAACCATACAAGGCACCAGGGACAGACGGAATCTTTCCTGCTCTTATACAAAAGGGCTTGGACTTTTTCTTACCCACTATGGTCGCCTTATTTAGGTTTAATTTAAATTAGGGCTACATACCACAAACCTGAAGGGAGGTAAACGTGGTATTTATCCCCAAACCAGGCAAACCTATAGAACTACCTAAATCATACCGTCCAATAAGCTTAACATCGTTTTTCCTGAAAAAAATGGAAAGAATACTAGACGTACACATTAGAGAGTGCTTAAATGAAAGCACTCCTCTGCACCCATGTCAATTCGCCTACCAAAAAGGTAAATCCACGGAAGGAGCACTTCTTAGTTTAACATCACAAATAGAAAGTGCATACGAAAACAAAAAAGTAGCTTTATGTGCCTTCCTAGACATAGAGGGTGCTTTTGAAAACACTGGATATGACTCCATATCAAATGCTTTGACTCATAGAAGAATAGATCACCCCACCATCAAATGGATCAATGCGATGCTTGAAAGTCGGAAAATAACTGCTACATCAGCACTGACCTCAGTATCAGTAACAGCTGTTAAAGGCTGCCCTCAGGGAGGAGTACTCTCACCTTTACTATGGTCTCTGGTTATCGATAACCTACTTCAAGACCTCAGTAATGCAGGTTTCAATATAATTGGATACGCCGATGACCTAGTCATTATAATAAAGGACAAAGAACCAAACGAGGTTACAACACGTTTGCAAAACGCCCTTAAGATAGTCATAGACTGGTGTAATAAAGAAAATCTTTCTATAAACCCCAGCAAGGCTATCACCGTCCTTTTACAAAAAGGAGGAAATTATATCTTACCCAAATTTCAATTAATGGTACATACATTGAGTATTCCAACGAAGTAAAATATCTTGGAGTGATCCTCGACAAAAAACTAAGCTGGAACTCCCACATTAACAACAAAATTCAAACAGCAACCAAAGCTTTCTGGGCTTGCCGAAGCATGTATGGTAAAACCTGGAGAATCTCTCCAAAGACCACACACTGGATCTACACGATCATGTTCAGGCCCATTATAACATACGCTTCAATAGTATGGTGGAACAAAGTCACGCAAAAAACAACTATAAATAAATTAAACAAGGTACAACGGCTTGCCTGTCTGGGCATTACCGGAGCTATGCGTACCTGTTCCACAGCGGCTATAGAAGCCTTAATAGGACTAACACCCCTCCACATTTATATAAAAAAGTGGCAATTCGCGGCTCAGCAAGTTTGACACAAGCGGAAGAATTAAACATTAGTGAACACCTTAATCTAATTGAACTTCTATCCGAACTTCCAGAACTTGACATGATCTGTGCGGTTACATACCGCTTACCAAAGACACTATGCTTCGACAAAAGATTCTCAACGGAGATCACAACCAGAGAAGCATGGTGTAGTAACAACCCACCAAACTGCCTAAACGGCCTAAAGTGGTATACGGATGATTCCAAAATGGACTCAGGGGTAGGAGCTGGCATACACGGACCAAATAAAAACATCTCAATACATATGGGAAAAAAACCCTAGTGTATTCCAAGCTGAGCTCCATGCCATAAAAGAATGCGCAAACCAAATACACAACTCAGGTATTTAAGGCGCAAACATCCATATATTCACGGACAGTCAAGCAGCTATAAAAGCCCTTAGCTCACACATCATTGACTCCAAATCAGTACTACACTGCTTCAACTCCCTCCAAACACTCAGTTCCAGGAACAAAACCAGACTATGGTGGGTCCCCGGACATAAGGGAATTGAAGGTAACGAAAAAGCTGATGAACTAGCCAGAAAAGGTTCGGAAAACCCCTTAATTGGACCTGAACCCTTTTGTGCAATCCCCAAATCAGCCATTAATCTGGTCAGAAAAAACTCGGAACAAAACAAATGTTTCATACTGGGGAAACATCCAAGGCCTAAGACAGGCCAAAAGAGCTATTCAGCCCTTCAAATCAGATGCCAATAGGCTACCTAACTGGTCATCACGGTCTGCGATATCACCATAATTAAATGCGTCTAGTCGACTCACCGGAGTGCAGACTATGTCTAGAAGAAGACGAAACAGCCGAGCATATCAAATGTGAATGCCCGGCCCTTTACGGTATGAGAAGGGAATCTTTCTTCTGGGAATTTCTAAGTCCCGAAGAACTGAGGAAATCTTCGGCTGAAAGTATTCTCAACTACATTAGGACAGTAGAAGCGCTACTAACCTAAAAAAACATCTGACGGCAAGCACAATATATCTTTTAGGTCGATGTGTATATTTCTGCTTAGGCAGGTCAGAATTAAAAAAAAAAACGAAAAGCTTTCCATGCTAGGTATGTGTGTTAGTAACGATTTACGTTGGAACGACCACATATTCGAAGTCGCTAAAAACGCAGCGAAATGTCTAGGTTTCCTAAATCGATGTAAGAAATATTTCACCACGTCTGATCAGGCCACAATATATAAAGCGTTTATACGACCAAAACTTGAATTCAACGCCACGTCTGGTCAGGTGCACCAAAATCAACATTGCACCTACTAGATAGGATTCAAACGCATGCGCAAAAAAACTTATAGGAGACATAAGATAGCGAACTCCTTAGTTTCGCTCGAACACCGTCGAAATTTCTCCTGCCTTACCTTGTTTTATCGCTATTTTAGCAACCAATGTTCAAATGAAATAGCCAGCTGCATTCCTCCTATTCAACTATTCAGCCGCAATACTCGATTAGGCAAACTGACGAGATGTTGTTGTCAGAGTTAATAGCGGAGCCGAGGTAGACAAAGTCCCGTACTACCTGAAAGTTATATCTGTCAATGGTGACGTTCTGTCCAATTCGTCGATGGTGTGTGTTCTTTCGTGTTGAGAGCATATACTTAGTCTTAGTCTTAGTCTCATTTACTGCTGAACCCTTTTTTTGCAGCTTCCTTCTCTATACTAGCAAATGTGGTTATGACATCACGTTGAGTCCTACCAATGATGTAAATATCGTCGGCGTATGCTAGTTGTTGCACCGATTTTTGGAAAATTGTGCCTCTGGTGTTGGCTCGGGAGTTTTGCACAATCCTCTCAAGAATAAAATTGAAGAAGTCACATGACAGCGCATCGCCTTGCCTAAATCCTTTTTTGGTATCGAATGTGTCGGTGAGGTCCATCGTCATCCTACACAAACGGACGAGTTCGGGCGGTATACCAAAACAAGACATGGATCTGTATAGTTCGTCTCTATAAATAGGTGGTGGGTATCGATTTGGACTTCTTGGGGTTTTTCCAGGATCTGCCGAAGTGTGAACATTTGATCGATTGTGGACTTTTCTGGCCTAAAACCACTCTGATAAGGGCCGATCAGGTTGTTGGTAAACGGTTTCAGGCGTTCACATATTACGGCAGATAGGATCTTGTAGGCGATGTTGAGCAGACTTATGCCTCTGTAGTTGGCACAGTTCAGAGGGTCCCCTATTTTTTTTTAATAATATAATAATTAATAATTAAATTAAATAACTATTTGAACAAAATACAACAAAACTTATTTTAGTCAAACTTTTTGAAGAGATATTCCTGAACGATTAACACGATTATTAATCGTCAACCTAAAATCGATACTTCATATGTCGTAGTACGATTCTTGTTGATAGGTACAATTAGGTATTTATTTAGTTACTTCCGATGACCGACTAGGATTTGAACGAATAGGCGAACAATGGATCGCAGCGAAACAAGTGGATATTGTCTTATCCTGTCTAAGAAAACGGTCGTGTTACCACCAATGCGGTTGTACAAAATGCTCAAAAGGTCTCTATTTTTGGGTATTTTTATAGTTTTTTACAATTGGTTTTGTTCTTTGTTTTATTTTAAAAGATTTATTATACAATTTAATAATTAAATAATGATGGCGAATGGTGTAAGAGAAGGCGCTAGATTCAAAAGTTTATCGCAAACTATCTGCTCCAACATTCCGCCCCCTTTGAAAGCTCTGCCTTTCAAACTGGCAACACAGCTAGTTTTCGGATAGGTCGTCGGATAGTGCCTCTCGCTGTCTTCACATCTGCAACTCGAACCTTTCCATCTTGGCCCTGGATGACGTTGGTTATCCTTCCCATCTGCCATCTTTTGGGTGGAACTTTGTCGTCGTGAACGATGACCAAACTCCCACGTTCTATGTTAGGTCTTTCTGATGACCATTTCGAACGACACTGAAGCTCGTTGACGTACTCAGCTGACCATCTTTGCCAGAAGTGTGTCTTCACTGCATTAATCCTGCGCCACCGCTGGATATAGCTAATGTCCGGAACTTCTGTTGCTGGCTCAGGGATGGCTTTCAGAGAAGAACCGATGAGTAGATGACCAGGGGTAAGTGCTTCGAAATCGTTGGGATCTGATGTCATCTGCGTGATGGGCCTTGAATTCATCACCGCTTCGATCTCCACAAGTGCAGTTGACAATTCATCGAAGGTTAGCTTGGCTCCGCCCAGGCTGCGATACAAATGGCCTTTGGCAACCTTGACGGCTGCCTCCCAAATGCCTCCAAAGTGAGGTGCCCTGGGGGGTATAAAATAAAAATGTATGTTTGTGTTACTACAAAATTTTGAAATGGTTTCTTGTTCTTTCATCAACATATTGCGCAATTCGAGAAGTTTTGAATGGGCCCCTTCGAAATTGGGAGCATTATCGCAATGAATATTGCTTGGAAGACCTCTACGACCTATCATCCTCTTAAGAGCAGCAATGAATGCTTCAGCCGACAAATCTGTCACAGCCTCCAAATTAACTGCTTTCGAAAAAATCGCACAAATACCGCCACGTATGATTTGTAGGGTACTTTTCCACGAATCTTCAGATATGTGCTGATTGGACCACAGAAATCTACTCCGCAAAATAAAAATGGACGTGAAGATGTCAGCCTCTCCTGGGGTAAATTTCCCAGTACTCCAATAGTTTCGGACGATATTTGACGCAGTGGATACATCGTCGGACAACTTGCCTAGCAATCTCCCTGGCGTTGATTATCCAAAATCTCTGCCGTACCAGTGCTACTAGAGACTTCGCTCCTGCATGGTAATTCGATCGATGCAAATGTCTGACGAGAATGTTGCTGAATTCGTTGTTTCGCGGCAGCAGAAGCGGATGCTTAAAATCCTCGGGAAGATAAGCATGCTTTAGGCGTCCACCTACCCGTAGCAAGCAATGTGTATTTGCCTTCTGGATGAACGGATTAAGCCATTTAATACATCCCTTTATTCCTTTGTTTTTCTCCATAGCTTCCATTTCGGCAGCAAAACAACTAGTTTGTACCGCAGATACCACAAGTAAAAGTGCTTTATCTAATTCGTTTGGAGTTAACGTACCGTTGGTGACATTTGTTTTATTTTTGATGCGATTGCAAAATCGAACAACATATGCCACAATTCTAAGAATTTTATTATAGGAACTGCAGCGCTCTACAATTGACAACAAAAAGTTTTGTTTTGTTTTCCTACAGACAAGGACAACTTTTCGCTTTTCTAGCTCTAACTCATCTGGGGAAAGGGTAAGTTCGACGACTGACGGCCAATTTTCTTCCTTCTGATACAAGTATCTCGGACCTTTAAACCAAATGGAGCTTTTCAACTCATCCACCGTACATCCTCTGGACACAATGTCTGCTGGATTCTCAAGTGTTGGCACGTGTCTCCAGCTTGCACCCTGGGTCTCCTCCTGTATTTCTGCCACTCTATTTTCAGCAAATGTTCCTAACTTGGATGAATGAGTTGAAATCCAGTGAAGCACAATTGCAGCATCCGTCCAAAAATAGATATTTGGTTTTGTGGCTCCGTAGATATGTTTGATCCTCGTCCATAGCTGGGAAAGTAGGTGTGCAGCGCACAGTTCTAGGCGAGGGAGGTGTTTTTTTGCGTTGGTGCAACTCGTGATTTAGCCACTAGAAGGTTTGTCTGCACTGAACCTGACGGATTTGTA
Organism: Rhingia campestris; assembly: GCA_932526625.1. Taxonomy (NCBI): domain Eukaryota; kingdom Metazoa; phylum Arthropoda; class Insecta; order Diptera; family Syrphidae; genus Rhingia; species Rhingia campestris. Next base: position 140,888,455 of record OW052182.1, on the reverse strand, counting down.
GCTCTCAGATACAAACAGCAGCCATAGGCCTGCATAGATGCATCCGCAAATCCATGGATTTGATACGTACACGTATCTGCTATTAAAGCGTGTCGTGGAACAGTCATATTTTGTAGCGAATGCAGGTCATCCATGAACTGTCGCCACTCTACATCGATACCCTGTGGGACTGATGCATCCCAATCGAGTTTTTCGATCCATAATCGTTGGAGAATTGTCTTTTCCCTAATGATTACTGGACTCATTAGTCCCATTGGGTCAAAAAGCGACGAAGCGAGCGAAAGAATGGATCTTTTTGTGAACTTATTGTACATCTGATTTGGTTTGTAGGAGAAGCTAAACTCATCAGAAACAGGGTTCTAAGCGATTCCTAATGTACTTGTAAGATTGGATTCTGTGATGGTTATCTTCTTCTCTTCTCTGCTGATAGCCTGGACAATGCTTGGACAGGTACTATTCCATTTAGACAACTCTAACCCTGCATTTTTCAGAATTTGCGAAACCTCTTTTTGTATCTGTAATACAACTTCAATATTGTCGTCTCCTGTCAGCAGATCACCTACGTAAATGTCGGTCTTAATCACCTGTGAGCCAAGTGGAAAGCTATTCTTATTTTGTTCGCTCAAGTGAAGAAGACTACGAATTTCTAAATAAGTAGCTGAAGACGTGCCATATGTCACCGTATTAAGCTGATAGGTCTTTACTGGCGTTGCCTTGCTTTCTCTCTACAAAATAAGTTGAAAGCGGCGATGAGATGGGTGCATCATAATTTGCCGATACATTTTTACGATGTCTGCAGTAACAGCGTAGCGATGCAAGCGAAAGCGAAGAAGGATGTTGAAAAAATCTTCCTGGATGATTGGACCAACCATTAAGATTCCGTTGAGGGAAATTTGCGATGATGTACGACAAGAAGTATCGAAAACTACTCTAAGCTTTGTTGAGGTGCTATTTGGCCTAACAACGCATTGATGTGGCAGATAATAATGGGGTTGGCTTAAATTTGGTTCTTTAACCAACGTCATGTGACCTAGAGCTTCATATTCTTTCAAAAAAGCTAACCTCCTCCAATTCCCAGAATTTCTCGACATACTGCTCCAAGTTGTCTTCTCTTGTTGAACTGGTGCAGCAACGTTGCTTCTCCTTCTCCTTCAATGTTTTGTATCTGCCCGATACAATCCAGCCCAATGAGGTTTGTTGCAACGTTGGAAGTCCTTCGCCGAGCTTAATTTGTCCCACTTGCAGCACATCAAAGAATGCTTCAGCACCCAACAGCAAGTCTATTGATGATGATTCGTTGAAGTATTCATCTGCTAGTTCCAAGTTCCTCGGCATATTCCAGTTCGTTACATTGAGCGCTGATTCCGGCTGATACCCTGTTATTGATGGAGCCACTAGGAATTCCAATGACAACTCAAAGTTATTAAACCTCGAGCGGATGGTTGTCTGTGTTTGACAATTGATCTTCGTTTCAGTTACCCCAATCCCAGCGATGCTAACAATTTGTGTTTGCGAATCTTTCGAGCGTCACCATGTGATGATGAACCTTCCTCGCTTCTTCCCATGCCTTCATTTGCTTGTGCCCTGTGTAAGAGACTGTGGTGCGGTTGTCTACAGCTCTTGCATCTATATGTTGATGGACACTTCCTAAGCAATTAAGACAAAGCCCCAACTTCTTCACGTTTGCGAATCGATCCTTAATAGAGAGTGAAATGAAAGTTGAACAACTTGGTATGGAATGGCTGCAATCACAGCAAAAAAACACAACAGCGCTATGTCATAGACAGTTAGGTTTGAGAGCGATGGCTATGATGTGGTCTATTCAATCCTTTTTGAAGTGGTTCCGATCGATGCTGTTTGCTTTCCCTCGCTTCAAGGTATTGGCAGCGTTTGTTCAGGACCTTAGCGCAGTCTTCCCACTTAGGAAGGGTGCTATAGTCTAGTTGTTCTTCCCATTTTGACTAGCTTTCAGAATCGAGTTTGGACATAGCGACATACAGTGCCGCTCACTTGAATAGCACCCCCCTTTGCTGTGAGTTTTAAGCTTAATATCTTCAAAAATAATTATTGTAATGACTTGTTTTTTTTTCTAATGAAAGTTTATTAAATTCTGTATATAAAACAGAAGGAATGGAATTCATATTTACAGTGGTAATTTTTTTTATAGATTTTGAAGCGATATGACTCAAAATATACACATCACATTTTGGCTCACTTGAATAGCACCCCCCCTCTATTATCAGTTTTCGTGTGGAAGCCAAATCAGGTGGTTATGCAAAAGTATTTTCTTATAATCATTTAATTAATTTAAGATAATTCTAGTTAAAATGGGTCGTGGCAAATCACTGACAGAGGACGAGAAAGCTAAGTGAGTGTGGCCTGTCTATTCACCAAATAGCCAAAAAAAACTCAACGAAGCCGCAAAGTGATATCCACATTTTAACGGAACGAGTCCAACTATGGCAAAAACATGAAAGGACGAACAGTTAGTGCCGTTACCCCAGCTGGAAAAAGAGCAATTCTGCGGCTAGCGTCAAATTCGCACGACTCTGCAGCCAAAATAAGAGAAAAAAGTTGTGTTAAAGCAAGCGTGTCCACAGTAAAGCGGATTATTTCGAAGGCTAAGCACTTAAAGCGATTGAAATTAAAGAAAAAACCACCGCTTAACCCATATCGCAAAGAGCAACGCCTTAGTTTCTGCCGTGCTAACATGACATGGAGCAAGGAATGGTACCGTGTTGTTTTCTCCGACGAAAAAAAATTTAATTTAGAGGGTCCTGACGGTTTTAATTATTATTTTCATGATTTGCGGAAGGAGGAACATCAATTGGATCGTTTGCACAGTCGAGTTGGCGGTGTTATGATTTGGGGAGCCATAACGTACTTATGGCACTTTGGAGTTGCAGTTCCTTACTCCTCGTATGAACGCTCAGTCCTACATTGGAGTACTAGAGAACGTTATCCCTTCCATTAATGGATTATTTGGTGACTTGCCGTGGAAATTGCAGCAGGATAACGCACCAATTCACAATGCCAGAGTGGTAAAACAATTTCTTGGGCGTCAAAACATTTTATTGTTGGATTGGCCACCATACTCGCCAGACCTAAACATCATCGAAAATGTTTGGGGATGGCTTGCTCGGAAGGTGTACGAATCAGGGAAGCAATACTCCAATAAGGAGGAGCTAATAGCAGCAATTAGAAGTAGCTGGGCCTCCATTTCGCTGGATTACATCAAGAAATTTTATGATTCCCTACCTAACAGGATGTATGAGGTTATTTATAACAAAGGCGGAAGCACCCGTTACTAATTTTTTTTTTTTTAATTCAAATTCAATTCAAAATTTAATTCTTAATTGTGTTCCTAATAAATTTTTTAAGTCCAACAGTGTGAAAACATTTTTAAATAATTTTTTTATGAGGGGGTGCTATTCAAGTGAGCCAAAATGTGATGTGTATATTTTGAGTCATATCGCTTCAAAATCTATAAAAAAATTACCACTGTAAATATGAATTCCATTCCTTCAGCTTTATTTACAGAATTTAATAAACTTTCATTAGAAAAAAAATAAGTCATTACCATAATTATTTTTGAAGATATTAAGCTTAAAACTCACAAAGGGGGGTGCTATTCAAGTGAGCGGCACTGTATATGATTATTGCGTTACATATATTTTCAATAGAGCCTATTGATTGTAGCGAATTGTAGAGAGCAGAAATATTGTCAACCAAACCTTGCAACGAATTCGCAGACGATTTAGTAATCTTGGGTAACTCGAACAATTCCGAGATATACTCTATAAAAATAAGACAATCGTTGTCATATATTTTTCCTTGAGTCTGGCTATAGCTTTGGGATAGTTCTCCTCAGTGACTTGAAACCGTTTAATGGTTCCTAATGCTTTATCAGTTAAGCATGTCAGTAAGTGATTGAACTTTTCTATTTTTGTCAATGATGGAACGAATGGATGAAATTCTTGTATTCGGAATATTTACCATTAAATCGACGTAGCCTTAGCTTTGGTAAATGATTAGCCGATTGTGGAATGGAAAATGATGCCTCTGCAACGCTGAGGCGCCTATTTGTTCCCAAAAGAGAAAGAATTTTTGTTTTTGTGGAAATATACAAATCTCCACGACTTTTTTCAGTTGGTAATATTCGTTCTATCTGGGTTTGGTATGCAAGAAGTTGCTTGAAGTATGACTCCACAATACGCAAACGACATTCCAATTCTGTTGGAGAAAGAGAACTTCCCTTTGTATCGACAATATTTTTAATTCTGCTAATATTGCCCTTGGTTGATGAGCGCAGCTGTTTTAATTCTTCAATGGTTGTGGAACTATCATCATCTGTCATATTGAACTAAATTATTTATTCAATTTAAATTCAAAAATTTCTAAAGGCTTGAATGTTATCAAACGACAGCGACCCGATGCGACAACCACTGAAATTAAGCTTTTATTACAAAAGCTAAACCGCAAATTCTATTCGAACGAATGTGTAATAGCGGCAATAGTCGAGCAAACCAAAATCCAACGACGAACTAATTCCCACGACGAACAATTACACCAAAACGTTAAATCACGTATGCGGCAATATTTTATATCGATGGTTTGTGAATGATGAGATAACGACTACTAGTTATAATAATTTTTTAATTTGATTTATAACTATTTCATTAACGACAAGTTAGTGATTTCCGTAGAATACTGATGTGGAATATATTCTGCTGGCTGCGAATTCGAAGCTTTCTTTCTTCATACAATGTATGCAGCACCTTCTCCGGCGACGAAGAGAAGGCACTTTGGACTCTATGCAGCAATATATTGAATAATATGTAATACATATATTTGATAGTTTTTGAGTTACGTAAACCTTTAAGCTACGAATATGCATGCGTGTCTTATTCCGTCGAATGTGCGCTTTTCTCTACCGAAAGTGTATTCATTTACCATTAAATGAAATTGGTTTGAATTTTGAATTTTTGCACACGTTCGATTGAATGGACTTATGTGACGTACCTGTGTTGGGAGATTATACTTCTCTACCCACTGGACTTTGACTCCTTGGCGTTGGATGGTGTCTTTTTTGTCCTCTTTGTCTCCGCCTTCCACCTTCGTCTTGGTGTGATTCCACGGGGCTTTGCACTCGCGTAACCGAACCGAAACCGAAACCGATGTCGCGACACGTAATTTCTGTTTCGACAGATTGTACTCGGCGAGTGGTATATTGAATTTTGTGTCTTTTATTGTCTTTCACTACCACATTTGTCTATATCACTTTTATCTAATCGGCAATGCGTATAATATGACCGGGGTTCTTTTCAAACACTTTGGGCGCCAAAATGAACGATTTACACGATTATAAATCGTCAACCTAAAATCGCTACTTCCTATGTCGTAGTACGATTCTGGTTGATAGGTACAATTAGGTATTTATTTAGTTACTTCCGATGACCGACTAGGATTTGAACGAATAGGCGAACTATGGATCGCAGCGAAACGAGTGGATATTGTCTTATCCTGTCCAAGAAAACGATCGTGTTACCACCAATGCGGTTATACAAAATGCTCAAAAGCTCTTTATTTTTGGGTGTTTTTATAGTTTTTTACAATTGGTTTTGTTCTTTGTTTTGTTTTAAATGCTTTATTATACAATTTAGTAATTAAATAATGATGGTGAATGGTATAAAAGAAGGCGCTAGATTCAAAAGTTCATAGCAAACTATCTGCTCCAACAATTCCAATTTAAAAACTTATGAGGAGCTATAATCCGTGCGGATCGTTTAATACCCATCCCATCCCATTGTTAAAATTTATATCCCCAACATATGGACTTCATGGCCATAAAGTATTGCAAATGACGTTACCACAACATATTGTTCAGACGGTTTATCACAATCGTTTATATTTACTTACTTATCAGGCTCCCGACCCGTGAAGAGTCTCTACCTGAGACACTGCAGCCTTCCATCCTCTACGATCCCTGGCTCGCTGCTTCCAGTTGTCTAGACCAAGCGACGGATCTCCACTAGGGTGTCATTCTCCGAGGTAGGTGAACTTGTAGTGGATACATTGATAGACAGATGGCGACACGTGCTTCACAATCATTAATAGATGGCGACTGTAGAGCCTCGACAAGGGATGATCTTGATTGGAGTGAGAAAGGATGAGCATATGATGATTAAGATCATTGGGATTCCGACAGGCACGGGACACAGTCCGTAAGAGAAGAGTGATTATTGAAAGTATTAGAATAGTTAATTTAAGAATATAAAATAAATGTATGACGAGAAGAATGTATATCTTTTTCTTATCACAACGAATACCAATAAACTCCTTAACTACCTCGAAATCGCTGCTATCAATAGTGACGTTTTGTCTTAGGCGGTGGACAGATGCTTGTTTGTTTGATGATAGCATGGACTTAGTCTTGTCCTCATTTCCTTCAAGGGCAACGGATGTCGCTTGTTCTTCACTCGCCGTGAACGCTTTTATTACGACATGTTGGGAGCGACCGATGATGTCAATATCGTCCGCATAGCCCAGCAGCTGGACGGACATGTTGAAAATAGTACCTTTCGTGTTAACACCAGCCCTGCGCACTATCTACTCCAGTGCGAGATTGAAGAAGTCACATTATATCGCGTCTCCTTGCCAAAATCCGGTGCATGTTTGGAATAGTTCGGAGGAGCTACTTCCAAACTGCACGTTGCAGCGCGTGTTTTCCAGCGTCACGCGACACAGCTGAATCAGTTTTGCCGGGATTCCGAATTCGACCATCGCCATATAGAGCTCCTGACAATATATGCTATCATACGCGGCTTTGAAGTCGATGAATAGGTGGTGAGTTTCGACTTGAAATTCGTTGGTTTTTTTCAGGATTTGCCTCAGTGTGAAAATTTGGTCTATAGTCGATCTGCCGGGCGGGAAGCCACATTGGTACGTGCCGATTAGTGTGTTGCAGAACGGTTTTAGACGTTCACACAGTACGTTGGATAGGATCTTGTATTCGACATTCGATAGTTCTTGCAATACATAGGATCACCTTTTTTGTAGATTGGGCACATGGAGCTGATAGTCCAGTCATCGGCAATGTTTTCTTCCACCCATACTTGGTTAATGATTCGGTGCATGCTCCCCACCAAAACATCACCACCGTAATACAAAAAGCTCCGCTGGTAAGCCAATAGAACCTGCAGCCTTGTTGTTCTTCAGCTTTTTTATAGCTAGGCCAACTTATTCTGATGGTGGAACTAGTTTTTCATTGACTGGACGTGGGTTCTCTTCTTGCCCTATCACTCTCTCTGCATGATGCCCATTTAGCAGCTGTTGGAAATGCTGCTTAAACACATTTACTATGCCCTGCGCTTCGGTGACTAGGTTTTCTTCGCTGTCTCGAAGAGCCTGCGTTCCGGTTTTCTAGCCAGCAGCCAGTTGCTTGGCTTTTTTTATAAAACCTCCGGATGTTTTTATGTTCCTGCAGCTCTTCGATCTCCTCGAGCTGGAAGGCTCTCTCTTCTTTCTACGCAGGGTCTTCTTTTCCTCCCTTCTCCTGGCTCGATACAATTCTCTCGCTGCCCTTGTTTTGCGCTGCAGCGCTTTCTTGTGTGCATTTTCTGTCACCTTTTTCGTACCCGCATTCATCATCATACCACGGGCTCTTTTTCGGGGGTGGCTGGTACCATACAGTGGTTTCGGTTACCTCCTTGATGATGTCGCGATACTGGCACCACTGATTGTTGGCGTATGGCGTCTGTGGTAGGTGAGTGCACAGAGGAGAGTTTCATACTAAGGCGCTCACTGTAGGCTCTGGCTACTCCAGGGGGTATGAATACCGTTTAAATGTTGGACCACAGTACGATCGTTAGAGAAGGGGAAGAAAGAGAGTGATAGGAAAGATTTTTGGATGTAGTGGAGACTTACTCCATGGGTGGTGTCCGATCTAACTTTGGGGAGTCACTATTTTTTGTGTTCGTTAAATTCGCAGAGCTTTCAAGATGGTGTATACTTCTAGGAGTAACTACCGACCTTTTTTTATTTCTTTGAATAAAAGTTTCATGGTTTTTGGCTGGGATTGAACGCGCAACCTTCCACTCAACAAGCGAACACATTAGCACTACACCATGGCCACCCACTTATTACCGTATTACGAGCTGCTGCAAAATCGATTAGTCGGTAGCCGTTGTCTGTTGTCGTTTTGTCGATTCTGTGCTTACCAATTAAACCGCCAAAGATGTTTTCCTTTCCGACTTTAGCATTGAAATCGCCGAGTACAACTTTTACATCCTCCTTTTCAAACTTTTCCACTCGTCGCCTCTACATGTGAAAAAATAACATGTTAAGTGCTATTGACGAGTGGTAAAGTTTGAAAAGCGCCTCTATATGTGAAAAAAATAACATGTTAAGTGCTATAGAATTAAGGGAAATTTTCATTTATACAGGATTACCATAAAAAAAAACTGTGTTTCAGACGAAAATCCAAACGCGTATTTCCAAACATTTTACTATTAGGCAATATACAAGTTGATATGGCATTTAATGGAATAAATAATGGACTTTTTAAATATATGAATTGCAGTAGGATTAGATTAACATTTTAATACAAAAATGTTATTTTAATTTGGCGCTATTTTTCCATACGAATAGCGCCACTTTTGCGACTAGTAGAGAAAAAATGAGTATTACAATGTATACCAAAATGCTAGCCTTCAGTCGTAGATAAATTTATTGAAACTTCTTTCAATATGGATTAATAAAAACACACTCAAGCTATTACTTAAATTGATATATATTTTCGATTGTTTACTTTTTCTTCATCAGTTTTTATAATCATCTTCTTTGTATCTTTGTACATTCAACATTAAGTTTATACACGTATTTATTCTTTAAGTATACTTCATTGTACGATACTATAATGTTTGACTACACTAAAAGTTAATAGCAATTTGTTATTGAATTACTATTTGTCTGCATATAATAGTATAATTTTGTAAATGAATATCTTTAATGCAAAAAAGAAACAGAAACAGTTTTATAGAATCTTTGCTTGTAGCTAAGTCTTGTGGAAAATAATGCACTCTGTTTTTGTTTTAAGAACTACTCTTAAAATGTACTAAAATATGTATATTTTATAAATTGGTTACGTTGGGACAATCTTAAAGTTATAACAATACATAATTATTTTGTTTCGTTAATTTTATTTGTTAATAATATTGTAAACACATACATTTCCGCACTCACGTTTAAATGACATGTTGTCTATGTGTTTAAAAATATATCTACATATACGCCATCCATTTCATTCACACTTCATTATCATTCTTTAAACTTCTATCTGATCGGTTTCCTTTGTTAATTACATTTTTGCATTGATTGTTATACAGGTACTTAAATGCTATTTAAGGAATTTAAAATATGTATAATAAATAAACAAAAACAAAACAAATCATTATAAAAAATCACATCTGATATCACGTTATCTTAATGCGGACAAATTAAACAATACATCGCATTCGATTCTATTACTTTCATTTCGATTTTTTTACAATTTGTTATTGGGTACATGAATCAAATTTTTTCGAGAATATGCGTGTTCTCAATATTATAATATATTAAACTCATTTGTCAACACGAGGTAAAAATCAAACGTACCACATGACGAGTTCGAATTCGAAGGTAAGATAAAAGGAATGAACGCTGTAATGTATACGGGGTCCATAAACAGTGTTTCACACTACTGGCACACAAACCCATTCCAATATTCGAAACAGCCAAGACCAAAGCCAATTCTAGGCAGCAGCAGTTATTTTTGGTGTTGAAATGGGTGCTGTGCCTGAACTATTTGTAGGCGAATTCCCAGCGGATGATGTGGTGTTAATATCGCTGTTTTGGTTTAATTCATTCAAAGGGTTTTTAATATTTGTAATTCCATTTTGATTGTTATTGTTATTGGCTAGCATATTGGCACGTAACTCTGGTGGTAGGAATATTTTCACAACACTTGTAATCTTTACTCGACAATTCGGGCAGTTGGTGCACCTGAAAAATAAATGAAAATACAATTAGAATAAAATTACAATATGTTGGTTACTTTAAATCATCAGTTAAACTGTATTTCACCGGTAGAGCTATTGTGTGAAATTGATCTATGCTTCACATTGATAGTTTATATCTGTGACAGACTTTCCAATTTTATTTTTAATTAATATTAGCTACCTAATCATTTTATAAAACTCTACCCAAAGTAAAAATTTTCATTTTATTTTAGCCAACATAAAGAGAGAAATACTTCTTTTTTTTTTAGTGAACATCCACGATTCGGATTTTCGGGAGCTATATCCTAGGGTAAACAACATGTGCGAAGAACTAAAACGAATACACACAAAAGGAATCAATCAAAATAAACTGCTTAAATAAAAAAAATTGTTTTTCCAAAATCCATAAGATTTTATTTACTAATTCCAAAATAATATCCAACCAAAAACTATATCAACATTTATGCGAAAAGGTTAAATGCATAAGAACTTCTCATCTAACATGATATGAAGTAGTAACCAAACTCAACGAAGGAGAGAAGAAATAATATGAAAAATACGGAACATAACTTACTAAATGATGGAACTAGAAAAGAACCAGCACAATGAAATGGGAACTATTAAACGTCTGCTACGTTTTGGAGGCTAGGAAATTTTGGTCAGCAACACAATTATTCTCAATTTTAGCCAAGTATCCTCCCTCCTATAGTAAAAGCCGATGGTTCGCTAGAATGTTTACATATAATCCAACCCCGAACAAGGTTTGATACTAACGATAGATACGATACGTATCCTTACGGATGGCTGATTTATAATTTTAACTTCAAGCAATAAAAAGCATGCGTATGTATAGTAGATTATTAATAGCCTATTGTTAGAAAGGTAAATTTGCCCTATGAAATTAAAGGTATTCCTGTTTTCACCGTTATGAAATGTTGCACATTGACGTAATAGATATACAGATTTATTTTTAAATTAAATTTGGTCACTCAAGGGGTCTGATATGACACGAAACAATATTTTGTGGATAACAGAACATAAAAAACTTTAAATTAGGTTCGGAAAGTCAGTGTGACCCATTCGATTCTATAAGGTATGGCTTTAAGAGGTCCCACAATGAAAATCTGTTTACTCAAATTTGATTAAAAGCTGAGCCAATGCGTAGACTAAATTGCAAGTTTGAAATTAGTGTTGTTTGCTAAACGTTTCTCATAAGAACTATAGAAGAACGTTACAATCCATTCTGCAAGTCGATTCTATAAGGCATGGCTTTTGGAGGTCCCACAATAAAAATCTGTTTACCTACTCGAATTTGATTATTAGCTGATGAGCCAATGCGTGGTCTAAATTGCAAGTTTGAAATTAGCGTTGTTTGCTATAAATTTCTAATAAGAACTACAGAAGAACGTTACAATACATTCTGCAGGTCATCCTTGTTTTATATTAATTTCCCGAAAAAGGGCGCTAAAATGATATTATAGATGCTCAAAAAAAAAAAACAACTTTATGGTCAAACAAATAGCGAGGATGATTGTACTAACCGTGTCGGACCAATTTATTTTATTTTATATCCATATTCGAACAAAAAACAATTAATTAAATAAAAATAATATATCCCCCTAACTCGCACTATTACAAAATTCAAACTCTAGTCTTCTTCCTATCGCACTTTTATTTAGCGGAATTCAATTGTATATTTTTGATTAGTTTGATAAAATAAATTAATAATTCGGATGCGCTTACCTAGCTGCGCACTGACTGCATGACAAAACATGACGACACGGATTGAACATACTATTTATTGAACGGTCCATACAGATTTTGCATGTCATGGCCTCTGTGATTCTTGTATCGACACACCGCTCAATTGCAGCCTCACGTTCCTCCTTCTCCTTAATAGCGATATCAACTTTTCCTGGCGCCCCGCTTGCTATCGCACCGCCTTTAACTGTCCCAATACTTGGGAGTAATCTGCTAATATCATCAGCTGTACTCGTTGATGCCGCTGTGATTTCAATGCCTCGTTCATGAAGAACCCTTCGAGCTTGATCATGCACCTCGCGACGAGTACGTTGAATATCGAAAACATAACGTTTTCCCAACTCAGTATCTTCATTAAACATTGAAGCAATGGTGCCTTTGAGATCACGTGTAAATTGATTAGTTACTACACCTCGGACTTTATCACAGACATAGAATGCATGGCGTTCGGTTATTGATCGATAGAGACCAGCAGCAATTGGAGGCTTTTGAAGCTTGATTTCGAGTTCCTTTCTATCGTTATGATCGTCTACAAATTCGAGCTTAAAGGTGCGCCGGAAAGATTTAGCAGCGGCAATCGCACTGAAAGGGATGCTAAAACAGAAATAGAAAATAAACAACAAATTAAATGATAAGAAAAACATAAAATTAAAGAACAATCGCACTGAATATTAAAGCTGTAAAATTTATAACACATTGATTAAAGAAACTGTGCGTGAACATTTTATTTTTTTCATAAAATCTGTTATAGACATGAAAACAAATATTATAAGGCTTCAAAATGAGGTCCAAACCGCAAACACCCTATTTCATTTAATCTTAGGTATGAATGTATATTTTTTTTAATAAAATTTAATAATTTATCCATATTTACATTTTTTTATTAACTTTTATCCATTCAGAATAATTATTCTTTACCAGAAAAGTGAAATATAACTGAAATAAACCTATAATATCGGGTAATTTTACTGAAATAAAAACATTTTCATATAAGGTTTAAGCAAGGTCAGCTGTTTTACTTATATCTGAATGCAGAACTCAGAACACGACCATATTTCCACCAGGCAAAATTCTGCGTGAAGGAAATTGAGAACAATTTCACGAAACTCAATTTTTTCATTATGTCTACATTAGAAACTATAAACAAAAATAAAAATGGGATTGTATGCAAACAATATTCAAAAACTCATATATGAAATTTATTATCATCCACCATGCACAAAGATGAAAAATAAGTATAAACTGCAGTTGTCTGATCGCGATCGGTTCGATTGGAATTGTTATGTTTGAAAAAGTTGACCGTCAAGCAATCAACTATGAACTATTGAATCACACAACAGGAGTTCAAGATCATAATTCTGCAGGCCAGGGAACTTGATACCATTTAGACTAAACAATTGTTGATATTCAAGTAACAGATTTTATTCATCAAAACAGTTATTTCTACAAGTTTTAAGGTGCACAAGTGCATTTCCAGGACTTTGTCACTACAAAAAAGTTGTGTAGCATTTTCTAATTCAAAATGATCTAATCTGAGTAGCAATATGTGTTCTTATCTATAAGCTTAACAAACCAGCAAATTTTCTCAATGTCGAGGGTATGTTATGCCCTGATAAGTGTTGTGAAGATAAATTGAAACAGAAAAACCAGCTACACTTCAAAACAACAACAGATTACAGCATTCACCAACATGCACCACATATAATATAAAAAAAAAAGTATGAGAAGGCTACACACAATCCTCCGTGCGAATCGTATAACACCCTATCCCATTCTTATTAAAAATTCTTGTCGTTTGACAAAAATTGACATTTTGTTTTAAAAGTGAGTGTGGCCCTGGGCGAATTTCAAAAATATTTATATTTGTACTGGAGTCATGAACAAATTTTTGGGCGGACTTTTATACCCATAGGGCATATTCTATGCGATAGGGTATCAAAATGTTTTTTTTTTCTTAAGAAAACAAAAAAAAACTAGCTCAAAATTTAAGGCCTACAAATCAGTGACAAATAGATGGAAGAACGGACGGATAGACAAACAGAAATGGCTAGATCGACGATCAGGTAGCGATTCTGACTCGAACCATATGCATTACGATATGTTTATCTAAATTATTTCTCTATGTTACAAACTATGTATCAGAACTCCTATACCCCTATTTGATAGAAGTTAAGGAAATCATAAGTTCATTACAAAATTACATAGGTTTTTATAAAATGGAATTTCCTAGAACTGACATGAGTTTCTATCGTGTGTGGAAAAAAGTAACTGGCAGTCAAACAGGAACGAACTTAGGCTTTTTTGGATTCATATATAGATTTTTTCTGTATGCTAAAAAATAAATTAATCGAAGTGCAGCAATTTTAAATTTGTTAATGGTACACTTCTAACAAAATAACAAACTGTTAAATAATTCAGAATGATGATATGATATTATATTTGTGATTAAACAAACATGGAGCATTGATTATTTGCAAATAATATTGATACTCATCGAGAGTTCGGAAACTACCCACAAATGAAGAGTTTACTTCATCTCCTTGGTTGTTTATATCACACTCAAGAAAGTTTTAAATATCATGCGTAGCTACTTTCTAGTCGGTGAAAACTGCTAACTTGTGGTGAAATTCGTGTTTGTAATTTGCAAACAAACATCGTCTATTTCCAGCACAGCGCATGGAAAATTCATTTTTTTTCATACATATCGATAAATACTGCGTGAGAATTTTGTGAGAATTTCCAACAAATTATATTCATAAAATTCTCAGAATGCAATAACTAATGTTAAGTTTAGGAATTCTACTAAAACAAATGTTATCTCTTTGACTCTTTTTTAACCTTGATCTTTATCATCTTTTGATGAACTTATCAATACCTTTACCTCCTATTTTAAACACAGCTCACATTATACAGATATTGTCATAATAAGTATATCCCTCACCTTAAGGACTTTAGGTAGACTTGCTCGTACTTATTTAAATATTTTTGTATGACTTACAGATAGCTAAATTCGTGCAGGTGTCATTAAACCAGATACTTCTTCATGCTTTAAAGGAACATATTAAATTCAGAGCTTGCATTCCGTTGAATTTTTCGGGTTCCGATTGCCCATTTGGTTCAGCCAATGGGTATTGGTCAGCATTATTTAAATTTACATAACCATTAATTAAATTTAACCGAGGGTGAACAAAATGGGCCTAAATATGATATTGCTTTTGATTTGTTTTATTCTAGCATGCAGCATAAAGAGAAGGAATATGAAAATTAACCATACGAGAAAGAGGAACAAATCCTGATATTAAAGACCCACGTGAGATAAAAAAAAAACTAATCAGGTTTTAAGTAGGTACCATGCAGGATAATGAAACCTAAGCATGAACCAATGAAATGACTTTTTTTTCTAAACTATTTCAAAAAGGAACGCGGAAAACGACTTTTACGGTAAGAAAGATGTAGGGGGACAATCGATATGTCACAACACAGGTTAACAAAAGAGCATGTAATGTATATTATGCTTACCTATTTTTCTCATCTCCAGTACAAACCGTGATGCCATGAGCACCAACAGCAATATCACAACGAACGGGATTCTCATTTGTGGTAACACCACTAAATATCTCCTCCCCGTACCCAGGTAGTTCTTGAATCTCCTCAAGTAGCCAATATTTTGCAGATTTTGGAGGCATATTTAGCCTTGCTAGCTTTTCATGTTCGATGGCAATTTGTCGAAGAAATTCGTCTGGCAGCTCACCGTTTATATCATCAGTTGGCTTTATAATATAATCTTCGTAAATTTTCAGTGGAGATGTATAAAATGAGTTTTCCATTCTACGTGCATCGACCGAATTAGGTGACGACGACGGCGTCGTTGCTGATGTAGGTAATGAAAATGATGTTGCTGAAGTTCCAATGGTGGAATTTGAAGTAGAGGCATTAGAATGATCACCGATATGCGTATGGGATTGATTATTAGTCAAATGATGAGAATTGTCAATATTTTCACAAGATTTCTGTTTTGATAAACGACGTTTCTTCAACGTAAAAACATAGTCCTTTTCCTTTTTTTCCTTGTGTTGCTGCTGTTGTTGTACTTTCAACAGATGTTCTTGTTGTTCTTGCTTTATGCGTATTGGGCATTTTGATTTCAATGATAACTCATTGAATCGAATTCCATCAGCTTGACATAAGAGTGCACTTAATTTTGCAGCATTATTCCAATCTTTGGCATTTAGACGTCGTTCTAGAAGATCTACTTTAGCTTGCATATAAAACAGATTACGAACGTTATCTTGGAGGATAAAATGTACAGGCACCCAAAATTTGACACGTAATGCTAACATAAGTTGGATACCGCTTCCACTGCAGCTTCCATCTTGGGTTAGACGATTGCGTAAATTAATCCATTGTCGGGGACGAGTCTCTTTTTGATTTGGCACCCAATGTTCAAGGCCGAAGTATTGCATTTCGCAGATAATCGACAGAGCTTTGCAAACCTAAAAGAAAAAACACAGTAAACACGTTAGCATAATTTTTAATGAAAACAATTCAATTTAATATATAATCATATACCCCGGCGCACAGTGGGACACTTTTTTAAAATCCGTTGCAAAAAAAACATATTTTTCGTGTGCTTAAAATCCAAAAATAATTTATTTTCTGGATTAGTAAATGTATGAAGCTTCAAGGTCGAAAGAAATTTTAAAATCGGTCGAAGAATTCGGTTGATACTGGTAGTCAATGTTTCCTTATTTTAAAAATCAAAGAAAACCTTTTTTTTAGTAAAACATTTTCAGTGTGAAAATTTAAAAACTCAGTTTAAAAATTATAGTTTTTTTATTTGAGCTAGCAAAAGGACTAGTTGTATTACAGGTGTCACATCAACATCCGCGTTGAGCATTTTCTACCCTACCTATCCTATATTCCTATCCCTTCTTCCCATTCCTTACTATTTTGCTTATAACCAACCCATTCCTATTCCGCAGATATGCATTGCAGTAAGTCTGCGACCAACCTTCTTGTAAAGAAGACGTGTGGTTTAAAATAAAGTAGAGAATAAGTAAACCATAGTCGTGTGTGATTCTTTAAGGTACTTTTCAGTGGACACAGTGTGAACATGTAAGCATAAGAGGACGTTAAAAGCAGACTTTACACATGTATACTTACTTACTTACACAAGTATGATCCAATTAAATTTTTAAATATTGAAAAATTTTAAGATTTTTGGAATCTGTTTTATGCTTTGAGTTGAGTTATAAAAATAAACTTTAAAAGTATTTAGTCTAAACTAAACGGAAATTTAATCCTTTACTATTTCTGGAACATTTACTAATAGGTCACTTTTCCCTATTTGCGTTTTTAAGATTTTATTAAAGAAAAAGTTTAGTTTAAAGAAACGTTAAAATAGAAATTTCCCACTGTAATCTAGTTGAATTTTTTTCAATAAAAATAACATAGAAAGGAAGAAGTCATCACAGGTGAAAAATAATTTTTTAGCTGACAATTAGTCACTTGAATGAACAGCTAAAATCGATTAAGAAGTGATCATTTTATCTTAACTATCTAAGTCAATAGAACGAAACTCGTATTTTTAAAGCAAAATTATGGTTCTTTAATGAATGTTCTTTGTATTGATTTGGAAAGGGCAGATGGAACGGATAATGTACCAAGTTCATCAATTAATTCTAGAGAGAGGCTACTAAATCAATAATTGAGCGCCGATAGTTTACCAAAAAAAAAACAAAAATTGCCTAAAGCTACAGAGGACATCAGTAATACATTCCTATTCCTCAAAAGGATCCCATCAAATATAAAGAAGCAAACGCATTATCCCAATTAATTGATCTGGGATTTACAAAGGTAAAATACTGCATACTAAAACGATCCTTACAGAACACTTGCCAAGAAAGCGACAATTACGAACCATTTTGAAACTACAGAAACTTCTGCCAGAGTCAATGTTCAATGTATGATAAATCACACAACAAGACGAATTTTGGAAAACAAGCACGAACAGGAATTAATTGGGCTTCCGAGAAGTCCAACATTACTAGTAATTGGGTTTTGATGGATCATCTGGGCGGAGTGCCTATAAACGAAAAATAACAGTAGAGGATAGCGGTGCAAAAATAGATGCCAACATGTTCATGCCTTCAGTTGTTCCCTCGTCCATCGTAAGTCCATTTTTGCGACCTATAATGTTCCAATATCCAAAGGAAACTGGAAACCTCATTAAAAGTACAGTAAATCACATCAAAATACAAATTGTTAATCCAATACCGACTGAGGAATGACGAAAAGGTTGTTGTCAATCAAAGTAACAAAACGAACAAAATTTATTGAAGAATTCGGACTGGATGTTGATAGACCAAAACAAGATTTGGGAACACTTACTAACGAATTCGCCAGAACGAAGCTTTATTCCAGATTCTTGCTGCCTCACCCGACCCACTTATTTCTTCACTAAGGAATGTTTGAACTGAAAAGGATCTCCAAAAACTTTACTCTCCAAAAATGATAAGTTCGTTAGAAGTTACCCCAAATTTAGAAGAAAGTTTTCAAGAAATTTATTTTTTATTTTTTATTGTTTCGTTAATTTTGGTTAATACTTTTTAAGTTCAAATCTATAAACAAACCATTTTTTTTTAAATGTATTCTTGCTTTAAACTGTGTTTGAATAAAAAATATTGTTTAGTTGATTTTTTCTTTTTTCCTACCAACATCGTTTCCAAAAAAAAAACTTTGTATGTTTTGGTTCGTTAACAAGTTTTTGAAGGTAATGCAACTAAAAAATAGTGCTTTTAACTTTTGTTATTTGTGTTTTAAGCTGTTGATCGTTTTCTCACACAAGTGCAACAACTTGGCTAGATGTTTATTAATGATTAATGTTTTAAACCAAATACCAATATACCTTTCAGGTGTAGGGTATAAACATACACAGCCTATTATTGGCTTTTCGTAGGAGGTGTCTCAGAGGTTGTTTAGTTAGGCATGCTCAAATATTTTAATTGTTTCCTTTGATCGATTTTTCATTGCTATATAGTGAGATTCTAGTACTTTCAGTCTATTGTTGTTGTGTTTTTGTTTTCTATTATTTCTTCTTATTATTACATAATATGTGGGAACAGAAACTAAAAACCTGGTTCATTCCGTTACTTTAAAAAAAAGTGTGCAATTTTTATATTGTTTTTTGTCCACATGTAGGTATACTTTACACACTAAATTTTTATTTATTATTCACTTTATTGAAAATCACCACACACTAGCTCAAAATATTTTTTTAATAATTAGGTACGAGATGGAAATTCTGGTTTATGTCAAATAAATCTTAAAAAAGCAGGTTTCATTTGCGTTTAAGTTAGGCGACCGATTAAGAGGTAATACTTAGAGGTGTCCTAAAGTTGGACAACCTCTAAGACGCTTTTATAGATACAGCTGACAGTATCTATGAAATTATTCTTAACATGATATTACATTTTTGAGTGCAAAATGAAAATTTGTAAGTACCTACTGATATAAACAAAAATATTATAAAATCAAAAACTGTAGTCAAAAATACATGAAGTCATCGTTCCGAAATAGCCTACCTATCCTTAACTCAAAATCTTTTATCTTATGAAAATGTCATCATTTAAACACAAGCAAAATGGCCAAACAATCTCAACGCAAAACTTAACACATAAAACCGCAAGGTCCCAAGTCCAACTCCAATACAGACTTCACCCTAGTAAATACCATTCTAAATTCAGATTATACGTTCATACATGTATTTTGTATTTCATTTTCAATAATTTAATAAAATTTATAAAAGTGACATGAATCCAACCACTCTTTTGTTAATCGAAAATATATCTATTGCTTTGCTGCTTGTGTAAGATACACAGCCTCTCTTAAAAATAAGCGAAGAGAAACTGTGCAGATCGAGTTTGTGATCTCAAATTCTCAATATCTCATTGTACATATTTCAGAAAATTCATTTGGATAGTTATCGTGATCGTGTTCACTATTCCTTCCATTCTTGTATAACAAGAGAATCGAATTTAAAAGGAGAAAGATGATAATATTCACTTCAAAGAATTGACAGGCAAAACAGAATGAGAAAATCGCGAAAGCCGGATTGGACTTTGGACGGCGACCCAAACAGAAAACTGAACTTTGGACTCGTTGGCACTCGTGTGTAAGTATGATGTGCATGTGGATGCTATTTCAATGAATAAGCAGGTAAAAAAATGGGAATCGGAATGAATACGCGAATGTTCGGTTTCGATGTTTTGATTTTATAGCTACATAATTATAATGGATTTTGTTTCAGAAGTTTGTTTTTGGACGTATTGTAGGAGGACAAAGGCAACCTAATAAGTAATAACATTGATTCACTTTACCGGTATATACCTAACCTATATATCGCCAACGATATAAATATTATTAAATTTGAAAGGAAATTTAAACTTTGCTTGTCTTAGCATCAACGGTTTGTTTTCGACAAACCAAACAATGGAAATTATCCTAGCAATTTCGTTGTTAGGTACCCTATATTTATTTATCTAATATAGGTATATTCTGTATTATTATATAATGCCCATATTAATTTGATATAAATTGTTTTTAAATATGTTCATACGTATCTACCTAGCTACAATGGGAGATGGTTAATATTGGTAGGTAGGTACATAGAATAATTTATCTAATTTATTAGACGTAATAGCCAAAGCTTGAGCGAGCACCTACCTACATTTAGTTTCCATAAACGTAGGAAATAGTTATCTACTTAAATCATTCACCGTAGTGCACTGCCTTCGCTTCGCGTTGTGTTGTGAAAACCAAAATGAGTGCTGGTAAACACCAGCACCAACGTGTTTAGCCTGGCCGCCAACAAAAACGCCCCTGCTTGCCTTATGCCCCTTACCAATTTATTCTCTGATCACTCTTTAAACACGTGCCATTTGAGGCGTTGTGCGGTGTTCACTCAAACCAAGAAAACAACACGATGACAACAAACAAAAATATAAAACGAATGGACAAAACAAGAAGAACAACTCAACAAAATAAAGAAGCACGAGGCATAACAAATGAATAATGACAAAGGAAAAACTTTATATGTGTATAACCTAATATTTTTGTGGATTTGTATAGCAACCGTAAAGGTGCGTCGTCTGCGATGCGTCTCTTATATGTAGATACATAGAAAACATCTGTATCTAAATTTCTATAGAATGCAACATATTTACAAAGTCTCAGTTGTTTTGCATGCTAAAAATGCAATAAATAAATTATTTGCCATACCATAAAATAATATCGTTATAAAATCAAACCCTAACATTTTGATATATGAATTTAATTCAACTAGATTGCAAGATAGATCTAAGTACTTCATTTTACCTTCCAAATTAAATAATTTGTTGCTTATTATTTTTTAAATGTTTAAATATTTAAATTATATAAAATAAAATAATAATATCCTGTGTTTATTTAATTGTTAAAATGATGTTGTTACGCTTTGTCCACCACACATGTTTAATTCTTAGAAACGTATATTTGCTGTATTAAATACCAATACTGATCTTAACACATATGTGTATTACACTATTTTTTTTTAATTTTCACGCGCTTAAATAGTTGTAAATACATTAATAGTGTTTTTATATTTAAGAACACATGTTTTTAAGAGAACAAGTCCTCCTTTTGAAGCGGACTTTTTACACCCTATCTCATAGGAGTATATTAGTTTTGGTACATAGTTTGTAACATAGAAAAATAATTTAGACAGTTATACCGTAAATTTTGTAGGATTGCCAGCTGAGTTGATAGTATAAGGTGGCCATGATTAAATTATGTCGGAGGTTTATGGATATACTACATTGTCCTTCTGTGTGTCACCGAAGTTTGGGCCTTACATTTTGTGCTAGACTGGTGAAATTTTTTATATATATTCTCTGTCCCACGAAGCAGAACAAAAGAAAACATTTTCAATGCCGCCCACGCTCACTTTTCAGTAAAATGTGTTTTTTTTTGGACAAAAGGGTAACGAAAAGGGTAAACCAAAATAGTTTGTGAGAAATTGAATGCCTCTTATATGGCCAAAATCCAAAACCCCTTATATGGATTTTCTCGAAAACAAAACAAGGTACACAGTTTTGTTGGAACTAATATACTAATAGCATATGCTTAGTTTAATTAATGTTAAATTGTTAAAGCCGTTTTCGAGAAAATTGACGTTATGAGAGTTGTTTAAGCTGGAGCATTAGGTACGGATAGACGGACGGAAATCTAAAATCCTCTATAATTGTAATTTTAGGAATTAAATCAAAATCTCGAGGTCGAAAAATTTATAGAAAAAAACATCTTTCTCTTTCTAAGAGAAAGTTAGCGGCACGAGTGCGATAAGTTTGGCGCCAAAAATTGATAACGGTTTTTAGTAGAGGGGTCAAAACATGCATTTTTGACTTTGGAGAGGGGGGTCTATTTCGCCCGTTTAGGCGGGACGGGAAATTTCATAAAAAAGTACTAAAAATGAAAAAAAAATAATAACGGTAATACTTACAATTTAAGTAGTGCACCTTTTTTCTTAAACCAATACTTTGATATTAGCTAAGGTTTAAATCAAAAGAAATATATGATGCGCAGTTTTTGAAAAAAAATTGGGTTTAAACTCAAAATTTAGGAAAAAAACATATGAGAAGGCTACAATCCGCTATGCGGATCGTTGAATACTCTATCCCATCCCATCCTTAAAATTAATATCCTCAAAATGTAGGATTTATGATGATGAAATACAGAAAATGACATTGTCGCAACATAGCTATTGTTCAGAAAGTTTATCAAAACCTTTTGTGGTTCGACAAAAAACAACGTATTTCTATTGCTAATGCCTTGGGATGGGGTATACGGGCGTAGGTGAAAATAATCTATGGACAAAATTTTTTATATTGCCATAACGGAAGTATTTGCATCAAGTTTTTTTTTCGAAGGTGTTAAAATTTGGACAAAAAACGTTTTTTTACTAAAAACGCCCCCAAAAATGGGCGTGACAAAAAACTTTGTAAGGACAAAATATAGATATTAGGATTGTCTAAATATGTTGCTCAGACACTTTTTGAAATTCCTTACGGTTTGGCTTAAAACTACGCTTTTCTAAAAAGGGGGCGTGGCAGTAGGCGGATTTCAAAAATGTTTACACTTGTTCTGCTTCGTTGGCCAGAGAGTCTACGTACCAAATTAAAAAACTCTAGCTCAAAATGTAAGGCCCAATAATCGGTGACACACAGTCGGACAGACGGACGGAGGGACAGACAGACATGGCTTAATCCATATACTTTGAGGTATATGTATCGACATTATTTCTCTATGTTACAAACTTAATATCAAAACTAATATACCCCTATGGGATAAGGTATAAAAAGATAGAAAAAAGTGTAATTTTTCAAAAATGTAAAATTATATTTTATTTTTTTATCCTGAAGTTCGTTGCTCTAATTAATTCTTAATCAAAAACTGAAAACAAAAACTGATGTTTTATGTCTTCTATTTTTTGAGAAAATTGAAAAATTACTAAAATTATTTTGGCGATAAACAGTGGGATGTGGTTACTGTAGGATTTGGGGTGGGTAGGTGTTTTTTTTTGTGTGTGTTGTAAAATGGGAAGCGGAATGCAATGCAAGTCTACATCCTCGTGTCGCATTCTGCATAACGCTAAATGATTTGCTGTACTTTACTTAGAAAGATGAACATTAATCCTCAAAGTGAGATACCAAAAAACAAAAATCATACAAAAATAAAGGGTCCGCCAAATAACTTTTTTTTTTTGAAAATGCTATAAAAAAAACTACTGAATATTTTCTCAAATTTCTTTTTTTATTTGAAAGTAAAATCCTTCCGGTTAATAATGGAAAATAATTTCATTCAAATGGCTACCTCGGCTGGCCATGCAGTAGCCTACACGATCGGTCCAATTTTTAAGCACATTATCGATTGTGTGCAGCTGTATTTCACCAATGGCTTCACGAATATTGTCATTTAAAGCGTCAATTGTCTCTGTCTTGTCGGCGTAACACTTAACTTTTACGGCACCCCACAAATAATAGTCCAACGGTGTCAAATCGAAGCTCCGAGGTGGCCAAACGACATCAGCTCTACGGCTGATAATGCGATCTTCAAAAACAGGGTGCAAAAAATCGAGTGTAGCTTCGGCTGTGTGGCACGTAGCGCCGTCCTGTTGAAACCAAATGTTGCCAATATTCTCCTCTTCAATTTTTGTGAACAAAAATTCGTTAAACATGGCCCGATAACGATCGCCATTGACTGTAACGGCCACTCCTTGCTCATTTTCGAAGAAAAATGGCCCAATTATGCCTATGGACCAAAATCCGCACCAAACAGTGACTCGTTTTGGGTGTATCGGCTTTTCAATTCAATGTGTTCGTGCGGGTTTTCTGTGCCCCAAATGCGACAATTTTGCTTGTTTACATACCCGCCAAGATCAAAATGAGCTTCATCTGAAAAGATGATTTTTTTGGCAATTTCGGCATCTTCTCTAAGTCGATCGCAGTCGATCGCAGGCCCACTTAGCGAAGCGAAAACGCATTGGATGGTCAGTTGGCTTCAACTCCTGAACCAATTGGACTTTGTATGGCGTCATACCAAGGTCTTTATGCAAAATTCGTTTCAATGATGTCTCCGA
This sequence comes from Rhingia campestris, assembly GCA_932526625.1. Classification (NCBI taxonomy): domain Eukaryota; kingdom Metazoa; phylum Arthropoda; class Insecta; order Diptera; family Syrphidae; genus Rhingia; species Rhingia campestris. The sequence continues at coordinate 140,863,984 of OW052182.1, read as the reverse complement.
AATGTTCAATTGTTGAGAACGACGGTGAATTGATGTTGATGGCGCTTCACGCACAATTTCTGCCACAGCAGCAATATTATCGGGTGTACGCACTGTTTTTGGCTTATCACGCTTTGGTTTATCGATGAGGATGCCAGTTTCTTTCACTTTTTTCACAAGATAACGAACATACGGAGTTGACGGTGCTTCTCTTCTTCCAAAATCCATACGCAATTTTCGCACACATTCTGCAACATTACCATGATTTTCAAAGTAATGTCGCAATATTTCCCAGCGTTGTTCAAGCGTATACACAAGCATATTCGTTCAGCGGGAGGATAAAACTAATTATCTGTCAAAACAGACATGAGCTAAGTGTTACCATTCACGAAATAAGCACTAGTTGAAAAAAAAAAACGTTAGATGGCGGACCCGTTAGTTTTAGTAATTTTTAATTTTATCAAAAACTAGAACCATTCGGTTTTTTATGTTCGATTCAGAATTGATATAAGCATTGACCACAAAAAGCCAATTAATTAAGCACTCCATTTCACAATTTTTAAAAACAAATTGACCGAAACATTTTTTTTAATTTTTTTTATCAACATTTTGAGTTTGCATGCGAATTTTTCTAAAACAATTTACATAAATAATTTAAATTAACCGGTATAGTACTTCATGGTAAATGTTGCCTTTTTTTTTAATTTTTTTTTTCATTTTTAGTAATTTTTTTCTAAAATTGGCCCTACCTCCTAAACGGGGCGAGAAAGACCCCCTCCCTAGTATAACAAATGCTTGTTTTTGACCACGCAACAAAACACCGTTATCAATAATTGGCGCCAAACTTCTCGTACTCTCCACAAGTTAGCAATTCAAAAACAAATAACAAATTTTTGGCGCAACAGGCTCGTTAGTACCCAGGGCCTAGCTTTCTCACAACCATTCATGTGTGCATGTGTACTTCTTGCATGATGGCGGGACCTCCTGTTTTATGCCGACTCCGAACGGCTAAGTTGAGATAAGCTATTCTTGACAATTTATACTACTCGGATGATTTGTCAGATCATCACGAGAGGAGGGCCAGTGAAAAATCATTTAGGTGTTGCTACGGCTGGGAATCGAACCCAGACCTCCTGCGCGGCAGTTCATCGCACTAACCATCGCGCCACTGAGCCCCTCACAAGTTAGCAATTGATTAACAAATTATTATGATTCTTCATTTTTAAATACAGAATTTTCGTGTACGAAGGCATCTTTTTGCAAAGGCCTTCCTCTCGTGATGATCTGACAAATCATCCAAGTAGTATCAATTTTCAAGAAAATCTTATCTCAAACTTAGCCGTTCGGATTCGGCATAAAAAAGGGGGTCCCGTCAACTAGCAAGAAGTACAAACGCACACATGAATGGTTGTGAGAAAGCTCGGCTCTGGGTACTAACGACCCTGTTGCGCCAAAAATTTATATTTGTATAATGTATATAACAGCTTAAGTAAACTATCACAATTTTGAATGAAGAAAAGTTGGTTTTTCAAAATTGGTACATGTGTTCCAGTTTGTGACATGGCATGTGCAAACATTGTTCCCAAAACACAGTGTTCGTATTGCATTTGTGTTCTTTTTAATCGGTACAAAACATAAACAACTTCGTGAATAAAATCATTGAAAAGTCAAACGATAATGAACTTTGATCACATTGTGGTGCTTGATATTTCCTGATTTAATATATTTACTAAACTTTGAAATTTACATTTCTCAGTGCGAGTTTAAATTCGCAATAAGTTTACATTTTTAGCTTTCAGTAGGTAAGCAAATCACCTGTCAACTATACAACAATTATTTAACAGCGTTTTATAATGAGGCGCAACCATCCAGACGCGAGTTTCAATGAATTAATGTTATATATAAACATTTTACTTTAAAATATTATATAGTACCACACTGGTTTAAGTCGTTTAAGCTGGTGAAACAAGGTGACGTTTAAACTATAATCGCAATGCATCTGCTGATCAAGACGGATGCAGGGAGATTTTTCAACAATGTCTATTTAAATTTTTTTTTCTTTGTTACAAAATTAATATCAAAAGCAATACATTTATGGGATAGGGTATAAAAAGCAATACAATTATAAATTCTTATAATAAAATAAATAGACAAATAACAGTTAGAATAATATTGCACGCAAAACATGCAAGATAAATATTAGAACGTTTACAGAAGAAATTCACAACAAAGAATATGAAAATTACAATGTATAGTTTTTCCTAATTACATGTTAGAGAAATTTATATTATCAGTAATTCACATTATCGAGTGACCACTGTATAAAATTAATTTTGTTAAACAATTTGCTAAGCCAGATGTTCCAGCCACTGTACTTTATGGTGCAAGTTACTGATGTTAGGTCAATATACCTTTGTATATGTTCGTGTGTACAACACACGAGCCTTCATCGATAGTCTCAGAGGTGAATGTTTTTTTTTTTTTGCAGATCCTGCAGTTTGTATAATAGTTTCACAGCACATTAAATACTTATAATGAGATGCGATGCAGATAACATTTCTAAGCATGCCAGTAAATTAATTATAGGTTCCAAAATCCGTTGCAGGTAGTAACTCTGCCTTAACGATGAATATTTTGTTATCTATAGGTGTTTGAATTAACATTTAAAGTTGAGAAACCTCATAATTTCGCTTAGAACTAGTCATATAATTCTATACGTTGAATTTAATTGAAAGTGCTTATTTTTCCATAATTTTTTTACATTATTTACTTAAACCAGCACTTAGAAATTAAAAATTAACTGATAATGTAGCTGCGATTTAGCCATTTAACGTCCTTGGGACAAACAGTTTTTATGTGTGGTTTAATACACTAACTACATAGATATATTGCGCTTCACCCTATCTATAAGTGACGTTACCGGAATTACACATCCATTAATTAATTTACGAGCTAAATTTTTGCTTTTTAATATGCATGGGTATATTAGAGAAATCATTACGTTGTTAAGATTTATTGTTAAGTCGATTCTTAAGTGCGCCATCGATTACTGGACCATTACGTTTTGAGTTCAAAGTTTATTTTTTTTTTTTTTTTCAAATATAAAACGTGAACTCTCATAAGAACTGCTAGTCCTGGGTTATATAAATTGAATTCGAAATTTAGCAAGACTTTGGTCGCAATAAGTGCTAGCACTCTAGAGTAATAACTTCAGCCCTACGTGACGAACTGATTCAATACCAGTCATTATGTATCAAAATATTTGTAGTAAACTGGCAAGGTTATGATTTCGCATACTTCCTAAATCTTTGCCGTTAATGGCAAAAAGAAGAACTAAAAGTGAATAGTGTAAGGAACATTTAGTTCATTTAAACTTAATGTTTTAAATGAGTGTTCACTTTCAGTTACGTTCGCGCGCTTTTCTTATCACTAACTGAAGAACAACAGCACCCGGTTTGTGGTTAACCCCAGAGGCCATCATTGAGAAAAAAATACGAGTTAATAAAATTACTAATTAAAATCATGTTTAACATTTCTGGGAAGATAATCAATCTGTGAATGAAATTTTTAATATTGTATATTATATATGTATGTATGAATTTATTTCTTTTCCATGCAGAGGTTGTTTTTTTACCGCAAGCCAGAGCGGAACAACTTTTCCATTGGGTGGTTTATTATCCAGTTGTTGAGTAATATGTTTGGTGCCTATCATTTCTTGTAGACATAATATTAATAATCCATGACTGATTTAATATGTTATGCTAAGCTTGAACAATTTTTCCCACATTGACGATTTATATACATTTTACTAAATAAATTAAGCATCATTACGATTGATAGGTACCGTGTTAGAACTGTGTGTGCTCAAATACCTCAATTCGGGTTACAATGCAACGATATTGGTGAACCTAAATCGCGTTAAACAACTGCAGCACCTAATGTGCACGTGGAAACTTTCAATATAAACGAAGCCCTGCAAATGTAATCCTAGCACTGAAAAGAAAATTCTAATACCACTGGTATCAAGACCAAAAGAATTCTGGGCTTTCTATATGTTTAATGGTCTTGTATACCTATTTATATCTAAGCCTAACACAGATTATATAGTTTTTTTTAGAACACGTTAGCAAGTCAATTCAGCTTTATAAAAAAAAACCACCACTTACACAACAAAGCATGCCACTGCATTAGAAGGTACATATTGCCATGGACATAATTGGACTGGCATTTGTTATAATGTATTTAATATATATTCGTCAACAATTTTATTATTAAAGAAGTGCATTTTCATAAACAAACATTAAAAAAAAGTTGATAGAAGCAAAAAAAATATTCATAATCAGGTACAATATTACATATATATCTGCCACATCAAAGTTTTTTTTTAATTCGATAACATATTATCCTTTAAAATCTGATTTGTTTTATTAAACTGCAGAGTTTTGGGTATGCGGGATCAACATTAACAATGAGTCTGCACTAAATGTTACACTGTTGTGAATGAGTTGTTTCTGTCATTACTTACAGAATTAGCCGCTGACTTTAAAGTAAGAGCAGCATTACTTTAGGGTAGAACTAACGTATTTAAAAAAAAAACGACTATACAAATAGTCAGTTACCGTTGTTTTTGAAATAGTTACAATAGCAAAGGAGTATCTATTTTTATAACTACATATAAACAAATAGGTTAAATAAAAACACAAAACAAAAACCAATGCTCACTTTAAATAAAAAGCTATTAGCAAAAGTAAGGATTCCACAATATGTACATATTGATTCTGAATATGAACAACGCAAAAAGAATGAAATAATATTTAGAATTTCTATATAATGTATGCACATTCATTAGCACGTGTTTATTTTAATATAAAAAAACACGTTTTCCGTAGATATAGTGCTATTCAAAAGCTTTATATGGTAGATAAAGACACAATTACGTTTGTATTTGTTTTGAAATTTTGTATCTTTGTCATTTTCGCTTCGTTTATAAAAATGGGTAATATATATTTTGTGCAGATAGCCATACATAGCTAACTATATACACATGATGTATCAGTAGCAATAAAAATGGGTGTCTTCTTTTGACATTCCTGTTTTGTTTTCGCAGTTTTATGCAGATGATTTTATAAAATAAAAATGTATTTATAGATCGTTGTGGAAAAGATTTTTTTCGGAGCACGAGAAATGAAAATAAACTTTTTAGTAGTTTGTTTATCTTTTTTTTTTTATATTTAAGTCAACATCATCAATACTCAATGTAATCCACTTCACAATAAGTGACAACCTTGTTGCACTAAATCATTAAGTATACTTAATTATGAATACTACTTTCGTCTCTTTTTATTAAAAGAGCGCAGACATTAAGCATTTGTATTTAGTACTAAAAATAAAGTTGCGCTTTTCATAGAGGTTATATTTGAAAATTAATATGTTATGTTAATTTAACCCATTTGAATTACATATATTATATATCATAATGGATATAAGCGGTATTCTAGATTCCATTATATATCTCTAATATTTTTATACCCTATCCCATAGGGGTATATTAGTTTTGATACTTAGTTTGTAACATAGAGAAATAATTTAGCTACATATACCTCAAAGTATATGGATCGACTCAGAATCGCTAGCTGAGTCGATTAAGCCATGTCTGTCTGTCCGTCCGTTCGTCTGTACGTCACCGATTTTTAGGCCTTAAATTTTGAGCTAGGATAATGAGATTTGGTATATAGGATCGTCGTCCGTGCCTACAGAACAAGTGTAACAAAATTTGAAATCCGCCCACTGCCACGCCCCCTTTTAAGAAAAACTCAGTTTTTGGCCAAACCGTAAGGAATTTTAAAAAAGTTTCTGAACAACATATTTAGATCGTCTTAATATCTATTTTTCGTCTATATAAAGTTTTTTGCCACGCCCACTTTTGGGGGCGTTTTCAATAAAAAAACTGTTTTCGGTCAAATTTTAACATTAACATTATTAATATGAACATTTCGTCTATATACCATTTTAACATACGCCCACTTTTTGGGGACGTTTTTTATACACTACCCCATAATATATGCAGGAGAAAACCTTGTCGTTTGTAGAACCGTAAAAGTGTTATGTAAGCAGTCTGAAGAATTTGTTGTCACTTTATCATTTTTTCTATTTTATCTACATCGTGTTTTAGCCATGCCCACTTTTTTGGGGATTTTAGTTTTATGGATAGGATGGGATAGGGTATATAACGATCCGCACAGCGGATTGTAGCCTTCTAATATGTTTTTCCCATCCATAAAATCCAGCACTAAAAGCTTATATTTATTCATAGATTATATTTGTTTTTAGAAGAGTAAATAAGATTCATGCTTAAATTTTTTAGGGAGGTGGCATTGATATTGTTCTGTCCCTGCATGGAAAATAGCACTGTTCACTCCTTAAGCATTTTTTCTTTCTCATTATACGTAGTAAAGCGAAATATTGTGATGCTACGAAAATTCGAAGTTGAAATTTTGATGATTTTTTATTGATACTGAACACAAACTATTCGGACCCTTTGGATGAAAATTTGGGTATGAGAGTTGTTGGTGATTCTACTAAATATATTTGTATGAAACTTTGTATTTACGATCGGTCCCAACGATTGTGTAAAAATGATTATTCAATGCTAAGTGTTTATTCTAATTAAGATTTATGTTTAAAAAAAATATTAAAAAAATGATTTTTATTAAATTTCATAGCTTAGCTTGAATCTGTGAGTTCATCGGTATTTAAAATAAAAATAACAATAATTCACCAAATTGCAAGTCGGTACAGCGAAAGTGGGTTTGTAAAAACTTTTTATGAACAACAAAACTCTTTAAAATTTCTGGGGCAGTTTTTCCGAGTTGTCTCAGACCTTTTATTTATTTATTATTTAGTTTAACTGTATGTACCTTTATTCTACTAAATATGTATATCTCGTCACTTCATTTATTATTTATTTTATAACCTCCTATCCATTTGATGACAAGATACACTATAGGTAAATATAGCTTGTTTTAATTTATATTAGATAGGTAAACAAAATATCCCTTCTCACCTAAAGGCACACTTGAAATCAGATAACACAAGTTGTCAAGACGAATGTGGTGGTGGAGGTCAACGGCGCGGCGTCAACAGGCATGCATAAGTTGCAATGCTATCAACCGCAAAGACGCTACTTTATTTATTCGTGCCAAAATGCGAGAGTCCCACAATATGTACGCTTCTTATTAGCAATTAAAAAGAGGCACATAAAGTCAATAAAAAAGTTTATGGGTATTTTTTTTGTATACTTCTTCTGCTCCGCTTTTTTGCTTTCGTTTATATTTGCCTTCTGTGTCTACAAATTACATATGGACTTTGGACTTCACGTACCCAACAAGTGATTGCTTCGATGCGATGGCGATGAGCAGCATCATCATGAAGTTCACTTGTGTAAGTATCTGTAGAGCATTTTTATTTAGATACATATATGTATGTATTTGCATACAAACAAAAATTTACGGAGATTGAAAGAAGCAGTTTTGGAATAAGGAACCACTTATAATGGATAAGTGTTTTCTATTAATGAAATTTTAGTTCGATTAATAGTGGAGTTTTAAGTAAATAAAGAGTTTCCTAAAGAAAAAAAATTATACTGATTATCTAAGTGTTCAAAATAAATTATTAGGGGCCCTTTCCTGAGTGTAAATATAGGTATATATGCACATGAATTTTCCCAAACAGTTGTACATACAATTGATCTTTAATGATACACTTACGAAATGAACACAACACGTCTACTTATAATTTCCAAAGCAGAGTATACAGGACTGTCATATCTTGAATATTTATTCTAGATTAAAGTATGAGGTAGTTTTACTTCTCCCAACTATTTGACCAATGCTTTATATTGACCAATGTTATTTGTTCACTATGATAAGAATTCTAGATAACAAATTAGCTTCACTACAATTGTTTTGTGAAGCCTCTTGTTAACTACGTTAATAATGAATGTATGCGGTGTCTGAGTGTAGCAGTTCTACGGAATTGAATGTTGAATTTTTTCAATTATCATTTCCTTATCTTAAGACAACATTTTTCATAGTCTTAACAGCCCAGAAGTCTTTCTGCTTTAAAATTTACAAAAGAGCTGCGTAAATCTTCATTCAGTCTTATTAAGCTTCTTTATACCCTATTCCACAGAGGTAACTAGATACATATACATATTTGATTTGGTACATCTTTTGTTATATAGAGAAATAATTTAAATAGTCAGAATCGCTAGTTTATTCGATTTAGCCATGTCCATACGTCACCATTTTTTGGCCATTAAATTTTGAGCTAGAATTATGACGCCCATTTTTGCGGGCGTTTTCCTATAAAACTATTTGTTTACCCTACCCCATACCATATTCCATATATTAGTCTGTTGGAAAATTTGGAGCTAGAATGATGAAATTTAGCATTTACTAATGCTTTCAGTATATGTGTATAAATTTAAAATGGGGATATATAGAGTCTTAAAAGATTCGCACAGCGGATTGTCGCTTTCTCATATGTTTTTATATTGTATGTACTTTTATGAAATTCATAATCCAATTACATATGTAGTTGCTTCATTACATCTCCAGAGTATTATGGAGGTTTGCTTCCCTCTTAGTTGCCATAAATAATACGTTGAATGCGGGTTTAAGCCTTTTCATTTTCACATTTTCTTTAAAGTTCATTGGTGCTTCTGTTGTGACTTAATAATATGTTCATTTAATTTAATTTTAATTTTAGTAAAAAAAACACTGATATATAGATAGTATTTTAAGAAAAGTTGATAAAAAATCGATACAAGTTATTAAATGGTTAGTATATTCACAATACATTTATTTGATAAGACTTTTATTTATATGTATCTGTGTGGTTCGGTTTCTCTTAAAGCTTTGTCCATGAAAGCCACTGAACTCCTTCATAAAAATTAGATATGAAACCGTAACTCATCCAGATATAAACAGATATGGTAAACAATTCTTATTCCTACTAAAGAAATATTTCAACACCCAGTGTTTAAGATAAGATTTCACGCAATAATCTTTTGTTGTTTTCACTTTTATGAACACAGCAACAAGTGTGTTAAAACAGGTTTATCATTTTATCACAAAATTATATTTTTGTTTCTTGCTTTGTTATCAACAACTTTTATTTTAGACCTTTGGACCTCTTGAAATTTGAAACGAGCAAATTGGTATTGCGATAACCGGTATGAACAAAATAAATAGCATTTTGAAAAAAAAAAAAACTATATAGGTACATATATAGCTATATTATTCGTTAATGTTTTGCCACAATGCTTGAATAAGCAAATATTGGTTAATTACTCAGCTTCAATCAAATGTATTTTGGTTGAAATAGTCTTTTGTTTGCTCCATAGATGTTTTCAAATTGTGATCTATTCTTATCCGTCCTACAGAGATTTGGGCCAGAATTGTTTCAAATTTGTATTTTTGAATAGTTATTTACCTATTAAGAATTCTACATTTCACACAAAGTTACAAAAACACAATAAAAATTGTTTTTGTGACATGGGTATGAGGCAATTATTGAGACGTTGTCAAACTTATTGTGATTTTATTTTTTATTCATTTCATATTTGCTTTGTTAGCTCCCACCTTCTGCAGAAAATATCAAAATAGGAATTGATTTAAAAATCGTACTGACTCTTGATTGTTTGCATATGAATATATTTGTTTAGAAAGCAATACCATTACATTTGGATTGCTAAGTATTAAACACGTCTACACCATCTGAACTACACATTTTAATTTTTTTAAGCACCCAATTAAGCAGTTCAGAAGGTTTAGAAGGTTATTTGTTCTATTTTCAAGAAATATTGAAATTAAGTATTTCCATTATAGTCAAGTACCTTTATGTGCATTTTTGGCGAAAAACTGCATATTCCATCTTATTCTAGAAGCTTAATTATTTATTGTTATTAACATTGTTGGAGCCGTTTTCGAGATAATTCTATTTTAAAAGTTCCGTTTTATGGTAGGTACCGTTATTTTTTAAAAGTTAGAACTCCAATTTCGAAAAAAATATGTTGTTGGTGAGGACAACACATATAGCCGAATTTTTATTCGAATCGGTCGAGTTGTTCGTGCTCCAGTATTAATAACAGACTCCAGATCACAGACTCTGGACAGCAGACATACATTTTTTAAAAACTACTTTTTTGGACTTGGGGTAACACAAAACATGAGAATTTGTAAGAATCTCAACTTTGAATTTTGGCACCATCACAGTACTTACTACTTATCACGTATACTGGGAAGTAGAAAGTGGCAAGAGCATATGAAAGTGAGATATAAGGTTGTTCCCTCATAATATTATTTTGACTGATTCTTACTAATTCTTACTACAGAAATTTATTTGCATACACCAAGTGAATAAATTTGACAAAATAGAAATTGAAATGACATTAGAATTCAATATCGTTTGCCCAATATCGACGTTTTTCGTTTAAAAAACAAGGCGTAGCATTGAGCGGATTTAAGAAATATTTATACTTGTACTGGAGTCATGAACGAAATTTATTACCCTAGCTTAACATTTTTGACGGACTATTAAACTCTTATCGCATAAGCTGGGATAGGGTATACAAATTTTCAGGAGAATTAAGCCAATGATCTATAAACGAAATGTCTTAACAACATTTTGCAATTATTTTTATTTTCTATTTTTTTGAACGATTTTTTTTATAATAGGGGTATTCATGCAACGTCGGAAAGTCGTCTTAAACGTTTTAAACGTGATAAAATTACGACGTGATAAATGAACTGTCAAAATTTGTATGGGAAATCTTTTCCAACAATATCGGAATTTTCTCACAGGAATTGGGTGCGTAAATTGAAATGGTAAACGTTGTAAATTTTTGAAATGCTATTTTGACATTTAATAAGTCACTTTCACTCATCAAACGTATGCGCTAAACTGAAAAAAAATATCGAGAACTGAAAGAGAACAATAGGAACAACATTCGATCAATAAATTATTAAAATGAGATTGAATTCAGTGGATTACCGCATTATGTAGTGGTGCAGTTTTAGGATCGTTCATGAAACGTCGTCGTAAAATTACAATCTTTTGCACGTAATAAAATTACGACGTTGTATGAATACCCTTAATGTTGCTTTTAACCAAAATTCTAAACCCTCAAAAAGTGGGCATGGCTAAAAACTTTGTATGGGTAATGACATATTATATAAATATCTCAGTCACCTTATATTTTTATATGATTTGATGAAAAATAGAGTTTTTCTAAAAAAAAGAAAAAAAATAGGAGTGGGAGTGGTTCAATTTTGATTTGTTCATACTTGTTCTAAGAGCAACAATAAATAAATTTACCAAATTTGGTAATTGCGATTCTGATTTGATCCATATACTTTATAATCTTAACACAAGATTACAATCGGATAAAGTGCATATTAAAGTAATTTAAATACAAACTTAAGCTACAACAAGTTGTTTTGCTTATTAGAGCTATGATAATACCCAGTTTATATTATCAACCCCTACTGAACTTAAAACCGCAAAGTCATTACTTTCTCATAGTATCAACTTCTAATCTGTCATCTATCAATGGCTTGATGAAGCTCTGTTCTCATTGGTCAATCGACCATTTTAGTCACGTGACATTGGGGGGGAAAAGACTGACGCAATATGTTAAAAATTTACACATGGTATGAGTGAAACAAACAGTTTATTTTTCTTCGACCTGTCATGAAGATGTTTTTGATTTCAGTAAAATTTCCCAATATTAAAGGTTTATTTAAGTTATTTTTCTATTTTATTGATAAAGAATAATCATACTGAATAATAAAAATTTCTTTTAAAATTAACAAAATAAGGTTTGAGATAGTTTGACACTTACATTACCATTCAGTAAGATTTTTCGTTACCTTATCTTATTTTGCAGTTTTAATCTGAAATCCGGACCACGGCCAATCTGATCGCGAAATTCAAAATGCTTTCCGATGATATTTTTGATTATTTTAATATTTTTCAATATTATGAGCATTTTAGAAATCTTAAATCTGTCATTCGCACATTTTTCACCTTTAAGCAACGATTGGGACTAAATATTTAACTGAAAACTCTGGGTTATTTTGTTCTACGTGAGAGCTCTTTGTTTTTTATTCTCTCTTCCTAAAGTGATTAAAAACAGGACATGCCCATTCGAATAACCTTATATTAATCAGTTTATCTGTCAAATTTCACACGTCATGCCTAAAACTTCACCGGATTTCATCAAACTGTACAAACCCATAATTGTTGGGTTTGTTTGATTGAAATTAGTTTCCAGTATACTAAGAAGTGTATACTAGTTGTAGGCATGTAAAATATTTTCTATAACCAAGTACAATGTTAGTAGCTATTATTAAAGTTAATGTGGTGCTAGTTAGTTTCTACTAACTAAGCTATGTGTCAAAACGAATATACCCCTAAGGGATAGGGTATAATTAACTGGGATAAACTCCTAAGGCTGCCGATAAATAAGTGAAAACATTTCAAAATAAGAGAGGTGACATTTAAGTCATAACAACACAATTTAAAACTAATTTCCGGTTTTTCAGTGGTTAGTTAACTCTGTGTTAAAACAGATTATTTAATGTAGGTTCTCGCCAAAGTTGTTGGGTTAACTCGGGATTAAAATTAACTGTCAGACTTTTTTCTTGAGGTTAATCATGAAACTATGATTATTTCGCACTAAGAAATTTATAAACATAAGAGTGAGTGCTTAATTGTAAAAAATCCATTATTGCTTTATTAATATATACATACACATGATTCGATTTTATGGAATTCCTTTTTTTTTTTTAAACATAGACCATTTTGAAACCGTTTTGAAATATAGATTTGTAAATTAAGAATACACTTGTCGTTTCTCATAAATACATATATGTTGTCTAGTAGCATTAAATACACACCAAGGCATCTTACTACACATAGTCCACACTAAAATTCTTCAGGGCGAGCAAGGATGTTGTTTTGTAATTTGTATTTGTGTATGTGTTTTACTGTTTTTGATATGTTATTATTAATTATAGGAAATTCTTCTGTGAAATGGAAATAGTTGCAAATAAAAAAAATTAATATCTATTTTAGCACTATTGATAATAATCAAAATAAAAAGGCACCAACTAACTGTCAACTTCAGCTATACTTTACGAGCAAGTTATTAATTTGCGATAAAAAATGTTCTGTCATATCTGGGTCTGCACATGCTCCCCTTTCATTTAATTAATTAAAATCAATGTGTAATTTAATGGTTGCCATAGCGAAGAGTACCTCTAAGAGCGTACACCTACACACACTGCACAACTTTCATTCGGTGGAGAAATGTTGTTTTTTCATGAATATTAGCGAATAAGGTAAAGTGTAAAGTCGTTAAAGAAAAATGTTTCATAATTCTGAATGTATGTTCAAAATATATTTTTGTATCTTCACCAAATAACAGGCTATCCTAGTAATACACATATCTGTAAAGTAGAGATGCAAACATTTTGCTTTATCTAAAAATGTTTACCTAAAATATACAGTGTTTTTTTTAGCCAGGAACGTCTTATATAAAATTTGCCACGTGAGGCTGCTATTAAAACAACCTTGCTTCTGTACACCCTCTCTACCATAATGTTTATAGACATATTTTTATGTACATTCATTCTACTTCATACATATTTATGTTAACATTACGAATGCCAATCTTATTCATTTTCCTTTTTTTAAGAAAGCACGTTGAAATTATTGATTTTAGACTAAAGAATGGATGACAAAATTGTTGTCGTCATCATTATCATAGTAGTAGTTTTTACACACTTAATTAAAATGTTTTTATTAGACCAATGGGAAGACGTTATACATATAATTCTTTATTATAAATAAGAAATATGCAGCTTCCATAGGCAAATTTACTGTTAAAAGGTTTTTTTTGGTAACAATCAGAAAACTGCCAGATGGTATCGTTTGTTTTTACATGATATGTTTTATGACATTTGTTCTTTAAAAGACTATCGAAAGGAATTTAACTTCAACGCGTTTCAGTACTTTTTGCAAATTTGTCTCTCAGAAAGAATTTGTCCAAATTTAAGAAATTTAAGAATTTACTAATTTTTAATGGAACATTATGGGTATAAAACTATAATAATATTAACATGGCATTACAATATAACAAAGAATGGTGGAAATAAAAAATCAATAGCAGGGCTAAGCAGTAGAACCTAGTTGGAATCAAAAATTATGAATTCTATACTCCATATAAGAAATAATTGTTCTATGGCGGGTCGTGCTGGCACAGCCCGCCATATGTTTTTGTTCCTGTTTTTAATGTGTTTTCATGCACACCGCCCGCCCGTACCATGAAGCTACTGAGCAAAAGTTTCTGTTTTTTGTTCTCAATGCGTCATCTATATAGAATTCATAATCTTTGTTGGAATTCAGATGGTTTTGAGTTAATGGATCGGTTAGGAATGATAAAATTATGTCGTTATCTTTATAATATGTATGTAAAAAGTTGAAATTTTAATTATTTTTAGTGCTAAGGGCACATGCACGAATGCATTTTATATGCTAACTAGTGCTTAGCTCAAATATTCAAAAGCTAACCACTTGTGCAAGTGAGATAATATTATGGATTTGGTATAATTTTATATAGTTATTCAAATACAAGTATCGTACCTAGCTGTTAAAGACTATCAAAACATAACGGGTCAACATTTATTTTTAATTTCTCCTCAAAATTGGATGCCAGGTAGGTACCTAGATACTTGTGTATATAAAAGACTTATAAAGGAGAATGTACCCAAAACAAATTTGAATTTGTACACAAATCTGTGATTTTGTATTTCCATTAAATTAATTATGGGTGGCAAAAAGTACTCATTTTTTGATCTAGATAATATTTGTTTCATTTGATTAATTTTTTTTTCATTAACATTTTTGTTTTTATTTTAAATGAGAATAGTAAATTCTTCTAAAATCAGAAGAATTCAGAAGAAAACAAAGACAATCGGTGATTATAAAAACATTAAACTATTAGGCAATATAAACTTTTGGAATATTAGACTTTTTGTTTCAAAAGTGCAAATAACGTGGCTTGGAAAATGTCATTTTCTCAATAACCTGAATGGATTTGTGTGAAATTTTGTAGGTATTAACTCATATTTTGTTTCTCTTTATGTCTATAGCGTACCTACTTATTGAATTTAAAAAAATATAAAAAAAATAAATAAATAGATAATAAATTAATAATTAAATAATTAAAATTTTGTTTCAGCTTAAAAACAAATACCTACACAAATGATGGTTTAAGTTTGTCAAAATATTCGAATACGATATTATCAATAAATTCAATTAAGTTGTTAAATATGATACCTACCATTTTTTTCTATATGAAAATATCACTTTCCTAAAAAAAAACTTGTTGTTATAGTAGGTCTACCTACTACCGCTCAATTTAAACCGCACTATACAGAGTAAGATAGATAAATAATTGAACAACATTTAAACAAAATAAAAAATAAATATGTCCTACATACCTACTATACAGGCAAATTTTAACACTTTTAGCAAAAGCGTAAAAATTCCAAGAAGTGAAACTTATTAATGCCTAAATCTGCATTCAAATGGTTAAGTTCAATGCCAACTTCTGTTAAAATGATATACTTACTTAGGAACGTACATATCGAATGTAGAAATGAGTTGGTTGGTATTCAAAACGTTCTTGTGTATTGGTGTATAAATATAAACACTACAATTTATATCTTCTTGAACAAAAAACAGAAATGCAATGTTATGTACATATCAAAATATATGTCAAGACTAATTTTCAGCAAGAGTTGAAATTCAAAATAATACAATCGGAATTGTACAATATGCGGTGAAACGTCTCAGCATCAGCGCCTACATTTCTGTAATGTCCCTAACACTCACCGAGTTACAGGTATTATCATTATGACAAATTAAATTTTAAGATCAAATCTAATAGCTACCTACAAAATATTCCATTAAAATTTCATAATACAGAGTTAGATTTGCTTTTCCCCACTGTGAATGTCTGATATACCAAGTTTCCGATAAATGAACAAAATGTAGAAAACCAACGAAACAATAAAGACAAACAGATGTATACACAGATTATTTGTATATATAAACTAAATATAAACCAAAGTAGTAAAAATATGAATTCAAAATATTTGTATCCCTAAAACATACCTCTTCTAAACATTCTTGCCCAATTGCCTTTGGGTCATATTTAACAGCTTGTTGGGTTCCATTTGGTAAATTTACTATACACCACATTTTTATTTTTTGTTTGGTTCACTTATAAAATACTATGGATTAGGGCTATTATTTATTTCGGTGGATACAATTTTACTAAATGACCGTGTAATATTGTTAAGCACTTTTTAAATGATCACTTTTATTAACTAGAAGGAATACCTTTTATAAGTAAATTTGTACAACACGGTAAAACAAATATTATATACATGAATCAAATACGATATAATATGTAAATGGGTATTCACCGGAAAACTAAACTTGAAAATATTTTTTCACTCGGTATCTTTTAGTTCACTTATGTCGGATAAAGTATATAATATGCATCACCATTTAGATTTATTCGACATTTTCGTATAAAAAATGTTTGAAATTTTTGAATTGTTATTATTAATAACTTGGTTGTGAATTTAGGTGAAAACGTACTATAGCTGACGTCCATACTACGCAAAAACCATTTAATTATTAAATTTTTATTCCCGTCTAAAATCAGAAGGAAAGTCACTGGTACTACTGCGGGGCAATCACATCGAGTTACTTAGTCAAGCAGTTGTGTTGCTCTGGCTTTTGAGTTTTGGGGTATATGATGAGATTGCTGATTTTAATTTCGCTTTGTGGATGAACTACAAAATGAATTATGGATATGAGATGAGAGAGAGAGCGAGACAATGAATTTTTAAGAGTAAATGAATTATCGTTATTTCTCTTATTCTCTTAAAAATATATTTTGATTTGTTAAATGGTACAGCGTTGCCACATTGCAGTGTTGCCAGAGATTTTCCAACAGTCAAAATATTATTTTCAATAATAGACACGTTTTAACTTGGCGCTAATTAGTGTAGTATGCTAATGAATATTCCTCTAAGAACTCTAAGTCAAACTCACCCAAAAAGTGACAGTTCTGGCAATCAAACAAACCCAATTTCAGTGAAACAATCTCAAACACACCTAAAAGTGACAGTCCAAAATATTTCAGATGTTTATGTTTTAGGGGGAGTGACAGTGGGCGGATTTCAAAAATGTTTCCAATTGTTCTGCTGGGAGCAACAAAGAGTACGTGTACCAAAATTCATCATTCTAGCTCAAAATTTAGGGCCCACAAACTGGTGACATACGTACGGACATGGCTAAATTGACTCAGCCAGCGATTCTGAGCCGATGCATATACATTGAGGTATATCTAGCTAAATTATTTCTCTATGTTATAAACTATGAATCAAAACTAATATACCCCTATGGGATAGGTTATAAACAAATGGAGACAAAGGTAGGAATTATTTAAAACTTTAAACATTGTGCTAATTTTAACAAAAACCATTACACTTTATGTGGTAGTAGTGAGGTAGGAGTAACAACGATTATAAATCTAAGGGGCCGACCCTGACAAATGTCTGATTATCAATTGAATGAATGAAATTACAGCAACAACTTGTGTAGAACAACTCTATTTGATTGAAATTATAGCTGTTTCGGACATTTTAGACTAAACGAGAAAGGGAGCAGAATTGGGACCAGATGGAAAAGGCAATACATCGACAGCTTATAGAACAGCACATGCACATAACGTCATAGATAAAGGAAACGATTTTCGAAGCATAAACAAAAAAAGGCAGCCTGGGAAGCAATTGGTGTCGGCATGTTTACGGCTGGGTATGGTAGCAGTGCACAAAAAATTAGCAATGGACCAGTGTCGTAAAATAAAATAATTAATAAATGAAAAATAAATGAATTACAAAACAAACAGAATGTAAACGTCTTCTCGAGTCAACTAGCAAACAGGTCTAAAACAGCAAACAGGTCTAAAACTGACATTAAGCAAACCGCGTGCCTTTGCACCTTTCAACAAAAAGGAGAACGCCATTTTGCTGTTGACTCGAGAAGAAGTAAGAGTGGATGCCAAAAGGTGGGTGAATTGTAATACGCAATAATTAAAATCACATATATATATATTCAAATTTCAGTGAATAAACTTACTTACTTACTTACTTATTACAAAAGAGAAGTTCGTTTTATTCGTTTGGCCTGGAGTAGCTCGAGTCGACGACATCTTTATTCACTTTTGTGGTAAGCAGCCAGCAACGTTTTCGCAGCCAGCGAAACGTCCACAAAGTGTGCAGCCAGCAACGTTTTCGCAGCCAGCGAAACGTCCACAAAGTGTGCAGCCAGCAACGTTTTCGCAGCCAGCGAAGCGTCCACAAAGTGTGCAGCCAGCAACGTTTTCGCAGCCAGCGAAACGTCCACAAAGTGTGCAGCCAGCAACGTTTTCGCAGCCAGCGAAGCGTCCGCAAAGTGTGCAGCCAGCAACGTTTTCGCAGCCAGCGAAACGTCCACAAAGTGTGCAGCCAGCAACGTTTTCGCAGCCAGCGAAGCGTCCACAAAGTGTGCAGCCAGCAACGTTTTCGCAGCCAGCGAAACGTCCACAAAGTGTGCAGCCAGCAACGCCATCAGCCAGTGACGTTTTCGCAGCCAGCGAAGCGTCCGCAAATTGTGCACCCGGCACAGAAGCCAGCGACGTTTTCACAGCCAGCGAAACGTCCACAAAGTGTGCAGCCAACAACGCATTCGTATTCAGAGCGTAGTCAACGCTTAAAAAATTGCAAACAGCCAACGAGCCAATAGGACTTTTTCAAGTCCAAAAGCCAGCACATTTGCTGCCAGAGAAGCATTCGCATTCAGAGCGTAGTCAACGTTCTCAAAATTGCCAACAGCCAACGAGCCAATAGGACTTTTTCAAGCCCAAAAACAGCCAGCAAGCGGGAATACATGCAGCCAGCATTCAAGAATACAAGCAGCCAGCTTTCAAGAAAGCAGACAACAGAAAGCAGCCAACAGATAGCAGCCAACATATTTGCAGCCACCAAAAGCCAGCCTAACCTGTCCTTGACCCAAGGTAAGCGAGTGCCTATTTTATTTACCTATATTGCCCATATTATATTACAGTAAAAAATTAAAATTATATAAACCAGATAAGTTATCGCAGATAGGAATGGGTAGTCGGTTTTTGGGTAGTGAATTCGTTGCAAATAAGAAAACAGTTAGTTGTCTGCTAGATAATTACGTTGCCAACATATAAGAACAGTTATTGCGCGCGTAACGAAAGAACAGTTGTCTGCTGTAATATCGCATAGCACATAGTCGTCTGATAAAACATTCCGTTAGCAAAAGTTTTCTGTCTGCTATACCGTTTGAAACAAAAAAACTGGTTGAACAAAATATCCCGTTTGCGAATTGCTGTCTGTATTAAACCAAATAAAATCAATATCGAAATTGTTAGAATATCGAACTAGGGACGTATGTCTGAATTGGTTAGGGTGACCAGGTCTGCATCAAAGATAAGGAAGGACAACAGTGCTACGATGCAGCAAGAAGAGTTGCAGACAGACATGAATACCACATTCATGGATGCGGTCAATCAAAACCAACGAAGGGAAGAGGAACTGGGACATCTTCGCACACTATTAGATACTGTCAAAGCCACAGCTGAAAAAGAGAAGCAAGAGCGTTTGCGATTGGAGCGTCTACTCCAAGATGCGCAGACGCAAGGTGCAAGTGGCAGTACTAATAAATCAACCTTACCTAGTACAATGTTTGAAAATGTTCCCTTTACTTCAGTTTCAACGGTTGAGTCGATTGTTACGTCTTCACTTTCTACGGTTACATCAGTTGTCGCATCCTCACATTCTAGCTGTGGCTCTCACACTTCATCGCAATATACCTGGCCGCCAATTGTAACAACAACGTTTACTCCTAATATATCCTCAAACCCAATTCAGCTAATATCTGGTACTTCTATAAACACAGCCCCAACTCCAACATTCCTAAACTCAAATAATGAGCTTAACTCTCTTCAATTTCAAACTGAAGGACAACAGCGTGTGTTGAATGCGAACACATCGACAACAGGCTTCAATCGAAAGCTACACGAGCTTCCCGATTTTTATGGCAAAGCTGAACAGTGGCCCATGTTTTGTACAGCCTTTGTGGAATCTTCGAATATGTACAACTACAGCCGAGTTGAAAATATGTTTCGTTTACAAAGGAGTATAAAGGGAGAGGCTAGGGAAGTAGTAGAGTCATTGTTAATTCATCCGAGCAACGTTGAACAAGTAATGTCGACCCTTGAATTTCAGTTTGGTCGTCCAGAGTACCTAGTTCAAAGTCAGCTAAACAAGGTCAGAAATATTTTACCTATATCTGAAGGGAAGTTGGAGCAGGTTGTGTCATTTTCGATAAAGATTCAAAACCTGACAGTATTCTTGGAAGCGAGTGGTATGCAACAATATATTATAAGTCCTTCTCTTTTGGACGAATTAGTAGCCAAGTTGCCTATGAGTAAAAGAATGGAGTGGGCCCAAAGTAGTATATTTATCAAGCCATATGCTACAATTCGTCATTTTAATGATTGGTTGAGTCGACTAGCCCGCCTTGTGTGCATCGCAACCACATCAGCCGTGTCTCCGGTACTTTCAAATAAAACTTATACTAAAGCAAAGACGGGGAATGTGTTGCATACCACAGAACATACGAAGTCTTCCGCTGTAAATAGTCAATGTCGTTACTGTAAGAAGAATCTTCATCCGATTATCGATTGTGAGAAGTTTTCGAAGTTAAATATTCCGGCCCGATGGGACTTTGTGAAAAGAAACAGGTTGTGTTTCAGTTGTCTAAAGTATGGCCATAACACTAGGACTTGTAAATTTCGAAAAGCTTGTGAAGTGGATAACTGTGCGAAAATGCATCATCAAAGTTTGCATGAACTTAAGCGGGAACAGTCATCGGAGAGACAAACATCGAACCCAAACAAGAGTGATCCCGGACCAAGTCCTCTTTTAAGCTGCAATAAGGGAAGCAGTTCTAGAATTCTTTTCCGTATTCTGCCCATAAGAGTTTATAATGGGGAAATGTATGTCAAAACATATGCTCTGCTAGATGAAGGATCTTCGGTAACAATTATGAGCGCAGGACTAGCTGATAGATTGCATATTAAAGGAAAAGGTAAAGATTTGAAACTTCGTTGGCTTGGTCGGGAGACAATTTCGAAAAGATCTCTGGTTGTGAACGTTGACGTGAGTGCTGATACAGATGATGCTGAAAGAATTGTACTGAATGAGGTCCACACTGTTAAAGATTTATGCCTACCTACACAGAGCTTTGATCCGAAAGTATTGGGAATCCAAAGTCACTTGGAACTCCCATTGACCAAGTACGTTAACGCTAGGCCGGAAATGTTGATTGGGCTCGACCAAGCCCATCTAGGAACAGCAATAAATAAAATAGAGACCGCGAATGGAAATCTCATCATAGCTGAAACAAAACTTGGCTGGTTAGTTTATGGTAACGCGACCGTAAAGTGTGATGCAGAGGTGCAAGAAAAAACTATTCTCCTCAATATCGGGAACCATGATTACGATAGGCAACTGGATAAGCTTGTGGATGATTACTTCACAATCGAAAACTTTGGAGTCAAAAAGCCAACGGAACGTTTAGTTTCTTCTAAGGAACGCCGGGCTTTGCAATTACTTACCAGTACTACAGTAAAAATCACAGATCGTTACCAGACAGGGTTACTATGGAGAGAAGATAATGTAAAACTACCCGATAGCTATCAAGTTGCTAAGAGAAGGTTGATAACTCTTGAGGGTAAAATGAAGAGGGAGCCGGATTATGGTGCCACATATAAAAATATAATTGCTAGCTACGTAGAGAAGGGATACGCCCGAAAGTTAGATCAAGTCGAGGCAAGTAAGATTACAAATAAAACTTGGTATCTTCCTCACTTTGGGGTAAAAAATGTAAACAAACCAGGGAAGGTCCGTTTGGTATTCGATGCGGCTGCTCAAGTTAATGGTGTTTCGTTGAATTCGTTTCTTCTCAAAGGACCAGATGAACTCGTGCCACTTGTTGCGATACTTTTCAACTTTCGTTTAAGGGCCGTAGCTGTGATAGGTGACATCAAAGAAATGTTCCACCAGATAGACATTCGAAAGGAAGATCAAAATTCACAGAGATTCCTTTGGAGAAGTGATGAAACGAAACCGATTGAAACATATGTAATGAAGGCAATGATCTTTGGAGCCAGCTGTTCACCCTGTTCAGCTAACTACGTGATGAACCATAATGCGTCTCAGTATTCCAATACTCATCCAAGAGCTGTCAAAGCAGTTCGATGTCACCATTATGTTGACGATTACGTCGATAGTTTCGACAATGTTTTAGAAGCAATTGAGGTAACGGAATCCGTCATCACAATTCATCGAAACGGAGGATTTGAACTACGGAGTTTCATTTCGAATTCACCAGAAGTTATGCGAAAACTAGGAGAGACAGTAAAAGAAAATCTTACTTTACAAACTATTGAGTTAGGTAATGAAGATTCCATAAGTAAGGAAAGGGTTCTTGGAATGTGTTGGAATAGTGTCGAGGATGTATTTATGTTTCAAATCGGATTTCCCCGAGTGAGCAAGGCAGTTATAGAAGGAGAAAGACATCCAACCAAAAGAGAATTCCTCAGCTTAACAATGTCAATATTCGATCCATTTGGAATGATAGCGAACTTTGTGTTGCCATTGAAACTTATGCTGAAAACAATCTGGCGCTTTGGTATACAATGGGACGATAAGATTCCAGGAGAATGCTTTGAAAAATGGAAACAATGGAAAACGCTACTACCAATGCTTAAACTTCTGAAGATTCCTCGATGCCATGGCCCATACTTAACCAGAGCTAAAAAGGTGGAACTTCATACATTTGTAGATGCAAGTGAAGAAGCATTCAGCGCAGTAACTTATCTTCGGTACGAGTATAAGGAAATGGTTTATATATCGTTTATTAGCGGAAAGACCAGATGTGCCCCTAAGAAATTAATATCCGTTCCTCGTCTTGAACTTTCAGCCGCCATTTTAGGAGTTCGATTACACAATTCCATAATCGAAAATCATGATCTACAAATCACCGACAGCACCTTTTGGAGTGACTCGAAAACCGTTCTACATTGGCTACGGACAGAACCCCGCCGTCACAAAGAGTTTGTCGCCTTTCGGGTAGCAGAAATTTTGGAAAGCACTCAGGTTAGACAATGGAGATGGGTACCTACAAAACTAAATCCAGCCGATGAAGCAACACGTGCCCGCTATCCTCCGCAGTTCGCGTCTAAAAATATGTGGATCATTGGACCAAACTTCCTCACGAAACCTGAAGTAGAGTGGCCAAAAATGCCTTCAGATTTGACAGCTCACGCCTGCAAACAAGAGCTAAAATTGAAATACGTTTTGAACGTGAGCGAGCCACGAGAGCCATTATTTGATGCGGACAGATTTTCAAACTTTTTGAAACTTCAGCGTGCCATAGCAAGAGCTTTACGTTTCATCGATGGATGCCGAGGAAAAACAATTGAGAAGGGGGATGTTACAGCATGTGAGCTTAAGGAAGCAGAGCGCATAATCATCCGCAAAGTACAGGAAGACGAATACCTCGATGAAGTAAGGTGCTTAAGGAAAAACTTGCCAATAGAGAAAGGAAGCAGTATTTTTAAATCCACGCCGTATCTTGATGAGCTAGGTATACTGCGAGTTCAAGGGAGAATTGATGCTGCGTCAACCATACCGTTTAGTGTGAGACGTCCAATAATTCTTCCAAAGAACCACAAAATTACTAGACTAATAGTAGATGGATATCATCGCCGACTCTGTCATCAAAACAACGATACGATAGTTAATGAAATTAGACAAAGGTTCTGGGTGCCGTGTCTAAGAGTAGTAGTGAAGAGAATTAAATCTGATTGTCAGCTATGCAAAATCCTTCGAGCCAAGCCAGTACCACCTCTCATGGGCCAGTTACCAGAGGATCGAGTTACCCCCTATGTAAGACCCTTCACGTATACGGGACTTGACTATTTTGGACCCTTACTAGTCACTATAGGCCGTCGAAAAGAAAAACGTTGGGTAGCTTTATTTACCTGTCTTACGATTAGGGCCATACATCTAGAAATAGCTCCAGACCTTTCGACAGACGCTTGCATTCTTTGTATACGGAATTTTGTCAATAGAAGAGGAGTTCCAGTGCGCATAAGAAGTGATAACGGGACCAACTTCGTGGGAGCCAACAAAGAATTGCAAAACAACGACATCTTCGACAAGAGCGCTCTCGAATCAGAACTTGCATCAAGAGGCATAGAGTGGGTGTTTAATTGTCCATTAAGTCCACACACTGGGGGTTGTTGGGAAAGGATGGTTCAGTCGGTTAAGCGAGTCCTAGCATACATGGTAAAGGAAGTAGCCCCGAAGCTCGAAACGCTTCAGAGCGCTTTAATCGAAGCAGAGAATATAGTCAACAGCAGGCCGCTAACCCATCTTCCTATATCAACAGAAGAAGAAGAACCGCTAACCCCCAATCATTTTATTCATGGCTTACCAAACTCTACGCAGACACCGGGGCCTATCGACAATCGAGCACTTTGTCTACGCAAACAATTCCGCATATCGCAGCAACTAAAAAATCGTTTTTGGAAGCGTTGGATACGCGAATACTTACCGATTTTAACGAAAAGGTGCAAATGGTTTAAGAAAGCGGAACCACTGAAGATAGGCGATCTAGTTCTTATTTGCGATGACTTACCTAGGGTTCAATGGGCTAGAGGTAGAATAATTAAAATATTTCAGGGCACAGATGGGCAGGTTAGGTCGGCTGAGGTGCAGACGAAGCTGGGTATGCTACGAAGGCCAGCAATTAAATTAGCGGTGCTGGATGTGGTAAGGCACCAAGAATGAGGCCCAGGCGCCTTACGGGGGGTGGGATGTCGTAAAATAAAATAATTAATAAATGAAAAATAAATGAATTACAAAACAAACAGAATGTAAACGTCTTCTCGAGTCAACTAGCAAACAGGTCTAAAACAGCAAACAGGTCTAAAACTGACATTAAGCAAACCGCGTGCCTTTGCACCTTTCAACAAAAAGGAGAACGCCATTTTGCTGTTGACTCGAGAAGAAGTAAGAGTGGATGCCAAAAGGTGGGTGAATTGTAATACGCAATAATTAAAATCACATATATATATATTCAAATTTCAGTGAATAAACTTACTTACTTACTTACTTATTACAAAAGAGAAGTTCGTTTTATTCGTTTGGCCTGGAGTAGCTCGAGTCGACGACAACCAGGATGAAAATATCTGCGTAAAAATCAAAAACCGCTGCAAAAAAGCTATTAACGCAACGGGAAACATTATGTCTGTCCAAGTTTCTGACCCTTCGGTTATCGTAGCGACAGCGTAGACCAGTCAACATCCATTGCTGCACCAAACATTGAGATTTTATCCAGACCTGCAGCGTTAAATACCACAGCGGCAATCGCAACAAGCCCCACTGTCCCAAATGAAACATCCATTTTCGCCAACGCTTTAGCATCTATTGGTCCAGCTACTTATAAAATTACTCCGAATAAAATATGCTAAAGGCTCTGAGGCAAATGCCAAAAAAAAAAACAACATCAAAGTTCGAAGTAATGTCGGTACGTGAAGTACTAATTCTCATGCTGCAGAACTTCACTTATTGCATATGCGCAATAGAAGTTCACAAGATAAACATTACCCACCGGAAGGAGTTATATACCATAACACTGAACAATATGGAAGCTAAACAGTAAAGTGCGTTGCTGCAATAGAAGTGTTAAATTAGATCTAAGTTTTTTTTATACCCTATCCTATAGGGGTATATTAGTTGTTTTGACATTAAGTTTGTAACTTAGAGAAATAATTTCGATCGAATACCTCAAATTGTATGTGTCGATTCAGAATCGTTAGCTTAGTCGATCTAGACATGTCTGTCTGTCTGTCCGTCCGTCCGTCCGTCTTTGTGTCACCGATTTTTGGGTCTTGAGCTAGAGTGTTAACATTTGTTATAAAGAGTCTCTGGCCTACAAAGCAGAATAACTGTAAACAAATTTGAATTTGCCCACTGCCACGCCCTATTTTCCTACAAAAAACATTTTTATACCCTATCCCAAGGCATATGCAATAGAAAAACCGTAAAAGATTTTGATAAACCGTCTGAACAATATGTTGTGATAACGTCATTTTCAATATTTTGTTGCCATAAAGGCCACTTAGTTTTTGGCCAAACCGTAACGAATTTTGAAAAAGTTTCTGAACAACACATTTAAACAATCTTAATATCTATATTTCGTCTATCTAAAGTTTTTTGCCACGCTCACTTTTTGTAGGCGTTTTCAGTACAAAACCTTTTCCGGTCAAATTTTAAATTTTTCGAAAAAAAATGTCGATGCTGAATCATCGGTAATATTAATATGAACATTTCGTCTATAGACCATTTTAACCCACGCCCACTTTTCGTGGGCGTTTTTATATAAAAACCATTTTTATACACTATCCCATCACATATGCAGGAGAAAAACCTTGTCTTTTGTAGAACCGTAAAAGTGTTTTATAAACAGTCAGAACAATTTGTTGTCACAACGTCATTTGTATACCCTATCCCATAGGGTTATATTAGTTTCGAAACATAGTTAGTAACATAGAGAAATAATTTAGCAACATATACCTCAAAGTATATTGATCGACTCAGAATCACTAGCTGAGTCAGTTTATCAGTATCTTTTGTTGTTTGACATAAAACATCGTTTTTCTCCTGCATATTCTATATGGTAGGGTATACAAATGGTTTTTGTAAGAAAACGCCCCCAAAAGGGGGTTTTGGTTAAAATTATCTAAGGATGAAATGTTTATATTATCATAACCAATTATCCTGCTTAATCGACTCAGCTCATATGTAGCTAAATTATTTCTCTATGTTACACACTATCAAAACTAATATACCCCTATGGGATATGAGAAGGCTACAATGAAATGTTTATATTATCATAACCAATTATCCTGCTTAATCGACTCAGCTCATATGTAGCTAAATTATTTCTCTATGTTACACACTATCAAAACTAATATACCCCTATGGGATATGAGAAGGCTACAATCCGCTGTGCGGATCGTTGAATACCCTATCCCTTACATTCTTTAAAATTATATCCCCAAAATGTGGGCTTTATGGAGATAAAATATTGGAAATGACGTTGTTACAACATATTGTTCAAACGGTTTATCAAAATCGTTTATGGTTCGACAAAAAACGCGTGGGTTAAAATTGTCTAGGGACGAAATGTTCATATTATCATAATTAATGATCTTGCATGGAAAGTTTTTTAAAATATTTTAAAAATTGTACCAAAAAACGTTTTTTTTTTATTAACTTGACGCAAGAACTGAAGCCGCTTGACCACCAGAAGACTTTGTTTGTTCGTGAATTGTGCTGAGCAACAACTTGAAAATGATTCGGATTTTCATCGAAAAATCATTTTCGGCGATGAAGCTCATTTCTGGCTGAATGGCTTCGTCAATAAACAAAATATGCGGTATTGGTCAGGCAACAATCCACACGTACTCCATGAGTCATCATTGCATCCCGAAAAAAATACGGTTTGGTGTGGTTTATGGGCCGGCGGCGTCATTGGGCCGTACTTCTTCTGTGAGATCAAGACCGGCACGTTGCGGTGAATGGGAATCGCTACCGTTCAATGATTACCGAATATTTTTGGCCCCACTTGGATGATATGGACTTGGAGGACATGTGGTTCCAACACGACGGCCCCACAAGCCACACAGCGAATGTCACAACCAATTTATTGGAAACCAATAAGACTATTTCCTGTGGGGCTACGTCAAGTCTATGGTCTATGCCAAAAAGCCAGCGACGATTGATGAACTTCGTACGAATATCGAACGTGAAATTGCAGCAGTATCGGCCGATTTATGCTTGAAAACCGTCGAAAATTGGGTTCATCGTCTCGACTTCTGCAAGCGTGCCCGTGGTGGCCATGCAAAAGAAATCGAGTTCCATACATAATGGCATCGAACGTACTTTCACAGGAATAAAGAATTTCATTGATATCCAAAATCGTTTTTCTTTTATGTAAAAAAAAACTTTTGTAGCGCTCTTATTGAAAAACCCGATACTTTGAGGTATATCTATTGAAACTTATTTCTCTATTCTCTATTATTTCTCTCTAACTTAATGTCAAAACTAATATACCTTTATGGGATAGGGTATAAAGAGTTTTTTTCAGTTTAATTATACCCTATCCCATAGGGGTATATTACTTTTGATACATAGTTTGTAACTTAGAGAAATAATTTAGTTAGATATACCTCAAAGTATATGGATCGACTCAGAATTGCTACCTGAGTGGATTTAGCCATGTCTATCCATCCGTCCGTCCGTACGTCACCAGTTTTTGGGGCTTAAATTTTGAGCTAGAAGGGTGAAATTTGGTACACGTGCTCTTTGTTGCTCCCAGTAGAACAAGTATAAAAAATTTCAAAATCCGCCCACTGCCACGCCTCCTTTTAAGAAAAACTTTGTTTTTGGCCAAACCGTAAGGAAACATTTTGAAAAAGTTTCTGAACAACATATTTACACAATCTTAATATCTATATTACGTCTATATAAAGTTTTTTGCCACAGATAGGATGGGATAGGGTATTCAACGATCCGCACAGCGGATCGTAGCCTTCTCATATTTTCGGATTTAGGTTTAATAATAAAATGCTAGGCCATACGAAGATAGCAATGCCGAGTAACTCGAAAACGTATCACTATTTTCTACAATTTTGAGATAGAAATCTCTAATAATAATTCAATTATCTGATTTTTCTTTTTCCAAATGAACAGAAAATTCTTTCAAATAAGTCAAAACATTAAACTGATTAGGTTTAGAAAAGGCGAGCGAAGTTATGCAGGAGCAAGGATAAACCAAATGGGAACACGAGGAGATTTTGAATATAGTTAAACATTTATTAACGATAATATAAATTATACCAACTACCTACCAGATTCTTATTTTGCTTCTTGTGTGGGCTGTGACTGAAATCCAAGTGAACGAGATTCGCTTGTCTTAAACGCACCAGCAGCGCAACGAATTTACGCACAAAGAGGAATATAAAAAAGTACACACAGCACATTGATAAAATTGGTTGTGCGTGCGGTATTATTTGGTTTTGCATTGGAATTGTTGGTGTAAAAAAAATGCGTTATAATTTTTGTTGCGTGTCAGTACAGTGAGTTTGAACAATTATTGTACAATAATGAATTGAAAATTAACAAAAGCAAAAATTAACAATATGAAATAAATTAACAAAATGAATTAACGAAAAGTGTATAAATAACGAAATAATGACGAATATTCCCAAACAAAACATATGAAGTCGATGGACACCTAAAAATACATATTCTTCACAGTTAATTTCAATGGAAATTTTTAAAACATCGGCACTACAAAATAAACACGTCTTACATAGTCATCTCTCACGAAGCAAGATTCATTTTCAATTGCAAAGTTATAATATATCCATATTTCAGAGACAAACACAAAATCTGGAATGCACGCAAAAGGATAAAGTGGCTAAAGTTGAAAAGTTTTCTCTTAAACTCCTCACATTCTGGTGTAAAATGAAAAGTTTGTTATCGCAATAGGAACTATTAGTAAACAGATTGTCACAATTATAAGAAACATTAAGATCAGGTGTGTGAAAGTCATCAAATAAATAGTGAAAAAGGGTAGTACTAATTTTCAAAATAACGGTGGTCCTTTAAATACATCCGAAGTTCAAAGATCAGGCGATAAAACCAAGGAGACGAGTAGGTAGGTGTCTTAATACGGTCTGGTTTTATACTACCATCCGAAATGGTGAAAGAGTATTGCGAAAATGGATGTTATACCCTAAGCTAATAAACAGTCTGTTTTTGTTAGCTGTCGGTTATTTCCATGAAATAATTGACAATATCTCGTCACTGGGTTTAATATGGTTTTAATATGTCGAATACCTTAGAGCTTAACTCTAAGGTATTCGAGCACAAGGCATCTGATCGCCACCTAACTTCATTACAAAACTTGAAATCTTTGGAAATGGACTTAAAGCTGCAAAACACATTCGACAACAATTTGCAAATGTCAATTACTTACTATATAGTGGCGCTATAGTCCGGAACGAACCTGGGCCTCAACCAACATGCCTTTCCAATGAGCCCGGTCCTTTGCTAACTGTCTTCAGTTGCGCACTCCATATTGGTTGAGGTCGGTTTCTACTTGTGCGCGAGTTATATGCTGTGCATGCCACAGTGCAGACGACCATCTATAAACCTGCTTGACGACAGTGTTCCCGTGGTAGCAATGCTAGTATCAGCTGCGTACCAATGATAGCGTCGTATCAAATCCCTTATATGAGCTTTCAGCAACAACGCCTTTTATTAGCCTTTGACAATATCGAGTTAACATTGGTAAATATGTTGTTTACAGCGAAGAAGAAGAAGACGAAGTGTCATTCTCGGGCAGTTGACTTCGGTGGTTTACCGGAGCAACAACTCGCTGCTCTTAGTGTTATTTTTTTCTCCGTGGGCTGGTGGAAATCTTCATAGACACGATGAGCACGTGTCCAAAGAAGTGGGAGATTTTTACTCTCTAAAACCACCACCCATACGAATACTTAGTTGCAATAGAAATACAAATCTATTGCAACTAAGTATTCGACTTATCTAGAAATTTTTTTTATCGCGAGTATATAACATGTTTGGCAGGTAACTTTCCTTTGAGAGTTCCTGCTTTTCCCGCAATTAATAGCGCGGTTTGTTATTATCGGGCCAAATCTAAGGGTTTAGTTCTTTGAAGACGCCGCAATATATTTCTTTCGTCAAGAATTTGGATGAGGACTGTTGTGTTAACGTGTCCTAACAAACGTTTTTTATGTTTTCGTGCAAAATGTTTTGTTTCATCTTTAACCGCGGGAATACCCAGATCTCTGCGTAGATCTTCATTCCTTACGTACCACGGCGCATTGACGAATGATCTTAACATTTTGTTTTCAAAGGTTTGTAAAATGTTTAGATTCGTTTGACTGGTACAACCCCATAGTTGTATACCATATGTCCAAATCGGTTTTAGCACTTGCTTGTATAATAGCAGCTTGTTATCAAGGTTAAGCTTCGAATATTTTCCGAACAACCAGTACAGTTCTCTGTATTTATTCTTAAGTTCTTCGCATTTCTTTTTTACATGCGACTTCCATTTTAATATTGCATCGAGTGCCATACCGAGATATTTCGCTTCATTTGCAAACGGGACTCGAACCGTATTTAGAAATACAGGCAAATTGTTTGTCCGTTTATACGAAAAATCTAATGGATCGATTTGCTCTCATGAAGTGCAATCCGCCAGGATTTAGTCCATTCATTAACCTCGTTATGAGCGTTTTGTAATTTGATATTTGTTTCCTCTATTGTTGTGCCAAAGAAAGAGTCTAGATACGACACGAGGATTTTATATAATTGTTCTGGCAGAACTTGACTTATGGCGTTTTCCATTGGGAAAAAAATCAATTTTTTTTTGATCTGAAGACCGATTTTGACCGATTTTCAATTGGGCGAAAAAATAGATTTTTATTTTGATCAGAGATCAATTTTGCAAATCTGAATTTTTCGGCAGATTTACCAATACCAATACAAATCATAGCTGTCAGTTTGACAAGAGTGATTTTCATTTTGATTTTTACTTCGGTTGTGAAAAACAAGAGTGCTTTGGGTTTAGATATTAATAATGGATATAGACACAGAAAAGAAAGTTATACGTGAACTATTAAATTGATTGAATGAATAAAATGAAGATAATTTCTGTATTTTCAAATGTTTGTTATGTTTTTAATGTTGGCAGCTACACCGACGCTAACTTCACAGACACGAAATGACACCAATACAATGACAAAAAAAAAATCCATTGACACTCAAAAAGATCAAATTTCAGATCAAAATCAAGATTTCCCAATGGAAAACGCCGTTAGTTTATACGTAAGGCCTTTGTGCCACACCTTGTCAAAAGCTTGCGACACGTCAAGAAATACGGCTGAACAAATTTTCTATTCTTCGAAAGCTTTCTCAATTACATCTGTAATTCGATGTACTTGGTCCACCGTTGAATGTTTACTTCTGAACACAAATTGATGGTCAGGTAAAAGACGTTTCTGGTCAATTATAGGGTGTAAGCGACCGAGTAATATCCGTTAAAAAACTTTTGAAATTATTGGAAGAAGTGAAATAGGCCTGTAAGATTTTATTTCATTCGGTGATTTTCCTGGTTTTAGGACCATAATCACTTCCGCGACTTTCCACTGTCTTGGTACGTATTCTAATCTGATTGCCGCATTTATAATAAAAAGAAGCTTAGTTAATGCTTTCCAAGGCAACATTTTAAGAAGTTCTCCTGTAAACAGGTCATAACCCGGAGCTTTTTAGGGTTTAGTTTCTGTATTTCCCGTTTAAGCTCGGCAATACTTGCATATCTTACTTTATTATTATCGGTTGTACTCTCGAATATATAAATGTTTTCATTTTGCGTCGGACCATTAATATGCGTTATAATTGACGAAAACTTCATCTCACAATCTCACATCGAATTCGTCTTCCTGTGGCCCGGCAGGATGTTGCAGCGCAACAATGCATTTAAATTCAAATTTGCGAAAAGCAAAAAACATTGAATGCAAAACTGCAAGAAAAAAAAAATACAAATTTTTGGCGCAACAGGCTCGTTAGTACCCAGGGCCTAGCTTTCTCACAACCATTCATGTGTGCGTGTGTACTTCTTGCACGATGGCGGGACCTCCTGTTTTATGCCGACTCCGAACGGCTAAGTTGAGATAAGCTATTCTTGACAATTGATACTACTCGGACGATTTGTCAGATCATCACGAGAGGAGGGCCAGTGAAAAATCATTTAGGTGTTGCTATGGCTGGGAATCGAACCCAGACCTTCTGCGCGGCAGTTCATCGCACTAACCATCGCGCCACTGAGCCCTCTGCAAGAAGCCGTCGGCAAAAACGCATTTTTATTTTTGTCAATGTCACCAACAAATAAGAGACAGAAACCATGAAACAACAACAAACGAACAAGAACAATACGCACAGCAGCTTCCCGGAGAGAAAGCACAATAATGTGCGTGACATGGTGGAGAAACCATATAGACTCAACACTATGTTATGAAGAGTGCATGCAATGTTGTTGGTAGAGTTAGCACGAAAACAAATGTGCCAATATTTATACCCTATCCCATAGGGGTGTATTAGTTTTGATGCATAGTTTGTAACATAGAGAAATAATTAAGCTACATATACCTCAAAGTATATGGATCGACTCAGAATCGATAGCTGAGTCGATCTAGCCATGTCTGTCCGTCCGTCCGTCCGTACGTCACCAGTTTTTGGGCCTTAAATTTTGAGCTAGAAAGATGAAATTTGGTACACGTGCTCTTTGTTGCTCCCAGCAGAACAAGTGTAAAAAATTTTGAAATCCGCCCACTGCCACGCCCCTTTTTTGGAAAAACATAGTTTTTAGCCAAACCGTAAGGAATTTTAAAAAAGTGTCTGAGAAGCGTTGTTAGACAATCGTAATATCTATGTTTCATTCATACAAAGTTCATTCATACTTTTTGGGGCGGTTTTAATAAAAAACGTTTTTCGATCAAATTTTAAATATTTCGAAAAAAATGTTGATGCAGAATCATTAGTAATGTTAATATGAACATTTCGTCTATAGACCATTTTAGCCCACGCCCACTTTTTGGGGACGTTTTCTTACAAAAACCGTTCGTATACACTCCCCATGGCATATGCAGGAGAAAAACGATGTTTTTTGTCAAACAACAAAAGATTCTGATAAACTGTTTGAACAATATGTTGTGACAATGTCATTTTCTATATTATAGGCCCATAAAGCCCACTCTTTGGAGATATTAATTTTAAGGATGGGATGTGATAGGGTATTCAACAATCCGCACAGCGGATTGTAGCCTTCTCATATGTTTTTATGTAGGATCGTACGGAAACCGCTAAGCTGATCAATCCAAGTAGCAGTTCTAGTTCCGCAATTTAAAAGTCAACGAACGAAGTTGGTCAAGGGCAGCAGAAGTTGAGGTTTCATGTTAACTATGAGACACAGAATGTAACATTCCAATTTGTAACGTGTAAAGTGCAAAGAGTCAGTCGGCAATAATAAAACTAGTTAATTCTTAATCCATACCACGGTTTCAGTCGCTTTATTATACCCTATCCTAAAGGGGTATATTAGTTTTGATACATAGTTTGTAACATAGAGAAATAATTTAGCTACATATACATCAAAGTATATGGATCGACTCAGACTCGCTAGCTGAGTCGATTTAGCCATGTATGTCCGTCCGTCCGTACGTCTTAAATTTTGAGCTAGAAGGTACACGCGCCCTTAGTTGCTCCCAGCAGAACAAGTGTAAAAATTTTTGAAATCCGCCCACTGCCACGCCCCTTTTTAGAAAAACCTATTTTTTGGGCAAACCATAAGAAATTTTAAAAAGGGTCTGAGAAACGTAGTTAGACAATCGTAATGTCTATATTTCGTTCATATAAAGTTTTTTGCCACGCCCACTTTTTGGGGGCGTTTTTAATAAAAAACCTTTTACGGTCAAATTTTAAAATTTTCGAACAAAAATTTTGATGCAGAATAATTAGTACTATTAATATAAACATTTCGTCCATAGATTATTTGAGCCCACGCCCACATTTTGGGGGCGTTTTCTTACAAAAACCGTTTGTATACCCTACCCCATAGCATATGCAGGAGAAAAACGATTTTGTTTGTCAAACAACAAAAGATTATGATAAACTGTTTGAACATTATGTTGTGACAATGGCATTTTCTATATTATAGGCTAATAAAGCCCACTTTTTGGAGATATTAATTTTAAGGATGGGATGGGATAGGGTATTCAACGATCCGCACAGCGAAATCGTCCTTTCAATAATATTTCTGACTTGCTATGGCTCTCGGCTCTCGGATCGGAATGGTGTTAACAACCATGGAAGAAGCGTCAGCTGCAAACAAAAATGAATGATGTATTACTTTAAACAAATTGCAATCAAAAAGGTACCGAGAAATTGCCCGCTTAGCCCAAAGAAACATCGTCCCTGGAGTGGCACCTCTCTATATCCTCGATCACGCGCTTTTCTTACTCTTTTTTTTTTTCTTCTTTCTGAAAAGCCGGTGTTCTTCCCTTCTTATTTGGCTATAGAGCTCAATGGCAGCTCTCGTCTTCACCTGCAGCTTAGCCTTGTAGGTCTCGTTCTTGGCTGCGAGCATCTGTCGGCATTCCTCATCAGCCAGGGGTTTCTTGCTGGTGGCCGCGAGAAACCTAGAACATCAGTTGCGGCTGATCTAATGGCTTGTTGGCATCGTTTCCATTATTCTTCTTCATTTGATGCTGGTGGTATGGTGTGAATCGAGAGGTTAAGTGATACGCGTTGCGCGAATGCCTTGGCGGTCTCTTGCGATTGCAGTCTTTCGACATTAAATTTTTTCACAGTATTTCTGGTTTTTTGTGGCATGGTGGATATCCGCATCCTTACCTTGGCTGCAACAAGGTAGTGGTCAGAGTCGATGTTAGCCCCTTGGAATGGATCTCGTTCCATTCCCCCTACTTCTATGACCACAAGAAATCTCGAAAAAGTAGATGCGCAATGAAGTAGGTTGTCCTGACAGCGCAGTGCTAGCAGGCATGCTTGCACACGCTCGATCTAGCTCGACGGTGGCGTGGGATCTTGCACTCACTGCTGGACTACTGTTAATATATTACATGCCTATCATACCAAAAAGAAAAACTTGAAGGGAACAAATAAAATTAGTAGACGGATTAAGCTGTATCTTTAAAGAGCTAACGATAAATAAATACTAAATTAAAACGCAAATGACCTTGGGATGCCATAGGTTATTGGTTCCCTTAGCGTAACCCTCCCACAGCATACATTCCAAAAGGGAAGAAGCCATCCTTGGCTACCGCACCGCTAGAAAATTCGCGATAGCCACTTAATAAAAGTTAATGAATCTTTTAAGATTCACATAATGTATCGGCGTTATTTTCTTCACTCAGCATTATACTACCCAAAAGCACTTATGAAAAGCTCTATTCACTGGACATCGCAAAATGTGTCAAAAAGAAACGATCTAAACCAATATAAATATGATAGTGGCACACGGGATTTAAATTTAATGCAAATATTTATTTAGGAGCATAATAATTCCACAATGTTCCATATTGTTGAATAAAATTCATTAAAAGTATCAATGAGATGCATGGGTAATTTATAAAAACTATTAATCAGATTAAAATGTATGATTTGAAATACAAAATTTGTGCATTAGAGTATAAGGCCTAATAGTAAGCAATAAAATTCATCAATTTAAACAAATGAAAATTTTTATCATTTTTTGTTGCATACTTTTGGTTGTAAAAAAATGATATCAAAAATGAAACGCAAAGGTTGTGGGTCAAACCAATGTCACATAGGAAAATGTAAATAAAAGGAATTTTATGAATATCTAAGTAATTCGTTCAAATAACAAATCAAAATAATGAAGTAGATCTCACCGGATTCATTTGTACGACCTTTACGTACACTTGGGGATTTTCTGTTGTTTTTGATGATGTTGATGACTCCTCCATGGATGGTGTGCACAGCAAACGTAGACGGTCCTTTCTATATCGGGTAATCTATGGGAAATAATTTTTTGCAAACGAACAAACTTTACATTTTAAAATTTAAGAAGAAGCTACTTAGCTGATGATGAGTGGTTCGATCGCCTCACCATAAATGGTGAGGTTAGAAGGGACGATCAATATGTGACACTGCATGAGACACTGTATTTGGGGAAAGACTGAAAAAATGTACTCTACCAAATTATTCAAACTGTCATATTACCTGCACTGTATGATGGATTTCGAATTATTTGTTCTTTTTTCCAGATTGTTAATTTATCGTTTAGCGATATTCACGCAATTAGACTGCAGAAGATTAATTCAAATTAATTGGCTACTCTGAATTTATTCAAAAAAAAAACTCTTCTTCCTCGTTTTCGGAACTATTGGTAAGAGTACAAGAAATCTTAAGAAGAATATTTTTTTTTTCTTGATCTAGGTACTCGGTCCGCCGGCAAAAAGGAAAAGAGGGCTGACAAGCATCTCATAAAGATGGAAATAATCTTCAGCGAAAAGCAACAACTATCTCGGTTTCCGCTTATCTTGTAAGCATTCGAATCTATAATAATATCTACCGGTTTTTACCTTCGCTTAAATTGTGTACAGGGTGCATGTGTTTATCAGAGTCATGGTAAAAAATTTGTAAAATTAAAGCGAGTCCCCTACACGTTGATCTCGAGACCGCCATAGGTGGTGAGGAAACCGTGTGCTGGCTATAGTGGCATTTCGTTCCGTAGCGAAGTCAATTAGCCTAAATCCGTTACCAGACGTGTTGTCGTGTAGGCTATATATTCCGACAATACTGCTAAAGATGTCTTCTCTTCCTACATTTGCGTTAAAATCACCCAGCACGATTTTAACATAGTACTTTGGTAGTAGCTCATTGGTTTTGTCAAGGAGCTCGTAAAAGCAATCCTAAGTTGTATCATCATTTTCCTCCGTCGGATTATGAGCGCATATAAGGCTATGTTGACTAGTTTGACCTTGATGCGGATTGTTACAATGCGTTCGCTAATGTCTTGGAAACATAAGACTTCTTGCAGAAGTCTGGCACTTATAACAAATCCGCATCCGAATAGTCGCTGTTTCTGCTCACTATAACACAGTCCATAGAAGATGTCACAGTTTTTCATCCTCTTTTTGCCAGGCCCATCCCTTCGTATTTCCTGGATGGCAGTAATGTCTGCTTTGTAGCAGTTTAGGGCTTCCACTAGTTGTTCGCCTGCACCTCTCCTGTTTAATGTTCCCACATTCCAGGTGCAGATACGAACGTCGTTGTCCTTTTTTCGTTTAGCAGGGTTGTCAACAGTAATATCAGTCCTTTACGAGGCTACTAGTTGGTTCGTAAAACTGTTTTTTTTTTTTCCATTGGTGGGTAGTTAGCCTTAAGCACAACCCCCAACCTGGAGGGCCAGTTCCAATTTATTAGATAATCCTTGGACATGGGGCCATCAGTTTCCACTACAGGATTGAGCTCTGCCGTTGACATTTCGGTTCATACATCTCTGTTCAAGGGGCCTGACTTAGCCTTGAAATTCCTAGATAACCTGTTGTCCGAATATGTCGCCTGGGACGGCAGACCGGGTATTCATTCCGCGCCATTCGCACCAAAATGATTATAGTGTTGCTGTTTTACGTCTTGTTATCAACAATCGCACTTATCGTTTAGCAAGTCAAATCCGGTTGGATGAGAGCAGTACCCGATGGTTACTACTTGGAGGTAAAAAATAAGCACGTTTGATGTGTAGCAGCTGACGTTGCTGCTATTCCATACAAATGAGTCGTGATTGGACCCTGAAAAACTTGAATCTATACATCGTATCTGCCTGTGATCACAAACCTAAAAATGGCAGGAAAAATAAGCGCATTTCATATTTAAGAATCAATTACAATCATTCCATTAAGGCTATAAACCGGCATCTTAAAAGCAATATGTATCTAATCAACACTCATGACGACACCTGGAATTTTACATCTATCATAGAAATATCTCTGCGCTTTGGTTGTATCTCCTTCAGTCATGTTCAAATCCATTTGTTTTTGTTTTTGTTCTAGGACATCTAGAACTTGTTTTAGCACTTCTGAAAATGTTGATTGTGCTATACAAACATTATAGTCCTTTCCAGCCCCATGCTGGTAGCTCCCTTCTCCAAAAAAAAATTGTAAGCAGGCCGCCAATTTCACTATTGATGAGATTAAAAAGGACATTATGTTGGGGTTAAGCTCTGCCTTAAGAACATCCAGAACATATAAACATATGAGAGGCTACAATCCGCTATGCGGATCGTTTAATACCCTATCCCATCCCATCCTTAAATTAAAATCCCCACGAGTGGTGGGTGCACGACTGGGTCGTACGCAACTTTCTCTTTCACAGCGAGTTGGGCGTTAGATCAAATAGTACGCATTTTGATTATTGATGCTAAAAATGATATAAATAATGTCGAAATGTGTTAATACAAACGTTTACTCCGAAATTCGAAGGAATCGATGTCAATGTGAATTATAATGATTTTCCGTTATTGGCCAAAACTGAAAATTCCGGTTAGTGATAGTTGGGCTAAAACTAATTATGTGGAATTGCTTCAAGCTGTAATAGTAGTTCATATATTAAATTTCATTCAATTTGACATAATAGTTTGCGAGAAATTATCTATTTTCCTTATATGGCCTAAATGACAAAATCCGTTATATGGATTTTCTCGAAAAAACTGGGTATGCAGTTTTGTTGGAACTAATATGGTTATAGTATATATAAAGTTTAATCAAAATCGTTAGAGCCGTTTTCGAGAACATTGAGGTTATGTGTAATTTATATAGGGCAGGTACCCTTATTAACATGGCTAAAAGCAAACAAAAAAAAATGGCCTAGAATTATGACTAAAATAAGCTCGGATACGAAGTTTGAAGAAAATCGGTCTAGCCGTTTAGGACTTTCTCTTACAAAGAGAAAGATATTGTTTTCGTTCGACCTCGACCTCGACCTCGAGATTTTGATTGATTCCAACATTACGATGATAGCGGAGCCCAAAAAAGTGGTTTTTGGAAGTCCGTCCGTCGGTCCGTCTGTCCGTAATGGTCTCCCCAGCCTAAACGGCTCGACCGATTTTCTTCAAACTTCGTATCCAAGTTTGTTTTGGTCATAATTCTAGGCCATTTTTTTTTTTGCTTTTAGCCATGTTAATAACGGTACCTGCCATACAAAAATTACACATAACCTCAATTTTCTCGAAAACGGCTCTAACGATTTTGATTAAACTTTATATATACTAAAGGCATATTAGTTCCAACAAAACTGCATACCCAGTTTTTGCGAGAAAATCCATATAACGGATTTTGTCATTTATGCCATATAAAGAAAATTGTTAATTTCTCGCAAACTGCTATGTCAAATTGAATGAAATTTAATGTATATCCTACTATTATAGTTTGAAACAATTCCACATAATTCGTTTTAGCCCAACTATCACTAAACGGAATTTTAAGTTTTGGCTAATAACGGAAAATCATTATTATTCACATAGACACCGATTCCTTCAAATTTCGGAGTAAACGTTCACATTTTGACATTTTTTATAAGATTTTTAGCATCAATAATCAAAGTGCGTAATTTCTATTTGATCTAACGCCCAACTCGCTGTGAAAGAGAAAGTTGCGTACGACCCAGTCGTGCACCCACCACTCGTTTTTGAAAATTTTAAAATTTGACCAGAAAACGTTTTTTTATAAAAAAAAGCCCCCAAAAGTGGGCGTGGCAAAAAACTTTATATAAAAAAAATATAGATATTACGATTCTCTAAATATGCTGCTCAGACAATTTTTTAAAATTCCTTACGGTTTGGGCAAAAAATACATTTTCCTAAAAAGGGGGCGTGGCAGTGGGCGGATTTCAACATTTTTTTCACTTGTTCTGGTGGCACGGGCGAGGATCCTATATACCAAATTTCATTGTCCTAGCTCAAAATTTAAGGCCCAAAAATCGGTGACGAACAGACAGACGGACGGACAGACAGACATGGCTAATTCGACTCAGCTAGCGATTCTGAGTCGATCCATATACTTTGAGGTATATGTAGCTAAATTATTTCTCTATGTTACAAACTAAGTATCAAAACTAATATACCCCTATGGGATAGGGTATAAAAACATATGAGAAGGCTACAATCCGCTGTGCGGATCGTTGAATACCCTATCCCATCCCATCCTCAAAATTAATATCTCCAAAAAGTGGGTTTATCAAATTCTTTTATGGTTCGACAAAAAACAACGTTTTTCTTTGCATATGCCTTGGGGTAGGGCATACAAATGGTTTTTGTAAGAAAACGCCCCCAAAAAGTGGGCGTGGGTTAAAATGGTCTATTGATGAAATGTTGGTATTAATACTGCCAATGATTGTGCATCAAACTTTTTTAAATTTGACCAAAAAATATATTTTTATAAAAAAAACGCCCCAAAAAAGTGGGCGTGGCAAAAAACTTTATATCGACGAAATATAGATATTACGATTCTCTAAAAATGCTCCTCAGCCACTTTTTTAAAATTTTTTACGGTTTGGCCAAAAAATACGTTTTCCTAAAAAAGGGCGTGGCAGTGGGAGGATTTCAAAAATTTTTACACTTGTTCTGGTGGTACGGACAAGGATCCTATATACCAAATTTCATTACCCTAGCTCAAAATTTAAGGCCCAAAAATCGGTGACGAACAGACAGACGGACGGACGGACAGACAGACATGGCTTAATCGACTCAGCTAGCGATTCTGAGTCGATCCATATACTTTGAGGTATATGTAGATAAATTATTTCTCTATGTTACAAACTAAGTATCAAAACTAATATACCCCTATGGGATAGGGTATAAACATATAAGAAGTCTACAATCCGCTGTGCGGATCGTTGAATACCCTATCCCATCCCATCCTCAAAATTAATATCTCCAAAAAGTGGGCTTTATGGGCCTATAATATAGAAAATGACATTGTCACAACACATTGTTCAAACAGTTTATCAAAATCTTTTGTTGTTTGACAAAAAACATCGTTTTTCTCCTGCATATGCAATGGGGTAGGATATACAACGGTTGTTGTAAGAAAACGCCCCCCAAAAGTAGGCGTGGGCTAAAATGGTCTATGGAGGAAATGTTCATATTAATATTACTAATGATTCTGCACCAAATTTTTTTTCGAAATATTTAAAATTTAACCGAAAAATGTTTATACCCTTTCCTATAGGGGAATATTAGTTTTGATACATAGTTTGTAACATAGAGAAATAATTTAGCTACATATACCTCAAAGTATATGGATCGACTTAGAATCGCTAGCAGAGTCGATTTAGCCATGTCTGTCCGTCCGTCCGTCCGTACGTCACCAGTTTTTGGGGATATAAATTTCGAGCTAGAAGGATGAAATTTGGTACACGTGCTCTTTGTTGCTCCCAGCAGAACAAGTGTACAAAATTTTGATATCCGCGCACTGCCACGTTTTTTGCCAGGCCCACTTTTTGGGGGCTTTTTTAATAAAAAAAAACGTTTTTCGGTCAAATTTTAAAATTTTCGAAAAAAATGTTGATGCAGAATCATTAGTAATGTTAATATGAACATTTCGTCTATAGACCATTTTAACCCATGCCCACTTTTTGGGGGCGTTTTTTATATAAAAACCATTTTTATACACTACCCCATAACATATGCAGAAGAAAACCTTGTCTTTTGTAGAACCGTACAATTTGTTCTGACAATGTCATATTCTATATTTAAATCCCCATCGTGTTTTAAGCCATGTCCACTTTTTGGGGATATTAGTTTTACAGATGGGATGGGATAGGGTATTCACCGATCCGCACAGTGGATTGTAGCCTTCTCATATGTTTTTATACCCTATCCCATAGGGGTATATTAGTTTTGATACATTGTTTGTAACATAGAGAAATAATTTAGCTACATATACCTCAAAGTATATGGATCGACTCAGAATCGCTAGCTGAGTCGATTTAGCCACATCTGTCCCATACCCCTATGGGATAGGGTATAAACATTTTTGAAATCCGCCCACTGCCACGCCCCCTTTTTAAAAAAACGTAGTTTTTGGCCAAACCGTAAGAAATTTTACAAAAATGTCTGAAAAGCGTATTTAGAGAATCGTAATATCTATATTTGGTTCATATGAAGTTTTTTGCCACGCCCACTTTTTGGGGGCGTTTTTATATAAAACCATTTTTATACACTACCCCATAACATATGCAGGAGAAAACCTTGTCTTTTGTAGAACCGTAAAGGTGTTTTGTAAGCAGTCTGAAGAATTTGTTGTCACTATATAATTTTTTCTATTTTATCCACATCGTTTTTTTTAGCCATGCCCACTTTTTTGTGGATTTTAGTTTTATGGATAGGATGGGATAGGGTATTCAACGATCCGCACAGCGGATTGTAGCCTTCTTATATGTTTTATACCCTAACCCATAGGGGGGTATATTAGTTTTGACATCAAGTTTGTAACATAGAGAAATAATATCGATACCTACATATACCTCAAGGTATATGGATCGATTCAGAATCGCTAGCTGAGTCGATTAAGCCATGTCTGTCTATCCGTCTCAGTTTTTGGCCAAACCGTAAGGAATTTCAAAAAAGTTTCTGAACACTCTAGCTCAAGTTTCAACACTCTAGCTCAAAATTTAAGGCCTTAAAATCGGTGACGTACAGACGGACGGATGGACAGTCAGACAGACATGGCTTAATCGACTCAGCTAGCGATTCTGAGTCGATCCATATACTTTGAG
The DNA here is from genome assembly GCA_932526625.1 of Rhingia campestris. Taxonomy (NCBI): domain Eukaryota; kingdom Metazoa; phylum Arthropoda; class Insecta; order Diptera; family Syrphidae; genus Rhingia; species Rhingia campestris. The sequence continues at coordinate 140,820,308 of OW052182.1, read as the reverse complement.
GTATATGTAGCTAAATTATTTCTCTATGTTACAAACTAAGTATCAAAACTAATATGCCCCTATGGGATAGGGTATAAAAATGGTCTTTGGTCCCGTTTTTGTTGACAGGCTATTAAGACAAAGATTCAACCAAGAACTATACGAGCTGTATAGCGACATGACCCTAGTCAAAAAAAAACTCCGCATTGGATGTTTAAGATGGCTAGGCATGTAGAACGAATGGACACCAATACTCCGGCTAGCAGTGTCTTCGATTCCCAGCCGGACGTCGAACGCAGTAAAGGAATACCTCGCCTTAAATGGCACGAGTTTCGTTACCAAGCATTTCGGTATCACTTGATAAAAAACAAAAAACAACTAATTTCTAATTCAACATATTATTTTATTATGCTTAAATTCTAACTTAACTTACAATTATTAACTAAGAGCAGTAGAAGTACCCCACATTTAACATGAATAGATTGCTTAAAATTCTTACGTGGAATGCCAATGGCCTTTGGCAAAAACTAAGAGAACTTGAATTTTTTATACAGGAAAAAGATATAGACATCTGTTTAATATCCGAAACTCACGCAAAGAGTAATTCGAACTTAAAGATTAAAGGTTACCTCGACTCGAGGTGGAGCCCCACTATATATTAAAGAGTGTATCGAACATTCGATTGATCTTAAACTTGAAATCGAAACAATGCAAGTTAGCTCTATAAAGTCAAAAGCAGACAATCCTTTCTGAAGATATCGTCTATTTACTGCCCACCATGATGCAAGGTTGAGAAAATTGACTTTGAAAACTTGCTTAATTCCCTTGGACAACGTTTTGTCATCGGAGGGGACTTTAATGCAAAACATACATTCTGGGGATCTAGGTGCATATCACAGAAAGGTAGGATGGTTTATGATGTAAGTAGAAAGTACAATACCGAATTTCATTCTACGGGAAAACCAACTTACTGGCCATCTGATGTTAGAAAAATACCGGATTTGATCGATTTTTTCATTGTAAAAGGTCTGCCGTCCAATCGAATCAAAGTTAAAGAATGCTTTGATCTTTCCTCTGATCATTCTCCAGTCATTTTAACAACGAGCGAGTCACTGATTATAAATGAAGAACCACGCAGATTAACAAACGGGAAAATAAACTGGGAAGGTTTCAAAAACGATATTGAAAATAATATCGCTTAGAACCCCATTGGAACTCGAAGTCGCGGTTGACTCCTTTATCGATACCATCCAAAAAGCAGCATGGAATAATACTCCTTAAAAGAACAAAATTGTGAGCTATAGTAAAATTAAGTACCCCAGAGAAATAAAAGATTTAGTAAGACAAAAGAGAAAAGCTCGTAAAAGATGACAATAAACTCGGGCCCCGCAAGATAAAACAAATCTCAATCGGTTGAGTAACTTGCTATCAAATTCGATTAAAAATTTTAAAAACCATGCAGTAGAAACTTATCTGTAAAGCCTAACCGCTGGAAAGGAATCGAATTATTCGCTCTGGAAAGCAATTAGAGTTATAAAACGACCAAAAATCGCTGTGCCGCCAATTAGGGTAACTCAAGACGTCTGGGCAAAAAGCGATAAAGAAAAAGCTGATGTTTTTGCCTCACATCTTGAGGAAACATTTAAATCCCTCTTATTATGTTGGTTCTCCGCTCATGATTAAATATGTATGTTGCGAGATGTTTCCACTGACTATGCACTCGATGAAATGCATGCATATGTGAGTTACATGAAAAATAAAGAAGGTGGAGTGAATGGTGTGTGGCAATATAAGGTTATAGATAGTGATTAGATAAGATTAAGAATTATGAGTTAGTAATTATTATGACTAATATTGGATACATTTTAGTTTATTATTATGTTTGTGTATGTGTGTAAGATACATTCGATTCGTTTGTCCATGGAATCAAACAAAGTTTAGCGATTGGACGTTTTAGGGTCGATGTTACTATCTTTATAGTGACTACACGTATTTTCCCATCAGATCCGGGATGAGTTTCAACTATCCTACCAAGCCGCCAAAGTGTAGGAGGCGTTTGTTCCTCAGGTAGAAGTACAAGTTGTCCTACTTTGATATCCGGATTCATGGTTAACCATTTTGAGCGTTGTTGAAGTCGAACAAGGTATTCGGACTTCCATTTTTTCCAGAAATCTTGGTGAAGTTTTTGAAGAAGTTGCCATCTGTCCAAATGGGTTGACTTGATGTCGGTTAGGTTACTTTCGGGCGCAGTATTTAATGATGTACCGATTAAAAAATGGACTGGCGTCAAGATCAAGATCCTCTGGATCCTCGCTAACCGGACAAAGAGGTCTGGAGTTTAAACAAGCTTCTACTTGTGATAGTGTGGTCACATATTCTTCATATGTAAGTGTGCAGTTTCAAATGCAGCTTCATGGACTTTACGCCTGCTTCCCATAAACCCCCAAAATGTGGAGTAGCTGGAGGGTTAAAGTGCCACATAGTCCCATTAGCTTGCGATGTCTTCTGTCCATTGTTTTTGCAGTTTGGCATTGTCTAATTCAATGATTCTGGCATCTCCTTGGAAATTTGTGCCGCAATCATTGTACAGGTTTGAACAGATCCCACAGCGTGCGGTAAATCGTTTGAAGGCTGCAAGAAACGCAGATGTACTACAATCGCTCACAAGCAATGTAGTACATCTGCGTGCAATGCTTTTGTACAGAAGCAAACGAAGATTGCAATGTAAGCTTTCGTGATTCTGTTACACCGACTGTACTGGACCGGAATATTCGACACCAGATGTTTTGAAAGGACTGGTGGGGCTGGTAAATTTCCCATTTGTTGTTGCATTACCGTAGCTTTGTGCCTAAAAAATTTGAGGCACTTATGGGTGCAACTGCGAACATTGGATTTGAGTTGAAAAATCCAAAATTCTGTGCAAAGAGTCATCATGAGTTTCTGACCCCCATGCAGGGACCTCATATGAACATAGTGAACAATAAGCTATGTTAAAACATTCTGCGAAGGTAAAAAAATTGGATGACGTTGTGAATACGGTGATTTTCCAATCTACATTTTCCAATCGTCCGCCGACTCGAACTATTCCATGTTCGTCAATCATGGGTGACAACCTTGCTAATTTACTGCCTTTGGATACCGTTTCGCCTTTTTGTAGTTTGGAAATTTCTTCAGCGAAAAATTCTTGCTGCATGATGGTAATCAACCACATTCGGGCAGCTGTAATTTCTGGTACGGACAGCGGTCCTGATAAGCCAGTAGATGGTTTACGAGCATTGGTGATGAAGCGCAGCCAATATGCTGTAGCTCTAACTAATCGCTGTAAAGAAGAAAATCTTAAAAGAAGAATATTCGGTTCACACATGGTGTGATGAACGCAAATGTGGAAAATAGTCGTTAGGGGATACACTTTTCTTATGAATTCATGTTTGAATTTTGAACGTTAAGCTGTTTTCATTTCAAGCTCCGTGCTTTGAACTGTGAATGGCGGATGACAGTTTTCGTCAAATGATTTTAAAAACTCTGGTTCATATCGCCATTGCTTATGGTTGAGGAGATCCTTGGGATACAGTCTTCTCGAAGCTGAATTTGCTGGGTTGTCTTTTGAAGCAACGTATTTCCAGCAGTTTTGATCCGTTAGTTCCTGAATTTCGGCTACTCGGATGGCAACAAAGGTGTTCCTGATATATGGAGCCGATTTGACTGACGCCAGCGTGATTTGCGAATCAGACCACGCAAATGTTTTTGCCTGCCGAAGATCCATTGTGTTAACTGTGTGCACAAGTAGGTGGGCTGGCAGGAGTGCACCGCATGATTCTAAACGTGGTAGCGATTTATTTTTAAGAGGTTTGATGACTCGAACATATACTTGAACTTCTGAGCTGCTGGTAATTTGTATCCATCGAGGAATTTCAAGCGCGTTGAGGGCATTCAGTTTGCCCTTTCGAACTTTGCCATGACGAAATAATGCAGGGTTGAGTTCGTTATCCCAAGTCTGACCATCCTTCCAGATGTCTTGCATAATCACCCTACCTATTATAACGCAAGGAGAAATCCAACCCATCGGATCGTATAGGCGAGCGATGTCAGATAAGATAGTTCGCTTTGTGTTCGATTTCGAGTCCTGTACGCAAATTTTAAATGTGAATACATATATATTTTCCAGGTTGCCACTGGATTCCTAATGTTTTGATTGCGTTTCCTTCATCAAACGCGAGTGGTAGCTGCACTTCTCGATCCTCGACTGGAATGACTGTCAAAAACTTCTCACTGTTGCTGGCCCATTTCTTTAACGGAAATCCTCCACTTCTTAACATTGGAGTAAGTTGTCTCTGCATCTCGAGGGCTTCATCTTCCGAGTCTGCACCTTGTATAACGTCGTCCACATAAAAGTTTTCTATCGCGATCCGTGATGCAATTGGGTAGTCGTCTCTTTCATCTACTGCTAGTTGTTGCAGTGTACGCACTGCTAAATATGGTGCTGCGGCGGTGCCAAATGTGACAGTGTTTAGACGGTATATTTTTAGCTCTTCACCGTCGCCATCACTCCACAGGATGAGCTGATAAACATAATCTTCTTGAGGAACCCAACTCTGCCTATACATTTTATTAATGTCCGCTATGAACGCAACTTTATGTTTCCTGAAACGCGCGATGTGATCGATGGTGTCAGCTTGTAACCTAGGGCCAACTAACAAATGATCATTAAGAGATGTTCCATCTGAGATTCTGCACGATGCATCAAAGACAATGCGCATCTTTGTCGTGGAACTTGATAACTTTATTACGGCGTGATGTGGTACAAAATAATGATTCTCTGGTAATACAGATGAGTCTAGTGGAGTCATGTGTCCTAGCTCTTTATATTCTTCCAATACATTTTTATATTGAAAGTAGAATCCTGCATTAAATCGGAACTTTTTCTCCAATTGATACAATCTTACACGAGCTGCATTTTGGGAAAATCCAAGTGCCGGACGTCTTCCTTCCTTAAACGGTAGTTGGACTTTGTATTTACCATCGGTTTGACGCTGGTGAGTTCTGCAGAACTGCAGTTCACATTGCTGTTCTTCTGCCGTAAGCATATTTTCTTCTAAACTTGTTTGAGTATCTCCGACGCCAATGATATTGACGTTAATCCTTTCCCGGTTGAGATTTAAGGCTTGTGCAGAAGACTCAGAAATAAAAGAAAAAAAAAAGAAGATCCAGGATCTAGCAGAGCTCGTAACATTATAGGCTGTCCAATGGTTGTAAAAACCTTAAGAAGCGCAGTAGCCAAAAGAACAGTCTGTCTTTTACTTTTCTTTGCGATATAAGTGTTGTGAGATACTGAGGAAGTGGAGGAGGACGATGGGTTCTCCGATGGAGATGGAGTGGAAGTAGTGATTGGTTGAGCGGATGGCTCATTAACCTGCATTGCGTTAGCTGGCTCTTGTGTATGCAGTAACGAATAATGTCTTTGTTTACACTGCGAACAAGTGAAGTAGCTTGTGCAGTTTTGCGTTGTATGTGCCTTTGACAGGCAATTAACACACAATTTATTTCTCCTGACAATGTCCAGTTTCTTCTTTGCGTGTAGAGCTTTGAATTTGAAGCAATTTCTGATTGAATGAAGACCCTGACACATTGCACATTTCGCAACTGTCGGGTTATGAGACCGAACAGTGGTGGAAGTTTGTTTTTTAAGTTTTGATTGGACAACATTTAACGATGTTTTTTCAAGAACTTCTAAAGTTCTTGACTTGGTTAAAAGAAAATCCTCTAGAACGGAGTACTCTGGATAATCTACGTATGCGGAGATGTGAGTTTCCCAAAGAGCAATAACCTCTTTCAATGAAGCAACAGGAACGCCGAGATTCTTTAGAGAATGCATGGCTTCGTTGGTGGATTCCTGATCAATTTTTGGTTGGTTAAATAGTAGCCTGTATTGGTTGTCCTTCAGCAATTTTAAGTTCTGGTACCTCTTGAGTAGTATTGCCCAAGCAGACTTAAGCTACTATCAGTAATTGCAGTATTGCGTAAAAGCCGCTCCGCTTCACCGCTTAAATTTGACTTTAAGTAATAAAACTTCTGCACGTCGGATATCGATGGGTTTTTGCTGACGAAACTTTCAAATAATCCTTTAAATTCCGGCAACATTTGAAAAGAGCCAGAAAAGGTTGGGATTTTGATTGGAGGAAGCTTTAATTCAACAGACAATCCTTTTGATCCTGCTATAGAATTGTTAAGAGCACTATGAACTTGATTTCGGCTGTCAGTGGAATGTAGGTGCATTTTAAGTTCCGAAGAATAATTATAAAAAAGCTCCTTTAGCTTATGAAACGTTAATGCTTCCATGTAAGCAACCTTTGCATCTTCACTCGGAGCTGCAACGATTTTTTGATGCAGACCTCTAGCTTCTGCATATGATTGCTCTAAATTCTGTAACCGCGCCTCATTCATATTCGCACCAGCTTCAGCAAATCCTCATTCAAACGCACCAGCAACAGCTCCAGCAAATCCCCATCTAAAAACACCAGCACCAGCTCCATCAAATCCTCGTGTACGCGAACCACTCGATACGACGTGTTTAACCCGTAACATACGATTTATTCTTAATTGAATTTATCACGCACTGTTGTTCTATTTTAGAGACTTAATATGCCTTGAATATTTAGCACTGATTGTCAAGATCCTTTCAATCCGGCTCGAAGGACCAAATGTTTCGCACGGATACTAGCAAAATGCTGTACTTTTTTACTAAGTGCACGCTAAAATTGCGGATTCAAAAGAAATCTAAAATCGATGGCTAGAACAAATTTGAGATAAAATAAAACGACTGAAACCGTGGTATGGATTGAGAATTAACTAGTTTTATTATTGCCGACTGACTATTTGCACTTTACACTTTATTGGAATGTTACATTCTGTGTTTCATAGCTACCATTAAATCTCATCTTCTGCTGCCCTTGACTAACTTCAAAGTTCGTTGACATTTAAATTGCGGAACTAGAACTGCTACTTGAATTGATCTGCTTAGCGGCTTCCATACGATCCTACATACAAAGTATTCGCACATTTGTTAGCGTGCTAACGCTACTAACAACATTGCATGCACTCTTCATAGCATAGTGTTGAGTCGGTCACCCACACTTCCGTGGCGGCGTTCTGTGATGCTGTTGTGTCGGTGCTAGATAGTGTGTGATGATCGTATGAAAAACATAGAATTTTTTCTATATGGTTTCTCCACCTTCTCACACACACTATTGTGCTTTCTCTCCGGGAAGCTGCTGTGCGTATTGTTCTTGTTCGTTTGTTGTTGCATGGTTTCGGTCTCTTATTTGTTGGTGATATTGACAAAAATTAAAAATTCGTTTTTGCAGGCGGCTTTTTGCAGTTTTGCATTCAATGCGTTTTGCTTTTCGCAAATTTGAATTTAAATGCATTGTTGTGCTGCAACAATTTCACTAAAGAATGTAATGGTGAAATTAAGAAGGTGTACGAAAAAATGATAGAGGACATCATCAGTCGTCTAGTGAAACTGCAAGAAAGGAAGGCAGGCCAGAAGCAGGAGAAGCCACCAGCAGCACCGCCATCAGCATCATGGGTTACACCAGCAGGAACAACTAGGTCGAACATACCTGAACAGAAGAGAGGCCAGCAACAGGAGGAGCCACCAGCAGCACCGCCTTCAGCATCATTGGTCACACCATTAGGAACAAATAGGTCGAACCCTTCTGAACAGAGTCAAGGGTGTACTTTTAACACTTCAAAGTCAAACTCGCTTTCCCAAAGGGAAAGGTTTTCGGTGCTCACAAGACATTTCCAAACTTCGTTGGACAATTGCTTGCCAGAGCTAAAGCACGTTAAACCCGAGATGTTTAACGTGAAAATAAATAGCCTCCAAGAAAATTTCGAACAAATTAAAAGGGTCTGGGTGGTGATGTAGATGAAGGAAACACCCAAATATGTTTTCTTCTTCAAGAGCAGTTGGAGCTACGATTGAGCGAATTACCAGCAAGAGTTACAGATAATTCTTATACTGAGGATCAACTTGTATCAACTACCGAAAATAGAGTTGCCAAAGTTTGACGGCAACTATTTAAAGGGGCAACAATTTTATGATCTATTTAAGCCAATGATCCTTGAGCAACCTATATCACCTACACAAAAACTTTATTTCTTGAGGGCGAATCTGACGGGAGAAGCACACAGTTTGATACAAGGATTTCCGGCTACTGATAGCAACTTTGCAGCAGCTTGGCAGACTCTCATGGATAGTTTCAACAACAAACGGCTTCCTTTGTCAGCACAGTTGGAAAAACTATTATCACAACCATCAGTACAGGGAACGGCTTCCAGTTTAAGGAAACTTCATGATCACACAAAGGAAGGGATCCAGGCACTCATCAATCTAGGATACAAAACTTTTGACTGGGTCCCTGTAATAGTTCATCTCATGCTGAAAAAATGAGACAAGGAAAGCAGAATCCATTTTGAACAATCTTTGTTAGATCCAAGATGCAGTAGGACTGCATCTTACTTAAATTTGAAACAATAAGCAATTCAGAGGAAAAGAGGAAACCAAAAACAGTAGTAGCAACAAATGTTGATGGGTGCCTTATGTGCAGCTCAGGTAATCACAAAACATACAATTGTAAAACATTTTTTATCTCTTTCAGGTGGCGATCGTGAGAGAGCTGTTTATCGACTTAGAATTTGCCGAAACTGTCTAAGGTCAGGGCACATCTCCACCACATGTTCTTCGAGAGGATGTCAAAATTGTAATGGCAAACATAATACTCTCCTGCACCAACAGAAAGATTCAAGGCAATCTTCTAGAAGAAATCAGACGCATTCCACAAGTAGCCAGCAGCAGCTAGCTCAAGAGGGGGAAGGTCAAGCAACCAACACAGCGGCTTGCTCTACGTCGAAACCACACCAAGTTTACCTCGCACCAGCTTTAGTTAACGTCAGATCTGCATGCGGAACATGGCTTCCTTGCTGTGTATTGTTAGATTCCGGAGCGCAAATTCATTTTATAACTACAGCTTTTGTATGTATGTATTTTGTATTTTGTATGTATTTTTAATTGTTTACAATTTACTGTTTGTGTTTGCGTGTTTAGAAAAGACAAAGTAAAATAAATAAATAATTTTAAACAAATACATAATTAAAACAAATAATTTAAAACAAATGAATTATTTAAACAAGTAGATAAATAATTTAAACAACAAGATAATTATTTTTTTAATACAATTAAAAACTAAATAATATAAAAAAAATAAATTTAAAGTTTAACAAAATTTATAATTTGACGTTTGCAGCTATTATAATTATTTGCTCATTTTAATTCTGTTGGTAAGGTGTTGAACAGTCTTAGTCCTTTGTAGAATAGGTTGTTTTGGGCTCTATTTGTTCGTGCAAGTGGAAGTCGGAAGTCTTGGTTATTTCTTAAAGTAAATGGTTGCACATTACCTACATAGAATATTAAACGAGACAGATAAGCGGGTGTTAGATTATTTTTGTTTTTAGAAATAAAAAATAAAACATTCAATAAAATTCTTTGTTTAACACTTAGCCACATCAACATATTTATTATGACACATATTGGAGTATAAATATTGCACTTTAAAATTTTTCGCATTGCTTTATTTTGTAAGAGTTGAAGTCTATTTATCATGTCCTGATTGCACACAAATAAAATTGAAGAACAGTATTCAAAATGAGGTTTAATTATACTATTAAAAATGTTTATTGCATTGATGATTGAAATGTTTTTTCTGATTCTTCTTAATAAATTTGTTTTTTTTTTAAAATATTTTTTTTACAATGTAGTCAATATGTTTATTGAATGTTAATTTATTGTCTATTACTACCAAGGTATTTAATTTCAGAAATTATTTCCAGGTTTTGTTTATCTACATTCAAATTTATCACACTATTATTTAAGACTTTGTTTTCGATCACCATCATTTTTTTTAGAAACATTGGCTCAAATTTATAGTCGTTTAAAGTACACTTTAAAATTATTTAATCGCGTACTAACGCGTTTTGGTAATTATAATCGTCAAAAAGTGTACTTTAGCGTTGTCACTCTGCATTAAAGTTAAAGCGACCGAAACCTGACTTTAAATATTTAATAAAGAGTTAGCGTTCTGTCACTTTTTAGGTGAGTTTGATTTAGAAGCCTCAGAGGAATGTCTATTAGCGTACACTAATTAGCGCCACGTTAAAAAAGTGTCTATTATTGAAAATATGTTAAAGCAACCTTTTAATTTAAAGTACCTGATAACTAGTGTGGAGTTAAACCCTTAAACATCGATTGACTATAAATTTGCGCCATTAAGTTTAAGCTTGTTTGCTTCTAGCCATACACTAAGATTATCGATATCTTGTTGAATTTTTGCTGTACCTTCATCAATATTATCACAAATTACATAGATTAGCCCATCAACTGCAAATAACGCGTATTCACTATGGCGTATTACACTACCAATGTCATTAATACAGACGTTGAAGAGGAAAGTGCCTAAAATAGATCCCTGTTGCACACCAATGTCGATTATAATCTCATCCGATAGTATATTATTCACTTTAGTCTTCTGTGTTCGACCGGATAGATAGACACCATCCAGGATAGTGATTTATTGCGCACTCCATATCTTTCAAGTTTTTCAAATAGAATTTGCCTGTCCACTGTTTCAAAAGCCCTTTTTAAATCAAGAAAAACACATATTATTTTAGTTTTCGTGTTAGTTGTTGTTTCCAGTTGGCTATGACCATATCAAGTGCACCTTCACATGAATGTTATTTTCTAAACCCCGACTGATTTTCAATTATCAACTTATGCAAGTCAAAAAATTATTCCAGTTGGAAGTGAACAACTTTTTCAAGTACCTTCTCATAGAGAGGGAGGGCATTGATTGCTCTAAAGTCTTCACAATTAATTGATTTGTTAAATTTGGGACACTTTCCACGAATTCGGAAAAACGCCTTCATCGAACGATTGATTTATAATTTTGATCAGCGGAAGCGCTATAATATCAATCGTATCTTTAAAAATGTTAATATTTAAATAGTATGGGTCGCGTTTGTTTTTGATCCTATCAAATACTTTTATTAAATCAGGTAAGCGAATTTCACAAAAATTAGATGAAGAAACATTTCTTTCGATTTGGTTTAAAAAAGGCCTATAGGGGATCGAGCTGTCTACAAAATACTTGTTGAACTTGTTTGCCAACATTTTATTATCATTGTATGTAATGTTTTCGAGGGCTCAGTGGCGCGATGGTTAGTGCGATGAACTGCCGCGCAGAAGGTCTGGGTTCGATTCCCAGCCGTAGTAACACCTAAATGATTTTTCACTGGCCCTCCTCTCGTGATGATCTGACAAATCGTCCGAGTAGTATCAATTGTCAAGAATAGCTTATCTCAACTTAGCCGTTCGGAGTCGGCATAAAACAGGAGGTCCCGCCATCGTGCAAGAAGTACACACGCACACATGAATGGTGTGAGAAAGCTAGGCCCTGGGTACTAACGAGCCTGTTGCGCCGAAAATTTGTATTTGTATTTGTATGTAATGTTTTCAAAAACTACTTTGCTTATTTCTGGCTATTTTTGTTTCAGCACTAATTGCTTTATTGTTCTCCATATTGTTTTCTGGTTACGAGAGTTATCTATTTTATTTTTGATATAGTCACTTTTAGCTTTATTAATCTGTTTTTTAAACTGATTTCTCAAATTTTTATATATACTCCAATCACTTGCACTATTTGTAAATTTAGCTCTATTATATTTCACTATTTTGTTATATTTTAACGCTTTTAGGTGGTTATTAAACTATTCATGTTCATCCTCACGCACTGATTTTGTCTGCATAAAATATCTTGTTGTACCTATCTTTTAGAATGTTTTGAATGGTCGAAGCCATTTGATTTGTTTCACTTAAATAACATATATCATTAATCTTATTCGCTATTAACTTATTATAAAATTGAGATTTTTGGTACCTTAAAATATGAATAATTTTATTATGTTTTTCTTTTTTAATATTGATTTTAATCTTCGCTGTAATAGTTTCATGATCACTTATTTTTAAATTCGCATTTGTTTCCGTCTTTATACGTTTTGAGTTTGTTATTAAAAGATCAATTAATGTTTTTGAGTTCTGAGTAATTCTGGTTGGTTGAGTAACAATTTGCTTACAACCATTATTGACCAAGGTTCTTTCGATATTTATTTTATATAAATTAAATAACTTTAGTTTTTAGAAGTTTAAAAAAAACATTTATTATCGATCCGGCAGCGATTCTGCCTCAAAACAAACTGAACAAAGTTTTCTTAAAATCTACGTCTTAAATACTATTCTTAATCTAACGGAGGCGATGTGTTCCCACAGGTACTCATGGATTACACATGTCGTACGTGCAGGAATGCGGTTATTGTAGAGATTCTGATGTCTGGCTGGTTGATGTGCTGCGCGTGCAGGTTTCTGGTTTCTTCCTGTGTAAGTTTAATCTGTGTTAACTGTAAGTTTAATCTGTGTTAACTCTTCCACCCTCAAATTCGAGTGTCCTCACTCGTGACCTTGTAAAAAGGCGGATATTGGCTTATGCTAATCGTCTTGATTGGTGATGGTTGTTCTGAACTTCCTACAGATGATTCTGCTGGTAATCCGGCTGCTGCCTCCATCTCTGTTGCTTCTACTGTTGTGGAGGTTCTTAGGGTATTTTTCCTTCGTAAAAACAGTATCAGGAATAGTACCAGATCTGCGATGATAACAATTGTCGACAAACTGCAGGTGGCTATCAGGTGTAGTTTGTTTTTTTTCTTCGATTTGTCTTATGTAATATGTGTTGTTTAAGTGTAGCCCTTTCATCACTTCGAGGGTTAAAAGTTCTTCAAATTCTTTGGGTGAAGAGTCTAACTGTACGATGGCCGGAAGGGGTCTTGAGGTGGGCGTTTCATTACAGGAAAAAGTTCGTCCGTTTACAACGATGGTAGCATTTTGGTATTGTACTATAAATGATCCCGTTATATTGATTATGTTTCCACTGACCAGTAGTGACCCGTTGAACTGGTTAAGAAGTAGTGACCCAGGGAGTATTTCCTCGACCGTTGGAATGTGTTGGTTATTAACGCTGGTGCAATTAGCTGGTCTGCTTCGCAATAGGTTTGGTATGTACTCCGTGTCGCTTAAATTTATAATTTCATTAATCTTACAAATAGTTAGCTCGTCAAAAGCTTTACAATTATTCTTAATCCCATAAAAATCTCTTCCACATTGAAGTATATTACTATAATCAAGTTTGGTTATTACAAATTTTCTTTTTATTGGCTTAACTAATAACCTTTTACAATCTTCCTTTTCTGTGGTTGGCACACTCACGATATAGATCAAGGTTGTACTGTTAGAGGCTATTTTTATACTGGCAAATTCGAGTGCCTCCTCCATGTTGACATAGGGTAGGTTATTTTTTTTCAAAATGAGCTTTAACTAAATTTAATTCGGTTTTTGAGAGTATAAAAGAATTCACTATACCGGCTTTTGCCCACTCTAATGCATGTTGTACATTCGTTACTTCTTCTCTAATTACATCTAGTCTGTAGAGTTTTAATTATATTATTGGTTACATTTGTTATATTATTTATTCTTTCTAATGACAAACTGTTTATGATTAGTTGCTTATTGTTATTATCTAGCAAATTTTGAGTTTTAGCTTTTATAATTTGGAAGTCATGGTGGTCCGGGGTACCGGCTATCCACTTCCATACAGTTCCTAGAACGTTTATTGCTCTTTTCTTTTTTACTATGGGTTTAATGCGTTTGAATCGGTTAAGTATTTCAGCTATTTCATGGGACAGGTAGGGATAAATAGGATTGTCTTTACTTACGTTAGTTTGGATTCTTGACTGTACTTCATCTATAACATTTTGGTACGCTGCGAGGTCAATTACATGAACTAGCTTAAATGTACCCGTTTGCAGTTTCGCTACTCCGGTATTCAGTGTAACCAAATTTGAATTGGAGTTGTCCAGAATTTGAACCCCTGCAAGGCTCAAAGATATGGGGGACCTAAAAAAAAGAGACGTCAGGTTTAAATATTCACCTTATGGACGATTCTGCCTGATTCGGTTAGAATTGTAGTTCGATTATTCTCTTTTACTTTTTCTTTTCTGTACCTTGCGGAAAGCTTGGTACCCAATCGTCTATTGATTTTAACGAAGATAGCTTCACCGGGTGAGTAATTTTTTAGGGGCTGCCTAGTTTTATTATGGTAACTTAGATCTTTATTCTGTTTTTCCTTTAATTTCAGTATGTTTTCCCTCCTAGCATTCTCAAATTGTTCGGGGTCAGTACTAACATTTCTACCGAACAACACCTCAATTGGTTTCTTACTGGTAGTGGAATGAATCGAGAAATTGTATTCATAGATAGCCCGATCTAACAGCTCCTCGAACGATCTATGGATTCGGTCTGCCTTAAGACACCGCATGATTTCTGAAAGTGTCGAGTGAAATCTTTCCACCTGGCCATTGACGAAGCTAGAATACGGAGGAGTCTTATAGATTTTGATTCCCAATTGGTCCTGAAGCATAAAGCATATTGAGGCAGAATTAAACGATTTTTCATTGTCAAAAAATATGATCTTGGGTACCCCGTACGCGAATAAAAGTTGCCTTAGCGGTTCTCTAATGTCCTCAACTGCTCTTGATTTCAATATGCGAGCCTGGGCGTATTTGGAAAATTTATCAATCGCCGTTAGGACCAGTTTTGCATCTGTGGAATAAATGTCAATATGTAAAATATGACCAGGATGTTCGGGAATAGGAGTAGCTTGCAGTTCCGGCTTATTCGGATGCCGATCGTATTTATGTTGTTTGCAGGTAATGCATTGCTTAATTATCGTATGGATTTTAGAATTCATTTTTGGGAAGTAAAATTTTTGCAGCAGTTGGATTTTATTTTCTAAACTATTGCGATGAGCTCTTTTATGCTCCCTTAGAATTTCCTCTTCTTGCTCAGTTTCATTTGTAAGGTCCCTGACTATAACTTGAGTAAATCTTATCTTGTATGATCTAAAGTGTATGGGATAAACCTTCTGGATTTTACCCATTATCGCTTCGTTTGTAAAAATGCCATTAATGACAGTAGGGTTAAGATGGCGTTTAAGAAGTTGAATTAGATCTTCCTCGGAATAACTTTGCCTAGTAAATGTGTGCCTATGAAAGGTGGGAAAGGGAATTTGAAATTGTTAGTTATCTTGGTTTCCAGTAAACAGCATCAATTGGTTCTTGAAGACGTTTATTGGGCTTTCGATAGTTCCTCTTAGACCGTGAGATGAACTTTCGCTGCTGTGCTGTGTGGCAGTCATTGCGTTCACTTGAGAGACCCGTGGAGGCCTAGACAGAGCATCTGCAACTATATTACTTTTTCCCGGCTTGTAGTGCAACTCATAATTATATTCCTCGAGAATCGCTTTCCAACGTTTCATCTTGGAATTATTATTTGTATTGCTCAGGGAATAGGTTAACGGCTGATGGTCTGTGTAAATTTTTACTCTTGAAGTTCCATACAAATAACTTCGTAAAGAGTTTAACGCCCAAATTATCGCAAGCAGTTCCTTCTCATTTGCCGCATAATATTCTTCCGTCTTACTCAGTGTTCGTGATATAAATGATATCGGTCTATCGTTCTGCGCAAGTACAGCACCAAGAGCGAAATTAGAAGCATCGGTTGTTAATTCGAATGGTTCTTTGAAGTTAGGATAAGCTAGAATGGTATCTCTTGAGACAAGTGAATTTTTTATATTGTTAAAAGCCGCGATGGCATCGGAGTTTAGATGAACTGGTATTTGGCTGGATTTAGATTTGGACATACGTCCCTCCTCCCCTCTTAAAAGGGATGTCAGGGGTTTTGCGAGTTTCGCGTAATCCTTTACGAAACGCCGATAATAACCTGACAGTCCGAGAAATGACCGGAGTTCTTTAAGAGTATTTGGAATGGGGAAGTTCGTGATGGCCTCTACTTTTGCGAGGTTTGTTTTAATGCCCTCGGAAGATATCACGAAACCTAGGAACTCAACCTGCTCTCTGAAGAAATCACACTTCTCCAACTGTAATTTCATGTTAGCTTCTGTAAGGATTTTGAAGATTTCTTCAATATGCCTAACGTGGTTTTCTTGGTTTTTACTGAAAATGATTATATCATCTATATATACATAGCAGGTTTTTCCAATGACATCACGTAATATGTCATCGAGTGCTCGCTGAAATATAGAAGGCGCATTTTTTAAGCCAAATGGTAGCCTGGTAAATTCGTATTTTCCATTATTAATGGAAAATGCAGTTTTCTCGATGTCAGATTCCTTCAATGGAATCTGGTGAAATCCGCTCTTCAGATCTAGTACAGTGAAGTATTTGTTTTTTCCTAATTGGGCAAGAACTTCACTAATTTCGGGGATTGGGTAGCGGTCTGCTGTGGGAAAACTGTTTACGAGTGAGAAAATAGCGTTTTTTTGAGAGAGTATCATATGATCATGTTTGAGATTTATTGAATTTATGGATTGGGATGCTTGTTGCTTTAGTCGAATTTTCATACCATTTCCAATTTGCATATAGTTTTGATTAGTGTAGATGACAGCCGACAATTCCTTCAGGCTATCATTGCCCAAAATTGCATGAAAGGACTTTAGTGATGGCAATAGGAAAAATCTTATTCTGTGGTTGTTTCTACGTGGTGACTAACTTTAATGCTACCACCTACCGAATTTGCATAAAAATAATTGTCGTTTGGTATTGGGTTGTCTACTAAGTGGGGTTGTATATAATTCCTGTTTGAACCAGTGTCTATTAGAATTTTAATTATCTCTCCGCTCTTCGTTCTACCTTCGAAATAAGGTAGCGAAGAGGTGGCTAGTCTAAAAAATGTATGTCAGTGAAATCCGTGATTTCATTGACATTAGTTTCGGTGACACAGTCGGATTCTTCCAACGGTTGCATGTAATCAGCTAAGGTCTGATCATAATTGCAATCTTCAGACTGTAAATATTCCTCATATTCACCATTGATATGGAAGTTTGGTTGTCGCTTCACGGGGTTAAGCGGTGGTTGCCTTGAGGAAGATTGTTGTTGGTTTGATGTTGGTCCTCGTTGCGGAAATTGATGAGTCCTAACTTGAGCACTCTGACCTTAGGGCTCTGTCTTAAACTGTTGGTTTGAAGGAAATGGAGGTTGTTGCCTTGGAACAATTGGTGGCCGGTAGCTTGGTTGGGGTTGATATTGATATCCTTGCATGTTTTGCTGTTGAAAAAATGCTGTTCGTGGTGGTTGGTTGAAAGGCAGGAAGCTTGGCTGGGCATGGAATGGCTATCTTAATTGTGAGTTTACTTGATTATTAGGCAGATTCCTACGTGGAGGTGGTGATGGTAAGTTCGTGTTGGGAAGCCCTCTTGTGCTGTAGTTTTGCATGTGTTGAGACCTGTACCCCTGGTTTTGCAACTTGAGGCACAAGTGAAGTGCCTGTGGTAAATTGACCGGTTCGTGTATTCCTAACAACCTGGGAAGATCACCCTTGAGGCCCCTAATGAAGGTATCAAGAGCCTTATCGCGATAAGTTTGCGTAAGCAGTTGAGGTGACTGTAAATAGCCTGGTAAAATTCTGACACCGTTTTACTTCCTTGAACAAGAGACGACATCTGGTGTTCAAGAGTGTTTAAATCGCGCTTGTCAGCATAGTGCATGACAAGGCATTTAGAAATATTCTCCCAATTAAGTGGAGTATTATACGACTCCAAAACGGAGTCAGCGCTCCCAATTATTTTATTTCGGATAACGCTTAAAATGCCGAAGTATTTAGGTGTTCCCTTTATCGGCTCATATATCTGGAGTATTCGATCAACGCTCTTCTTCCAAGAGCTAAACTCTGTTGCGTCGCCTGAAAAGTTTCTAAGGCAGCGAACAACATCCGGGATTATATCCAGGTCTTCTAATCTGTCTCGATATTGCACGGCGATTGGCTGATCAACCCCGACGTAGAAATCAGCGCTTGGGTTTACAAGGCTTAGAATAAGCTCTTTCCCCGATTCTTTGAAAGTTTTGCGAATTATTGAAGAAATGAGAGTGTCAAGTTCGGGAGTTCCTCTTACCTCTCGGTCACCGTCTAAATATCTGGAAGTTGACGTAGATGAATTATTAAGGTTCTCGCTTGCAAGAGCAGTGGTATGTGTACTTAAGGAAGGGGTAGGATTTGGGAGTAAGACTTGAGTGAAGCTGATTGGGGGTGCATCGCCCCTAGGGTTATTTGATGAAGGGTCAGTAGACGCTCCTGAACGCAAATCAGGCATGGTAAAGTATTTTTTTCTTTTTTTCTCTTTTTAAAGATGTTTTGTTAGTTATAATGCAAAATGGATAAAAGGGAGACAAATAACCGTTATTAATTAAGTACCCCTAATTTTCACGTTTCTTATGATAAATATTGACTTGCTTTAATTGTTAACTGATTAGTATTTATTCTAAATTCATTCTCTACAAATTGTCTTCAATTGTTAAATTTTAAATTCTTATCTTCTCTAATATTATTGGGAAAAAAATTTTCTTAAATTTATTTTCACCTAAATTATATTATTTTAAGGTATTATTTTTTCTTAGTAAGTTTAATCTGTGTTAACTTATATTTTATTTGCTTGCTCCAGTCAATGTTAAAATCACCTATCACAAAAACTTCATATATGAACTCATTTAGTTCATTCATCCACTCTCTAAATTTATCACAGAACATTTTTTTTGAACTTCTTGGAGATTTATAGACAGCAACTTGCAACTAATTCAAAGGTATATGTATCACAAAAGACTTTTAGCGCTAGCCACCACCTTTCTTTGTTTATCGCGTATTTCTGAATTATCTCTGCCTGACACATTTCTTTTAAATAAATAATAACGCCGCCAGTATGTCTTGATTCACTTTCACATCTATATAAGTTATAATTATTTAAATGTAACTCTGCGTCATCTATTTCATCGGTAACACAAGTTTCAGATAAAAGAATGAAGTCAAAATGATTATTTCATATCACTGTTTCTAGTTCAACAAAAAACACTTTGAATATTTATATAAACTGCAGTAATGGATTTTGGTTGCTAAAACTCAATTTAATTTTTTTCCAACTTATATTTATTTTTAAACACTTCACAGTTTTTATCCCTACAGTCATGATTAATATTTAAGCTAAAGCCTAGTCTTTTATTAGCATTATCTCAATTGCTACATTTTAAGGTATTTTTATCACAAACTCTACTATCATGATTTTCACCACATTTTGCATATATTATGTTTTTGTTGCAATTACTCGCAATATGGTTAAAACCCCAATAGTTGTAACATTGTTTAACAAAAACATATTCATATACTGGATATCTATTCCATCCCACATTGATTTTACCCATATCCATAAATTCCTGAAATGTTTTGCCATCAATTTCGATAATTGCTCGGAATAAATTATTTTTTAGGGGCACCCTGTAAAATTTAACACATTTGACATTACATTCCACATTGTTTTGTTTTTTTATTGCTGCTGCAAAACTATCACTGTCCCATTCTTCTGTAATGTAATTTACTAGTATAGTTGGATTTTTCATTTTAGGCGCTGATATTAAATATTTATCACCAATTGATTTCTTTGCTTCCCTCTCGATATTTTTCTTGATTCTTCATCATCACAACTAACTGCAATAGCACCGTTTTAGAAACATTATTTATTTTAATAGAAAGTAATGATGGATCTATATTTTATTTGATATCGGCCTTTGTTGTGTTGCTTTCTTGTTCGTCCCGTGGTCTAATTATTACCGGTGGTCCTTTGTTCACTATGTCTGCGTACGATTTCTTTTCTTTTCTAATTGTTTGTTTTGTTTCACTATTTACATTTTCGTTTAACTTGTCAAAGCTCATTAGGATTTTACCAATATTTTCTTCCTGTTTTTCTATCATTTGTTTGTTAGCACTTAGTTTATTGTTTATTTCCAAAAATTGTTTTGACATTAAACCGATAAAATTTTGGCAATCAATACACATGAAAAGCATTCCTTTCTTTTTATACCCTATCTAATAGGGGTATATTAGTTTTGATACTTAGTTTGTAACATAGAGAAATAATTTAGCTACATATGTATACCTCAAAGTATATGGATCGACTCAGAATCGCTAGCTGAGTCGATTAAGCCATGTCTGTAAGCCAGACGGACGGACAGTCCGTCTGTACGTCACTGATTTTTAGGCCTTAAATTTTGAGCTAGGCTAATGAAATTTGGTATATAGGATCCTCGTCCATGCCTACAGAACAAGTGTAAACATTTTTGAAATCCGCCCACTGCCACGCCCCCTTTTAAGAAAAACTCAGTTTTTGGCCAAACCGTAAGGAATTTTAAAAAAGTTTCTGAACAACATATTTAGACAATCTTAATATCTATATTTTGTTTATATTAAGTTTTTTGCCACGTCCACTTTTTGGGGGCGTTTTCAATAAAAAACTGTTTTCAGTAAAATTTTAAATTTTTCGAAAAAAAATTTGATGCAGAATCATTAAAATTATTAATATTAACATTTCGTCCATATACCATTTTAACCCACGCCCACTTTTTGGGGGCGTTTTTATATAAAAAACATTTTTATACACTACCCATAACATATGCAGGAGAAAACCTTGTCTTTTGTAGAACCGTAAAGGTGCTTTGTAAGCAGTCTGAAGAATTTGTTGTCACTATATCATTTTTTCTAATTTAGCCACATCGTGTTTTTAGCCATGCCCACTTTTTTTGGGGATTTTAGTTTTATGGATAGGATGGGATAGGGTATTCAACGATCCGCACAGCGGATTGTAGCCTTCTCATATGTTTATTTATCAATTCGATATGGTACTCAGATAAATCCTCGCACTTCAAATATCCCGCATCCCACATCCATTACATGTAACAAATTTTTCATTTCTGATTCCTCGAATTTTGACTAGGATAAAAAAAATCCGATTTCTGGTATTTAATACCAACAATATTCCGATAATCAATTATTTATTTTATTATAAGCACTTTAAAAATACGTCTTACTAGCTCTATCATTCGCTCATTCTTTTGCACAAGCACTGGGTCTCCCGAAGCACCAATCGGAAATATCAACAAGTGGCATTGGAGGACACGGCACACAAACCGAGTTGGCTGTATCACCCATATTTAAATCACGTAATTCAAATTTCGAGGCAAGTATTGAAGCAACCATCCTAACTCGAATTATAGATTACAAGCCAAGGTGTGAAGTTCAATCACAAAATTGGGAAATTCCTAATCATATTCAGTTAGCTGATACTGGATTTATGACTGATCAAAATATAGATATGCTTTTCGGCGCCGAGTTGTTCTTCAATCTTCTTCTTCCAGGGGAAATAACTGTAGGAACTCAACTTCCAACTTTGCGTTATACAAAACTAGGATCGATAGTCGTGGGTGGCGTTCCAGCTACAAACCACAGTGTTGTATGCAATATTTCCACAAGGCCATCCCTGTCTTCATCAGAAAAACTTGTTAGCAGATTCTGGGAGCACGATATCCATGACACACAAGTCAAGCGCATGAGCATTGAGGAGCTTAACTGTGAGGAATTCTTCAATACCAGCACAAAAATCGTATCCGATGGAAGATTCATGGTAAGTCTTTCTTTCAAAAAAAAAATCCATCTAGTCTAGGTGATTCTCGGGAAAGGGCACGAAAACGATTTCTCTCATTAGTAAGACGTTTTAAAAGCGATAACGCATTGCGTGAGCTCTACTGTCAGTTCCTATCAGAATATGAAAAATTGCGCCACATGAGTCCGATTGAGAACGCTGAGATCCCACAAAATCACTATTTCATCCCGCATCATTGTGTGTTGAAGCCAGAAAGCTCCTCTACAGCATTGCGTGTTGACAGTCCAACCCGACCTTTTTGCCATCATTATTAACTTCATATTAGAAAGGTATGCATTTACAGCTGACATGAGCAACATGTATCGATAGGTATTAGTAAGGCCACAAGACAGCTGTTTTTAACTAATTCTCTGGAGATCTCAAAGCAATCAACCTCTGATGGCATATCAACTTAATACATTGACATACCGATCAGCCTCTGCTCCATACTTAGCAACAAAATGTTTTATGCAGCTTGCCGATTTTAATCAACAGATGCACGAAAGAGCATCCCAAGCTATACTTGAACAAATTTACGTCGACGATCTACTTGCTGGAGCAGAAACGGTATCAGAGGCCAGGGAACTGCTTGAAGAGATAACGCTTCTTGTAGAAAAAAGTATGAGTTAGGAAAATTTCGTGCCAATGATATAACCATTCTCAAGGACATTCCTGGGGAATACAAAGAAAGGTTAGTATGATTCCACCAGTCCGACGTAGTAAAGACATTGGGATTGATTTGGAATCCAACGCTCGATCAATTTGAATTCGGATTTAACTCAGATAAATTCACTGCACCTAAAACGCCAGTAACACGCAGAACTGTTTTGTCTGACCTCGCACGACTGTTTGAAACTTTAGGTTTATTGAGTCCAGTTATAATGCTTAGAAAATTGTTCATGCAAGACTTGTGGAAGACAGACTTTTCATGGGATGACCAGCTTCCCACGGAACTGTCAGAAAATGGACCAGGTACGTAAATCAATTTGTTGATCTACAACATATTAGTGTACATCGATTTGTAATGTGCCCATCGCTAATAAGGACTGAACTTCATAGGTTCTCTGATAGCAGTATGTCCGCCCTTGGAGCATGTTTATATGTCAGATGCATAGACGATACAGGTAATATTTATAGTAAATTACTGTGCTCAAAGTCTCGCATAGCTCCGATGAAAGCCTACAATCGCTTGCTTCGAACTTCAGGGTGCAGAGCTCTTGGTCGAACTGGTAAAAAGAATACTTCAGACATTAAGGAAGAATGTTCACAAGCTAGCATATTACACGGATTCAACAACGGTGCTAGCTTGGACAGGGTCTCCTTCTTATGCCTGGGACACATTTGTAGCAAAAAGGGTAGCAAAGATCCTAGCAGAAACTGAGATAACTTAATAACGAGACTTGTGATCATCGTTGACATGGTTCGAAGGTCCGTCTTTTCTTAAATTAGACGAATCACTTTGGGGACCAAGTACGTACACCATGCCACAAGTAGTTCCAGAATTACGAAGGTATAAATTGGCTTTGATAACTACAGACCAAGATCAAAATATACTGAATTTTATCAATCAAAGAAACTCATAATATTCATTTTGCAGCAGATTTACAAGTAACACCTTCTTAGAAGAAGCGGCATGCTATCTGTTGATGAGCTGCACGAAGGATCCCGTCTGCTCTTGGTGTACATTCATGTACATGTATGGCTTTCCCAGAAGAATACAAAGCGTTGAAAGACAATGTAAGTATAAATGCAAAATCAAGCCTAACAACATTGACGCCCTATTTTGACAAAAAAAATACAAATTACTTCGAGTGGGAGGGTTAGCAAATTCTGCTCTGCTGCCGGACGCAAAGAACCAAATATTGCTGCCTAAGAACAACATCGTTACTAGCTTGATTTTGGAGCATTTGCATGGAACACACATTCACATATCCCACAGGGCTCTGATTGCGATTTTGCGACAACAATACTGGATACTAAGCATTGGAAGAGGAACAAGATCAGTGATCAGAAAGTGTATCAAGTGTGCGAAATTCAGGCCAACATCAATATCACAGCTGATGGGCGACCTACCAGTGGAAAGAGTAAAACCATCTCGCCCATTTCACCACACAGGGGTTGATTTTGCTGGTCCTATAAAATCACATTACAAAATCAGAGGTAAGACTCCTTCAAAATCGTATATTGCCATTTTTGTTTGGGAGAAGCAAGATCAGCGATCAGAAAGTTTTTCAAGTGTGCGAAATTCAGGCCAACATCAATATCACAGCTGATGGGCGACCTACCAGTGGAAAGAGTAACACCATCTCGCCCATTTTACCACACAGGGGTTGATTTTGCTGGTCCTATAAAATCACATTACAAAATCAGAGGTAAGACTCCCTCAAAATCATATCTTGCCATTTTTGTTCAACTAAGGCGATCCACATAGAAGTGGTTGGAGACCTCTCTACAGAGTTCACCAATTTCCTTAAAAGGTTTGTAAGCCGAAGAGGATTGTGCCACACTATCTTCTGCGACAACGCAACAAATTTTGTTGGTGCAAGCAATCAGCTCAGTGAACTTATGGAAATCATGCCGTCAAAGAGAATGGAGTTGGTTCGTGTTGCTAACATTAAGACTCAAGGAGGAATTTTCCAGCGAGCCATCCGTAACTTGTATCCCCTACCAATAGAAGAAATAGAAAGGAAAGATACGCTAGCAGATACTGCAAAACAAGGGAGTCTAAAAAATGAACAAGAACAAAAAAATTTTCAGCATCACGGAACCTCCGAAGCGGGAGAGTTACCATGGGAACTCTATTGGAATCCCTTTTCATTGTATTGTTGGTGGCGCCGGTTACTACAGCATACACAAACAACCGCGTTTCAACAAACCAGCTCGATAACGCAGTCGGACTGTATTTTGAGGACATTGGAACTATTCAGGTAGTTACAATTTTTGGAGCGTTTATGTCTACTACAATCTTACCAACTATTGGTTAGAATTAACCGAAATCAAAACCTATTTAAATGAATTACAAACCGCTTGCGCATTAGATAAATCGGAAGGGATTCACTATTGTCATCAGACTATTGAAGTTTTTCAACTAAGAGTGGCTGTCATTGACCAAAACAATGAACTCATTCACAGGTTTAACACATCAAGCCGTGGAGCGACTCGAAATCGCAGATCTCCCTTCGATTTTGTTGGCAGCGTAGCACATAGTTTGTTTGGTGTCCTTGACCATGAAGAAGCTCAACATATTCAAAACTAGATTAATCTAGCAAATGAACATCAAATCCTTCTATCTGCTCCTATTAAAAAACAAAGTTCTATTTCAGATTCTACTGCAAATATTGAGAAGGCTACAATCCGCTGTGCGGATCGATTAATACCCTATCCCATCTCATCCTTAAAATCAATAACCCCTAAATGTAGGATTTATGAAGATGAAATATAGAAAATGACAACATATTGTTCAGACAGTTTATCAAAATCTTTTACGGTTCGACAAAAAATAACGAGTTTCTCCTGCATATGCTTTGAGGTAGGATATACAAATGGTTTTTGTAAGAAAACGCCACCAAAAAGTGGGCGTGGTTTAAAATGATCTAGTTACGAAATATTTATTTTACTTACTTACTTAAGTGGCGCTACAGTCCGGAATGAACCTGGGCCTCAACCAACATGCCTCTCCAATTAGCCCGGTCCTTAGCTAACTGCCTCCAGTTGCGCACTCCAAGTTGGTTGAGGTCGGTTTCCACTTGTGCGCGCCACTTAAGGCGAGGTCTTCCTCTACTGCGTCCGACGTCTGGCTGGGAATCGAAGACTCTGCGAGCCGGAGTATTGGTGTCCATTCGTTCTACATGTCCTAGCCATCTTAAACGTCCAATGCGGAGTTTTTTGACCAGGGGCATGTCGCTGTACAGCTCGTATAGTTCTTGGTTGAATCTTCGTCTCCATAGCCCGTCAACGCAAACGGGACCGAAGATTTTTCGAAGAATTTTCCTCTCGAATCTACCAAGGATTTCTTCATCCGCTTTTGATACGGTCCATGCTTCAGCGCCGTAGAGCAGGACTGGGATGATCAGGGTCTTATATATGGTCTCCTTAGTAGTTCGAGTGAGGGCTTTACTACTAAATTGCCTTCTTAGCCCGAAGAAACAGCGGTTGGCAAGAGTAATTCTTCGTTTAATTTCTGACGAGATGTTGTTGTCAGAGCTAATAGCGGAGCCGAGGTAGACAAAGTCCCGTACTACCTCAAAGTTATATCTGTCAATGGTGACGTTCTGTCCAATTCGTCGATGTTGTGAGTCCTTTCGTGATGACAGCATATACTTAGTCTTACCCTCATTTACTGCTAAACCCATTTTCGCCGCTTCCTTCTCTATACTAGCAAACGTGGCTATGACATCACGTTGAGTCCTACCAATGATGTCAATATCGTCAGCGTATGCTAGTAGTTGCACCGACTTTTGGAAAATTGTGCCTCTGGTGTTGGCTTTGGAGTTTTGCACAATTCTCTCAAGAATCAGATTAAAGAAGTCACATGACAGCGCATCGCCTTGCCTAAATCCTTTTTTGGTATCGAATGTGTCGGTGAGGTCGTTTCCGACCCTGATGGAGCAGCGAGAATTCTCTATCGTCATCCTACACAAACGGACGAGTTTGGGCGGTATACCAAAACTAGACATGGCTCTGTACAGTTCGTCTCTATAAATGCTGTCATATGCGGCTTTGAAATCGATGAATAGGTGGTGGGTATCGATTTGGACTTCTTGAGTTTTTTCCAGGATCTGCCGAAGTGTGAAAATTTGATCGGTTGTGGACTTTCCTGGCCTAAAACCACACTGATAAGGGCCAATCAGGTTGTTGGTAAACGGTTTAAGGCGTTCACATATTACGGCAGATAGGATCTTGTAGGCGATGTTGAGGAGACTTATGCCTCTGTAGTTGGCGCAGTTCAGAGGGTCTCCTTTTTTGTGGATCGGGCAAACGATGCTGAGGTTCCATTCTTCAGGCATATTTTCATCCGACCAGATTTGGCTTATGAGTTGGTGGATGTTACTTACCAAGTCATCTCCGCCGGCCTTATAGAGCTCAGCGGGAAGGCCGTCATTTCCGGCAGCCTTATTAAGCTTGAGTTTAGATATTGCTATCCTCACTTCACTCAGGTCGGGTGGTTGGCAGTTTTCGCTGTCGTTGCCAATATTGAATGGTTCGTTCTGCCTGACAGCGGAATGTTGTTCGTCATCGCCGTTTAACAGTCTGCAGAAGTGGTTCTTCCATATCCTCAGCATCGACTGTGTCTCAACTACAATATTTCCTTGTTCATCTCGACAGGATTCTGTTCGAGCCTTGTATCCTTGGCTTTGACGTTTTACACTTTGGTAAAACTTGCGAACATCGTTCCTGGAGTGGCACCTCTCTATATCCTCGATCGCGCGCTTTTCTTGCTCTTTTTTCTTCTTGCTGAAAAGCCGATGTTCTTCCCTTCTTCTTTGCCTATAGAGCTCAATGGCAGCTCTCGTCTTCACCTGCAGCTTAGCCTTGTAGGCCTCGTTCTTGGCTGCGAGCATCTGTCGGCATTCCTCATCAAACCAGGGGTTTCTTGCTGGTGGGCGTGAGAAACCTAGCACATCAGTTGCGGCTGATCTAATGGCCTGTTGGCATCGTTGCCATTGCTCTTCGACATTCGATGCTGGTGGTATGGTGTTGATCGAGAGGTTAAGGGATACGCGTTGTGCGAAGGTCTTGGCGGTCTCTTGCGATTGCAGTCTTCCGACATTAAATTTTTTCACAGTATTTCTGGATTGTTGTGGCGTGGTGGATATCCGCATTCTTACCTTGGCTGCTACAAGGTAGTGATCCGAGTCGATGTTAGCTCCTCGGAATGTTCGGACATCCAAAATACTGGATGCGTGCCTCTTATCTATCGCAATGTGATCAATTTGGTTGACCGTTCGTTGATCTGGAGACCGCCATGTCCCCTTATGGATATCGAGGTGAGGAAACCGTGTGCTGGCTATAGTGGCATTTCGTTCCGTAGCGAAATCAATTAGCCTAAGTCCGTTACCAGACGTGTTGTCGTGTAGGCTATGTTTTCCGACAATACTTCTAAAGATGTCTTCTCTTCCTACCTTTGCGTTAAAATCTCCCAGCACGATTTTAACATCGTACTTCGGTAGTCGCTCATAGGTTTTGTCGAGGAGCTCGTAGAAGCAATCCTTAGCTATATCATCTTTTTCTTCCGTCGGAGCGTGAGCGCATATAAGGCTTATGTTGGCGAATTTGGCCTTGATGCGGATTGTTACTATGCGTTCGCTAATGTCTTGGAAACATAAGACTTCTTGCCTAAGTCTGGCACTTATAACAAATCCGCATCCGAATAGTCGCTGTTTCTGCTCACTATAACACGGTCCGTAGTATATGTCACAGTTTTTCATCCTCTTTTTGCCCGGCCCATCCCATCGTATTTCCTGGATGGCAGTAATGTCTGCTTTGTAGCGGTTTAGGGCTTCCGCTAGTTGTTCGCCTGCACCTCTCCTGTTTAATGTTCTCACATTCCAGGTGCAGATACGAACGTCGTTGTCCTTTTTTCGTTTAGCAGGGTGGTCAACAATAAAATCAGTCCTTTCCGAGGCTATTGGTTGCTTCGTAACCATGTTTTTTTTCTGTGGGTGGGTAGTTAACCCAAAGCACAACCCCCAACCTGGAGGGCCAGTTCCAATTTATTAGATACCCCTAGGACACGGGGCCATCATTATCCACTACGGGATTGAGCGCTGCCGTTGGCCTTTCGGTTCATCCGCCACCATCTCTGTTCAAGGGGCCTGACTAACCCTTGAAATTCCTAGACAACCTGTTGTCCGAATATGTCAGAGCAGCTCATCTAGGTTCGCCTGGGACAGCCGGCCGGGTATTCATCCGTGCCATTCTCACCAGGGTGTTTATAGTGTTGCTGTTTTTCGTCGTGTTATCAACACTCGCACTTATCGTTTAGCAAGTCAAATCCGGTTGGATGAGACCAGTATCCGATGGTTACCACTTGGAGGTAAAGATAAGCACATTTGATGTGTAGTCAAAGTTGCAACACTGGGCATTGCCAAGTTAACGTCAATCAGAGTCTACCCTCGTTCTACAACATCCAACCATCAATATTTATTTTATAATAACAAATAGTTCTGCATCAAAAGTTTTTTTTTTTCAAATATTTTAAAATTGTACCGAAAAACGTTTTTTTTTACTGAAAACGCCCTCAAATGGGGGACTCGAACCGAATTTAGAAATACAGGCAAATTGTTTGTCCGTTTATACAAAAAAAATGCATGAATCGGTTTGCTCTCGTTAAGTAAAATCCGCCAGGATTTTGTCTGTTCATTAACCTCGTTAAGAGCGTTTCATATATAATTATAAAATTTCATATTTGTTTCCTCTATTTTTGTGCCAACTGCTGGTATAGCAGTATCTTTAGCAAACGTTGCATCTACTGTATCGTTTGTTTGTGGGATATCATGTGTAAATAGGAGGTCCAAGGACGTATACTGTAGCTCATGCATACGTTTGAACCAGTGGCGTAGCGTGCCTTGGCGGGGCCCCGTATAAATATTTGTTTGGAGGCCCTTATTAATGGTAAAGATTTCTCACAAAAGAATAAAAATCAGCGTTGCAATATCCGATTATATCTTCATTGCCATTTTTGGAGTAACACAGCTTAGTATTTAAAGTACCCTTTAGAGGTATCTTAAAATTCTTTTTGCTGATAAGCAATGCTGTTTTCCTGGGCTATTATTGAATCGACTTAGATTAGCAGCATAGCAGATATCTGGTCGACTTATTTGAGCCGACTAATTCTTGGTAGGGTATTTTTACCATTTCAGCTCGTTTGTCTTCGGAGCTTGGGGGGTTGAAACAGGATTGCGATCTTCCATACCAAACCGATTCAGAATTTTCAAAATATACTGCTTCTGACTGATGTACAGTGTACCAGACTCTATTTCATATATTAAATGCATACCCAAAAGTGAATTTATTGCCCAGCTCGTTCATTTAAAACAGTGTTTTCAAATAATTTTTCATTTTTTTCGAAACTTCTAGATCTTTCGATAAAATTAGCAAATCGTCCACATATTCAGCCATTATCAAACATTTTTTTGTATTTTTATTATCAGTCATCAAAAATAATTTAATTTGTGTCAATCAAAATACGACACAAATTAAATTTTTTTGTAGACTGACTTAATTTCCGATTCCATGTTCTTGATGATTGTGGGAGTCAATAGATGGATTTTTTTTTAATTTTAGAACCTTATTTCTATTAATATTTAAACCTTTCGGTGGAATGATAAAAATGTCTTGCGATAGATAACTCACCCTGCAAAAACGCTGTTATTGCATCCATCTCTTCGATATGTAGATCCATTTTCATTGCAAGCGGGAGTAAATGGCATAGTGAGCTATATCGATGACTGGCGAATAAACCTCATCAAAATCGACACCTTTCCGCTGAGAGCAACCTTTTGCAACCAATCTTGCCTTGTATCGATTATCGAACAACATCACCGCACATATCTCTCTTACTCTTAAACACCCATTTTGTATTTAAAGCTTTCGAACCAACTGGTAGATCAACCACATCCCATGTTCTACTTTCTTTTCAGTGAATCAAATTCATCGTCAACAGCTTTCTTCCAACTTGTCCCGAAATCGCTTCGTCGTATGATTCAGGGTCATCTTCTTGTCCTGGGTTGAGGAACGTAACATAATTGTCGAATTTTGTTGGCTTGGGTATTCGTGTAGAACGTCGTACACTATTTGTATCAGAATCACTTTCAGTAGCAGTTATATAGGGCTCCGCATCACCAACATTATCATCAACGTCTGACTGCACCATTGTACTTTCGCCTTCAGTATTCACCTCACCAGCAGAAACCTCGGTAACTTCATCAACAACCTGAACAAGATCATCAGCAACAGATTTTTTAATATTAGGATCACCCACTTCATCTTTTAAAAAATAAAAATCAGAATTTATGTCTAAATTCCCCACTAAATTCTTATTGTACTGTCCATCTTCTAAGAACTTTACTTCTCTAGTGATGTTCATTACTTTTTTTACAATATTATACATTCTATATCCTTTGGTGCTATTAGCGTACTGCATAACGAACCATTACACATTTAATGGATTCATCATCGAATTTCGAACGCTTCTATTTCGGGATCAAAACCAGGCCGACTGATCCAAAAACACGCAGATGAGACAAATCCGGTTTCACACCAGACCATACTTCCCCTCCGCGCTTCGATTTTCATTTCATTTTCGATTCAGCCAAAAACGTTTATCAAGACGACCATCAAACGAAAGACAACGGGCCCTCTCCACAATAGTACGATTCATTCTTTCAGATGTCCCATTTTGCTCGGGACAATATGGCGCAGAAGTTTGATGAACTATTCCAGAAGATTCAAAACATGCCTGACTTGCTGCATTAACGAATTCGGTACCATTGTCAAAACGAAATATTTTAGTTTTTATATTTGTCTGATTTTTTTTAACGCAAACAATTTTGTAGCAACCAGAGAATATGCCATATATTTCTAGATCAGCATGTGGACGTGGAGTAGTATAAATAGAGATGAAGCGACACAAAGCGAGTGAGTCTAAATTGCGACCTGAACGTGATTTGAATAGTGTTGACTGAGTGAATTATCTTAGTGAATTTTGAAAGTGGTAATAGTGCGCCCATTTAATCGTTTTTATTTGATTTCAAATAAGTGTAATTCAATTGTTAAACGATAATAAAGACATAACCGTTTTGTAAATAATAATAATATAATTCTAGAAATAAGAGTGTGTTGAAAGAAATTATTGTTAATCAGAAAAGCATTTTATCATTCAAAGCCCGGCTTCATTCTACAGTATATATTTTTTCTAAATTATCGAAAAAAGTCGACACTTTACGAACATACTTTGAAGCATCGTTTATAATAAATTTAATTCGTGCACAGCACAATGAACATTATCGTCATTTGGAGCATGCTCTTTTATTAAGGTTTGTTATCCACCATAAACACCTGACATAACATATGCTCCATCGTAGCCCTGTCCTCTACATTAGGTCAAATCAGTTCAATATTCTTTAATCATATTTAAAATTTCAGTTTTAAGATATTGCAGTGTTGAACACTGCAGTCGTATACTGCTGTAAACACAAAACGACTCACAGATTTTTAATTCTTGGGGCATATTATCATCATTTTCTGTAATCGAGATATATCGAAAAACTACAGAAAGTTGGTGAATTTTTGACAATTCTTGTGTTGTATCAAGAATTATTGTCAGAAATGGAGCTTTTTTGAATTTCAGAGATAATATTGTTCCTGGCACCAAACCAATTAATTATTTCATTTTGAATCGTAGGTCTTTATAATTTATTTTTCCTGTTGATTTTAGTAGAAGTTCTTTGATACAACTTTATATCATATTTAGATAGCAAACGTAAAATTGCCAAAAAATTTCTAGAATCAGAATCATGGAATATTAAAGGTAGATTACAAGATGCTAAAGTAATTGTAACATTACTTATACGATGCAATACATACCTTGTAACCAATTATTTTAAGATAGGGATGCATTTTTATGTTGCTGTGACTTTTCATGGTCAAGTTTATTTTTTTTGACTCTTGTCATTTCTGAAATAAAAAAAAAAAGGGAAGTTTTTATTAATTTTTGCTTACGCAGGTGGAGGCCCCGTATAAGGCGGTAGCTACGCAGCTGGTTTGAACATTTGGTTTTGGATGTAAATTAAAATAAAACACCTTTTGTATAAGATTAAAATGAAACACTTTTATTAAAACACCTTTTGTAGAAGATTTGAATAAAACACTTTTGGTTGATATTATATTTTTCCCTCTATGAGGAATTGAACTTTATTGTTTTCACAGTAAACTTATGGCGTTCTTCACTGGTAAATCTGGATTTTGATCTAAAATTTGATCTTTTTTGGTGCCAATGGAACACGATTTCAGATTGATTTTTTTGGCACTGTATTGTTGAAATTTCTTGGCTGTGAAGTTGGTGTCGGTGTGCTGTGATGTTTCAAGTTACACAGGTTGTTTGTTTTTGATTTAAATTATATTTTACATTGAACTGCTACAGTTTTAATGATTAATAATAGTTTATCACAACCGAAATAATTAAAACGAAAATCACTCACGTCAAACTGGCAGCTATCATTTATATTAGTGTTAGTTCAGGGAGGAACACAAGAAGCACGATGGAACACAACAACTGTCAAAATCGGTCTTTTTGTTATGCCCTATTATCTAGGTCACTTTGCATAACCTGGGTTGAATCGACTTGAGTCATTGCACTATGTCGAAACATTATTGCTGCACTTTGTTCAAGCCTACGCAGCAATATTGCTTGACGTTTGTAATTGGCACAAGAGGTAAACAACCGGGAAATGCTGAGTAGACACTATTTGATGTCATTGAGTTTCGATGGGAATTGCTGGTTTAGACGGAGAGTCTGATTGGAACCAAGAAACGCGTCGGGTGTTTTAATTATCAAGAACGGAAACGGTAACAAATTGGCGCAACCGGTAGGATCGTGAAGTGTGATCCAAAAAATAAAAAAAACCGATTCGGTAAAATTTCGTTTAAACGTTGCAAGTGTAACTAACAATAAAGTGGAAAAAAACCGTGCGGTCTATCGAAATAAACAATCATCAATAAAAAAAATAAAACAAAGTGCACCAAAAGAACACAAACAAGTGACGTTCACCGACACCCGAGCGGGACAGCAAAAACCAACATACTTCGAAGGTAAGTATACATAGTCATAATATAAAACTAAGTATTTGTAAATCTTTGAAATTTCTGTCGTCGACTTTTTTAATGGGGAAACCCGAAGTTTTCCTTGTTTTCGTGACCCAGTTTCTCCTTCCACAATAATTAGGTTGTTAGTTAAACGATTTTATTCAAAAGCTAATGGTCAAGAGCGAAATTGAGGCCCGTCTAAATGAGCTAATTGAATCGAACGAACAACTCAAAAAAGAGATCAAAGAGGAGAAACGGCAACTTCAGGAAGTGAATGAAATAATTCTTGGTGAAATCAAGGACATTCTAAATCCTGAGGTTTACGAGCTGATCTTTCAACAGATAAGTTCTCGTTGGGATCTATTCACGCGTGCGGAAACAACAGACGCGATTCTGACGGAGTATATAACAGCCGTACGGAATTTAAAAAAGCGGCACAGCAGGGAAACTCAAAAGCTCACTAAGAACTTAGAAAACAGTGAGCGATTGAGAAAAGAGGCTGAGAGACAGCTCTTGCGAACAACGGAAGAAGCCGATCAGCAAGCTGAGCAGTTAGCCAGCGAACTAGTCAAAAGCTTGTCCGCGTAAAAAGAGCTAAGGGAGAAAATAAGGCAATCGTCAACTCCCGTCTCTCACAAGAACCTACTACCTTTGCTTTCCGTATATTCCCCCACAAATATCGAGGGGCCCACTACCTTGTCACCGAATACGGTTCCGTTAAAAAGAGAGATTCCCACTAAAGTAAGGGAGTTCAGACCCGACGTGATAGTGTTTCAGGTTCAAGCTAAATCAGCTCCATTCACCCACTCCCCAAAGAGATAACACATCAATACGGGAACATGTCGTATGAGAATTTGTCAAAGATCGTTTCCAGGACAATACCCAAATTTTCAGGGCAGAGGACACCGGAATTATCTGGTAAAATTTATGAATTCATAAACGCCTGCCAACTGGGCCTAAAATGTTTAGGTGTGGGTGACACAGAGGAGATGTATGTTGCTTGCATGACAGCTAGGCTAACAGGTGACGCATTTGATCTGGTACGGTCGAATATCCCGAGGTCGGTAAAAGAGCTCAAATGCTTAATAAATACAGCGTACTTGGCTGTAGTTACACTGGAGAGTGTAACAGGTGAAATAAATCGGTCAGTTTATGTTAACAGCGGCGGAACAAGACATAGGCAAGTTGGCCGATCTGGCACAGCAGACTTCACTTCTAATGGGGTCGCAGCAGATTGGGGGATACAGCACCATGAACCCAGATCAAAATTCATTTAATTTCAACCTACATTGCTCGTATCCTCCCGTCACATTACAACAAGCGTTTTCACCCAACATCACACAACAACCGTATCCACAGAGCATACCTCACCACTCGTATCCTCCCGCTTATACCCAACCGCATATCCCTTACACCACTGAGTATTCCCTCTATAGCAATCAAAAAATGAACCATAATGACAATATGGAACTGCTAAATTCAATGTCCCAGGTGGCTATTACAACAAACCAGCAGGGCCGCCAATCTGTTAAAGATCGGCCCAGACAAGAGTTCACCGTAAAATGTGGTTTCTGCGGCAAGCAAAACCACACATACGCAGATTGCAGGCAGAGAAAGCGCACACCCTACTGTGGAGCTTGTGCCTCCTATGGACACAGCGAAGACGTGTGCCCTAGGACTAAAGTTCGTGTTGTGAAAACGACAGAAATTAGGAAAAAAATGTCTTTGGTGCGCTCGGTTTGGACATTCCGAAGATAGTTGCCCCTACAAGCGTTTTTACAATAAAAACAAGTCGGGGAACTCAAGAGGGCACAGGCAGAACACCCCTCAAGCCTCAAAAAATTTGGCTAATGAAGAGCCAAAACCCCAGTCCAGGACTAACTCAGTATCGAGGAGTACTGCGGAGACAAGTCCTATGACGAAAAAAAAGCAAACAATAAAAACAATTAAAAAGGAAAAGGTAAGAATAGTAAATTCTAAGAGAAAAGCCGAGACTCGCTCGAGTAAGCAAAAGCTCAATGTTACGCCTTTGAACCATTAGAATACGGTATTACACTTCTTTAGCTTTACATATGTTACAATTATTGTCCCCATCGTAGCATCCGCATTGAATATAAGTTTTACCCGTAATAAGCTGGAGGCGTTTAGTTTAAAGGCAAGTAAAAGCGCACTAAAGTTAATTACGCATAAATTTAGGTCCCTTTGTAAATTGAGTAATTGCAACAGACACGATCTACTATTTTTGCGGAAACGCAAAAGACACGATGTGTATGTCCAATTGCCAATAGCCATTGCCAAAGGTGGAATGATAACAATGCTGGTAGACACTGGTGCTGACATCAGCTTAGTTAACAAGACGGCACTCGCAAATGCTGATCAAATACGAACCACGGGAGGTAGAGAAATGGTGGAGCATTTGGGGGAGTAATGACGACTTTAGGAACGCTATCGACTACTATCCCATTGTCCAAACAGGAAAATCTGAAGGCAAAGTTCCACGTAATAAGTAATTCACACGACATACCTGCTGACGGCATATTGGGTCGTGACGTGTTTTGGGGACATGCAGTAATTGATACAATTACAAAACGCCTGAAAGTTATGGACAAAAACCTGAAGGGAGTGATAGGGGATTTCCCACTTAGGTCTCTAAAATCCGTGAACAAATTATCTAAAACTGATAAACCCACGGTCATGGAAATCCAGGCAAGAACGCAAACCTTGGTTAGGATCAAAGTGAAAACCGGTCTTCGGGATATATTAGTAGAATCTCAAAAGTTAACCGGGTGTGTATTTAGCCAATACAATCACTTCAGTAAAGAATGGTCATATCATTGTCCCCATCCTCAACTCTAACAATGAGTCGTACAGATTGGACAGTGATTTTGCACCGAAGTTTATGAATAGTAACCAATTTCAAATACTTACTAGAATGGGTCCGAAAAATTCAATTTTAAAAATAGGCGAACTAGAACCCAAGCGAAGGCTGACAAAGTTATTAGGTTCCATTAAGCTTGGCACCAACCTCAGTAGCGATGAAATAGCTAGTATAGAGAGTGTATGTATCCAATTCAATGACATTTTTCACATGGAAGGTGACAACTTCACACATACGGATGTTTTAGCGCATAAGATACCAGTGAAAACAGACCAAGGACCAATAAATCAAAAGCAGTACCGATTGCCGCAAATCGCCAGGGACGAAATAAGCTCTCAAGTGAAGAAGATGCTTGACGATGGTGTTATTTCAACCAGTAAATCGCCTTGGAACTCCCCACTTTTGGTCGTCCCTAAGAAACCAGGTACAGACGGACAAAAGAAATGGCGAGTCGTAGTTGATTTTCGCAAACTCAACGACGTGTCGGTAAAAGATGCTTTCCTCTGCTTTCCTCTGAACCTTTCAACGAATCAGGCAGCAGTTTAGGTGGAAAGGTATGAAGAAACAGGTGTTAGATTATGTGAAAAGATGTATGGGTTGTCAGAAAAACAAGAGTTCACCAGAGACTAAAATGCCGATGGTAGTAACGGATACCCCAGAGCTACCTTTTGACAAAGTCTACATGGATATCGTTTGCGGGCCGCCCACGTCATATTCAGGAAATAGATACATTCTTACTTTTCAGGATGATCTGACTAAGTTCATGGATTGTGCGCCACTCCCAGATGCCGAAGCATCAACGGTTGTGCGTATATTTAAGTTACAAGATATAGAATACCAAATATTTTGGTTACCGATAACGGTGCTAATTTCACTTCCAAGGTTTTTTCGCAGACATGCAAGTTACTTGGAATAAAAGAGATGCACACCGTGGCTTATCTCCCTCAATCGAATGGTTCTCTGGAAAGAAGTCATAGACCTCTAATATCTTAGATCGTTTGTGGCTAATGATGAGATGAATTGGGATCAATGGCTTAGGCAAGCAATGCACGTCCATAACAATTCTTTTCATTCCGCGACAAAACTGGCTCCTTTGAATGCATTGTTTGGTTACGAATTTGAAATGCCAACGAATCTGAAAAGGCAATCAGTACCATTGTACGCTTCGGATAATTACCCCGGTACCCTAAGACATCAAATAACGAAAGCTCCCCAACTAGCTCACGAAAATTTAAAAAGGGCGAAAAGTAGAGCTAAGAAAAATTACGACAAGCATACAATGCGTGTCATTTAAAGTAAAGCAGAAAGTCTTATTAAAAAACCCGACCCGGAAGAATAAATTTTCCGACAAATGGATCGGACCATACAAAGTTGTGTCAATTGATGGTCCGGTGAACACCTCGATCCTAATAAACACAAGAATACAAAAAAGTACACAAAGTACACAACAATCGTCTTAAACCATATTACGATTGAATATCGTTTCTGTCTAATTATAAGCCTGTTTGTAAGAACAATGTAACAATTTCTATCTTTTCAGCTCTTGGTATTGGAGATTATAATTAAAAACTAGTTTGAACAATATAAATAAATAATATATAACACAAATATATATATCCTTATATACTGTCTATCCTTATATATTCGTAAAATTAAGATGAGTTATTATATTTTGTTAGTATTATTTATCATATTAACCCGGCAGTCACATCAAACTGAAGAACCCTACAGCATCACCCAATTAAAGGAAACGTCGCCGGTCTTATTCGAAACCTTGGGACCTGCGGTGTTTTTCGGGGACACTTGGACCATCATAACGAAATTCACCCCAATGGATTTCGCGACAGTACTTAGTTTGGCAGAGTCTTGCGATAAAAAATTGGAATTAATGTGCAACAGCATTCCCGACGAGGACTTTCAGAGGCATTGTCACCGAATAGCAGTGGAAACGGAGTCAAATATAGGAAACCTTCGAGAAAATAACATCAAAATAAACCACGTCATCCAACCAACACGTCAAAAGCGAGCGTTAGAATTTATGGGAGCGTTTTCTAAATGGGCGTTTGGGACTATGGATAGTGAGGACGCACGGAAGGTATTCCATCAGCTTGAGTTCCTACATAAGAGAAATGAGGACTCTTTCCAGCTTATGCGTCGAAAAATTTCAGCAATGGGCTCTAATTTCAACAAGCTCAGCAAGCCCATAACTCAGCTCGCAGCCGAGATAGACAGCATTGCAGAGGGGGTGGGAAATTTGAGCGATTCAGCGCGGCGACAAACAAGGAACTTTTTCTGTTAAAAATGAGAAACGATGTCAGTGATATGTTGCGGTTATAACATCAAAGGTGCTTGAAATTCAGAACAGACAAGCAACGGAACTGTCTATCCTTAACGATCTCTATCATAATAGGCTACACCCCTTCATACTTGATACTGAAAACATTACCGATATACTTAAGAACATGGCGTCAAAGTCAAAACCGATATTCGGAGAACTGTTCGTACTGCATCATGCAGCCAAAATATCGGTATTCCCGACGGGAGGGAGTTTGTTAATCAAGATTACACTCCCCCTTGCCGGACCCATTGCGTATGACATTCACAAGGTGTACCCCATTCCGAATCGTATGAACGAAGGGTGGGATCTAGTAATCGATCTTATATACCAGTATATAGCGGAATTAGTAACTCACGATTCCTTTATAATAATGAGTAGCGAAGAACACGCTGAGTGTATTGCAGTACCATATGAAGATCCGTCCATTGTACTTTGCCAGCACAGCGGTCTAGTTTCGACGTCAGGATCAACTCATTGTCTTGTGGAACTACTGCAACATGCTGCGACTTCTACCTCATCCTGCAAAAACATCGCAGTGTCAGCAAATCCTTCTTACCTCACCCAATCAATGGTTTTTCAGTTTCAAAACCCAATTGGTATGGAACCTCAACAGCAACGGGGATTATTCTACTGCCACACTGCATGGCTCAGGAATTATAAAAATGATACAGCCTTGTGAGGCTACAACCAAGGAGATGAAGTTGGTGTATAAGCGAATTTCCACCATCTCGACGGAATATAAACAACCTGAGGTAAATCATGCTGGGCTGGTAGAGAGCCTGAAAATAAGTCCAAGGAAGATCGAGGTGAAAGAACCCGTAAAACCGATAACTATCAAAGTTGGCAGTCACAAAAACATCGCTAGTGACATAATGGAAGGGAAAAGGACCCTGACCGATGTTAAAGCAGACTGGGACAGGATCGAAGGAGAGAGAAAAGTTACCGACTGTGAGTGGGAGTTCTCGCTTCACCGTTACTCCATCCGATCCCTTACTACGGTTGGAACAGTGGCCCTCATAGTACTTGTGACCATACGATTTCTCCGTTCCAAAAGAAATAATCAACCCATACTTCCACTAATGCCCACCACCAGTTGCATCCCTGTCGAACGGATTCAGCTACAGGAAGTACGTTCCAAAAGACGAGCACCAAACAATCCACCAAAATCACCAAAGTTCGAAGTCACGTCTGCCCGGGTGTAATATAAATATCATGAATAAAATATATATAAATATATACATTATTTAAGTCAGTTAGTGAAAAATGTTAGAATAAGTATTCCTCATTTTTAGTATAGATAATATTTAAGAATAATTAATACAAAAACAAAAAAAATTTTAAAAAACAGGTATATGCTAATTATAATAAAAATGTTAGAATTAAGTTTTCCTCATTTCTAGTATGATATTTAAAGAATAATTAATACTAAATAAAAAAAAATGTAAAAAAAATTATATGTATATGCTAATTAAGTTAGTATAATAAAAATGTTAGTTTATTAAATAAAGA
Organism: Rhingia campestris; assembly: GCA_932526625.1. Classification (NCBI taxonomy): domain Eukaryota; kingdom Metazoa; phylum Arthropoda; class Insecta; order Diptera; family Syrphidae; genus Rhingia; species Rhingia campestris. The sequence goes on along the minus strand of OW052182.1, from coordinate 140,780,104 downwards.
TGACTATGTTCAAGCCAGTGTTTTTGGTCGAAACTTCCCGCAGGAGGGAGGGATGTTATGCCCTATTATCTAGGTCACTTAGCATAACCTGGGTTGAACCGACTTGAGTCATTGCACTATGTCGAAACATTATTGCTGCACTTTGTTCAAGCCTACGCAGCAATACTGCTTAACATTTGTAATTGGCACAAGAGGTAAACAACCGGGAAATGCTGAGCAGACACTATTTGATGTCATTGAGTTTCGATGGGAATTACTGGTTGGGACGGAGAGTATGATTGGAACCAAGAAACGCTTCGGGTGTTTTATTTTTGCACATGGGAACGGTCACACTTTGACAGATCTAGATAAAAAAAAAGATCGTTTTTTTACCAAGCTGTTTATAGAATAGAAAAATAGGTTGCCGCATGAATAAGTTTGTCGCGTCAACAAAGGATGGGATGGGATACTGTATTAAACGATCATCATAGCGTATTCTAGCCTTCTCATTAAATTTGAGGTTCAAAAACGTGTTTTCGTTTTTTTTTTTTTTTCACTTTTACCCTATCCGGTAAGTAAGTTGAAGGTATTCTACACTTACGTCTGCTGTATCGGTGAAGATCAGAATTGTGAGCATTATCAAGCATGAACGCAATTGTGCTCGATTTACGTCCGTTGCCTAAGCTTTATAAATTTTAGTAGGCTCATCCTTGTCAGTCAAAGTAGTTAGTTTAATGTCTGTAAATGGGTAAACGTTGTCCCCAATTACGCCAGCATCGCTTGAAGTCCAACATGTCAGATTACATAGTTCTCACATTGATTCGTCTAATCTTAACTAACAAAATAAATTAGCTGCATACATCCATCTTTTAAAAGTCAAAAGCATATCGGTTGATGGTTAGATACACCTTACATGCAAACAAAACTATGCATCTTAGCTATAATTTCTGTAGAAGCTACTTGAACGAAGAAGAGGAGGAAAGTATTCCTCACCTTCTCTGCTCTTGTCCAGCTCTCTCCGACAAAAGAAAACTCAATCTGTGAAACTACTTCTAATCTATTAATGTCAGAAACGTTTTCAGGATTTCACTACAGATATGATCTTGTAGGCGATGTTGAGGAGACTTATGGCTCTGTAGTTGGCACAGTTCAGAGGGTCTCTTTTTTGTGGCTTATAAATTGGTGGATATTCTTACCAAGTAATCTCCTCCGGCTTTATAAAGCTCAGCGGTAATAGCGTCATTTCCGGCAGCTCTGTTAAGTATGAGTTTAAATATTGCCGTCCTCACTTCACTTAGGTCGGGTGGTTGGTAGTTTTCGCTGTCGTCCCCAATATTAAATGGTTCGTTCTGCCAACGAACAACGTTTTTATAACAAGAGGGCGTGGCAGTGGGCGGATTTTGAAAACGTTTACACTTGCTCTGGTGGCACGGACAAAGATCCTGTATACCACATTTCAATATCTTACCTCAAAATCTAAGGCCCGAAAATAGGTGACGAGCAGACAGACGGACGGACGAACAGACAGACATGGCTTAATCGACTCAGCTAGCGATTCTGAGTCGGTCCATAAATTTTGAGTTATATGTAGCTTAATTATTTCTTTGTTACAAATTACCAAAAACTGGTGACGTACGGACAGACGGGCGGATGGACAGACATGACTAAATCCCATAGTAATTTAGCTAGATATACCTTAAAGTATATGGATCGACTCAGTATCGATAGCTGAGTCGATTTAGTCATTCTTCTGTACGTCACCAGGTTTTGGGCCTTAAATTTTGAGCTAGAATTATGGTACACCTGCTCTTTGTTGCTCCCAGCAGAACAAGTGTAAAGATTTTCCAAATCCGCCGACTGCCACGTCCCCTTTTTAGAAATACGTATTTTTTGGCCAAACCGTAAGGAATTTTAAAAAAGTATCTGAGCAACATATTTGGAGAATCTGAATTTCTATATTTCGTCAGTATAAAGTATTTTTGCCACGCTTACTTTTTGTATTCGAAATATTTTTTGATGCAGGATAATTGGTATGATAATATAAACTTTTCGTTCTTAGGTCATTTTAACTTTTTGGGGGCGTTTTCCATATGCCCCAAGGCATAAGCAATAGAAGAACGTTGTTTTTTGTCAACCATAAAATATTTTGGTGAACTGTCTGAACAACATGTTGGGACAACATCATTATTTATAACTTATTGCCATTAAGCCCACATTTCGGGGATATTTATTTTAACGATGGGATAGGGTATTCCAGCCTTCTCAAATGTTTTTTAAATCAAAAGAAATCTATGTATAGTTTTTGAAAAAAAAACGGGTTTTAAACTCAGGACAGGGTATTCAACGATCCGCACAGCGGATTGTAGCCTTCTCATATGTTTTTAGTTTTGATTTATTTCAAATTTGACACGTAATTAACTCGTTTCGAATTGATTAAGTCAGGCAAAGCCCACCCCTTCTCGTTCGGCGAGCTAACCCGTGCTTCTCGCAAGCCGTGTCAACCGCCTGTCCCTTTATATTTTCCCGTCTCACATCCCGAACCATAGCCGACGATCGGTGTTTGGTGAGATGGTTCAATTTGGAGGGGAACGTCTGCCCAACAAGTTCGCTGTTGACCCTGTTTGTTTTGCTAAGCCGAAATAGCATCGTTTCCTAAGGACAGTCTTCGTTGTAAGGTGTCATTCGTTGGGTTGATGTTGACTCATAGGTACATGAACTCTTTAACTATCTCAAAATTGTTGCTTTCAACAGTATTTAGTCCAAGATTGAGCATAAAAATTACTTCGTTTGTTGTTAGAATATATTACTTTTTAAGGGACGGTTTGTTCACTGCCGGTATATCGACGTTTAGGTTACCGCAGTTTTGATTTAAACCACGATTAAGCGGTTACCGAATAGTGTTTGTTCACTAGATTTTTCGCTTCAGTTACCTAACCGTGGATGTGAGATAAATCGTTCCATTTTTCAGTTTATCTGCCAAACTCATTCCGTGGGTTATCTTTCTTATTGTCTGTATTCTCTACTAGCGAGTATAGAATTAAATTTGTTCTGTTGGTCTAAGAAGGCGACTCAGACAAGATACAAAATGTATGCAGTTTGGTGAATTGACCGAATTGAGATTAACGATAGAAAATAAAACACTCGATTTACATACGTTATAATGCTTCGGAATTTATTTGTTAACTCGTGCAAGGATGATGCGAGAGTGCCTTGCAAATTACAATGTAGCTACCACGAAATCTCGTTTCATTCATAGTACATTATGTGGATTGCATTTGACACAGCTGATTTCCGTTTTTTGATTGCAATGTACAGCTTTACAGCTGATTGCTGTTTTTTTGGCCATTGACCATATATTTTTTGTATTAAAGTGAACATGTGTGTGTTTACATACAATTTACTCAATGCATAAACATTAAACTTGGTTTTTTGTAACATATTACATTATATACTTAACAATGCCCACTATGTGGGTCTTTGTTAGAGTGAGACTCCTATTGCATTCGGTTATCATTAAATTTTCTTAATATGGCCGCTGCACGTGAGAGGAGAGAGACTATCTTGTTTGCAGTTAAGCGTAAACACATTTGACAGTTGTCAAATATTTTTTGTCGTCGGTGGTTGGTGCGCGCCACGTTTTAGGATTAAATATCCTTCATTTATTATTAAAAGTGTTGTGTCAACGTTTTTGTGTTGTGTGCCTTGCCGCTAGCTACCGTGAACACAGGTCCTCAATTTGAAGAACTTGATTCATGTGTACCGGCAACCAGCCCAAAGCACAAACTCCCACCTCCTTTACTGTCAAATGTTTCGCGGTTTTACATTATTTTGTGTGTTTTGTTAATTGTGTTTTGTTGGGAACCAACGGTCTGTGTTGTGTTATTGTGTTTAGTTTTGTAAGAACAAGGGATGGCTCGACGTAAATCGAAAATGACTTACTAATGGCGTTTTCCATTGGGAAAAAAATAATTTGTTTTTTATCTGAAGACCGATTTTGACAGTTGTCGTGTTCCATTGGGCGAAAAAATTGATTTTTTTTTTTGATCAGAGATCAATTTTGCAAATCTGAATTTTTCGGCAGATTTACCAATACCATTTTTTGAAAACCCGATTGCAAATAAAAAAACTAAGCACTTCAAATTAATAATCGAGGATATTTATTAGTCCCTTTTACAAGATTAGGCTGACACGACTTGTTTCGTTTACGATCTAAATAAGACTAACTGATTTAACAATTCAAGTATGTAAATTCATGTATGTAAATTCGTGTATGTAAATTCATGTATGTAAACATTAATGCGAGAGGGAGCGATAGAAAAATAGGAGATGTGTAATGTGCAAACCACATTGGTATAAGATAAACTTCATTGCATTGGTATAATTTTTAACATCCTCCCGCCCGGGATTGTATCGACAGCTCCAGCGGGTACAGGAGTTGAACTGGTCTTCGAAATAATCGCCCATCTGCACATCGCACTTCACAGGAACGAACTTTTCCATCTCTGCCTTCGTAAACTTCTTTAATGACAACCATTTTCCAATGCACCCGGGGTGTTGCGTGATCAAATAGAAGAACTATATCACCCCGTTTCAGTTGGTTCGATATTTTACCTTTGGAACAATGAAAAGATCTTAAAAGTTGTAAATACTCACAACGCCACCGTCTTGCCAACTTCTCAGAGTAGGTACTTCATACGATGCTTCTAAAGTTCTCTTAGATCAGAGTCGTCACGTTCATTCATCTCAACTTTACGCGCAGATTGAGGACCTCCATATAAAAAGGTTGCAGGTGTGAGTGGCGTCAAGTCCATCGGGTCACTGGAGACATATGTTAGAGGTCTATCGTTAGCTACAGCTTCTGCCTCAATCAAAATAGTACGAAGCTGGTCGAAGTTGAGTTTTGCTTTACCAATAACTGTCTTCAGATTGTTTTTGACTGTCCTAATTAATCTTTCCCAGAAGCCACCCCACCAGGGTGCTCGTTCGACGATGAATCTCCACTTTATCTGAATTCACTTTATAATGAATCTCTGCGAAAGAAACCCTTGCAGCGCCTCTCCTTCAAAGACCCCTTCAGCCCCATTGAGTTCCAAAGCAGCTCGTCGAAACTTTTTGGCATTGTCAGAAAAGATAACAGAGGGAACTCCACGTCTAGCCATAAATCGTCTAAGTGCCATTATGCAGCTTTCAGTTGACACGCTTGTCGTCAACTCTAAATGAACAGCGCGTATGGCAGCACATGTAAAAATTAAGATGTATGCCTTCTGCATTGATGCTTCTCCTAACTGAGTCTGGTAGTACAACGGTCCAGCAAAATCGATATGTCGAATGTAATTCGCTGAAGCGGTAACGGAGCAAATGGTTGAGAGGCAGGCTATCCAAAAAACTTCCTGCAGGTAATGCAGTTCTTGACCCTGCGTTTGACAAGTTTACGGCCCTTTATAATCCAGATGGATGTAAGACCGCAAATGTATCATCTAGCAACTGAAGCCTTCCACCAATTCGCAGAAATCCTTCATCCAAAAAGGGGTAGAACTCAATGATCTTAGATGACGACAGCAATGATGTCTTTTTCTGCAAGCATCGAATATCATTAGAAAAATAAATCGACTGAACATACCTGATCCAATAATGTTCAGCTTCCTGAAGTTCTGTTGCAGTTAAAGAACCTTGGGAGGACTTCTGCTTTGTTCTGCAATTCTTAGTAAATCTCAGTATCCAACTAGTCACCCGTAACAATCTGTACCAGCTGCTAAAGACCTCACAATCCAGAACCGGAGCGTCCGCCTGGGGTGGTATGTCACTACCCTCCACCAACAGTGTTGTTTGCAACTGGAAAACTGTATTCATATTTTGACCATCGGAAATAGCATCATGAAGCCACTTTGGCCCATGCGCCCACAGCAATGATGACTTTAGCTTATCTCCAGGTATCCCCCTAGTGATGAGATCTGCCGGATTGTCCTTACCAGAACAGTGGTTCCAATCGCTGAATGACGTATGCCGACGAATTTCCACTACTCGACTCTGAACATACGTTGCATATGTCCATAGATCCAACTTAAAGTTATCTTGGAGTCTGCCCACAGCAGGTACTTTTCAGGGGAGATTTTAAGCGACCGCTTTAAGTATGAACATAATCTGTCCGCAAGTAAAGCTGCTGTCAGCTCCAACTTTGGAAGAGTGAGCTCTTCTGAACCGTCCTCTCTCAATGGTGCAATTCGGCTTTTAGCACACAAAAACGAAACTACGACATTTCCCGACGAGTTAATAGCCTTATTGTAAGCTACTGCGCCATATGCTTTTAAACTGGCATCTGCAAAAATGTGGCACTATATGCGGCAGGTCGATGACGACAGAGCTGCTCTCGGGATTGACATATCTTTTAACTCCAGGATGTTTTTAATGCAGTCGTTCCACTCAAGTAATAAGTCTGGCGGCAAGCTCTCATCCCAGGCCAACTTCCTTCTCCATGTTGTTTGAAATAGTATTTTCAGTTTGACAATAGTCGGACTGACTATTCCTAAGAGGTCGTAGACGCGCGCTATAGCAGAGAGGACAGTTCGTTTGCTTCCTCTTGACAAATTTGACTCCAAAAAATGTTAGACAGACTCCAATTGTACCGCAAGCTCATCGCTGAAAACTAGCCAGGTTAAGCCAAGCACCTTTTGAGATGCTGAGAAGAATGCCACTTCCTTAGTCGCATTGAGGCGGCTCTCATTATATCCATGGCTTCTTGATAAATTTGCGCACCTTCAGCATCCGAATCAATGCTTAAAACTAAGTCATCCATATAGAAGCTATCCGCAAGGATCCGGCAAGTTTCAGCATACCTATGAATTTCATTTGCTAAATGATGCCGAATAGTCGCTGTAAGAAGAAAGGGACTGCAGTTTACGCCGAATGTCACTCTGGTCATTCGAAACTCCTGGTAATTCTCATTCCTCTTTTCGGTATCGAGAAAAGAGCGCCAGAGAAAACGATGAGAATCCCGATCGCGTTCGTTAAGCATTATCTGCAAAAATGCCTTCTCGATATCTGCCATGATGCCAATTCGTCCAAGTCGAAAATTGAGTAGCGTCTTAAAAACATCTGGTAATAGATTTGTCCCAGTAAGAAGTTGATCGTTTAAGGAGGGAATGTCATCTGTTCTGCTGGAAGCGTCGAAAACTATACGCAGTTGCATCGTCGTACTATCTTTCTTATAAACAGGGCGATGCGGAAGATAAATGACCCTTTTTGAGCCTTCCTGTGACAAGCTGCTTACTGGCTCTGCTATACCGTCGATGACTAGCTGTTTTATGCTTGCATCATACTCCTTCAACTTCACTGGGTCCCTAGACAGACGATGGATTAATGAATGCAGTCGACTTACCGCTTGGTTCCGGTTACTCCCGAACATCATATCTCTGTCCTTCCAAGGTAAGGTAGCTTCGTAACGATCGTTTACTTTTCTGATGCATTTTCTTGTCAAATTCTCGGTTACGTGATGGTTTTCAGCATCTTCGCCTCGTACACCAATAGATTCCAGGGACCACATATTTATTTTATTTATTTTATTTTTATTTATTTTCATTAGATTCTTATGTACATTAAGACATGATTGTCTTATGAAAGAGACATAAGTTTAAGATTAACAATATGAAAGCTAATAGGTTTATGACAAATTGTTATTAATGAATATAAAGGGAAATTATATGTGATTCATAAATGGAAGAAAAAGACAAAAAAAAAAGGAAAGAGAAACAAAAATCTTGAGTTTATAACATGTTGCTAATTATAAGTTCGAAAAATAAAATTTTAGTTTATCATTGAGCATTGCTGCGTTGTTAATTTCTCTTATGCTACGCGGCAAAGATGTCACATAGATGTCAGTTCTGACTCACCGGGGGTTGTCATGCCTAGTACATTTCCAACAACAGCAGTAAAATCTTCAGTGCTCATAGCATCAGCAGTTGAGTGAAATCCCTGAAGCGTCCATCCGAAAATTGTCTCTATGCCTCGGAGACGGGGGGAAATTCGTCGCTGTTTCCCTGTGACGACGGACCAGCAAAAGTCTGAACCGATGAGCACACTCAATCCACTTTCCATTTCAACGTCAACGAACATAGTATCAGCGAGTTTAAGATTCTTAAATGAGGGACACCATGTATCCGGTGCCTCCAACACATCAACTCAAATTTCCGGAACTACTATCGCCTCTATTAATGCATATCGTTCATCATATTGGCTTTTTAATTTTATTTTTATTTTCTCATACAACTGCATTGGGGATTTTTTGGCTGAACCGAAGGGAATGACCGATATGCGCACCTTTTCGCTGCCCGGCAATAGATTAAGCTTTTTCGCGATACTTTCTCGCACATGCGTTTGCTGGTTGCCACCGTCGATTACAACGCGAATTAAACTATTGCTTTTATTTTTTCCGACCGCAATACATCGCGCAGTTTTTAAAAACACGTTTGTAAACGAACTATGCACGCACATATTGCACCCTTCAGGTTCTATGTCTGGTTGAGCTGCACACATTTCCGTTGGTACTACCATGTTAGTGGATGGATTTGTATTCTTTTTCACTGGATCACACAATGACCACATCTAAAGCACCGATTACTTTTTCGAAGAATGTCCCGTTTTTGCTGTATTGTCATGTCTGCGTTGCAGTCTTTTGTTGTGTGGTCTGTAGAGCGACAAAATACACATTCATCTGCCGCGTTTACTCGAACTAGACTTGCAGCTGTTATTGGCGATGATGTCGTTGATTTTGAGTATGTGTGTGTAGGTGTGACTTTGCTCCTCTCTAATGCTTCTACTTCTCTTTTTAAAAAAAAAACATTACACTCTTCACATGACGATCATTCATACCGTAAAGAGACCCCTGTGATTGTGTTTTTGCTTCTTCAGGTTCAGATGTGTCCGGCGATGTGATATCATCTCTTTCTTGCGCCCTATGATAATCCACACGAAGTTCTACAGGCAAACATCGTAGTAATACCGATTTGAGCATAACGTCATATTGCTGAGATGGTATTTGTAGTGCAGTTAAGGAACGAATAGAGGTTGCAATGGTGTTGTATAGATTTCTTAAGCCGACGACATCAGTTTTTCCCGTTATAGGGCGGAGTGTAATTAGTTTTTGCATGTGGTCGTCAACCAGTTTCTCGGAATCTCCGAACTGTTCTTTTAACAACGCCACTGCTGCATCGTAGCATGCGGTCGATGCTGTAAATCCCGCGATAACCTTTTTCGCTGCACCATGCAATGCCCCTTCCAAATATTGGAATTTTTCTGCCGGAGATAAATTATCGTTTTGATGTACTGCACCGTCGAACTGATCCCAAAACGGTACCCAGTCTCTCATTTCCCCATCAAATCTTTTGAGTTGTAACTTCGGTAGGTTCGTATTGCTTTTGTAAGATTCAACTTCAAAGGGGATGCTAGTTGACGTTTGTTGCCTTTTACGTAGTTTTTGCAGGCGGAGTTTTAATCGCGCAAGTGTAGATATGGCTGTATCGTCGTATTCGGCTATTTTTTCGAATTCCTTCTCTTCCTCGCCAGATTTTATAAGTTCATTTTTGATGATTTGTTGATCTGCCGTTTTAACACTTACGTGAATAGCGGTCAAGCGGTCAATAAGCGAACTCAACTCTTCCTCCTTATCACCAAAATGTTCAGAATTGCTATCTTTAACTTGAGAGTCTTCCGATTTTAAATACTCAGTCGCAGCCTTAACAACCTTAGTAAGTTGTGTCCTAAACGCACCACGAGTAGCAAATTCCATTATTAACAAGGCTTAATTTTCCCGGGTTTCGGCACCAAATGTTGAAAACTCGATTGCAAATAAAAAAACTAAGCACTTCAAATTAATAATCGAGGATATTTATTAGTCCCTTTTACAAGATTAGGCTAAGATAAGATAAGACTAACTGATTTAACAATTCAAGTATGTAAGTTCAAGTATGTAGATTCATGTATGTAAATTCATGTATGTAAATTCATGTATGTAAATTCATGTATGTAAACATTAATGCGAGAGGGAGCGATAGAAAAATAGGAGATGTGTAATGTGCAACCCACATTGGTATAAGATAAACTTCATTGTATTGGTATAATTTTTAACACCACTAGATAGCTGTCAGTTTGACAAGAGTGATTTTCATTTTGATTTTTTACTTCGGTTGTGATGTAATGGATAAAGACACAGAAAAGAAAGTTATACGTGAACTATTAAATTGATTGAATGAATTATATGAAGATAATTTCTGTATTTTCAAATGCTTGTTATGATTTTAATGTTGGCAGCTACACCGACGCTAACTTCACAGACACGAAATGACACCAATACAATGACAAAATAAAAATAAATCTGAATCGTGTTCCATTGACACTCAAAAAGATCAAATTTCAGATCAAAATCAAGATTTCCCAATGGAAAACGCCATAAAGTAATAAAAATGAAAAATTTAAAAAACAAAAACCGCTTGAATATTCAATTAATATAAAAAACAATGTGTTACTTGCATTTAAAACAATGTGTGGAAAAAGGATATGGATTTTATTACATATATCCGGCTATAGCAGACCGTCATAAAATAAAAAAAACTCAACAGTAGATCGTATTTTATGTGTTTTAGACTTCGGCTGCCGGAAATAAGCAAATGGCTCATATTTAACAGATGTGCAGATTTTCGAAGAATTAATAACCCTTTGTTTCTGTTTTTTCTGAAAAATCAATATCAATATTAGTATTAACCCATGGCCAGTAAAAACATAATGACTCATGGGATGATCCAGGTCATCGTGCAACAATATTCAAAATTTCAATCTACCCGTGCTTACACATTGCACGTTGAGTGAAAAGAAACCTTTTTTCGAAAATTCTCGCAATATCTCCACCTTAAAAAAAAGGAATTTTAATTGTAAGCAAATTTATTTATTTATGTTTGTGGCATTTTAATGAAATCCATTTTAGCGAAGCAGACTGAGATGAGCATAGAACCTAATGCATAAAATCGAAGGGCGATCATAAGTTTAGCCATTGGAGTTATATTACAAGTTCTAAAAAATGTTTCTTTTTTTTTTTAATTTTGACCGTATTAAATTTAAAATGTTTGCAACAGTTCCCTTCCGCAATCTAAACTGTCTGCAGAAATCAACATCGTCCCATTTATTAAAGTGATCCAATCGTTCATATTAGAGAAGAGCAAAAAAGAGCGACCTGTGAAAGAAAAAATCACAATCACGACCTGTGAACGAGTTGCAAATAAACTGTGTTTGCTCTTTAGCTCTTTTCACGGTTTCATTCTCAACCGCTCATTCAATCACGATCTGTGAATGAGTTTCAAATAGACTGTGTATTCCCAAAACGTGATTAAGATCAATTCCTTTGCTCTTTTCACAGTTCACATTACACCTTCTTCTTTGCGATGTTGAAGCTGATGGGTTGAAAATTGAAATTGAACGTGAAGAGTAATGCAGCAGTGAGTCATGGGTGCGTGTGGTGTGTATCTGTGTAATGTGTTTCTTTTGGTTTAGCTTTGTAAGGGTTTTTTCGTTCTTTCTTCTTTGTAATTAATGATATATTTTTGTAATTTGGCTAAGTTGCTGCGTTTTGCGTGCTCTTTGATTTGTTTGGTTAATTGGCGCTAGTTTTATTTTTTGTGTTTCGTTAATGTGTGATTGTTTTGAGCGTTTAAATATTTGAATGTTGTTTATGTTTGTTTTTCGTGCACAAACAAATGCCAATACCCAGGAAAAAAGTTTTGTTGTGGATTTTGTTTGCTGCAGTAGACGAAAAAATTGCCAAGTGAATTATTTGCAAAATAAAACCTTAAGAACACAACAAGAACTTAAAATTTGAAGATGTAGTAATTTATCTTCCTTTTTTGTATTACAAAGATTGTCATATGCTTTCAAACATTTCATGTTCACGTTTCATAAAATGTGATACCATTAATGTTAAACAAATGTTTCTTGAGTTTGTTGCTGAGATTTTCTTTTAAATTCATAAAAACCCAGTTTCATTTAACAATGGTTTTATACATATGCAATAACCTAATACGAAATGAATCGAAATTTACTTTTATTTTTATTGTTTCGTGCACCAATGTTGGAAAAAATCACAATTCACGATCACAGATTAAAATCACAGCGAATTGAAAATCACAATCACAGTTATACCTGTGAATTAAACATCACGACTAAGCTCTAGTTCATATACATAGGTGATACTGCTGCCGTTCAACCACCAATAATTGGTAGTGATCGTCCTCACTCTCATCACTACTCCATGCATCCCAAATGCAATTTCCAAATGAACTAAATTTGCAATTAATATATAAATAAAGAGTTTGAATACACAAAATACAAATTTACTCACATACTAATAGTAATAGTTATTATTATTTAATTTTTGTAGCACACGTATAATTCTCTGATTTTGCACGGAATGTTGTTCTGTGAATGACACGTCAAAAGTAATACACACTCTCGAAACCAAACATGAACACACAAAATTACAGAAAAACATATGAGAAGGCTACAATTCGCTGTGCGGATCGTTGAATACCCTATCCCATCCTTAAAATGAATATCTCCAAAAACAAGTAGGTTTTATGGGCATATAATATAGAAAATGAGATAGTCACAACATATTGTTCAAACATTTTTAATTTTTTTTTTTGACAAAAAAAAAACATCGTTTTTCTCATATGCATATGCATATGCATATGGCATGGGGTAGGGTGTACAAACGGGTTTTGTAAGAAAACGCCCCCAAAAAGTGGGCGTTGGTTAAAATGATCTAAGGACGAAACGTTTATATTATCATAACCAATGATCCTGCATCAAAAGTTTTTTTTCCGAATATTTAAAAAATATACCGAAAAACGTTTATTATTAAAAACGCCCCCAAAAAGTGGGCGTGGCAAAAAACTTTATATAGACGAAATAAATATAGATATTGAAATTTTGTAAATATGTTGTTCAGACACATTTTCAAACTTCTTACGGTTAAGCCAAAAACTTTGAAAAATTTGTACACTTGTTTTGCCCCCACTGCGCAAGAATCCTATATACCAAATTTCATTCCCCTAGCTCAAAATCAAAATTTAAGGCCTAGAAATCGGTGACCTACAGACGGACGGACGGACAGACATACATGGCTTAATCGACTCAGCTAGTGAGTCTTTGAGGTATATGTAGCAAAATTATTTCTCTATGTTACAAACTATGTATCAAAACTAATATACCCCTATGTAATTTTGCGTATTGAATTAATAACAATTCTTTACAGAAAGAGAAAAAATGAAAATCTTCTGACATTCTGGTCAGTTTATATTTTTTGAATGCTTTGTTCTTGATTTTATTTTATTTTTATAAAGCTGTCTGTGAACCATGGGTGCGTTTTATGGTCTTTTCACTTTATAGGAACATGTACTTCGATCCCAGTCTTTAAAACTGAAATGAACGTACTGTACATGTTCTATAAATTTGTAACACGAAGAATATCATTTAACAAAATTGAATTTAAATACAAATTTAGATTATTGTAATCTGCCTTTGCAAAATTGAACTCATACTGAGTACATTCAAATGGCAAATAATTGTCAGTTGTTAAACAAAAATATTATGCCTTCTGGTGGGCAGATGTATGCACAGGCACACTCCGTTCTTTCTAATAAACACTAAATCCAAATACCTGTTATTAGAATTTTTAACGTGATTTACGTGCGATAAACTACAACATAAAATAGTGTCAATAAAGACCACTTTACATTCGGATCTTACTTGGGAGAAAATTATACAATTTTCATCTCTGTCACATCCCCAGCAAAAGTAACATAAATTGAGTGCATGTAAAGTATAAAAATCGACTCAAAATCGACTCAATTTTGGGGGCTTTATCATATAAAAACCATTTATATTAGGTCAAATGTTGCAACATAGCTATTGTTCAGACAGACTTGGGATGGGGTATACAAATGGTTTTTGTAAGAAAACGCCCCTAAGATGTGGGCGTAGGTGAAAATGATCTACAGACAAAATGTTTATTATATCATTACGGTAGTATTTGCATCAAAAGTTTTTTGAACTTTTTAAAATTTTGCGTTTTTTACAATAAAACGCCCACAAAAAGTGGACGTTGCAAAAAACTTTGAATGGACAAAATATAGATATAAGGATTGTCTTAATATGCTGCTCAGACACTTTTTTGAAATTCCTTACGGTTTGGCTTAAAACTACGTTTTTCTAAAAAGGGGGCGTGGCAGTGGACGTATTTTAAAAATGTTTACAATTGTTCTGCTTCGTCGGCCAGAGAGTCTAGCAGAAATTGTGTAATAATTTTTGAAATCCGCCCATTGACACGCTACCTTTTTAGAAAAACGTAGTTTTAAGCCAAACCGAAGAGCATATTAAGAGAATCTCAGTATCTATATTTCGTCTATACAAAGTTAATTGCCATGCCCACTTTTTGGAGGCGTTTTTTATACCCTATCCCATAGAGGTATATTAGTTTTGATACATAGTTTGTAACATAGAGAAATAATTTTGCTACATATTCCTCAAAGTATATGGATAAACTCAGAATCGATAGCTGAGTCGATTTAGCCATGTCTGCCCGTCCGTCCGTCCGTACGTCACCAGTTTTTGGGCCTTAAATGTTGAGCTAGAATAATGAAATTTGCTACACGTGCTCTTTGTTTCCCCCAGCAGAACAAGTGTAAAAATCCGCCCACTGCCACGCCTCCTTTTAAAAAAAACGTATTTTTTGTCCAAACCGTAAGAAATTTTAAAAAAAGTGTCTTAGAAGCGTATTTAGAAAATCGTAATATCTATATTTAGTTCATATAAAGTTTTTTGCCAGGCCCACTTTTTGAGGGCGTTTTTAATAAAAAAACATTTTTCGGTCAAATTTTTAAATTTTTGAAAAAAATGTTGATGCGGAATCATTAGTAATATTAATATGAACATTTCGTCTATAGATCATTTTAACCCACGCCTACTTTTTGGGGGCGTTTTTATATAAAAATCATTTTTATACACTACCCCATAACATATGCAGGAGAAAAACTTTGTCTTTTGTAGAACCGTAAAATTTGTTGTGACAATATCATTTTCTATGTTTAATCCCCATCGCGTCTTAAGCCATGTCCACATTTTGGTGACATTAGTTTTACAGATGGAATGGGAAAGGGTATTAAACGATCCGCACGGCGGATTGCAGCCTTCTCATATGTTTTTTGAATTCATTTGAATTTTTCGCTTAATCCAACTTAGTGGACATTAGCGGGTGCTCTAAGCTTATCTTTAGTATTCTTGCCGTTCGGCTTAAATTTTTTCTATTTGTATCTTTCTTCAAAAGTATTTAAATTTTCAAAGAAATGCAAATAATTTGAAAATAGGGTTATATGCATTTAATTTGCATTGACATTTAACCACCACCCACTTTTGGGGGTTTACCCTACCCCATAGCATATACTATAGAAAATCGTTGTTTCTTTTCAACCCCATTCAGTTTTTAGCTACTCTTACTTTTTGGGGACATTTACTTTACGGATGTGTATCAAACGATTCACACAGCGGATTGCAGCCATTTTATTGTTTATACCCTATTTCATATGGGTATATTAGTTTTGACATTAAGTTTGTAATATAGAGAATCTGTTTTTTTTTTTTTTTTTTGTGGGGTTCGCTGGAAGGAAAAATCATCGAAAGACATTGCAGAGGTTTTATCGCGAGGGAACCTTCTGCAATAGTGAGGGACTTTAACCCGATCTAAAAAACCTCCCGAAGACTGACTTTTGTATGTCTTCAAGGAATCGCACCTAGTCGTTAGACTAATCAGCAATTTATTTTTCACATGTATTATATATTATAAAAATATAAAATTTAAAAGAAATTCCGACGTTGGTCGGATTTCTATGAGTTTTGTTTGAAATTGTACCTAAGTTTCAGTATTTCTTGTTTTTTTTCTTTTTTTTTAAATTATATATATCTTTAGCTACATAGATCAAGGGGTTTAACCCGTCTTAATCTCCTGACTATATTGTCGGTTCTTAAAAGCTGTGCTATTTCTAAATTAACATGGCTGAGAAGCCTATCTCTGTGTCTTAGAGCTACTTTTTTAGCTTCATCTTCAACCATTTCAATATATAGATCTCTATGTAGATCGGTGTTACGTATGTACCACGGTGCGTTAACTATGCTCCGTAGTACTTTGTTATGGAAGGTTTGTATTCTTAGTAAGTTTGTCTTGCATGTGCATGCCCACAGCTGGAGCCCATAGGTCCATACTGGTTTAAGAATTTGCTTATATAGCAATAATTTATTGTAGTTGGATAAGGGTGAGTATCTCCCAATAAGCCAATACATTTAACTATAGCGGATGTTTAACTCATCTCATTTTTTCTTTACGTGGGCTTTCCAGCGCAGTTTGGCGTCTAGAGTCATGCCTAAATATTTAGCAGTATTTGAATATTCCACTACATTACTATTTATGTATACTGGAATGTGTGGTACAGTTTTTAACGTAAAATTTATATGAACTGACTTCAGGTCATTTAATCTGATCTGCCAATTTTTAGTCCATTCTGAGATATTGTTTACTGCCTTTTGAAGC
This sequence comes from Rhingia campestris, assembly GCA_932526625.1. Classification (NCBI taxonomy): domain Eukaryota; kingdom Metazoa; phylum Arthropoda; class Insecta; order Diptera; family Syrphidae; genus Rhingia; species Rhingia campestris. The sequence continues at coordinate 140,763,504 of OW052182.1, read as the reverse complement.
TTTTTGTAGCTATTTCGACAGTTTCTCCTACAAAAAGTATAGCAGTATCGCCTGCAAAGGTAGCTAGAGTGATTTCGTCACTTTCTGGTAGATCACTAGTGAATAGGAGATATAGTACTGGACCTAAAACACTGCCTTGAGGTACACCAGCCTTAATTTCTCTTAATGTTGAGTATGTTGTTTCTTGTTTAATTCTGAAAAATCGCTGTAGAATATACGACTCCAGTATTTTTGAACACTGCAGTTGCTTTTGTAATTTATGGATCAATCCTTTGTGCCATACTTTGTCGAAAGCTTGTGATATATCAAGAAATACTGTAGAGCATACTTTTTTCTCTTCAAAAGCATTTTCAATTTTATCAGTGATTCTATGCACTTGGTCAATTGTTGAGTGTTTATTCCTGAGCCCAAATTGATGGCTCGGTACTAGCGATTTGTCTACAATAATATTTTACAGGCGTTTTACCAGCATCTTTTCGAATAGCTTGGACAATATTGGTAGTATCGATATTGGCCTATATGAGGTTACTTCGCTAGGTGGTTTACCTGGTTTTGGAATCATTATAACCTCCGCGACCTTCCATATGCTTGGTACATATCTTAATCTAAATATAGCGTTTATGATCTGCGCTAGATGTTTCAGTATTTTTTTTGAGAATTGTTTTAAAATTTCCCCCGTTATTAAATCAAACCCTGGGGCCTTTTTTATGTTTATACCTTCTTTTATTTCTTTGGCAAGTTCTTTAGACGTAACCGGTCGAATTGGTACATCTTCCTGGCACGTTTCTTCCATTCCTTGATAGTCTTTATCTTCGTATGGTTGGAAGACGCCTTCAAGATGCTCAGCAAAAGTATTTGCTTTTTCTTGACTGCTTTTTGCCCAGTTTCCTTCTCTGGTTTTCACTGGTGGGATGTGAGCTGTTGGCCTGTTCATTTTCTTTGTTGCCTTCCAGAGCGAGTAGTCAGTACTAGCATCATTTGTTAGGCCAAATGGGTATATTAGTTTTGACATTAAGTTTGTAATATAGAGAATCTGTGTTTATACAAAGTTTTTTGAAACGCCCACTTTTTGGGGGCGTTTTCTTAATAAAATGATTTTTATGCCCTACCCCATGGCATGCATATTCAATAGAAAAACGTAGTTTTATGTCGAATCATAAAAGATTTTGATCAACTTTGTGTACAGTATATTTTCACAATGTCATTTTCTAATTTTATCCCCATAAAGTTTTTAGTCACGCCCACTTTTTGGTGGAGTTATTTTAAAGAAAGAATAGGATAGGATAGGATATTCAATGATCCGCACATTGGATTGTTCTCATATTTTTTATTCATATTCTATATACAAGTTGTAGACGTTTTCGAAGATGACAGCACTTACAAATTAGCACTGTTCAATTACTTTACAGTATACGCTTTTGAAGTTAAACATTGCAATCATTCTAAATTGCGAGAAAATGCTTTTTTTACTAATCATCAATATTCGAGACCTTTAATAGAAATAGTCTGCAATTGTATAATCATACCTAGGTACAGTCGTAGTTTGGACTATATGTTTAATATTATCACCATTATACGCTTTATTCGCCTTGATCGAAATAAGTTATCAACAAATTTGTTAGCAAGAAAAAGACGTTGATTCATTGAATGACATATGTATCCGTAATCAACTTTACGATTATATACTTGTATTTAAAAAGAATACATACATGTGAAATGGAATGGTCTCCCAGATTAAAACTGAACAATGATGAAATATATTAAAATTGAAAATATAAAAAAAATAAAAAAGGAAATAACACAAGTTGTTGAAAATGTATTTTTTATCAATTTGAATTCGTAGGAGGAAAGTATACCGATATATATTATAAATAAACAGGTCAAAAATATTAATATACAAGCACATATACCTGGTAACACAAACTCAGCTATACATTTTTGCGTTTACTTACCCATGAATTAATTAAAAAATCACTATCCAATATTTAAACACGAGTTATGTAGCTAACGGATAGTGAGCTTATTCGTTTGCTAACTTTTGTTTTTGAAAAAAAAAATATTTTATATCAGTGTTAGCTATCCTTTCTATCTCATATAAATCCCGACAGAACTTGGCAACACTTCACTAAAAAGTACTCAAAATAATACAATCCAAGTATGCGTATGTATTATTGAAAATATTACGATAATGTTAGTAATTTATACTTACAGGGTGTCCGGTGGCGGATTTATGTTTTCAAAAGTAAATAGAATTGAAAACATATCGTCGGCTGGATGCTATCTTGTTCAAAAGGCCATTTTTTTACGAAATTGAGTTAAGTACGCAGTCTTCATAATTTTTGGACGCTCTTTCGTTTGGCGCAAACCATTTTGTTCTGTCTCTTTTAGTTTTCAAGTTACAGAGAACTGTTTTGTTCAATAGGACACTTTTTTAACGATTTGTCATGTCTATTTTGTTCAATAAACCACTTTTCATCTTTTTTGTATTATATCGAACAATTGTTAGTATATTTTTAAAAATACTATTTCATAATTTCTATTTTGTCCAATATCCACAATTTTGGATGTTTTGTTCAATATGCGTATGTACTTTGCAACATTGCAACAATTATATGTTTTCTTGTTTCTTTCAAAATTCGTTACTATTAGCTTTAAGCAATAAAACTATTTTTGTTCTATATAACATAATCAACATTATGTTTCTTCTATGCTTGTGTTTTTTTCTTTGTTGTTCAATATTGAGTTTTTTTGTTCAACATCCAAAAATTTCACCAACTTTTTGTAACTCCATATAACTTTGTTCAATATCCAAAATGACTTCCTTGTCGATTTTAATTTATAACTAATTCAACATAAAAGGAAAATAATGCCTGTGACTTGTTTTATAAACAAAATTGTTAAGGCTTTCAGAAAAAAAACAATACCAATCAAAAAATATCTGATATAAACAAAAATTTTCAATCTGAACTTTAAAAATCGTTTTCCCAACATACCTATCCCATTCTATCCTTAAATTAATGTCTCCAAATTGTGAGCTTTATGGTGATGAAATATAGAAAATGATATTGTCACAGGATATTGTTCCGACAGTTTATCAAAATCTTTTATGGTCCGACAAAAAACAACGTTTTTCTACTGTATATAATATGGGATAAGGTATACAAATGATTTTTGTAGGAAAAACGCCCCCAAAAAGTGTTTATATTATTTATATTATTATAGTTAATGATTTTGCATCAAAAGTTTTTTTTTTCATATATATACGAATTTTACCAAAAAACGCTTTTTACTGAAAACGCGTGGCCAAAAACATTATATTAACGAAATAAGATATTGAGATTCTGTAAATACGTTGTTCAGATACTTTTTCAAAATTCCTTACGGTTTGGCCAAAAACTACGTTTATCCTAAAAGGAGGCGTGGCAGTGGGCGGATTTCAACAATTTGTACACTTGTTCTGCTAGGAGCAATAAAGAGCATGAGTACCAAATTTCATCATTCTAGCTCAGAATTGAAGGCCCAAAAACTGGTGACGTACGGATGGAAGGACGGATAGACATGGCTGAATCGACTCAGCTAGCGATTCTGAGTCGATCCTTTGGGATAGGGTATAAATATATGAGAAGGCTACAATCCGCTGTGCGGATCCTATCTTTAAAACTAATATCCCCAAAAAGTAGGAGTGGCTAAAAACGTTATGTGGATAAAATTAAAAAATGACATTGAGACAACATACTGTTTACACAGTTGATCAACATTTTTTATGGTTCGACATAAAACGACGTTTTTCTATTGCATATGCTATGGGATAGGGGATAAAATTTTTTTAAGAAAACGCCCCCAAAAAGTGGGCGTGGGCTAAAATGATCTATAGACCAAATATTCATGGTAATATTACCAATGATTACCAATACAAATGTAGAAACGTATGCCCAAGCTACAGTATCCGGTAACGCTCATAAAAACATCTCACCTGACCCTGTTTCTAACGTTTAACGATTATACTTTCAAAACTTGAGGAACAAAACGAAACGAATAAACATATTTTCGACAGGCTAGTAAAGCTTGAAAAAAGTATTCGCAACTGCGGTACTCCACCTTCAACATAAATAGATTTCTTAAAATTCTTACGTGGAAAGGCAATGGCCTTTGGCACATCGGTTACCTCGACTATCATTCGTTACATCCATCAAAAAAGGCAAGAGGTAGAGCATCAATATATACAAAAGAGTATATCGAACACTCGATTGATTTTAAATTAGAAGTCGAAACAATGCAGATTTGCTCCATACAAATCAAAAGCAGAGAATCCTTTCTTTGAAAACTTGCTTAATTCCCTTGTCATCTTTTGTCATTGAGGGACTTTAATGCAAAACATACATTCTGGGGATCTAGATGCATATCACAGAAAGGTAGTATGCTTTATGATGTAAACAGAAAGTATAATACCGAATTTTATTCAACGGGAAAACCAATTTACTGACCAACTGATGTTACAAAAATACCGGATTTAATCGTTTTTTTTTCATTCTTCAGGCATACTTTCATCCGACTAGATTTGGCTTTTGAGTTGGTGGATGTTACTTACCAAGTCATCTCCGCCAGCTTTATAAAGCTCAGTGGGAAGGCCGTCATTTCCCGCGGCCTTATAAAGCTTTTATATATTGCTATCCTCACTTTACTTAGTTCGGGTGGTTGGCAGTTTTCGCTGCCGCTACCAATATTAAATGGTTCGTTCTGCCTGACAGCGGAATGTTGTTCGTCATCGCCGTTTAACAGTCTGCAGAAGTGGTTCTTCCATATCCTCAGCATCGACTGTGTCTCACCTACGATATTTCCTTGTTCATCTCGACAGGATTCTGTTCGAGCCTTGCATCCTTGGCTTTGAAGTTTTACACTTTGGTAAAATTTGCAAACGTCCCTGCAGTGGCACTTCTCTACATCCTCGATCGCGCGCTTTTCTTGCTCTTTTTTTTTCTTTCTGAAAAGCCGGTGTTCTTCCCTTCTTCTTTGCCTATAGAGCTCAATGGCAGCTCTCGTCTTCACCTGCAACTTAGCCTTGTAGGCCTCGTTCTTGGCTGCGAGCATCTGTCGGCATTCCTCATCAAACCAGGGGTTGGTGGCTACGAGAAACCTAGAACATCAGTTGCGGCTCAGTTGCTTCGACATTAGATGCTGGTGGTATGGTGTGAATCGAGAGGTAATGGGATACGCGTTGCGATTGCAGTCTTTCGACATTAAACTTGCTTACAGTATTTCTGGTTTGTTGTAGCGTGGTGGATATCCGCATCCTTACCTTGGCTGCAACATGGTATTGGTCCGAGTCGACCATGCAGCTAAAGATGTCTTCTCTACCGACCTTTACGTTAAAATCTCCCTGCACAATTTTAACATCGTACTTCGGTAGTCGCTCATAGGTTTTATCAATGAGCTCGTAGAAGCAATCCTTAGTTATATGATACTTTTAATGGCAGTAATGTCTGCTTTGTAACAGTTTAGAGCTTCCGCTAGTTGTTCACCTGCACCTCTCCTTTTTAATATTCTCACATTCCAAGATACGAACGTCGAGTATATAGCAAAGAACGGCGGACGATATACTTGGCGGGACTCGCCCTATCCCATGCCTTCCTGGTGGCTGATATTTGTGATTAATGCATTATTGGAGTGGACTGAAGTAATCCTGGATATTGGCATGTGGGTTTTGAAATATCAAAATGTCGAGCTCCCGATGGAATACGGGCTACCAAAGACAGTTATTCTGAGAACAGTCATCGGAAACTTTTATATGGGTTAAGCTGGAGGGTGATCCTGAGAACCACCGATTTCTACTCGTTGAACCAGAAGCAGACGTTGATTTCCAAAACTAAATCGTTGGAAAAAATGTTGGTGGAACCAAAGAACAATATGGTTTTCATAAGAGTCTTAAACACCAGACGACGCGAGGTGAGAATCCGTCAAGGAAAAGTGATTAGTCATGTGTTCCGGTTAAAGCAACATCAACCATAACCGAAGAGGAGACTGCTAAATCGATGCTATCATCGGTGCCATTTGGTTTGTGAAACTCTCCTGCAACTTTTGAGCAACTGATGAGGTGCGTTTTGCGAGGACGACTGATCCCGAAAAGATTGAAGCTGTGAAAAATTGGCCGGTCCCCTGGGAGAAACATCAACTAAGGAGCTTTCTTAGACTTGCGACTTACTATCGGCGGTTGGTAAGGGACTTTGCTGGCATTGTTAAGAGCTTACATAAACTCACTGAAAAAGGAAAGCAATTTTCAAAGATTTAAACACCAGCTATGTCAAGCGCCGATACTAGCATATCCCGACGGTGAAAAGACCTTCATTGTCGATGCCGACGCAAGTAATAAATGGAGTTGGAGCCATGAAAGGGTGGTGGCCTACTTCAGCAAGGTTCTCTCTCTTAGCGTTAATTCTGGCGACGAAGCATTTCCATAAATACCTCTATGGCAAGAAGCCTTTTCTTCGTATAGACCATGCTGCTCTAAAATGGTTGCTTCAATTTAAGAATCCAGAGGGTCTAGTTGCACAGCTACGATTTTCACATTCAGCATAGTAAGGGCACCCTGCCCTCTAACGCTAACGCACTGTCTCGTCGACCATGCGGAGTGAACTGCAAGCACTGCACCCGCCAAGAAGAGAAGGAGCTCATCACCACCCAGCGAATAAGAGCCGAGCCCAACAACGGTTGCACGACTGAAAAGATCAGAGACCATGCGGAATGAACTGCAAGCACTGCACCCGCCAAGAAGAGAAGTAGCTCAACACCACCCGGCGAATAAGAGCCGAGCCCAACAACGGTTGCACGACTGAAAAGATCAGAGATAAGATAAGATCATTTGAAAATTGCTTTCCTCTTTCAGTGAGTTTATGTAAGCTCTTAACAATGCCAGCAAAGTCCCTTACAAACCGCCGATAGTAAGTCGCAAGTCTAAGAAAGCTCCTTAGTTGATGTTTCTCCCAGGGGACCGGCCAATTTTTCACAGCTTCAATCTTTTCGGGATCAGTCGTCCTCGTAAAACACACCTCATCAGTCGCTCAAAAGTTGCGGGAGAGTTTCACAAACCAAATGGCACCGATGATAGCATCGGTTTAGCAGTCTCCTCTTCGGTTATGGTTGATGTTGCTTTAACCGGAACACATGAACTAATCACCTTTCCTTGACGGATTCTCACCCCGCGTCGTCTGGTGTTTACCTGGAGGGATCACATGGAGAAACCAGATTGGCAAGAAATTTCGGATCGTAGTCCAACTTTTAAGGCGTATTGGGCACAATAGGATTCTCGTTACGTCCAGGATGGTGTCTAATTTGATTTGATTTCAAATAAATGTGATTGAATTGTTAAACGTGAATAAATTCATAACGGTTTTGTAAATAATAGAACTATAGAAATAGGAGTGAGTTTAAATAAATAATTGTTAAACATCGCTAGTTGAATCGATCTGCCTGTCCGTCCTTCCGTCCATCTGTGTGTCACCGAATTTTGGGCCTAAAATTTTGAGCTGGGGGCAAATCACCGCATCCGTGAACGAATTGTCAATCGTACGAACGATAATTACGTGATACATCTTTTGAATGACAGGATTGAGATCATGGAACGCAATTTTCCATTCGTAATAAATATCGTACTAGATTGGAAGGGTTAAATGTAATAGTTTAAACGTCAAAAAGTTGTCATTCGGAAACTTATCAGAACAAATTTATATCAATACAAAATGAATAGTGCTTTATTTTTTTATCTCAGTACTTCTGAGGAGAGTGAAAGTGATGAGAAAGTGGTTCGAAGACAACTGAGGGATAAAAGTAATCCACTTTTTTTGCCGAAAAGAGCATAAGAATATTTTAAAACATCCTTTAAATGCATACATAATTGTATTTCCATCTTATAGATTTAAAAAAAGATTTCGCTTAAGCAAAGAAGCATTTGAGTACGTTCTCTTAAAGTAAAGTTTGAATAACCAACAATTATCAACCGCAGTACCTCCAGTATTGCAAATAGCATCCACACTTTCTCTCTTGGCAAGCGGCAGTCATCAGCATTCAGTCGGCAACGATTACTTAGTTGGTCTGGCGCAAAGCACGGTTTCGAAATTCACTTCCATCGTACTCCAGCAAATGGAAGAGAAGCTATGCCAAGACTTCATAAAATTCGATACACAGGATTCACGTTCATGCAAGGAATGGTTGCTAGAAAAGTATGGAATACCTGAAGTAATAAATTATTTATTTTAAGTAATGAAGATATAACGGAAATATATTTTTTCTAATTAATCGGGTGTATAGACGGAACGCAAATTGGGTTTCAGAGACCATCTCTGAATGAGCACATGTTCCTTAATCGGAAAGGGTTTCATAGTTTAAATGCCATGATAGTAAGCCAAATCTTACTTTACTAGTACAAATATATGAAATTCATTATCAATTTTTCAGATATGCGATCATAAGTATAAAATAAATGCCATTAACTCGCAATACGGAGGTGCAGCTCACGATTCCTTTTCCATTCCATTCCATTCCGATCAACCGTGCTGTATAACACCATATCGTAAACCTTTGGATAGCTCAAGCGAAACACTTTTTAACGAAGTTCATTTCAAGGCACGTTGCACCGTTGAAAGGACAATTGGCATCCTCAAAGGCCGATGGAGAATTTTTGGAAACGAAAAAAAATATAGATACAAAATGTTGCCAAGTTTGTTAATGTGTGTTCTGCTTTGCATAACGATTACATTAAGTTTAAATTACCCTTTAATACACCGAACACGATTCCCGAAGGCGAACCAATGCCATATGAAGTTGAACAGTCAACACAACTAACAAGAATCGGAGGGAAAATTAGAAATCATATTAAATGTTCTCTTATTACCAATTAACCTTTTATTAACTCAATATTAATCTCTGTATTAAAAGCAAAAAAAACATAGTAGCTAATTCATATTCATACTTATAAAATAAAAAACATAATAAAAGAAAAAAAAATATTTTTGATTTAGTTTGAAGATTTTAAAATATCCAATTGTAGTGCTTTGATTTGCAGTTCAATTTGATTCAATGCAAGAAAACTTTTATGTCTCTCTTCTTGAATTTGGAGAAGCCTTTCTTGAATATCAAGCAGCCTATATATCTTCGATTCTAGTTTTTTGTTGAATTCTACTCCTGATTTTATATTTTCTTGATGCAGCAACATTTTCGGATCAAGATTTGTCTTTTTCATTCGCGGTTTGGTTTTATTTTCCTCAAAGCGTTCCTCGTTCTCCTCATTATTGTTTTCATCATTTTCAGAAGCCACAACCCTTTCAACCAACGAACGAAAGGAGTTTGTTTTGAGCGTTTCCAAACGTTTTAAAGCTCACCAGACCTTCCACAGATGCTTCTGGTCCGCTTCCTTCTATAATTTGTTCTTCAGCTTGCGTAAGGAATTTTTCCTCATAACGTACCCTCCGACAGTTATATTTTTAGATGCTTTGTTAAAAGATGAATATTTCTTTGCTTGGTGTTTTTGGTCAGCAAAGACCTAAAAGTGATACGATATTATTGGACGCTTTCATGTGAAAACAAAGTTAAAGTCACCTTTTTCCACGATTTAACGTCCTTAACTGGTGGAACAGCAACATTAAATTTTTTTGAGAGTTCTTCCCACAGCCGTTTGCTAGTAGCTCTACCTTGAGCACAATTTGGCAACAAATTTTTCGCCAGATAGGGGTGATCCCTCATATATTCCGCCAATACATTTTTTTGTGTGCCGTTCAATTTAGTGCCACTTATCCTGAAAATTGTGTTTTCCATGTTATTAAATTGTTTTGTTGTTTTTTTTTTCATTTGTTTCATTTTTGTTTCATTTCAAAAACCACTTACATTTTGTTTATCTTTGGTGTACGTGCCAAAATCGAATTACGAATGCTTTTGACTGAACGAATGACTTATCGAAAGAACACATCCGTTCACGTATTCGTTCACGGATGGTATAATACCACATTACGTTACGAGTTATTCGATAACGTATCACATAATACTAAGTACACACTTTTACTTGACGAGTCATCCGTTCACAGAAGCAGTGATTTGCCCCCTGGACTATTGGAATTCGGTATATAGACTCATCGCCACAGAGGGCTCAGTGGCGCGATGGTTAGTGCGATGAACTGCCGCGCAGGAGGTCTGGGTTCGATACCCAGCCGTAGCAACACCTAAATGATTTTTCACTGCCCTCCTCTCGTGATGATCTGACAAATCATCCGAGTAGTATCAATTGTCAAGAATAGCTTATCTGTTCCGTATTGAGGCGAATAGGAAATCTTATGTTGGTTTGGGAAAGTTGTTCCACAAACAAGAGGAAAATTCAGTATTGGTGAACTGAGTTCCTTTGAAAAAATGAAAAATTCTGTAATTTGAAATAAAACTCTCGACTTAGAAAACGTTATAAAATAGATTTTAATTGATGATTTGTCTTCCAAAGATGATCGCAGAGTGATTCAACTTTGTTCGGTTGCCTACGAAGAAATCTTCTGGCTTACATTGAACAGCTGTTTTAAATTTGGGTCGTTGACCGATACAGTATTTTTAAGTTAAAATTTTACATTAATGTTTGTAACATGTTATCGAAAATACATACACACAAAATTTATTTGCTCTCTTGATTCTGAACAATTTTACCTTGTCCCTTGTTGTTAGAGCGAGAAGACCGATACCTTCATAAACACATAAAACTATTAAAAGTTCGGTTATGTCTAGTTTGATTGCACTAGAAGAGCGCATCCTACTTATTTAAATGGTTTTAACTAATGTGTGCAACGATCAACTCGTGATGACAACTCGACAATTTGACAGTTCGTCTTTAACTTCGTCGGTGGTCGGTTGGTGGTTGGTGGTTGTCGGTTGTCGGTTTTTTTTATTTGCGTGATTTTGGGTGCATTTCGCGTTCCGATGTTTGTGTAATGAGTCTGGTTTGCTGATAATGATGGCTTTTGGATACATTCCAGCAACCAGGCCATTCTCCAGACATGCGGTTCTCAACAATTCGATCTTCTTCTTGTTGGATACACAACATGCTCCCCCGCCTTGGACATGATTGACCAATGTGTCCCATGTGTCTCCTCTGGTGTTGTTTTTTTGAGGTTATCGGTGTGTTGATTGTTGTTGTGATGTAATTTGTTGGTCCCAGGTTTATGTTGTTGTTGAAAAGCAATTTGTTGGTCCCAGGTTTGTGTTGTTTGGATGTGATCAATATCTCATTCGTGTTGTATGAAATTGAATTCCGGAAAAGATAAATAATTCAATTAGTGTTTATAAACAAAAAAATGAAATATAAAAATATAAAAAAATAAAATCTCATAAATATCTGTTTTTGATCTGTGCACTTTAAGCCATATTATGTTGATATTTCGTTGGTGTACATGTAAACTGTTGGTGATTTTTGTGGGTAAGTTTTAGTAAAACACTGATAGTCTTTATTTTATTTTTGATTGTTTATTAAATTATTTTGAGAGGGTTAATGTCTTTGGGTTTATTTTTTTACGCGTCGTTCGATGGGTTCGAAATCGGCAAGGGGGACAATTTAGCGATCGGTCGCTTAAGAACATTTTTCTCTGATTTTATAGTCACCACGCGCGTTAGACCATCTGCACCGGGATGCAGTTCGAGTACGCGTGCCAGTAACCATGATGATGGGGGAAGATTGTCCTCCTTGACCAGGACTATGTCTCCAACGTTGATGTTTGGCTGCTGTTTAAGCCATTTTGGACGTTGTTGGAGGTGGTGTATGTAGGTGGTACTCCATTGTTTCCAAAATTCCTGTGTCAAACGTTGAATGTACTTCCATCTGTCGAGATTGGTTATCTTCTTTTCCATTAGGTTTCTATCTGGGTGTGCGACGAGCGGAGCTCCGATGAGAAAATGTCCAGGCGTGAGTACTTCTAGGTCATTGGGATCGGAAGTCATCGGACATAATGGTCTCGAATTGAGACATGCTTCAATTTGCGTGAGAAGTGTATTATATTCCTCAAATGTGAGTCTGGACACCCCGATGGTTCTTTTCAGGTGGTGTTTTATTGACTTCAAACCAGCCTCCCATAGCCCCCCAAAATGTGGTGATGATGGTGTGTTGAAATGCCATTTTGCGTTGTGTGAGGAGAGACAATCTGAAACTTCGGCTGACCACTCAGCTGAAATGAAACGACTTTCTTTATTCAGTTCCGTGTTCGCTCCCTTGAAGTTTGTACCACAGTCACTGAACATGTTCGTACATATTCCGCGTCTGGCAATAAATCTCCGAAAGGCTGCTATAAAGGCTGCTGACGTCAGATCGCTAACCAATTCAATGTGAATTGCCTTTGTTGAAAGGCAAAGGAAAACCGCGATATATCCTTTCGATATTTTGTTGCATCTTCCTTTCCACAGCTTTATCTCCACAGGTCCCGCATAATCCACGCCAGTATTTGTAAATGGCCTTGAAATTATCACCCTTTCTAATGGAAGGTTTCCCATAAGTTGCTGTTGCATTTTTGCGTTAAAGCGATGACATCTGACGCAATTGTGGATGGTTGATTTCACGATACGTCTTAGATTGGTGATCCAATATTTCATTCGAATTTCAGCCATCATCAGCTGTTGGCCGCCATGAAGAGTGCGTTGATGCATATCACTTACCACCAATTTCGTAAAGTGGTGTGTGTCCTTTAAAATAATTGGATATTTTTGGGTATAGGGCATTGTAGAGTTCGTGAGACGACCCCCTACCCTTAAAATTTCGTCGGAGTCTAGAAAAGGATTTAAACTTAGTATTTGACTACCCCTAGATAAACCTTTGTTCTCCCTAATTTCTCTTATCTCATTAGTATATGTTTCCTTTTGGGCTAATCGGATGAGCTGATTTTGCGCTGAATTCAACTCATCTGTTGTAATTGGATGGGTTATGAATGTTCTTCGCCTCCCTATGTGTTTGAGATAGTCGAAGTAACGTCGCCAAATGGCAGTGAATCGTATAAGGCGCTTAAGGTTTGAGAAGTGGCCCCAATAATTACCTTTTATTATTGCACACTGACACACTATTTGAACAAAATTTGTGTGGATTTTTGTCAAATTATCCTTGTAAAATGATGGTGTCTCATATCTCTTAGGCTCCTTTTTTGCCTCCAGATTAGTTTCAGCAAAATGTGTTGCTGGAAGATTACACAAAGAAAAGTTTTTTAAGAATGATGGCCCATGCCACCACATCTCACTTTTCAGAAGTTCCCCCGGTGACAATCCTCGTGAGCCCATATCTGCTGGGTTGTCTTTTGTTCCCACATGTCGCCAAATGTTTGTGTTTGTGAGCGTTTGTATTTCGCTTATGCGATTAGCCACGAATGTTGTTCGCGTTGTTGGATTTCCCTTTATCCAAGCTAGTGTTATCATGGAGTCGGACCATGCAAATATTTCTGGAGCTTCAAATTGCATTGCCCTTGACATCCGATGCAGGAGTTTCGCTAGAAGCAATGCTGCGCAGAGCTCCAAGCGCGGTAGCGATACAACCTTCATCGCTGTTGGTGCGACTCTTGTTTTAGCTGCAAGTAAGTGAATATGTTCGATGCCATCACTTACTATGCGAGCGTAGATAACGGCCGCATACGCCTTCTCAGAAGCGTCGCTGAATCCGTGAATTTGTACTTGGGACGAGTCTGTGTAGTGAATCCAGCGGGGAATTTCGATGTTCTTTAGTGCGCCCAGTTCTTTCCGCAGCTCCGTCCACATCGTTTCAGTGTCTTGGGAAATTGGTGAGTCCCAAGAAAGTTCCTTGATCCATAGTTGTTGCAGTATCAACTTGGCCTTGATAACGCAAGGTGCGATCCATCCCAACGGATCAAACAGACGCGCTATGTCTGCCAAAACGGATCGTTTTGTGAATTTTCGGATCTCAGGTAAATTAATGTTAAAAGTAAAGGTATCCTTCGCTGGATGCCATTGAATTCCAAGAGTTTTGATGGCATCTGGTGAGTTGAAGTTGAGCGGAAGATTAATTTCCCTATCATTTTCAGGAACATTTTCTAAAATTCTTGTGGAGTTACTCGCCCATTTTCGTAAAGGGAACCCAGCGGATTTGAGCGTTGTAATGACGTCTTTCTGTAGCAATACAGCATCCCTTTCGTTGTGCGACCCATAAATTAGGTCGTCAACATAAAATCCTTCGGTGAGTACTTTGGATACGTGAGGTTGATCCTGTTCCACGTCTGCAGCTAGTTGATGCAACGTTCGCACCGCTAAATATGGTGCTGAAGCGGTACCAAAAGTAACGGTGTTCAGGCAGTATGTCTTTATCGGCTCCTTATTTGTGGATCTCCATAAGATGAGCTGATAAGGAGTGTCTTCTTCTGCCATCCATATCTGCCGGTACATCATGCTGATGTCCGCTACAAATGCCACCTTGAACTTTCTCCATTTTGCAATTAGATCGATAATATCTGATTGCAGTCTCGGTCCTACCATTAAACGGTCGTTTAATGACACCCCATTGGATGTCTTGCATGAAGCATCGAACACTACGCGCAGTTTCGTGGTAGTGCTTGATTCCTTAAAGACCGCATGGTGGGGAAGATAGTAGTGATTACCGGCAAATGTTTCGATGTCTCCACTTACTTCCTTCATATGCCCTATTTCCGCATATTCATTTATGCAGGTCGAATATGCCATTTTCAAAACATGATTTGTTGCCAATCGTCGTTCGATTTGGAAAAATCTTGCCATGGCTGCTTTCTTTGAATTCCCCAGGATTGGTCGAATTCCATCCTTGAACGGCAACCGCACTTGGTATTTGCCATCCTGTCTACGGAATGTTGTTTCCAGGAAATGTTGTTGACATTTCTGTTCTTCCTGTGTTAACTTCCTGTCATCAAGATCCTCTTCAATTTCCCAGAAACGCTTAAGCTGTGCATCCAAGGAATTAAAATGGTTTTGGACAGTAAAACATTTGGTGTTGGGAATGGTTTGAGTCATTCCGGTGAGTATCCACCCTAATTCGGTCTGTTGTGCGACTGGAGCCCCCTCCTTACCCTTCACTACGCCATCCAGAATAATGGAACAATACACATCAGTCCCAACCAAGAGGTCAATCTTCCCTGGAACATGATACGCAGGATCCGCTAACTGGAGTTCCGACAGATGAAGCCACTTGTTTCCTTGTAACGGATGAGTTGGCAACATTGACGTTAGCTGCGGAAATACAAATGCCTTGATGTCCAGCGAGAATGAAGAATTTATGAATGAAAACATTGTGAGGTCGACTTGGTAACTAGCGATCCCCGTTGACGTTTGTCCTAAACCTGTAACATTGGCTGATATTTTATTCCTTTTCAGATTGAGGAGTTGCGTGGCGTTTTCAGTGATGAAGGTGGCCTCAGAACCAGGATCTATCAAGGCCCTAAGAGTGCACTGAGAACCATTGGAAGCAAAAACTTTTACCAAAGCTGTAGCTAATAAGGCCTTGGAACGCATTTGGTTGAAATGCGTATTAACTTGGTGTGATGTTGACGGTTGGTTATCGTCAAATGGAAGGAAATTGTTTGTGTTTTGGACCAAATGGTGTTGGGCATTATAATGTGTATGGTTTTGGGATTGAAATTGGGGATTTGATTGGTGATGAGCTTGGGGTTTTTGATGAGATGCGTTCGTAGAGTTGTGACCATTCTGTGCATCAATGTGAAGCAATGTGTGGTGCTTGTGGCTACATTTCTGACACCTGTTGGTGCTGTTGCAACCTGATGCATGATGGTCATAACCTAAGCAGTTGCCGCATACAAAAAGTCGTTTGATGACGTCGGATCGCGTTTTGACGTCCATCTTAATAAATTGTTTGCAGTGCCGCATCCCATGTGAGGCCTTGCACAACCGACAAAGAAATTTCTTGGATTCTTTTTGATACTCCACTTGGCACGCCGCGGCAGTGTACTTCCTAAAAGAATTTTGTGGAACAGGTTGTTTTTGGTATCCACTCAATTCTGAAATACTCTCCAAACAACTAAATCGTCCCTCGATAAATGCACTCAATGCTTTCCAATCTGGCAAAACCTTGGAAGTGCCGAGCCTTTCTTCCCAATCGCGTTGAGTTTGAAGTGGTAGCTTATGAAACGTGAGATATATAAGTATCGGATCCCACTTTTCAACTGCTACGTCGAGGTTTGCTAACGCATGGATACACTCGATGGTATTATCATGTAGCGATTTTAATCCTGTAGCGGATTCGAAATTTAGTTTCTTTTGCTCAATGAGTATTCTCAACTGCGTATTAACCAACTTACGTTTATTTTGGTATCTATCAGTGAGAATAGTCCAAGCAGAAGCGAAACTTTTTTCCTCGATATTGAGGTGTTGTATTAGACCAGCCGCTTGGTCGCGAACTGATGTTTTTAAATATTGCATCTTTTGGATATCTGATAAATCCGGGTTGTTTTTTATAAGACTCTCAAAAAGATTAAAAAATTCACACCAATCTTCGAACTTTCCTGAGAATGGTGTGATCTGTATTCTCTGAAGACGAATATCAGACGACGCCCTCGAAGTATTTAATTGAGATGCGTCTAAATGCGATGAATTGTTCTTGGCAAAGAGCGTATCTATTTCATCATGTAGCTGTCCATAAAAAGTGAGATAAATTCGTTTTATTTTTGAAAATGTCTCATCTCCCATGTATTTTTCTTTCAGTGGATCAGCAGCACTATCAATGATCGTAGCATGTGTTTTCTTTGCCCGTTTATACATGTCTTCGATTTCTGCTAAACACGCGGTTAAGAACCCCCTTGACTTACGCGGCACGGAATCGGATTTAAATTCTTCGAAATCTCGAGTGATTTCATTAAGAATTGCATCTTGGCACTCAATGCTTTTTGCTAATTTTGAGTTCGACATTATATTAAACACTTCACTTGTTTTTAGCTTATATAAAATTCTTGATTTATTTTAATTTTATAAAAAAAAAAGAAAGGAGAATAAGTTAAATTCCTACCTTTGTTCAGTGTTGCAGTTTTAGGTGTACCGCTTTGTGTCCGTTGTCTTCCTTCAAATCGCTATGCAGTTGCCGTTTGTTGAATCCGTTGGATGGCTGTACTTCACCGTTGAAAGTGGATTTGGCTGAGTCCGTGTTATAGCTGCACTTTCCCGCTTTGGAATCCGTTGCACCACTTCACTTCAAATCCGTTCGTTACGGATGATTTTGAATCGTTGGATACTGTGGCCGATTGACAGTCCGTCGATGATCGGATTGTTAATTTGTTGGATTATTGATCCAATTTAACATCTACCCACAGTACACTTTAATAGTCTTTTATCTATATGTAACACTTTTTCACTTTTCACTGATTCTACTTTACTTAAAAAAAAGCTCGAAGGACCATGTTCCGTATTGAGGCGAATAGGAAATCTTATGTTGGTTTGGGAAAGTTGTTCCACAAACAAGAGGAAAATTCAGTATTGGTGAACTGAGTTCCTTTGAAAAAATGAAAAATTCTGTAATTTGAAATAAAACTCTCGACTAAGAAAACGTTATAAAATAGATTTTAATTGATGATTTGTCTTCCAAAGATGATCGCAGAGTGATTCAACTTTGTTCGGTTGCCTACGAAGAAATCTTCTGGCTTACATTGAACAGCTGTTTTAAATTTGGGTCGTTGACCGATACAGTATTTTTAAGTTAAAATTTTACATTAATGTTGGTAACATGTTATCGAAAATACATACACACAAAATTTATTTGCTCTCTTGATTCTGAACAATTTTACCTTGTCCCTTGTTGTTAGAGCGAGAAGACCGATACCTTCATAAACACATAAAACTATTGGGCCTGCGCACACGAGTATGCTTCAACCGGTTGAACGTCATGTTTGTTGGTGGGACGGGTGAGGAGGGAGCACAGTTTGAGAGGCATTGGAGAGCAATTTTTCACCCAAAATTAAGTGGTTGAAGAGGTTGAATCTACCAACACATGCATGCGTTTCTGACAGTTGTGGTATTAAAAAAAAATACGGCGGCTAGTTCGGTGTTAATCGAATTACACATACATATAAAGTTTGGTATATTACACAAAATTCAACCGGTTGAACATATTCCCGTGTGTTTGGAAAGTAACCATAATGACTACGGTTGAAGCATACTCGTGTGCGCAGGCCCATTAAAGGTTCGGTTATGTCTAGTTTGATTGCACTAGAAGAGCGCATCCTACTTATTTAAATGGTTTTAACTAATGTGTGCAACGATCAACTCGTGATGACAACTCGACAATTTGACAGTTCGTCTTTAACTTCGTCGGTGGTCGGTTGGTGGTTGTCGGCTGTCGGTCTGGTTTGCTGATAATGATGGCTTTTGGATACATTCCAGCAACCAGGCCATTCTCCAGACATGCGGTTCTCAACAATTCGATCTTCTTCTTGTTGGATACACAACATTATCTCAACTTAGCCGTCGGAGTCGGCATAAAACAGGACGTCCCGCCATCGTGCAAGAAGTACACACGCACACATGAATGGTTGTGAGAAAGCTAGGCCCTGGGTACTAACGAGCCTGTTGCGCCATAAATTTGTATTTTTTTATTTTTTTGCCCATCGCCACATGCGGTTAGAAATTTTGAAAAAAAGTCTGAGTAACATATTTATTATATTATATTATGATTACAAGCAATTATTCTACTTTAAAGTCTACCAAAAGTGTATGAGAATTTCGTTGTCGCCATCGAAACTTTAGGAAGAAGGAGAATGCCGAGGAAACGAAAAATTACGCAGCGAAAAATCGCAGGAGCTGATCATCAATGATCGCACACTTGAGCGAAATCCAACGCAAAAAAAAACATAGAAGAAGGCTACCCTATCCCATCCCATCCTCAAAATTAATATCTCCAAAAAGTGGGCTTTATGGGCCTATAATATAGAAAATGACATTGTCACAACACATTGTTCAAACAGTTTATCAGAATCTTTTGTTGTTTGACAAAAAACATCGTTTTTCTCCTGCATATGCTATGGGGTAGGATATACAACGATTTTTGTAAGAAAACGCCCCCAAAAAGTAGGCGTGGGCTAAAATGGTCTATGGACGAAATGTTCATATTAATATTACTAATGATTCTGCATCAATTTTTTTTTTCGAAATATTTGAAATTTGACCGAAATTTGACCACCCCCAAAAAGTGGGCGTGGCAAAAAACATTGTATGAAAGAAATATAGATATTACGATGATTGTCTAACTACGCCTCACAGACACTTTTTTAAAATTCCCTACGGTTTGGCTAAAAACTAAGTTTTTCTGAAAAGGGTGCGTGGTAGTTGGCGGATTTCAAAAATGTTTACACTTGTTCTGCTGGGAGCAACAAAGAGCACGTGTACCAAATTTATCTTCCTAGCTCAAAATTTAAGGCCCTAAAACTGGTGACGTACGGACGCACGGACGGGCAGACATGGCTAAATCGACTAAGCTAGCGATTCTGAGTCGATCCATATACTTTGAGGTATATGTAGCTAAATTATTTCTCTATGTTAGAAACTAAGTATCAAAACTAATATACCCCTATGGGATAGGGTATAAAAAGAACAACAAAGCAATGCAGCTTGTTGGGTGCGTTAGACAACGGTAAATTTTAACCGGTAAAAGTGGTGCTTAGACAGTGGAGCGAAAAGTCACATGTGTTCTGAAAGAGAATTTTTCACAAAATTAGAAATACATACAGAGATAATTGGTTTGCCTGGTGAAGGTTTCTTACGTGCAGAAAGAAGAGGTGAAGTAAAACATATTGAATTTGGTGAATGTATTGTATGTCCCAAGCATGAAATGATATTTAAGATCAGTTGAGATCGTGAAGTTCGTGGAGTTAAAAAACCAAGTGGAGCGGCAAACCAGCAAAAAACTTATGTGTATTCGCAGCGACAATGTTAGCGAGTACGTGAACAAGAAATTCGACGGTTTTCGACAGGAGAATGGCATTGCAAGGCAGCTGACGATGGCATACACGCCCCAACAAAATGGCGTTGCAGAACGGACCAATCGGTCTTTGGTCGAGATGTCAAGGTGTCTGCTGGTGAAGTCAAGACTATGTGAGCCATTGTGCTGAAGCAGTTTATACAGCTGTGTATTTGCGTAATCGTTCACCGACAAGTGCGCTAATCAACATGACACCGATGGAAGCGTAGACAGGTAAGAAGACCTCTATTAGTCACCTAATAGTGTTTGGTTCCGTTGCAGTTGCGCTGGAAAAGGGACGTTACAAGAGTAAATTCCAAGCAAAAGGCAAGGAGTACCGCATGGTTGGCTACCCAAGACAAGCAAAAGGTTATCGGCTGTATGACGAAGGGACGAAAAAAGTGGTCGTAAAACGAGATATTCTATTCGACGAGCTAGGCCAAGTGGAGCACGCTAATGGCAACTACATTACATTTGATTTGAGGCTCCGAGAAGTACTAATGGCATGGACGTTAAAGTCTTCGGAAGTTTGAACAGCAACGCTTATGAAGTTGACTTTGATGCAGATGCGCACAGTAGCGATGTCGACAACTATTTCGAGGCTGAAATAGTTGTCGTGGCAGTATAAGCAGCATGAAAGAGGTAACCTATCACTTATATTGGTTTACGTTGACGATCTCATTACAACATGTCAATCGAAAAAGACTTGGTCAAAATCAGAACTGCTATCTTGAGCTCGTTTGAGTGCGTCGACAAGGGACCGTTGCAGATGTTCCTTGGAATGGAGATTCAACGTCAAAGTGTACTAGGCGAGATAATTTTGGGCCAGGCACAATACATTAAAGAACTGTTGCGACGACATAGCAGCGAAATCTGAAGTCCAGCTTCTACACCTTTAGATGCAGGGTTTCAGGTGGCATGTGATAGCAATAAATGTTAAAAGGTAGGTGCGAGTTTCTATCAGTCAGCAATTGGCAAACTGATGTGATTGGCCTGAACGACCAGACCGGACATTTTGTATTCAGTTCCAAAATTGGTTCAGATGGCGTAAAGCACATTCTGAGGTATTTGCCATCTACGGTTGATATGAAGCCGCAATACAAAGAGTGCGGACAGGCATATGCGGATTACGACAAGGTTGACCCTGACTATGTGTATTTCCTAGCAGGTCCGATATCTTGGAAATCTGAGAAGCAACGTAGTGTGGCTCTTAGCAGCATCGAGGCTGAGTACGTGGCGTTATCGACTGCATTATTATTGAGATTGGCTGTGGTGGGAAGGACACGCTAACGGTTGTGTTCAGCAACAATTTAAGCGCGCAGCAATGTACATCATGCAATAACGAAACATGTTTAGTTGATATTAGGTATCATTTTGTTCGATAATTTGTAAACTAAGGTAAAATAGTTTTGAAATATGCTCCTTCAGATGTAGTGGTAGCTGGCATCTATATATATATATTAAAATTTAAACTTAAATGTTTATCGCCGATTGACGCCTTAACGCAATTACTGATGTTATATGGTTTTTGTGAAGGCTGGTTGAAATCGGAAATGTGTGTTTTGAGCGTGTGTGAAACATGAATTTCAGTACATTTTGGGTTGATATTTTGTGTGTTTACTGCCACGCCAACTTTATGGTTAAACCGGAAGAAATTTTGAAAATGTTCTATATTCAACACAAGGTTTTTTGCCACACCCACTTTTTGAGGGCGTTATTCGTAAAAAAAAACTGCTTTCGGCACAATGTTAAGTAAATTCGAAAAAACTTTCGATGAAAATAATTTGAGAATAATACTATGAATAAAAAAGCGACCGCATTATGCTGGCAGATTCGACTGGACAAGGTGTGTTTTTTTTTTGTGCACCAGGTGGAACTTGCAAATCATTTCTCATATCGCTAATTCTCGCTGAAATACGATCAAATAATAACATCGCATTGGTCGTTGCAATATCTGGCACTGCAGCTTTATTGGATGGGGCAAGAACAGCTCATTCAATATTTTAGCAGCCTCTGAATATTCGAAGTAAACCAGATGAAGTATGTAACATTGAAAAACATTGTCAAAGTGCTGAATAAATGGTATGAATGGCCCACAAATATTTTCTTGAGGCGTTGAACAGAACACTCAACAACAAAGACAAACTACTCAGCGGTAGGTACTCAGGTGATTTTAGACAAACACTTTGCGACTTTCCACGTTCAACGAAGTTGAAAAATTCCAGCTAAAAATAAACATGCTACAGGATCCATTCGCTGACACATTCTTGAAACAATTATTAGATATCGGCTATGGAAAAGTTGCTGTCCATGAAAATACTGATTGCATAAAATTGGAATGATTTCTGCACAATCGTTGATACGTAAAATGCTCTCATTGACCGCATATTCCCCGATGTACGCACACAGAGAGGCAGAAACCAACCCATCCTTAAAAGTAATATCCCCAAAATGTGGTGTCTCTGGCGATAAAATATAGAAACATTGTGACAACATATTGTTCAGACAGTTTATCAAAATATAGCATAAATGGTAGCTAAATTATTTCTCTATGTTACAAACTGTTCCGTATTGAGGCGAATAGGAAATTGTATGTTAGTTTGGGAAAGTTGTTCCATAAACAAAAGGAAAATTCAGCATTAGTGAGCTTAGTTCCTTGGAAAAAATGAGAAAATCTGCTGCGTGAAATAAAATTCTTGATTTTTTAAAACGTTATAAAGAAAGTTTAATTTGTTCGTTGACAGATACAGTTTTTTTTTATGTTCAAATGTTACATTAATATTAGTTATGTTACATGTTACATTAATATTAGTTACAAGTTATCGAAAATATATACACCCAACATTCATTCGTTCTCTTGATTCTAAACAATTTTACCTTTGCCCTTGTTGTTAGAGCGAGAGCGTTGCGTTTAGTTTGATTGCACTATAGCGCATCCAAATTATTTTAAGGCGTTTAATTGATCTGTGCAACGATCAACTCGTGATAACGACTCGACAATTTTAACAATTAGACTTTAACCTCGTTGGTGGGCGGTTGGTGGTTAAAATGTTTTTCGCCGATTGAAGTCTTAACGCATTTACTGATGTTATATGGTTTCTGTGAAGTTTGGTTGAAATCGGAGCACAACACAGCATGCGTGAAAAAAACACACGAATTTCAGTACATTTTGGGTTGATATTTTGTGTGTTTACGTATAAATTACGTAACTTTTAAAATAATAGGGGTATTCATGCAACGTCGGAAAGTCGTCGTATACGTTGTAAACGTGATAAAAATACGACGTGATAAATGAACTGTCAAAATTTGTATGGGAAATCTTTTCCAACGATATCGGAATTTTCTCACAGGAATTGGGTGCGTAAACTGAGATGGTAAACGTTGTAAACTTTTCAAATGCTATTTTGACATTTAATCAGTCACTTTCACACATCAAACATATGCGTTAAACTGAAGAAAATTATCGAGAACGGTAAGAGAACAATAAGAACAAAATTCTATCAATAAATAAATTACTAAAATGAGATTTAATTCAGTGGGTTCCCGTATTATTTAGTGGTGCAGTTTTAGCGTCGTTCATGAAACGTCGTCGTAAAATTATAATCTTTCGCACGTAATAAAATTACGACGTTGCGTGAATACCCTTAATTTAAAAAAAATTGAAAATATATGTACCAGATTTTTTTTCAATATACGTCCACTGCCACGCCAACTTTTTGGTTAAACCGGAAGAAATTTTGAAAAAAGTTCTAAGGTTGTCGGTTGTCGGCTTTCGTGCGGTTTTTTATTAATGCGTCATTTTGGTTGCGTTTCGCGTTCCGCTGTTTGTATAATGAGTCTGGTTTACTGTTTATGATGGCTTTTGGCTAGATTCCAGCAACCAGCCCATTCTCCAGACATGTGGTTATCGCCAGTTTTTGCGTTTTTGTTGGATACACAACATGCTCCCCCGCCTTGGACATGATTGCCCAATGTGTCCCATGCCGCCATGCGTCTCCTCTGGTGTTGTTTTTTTGGAGGTTATCGGTGTGCTTATTGTTATTGGTTAGATGTTACTTGTTGGTCCCAGGTTTTGTTGTTATTAGGCAATTTGTTGGTCCCAGGTTTGTGTTGTTTGGATGTGATCAATATCTCATTCGTGTTATATGAAATTGATTTAGTTCCGAAAAAATAAATAATGATATGTGCATTTTAAGCCGGATTATGTTGAAATTTCGTTGGTATTCTTGTAAAATGTTATTTAATACTTTAAAAGGCTCGAAATCGGCAAGGGGACAATTTTGCGATCGGTCGCTTGAGAATATTTTTCTCTGTTTTTATGGTCGCCACGCACGTTAGACCATCTGGGATGCAGTTCGAGTACGCGTGCAAGTAACCATGATGATGGGGGGAGATTGCCTCCTTGACCAGGACTATGTCTCCAACCTTGTTGTTTGGCTGCTGTATAAGCCATTTTGGACGTTGTTGGATATGGTGTATGTAGTTGGTACTCCATTGTTTCCAAAATTCCTGTGTCAAGCGTTGAATATACTTTCATCTGTCGAGATTGGTTATCTTCTTTTCTTTCCATTAGGTTTCTCTCCACGCCTAGAGATTATCACCCTTGAGCATAGACTCTTTCGTGTGAAACTTGGAAGCGAATATTCCGAGTTCAAAGAAATAATGGCAGGTGTACCGCAAGGAAGCGTCCTTGGACCAATCCTGTACCTCCTATTCACTCGTGATATCCCACAAACAAACGATAAAATAGTTGCAACGTTTGCTGACGATACTGCTATACAAGCAGTTGGCACAACAATAGAGGAAACAAATATCAAATATAAATTGTTTGGAGTGCCGCATCCCATGCGAAGCCTTGCACAGACGACAAAGAAATTTCTTGGATTCTTTTGGGAATCCACTTGACACGCCGTGGCAGTGTACTTCCTAAAAGAATTTTGTTGAACTGGTTGTTTTTGATATCTGAGTTCAAAAATACTTTTGAGTTAGAATGTTGAAATGTGGTCACGTAGGTACTCTTCGGTGCTCCCAGCAGAACAAGTGTAAACATTTTTAAAATCTGCTCACTGACACGCCCACTTTTCAAAAAAACCTTGTTTTTGTCCAAACGATTAAAAATTTTGAAAAAGTGTATGAATTACATATTTCGTTTACACGATGTTTTTGCCACGCCACTTTTTGAGACGTTTTTATTAAAAAAACGAAAACGAAGAAATTCGAAAAACTTAACGCAAAAGTCCAACTAACAATTTCGCTTCGATAAAGCACTATCGAAGCTATTAACAAAAAAAAAAGCGTCATTACTTGTAGGAAATCTTTAGAAAAACATTTGGCGCACGTTTACGAAGCTATTTACTTCTATGAGACTTCTTTAAATACTTCTAATAAGCCTTACCGAAAAAACGTTGCTTGCTTATAAAAGGCTTTACAGAAACAAATTATGGGCTTCAAAAAAGTCATTCCGAAAATATTTGCAAGTCTTCTCGAAGTTGAAAAAATAACAATTTTTATTATTCTCTTTTTGTTTATATATTTTCTTATATTATTTACTTTTATTAATTTCAATCTCTTATAATTATTAAAACCCAATTCGTTATTATGAAAGTATGAACTTCAATGCAATTAATTATATAAAAACTCTTATCTATTGGGATTCGAACCCGCGTTCTCTCACACGGTAGTCCAACACGCTATCCACTAGGCTGTACCCTGAACATGAAAGACGAGTAAGTACAATGTAGTACTTGAATCGTGTTGACTCATTCTCTGGTAGGTTCCCGATCTCTTCACCTTTTTCCCGATCTTTTCACCTTGTCCCGATCTTTTCACCTTTTTCCCGATCTTTAACCTTAGCTTTTTAAGCCTTCATTCGTAAGCTCTATAAATGCTATGCTTCGGATTAACTTCGTGCGAAGTTCTACCGAAACATCTTAACGTATGGTACAAGTACACACATCTACAGAAGCTTTAAAACAATCATAAAGAAATTACGCCATCATAATTTCGATTATGCTTGTGAATTTTTCTGTATAATGTCTTAAACAAGCTTATACCCAAACAATCGACTCCCAAAATAATCAACCGCTCACAAGTACTATAAAAGGCCTATAGAAATAATTGCTCGTGGAAATTAATTTTTTGTGTCTAATGGAAGAATAATTGTAAGTTGGGATATACTTCGTGTTGCGCTCATTTAACGGTAAACTCAAGTTGCTAAACTTCCATGCCATATTATTATTTTAGGAATGGGATGGGATATAGCAGCTGATTTTAAATTTGAAAGTATGAGTTCTTCGAAGCAGTACATTTTTATACCCTATCCCATAGGAGTATATTAGTTTTGATAAATAGTTTATAACAAAGAGAAATAATTTAGCTAGATATACCTCAAAGTAAAAGGTGTGTTTTTTTAGAGGTATAGGACTTTGAAATAGAATAAAACAAATATGATTTTTTTTTTAAATTGACATAGAATTTACTTTATTCGAAAGATAATCTTCTGGCATTATAATTTAAATATGATTTCAGGCATATGAAAAACGTTGTTTTTAGCCAAAAGATAAGTGACTGAGCAAATGCATTGCTAATATTAACATGAATATTTAGTCCCCAAAAAGTGAGCGTGGCAAAAAACTTAATATGGACGAAATAAAGATATTGAGATTCTCAAAATATGTTGCTCAGACACTTTTTTCAAAGCTCCTTACTGTTTGTCTAAAAGCTACGTTTTTCTAAAAAGAAAGTGTGGCCAAGGAGTCTATATACCAAATTTCAAAACTCAAGCTCAAAAGTTAGGGCCCAAAAATCGGTGACACACAGATGGACGGCCAGACGGCCATGGCTAGATCGACTCAGCTAGCGTTTCTGAATCGATCCATATACTTTGAGGCATATATATATCGAAATTATTTCTCTAAGTTAAAAACTTAATGTCAAAACTAATATACCCCTATGTGATAGGGTATAATAGGGTAAAAGTGTCAAATAAGTGTGCGTGGCATAAATCTTAACGAAAATGGTACATAGAATGTCACTATATATTACTCAGAGAGTTTATCAATATCTTAAATGGTTTGACAAAAAAACGTTTTCTATTGCATATGCTATGCGGTAGGGTATACAAACCAATTTTATCAAAGAAAGTCTAAGGTCCTAATTGCGTTGGCAGGCTATGGAGACGAAGATTTAACCTTGAAATTGACGATCTGTTCAGCGGCTTAGTCCTGGGATATAGAGGAAACGGATCCCAATACTAAGGCCCTAAGTGTTTTCTCTTAATTTTTCATTGAAGAAAAGAGATCGATCCGATTAGAATTACAAATGTCTGTGTAACGAAACACCAAAATTTGTAACCGTTCTGCGATTGAACAGTAAGATCAACCAAAAGAAAACATTCTAATCCTGAATTCAGGAAAATTAAAATCAAATTTGTTATTAAATTATTTATCCTTTATTTATAAATAACAAAAATTATCTAAAGCATTCAAAAGATCACAGATTTTGTTTTATAGCTTATTATAAATGATGTTAAAAATTATATGCAATACAATGTAATGAACAATTTTAAATTAATTGCTATCTAGATATATAAATATACGATGAAGATGGAATTGTTTGCCTGTAGCGCAACTTTATTGGAAGTTTTGATGTGAAATATTATTAGATATGTGTTGGTGAATAAAAATAATTGTTTGTTGCCTTATGTTCTTTTTCCATAGTAGACATACTCTTTACACCACTCTTGGATATCATCTTCATTCGCGCAGCACAGAGGATAAACAAATTGAGATTTCGTTATCTTAGCACAACGCATACATAACTCCATTACTTCCATGTCCATATCACATTTTTTAAGTTTGAGTATTGTATCTCTACTCAAATTACCATGATATTCACTCGCATCAATATTTGTATCATCCTGATAGTGTGAACCTACTTCCGTGGGATGACAATCCGTCATAGTACACATGTATAAAGTTACCAAAAGGCACAATGTTGCGTAATGTGTCAACTAAAATAATATAAAAAACAATGTTTATAAAAAAATGTTTATAACAAAAAAAAAGTTATTTTAGAAATGATAATTAGGAACCAAAGCAAATTTATCAGAGAGGATTTCGTTTAGTTGAAAGTTCATAGACAGTGAATTAAACAAAAACATATTAGAAGACTACAATCCACTGTGCGGATCATTTAATACCCTATCCCATAACATCCTTAAATTAAATATCCCCAAAAAATGGACATGTCTAAAATTGAACTGGCATGAAATATAGAAAAGACATTGTCACCACATCTTCTTCAGAAAGTTTATCTCAATCTCTTATGGTCAGACAAAAAAGGACGTTGAGATATGTTTTTCAAATGTTTTTTGGCCAAATATAGACATTAAGATTGTCTTAATATATTGTTCAGACACAGTTTGACCAAAACAACGTTTTTCTAAAAAGTGGGCAGTCGACGGATTTTGAAAACAGCACGTACAGGGATCACATATACCAAATTTCATTAAATCGACTCAGATAGCGATTCTGAGTCGATCCATATACTTTAAGGTATATCTTAGATCTAGCTAATTATTTCTCTATGTTGCAAACTATGTATCAAAACTAATATACCCATATGGGGTAGAGTATTTAATCCACTATCCGCATAACGGATTGTAGCCACGAGAATAGAGGTAATGTTTTCATAAAAATTGGCGACCTTGAGATTTCGATTATTTTTTACATTACGATGGTAGGAGAACGGAACAAAGTAGTTTTCGTAATTATTTTCGTCGATACATCTGCCTTTAATGGCTTCTGTAGCCTAAGCGGCTAGACCTCTGTTCTTCAAACGTATTTACAGTTTTTGTTTTACTCTTAGCCATTTTATTAACGTTAATTTTTTTTCGAGAAAATCCATATAACGGAATTGAATGATATTATATAAATAAATATATAAATATATGTATTAAAATTACTGTTTGCAAGAACAGAATTAGTTTTGGTGCAACTATTTCTTAACAGATATTTTAATTTTGGCCAAAAACGAAAATTCATTATGATTCACATTGTCACCAATTTCTTTCCGCAATAGAAATTGTTTAATCATAGGTTAGGTTAGGTTAGAGTCGCCTCCAGCGAGTTGGCCAGCCCACTTAGAAGACCATTGTTTGGTCCATTGTGATACCATCTTGTCCATTCTCCTTACTATCCGTGAGAAAACCATTCTGAGCTGTTAATGAAACAAGACTTTTCGCTTCCGTTTTATTCAAATCGCAGAGATTTTGAAAGTTGTAAGATCCAAGATGGATCTTCCAGTTGTTTGATAGGGCAGGGCAGGTTCAAAGAAGACAAAGTATTCTTCTTCCTCTTCGTCCATGCAGCTCCTACAGAAATCATTTGAGTATCAAAGTTACGGAATGACCCCCAAAATAAAATCTGAATCGAAATCAAAAAGAATTACTGAAATCGGGCTTATCTAAGTATCCTTTTAATAGCTTTCTGAAAGGAATAGTTTGTTGAAAGTATGAAATATATCTACCTTAGGTGAAAATTCTGTGAAATCAAAGTTGTGTCATGTTGTTTTGCTTGAGCCGACTTATACATTTTAATTTTTCCTTAAATATACTATATTTTTTGATTGTAACTCCAAGTAGTAATGACATTTTAAAATTTGGATGTTTTTTTATAATTATTTAAGGAAAGTAAAAAAATTATGATATTTGTTTTTCATATTTTTGGATATATAATTTTAGCTACATTTGCCTACAGTGAGAGGCTATTGCCAACATTTTTCTTATGAATTTATGTGCTACCAGGTGCCACTGACTTTTTAATTGGCCATTGAAAACTATAATTGGTGGCCAACTTAATTGAAAATTCTTATTATGATAAGAGGAACGCTATACTTTTGCTTTAGAAAAATCTAAGCAGTAATTTTGACACGAAATATTAAGGAGCATAAATGAGAGACAAAAACTTCAAACTTGCACACTAAACATCCTACACACTTGCCCGCCATTTTGTTTTAAAGTGTATACGGTTCTCGCTTGTAGCTTGTTAAATTTTTATGATAGAGACAAACAACCATTGACAAAAAAAGTGGGCGTTGGTGTAAATGACCCATGGATGATAAGTTCATATTAACTTTATTATTATTTTTCCATCAAAAGTTTTTTTTTTAATTTTCTTAAAATTTGACCAAAACCCGTTTTTTTACAGAAAACGCCCCAAGAAGTGGGCATGGCAAAAAATGTTATGTTTACGAAATATGGATATTTATACTGTCTAAATATCTCACTCAGACCATTTTTCAAAATACTTAACCAAAATAAAAAAAATCTAAAAAGTGGGCGTGTCAGTGGTTGGAAATTAATTAAAATAATTTCTTACGAGTTAAGCTGTTATACCAGAAAATTGCATCTAAATCGATTGAGTGGTTCAGTTTTTATTGAGTTTTTTTTCACACTCCCATACAAATTTCCCCAGTGTGCGTCGTGCCAAGACTCCATTTGAGATTTTTTTTGCTGTTAGCATGTTGAACTAGTAAGTTTCTACATGTAGCGATAGGAATACCTAGTGCACCCGTGTCGGGTACAACTGGTAACTTAGTTCCATTACTGGCGAGTTCATCAGCCTTACAGTTGGAATGTCACTATGCCCAGGCACCCAGCATAGGCGAATGTTAAAATGCTTTGACAGCTCCTTGTTATAATCATAGTTTCACATAATGTTTACATTTTTTCTCTATGGAACAAAATTCTAATAATTATAATAATTACTAATTTTCATTGATTTTTCATGCCAATGCTAATGACATTATTTTTCATTAATATTTTCAATGCTAATGATTTTTTTTTCATGAATGAAAACCAATGACAACTCAATGCTAATGCATTACTCCCATGTATTTCAGTAATACAGTCAAAGTTTTATCATCGCAAGATTTTTCCAATTTCCTTAAAACTTAACCGAATTTTTGAAAAGTGTCTGAGCAATATATTTAGACACTGTGATTCCCTACATTTCATTCATATAAAGTTTTAAACATATGTCCACTTTTTGAATGTTTGTTTGTATGTCCTTTATATAATCGTAAACTACGCATCATGTGATGATCTTTAGCAAAGTTGTTTTGCATAAGCCCAAGAAGGTTTCTGAGTTGGTACAACAAATTTTCGACAAATGGCGCCACTGTCATTACAATGAATTCCATATATTGCCATGACAGTTCATGCTGGTTTGAATTGAAACGAAGACAGCGAACAAATGATGACGTTTCGAGTTGTGGGTAACATAAGAATATATGTAAATTTTGTAATTCAACACTCAAAATGAATTGAATATTTGTGTAATGTCTTTCCTTGAAATTTATTTTAGTT
The DNA here is from genome assembly GCA_932526625.1 of Rhingia campestris. Lineage (NCBI taxonomy): Eukaryota > Metazoa > Arthropoda > Insecta > Diptera > Syrphidae > Rhingia > Rhingia campestris. The sequence continues at coordinate 140,732,206 of OW052182.1, read as the reverse complement.
GGTGGCGTTGCAACGAGCACAGGGTACAGCTGGTTTCCTATAAAACTAATTTTATTTAGCAAATGCCATATATAATGATAAAGTTCATAGGGGTATATTAGTTCGTCCCAAAATTTTGAGCCAGGATAATACAATTTGGTATATAATATCTTTGTTCATGATTTCAGCAACTAATAAATATATTTAAAATCCACGTATACTTTTAAAGGGAAACCGGCGATTTTGGTTAAACGAAAAGGAATTTTGATAAGATATCTAATTAATGTTCAGACAATCTCATTTGTTATATTTCATCCATATAATGTTTTAAGCCAATCCCCTTTTTAGGCATGTTCAGACTCTATTCCATAGTAGTTGTATATTAGTTTTGCTACATAATTTACATTATAAGCTTTGTTTAATGAGTCCGAGCTGCACAGACAATGATACTTTTTGGGGGCGTTTTTATAACAAAAAAACCAAACAAGTTTATTTATTTTTCATTATTTTTATTTATTTATTTTACATTTTTATTTATTTATTTTACATTATTTTTATTTACCTAACATTATTTTTAAAGGTAAGATGCTATAGGGTATTAAAGGATTCGCACAATACGTCGCCTTCTCATATGTTTATATTAGTTTTGATACATAGTTTCTAATATAGAAAAATAATTTATGGAGACATGTTTTTTTAATAAAATTATGAACGGGCATGGGAATTTTCAAAAATAACTTGATATTTTTATTATTTATTGCATGCTTAAGTGGATACTTTCGAGTCCACATATTTACTATAAAAACTTCAATGTTTTATGTTTGGCTTTAGCAAACTTAGCATTGTTAATATATGGGACAGAAACAAACCTATATGTGCTTCCAAAAGCCTCAATGCACTCACAAGAAGTTATCGTAAATGGATAGTACATATTCCCCGATAAAAATGATCGCCATGTTAAGGTCAATGGTGTTTGCTGTAGTGGCATGTTGAAAGAATATTATTGGTCTTAATTCTATGGACTGGCCTTCAGTAATATTTGGTTCCAATATTACAACCTCTGTATAAATACTAAATGTGTGTTTAATTTTTGGTTAACCGAAATACACTATGATAGAAAAAGTGGTAATGTTATCTGCTAATGGGTGAATTGTTTTCAGATTCGATCACAGCCAAAATGTATGAGAATCATAATTAAAAGAAATAAAAGTAACACCAACTAACAATACAAGAAAAAACATAGGAGGGGGCTACAATCCGTGGCCGAATATATGGATTAGGCACCTTAACAAAATTCCTTGTCGTTTGAGCAAATCAGATACCTATATTTTTCCCGAAAGTGGTCGTGCCCGTGCTCGATTTTAAAAATATTATTATTCTACTGAATTCATGAACAAAAACCTTTTATAATATATATCAATATACTAGGTTAACATTTTAAACTGGCTAATATAGCCCTATGATCTATGTCATATGGTAAAAAAAACGTCCCCAAAAAGACGAGAAGTTTCATGGAATGATTTTTCGGATTTCCTTCAAAATTAACTGAAAACCTTTTTTTTCTGAAAACTCCCCCAAGAAGTAGACCTTGAAAATAAATTTTAAAGATGAAATATAGATAAAGAGATTGTCTAAATATGTTGTTAACTTTTTCAAAACTCCACATGGTTTGACCAAAATCAACGTTTTCCTGAACGAACTCGTGGCAGTGTTCGGATTTGGAAAAATTGTACAATTGTTCTGCTTTGTTGAATAGAGATCATCATTCAAGCTCAAAATGTAGGCCCAAAAATCGTGTACCAACTTTTATCTTTCTACTCAAAATGTAAGGCCCAAAAACTGGTGACTTACGGACGGACGGACGGACAGAAATGGCTAAATCTACTCAGCTAGCGATTCTGAGTCGATCCATATACTTTAGGGTATATCTAGCTAAATTATTTCTCTTTGTTACAAACTATGTATCAAAACTAAAATACCCCCTTTGCCCATACACAGTTATTTACCACGCACAAAAAAACGTTCATTTTTAAAGTGGAGTGGAGTGGACTCCGATTTGGATGAACTCTTTACTCAAAATTGTTGCTATCAATATTGAAATTTTGTCCAAGGTTGTGCGCCGACGATAAATTTTTTTTAAATGTTTGCAAAAGTTTAGAAGAACAACTTCTTCTAAACTTTTGCAAACATTTAAAAAAAATTTAGGCAAAATCTTCAAAAAAACGATAAATATATTTTTCAAAAGAGTGAAATTTATTTTGGAAATGTATATGTGGCTGACTTCAAAGCGCGATTTGAGAAGCTTCTCCTGACAATGTTATACTCTAAATGTTTGTTAGACTTTTGCAAGTATTGAGGCACTGAAAAAACGTAGCTGTTGTTGTTATTTTCGGGATTTTAATGATGGATCCCCAATTAGTATTCCAACACACATACAACAAGAATGGCTATCTCTATTTTTTATATACTCGATTTCTTTTATACCTACAGGTAGTACCATTAATATTGAGAATTTACCTAAATAAAAAGATACAAATTGTGTGAAACCATATTTATCGGAATTCTTAATAACGATTTTAAAGAAATGATTGGTGTTTTCTTAGTGATGTTAGTGAAAGATTTCACCTAATTACAACAATCCGTAATTCGGATTTTTGGGAAGAACTGGGACTTTGAAATTCGCTAGAACTGTTTTTTTTGGAAATTTTTTATTTTACTAAAACCGTTATATTATGGTATGAGGTACGGTATACCCCAAAATTAAAATTAAAATTTTTAAACCTCATTGGATATTGTTCCAAGAATCTGTTCTTATAATTATAAAGATCAATATACATATATTAAATCATAAATTTTATAAAAAATAACATTGAATGGTAAACTCACTTTAAAATTCATTTTTAAAATATTACAAAGAATTGTTAAAAAAAACAAGCTAGTAGTTCACACAGATGTATTTAACAAAACAGTATAATATTCCTTCGACTTGCCGAATACTCAATTGTTCACTATTAATCACGTATAAATTGTACTATTAAAACAGTATCTGTGTACAACCACGACTTCGTAATGAAACTGATATACTTTCATCATTTCGAACATATTTTATACAATGGAGATTTGTTTTTAAAATCCCCACCTTTTGAGACGCTCTCCGTCACACTAGAGGAAAGGAGATAACTACATTATGTCTAAGTGAACAACAAAATGATGTCTGATAGCCTAAAAATGAGGCTATTGACATACTCAAAACAATACTAAAAGCAACAAATGAACGAATATACATGTATTTTTTTGCTAATCACCATCCTCTAGGAAACCCCGAAATTACACATTCGATTGCTAGTCTATAATCAGAAAGCGTAATGAACACAGATCGAAACATGGCTCTCAGAGAGTGAAGAGTGAGCCAGGTCCGACTGTCTGAGTGGTAAGGCGCGCACTGTCTCGCTTGTGATTTCTTGTCGTTAGGCTGCAAAAGCTAATTCTATTACGATTTTAAAGAGGTGATGCGTTTCTTTTAAATAATGTCAAATAGGTATTTGTGATCATGCTGTCGACTCAAAAATAGAATATTCAGCCAACTGATAATGTAATCAGTTTAAATATGGCTAGATTATTTGTTACTTAAATTAGCCAACAAGCGCCACCATGTATTCAATGAATAGAGTTGAACGCATAACTTCTAAGAAGGAACATGGTTTCAGTCGTTATCATAATATGTCTCGTGCTAATAATGTTGCTTTCAGGGCACACACTGAAAACGCAATTAATAATGCCTATTGGCTATTATAGCATGTAAATCAAAGTTCAATTATAATTGCCTGGCCGAGAGTGATAGGATGTTTTGCAATACATACAAGCATGTAATCACAGAATACATGCTACTATTGCAATTTGTTTTTATTTAATGTTTATAGATAAGGGCATCCATGCGCTTAATCGTGTCAGGCGGGAAGAAAACGTAATTATTTCCTAACAATGTTTCCTTGAGCTTGAGGTACATGTCAATGCTTAATTTTTATGTTTATTGATAATAATTGCATTAAGTGAATTAGAAAAAAAATGTATATTAGACTGTGCGCGTTTGCTATGATTGAGAGATGTATTGATTTTTGATATGATGATATTGGCGCGTAATATATGATGATTACTGTTCATTCGCTCGATGCGACCGAGCCAATGTAGTTGCAGTGTTTATACCCTATCCCATAGGGGTATATTAGTTTTGATACTTAATTTGTAACATAGAGAAATAATTTAGCTACATATACCTCAAAGTACATGGATCGACTCAGAATCGCTAGCTGAGTCGATTAAGCCATGTCTTTCTGTCCGTCCGTCCGTCCGTCCATCCGTCCGTATGTCTGTTCGTCACCGATTTTTGGGCCTTAAATTTTGAGCTAGGATAATGAAATTTGGTATATAGGATCCTTGTCCGTGCCACCAGAACAAGTGTAAAAATTTTTGAAATCCGCCCACTGCCACGCCCCCTTTTTAGGAAAATGTATTTTTTGGCCAAACCGTAAAGAATTTTAAAAAAGTGTCTGAGCAGCATATTTAGAGAATGATAATATCTATATTTCGTCAACATAAAGTTTTTTGCCACGCCCACTTTTTGGGGGCGTTTTTAATAAAAAACGTTTTTTGGCCAAAATTTAAAATTTTCGAAAAAAAATTTTGATGCACAATCATTGGCAGTATTAATACCAACATTTCGTCAATAGACTATTTTAACCCACGCCCACTTTTTGGGGGCGTTTCCTTACAAAAACCATTTGTATGCCCTACCTCAAGGCATATGCAAAGAAAAACGTTGTGTATTGTCGAACCATAAAAGAATTTGATAAACCTTCGGAACAATATGTTGTGACAACGTCATTTTCAATACTTTATGACCGTAAAGACCATATTTTGGGGATATTAATTTTAAGGATGGAATGGGATAGGGTATTAAACGATCCGCACAGCGGATTGTAGCCTTCTCATATGTTTATACCCTATCCCATAGGGGTATATTAGTTTTGATACTTAGTTTGTAACATAGAGAAATAATTTAGCTACATATACCTCAAAGTATATGGATCGACTCAGAATCGCTAGCTGAGTCGAATTAGCCATGTCTGTCTGTCCGTCCGTCCGTCCGTCTGTCTGTTCGTCACCCATTTTTGGGCCTTAAATTTTGAGCTAGGATAATGAAATTTGGTATATAGGATCCTTGGCCGAGTCACCAGAACAAGTGTACAAATTTTTAAAATCCGCCCACTGCCACGCCCCCTCTAAGAAAAACGTAGTTTTTAGCCAAACCGTAAGGAATTTCAAAAAAGTGTCTGAGCAACATATTTAGACAATCCTAATATCAGTATTTCATCCATACAAAGTTTTTTGTCACGCCCACTTTTTGGGGGCGTTTTTAGTAAAAAACGTTTTTTGTCCAAATTTTAAAACTTTCGAAAAAAATGTTGATGCAAATTCTTCCGCAATGGTAATATAAACATTTTGTCTTTAGATTATTTTCACCTACGCCCACATTTTGGGGGCGTTTTCTTACAAAAACCAATATGTATACCCCATCCCAAGGCATTAGCAATAGAAAACCGTTGTTTTTTGTCGAACCACAAAAGATTTTGATAAACTGTCTGAGCAATATATTGTGACAATGTCATTTTCTGTATTTCATCGCCATAAGGCCTATATTTTGAGGATATTAATTTTAAGGATGGGATGGGATAAGGTTTTCAACGATCCGCATAGCGGATTGTAGCCTCTCATATGTTTTTATAATCTTTTTCTACCGTAAGAGCGTGAGCGCAAATAAGGCTTTTGGCGAGTTTGACCTTGATGCGGATTGTTACAATGCGTTCGCTAATGTGTTGGAAACATAAGACTTTTTGCCTAAGTCTGGCACTTATAACAAATACTCATCCGAATAGTTGCTGTTTCTGCTCACTATAAAACGGGCCATAGTAGATGTCACAGTTTTTCATCATCTTTTTGCCCGGCCCATCCCATCCCAACGAACGTCGTTGTCCTTTTTTCGTTTAGCAAGGTCGTCAAAAATAAGTTCAATCCTTTCCGAGGCTATTGGTTGCTTTTTAACAATTGTTTTTTCCATGGGTGGGTAGTTAACCCAAAGCACAACCCCAACCTGGAAGGCCAGTTCAAATTTATTAGATGCTCCTAGGACACGGGGCCATCAGTATTCACTTCGAGATTGAACGCTGCCATTGACCTTTCGGTTCATCCGCCACCATCTCTGTCCAAGGGGCCTGACATACCCTTGAGATTCACCTGGGAAGGCAGACCGGGTATTCATTGCGCGCCATTCTGACCAGGGCGCTTATCGTTTAGCAAGTCAAATCCTGTTGGATGAGACCAGTACCCGATGGTTACCACTTGGAGGTAAATAAAAAACTCATTTGATGTGTAGTCGTCTACACTCCGCTTTCCTTCTTAATATTCAGCACTCGGCCCCGTAAAGAAGGAATGGTAGGATAAGGATCCGATAAAACTATCTATTTTTATAAACGTTGTGCGTCAACAGTTCTTTGTATGTTTGCATATACTTTGTCTTCACCTTTTTATACCCTATCCCATAGGTATATATAGTTTGTAACATAGAGAAATAAGTTGGCTACATATACCTCAAAGTATATGGATCGACTCAGAATCGTTAGCTGAATCGATTAAGCCATGACTGTCCGTCCGTCCGTCTGTAGGTCATAGTTTTTTAGGCCTCAAAGTTTTAGCTAGTTCGAACAAGTGTTAACATTTTCAAAATTCAAAATTCAAAGAAAGAGAAGTGGGCAATCGTATTTGACAGATGTCAACCCAAAGGGAAGTAGCTATCTATGGATGTATTTATCACTTTTGCTTGAGGGGTGTGTTAACACTCCGTTCGGGTAGTTCTGTCCGTGGGTTCACATCTTCATCTCGAGGCCGGACTTCGAGGACTGCCAACTTTGTAGCGGGCCTAACATACACCCCAAACCTGGCCATCTGTGCATTTTCGGGTCTGGACTACTATCTCATTTGGCCAACAATTTTTGGGGTTATTGGGGTCCACAAATAGGACAATACCGCCAACCTCAATTGGCTTAACTGGAATGAACCATTTGGACCCTCGAGTTATAGTCGGCAGGTTCTCTTTTACCCAGCGTTTTCAGAAGCGCCCGGCGTACTGCTGTGAGGCAAGCCAGTTTCTTTTAAGCACCCTACTGTCATCGTCAAACACTGCGAGTGGTTTATTACCATTTGAGGATCTTAACAGGAAGTTATTCGCGGTTAATTGGGACCATCGAAAATTCCCTCTACTACAAAGAGTACACCCTAGCCACTTTCCTTGATATAGAAGGGGCTTTCAATAATGTAAAAACTGACAGCATACTAGAATCCCTAACCGTAACTGGTGTAGAGGAGCATTTTAGCCAATGGATTATATCCATGCTAAGGTCTAGAATCATTCAATCAACACTAGGCAACAGTAGCTTAACGCGATATGCTGACAGAGGTACACCACAGGGCGGTGTGATATCTCCTCTGCTGTGGCTTATTGTTATGAATAAACTGTTAGTCCGACTTGATCGGGATAGGATTAAGGCAGTGGCATACGCGGACGACGTGGTGATCCTAGTGTCAGGAAAGTTTCTCCCAGTGATTAGCGAAATCATGGAGTACGCTCTGGGTTCTGTGAGCACGTGGGCTACAAGCTGTGGCCTGGGTGTTAATCCGAGCAAAACGGAAATGATGCTTTTCACCACGAAGACCAAAATACCAGCCTTTAACCTCCCCCGACTTAATGGACAAGCGCTCTCACTCTCATCCAATGCCAAATATCTAGGGACCATCCTAGATACTAAGCTTAATTGGAAAACCAACATAGAACAAAGGGTCAAGAAAGCATGTGTAGCTTTCTATGCCTGTAGAAAAACATTCGGCAAAAGATGGGGCCTACAACCAAAGATGACACTTTGGATGTACACTGCTGTTGTTCGGCCGATACTCACCTATGGGGCACTAGTCTGGTGGGCTTCTGTGAGTAAAGGGTATATCATTGACAAACTTAAGAGGGTACAAAGAACTGCTTGTATCGGCACAACTGGGGCCATGAGATCTTGTCCCACTGATGCCTTAACGGTTCTTCTCCACCTTCTCCCTCTAGATATCCATATCAAAGATATTGCAATGTGTAGTGCAGTCAGGCTCAAAGAATCTGGCTGCTGGTTCAATAAGCCCTATGGGCACAGCAATATCCTAGATTCATTGCCAGCAGGTCTAGCTGACCATCATACCGACTACATGATACCCAAACTGAACTTCCTCAATCACTTCACCGCTGGCTTTCCAACTAGAGAGGATTGGAAAAACGCATTGGTTGAAAAAGATTTTGACACACTTATTTACACCGACGGCTCCAAAATGGACTGCGGAGTGGGCGCAGGTGTCTACTCGGACACACTAAAAATAAAAAAATCGTTTCGCCTCCCTGATTCCTCCAGCGTATTCCAAGCGGAATTGTTGGCTATTAGGGAGGCATGTCACGCGATTAAACACGATAGTACTCCCAAGCAAAATATCGCTATTTTTGTCGACAGTCAAGCCGCTATTAAGGCAAATAATCGCCTTAATAGCGGCTCGACGTCATCAAAACTAGTACTTCAATGCCAAAACGAACTGGCCTCCATTGGGAGTCGATACAGTTTCACTCTCATATGGGTCCCAGGCCACAGTGACATAGATGGAAATGAACAGGCTGATGCCCTAGCCAGGTTGGGCTCGTCCCTTCCCAGCTCACGTGCAATCGGCATTCTCACTCCTTTAAAAACTATCATGAACAATATCAACACACACTCTCTTAAAACAGCAGAAAATATGTGGTGTAACCTCAGTGGGTGCGCAATTTCAAGAGATATGTGGCCTCGCTACAACAAGACTAAAACACGGGACCTCTTAAGCAGATCCAGTAAGGAAGTCTCCAGGGTAATAGCAATTACCACTGGACAGTGGCCCATCGGTTACCATGCTGTTAGAATGGGTATACCCCACAACACCAACTGTCGCAGTTGCAAGGAGGTGGGGGAGAAGGAAACTTTAACTCACTTTCTGTGCAAATGCCCGGCTCTGTCAAGAGCAAGACAACGAACCCTAGGCAAACCTTTCTTTGACAATATCTGCGACCTCTCTGATAAACACATCAAAGAACTGATCGCCTTCCTTGATGCCACTGGTTGGATTTAGTACACGCCAACTAACAACAAGACATAACATTTAACCGCACGAGTTTTTGGCATCAAAACGGCGCACCTCAGCGCTAATTGTGTTTCGTCTTGTACGAACAGCCAATCTAACTAACTTCCAATCTTTTTTCGGTTCTTCTGAGTACTGTAACATTCATCGGGCCAAAGTAGTCGATTCCTACAAATGAAAATGGACGACAAAATGCTGCAAGACGGGCGGAAGGTAGTTGGGCCATCATTGGTGGTCATGGTTTGGCGCTATAATTTTTTGCATCGTTAGCAAGACCGTCTAACTGCAGCAAGAGCTGCTCTTAGTTGAGAGACGTGGAATTCTTGTCGTAGCTCATTTATGACGGTTTCATGAATTCGGTGGTGGTAGCGGCTATGCATGCAATTTATAATTAGATTGATTATTCTATGATTTCTTGGAAGAATGATTTGTCTTTTAAGATCCTCTCCAATCTTCGACCATTTATTCCGGCCGTTCGTACGAATGATTATGAACTTCTCTACTGGGCGGTTAGCCGCTAGGTCCGCGATTTCTTCTGAGTACACATCAACCCCCGGGCTGCGAGTACTTCAAAAACGTAGTCTCTACCAACTGCAGTTCTTCATTTGTTAGTGGTCATTTTAGCTTTTTATTGATGTTTTTGGTCGTACATTGTTAATAAATCGGAGAACAAATGCGGTACTCCGCAGCAGTCGTTCCCAAGTTGAAATCTCATTAGATCGAAACATATCTTCCTGAGCAAATGTGTGAACGTTGACAAACTGTGCTTTCAGATCTTCAATTGTCGACAATTTTGGTTAAGTTTCTCTTGGCCATTTATCGGGATGTAGCCGTAGGAATACTGGTCCTTTAAACCATCGGCTAGACGACCTAAACTCGGGATTCTTTTGCCATTTGGTTCCCTCATCAGCTGCATTCATAGTTGTGGGCACCCAACGCCACTCAGAGTACAACGGCTTGTAAAACAGTTTATATAAAGGGTGATCCAAGTAGAGATACTTTTTTCAATAGCCTTTTTTGACAGATCACGTGTGAGTCGTGTCATGCTGTCATTTTATTTTTGTTTAGTATTGTTTGGCATTTCATAATGGAAAGACTTACGCGTGAACAACGTTTACAAATTGTTCAACTTTATTATGAAAATTCACGTTCTGTGAGGAATGTGTTTCGTGCACTTCGCTCAACTTATGGTCAACATAATCGGCCTACTGAGCGTACTATTCGCAACACCATCACCCATTTTGAGACCCAGCATTCATTATTGGATAATATTCGACCGAATAGACCACGTCCAACACGCTGTGAAGAAAATATAGCGGCCGTAGCTGAGAGTGTAAAATTATGCCGGTGCGAACGTAACCGTCAATGGCGACCGTTATCGTGCCATGATAACCGACTATTTGATGCCTGAAATTGAAGCTCGTGATCTCGGCGACATTTAGTTTCAGCAAGACGGCGCCACTTCCCACACATCGCATCAATCAATGGACTTATTGAGGGAACATTTCGGTGAGCACATAATTTCACGTTTTGGGCCGGTCGATTGGCCACCAAGATCGTGTGATATCACACCGTTAGACTTTTTCCTGTGGGGATATGTAAAGTCAAAAGCTTATGCCGACAAACCCGCTTCGATTCAGGCCTTGGAGGAAAACATCACGCGTGTCATTCGCCAGTTACCAGTCGAAATGCTCGAACGAGTGATCGAAAATTGGACTCAACGGATGGACCATCTGCGACGGAGCAACGGCCAACATTTGATAGACATAATCTTCAAAAAATAAATGCCAAAGAATGTTCTTTCAAATGATAATAAACATTCTCCATTAAATTTGAATTTTCTGTGTTTTTTTCTTTAAAAAAAGTAGGGAACCTCGAAATGGATCACCCATTATATGGACACATTGGGAACAACGAATTGCGAAAAAAAAACTATAATACCAACTGAAGACAAGCGTGCTTTGGAGTTATTGAATACAGAAAAGAATGAGACGGGAGCTACGCTAAGCAAATGCTCTCAACAAAAATATTGATGAGTACGTGGTGAAAGGCTATGCACGAAAGATTTCCCAGAAGGAAATGGATGCAGAAATTTACGTAATGAATGTCATGACATTTGGAGCAACGTGCTCTTCGCCCAGTTTGTGAAAAATAATAATGCCGATGAATACGAGGGCAGTGCGTTCAATAAAAGAAAGGCATTGAATCGGAAGATGAGGCCATCAAACTTGCTAAGGAGATTCGCTATGTTCATCAGCAGGGAGGGTTTTACATCAGAAACTGGCTTTCCAATTCGTCGAAGGTTCTTAAGGCATTAAATACCAATCCTACCCCATTTTGTATTTCGCTTGAAATATGCAATGAAAATATTTCCGACTGGTTCTCATAGCGATGAGTATTTCTTCGTCCAATAATGTTAACGAAGTTCAATGTTGTTATGATAAAGGAGTACCGGTACTATACGAAATAAAGGTAGTTGGTTTTCGCCAATGTGTGAATTAAGGCACTGCGGTGTGTGGCAATGAAACGTCCAGTAGTGGCATTCATTTCCTCAGACGTCCTGTTTTCACTTGATTTTCGTCGTTGTGCAACAACCTGTGATGCTTAAAGGAGCAACCGTTTTTTTCACAGACTGAATTTGACGAACAGCTACGACGATTGTGCTTCCTCAAACAACGTCGGCATAACGAATGCTCTCTAACCGCAGACCATTTTGGTGTTCGGCTAAGTCGCTGAAATCGACTGCATTCCACGACTGAGTCACACGGTCCACCGCAAATGCAACACTTGTTGGTCGGAGTGTTCAGTTTGTTGTTGTTAACATCTTTCTGGCCGTAGTGCGCAAACAGAAATCCTTTTTCCCTCACACCACGGTTTGAAGTCTTATGTTCTTGGACATAGGATGAGGCCGACGGAACGATAACCTTATTAGCGGCTTCTGTGATTAAATAAATTCATGCGCTAAAATGACCAAGGGTACATTCAGGTACACTTTGTACATTGCCCAGTTCAGGTAAATAGACGGTGGTAATTTGTCCACAAGTTCTTGCAAAAGGTTCGGATTATTGAGGTGCGCTACTAAGCCGGAGGCTTCAATAGTTGCGCATTGATTCTGAACAGAAAGCGCAAAATGCACAATCGATTCGAGCTTATCAGCCTTTGGAGGCAACGTAGCGTGTATATTCTGCAAAAGTGTGTGTATAATTAATTCTGGCCTACGGTACATTATTTTGAGTGTTGCAATGAATTGGCGAACACAATTGGGTTGTATCAGAAGACATCTAACCGCTTCAAGCGCCTTCACCTTTAAAGCTGGCTGTAACCGGACTAGATTTTCTTCATCTGTAATGCACATAATTCTGTGCTCCTATCGAAGTTGAACTTAAACAGAGGCCATTCGTCGGGACTTCCTCCAAAGCAATGCAGTTCTCTTGACATCAATTGACGAGCTGCTATATTTTCCTTCGTTAAGGTTCGAGTTGAAGAGATGTTATTTTTCGAACGCCTGCTTACTTCGACGGGCACTGAAGATTGCAAGGTGGGTATGAGATTAACTAGTTGCTGTGAATGTCCAGAAAGAAGCTGCGTTTGATGATTAGGCAATATAGAGAACGTTGTTTGTGGTGGCTGTAGGTTAGACAAAAGCGGAATATGTGGCTGCCATTGATATTCAGCCGCTCTGTATGATAAACAAACTCCCGCATTTGGTAGAGTTAAATGTGACTCTGTAGGAAACCACTGTTTATTATTGGTTTACTCCGAAGTTTTTTTTTGTGCTGAAATTCGGCTGAGTTACTGTGATCTTACCTTGAACTGGTTTGTGTATTTAATAACAGGGTGACACAGTTTGGTTTAAATTGAGCGAAATATTTGAATGTGGGACTTTCGCGGGCGATTTTTTGTAGTCATCTAGCTCCAGAAGTTTTATTCAGATTATTGATGTTAAGGTTTCATAAAATAGAGAAAAGCTAAATTAATTAATAAATACCAGAATCATAATTTTCTGAATAAAGTTCTTGGAGCTAGCTAACTTACAACGATTTTCTTATACTCTTAACAGGAGTGAGTGAAAGGCTATCTGTGTGGTGAGACGGCTGGTGGTATAGTGTTTTTTTTCGCGAAACAATTTCTGAATTAGGGACTTTAGGGCAGTTGGGCTTAGCATGTCCGAGTGTACGGACGTGGTGGCGGTATAATAATACGGTTGTTAGCAAAAATAAGAATTCCTCCATATTAAACGTTGTCGTCGGATTATTTTTCGGTACCTATAAAGTACTTGCAAATCGCAAAAGGAAAAAATAAAGAAATATCCGAGTTCCGAGTTAACAGAGCAAATAAGGCTAACCTACCCCACCACGTTCGCTCGTGACTCCCTTAACGCAACGAAAAAAAAAAATAGCACTCCAGCAGTGAGGTACACCCACCCGAATTGAATTGTGGGACCACGGCGGTAATTGGTACCGCACAAGCAGCGAAGCAGTGCTCAGCGTTGAAGCTACATCCACAAACCGCTTATGAAATAAGCTGATGTGTGAGTCTTGGCGATATTGGTAGCTCCCCCCGGTTGCTGCGGGTACGATACTGCGTGCCTCCTTAAGTCACCTCGATGTTGCTTAGTTGAGAACTCCAGCTTAATTCACCACCAGAAGGAAGTGTAGCTCTACCAGTAGCCGCAAGTGTTACACTCATCGACAGTCGCAAAAAAAAAAAGAAGGAGATTAAATAATCCCCGTGCATCAGTGAACAAATATTCATCCGCAAGCGAATCGAAGCTTGCAACCACCTGGTTATCAAGGAAATATTTTTGGTAGTTCGTCCATTGCCCCATAGATGGAGAGGAAATAATTTAGTTAAGTAGAAATTGTGGTTAATTATCCGTGTAAACCGTTTATGTTCAAAAGAATTTGAAATTTTCCTATTTAGCCATACGTTGCGAATGCTTCAGAAAAACGTGAAAGCACATGACCAAGGAAGGAACGCGGTGCACCCCGGCTCCCACACTTTGGATCTCGGTGAAAGTACATATAAACCCAAGGATTTAATGGGGTAAGTGATTCTCAAATTCTTTATTGAACAAATGGTAGTTGGACCACATGATTAGGAATTTGTATTGCTATTTAGATATATTAGTAGACCACAGAATATACAGAAAACGCATGAAAAAAAAACATTTAAACACATAAATATATAAAAATAATCTTACAAAGTTAAAAAAAAAAAAAAATAAAATTTGAAAATAAAGAATACGATTAGAAATACAAACCATTAAAAAGTGAAACTTAATCAAAAGATTAAAGAATCAAATAAGGGTTACGAATTAAGACAATTAAATGAAGTAATTGTAACAAATAAAGATAACTAGTTTACATGACCGAAATCTAGTCCTTATTTAACCTAGACGTAAGGTAAATCAAAAAAAAAAAACAAAACAATCTAAGAGATAACCTTTTCATATGATAGAGGCTATCATATAATTATTTACTGAAGATATATTTAGATACATTAATTTGATTTCAAAGCATTGATAGATTGTCCTACCTTAGAAATTCCTAACCTTTTTTTCAATAAAATTAATGAATGTTATGATAAACGAATTCCAAACTACAGGATTTTAATTTTGTTTTTGTGTTGCTGGATTCGTTGAATGGGAAGTTATGAAGTTCGATTCATCAGAAATTGAAGATCAATCGTGATGCTGGTTTAGGTAGTTTTTATTCGAGGATGTGTTAGCCGGAAGATTCGGAAGATGAGTTAAGTCAACAGGGTAAGGGAGGTAACCACCCCTGTTCCCTTTAACGTAGCGGCCTCCGTAAATAGAGCGTGTCGGGGGCCATGGATGCTAAACATTGGTTTGGCTAAGGGAGGGCTAGCTTGAAGAGAAGACTTTCATCAATATTTCTCTTCGTTTTTTTTTTCTTTCCGTTTACAATACTGGTATCTGAAAATGTATAGGCGTCAGAATGCAAAAATTGTTAGAAACTCGGGCCTCGCAAGGTTTTTTTTGTTTTATTTGGTTGCAGTCGTGGAGTAATCGCGGTCTACGAATTTGAAGTTCCCAGGCATGGAAAAATAATGTAACCCCAGTCCGGGGCTTGCGGCAAGAACCACACCATTCGACGAGCTAGCGCGGGAAGCGTGCATGCCTGAGCCGCAAGAGGCCTGGACACCCCTCCTGCTAGATTGCCCGGACTGGCCCAAGGGTCCTGTGACCTTGGGTCATAAGGGTGAGTAGATATAGTAGGAGGGTTCCTGGATTGGTGAAGAATCCTTACTTCCGAACATCCGTGGATTTGGTCGGTATCGGTACGGGTGATAGTGCCGAAATAGATCGAATTCTGACAGATGGCGTAAAGTTCAATTGTCGGAGGATTTTCACTTCGTCCTTTATGATGAACTACATCGATACTTGATGTTTACCATAGGGCGGTCCGGGAGCTTCGTTACAACTCTACCGTCGTGAAACCCAATTTATTTGACAAAGACTGTTGGTTGTTGGACCTTGCATCCTGGCCACTGCGTGATGGGTTGGTTTCCAGCCATTCAGCTACAACCCTCCAAGTAAGGAGTCGTCATCCCTGTCACTTCCCGAAAATTGTTCCTCCATTTGTTAAGGATTCGATATTTCTTTTCTATGTATTCTGTATCTCTTTGCCTTATTAATTTCAATTATTCTTCATCCTGTTTCTCCCTCAGGTGTATCTCCTCTTCTATCCTTCGTAACTCCATTTGGAAGTTCACGGATAAAGAAGCTTTAGATCCTTTGGAGCTGTGGGACTAACTCGAATTTACTCTATGGTGGCCCTGGCCAGGCAATAGCGTTGTGTTGTTGGATGCAACAAGTTTTGTTGAGGTCGCAGCCTTCAAGTTTCTTGGTATTGTATTTTTAACGACGTGTGTGCAACTTGCATTAGTAGCTACAGGCGGTGCGGTCTTTGCAAATGAGTATGAGACTGAAGGCGTGACCGAGTTTCCGCTGGTGTTTGGTATCACGTAGTTGTTATTTTAAATGGCAGCAGTTTAGTGTACCTGAACCCAGCGTTACCAGATTTAGCAGTTTCCTGCGATTTTAGCAGTTTTTGATCATGAAAATGACCTGCAGCAGTTTTTTTTAGCATTTTCTTAAATTTTAGCATTTTTTGGCAGTTTTCAAAGAAAAAAAATTTATATATGTTTTTAATTGTTTGGGCGACAGTAAACACGAATAAACGATCGTCTTCAAGAAAAATTATTCCAAAGAAGAAATACGCAGTTAGGGTCAGAAAGCAAACAAAGTAAACACAGCTGTTTATGTGTGGTGTAGTTGTGGTGGATACCTATTGATGTAACTGTGTAGCATTTCCAAATGGAAAGGGTGCAGATAGTTATTATATTATTTACATAGGCATTGCTTGGACAACGACACTCAATCCAAATTGTGTATTTATTAAATACGTACGTCACTCGGTTGCTCTAGCTTTCAGTAATGGCAGTAAGAAATTGCCAAAATCCAGTGAGCAATTCGTCAAAACATACTTTTCTCAAAGTAGTAAAAGCCAACGAGAATTTTTAGAATTCCAAGAGTTTTTTTTAAACAGAAAAGCATAGGATTTTGCGCCATTAAGACATTAGATGCCTATCGCTACATGCTTGCGTCAATCAAATTATAGAACAACGGAGTGCATTAAAATTGTGAATATTTAACAACAAATTCTGTCCCAAACGAATTTATTTTTAATAGTTTGAATGACAGTATAATAATACTTTTGTACTTTTGGAAATTGTAGTCCATAGCATGACTACAATTTCCTATGGTAAACATATTCAACCTTATATTTCAAAGCGATTATGCTTATGTATCCAACAATAACTAAATTTGCAATATTTAAGCTTACTGGCATCTAATACTGCTTGTGAAACAATAAGGGTATTCATGCAACATCGTAATTTTATTACGTGCGAAAGATTATAACTTTACGACGACTTTTCATGAACGACCCTCAAACATCATCACTAAATAATGCGGTAACCCACTGAATTTAATCTCATTTTAGTAATTTATTTATTGATAGAATTTTGTTCTTACTGTTGTCTTCCGTTCTCGATAATTTGTTTCAGTTTAGCGCATACTTTTGTTGTGTGATAGTGACTGATTAAATGTCAAAATAGCAATTCAAAAGATTACAACATTTACCACCTCAGTTTACGCACCCAATTCCTGTGACAAAATTCCGATATTGTTAGAAAAGATTTCCCATTCAAAATTTGACAGTTCATTATCACGTCGTAATTTTATCACGTTTACAACGTTTACGACAACTTTCCGATGTTGCATGAATACCCCTAATATTTTCGCAGGTAAATTCGTTAAAAACTAAAAACCGTAATCGCTTCAGTAACGAAAATGTTGCTTAACAAGTAAAGCAGGGGGTTTCTTAAGGTGAAGGCTGTTATAACTTTGTTCCAACAAATAAAATGGAAACATTAATAAATTCAAAACTTCTCTATAAAGATTCCGAACGATTTAATTTAATAACTTTGTACATATTAAAATTTAAAAATTTTCATCTTTTATAAATTATCATCTTATATAATAACAAATGTAACTGTATATATATCTTTTTTGAACTAAAAAAAAGTATTTCTCAAGGAAACATATGAGAGGCTACAATCCGCTATGCGGATCGTTGAATACCCTATCCCATCCCATCCTTTAAATTAATATCCTCAAAATATACGCCTTATGGCGATGAAATACAGAAAATGACATTGTCACAATATATTGCTCAGACAGTTTCTCAAAATCTTGTGTGGTTCGACAAAAAAACAAAGTATTTCTATTGCTAATGCCTTGGGATGGGGTATACAAATGGTTTTTATAAGAAAACGCCCCCAAAATGTGGGCGTAGGTGAAAATGATCTATGGGCAAAATGTTTATATTACCATTTCGGAAGTATTTGCATCAAAATTTTTTTCGAAAGTTTTAAAATTTGGACAAAAAGCGTTTTTTTACTAAAAACGCCCCCAAAAAGTGGGCGTGGCAAAAAACTTTGTATGAACGAAATATAGATATTAGGATTGTCTAAATATGCTTTTCAGACACTTTTTTGATATTCCTTACGGTTTGGCCAAAAAATAAGTTTTCCTAAAAAGGGGGCGTGGCAGTGGGCGGATTTCAAAAATTTTTACACTTGTTCTGGTGGCACGGACGAGAATCCTATATACCAAATTTCATTATCCTAGCTCAAAATTTAAGGCCCAAAAACCGCTGACAAATAGACAGACGGACAGACAGACATGGCTAATTCGACTCAGCTAGCGATTCTGAGCCGATCCATATACTTTGAGGTATATGTAGCAAAATTATTTCTCTATGTTACAAACTAAGTATCAAAACTAATATACCCTCCTATGGGATAGGGTATAAAAAAAAACCAAAATGGAAAAAATGAAGAAGAATGGTAAACAAATTTAATTGACGCGACTGATTATCTGAAATTTACTGACATCTGCGAATGTATGACATTTCCCTGACTCATTTTTATGCTGTGTTCGAATTTAGCGAGCATTTATCTATGGATTGGAAAAAAGAAGTGGAGAGTAGTAAAAATAATAGTGCTGCGTACTAAGCTAAGTAAAGGAAAAAGCTTTTCGCCAAAACCACATTTAAGTGAATCAGGTGCGTTTTGGTTTACTGTTGACATTGGCTACGTTTACACCGTGGACAATAACCTATTATAACAGTTAGTATACCACTTCATATGAATTTATGGTGACATCTATGCGAAGGTAGAATAAGCAGTTTATTCCAGGTCACCTAAATAAGTGGACTGATCTAAACAATTTAGTTCTTGTTCGAGGTGTTAACACTGATGGGACTTACACCAAATGTAGGCTTAGTCCCGGTTATTGTCCACGGTGTAAACGTAGCCATTGGCTTAGAACATCCTAAGCGGATCACAGAATGGGAGTTTAAGATTAACAGTTCACCTAGTAATTGTTCAACAAGAAAACTGTTAATATACCCGGCTTTCTGACGTTGATGATAGTGTTGCATTCATTTGAACTGTTGTTCAAGAAAACAGTTTAAACACACGAATTTATTCTGATAGCGAGTAACAAAATTACATGACTATTAGCGTAATTGTTGCACACTTGTAGATATGCAAGCAAATTCATTTTATGTACAATAATTATTCAATAGGGAAAGGGAAATACTTCATTACAACTTAAAGAAAACCTACTTTCGTTTGACTCAAAGGAAACGCGGATTACAGCATTTACAAGTAAAACATATGAGAGGCTACAATCCGCTATGCGGATCGTTGAATACCCTATCCCATCCCATCCTTTAAATAAATATCCTCAAAATATAGGCCTTATGGCGATGAAATACAGAAAATGGCATTTTCACAATATATTGCTCAGACAGTTTCTCAAAATCGTTTGTGGTTAGACAAAAAACAACGTATTTCTATTGCTAATGCCTTGGGATGAGGTATACAAATGGTTTTTGTAAGAAAACGCCCCCAAAATGTGGGCGTAGGTGAAAATGATCTATGGACAAAATGTTTATATTACCATTGCGGAAGTATTTGCATCAACATTTTTTTCGAAAGTTTTAAAATTTGGACAAAAAGCGTTTTTTACTAAAAACGCCCCCAAAAAGTGGGCGTGGCAAAAAACGTTGTATGAACGAAATATAGATATTAGGATTGTCTAAATATGCTGCTCAGACACTTTTTTGATATTCCTTACGGTTTGGCCAAAAAATAAGTTTTCCTAAAAAGGGGGCGTGGCAGTGGGCGGATTTCAAAAATTTTTACACTTGTTCTGGTGGCACGGACGAGGATCCTATATACCAAATTTCATTATCCTAGCTCAAAATTTAAGGCCCAAAAATCGGTGACGAACAGACAGACGGACGGACGGACGGACGGACGGACGGACGGACGGACAGACAGACATGGCTAATTCGACTCAGCTAGCGATTCTGAGTCGATCCATATACTTTGAGGTATATGTAGCAAAATTATTTCTCTATGTTACAAACTAAGTATCAAAACTAATATACCCCCCTATGGGATAGGGTATAAAAATCGATCGCAGTTTTTTTTAGCATTTTTTTTACATTTTCGTCTAGCAGGTTTTGCAGTTTTTCGTCCTAGCTTTAGCAGGTTTAAAAAATTTTATCTGGTAACGCTGCCTGAACCGTTGGAGATATAGTAGCGACAGGAGTAACGATCGGCAGTGTGGTAGAATTTGTTGCGATGTAGACATTGTCACCGAAAGGAGAGTTATGGGCGGCGGTTAGTGGCCGTGCTATTATATCGCTGGTGGTAAACAAGTGCATTGGCTCCGAATTGACAGTAGTTGGTGTGGTATAGACGACAGTATTAGGGATTTTGGATTTATCAGAGTTACTGGCAGCAGACACACGAACTACTTCTTCGCTACATAAAGAGATACTCTTACCTGGCGACATACTCGTACATGCGTTGCAGCACCATTTTTCACCTTGTATGAAACTATCTACTCCGGTGCAGAGATAGTGGCTCCAGGCACTGCAGCGATGGCATTGAATCAGTTGAATTCCTCTGCTGGGGTGGGCGATCGGCGAGTCTTATCGTAATCGTAATGAACTTCTTCCCTTGCGCAGGTATGTTTTGTAATTTGTTGGCGCAATTTGGTAAACTGTCTGAACAATATGTTTTAACAATGAATTTTATTTATTTCATAGCCATAAGGACCACATTTGTTGTTTTTGTCGGACCTTAAAAGAATTTGATAAAATGTCCGAACATTAATTTGTCATTTTCTATTTCATTACCTCAAAGCCCATTATTTGGGGATATTAATTTTAAGGATGGGATGGGATAGGGTATTAAACGCATAGGGGATTGTTATTTTAGTTTTGATACATTGTGAAATAATTTAGCTACATACAAGCTACAAAGTATATGGATGGACTCAGAATCGCTAGCTGAGTCGATTAAGCCATGTCTGTCTTTCCGTCCCTCCGTCTGTACGTCACCGATTTTTAGGCCTAGGAATAAATGTCCTGCAAACTAGGAATATAGTTTGCAGGACATTTAATAAAGGCACTTCTATTTGCAGACGATGTGGTTCTATTTTGCATATTCGCAAGAGTCCTTACAATTAATGATTAAATGAGCATCTCAACGGATAGCACATTGAAATTGTGAAAGCCTATAGATACCTCGGGGTTACAATAGCTAGTAATCTCAGTATGGGACCGCATCTAAAGGAAAGACTAACAAAAGCTAAAAGTGCTATATCGGCTACATGGAAAAAAATAAAATACAAGGTCTTTCAAGCTGTATCAGAATCTGTTATGATGTACGCAGCGCAGTCTTGGGGATATTGCCAATATGAAACAGTAGAGAAACTCCTTAGATACTACATAAAATGATGCTTTAACTTACCAAGTACAACACCAAACTATATGATGAATATCGAAACATGACTATCACCGTTTTTCATTAAATCATTAAAATTGCATGTTGATTATGTAATTAAAGTCTTAGAACTGTCGGACGATAGACTTCCAAAAATAATTGCCAAGAAGGTAGTTGAAAGAAATACGCTCTGGTATAAAAAAAACTCGAAGAGCTAGCAACGTACTGCAGATTCGAATGCAATGTAGCTTATGGAAATGAAAGATACCGTAAGGATGTGCTTGGCAATCTTATTGCCAAAGTAGATGAACAATACAGAGCTGATTACGTAAATATGGCTTCATCATCCGTTCACCGAGCTACATACAGCGTTTTAAAAACAATCTGTCTGAAAAAAATTATTTCCACAATGACAACAGCAAAGAACTAATTTCGGATCTTTTAAAGATGAGAGACGAGCTAATACGCCTTAATTATATCCCACATCGTCCAGATCTACCAATTTATTGTAGTCTTTGCTACTTATCCGAGAGAGCATACGTTTTACATTTCATCGGAAGATGCCCTATCCTTAAAGGAATTATTTTCTAGAAAACGACGTAAAATCTCAGGAAGAAATTATAACCTACCTAAGCTGCGAAAGCTGGGTAAAACAACTTTTTATACCCTATCCCATAGGGGTATATTAGTTTTTATACATAGTTTGTAACATAGTGAAATAATTTTGCTACATATACCTCAAAGTATATGGATCGACTCAGAATCGCTAGCTGAGTCGAATTAGCCTTGTCTGTCTGTCCGTCCGTCTGTCTGTTCGTCACCGATTTTTGGGCCTTGAATTTTGAGCTAGGATAATGAAATTTGGTATATAGGATCCTTGTCCGAGTCACCACAACAAGTGTAAAAAAATTTAAAATCCGCCCACTGCCACGCCCCCTTTTCAGAAAAACTCAGTTTTTGGCCAAACCGTAAAGAATTTTAAAAAAGTGTCCGAGCAGCATATTTAGAGAATCAAATTATCTTTATTTCATCAATATAAAGTTTTTTGCCACGCCCACTTTTTGGGGGCGTTTTGAATAAAAAACGTTTTTCGGTCAAATTTTAAAATTTTCGAAAAAAATGTTGATGCAGAATCATTAGTATTGTTAATATGAACATTTCGTCTATAGACCATATTAACCCACGCCCACTTTTTGGGGGCGTTTTTATATAAAAACCATGTTTATACACTACCCCTTAACATATGCAGGAGAAAAACCTTGTCTTTTGTAGAACCGTAAAATTTGTTCTGACAATGTCATTTTCTATATTTAAATCCCCATCGTGTTTTAAGCCATGTCCACTTTTTGGGGATATTAGTTTTACAGATGGGACGGGATAGGGTATTCAACGATCCGCACAGTGGATTGTAGCCTTCTCATATGTTTTATTTCTATAAAGCTGCAATTAATTACCGTACTAAAATTATTACTGAAAACTTTGAACTTTGTTAACAAAACAAAAATCATCTTAGTACCTATGTCTACTGTTTTTTATATTTTGTTTTTTTTACAAATCTTTAAATCTTTTTAAATTCATGAATATAATATACATTAAATCAAACTTGTTATTTGTTTATTCTCATGTTAATCAGGCAGACGGCAAAGCCATGCTTAATGATTTTTGTAACATAAATTTGTATTATAAACAAGAAAACAATAAATCTAATCTAATCTAATAAAATCTAATCTTAAATGAAGTCCAGTATGTTTAGTGCATGTTTTTGGGCCAAACTCCAAACATGAAAACAGTAATTAAAGACTTATTCTTACTCTTTTTCTTTTTATACCCTATCCCATAGGGGGGTATATTAGTTTTGATACTTAGTTTGTAACATAGAGAAATAATTTTGCTACATATACCTCAAAGTATATGGATCGGCTCAGAATCGCTAGCTGAGTCGAATTAGCCATGTCTGTCTGTCCGTCCGTCCGTCCGTCCGTCCGTCCGTCCGTCCGTCCGTCCGTCTGTCTGTTCGTCACCGATTTTTGGGCCTTAAATTTTGAGCTAGGATAATGAAATTTGGTATATAGGATCCTCGTCCGTGCCACCAGAACAAGTGTAAAAATTTTTGAAATCCGCCCACTGCCACGCCCCCTTTTTAGGAAAACTTATTTTTTGGCCAAACCGTAAGGAATTTCAAAAAAGTGTCTGAGCAGCATATTTAGACAATCCTAATATCTATATTTCGTTCATACAACGTTTTTTGCCACGCCCACTTTTTGGGGGCGTTTTTAGTAAAAAACGCTTTTTGTCCAAATTTTAAAACTTTCGAAAAAAATGTTGATGCAAATACTTCCGCAATGGTAATATAAACATTTTGTCCATAGATCATTTTCACCTACGCCCACATTTTGGGGGCGTTTTCTTACAAAAACCATTTGTATACCTCATCCCAAGGCATTAGCAATAGAAATACGTTGTTTTTTGTCTAACCACAAACGATTTTGAGAAACTGTCTGAGCAATATATTGTGAAAATGCCATTTTCTGTATTTCATCGCCATAAGGCCTATATTTTGAGGATATTTATTTAAAGGATGGGATGGGATAGGGTATTCAACGATCCGCATAGCGGATTGTAGCCTCTCATATGTTTTACTTGTAAATGCTGTAATCCGCGTTTCCTTTGAGTCAAACGAAAGTAGGTTTTCTTTAAGTTGTAATGAAGTATTTCCCTTTCCCTATTGAATAATTATTGTACATAAAATGAATTTGCTTGCATATCTACAAGTGTGCAACAATTACGCTAATAGTCATGTAATTTTGTTACTCGCTATCAGAATAAATTCGTGTGTTTAAACTGTTTTCTTGAACAACAGTTCAAATGAATGCAACACTATCATCAACGTCAGAAAGCCGGGTATATTAACAGTTTTCTTGTTGAACAATTACTAGGTGAACTGTTAATCTTGAACTCCCATTCTGTGATCCGCTTAGGATGTTCTAAGCCAATGGCTACGTTTACACCGTGGACAATAACCGGGACTAAGCCTACATTTGGTGTAAGTCCCATCAGTGTTAACACCTCGAACAAGAACTAAATTGTTTAGATCAGTCCACTTATTTAGGTGACCTGGAATAAACTGCTTATTCTACCTTCGCATAGATGTCACCATAAATTCATATGAAGTGGTATACTAACTGTTATAATAGGTTATTGTCCACGGTGTAAACGTAGCCAATGTCAACAGTAAACCAAAACGCACCTGATTCACTTAAATGTGGTTTTGGCGAAAAGCTTTTTCCTTTACTTAGCT
This sequence comes from Rhingia campestris, assembly GCA_932526625.1. NCBI lineage: Eukaryota > Metazoa > Arthropoda > Insecta > Diptera > Syrphidae > Rhingia > Rhingia campestris. The sequence continues at coordinate 140,707,287 of OW052182.1, read as the reverse complement.
TAGTACGCAGCTCGCGCTAAATTTTATTTTTACTACTCTCCACTTCTTTTTTCCAATCCATAGATAAATGCTCGCTAAATTCGAACACAGCATAAAAAACATATGAGAGGCTACAATCCACTGTGCGGATCGTTGAATACCCTATCCCATCCCATCCTTAAAATTAATATCCTCCAAATATAGGCCTTATGGCGATGAAATACAGAAAATGACATTGTCACAATATATTGCTCAGACAGTTTATCAAAATCTTTTGTGGTTCGACAAAAAACAACGTATTTCTAGTGCTAATGCCTTGGGAAGGAGTATACAAATGGTTTTTGTAAGAAAACGCCCACAAAATGTGGGCGTAGGTGAACATGATCTATGGACAAAATGTTTATATTACCATTGCGGAAGTATTTGCATCAAATTTTTTTTCGAAAGTTTTAAAATTTGGACAAAAAACGTTTTTTACTAAAAACGCCCCCAAAAAGTGGGCGTGGCAAAAAACTTTGTATGCACGAAATATAGATATTAGGATTGTCTAAATATGTTGCTAACACACTTTTTTGAAATTCCTTACGGTTTGGCTTAAAACTACGTTTTTTCTAAAAGGGGGCGTGGCAGTGGGCGGATTTTAAAAATTTTTACACTTGTTCTGGTGACTCGGCCAAGGATCCTATATACCAAATTTCATTATCCTAGCTCAAAACTTAAGGCCCAAAAATCGGTGACGAACAGACAGACGGACGGACGGACACACGGACGGACGGACGGACGGACGGACGGACGGACGGACGGACGGACGGACGGACGGACGGACGGACGGACGGACAGACAGACATGGCTAATTCGACTCAGCTAGCGATTCTGAGTCGATCCATATACTTTGAGGTATATGTAGCAAAATTATTTCTCTATGTTACAAACTAAGTATCAAAACTAATATACCCCCCTATGGGATAGGGTATAATGAGTCAGGGATATGTCATACATTCGCAGATGTCAGTAAATTTCAGATAATCAGTCGCGTCAATTAAATTTGTTTACCATTCTTCTTCATTTTTTCCATTTTGGTTTTTTTTTATACCCTATCCCATAGGAGGGTATATTAGTTTTGATACTTAGTTTGTAACATAGAGAAATAATTTTGCTACATATACCTCAAAGTATATGGATCGGCTCAGAATCGCTAGCTGAGTCGAATTAGCCATGTCTGTCTGTCCGTCCGTCCGTCCGTCTGTCTATTTGTCAGCGGTTTTTGGGCCTTAAATTTTGAGCTAGGATAATGAAATTTAGTATATAGGATTCTCGTCCGTGCCACCAGAACAAGTGTAAAAATTTTTGAAATCCGCCCACTGCCACGCCCCCTTTTTAGGAAAACTTATTTTTTGGCCAAACCGTAAGGAATATCAAAAAAGTGTCTGAAAAGCATATTTAGACAATCCTAATATCTATATTTCGTTCATACAAAGTTTTTTGCCACGCCCACTTTTTGGGGGCGTTTTTAGTAAAAAAACGCTTTTTGTCCAAATTTTAAAACTTTCGAAAAAAATTTTGATGCAAATACCCGAAATGGTAATATAAACATTTTGTCCATAGATCATTTTCACCGACGCCCACATTTTGGGGGCGTTTTCTTATAAAAACCATTTGTATACCCCATCCCAAGGCATTAGCAATAGAAATACTTTGTTTTTTTGTCGAACCACACAAGATTTTGAGAAACTGTCTGAGCAATATATTGTGACAATGTCATTTTCTGTATTTCATCGCCATAAGGCGTATATTTTGAGGATATTAATTTAAAGGATGGGATGGGATAGGGTATTCAACGATCCGCATAGCGGATTGTAGCCTCTCATATGTTTTATTCAAATTTTGCCGATTTAAATGCCTCCCATATTAATTTTGCGAGATAAATAAGTTAAGACCTGTCATCCGCCGTCCACTTTTCGTATAACACATAATAATGTAATATAATACCTACATTTTGTGTGTCCCATCTTTAAGTTTAGAATTTATCTCGCGAGCTGCGTACTGCACTGATAAATTTGCTCGCTTAATTTTATCTCTGTAGCGATTTTTTAATGGGAGATAAAATTTAGCGCGAGTTGCGTACTAAGCTTTAATAGATAATAACCGAGTGGTGTCAACTTTTACTATGCTCTATTTCATCAAAACTGAAAAATCCGTTAAGAGGCATTTAAACTAAAACTAATTATATGGCATTGTTACAAATGTTAATATCTTTCAAATTTGTCCCTTATACAACATAATATTAGATTTGTTAAAATCTCGAGTACAATATTTTTCACGTGTCACAATTTCGTTAAAATGGGGATTACATTTTATTCACTGGCTATTCTTTGACATTTCAAAAGTTAGGTTTCTGCTGTGTCAATTGGATAAATGGGATATTATTTTAAAATATTTTTTTTTAATAATTTCCCAACGGAATTGGAACAATATTAGCCACTGGATGAGTTTTAGCGAGCTCATGATCGGGTTTGAAGTCAATATTCACCGCGATAATAAAGGGTCCTAATGTATCTCTATAACGAAATACATTATACATACACGATATACACAAATGGACAATCCCATATGTTTTTCAAAAATCCCGAACAAAAATTTTAAAACCCCGTCTGCACCTTAAAACATTTTTCCCATAAATTCTCTTAATTCTAAATATTAAAATCGTTTGGTAAGACAGAATTACCAATCACTTGACAAATATACACTCATATATTGTATGTATGTAAACCATTCAGTAAAATCACTTAAACCTCTGGTAATATTTTTATCGCCATCGTCTAGACATGGAACCACTTTGAACTTTGAACAATTTTCGCAGGCGTGTGACTAATTAAGTATTTCAATAGTATTTTTTTTGTATTTTGTTGATTTAGGTTTCCAGTTGTATCAAACATACCTACATTCACATTTTGTTGTTGTTTAGCCTTCGAACCATTGGCCATTTACAATTGGACTTTAAATTTTTGACACTGTATTATTTTTTATTTACGAGTGGTCTTCATATGATTAAATCAGTTGATTTACTGTCAGAGTATTAAATTTTGATTACTAGATAAGCGACTTAGAATTAAAAAAAGGCATTAGTTGTGGCATATATCCATAACACATAATATATATATATATATATAGGTATATTGATTTTTAATATGCTAGTGGTTATGTTAAATAAATAATAGTTGCACAAAAATTGTCTAATCGGGTAAGTAATGATAACACGATATCTTAAAAGGGCTTCCATACATTTAATATAAACCGCATTGTTGACATTTTTACTTTCCCAGTATACAGTATACGGAAGTATTGAAATTTTTATTTTTTGAGGTACGCTGAGTCAATAAAGTTAGCTTATGGTAGCCCTATCCTGTTGAAACCATAAGTCAGCTACACCTGTTTTACCAAAATTAGGTTCGTCGCTAAAAACAATTTTTCGATAAAAAAGAATTATTCAATTTTAAGCTGTTCCAAGGCCCATAAACCGAAATTAAAACGTAAACCAAAGTCAGTCGGCTTCAATTCTTGAACGAGCTGTATTTGATATGCTTTTAAACCAAGATAACGCTTCAAAATACGCAACAACGTTCAAACCTTGAGAACGGCGACGGTTGATTGATCACGGTCTTCACGAATGCTCTCTGCTACTGCAGCAATATTCTCATTATTACGGGCTGTACGCACTCTGGTTGTTGGATGAATGACTAATAGTATCAAACTGGTTCGGAATTTTGGTGATGGTTTTATCAATAGTGCGTTAAGTTGGACGAATTCATATGATGACCAAAATGTGGTCGAAGAACTCTATAACAATTTTTAACTGAGCACTGATTTTGGAAATAAGTCTCCATAATTAGAGAGCGTTATTCCTACGTTAGTCTATTCATAATTGCCATTTGGCAATACATATATTTATATATATTTTTTCTGTGGGCTGGTGGAAATCTTCATAGACACAATGAGCACGTGCCCACAGTAGTGTGAGATTTTTACCTTTTTGTATTTGTATTACAAATAAGTATGCGACTTATCTAGCAATTTTATCACGTGTAAATGGGAAGTACAAGTATAAAATTCGGAATTGTACTTTCTACCTACATCTTAAAGCATCCTACCTTGTTTAGCATTAAAGTCCCCTCCGCTACTTGGTAGCGCTATAATGGCACCGATTTTAACAAGGTATGCAACTTGTTAAAGTCTTCAATACCGATCACATTAATCGGCGATGGGGGCCGTTGTTTTAGCAGTTTCGCTTTATTAATAATTTCTATGTCACGGTTTATTATTTCAGGAGAGTAAACAGCTTTCCTTTTTTATCGGTATTTTCTTTAGAATCCACTCAGTTTCGAGACTGAGTTCCTCATCATCCGTATGGTATTCGGAATTCATAGGGCAGTTTGCACTTGGTTTTGGCTCATTACATATTTTTGATGAACTCTGTAGGGTCAAATTTGCATCCTTAAGGCGGAGAATTTCTTTACGAAATTCTTCGCAGAGCAGTTCGACATTGTTAGGCCTTGTTCTAAAAATGTCGTTTTCGTCATTAAGGCTTTTATTTTTCATTGAGTCTTTTTTTCGTGAGCCGACACTTCTCTTGTTGTTGAGCTCCTTTAGACTTATATATTTTTTGGGATCCAGATGTAGATGACCTCGTTACTCTGAAAACTTTTCCCGAAATGATTACACATTTACAATAAATGGCTTTCCCCAGAATCCGTAGAGGCGACCTCCGAAGAGGGTGGATTTTCCAGTGAAACTGAATTGCCACCTGGGAGTGGTATATTAAATCTATTTGTTGTGGCTTTAGCCACGCCTACTATTTTGTTAAAATTTAAAAAAAAAATAGAACAAAACTTTTGATGGAAAAACTTCGATAACATTGCAATGAACATTTTGTCTATAGATTATTTAAGCCCAAGTCCACTTTTTTTAGCGTTTTCCTAAAAAAAAACTATTTATATGCGATCCCATAGCATATCCAATAGAAAACAAAACCATAAACGATTTTGACCACCCTACTTTTTGGAAATTTTAAATTAAAGGATGGCATGGAATAGGGTTTTTTAACGATTCGCTCAGCTGATATGTTTTATCATATGTTTTAAATTAAGTAATGATAGCTAAATGATAGCTAAAATTTCAACGAAATTCTGTAAATAATTTTAGATAGTTGCATATTTCTCACAAACTACTGAATGGATTTAAATTCCAATCAAGCATATGGAGGTTTATTAAATCAATAAGCGAATCAGTGATTTGCTTAACAACTAACAGTTCTTTTTAAAAAATACTTATGTCTTAACTTTATGTATGGTCCAAAATATAAGGGTTTCTATTGGTCTACAATTCTACATTATTGAATGTTTTGAATTTATCGAAATCGTTCAATTTTTTTTATTAAATTACATAGCTAAACTAGTATCAATAAGTTCCAGAATGATGTTAATGGTAATACACCGAATTACAAATACATATATGGCAAAAATGGATATCAAACACAAACGTATTCTAAATTCTCAGATTGTCTGGGTAAGTCAGACCTTTTGTTAAGATTGTTATAAATGCGTAACTCAACACTGTGGGTGCAAAATATACGTAGGTAGGTCTTTCTCTATCCGTATCTTTCCGTTTTTCTAAATAAAAAAATCCAGTTGCTTACGAATGAGTGCACTATTTATATATATAAATTTAAAATGCTTTTTAATTAAAACACTTTTTAAAAATGATTATTCAGAGAGAATTCTGAATGATTAGTTTATTATTGAATTCACTGTGGATGGTACTTAGGAACTGACTGGAACATCGCAGATGACCAGTATTTATTGACTTGTGTTTCTCATAGATAGGATGTGAGTCGGATATAATATGAATATGATATCTGACTTCTTATTCGTTTATCTTTGTTTATTATTTCTGTCGACGTGCATTTATTGATCGTCTTATCGTTTTATTTTAATTACGTGGGTGGCTTCTCTGATAGATAGGATGTGAGTCGGATATAATATGAATATGATATCTGACTTCTTATTTGTTTATCTTTTATAATTTCTGTCGACGTGCATTTATTGATCGTCTTATCGTTTTATTTTAATTACGTAGGTAGCTTCTCTGATAGATAGGATGTGAGGCAGATATTATATGAATATGATATCTGACTTCTCTGATAAAAACATATGAGTTAAAATATTCGTTTATCTTCTTTTACAGTTATAACTCCTCCCTCTTTAGAATCTTTTATCGATGGAAGGTTTACATTTGTAATAGATTTTCTATTTTTTAATTTTATTTTTAAATATATAATTACAAAAGTTATGATAGTTATTACAATTGCAAACGATTCAATGTTAAAGGTTATATGTTTTTTATGTATTCTAGATTCTAACGTTTCAATGTTTTCAATGGATTTAAAATTCAGATTTTTATAATAAAATTCTGAGAAGTTATAATTTAATAATGGCATTATTTTATAATTACTCTGGTACAATTTTTTGTTATAGATTTTATTTTTTATTTCTATTTACAGTTTTTTAGTTTTAGTATATAATTTCCTTCTAAAACATAATCTAGGTTGTTACAACTTTGTTTTACTTTTCTTTTTGTAAGTTCTTTATTATTAGATATTTTTCTTTTTCTATGATTGAATTTTCTTCTGTAAACGTTTCCGTTTCGCATTCTAAATTTATACTGTTTTTAACAGATTTTCAATACAATTATCTTTAATTTGATGTAGATGTTTTATTTCTTTAGTCATAGTATAAAATAAAACCTTATTTATTAAATTCTAATAATTCATTATTAGGTATTTTAATTATTCTTTCTTTTACTGGAAAAGTTTGTAGGTATAGTTTATTGAATAATTTAACATTAAAGTTAGGGATACTTAGGATAATTAGTAGATTCTCATTATAGGTTGCCAAAGCTATTTTCAATTCCTTAAGTTTTTCAAAATTTATTTCGTAATCGAATATCTCTTGTACAGTCAGTATGTCTTGTGTTAGTACACCAGTTCTACTAGTCATAATGATATTATTAATTTTTCTATTATTTCCTGTACTTCTACTAAATTTTTGTTGAATTCAATTTCCATGCGTAAGGCGTTAATGTCATTTTGGACTGTTTTCCATCTATTTAATGTCTTATAACTTTGTTTGAATATGTCATTAAGTTGCAAGAACTGTTCATTAAATTGTTGATTAATCTTTACTTGTTTATTGTTGTTTTTTAGTAGTTCTTCGTTATTTTCTTCAAGTGCTTTTAGGCTTTGTTCTATGCTTTCCCTATCGTCGTCATCCATTGTTCCATAGACAAATTTCATTCCTTTTCCTATAATATTAATTAAACCTCTTTATACCCTATCCCATAGGGGTATATTAGTTTTGATACTTAGTTTGTAACATAGAGAAATAATTTTGCTACATATACCTCAAAGTATATGGATCGACTCAGAATCGCTAGCTGAGTCGAATTAGCCATGTCTGTCTGTCCGTCCGTCCGTCCGTCCGTCCGTCTGTCTGTTCGTCAGCGGTTTTTGGGCCTTAAATTTTGAGCTAGGATAATGAAATTTGGTATATAGGATCCTCGTTTTCGTATAATATGGTGGGGAATTATTGTTTGTAGTTTAATTTCTAAGGTATCTAGCTTTTGTTTCTGTTGATCATTTTTATCGGGTAAAATTTGGCATTGGTTTTTTAGTTGATCTATTAGAATTTGACATTCTGTCAGGTTTATTAAATGTAAGATCATTTCATAATTATTGATTAGTTTTATTTGTTCTTCCTGTAGATCTATCTATCTTTGTTATTTCGATATTAGATTTCACTAGGGTTATTAAAGAGAGAATCACTATTGTTATCTTCATTGTGGGGTTTTGTATGTTTCTTTCTTTTTCGGAACTGATCCTTATGCAAGGTTTGCTTCCTAAGATGTGGTTTGATTAATATTTTCTTTTCTTTTACTTTTATTACCTTTACTTTCTTGTGTTTCGTTTTCAGTTTATTAAAATTTTCTGGGTTATTTATTTTTGTAAAGTTTGGATCTATTTCTGTGTATATTCTGTTTTTATTAAATTTTTTCCTAAACTTTAATTTTTGTTGTTTTTTTCAATTCTACTGAATACTATTTTGTTATCTATCTTGCCTAGGTGTATATCGATTGGTTTTTCCTTGGTTGTTAAATGAACAGTTTTGTTATAAATATTTATAGTTTTTACGACTAAGTCGAAAATATTTTCAGTTTTTTCCAGCAACCTTATATGTTCATTAAGGGTACTGTGGAGTCTTTCGACGTCTGAGTTACCAGTGTGCCTATAAGGAGTTGAGAAATGTGTTAGAATCTGTTGCTCTTGAAAATAATTCTTAATAGAATAAGTTTTGAAAGTGGGATCATTATCTAATGTTATTCTTTCTGGGTGAGGCATATAACTAAATGTTTTTTCTAACGCGTTTAGGATGTCTTTCTGATTTTTGCTTTTCACTTTCTCTGCAGAGGCAAATTTACTAAATTTATCGATACAAGTGAGATACTTGTTATTATTGGGTAAAACCCAGATGTCAATATGATAATGAATGTGAGGACCGTTTGGGGTCTCAGTTTTTTCGTAAGGTAATTTGATAGGGTTGCGTTCTATTTTTAAATTACATAGATCGCAATTGTTTGTTATCTTGGTTATGATTGTTTTTAGATTCGGATAATAATACTTTCTTTTGAGTTCAAGGTAAAGTTTCTCTATACCTATATTTAGCTTGATTCTGGAAAGGGCGTCTGCCACTTTGTTCTCTTTTCCGGCAAGATATTCAATTTGAAAATCGTACTCTTCGAGTTTGATTTTCCAACGTTGGAGCTTGGAATTAGGCTCTCGTAAATTCTGTAACCAGGCTAAAGGTCTATGATCAGTGAGGATTTTAAATTTTCTACCGTAAAGGTAATGACGAAATTGTTTGGTTGCCCAAACAATTGCGAGAAGTTCTTTTTCAATGGTACTATAGTTTTGTTCATGTTTGTTTAGGATTCTTGATGCAAAGCAGAGAGGTCCATGTGATTGGCTTAGGACCGCGCCGATTGTGTTATTCGATGCGTCCGTTGTCAGGGTAAATTCCTTGTTGAAGTCTGGATGTCGATTCAATAGGTTGTCAGTCGTTACCAACTTCAGTTTTTAGAAGGCTTCTTTATATTCTAAGTCTTTTGTGTTTATTTTTTTTATCCTTTTTTTAGCACAGAGTCATGGGTTTAATGATTTTTGCATAGTCTTGAATGAATTTTCTGTAGTATCCTGTAAGTTCAAGAAATGATTGGATTTCCTTGATTGTTTTTGGAATTGGAAAATGCTTTATTGCTTGGATTTTGTTCGGATTAGGTTTGATACCGTCTTGCGTCACTACGTGACCTAAGAATTCAGATTCTTTTTTGAGGAAGTCACATTTGTTAAGTGAAACTTTCAAGTTTACTTTTTGTAGTTGTTCGAATATCTTTTTTAGCGAGTAAATATGTTCCTCGAGTGATGTAGAGAAAATAATTATATCGTCTAGATAGACGTAACATATTTTCCCAAAGAAGTCTTTTAGGACTTCGTTCATCATTCTCTGGAAAGTTGCCGGAGCATTTTTTAAACCGAAAGGCATTCGTTGCCATTCGTAATGTCCGGACAGCGTGCTTAACGCTGTTTTGTCTTGATCTTCTGGTTCCACTTCTATCTGATGGAAGCCTTTTGTAAGATCTAGTGTTGTAAAATAATTTGCCCTTCCAAGTTTATCCAGGATATCATCTATTAGAGGTATTGGAAACTTATCCTCTTTTGTGGCGTTATTGAGTTTTCGATAGTCAATGACTATTCGCCACTCTTTATGGCCTTCTTTATCTTGTTCTTCGGTACCACCCATATAGGAGCGTTATATGGTGAAGTACTTGTTTTTATTATTTTTTGATCCAAAAGATCTTTTATTTGTTTGTCCACTTTTTTCTTGTGAACTTCGGGATAACGATATATTCGGGTAAATATCGGTTCCTCATTCGTGGTGGAGATCTTGTGTTTAACATGATTCGTGAAACTGAGATCGTCGCCTTTGTGGTAAAACACATTTTTGTTTTCTTTTAGAAGTTTCATTAAACTTTTACGCTCTTCATCATTTAGATGATCAATTCTCTGTTGTTCCAAATTTTCGAACAGCGTTGAATCTGGGATCATTTTTTCCAAATGACTAATTTCGTTTTGGTATTCCAATTCTTCTTCTTTGGAAAAGAAGAGTGGAACTTCTTGGTTGTTTAACTTCAAAATTTTACTTTTGAAATTTATTTCTGCATTATTTGGAAATAGTATGTTGTTTCCTATTAGACCGTCAAAGTGGTCATTGAAATTATATATTTGGAAGATGCAGTCTTCCTTTACGTGGAAAATAAATTTTTCCTTTGGAATTATTAATTCCTTGTCTATAAAGATAGGAGTTCCTTCGGTTTTTATTTTCAATGGGGAATTTCTAGTTTTTATAAACTGGGTTGGTGCTTTCTCGTTGTTAATTAGACTATTAGTTGCACCTGTGTCTATTAGTAGTCTAAGTATTTGGTTGTTTCTTTTCTAACTTAACAAAGGGGAGTTTGTTGTCTCCTCTGATGGATAGGTTTCCGAGGCTGTTACGGAAAAATCCTGATTATTTTTATCTTTTTCATTATAATTTACGGTTACTTTCTTGAGCTGACTTGACGTTGGATCTATATAAATGGGTTGGTGTTGCCTAGATGGGGGTTTATAATTTGGGTTATAGTTATTTCCCTTGTAATTTGGATTGGGATTATGATTAAATGGGGGTTTAATGTGTATTGGACTTTTGTTTAGGGTTAGTTGTAACTTTGGGGGTTTCTAATAATTTTTTAGGAGTCAATTCAGATTTATCGTCTATAAAACCTGCTTGCGTGAGCTCGTGTAAAGCGTCTTGTAGATTTGATGGTTTTAAGGCAAATAGAACTGTTCTCATATGAACAGGTAAACGTTCTTTGAAAATGTTCAGGGCTGTTTCAGTATTGTGAGGGATTTCAGATTGTTTCTCTTCCTGAATTGTTTTTTGGTTCAGTTCACATAGTGTCCTTTGGATGTCATTATAAAAGTTCATTACACTACCTTTGTACGGAGTTTGTCGTAACTCGTCATACAATTGGAAGGAACTTTTGAAACCTCCAAAATTATAAATGAGTAGTGCTTTGATATCTACCCATGTAGTTAGATGGGCATGAATCTCTATGCACCTTTTGGCTTTACCAATTAGTTTAGACTTCAGGATATTAATACACATTTGTTGACATTGGTCATTATATTTTTCTAATGTTGGTATAATGCCATCTATGTTTACTATAAATGTATATAAGTCCTCTCTTCGTCCATCAAAAGTATTCAATTTCTCGATATACTTTAATGGATCGAGAGTTAGTGTTAGAGACATTTTGTTATTTGGTTTTTCTGATTTAAGGTTTGGCAAACTATTTACAATATTTTTACTTGTAATATTTTTATTTGTTAAATTTGGTTCTACAATATTTTTATTTATTTTGATATTTTTAAATTCTAAGTTAGACTTACAATATTCGGGTATGGGTGTGTTTCTTATTTTATTTAAGTGTATATCTTCTTCTTCGGTAGATGACTCTTCGCCCGTATACTTGGGGTTATTCTTCTTTGTTTCCTTGAATTTTTTGATGAAGCTCATCTGTTGTTTTTACAGCATTATTGTTTTTATTTATTTTTTTTTTATTATTTGAAAATCAGTTTCCTCTATGGAATTCGTAGTATGGTCATGTGTGTTGACGTGAACTACTAACTGATTAAATTTATTCACTGAAGTAATCTTAAGAGTCTTTATTTTCGTTAAAGGTTTTCTCTTTTTTTATTTTCACTGAATTATATTTGCAATGGTTTTGAGTGTTTTTGGATCAATGTTTGTATCGTTATTCACTTTTAACTATTGATTAAATATACCGTCGTTAGTTATTATTTCGTACGTATTAATACTCTTTTGCATCGAGTTTATTACAAACGAATTTAATTTCACTATAGCGGTTTAAATATTTTGCTACCAATACTGACTTTTTCCCTTACGTGGGTTGATCGATTTTTTAAAAATATTTTGTAGGTTGTTTTTTGCAAAGGATACTCATATGTAAAAGAGTATCATACCGACTGCGCCAATTTAAAATGCTTTTTAATTAAAACACTTTTTTAAAATGATTATTCAGAGCTGAGCTCTGAATGATTAGTTTATTATTGAATTCCCTGTGGATGGTACTTAGGAACTGACTTGAACATCGCAGATGACCAGTATTTATTGACTTGTGTTTCTCATAGATAGGATGTGAGTCGGATATAATATGAATATGATATCTGACTTCTTATTCGTTTATCTTTGTTTATAATTTCTTTCGACGTGCATTTATTGATCGTCTTATCGTTTTATTTTAATTACGTAGGTGGCTTCTCTGATAGATAGGATGTGAGTCGGATATAATATGAATATGATATCTGACTTCTCGTTTGTTTATCTTTTATAATTTTTGTCGACGTGCATTTATTGATCGTCTTATCGTTTTATTTTAATTACGTGGGTGGCTTCTCTGGTAGATAGGATGTGAGGCAGATATTATGAATATGATATCTGACTTCTCTGATAAAAACATATGAGTTAAAATATTCGTTTATCTTCTTTTACAGTTATAACTTATATATATATATATATATATATATATATATATATATATATATATTTAAATTCCATACTCTTTGTAGTGTAATGATTTCCACACTGAAAGTATCACTTTTAGTAAGGCATTTTTAATAAATTTTCCGTTGACGGAGGCGTTTTGGCTTACGGATATTTAAGCTTGATTAATTTTTGGTCTCCATTCCCTCTACATGGCCTAGCCCTCTAAAACGTCCAGTACGGAGTTTTTTTGACACGGGGTAGGTCACTGTACAGGTTGTATAGATCTTGGTTGAATCTTCGTGTCTATAGTCCATCAACGCAAACAGGAGCGAAGATTTTTCGAAGAATTTTCGCTCAAAACGAAGAAGGATTTCTTCATCCACTTTTGATACTAGGATGTTCAGGGTCTTGTACAGGATCTTGTTATAGTAGTTCGACTTAGGGCTACCTCATAACCAAGGTAGACAAAAATTTTCTTACTACCTCAAATTCGATGGTCGATGGTCGTTCAGTCCAATTAGTCCATCTTGTTGGCAGCATACATTTGATATTACCCTCATTTATAGCTAAACCCATTTTTACCGCTTCATTCTCTATATTAGCAAACATGGCTAGTATCACGTTTAGTCCGACCAATGGTGTTAGGCCCTCGGAGTTGTCCAAATGAAAACGAAAGTTTGATAGGTTTATATAACTAATGGGATATCAGGCGAACAATATCTTCCTATCATTCACCCTGACAGATGCAGGAAAACAAACAAATGGAAAAGCTACAATCCGCTATTCGAGCATTTGAATACCCTATCACATTCCATCCTATTTTTAAAACTAATATCCCCAAAAAGTGGACGTGGCTGAAAACTTTATGGGTATAAAATTACACATAGTTCATCAAAATCTTTTACGGTTCGAACAAAACAACGATTATTGGTATAGGGCATACAAATCATTTTGTTAAGAAATTATTAAAATTGCAGCAGTTGATATATAAACTAAATAAAAAACATGTGATGAAACGTCATCATCTCACGCTGAGGAACATTTTTTTGGGAATGCTGACAGAAATTAATGTTCATATTCCGGCATACCTAATGTGCATATTAATGGAAGGGACGTCAAATTTATGATTGATACTGGCTCTCCAGTAAATATCATTTCAAATGATATTTCCAGAAACATATTTGAAGATATAAATGTGAAGTCGCCATATGTAGTCCCGATGGTTCTATTCTTAGTAGGTTGGGAATGTTTTCTGTCGAAGAAGGACATTACTTAAAGAAAATTCTAATAACGATCTATGTCATTAACAATGCATCTAGCGAGAAATTAGAGATTATCACTTAAAGTGCTTTGGGCAATATCAACACAGATATCATAAAATGTTCAACAGTTAGAATCTATACAAAATTTCCAAAATGTGAAACTAAATGTTATCCACTAGTATTGGGACCAACGCAAATGGAGATATTTGACCGTGCCTATATATTTTACCAAACTTAATTCCTTCCCCGAATACATATCTGTAGCTGGTATCTTGCATCGCTGTCAATAGAGAGATACATTTCTTCCATGAAGTTTCCCTCTTCTCAACTTCAAGCTACAGATTCACGAAGATACACATTGTGTAAGCGCCTACGGGGTGCCTTGTTTTTAACGTTTTACTCGGGCTACAAGCATCAGCTACAGATAAGCATTCTGTGTGGCCCTTAATTTTCAACTTATTACGTTAGTAATTTTCCCTCTAATGTCACGTGACTAAAATGGTAGAGTAACCAACTTCATCAAGGTATCTTACTCAAATTGAAACCAGGTACACGGTCAATATAAAACGGGTTAGAATTTATAAAAATACGAATATATACGTAAGTAGTGCCATTCAGTTGTCAATGACTTCATCTCATTTACCCTATCTATACTACAAATTCCGTTGCATATACGCATATTTAAGAACCATTTTTGTATGCTTACTAAAGCACAACCTGTTGTGCAATTTACTCACGAATTACGACTATTCTTTTAACATAGGTTCGGCGGATTTCGAATTAATTGAAAATTCTAGACTCAGAACTTACATATGTCAACAACAATTGCATAATATATTTGTAAAACGTAAGTTTAGAACCAGATAAGCATAAAATGTAAATACTGACGATTATATTAATTCATTCACTAGAAAAATGCGCCAATCAGGTTTGAAAATTCACGTGCATGTGATTAGAATCATTTCCTTTCAATTCAATAAATAAATAAACTTGAGTATGTGTAGCTATATCAATCGATGCATTTCCGCTCGGATCAATGATCTCCACTATAGATTTACTTTGTTTGAAGGTTAACTAATACAATAATATAACATATATAATTTATGTACCTAGACCTACATAGCTCCTATGGTTATTTATTGATTACTCACAAAGCTCGACACTATATACGTAAAATATTATAAAATCTTTCACCTAAAATATATTGCACATTACCTACCTGAAAATTTTTAGTTTATAATAGTCATAGTTGAGGAAAAGGTACTGCATTACTTTCATTGGAATGAAAGTCATCGTCAACGAGACAGGTAGATTTTATGTGACCCAAAAAGAAAAAGGAATACTGCACCGAACATCAATGAGTGGGCATGAACGTTTCACTCCCAAACCATTTTATTTTGACAAAAATACTCATTTGAATTTCGCCTATTATGAGTGCAGAGAATATATATGGGCACGACAGACACGAAAATATGAAAGGGTTGAGATTTCATCGTGCTCCAGGTGTAAAAACATACTCCATTCCGATGACGCTTTTTTGTGTGTGGCCACTGCGTTCATGGGTATGAAATTCGTTGGAATGAACGTCTGGCCAGGCCACAAAACGGGGGAATGATTCAAATCTTCGTTAACTCCACAACTCTCTCAGGGAAAAACCAAAAAAAAAAACCTTTTTTTTTGGCGCGGCGCTTTACAGCAACTTGTTAAGATTTTACTTTTTTAACTTCGAGGTTGAAGTTCAACGCCAGGCAAAGACATTGTGATAGGTAACATTGATTTCACAGAGTTGAACTACATGCGTCATGTCTCCAAATTTGAAATTTTCTGGCTTCTGTTGATGGCGGTGTATAAATTCTTGTGTTATTTTTGAATATCAAGTCTTGTTAAAATATTTGAACTCCGGTTCCGGTTGTTTAGTTTGAATTACTTGAAGAAGGAAGAATTTCTGGTTAAAATGTTAACTTCACTTCTTGCCCAAATTTGTGACCCAATGATCTTCACAATATTAAGTGGAACGGGATTAAATAGTGGAGTTAATTTGTTTATCCTTTTGATGTTGATGGCTTTGTGTGCCTTCGTTTTTCCTCTTATGGTTTGTATTTGAGTTTGTTTTTCTGTTCATTGTTTTTTTTAAGCTGGTTTAATATTCTATTATATTTTCGTTGTTTTTGCTGTTATTGTTTTTGTTGTTTGGATGACGTGAAAAATAATCTGCCGGATTCAAAATACCTTCTTTACCTTCTTTTGTTGAAGTTAAACTGCTGTAGTGCTGTGTTTTCAGTAAAATGGTTTCAATTCTGCTTGTCGATTTTCTAATGGGTTTTTGAAAATGCTGACTGAAGGCATATGATCTGTATGAAGGCAATAAAGGTACATTTTGAAGTATTCCATCGCCCATGTTGCTGCTAACATTTCTTCTCTATCTGGCTGTATCGTTGTTCGACGGGACTTGGAGCATGGCCATGTTCCGGATTTAAGATTGCAACTGCAAAATGAGGTGAGGTGATGTGAAACGCAAATTCTTAATATACGGGGTTAAGATTTGCATGTAATAAATTCAACTTTAATAGAGTTAGTTTTGCGAGCGTATGTGTAAATTTCAAGTGGTGATGTGTTCTAACTGCATGCATGAAATTACCTGGCATTCATACTCCGGCGATATTTCTACTGAATAGAGTTGTTCAGGACAACGTCAGTGTCAATGACAAACTGACAGCATCTGTAGGAAAACAAACACATTTGACATTTGTATGATGGAAAATTCATTGGCAAGGGACAGGGGTTGTTTTTTGAACATTTTTAAAATTGATTGAAAATTGTGCAAAAGTTTTCATTTAGCACTGCACTCATAAGCACAGAACAATTTATAAACAAAATAAAAATATTCAGAGTTGTTGTTGTTTATGAAAACAAGAACATAATAATCTTTACTAAACGAAAACTAACCAACTTCGTTTGCACTCGGATTTATGTTCACGCTTTGCAATGGCACTGGTTATCAATTTTACTCTTTTTATTTCTATTTTATAATTATACACACTCTCTACGTATCGTTATGTATTTAAAATTTGAGTTTCACTTTGAACAATTTATATTTTCATATTTCAAAGCAAATTATCCAAAAATGAGTACTCCCGCCATATAAAATATCACATTGTTTTCCTCCAAGCGATTTTGACGTTTTAAAAAAAGAGACAACGCACTTGGGCGGGAGATAGTCTCATGAACAACTCTATAGACAAATCAAACCAAAGCCAAACGACAGGTCGGTCGTTCAAAAAAATGCTGTCTTTTCAATCTTATACTCATTTTTTACTTTATTATTGACATCAAAATAAAAAAAAATAATTACTTCCGTGTAGGTAGAAAAAAGGTTATAATAATTCCACTGAATGGAATATTGGTAATTAAAATAATTAATTAAAATTTTCACTTCCGTTTTTGCCAAATCACTGAGACTTTCAAAATAGTAAGCTCCGAGATGTAGCTTCCTTTTGTTTGATAGAGCCGGGCAGTTATAAAGGAGATGGAGTATTGTTTCCTCCTCCTCCTCGTCCATGCAGCTCCTACAGAAGTCGTTTGAGAAGAGGCCTACCTATTAAGCAGTGTCCCGTGATGACAACTATGGTATCGCAAATATGCGGTCTATCGAGCGAAATCAGTCCCTTTGATCTTCTCAAATCTAGCTTTGGCCAAATTTGTTTGGTTGTTCGACACGTCGCGCCAAGCTCCATCTGAGGTTTGATTGCTGTGTTGCGTGTTGCGCTAATAAGCTTTTGCATGTAGCGATAGGAATACCTAGTGCACCCCTGTCGGGTACAAATGGTAATTTGGTTCCGTTTCTGGCGAGTTCATCAGCCTTACAGTTCCCTGAAATGTCACTATGCCCAGGCACCCAGCATAGGTAAATGTTAAAATGCTTTGACATCTCCTGCAGAGATGATGCAGCAATCTAGGGTTGTCTTTGAATTTGTTGAGACTGATTCCAGGGATTTGATTGCCACTTCGCTGTCCGCGAAAATGCTAATATCCTTGGCAGATATTACATTCTCTTTTAACCAGGATAAGGCTTCTTTGATCGCCATGAGTTCCGCCTGGAACACGCTGCAATGATCAGGAAGACGGAAAGATAGGCTGAGATTTAGCCTGTGGGAGAAGCCACCAGCACCCACTCCGTCATTTGTTTTGGAACCATCGGTGTAGAAGTGGATCGAGTCATTTAGCACAGGTTCGTTGCTCTCCCATGACGTTCTGTTTGGGATTGTGACCCGGAAACTCTTATCAAAGTTTAATCTGGTGAGGGTGTAATCGGTGTTTTCAGGAACATTTGTATATTCGTTTAGAATTTTTGAGTGGCCATATTTAATATTTGACCACTGTTGGATGGCTTTAAGACGTATGGCTGAGTTAGCTGCCATTTGTTTGCCGAAAATATCTAGGGGTAGTAGGTGAAAAAGAATGTCTAATGCCGCTGAGGGTGTCGTACGGAGTGCTCCACCAATGCACAGACACGCAGTTCTCTGCACTTTGGCTAGTTTTTTGCTGTTTAAAGCTATTTCTAGTGCTGTCCACCATACTACTACTCCATAAAGAAGTATCGATCTTATAACCGATATATAGAGCCAATGCGTGATACGAGGTTTCATTCCCCATTTCAAGCCTATGGCTTTCTTGCAGGAATGAAGTGCTATCGTCGCTTTCTTTACTCTTTCTGTTATGTTTAGCTTCCAGTTAAGCTTCCTGTCCATAATAAGTCCCAGATACTTTGCTTTGTCTGAGAAGACTAGTTCGGTTCCGTTTAGTGACGGGGGATCAATGTGAGGAATTTTATATTTCCTAGTGAATAGGACCAGTTCAGTCTTATGTGGGTTGACACCCAGTCCACAACTGACCGCCCATCCGCGTAGGCAATCACGTGGCATCCCTCTGCTTCCAGGATAAGTAAAAGCTCGTTTACCACTAGGTTCCAGAGAAGAGGGGACAGGAGCTCACCTTGCGGGGTCCCTCTACTGACATGTCTTCTGGTCGAAGCACCATCGAGTGTTGTGTTGATAATCCAGCTATTTAATAGCAAACTAATCAGCATTCCAAGTGAGACATGCTAGCGCCTTCATGATCGCTCCCGAATTAACGTTGTTAAAAGCGCCTTCGATGTCCAGGAATGCAACCATAGTATACTCTTTGCAGCATAACGACTTTTCAAAAATACGCACTAATGTGTGCAGGGCTGTTTCTACAGATTTTCCCTTACAGTACGCATGTTGGGATGCAGATAGCTGATGATAGCTACTGCGAAGATGGATATCAACCAGTCTTTCCAGGGTTTTCAGAAGGAATGATGACAAGCTTATAGGTCTTAGGTCTTTCGGATTGACATGAGAACTTTTACCAGATTTGGGTATGAATAAACCTTTGACTTCTCTCCAAACCTTGGGAATATAAATCAGCTCGATGCAGCCCCTAAGTATGACTTCCACCCAGGGTAGGATAAGATCCAAAGTACTGCAGCTCGGCTGGTATAATGCCGTCGGGTCCCGCGGATTTAAAGGGTTTGAAGTTATGTATTGCCCAATATATTTTATCGTTTGTTATAAGATCTTGTAAGCAGCCGGTCAATATATTGGTTCTATTGATGTCGTCTTGAAAAGCTTCCTGTGAGATACCTGTGAAATTGGTGTCCATTAGTAGCTCTATGGATTCTTTGCTTGAGGTCGTCCAGGTGCCATCTGTTTTTTTTTGAGATAGCTTGGAACAGTTGGACTAGTGGATAGGATTTTTCCTAGTCTGCACACTTCGGAAGTCTCCTCTATTTTTTCACAGAAGAGTCTCCAGGATTTGCGCTTGGACTTCCTCAGTTCCTTTCTGTATATTGACAAGGTCTCTTTGTAGGAGATTCAGTCAGAGGATTCGTTCAAACTTTTAGCTTTATTGAATAGTTTTCTACATTTCTGCCTAAGCATACCTAGATTTTCAGACCACCATGGAGGTTTTTGTTTCCCTCTAGGTTTCCTTAGTGGAAAAGAGCATGATAGTGATTGGTTAAAAGCAGATGTTAGCTTATCAACAAGGTTATCAAGCTCTTGGGTATTTCTAGGAGGGCTAGGTTAAGCGGGGGATACTAGTCTTTTCATAGTTTTCCTGTATTTAAGCCAGTCGGTTTTACGATAATTTCGAAAAATCGGTTTGCTTGGGATGAAATCATCCAAACCAAATTGTATGTATCTGTGGTCAAAAAAGAGTGCTCATTAGATACCTTCCAATCTTTGATCATGTGATGGATGTGATTTAAAACAAGCGTAATGTCAAGGACTTCTTGTCTGTTGCTGGTGATGAATGTTGGTTCATTTCCATTGTTGCATAGGAAGAGATTTGTACTTAAAAGATAATCAAAAAGTAACTCACCTCGTTCGGTAATGTCAGAACTGCCCCAGATTGTGTGGTGTGCGTTAGCATCACTCCCAAGGATGAGTCCAGTTTTTCGTTTCTCCGCATCTGCGATCGTCCTCCCCAGGTTTTCCTTAGGGAAGGGTCCCACATGGTAGTGGGCGAGATAGGCCGAGATCAACCAGTACTTCTGTGAATTGACTTCCAGTTGTGTTAATAAACATTTCTTTGCGAGTATACAAGATCTTGGTTTACCTTTTTCCTTTGTATACAGGAGAGTATAGTCACGAGCCTTGAGTTCACGTACCAGATCGTTGACGACCCAAGGTTCCTGGATCAAGACAATGTCTTCTCCGTGGGTTGTTAGACGGAGAAGAAGTGTGGCCCAGGCCGTTTTGGAGTGGTGGAGATTAATTTGTGTTAATCGCAGCATTTTTGCTACAATCAGATCTCTCCACCACTGTGGTATTCGTGTCCTCCAAGTCCGAGGATGCCAAAAGGTCATCCTCCATCAGAGAATCACTATTTAATGACTTTGTCTCCATCAACGTGGTGTTTAACCTATTGAGGGCAGAGTATTTATATCATCTTTCCTCTCTGGTTTTGATGAAACCGATCCATCTGCCAGATATGGAGGACTGTTACCAGTTTTCTTTTCCGGTAATGATGAATCAAAGCTATTTTCCAGAGAAGGAAAGCTCACTCCAGCAGTATGATCATAGGCGCCTGTAGTCGTACATATGGGATGAGGAGGATCTGCTTCAGCTTCCAACTCATCCTTTTTGTAGACCATGAGCTTGATAAACTCAAAACCATAGCTGATAAATCCATTTCGCTCTTTGAGGGGAGCAAGGGATTCCTTATTTATCACGATAAGGGCGCATCTATAGAGTCCCTGAATTGGGCCCAACTTTACCACCTTCCAATTATGTGTCGGAAGAGTGGGGTTGCAGTAAGAAATTATTTGCAAAATTTCATCTGCGTTTGAGGGTTCAGCCGGGATCCAGGTGCGCGAGCGTGAACGACTTGGTATGTCCCCTTTCGCAACCTTGAACCAGGCCACACCTCGCCGATTTTGGCTATGGCTATGCGGTAGAGATCATGCGATCTCTGATCCGCACAAGCGATTAGTTTTATGTGGCCTTGATGCCAGCCAGCATCATGACAGCAGGGTGGAGGCCCCGGGTTTTCCCTTATAATCCCAAGGAATACTGTGGCCATCTTGGGAGGTATCAACTTCCAACGTTCAGGTGAAATTGTACCATCGATGTCGCTGCGGTCAATCACAGCTATCGATAGATTTAACGATAAACATAATATAATCGCAAAATGCACAAGTGTAAAAGAGAAAGCAATACCCAAATGTCAAATTTACATTCATGGAGTTGTCGACCTAACTTGCAAGCAAAATGTTTCAAACAATCATCCTGCAACGAAGAGCTCTCGTGTACAGATTCACTAACACATATTAATACCTTGCAAAATGAATTTATTACATGCAAATCTAAACAAATCTAAACGTTTCGCCAGTCATATCCCCTCCAATGTCACGTGACTAAAATGGTCGATTAGCCAATAAGAACAGTTCATCGGCAAAGTTAACTTGGTAAAACTAAACCCCAGAACACGGCCCATTAGCCATGACTCGATCTCGTAGGTATTTTTGTTTAACTGTGACAATTTGCTCAAAAGACCTTCGGGAACTGTTTCGACATGAAGATGTGTTGGTTTATTGACGTCGTAGTATGCTGGCACAGATAATATATTTTACATAGATATCGCACGCCGAAGGAAAAAATTGAACCCATTTTCATTCGTTTGAGGTTTTACCACTAAGTCCCAATTCCAACCTTTTGTTCGAACCAAACCATTCGAACTTAAATTCATGCGGTTATGTGGTGAGTCGGTGGTAGATGTATGTGCATGCAAACTTTACTATACAAGAACAAAAAATCAATGAATTTTCAATTTAACCCAGTTTTTGTTTTAAAATTTTGATTTTCTTTCTGTCTAATCCGAACGCCTAGTTGATATAAGCTTTTCATAACAATTGATACTACTCCTATAATTCATTAGATTACTATTTAAGTATTTGGCAACCCTATACTACACATCACTTGCATAACATATACATATTTATACCCTATCCCATAGGGGTATATTAGTTTTGATACATAGTTTGTAACATAGAGAAATAATTTAGCTACATATACCCCAAAGTATATGGATCGACTCAGAATCGATAGCTGAGTCGATTAAGCCATGTCTGTCTGTCCGTCCGTCCGTACGTCCGTCTGTACGTCACCGATTTTTAGGCCTTAAATTTTGAGCTAGGATAATGAAATTTGGTATATAGGATCCTCGTCTCTGCCTACAGAACAAGTGTAAAAATTTTTGAAATCCGCCCACTGCCACGCCCCCTTTTAAGAAAAACTCAGTTTTTGACCAAACCGTAAGGAATTTTAAAAAAGTTTCTGAACAACATATTTAGACAATATTAATGTCTATATTTCGTCCATACAAAGTTTTTTGCCGCGCCCACTTTTTGGGGCGTTTTCAGTTAAAAACTGTTTTCGGTCAAATTTTAAATTTTTCGAAAAAAATTTTGATGCAGAATCATTAACATTATTAATATGAACATTTCGTCTTTATACCATTTAAACCCACGCCCACTTTTTTGGGCCGTTTTTATATAAAAACCATTTTTATACACTACCCCATAACATATGCAGGAGAAAACCTTGTCTTTTGTAGAACCGTAAAATTGTTTTGTAAGCAGTCTGAAGAATTTGTTGTCAGTATATCATTTTTTCTATTTTATCCACATCGTGTTTATAGCCATGCCCCCTTTTTTGGGGATTTTAGTTTTATGGATAGGATGGGATAGGGTATTCAACGATTCGCACAGCGGATTGTAGCCTTCTCATATGTTAATACCCTATCCCATAGGGGGTATATTAGTTTTGATACATAGTTTGTAACATAGAGAAATAATTTTGCTACATATACCTCAAAGTATATGGATCGACTCAGAATCGCTAGCTGAGTCGAATTAGCCATGTCTGTCTGTTCGTCAGCGATTTTTGGGCCTTAAATTTTGAGCTAGGATAATGAAATTTGGTATATAGGATCCTTGGCCGAGTCAGCAGAACAAGTGTAAAAATTTTTAAAATCCTCCCACTGCCACGCCCCCTTTTAGAAAAAAACCTAGTTTTAAGCCAAACCGTAAGGAATATCAAAAAGTGTGTTAGCAACATATTTAGACAATCCTAATAACTATATTTCGTCCATACAAAGTTTTTTGCCACGCCCACTTTTTGGGGGCGTTTTTAGTAAAAAACGCTTTTTGTCCAAATTTTAAAAAAATCGAAAATAACTTTTGATGCAAATGATTCCGTAATGATAAAATAAACATTTTGTCTATATAACATTTTCACCTACACCCACTTTTTGGGTGCGTTTTCTTACAAAAACCATTTGTATGCCTTACCCCAAGGCATATGCAATAGAAAAACGTTGTTTTTTGTCGAACCACAAAAGATTTTGATAAACAGTCTGAGCAATATATTGTGACAATGTCATTTTCTGTATTTCATCGCCATAAAACCTATATTTTTAGGATATTAATTTTAAAGATCGGATGGGATAGGGTTTTCAACGATCCGCATAGCGGATTGTAGCCTCTCATATGTTTATACCCTATCCCATAGGGGGGTATATTAGTTTTGATACTTAGTTTGTAACATAGAGAAATAATTTTGCTACATATACCTCAAAGTATATGGATCGGCTCAAAATCGCTAGCTGAGTCGAATTAGCCATGTCTGTCTGTCCGTCCGTCCGTCCGTCCGTCCGTCCGTCCGTCTGTCTGTTCGTCAGCGGTTTTTGGGCCTTAAATTTTGAGCTAGGATAATGAAATTTGGTATATAGGATCCTCGTCCGTGCCACCAGAATAAGTGTAAAAATTTTTGAAATCCGCCCACTGCCCCTTTTTAGGAAAACTTATTTTTTGGCCAAACCTAACATACCCCCCTATGGGATAGGGTATAAATATAAAATAAAAACATATGAGAGGCTACAATCCGCTATGCGGATCGTTGAATACCCTATCCCATCCCATCCTTTATATTAATATCCTCAAAATATAGGCCTTATGGCGATGAAATACAGAAAATGACATTGTCACAATATATTGCTCAGACAGTTTCTCAAAATCTTTTGTGGTTCGACAAAAAACCACGTATTTCTATTGCTAATGCCTTGGGATGGGGTTTACAAATGGTTTTTGTAAGAAAACGCCCCCAAAATGTGGGCGTAGGTGAAAATGATCTATGGACAAAATGTTTATATTACCATTGCGGAAGTATTCGCATCAAAATTTTTTTCGAAAGTTTTAAAATTTGGAAAAAAAGCGTATTTTACTAAAAACGCCCCCAAAAAGTGGGCGTGGCAAAAAACTTTATATGAACGAAATATAGATATTAGGATTGTCTAAATATGCTGCTCCGACACTTTTTTGAAATTCCTTACGGTTTGGCCAAAAAAAAAGGTTTTTCTAAAAAGGAGGCGTGGCAGTGGGCGGATTTCAAAAATTTTTACACTTGTTCTGGTGGCACGGACGAGGATCCTATATACCAAATTTCATTTTCCTAGCTCAAAATTTAAGGCCCAAAAATCGGTGACGAACAGACAGACGGACGGACGGACGGACGGACAGACAGACATGGCTAATTCGACTCAGCTAGCGATTCTGAGTCGATCCATATACTTTGAGGTATATGTAGCAAAATTATTTCTCTATGTTACAAACTAAGTATCAAAACTAATATACCCCTATGGGATAGGGTATAAACATATGAGAGGCTACAATCCGCTATGCGGATCGTTGAATACCCTATCCCATCCCATCCTTTAAATTAATATCCTCAAAATATAGGCCTTATGGCGATGAAATACAGAAAATGACATTGTCACAATATATTGCTCAGACAGTTTCTCAAAATCTTGTGTGGTTCGACAAAAAACAACGTATTTCTATTGCTAATGCCTTGGGATGGGGTATACAAATGGTTTTTGTAAGAAAACGCCCCCAAAATGTGGGCGTAGGTGAAAATGATCTATGGATAAAATGTTTATATTACCATTTCGGAAGTTTTTGCATCAACATTTTTTTCGAAAGTTTTAAAATTTGGACAAAAAGCGTTTTTTACTAAAAACGCCCCCAAAAAGTGGGCGTGGCAAAAAATTTTGTATGAAGGAAATATAGATATTAGGATTGTCTAAATATGCTGCTCAGACTTTTTTTTGAAATTCCTTACGGTTTCGCCAAAAAATAAGTTTTCCTAAAAAGAAGGCGTGGCAGTGGGCGGATTTCAAAAATTTTTACACTTGTTCTGGTGGCACAGACGAGGATCCTATATACCAAATTTCATTATCCTAGCTCAAAATTTAAGGCCCAAAAACCGCTGACGAACAGACAGACGGACGGACGGACGGACGGACAGACAGACATGGCTAATTCGACTCAGCTAGCGATTTTGAGCCGATCCATATACTTTGAGGTATATGTAGCAAAATTATTTCTCTATGTTACAAACTAAGTATCAAAACTAATATACCCCCCTATGGGATAGGGTATAAAAAGTGTGTTAGCAACATATTTAGACAATCCTAATATCTATATTTCGTCCATACAAAGTTTTTTGCCACGCCCACTTTTTGGGGGCGTTATTAGTAAAAAACGCTTTTTGTCCAAATTTTAAAAAAATCGAAAAAAATTTTTGAGCAAGTGCTTCCATAATGATAAAATAAACATTTTGTCTATATATCATTTTGACCTACACCCACTTTTTGTGTGCGTTTTCTGACAAAAACCATTTGTATACCTTACCCCAAGGCATATGCAATAGAAAAACGTTGTTTTTTGTCGAACCACAAAAGATTTTGATAAACAGTCTGAGCAATATATGGTGACAATGTCATTTTCTGTATTTCATCGCCATAAAACCTATATTTTTAGGATATTAATTTTAGGGATGAGATGGGATAGGGTTTTTAACGATCCGCATAGCGGATTGTAGCCTCTCATATGTTTATACCCTATCCCATAGGGGTATATTAGTTTTGATACATAGTTTGTAACATAGAGAAATAATTTAGCTACATACACCTCAAAGTATATGGATCGACTCAGAATCGATAGCTGAGTCGATTTAGCCATGTCTGTCCGTCCGTCCGTACGTCACTAGTTTTTGGGCCTTAAATTTTGAGCTAGAAGGATGAAATTTGGTACACGTGCTCTTTGTTGCTCCCAGCAGAACAAGTGTAAAAATTTTTGAAATCCGCCCACTGCCACGCCCCCTTTTTAGAAAAACGTATTTTTTGGCCAAACCATAAGGAATTTTGAAAAACTTTCTGAACAACATATTTAGACAATCTGAATATCTGTATTTCGTTCATATAAAGTTTTTTGCCACGCCCACTTTTTGGGGGCGTTTTTAATTTTTTTTTTTTTTTTTGTGGGGGTTCGCTGGAAGGAAAAATCATCGAAAGACATTGCAGAGGTTTTATCGCGAGGGAACCTTCTGCAATAGTGAGGGACTTTAACCCGATCTAAAAAACCTCCCGAAGACTGACTTTTGTATGTCTTCAAGGAATCGCACCTAGTCGTTAGACTAATCAGCAATTTATTTTTCACATGTATTATATTTTATAAAAATATAAAATTTAAAAGAAATTCCGACGTTGGTCGGATTTCTATGAGTTTTGTTTGAAATTGTACCTAAGTTTCAGTATTTCTTGTTTTTTTTTTTTTTTTTTTAATTATATGTATCTTTAGCTACATAGATCAAGGGGTTTAACCCGTCTTAATCTCCTGACTATATTGTCGGTTCTTAAAAGCTGTGCTATTTCTAAATTAACATGGCTGAGAAGCCTATCTCTGTGTCTTAGAGCTACTTTTTTAGCTTCATCTTCAACCATTTCAATATATAGATCTCTATGCAGATCGGTGTTACGTATGTACCACGGTGCGTTAACTATGCTCCGTAGTACTTTGTTTTGGAAGGTTTGTATTATTAGTAAGTTTGTCTTGCATGTGCATGCCCACATCTGGAGCCCATAGGTCCATACTGGTTTAAGAATATGCTTATATAGCAATAATTTATTGTAGTTGGATAAGGGTGAGTATCTCCCAATAAGCCAATACATTTTACTATAGCGGATGTTTAACTCATCTCTTTTTTTCTTTACGTGGGCTTTCCAGTGCAGTTTGGCGTCTAGAGTCATCCCTAAATATTTAGCAGTATTTGAATATTCCACTACATTACTATTTATGTATACTGGAATGTGTGGTACAGTTTTTAACGTAAAATTTATATGAACTGACTTCAGGTCATTTAATCTGATCTGCCAATTTTTAGTCCATTCTGAGATATTGTTTACTGCCTTTTGAAGCTTTTTTGTAGCTATTTCGACAGTTTCTCCTACAGAAAGTATAGCAGTATCGTCTGCAAAGGTAGCTAGAGTGATTTCGTCACTTTCTGGTAGATCACTAGTGAATAGGAGATATAGTACTGGACCTAAAACACTGCCTTGAGGTACACCAGCCTTTATTTCTCTTAATGTTGAGTATGTTGTTTCTTGTTTAATTCTGAAAAATCGCTGTAGAATATACGACTCCAGTATTTTTGAATACTGCTTCGGCAGCTGCTTTTGTAATTTATGGATCAATCCTTTGTGCCATACTTTGTCGAAAGCTTGTGATATATCAAGAAATACTGTAGAGCATACTTTTTTCTCTTCAAAAGCATTTTCAATTTTATCAGTGATTCTATGCACTTGGTCAATTGTTGAGTGTTTATTCCTGAACCCAAATTGATGGCTCGGTACTAGCGATTTGTCTACAATAATATTTTGCAGGCGTTTTACCAGCATCTTTTCGAATAGCTTGGACAACATTGGTAGTATCGATATTGGCCTATATGAGGTTACTTCGCTAGGTGGTTTACCTGGTTTTGGAATCATTATAACCTCCGCGACCTTCCATATGCTTGGTACATATCTTAATCTAAATACAGCGTTTATGATCTGCGCTAGATGTTTCAGTATTTTTTTTGAGAATTGTTTTAAAATTTCCCCCGTTATTAAATCAAACCCTGGGGCCTTTTTTATGTTTATACCTTCTTTTATTTCTTTGGCAAGTTCTTTAGACGTAACCGGTCGAATTGGTACATCTTCCTGGCACGTTTCTTCCATTCCTTGATAGTCTTTATCTTCGTATGGTTGGAAGACGCCTTCAAGATGCTCAGCAAAAGTATTTGCTTTTTCTTGACTGCTTTTTGCCCAGTTTCCTTCTCTGGTTTTCACTGGTGGGATGTGAGCTGTTGGCCTGTTCATTTTCTTTGTTGCCTTCCAGAGCGAGTAGTCAGTACTAGCATCATTTGTTAGGCCTGTAAGGTATTTTTTTAGTGACTCATTTCTGAATTCAATTATTGATTTTCTGAGTTTACTATTTAACCTGTTTAGTTTGTTTTTGTCAATTGGCGCCCTTGTTTGTTGCCAACGTTTTCTAGCTTTTCTCTTTTCTGCAATAATTTCACATATTACAGGAGGGTATGAATTTTGTTTTATTTTGTTTTTTATTTTTGGAGTTGCAGCCCATGCAGCTTTTTGTATATTGAGTGTAAATAATTGCACTGCTTTTTCTATTTGCTCTTCTGTTTCAATAGCTATCATTTGGGTATTTTCTTCCAACTTCTCTCTGAAGTAGCTCCAGTCAGTTAGCTTATTAACTAGTGTTGGACTTTGATCTTTCATTATTATTTTATCGCCAAGTGTGAAAAGTATTGAAGAGTGATCTGACTGTAGGTCTGGCCCTTCTTCCACATTTATATTATTTGAGGAGATATTTTTTGTTATAAAGAAGTCGACAAGATCTGGGGTTTTATTCCTATCTGTTGGCCAGTAGGTAGGTTTTCCCGCCGAATGATATTTACTGCCACATTCTTTAATTGTTTCAAGTAAAGCTCTTCCTCTAGTATTCGTTAGTCTAGATCCCCAATACTTATTTTTGACATTAAAATCTCCTCCCGCAATGAATCTATTGTGAAATATATCTAGAAGACTTTTAAAGTCATTTTTCTGTATTCTATAGCTAGGGGAACAGTATACTGATGCAACTGATATCTGCCCACTGTTCGTTTTTATTCTTATGGAGATCCCTTGAATCGCACATGACTGGAATTTGGTTTCTATATGGTGTTCAATCTCGTTTTTTATTAAGACTGCAGCCCCTCCTTTTGCACAATTGTGAGGATGTGGGGTGTGATATAGTTTATATCCTTGCAGTTTAAAGTCTGTAGATAATTTAAAATGAGTCTCTGAGATGAGGCATATATCGATTTGGTTAATATCGAGTATTATTTGAATCTCTTCCTTGCGA
The DNA here is from genome assembly GCA_932526625.1 of Rhingia campestris. NCBI lineage: Eukaryota > Metazoa > Arthropoda > Insecta > Diptera > Syrphidae > Rhingia > Rhingia campestris. Next base: position 140,677,507 of record OW052182.1, on the reverse strand, counting down.
TTCTCGATACCATTAGCATTCCATTCAAGGATTTTTATTTTATCCATCATGTTTGTCTTTTTGGTACAGCTCTTTTGTTGCTGCTCTGTCTCTCAAGAATAGATATTCTTTCTAATATTGTTTTATTACATTTCTCCATGGAATCCATTCTATTAAGGATTTGTCTCATTAGGGTTTCCATTGGTTTTATATTATTTTTTTCTGTTTTGTCAGCTGGTTTTCCTGCGGTTTTTGATGCTACTTGAGCATATGTTATTTTTGCACCCGCAGTTGGTTTTAATTTTGTGTCTTTTAAGACTTTTAACTCTTGGGTATCGATTTTTGTTTGGGTGCTTTGTTGTAAGTCCTTTTTGACTTTAGGTGCGTCCATATTTAGTCTGTTGTGAGGCTTCTTTTGCCTCTTGTCTTTAGCAAGTTGGATTTCTGTTGCAACTGTACATCCTCTATAGCTAGCTGGATGATTTTCGTTGCAATTCGCACATTTTGGCGCATTTTACGCATTTTGAATTTGCGCTACAATATTTTTGTGTGTGACCATACTTTTGGCAATTTTTGCATTGTGGAACGAGTTTAGATTTCCTTAATGTGTGGATTTCAACTTTCATTCCAAGTATGTCTTTTATTCCGTAGATTTTTTTTATGTCTTCGTCATGCTCAAAACTGAGCATAAAGTTTGGAAGTGGTACTTTGCTTTTAAATTTAAGCATATTGACTACTTCTATTATTTTAAACTTTTTCTCTTTTAAGTGTTTTTTAATGCCTTCAGGCGAGCATGAGTAGTGTAATTTTTTTACTACTACCTTTATAGGCCTGGATTGCTTACTTTCATAAGAGTACCATTGCACTTTTTTTTGGTTAAGTAATTTGGTGAGGTTTCTGTACGTTGCCTCTTCAACCACATTAATTTTTATATCATTATTATTAATAAGGGTTGTGCTTGCTTTTATTTTATTTTCCTCCAATAATTTGGTTAGGCTTTCATAGTTGTTTATTTGAAGCGCTATGATTGGTGGAGGTTTGATTATTTTTTTAATTTGGTTTCCTTTAGCTGGATCAATCTCAATATTTTGACAGCTTTTCATTTGGGATGAGATTTTCGGGGATGTACTCATCTTATGCTTTTTATTTTTATTTCCCATGTGACGATGCCCTTCCGTCTCTTTTTTAAGTTCTTCTTCATCGGTTGAGAACTCGACAGTCTGAGCATTTTCTTTTTTTTGGCCGTTGATTTGTTCTTTCAACAATTGCAACTCCTGCTTCAGATTATTTATTTCTCTCAGCAGTGCCTCATTGAGTTGCTTAAACCCATCTCTTTCTTCACAGGCTTTTGACAATTTAGCCTTAAGGTTTTCATTGTTGTCTACCTTTTTAGATGGGGGTGTTCTTTCGACCCTTTTACATCTTCCGAAAGGGTCGCTACTAGGCAATAAATGGTCCCCCCCAGAATCCATGGGACCGACCTCCGAAGAGGGTGGATTTACCATTGTAACTGGCCTACCACCTGGGGTATTCAAATCTTTTGTTTTGTTCATTGCATGTTCTTTTCTTTTTAACTTTTGTGAAAAGTTTAAACTTTTTGGATTTAAGTCGCCTTTTACGACAGGCATACCTTACCTCGGGAATATTCTACACCCCCCCTATCCCGATGGGGGAAAATTTTAAAATTGTCGAAAAAACTTTTGATGCAGAATCATTAGTAGTATCCCATGCCCACTTTTTGGGGGCGTTTTTATATAAAAACCATTTTTATACACTACCCCATAACATATGCAGGAGAAAACCTTGTCTTTTGTAGAACCGTCAAAGTTTTTTGTAAACAGTCTGAACAATTTGGTGTCACCATGTCATTTTCTTTATTTTATCCACATCGTGTTTTTAGCCATGTCCACTTTTTGGGGATTTTAGTTTTACAGATAGGATGGGATAGGGTATTCAACGATCCGCACAGTGGATTGTAGCCTTCTCATATGTTTATACCCTATCCCATAGGGGGGTTTATTAGTTTTGATACTTAGTTTGTAACATAGAGAAATAATTTTGCTACATATACCTCAAAGTATATGGATCGGCTCAAAATCGCTAGCTGAGTCGAATTAGCCATGTCTGTCTGTCCGTCCGTCCGTCCGTCCGTCCGTCTGTCTGTTCGTCAGCGGTTTTTGGGCCTTAAATTTTGAGCTAGGATAATGAAATTTGGTATATAGGATCCTCGTCCGTGCCACCAGAACAAGTGTAAAAATTTTTGAAATCCGCCCACTGCCACGCCCCCTTTTTAGGAAAACTTATTTTTTGGCCAAACCGTAAGGAATTTCAAAAAAGTGTCTGAGCAGCATATTTAGACAATCCTAATATCTATATTTCCTTCATACAAAGTTTTTTGCCACGCCCACTTTTTGGGGCGTTTTTAGTAAAAAACGCTTTTTGTCCAAATACTTCCGAAATGGTAATATAAACATTTTATCCATAGATCATTTTCACCTACGCCCACATTTTGGGGGCGTTTTCTTACAAAAACCATTTGTATACCCCATCCCAAGGCTTTAGTAATAGAAATACGTTGTTTTTTGTCGAACCACACAAGATTTTGAGAAACTGTCTGAGCAATATATTGTGACAATGTCATTTTCTGTATTTCATCGCCATAAGGCCTACATTTTGAGGATATTAATTTAAAGGATGGGATGGGATAGGGTATTCAACGATCCGCATAGCGGATTGTAGCCTCTCATATGTTTATACCCTATCCCATAGGGGGGTATATTAGTTTTGATACTTAGTTTGTAACATAGAGAAATAATTTTGCTACATATACCTCAAAGTATATGGATCGACTCAGAATCGCTAGCTGAGTCGAATTAGCCATGTCTGTCTGTCCGTCCGTCCGTCCGTCCGTCCGTCCGTCTGTCTGTTCGTCACCGATTTTTGGGCCTTAAATTTTGAGCTAGGATAATGAAATTTGGTATATAGGATCCTCGTCCGTGCCACCAGAACAAGTGTAAAAATTTTTGAAATCCGCCCACTGCCACGCCCCCTTTTTAGGAAAACTTATTTTTTGGCCAAACCGTAAGGAATTTCAAAAAAGTGTCTGAGCAGCATATTTAGACAATCCTAATATCTATATTTCGTTCATACAACGTTTTTTGCCACGCCCACTTTTTGGGGGCGTTTTTAGTAAAAAACGCTTTTTGTCCAAATTTTAAAACTTTCGAAAAAAATGTTGATGCAAATACTTCCGCAATGGTAATATAAACATTTTGTCCATAGATCATTTTCACCTACGCCCACACTTTGGGGGCGTTTTCTTACAAAAACCATTTGTATACCTCATCCCAAGGCATTAGCAATAGAAATACGTTGTTTTTTGTCTAACCACAAACGATTTTGAGAAACTGTCTGAGCAATATATTGTGAAAATGCCATTTTCTGTATTTCATCGCCATAAGGCCTATATTTTGAGGATATTTATTTAAAGGATGGGATGGGATAGGGTATTCAACGATCCGCATAGCGGATTGTAGCCTCTCATTTTCTTTTACATTTATATTTATGTAAAACTAATGTTAATTATCTTACCCATAGGTACATTCATTCATGTTAATTTCGTTTATTGTGGTTATAATATTAGATATGCTCTTATAAACCTTCATCGTAACTGGATTCTTTACATTCCGTATACTGTGCTTAGCAAAATAACCCTATTAACCGTATATTATAATCCCATTAGAAAAAAAGTTTCTTGGTGTGCTCGGGGAAATTTGTTTTGCATTCAAATACTTTAAAATATCTTTCATATAAGGCTTTTTTCAACTTTCACTCCAAGCTTCAAAATATTTTTGTCATACTGTGAAACACTATTCATATCCATGCTGTCAAAAAGATCCTTAATTTTGATCGTGGTTACTTCAAAATAAGGGTTTCTTTAAAGACTATCTCAATAACGGCCCTATCGATGTTGATAAAAATAAATAACTATGTTTTCAAATATCAAATAAAACATATGAGAAGGCTACAATCCGCTGTGCGGATCGTTGAATACCCTATCCCATCCTATCCATAAAACTAAAATCCCCAAAAAAGGGGACATGGCTTAAAACACGATGTGGATAAATAGAAAAAATGATATAGTGACAACAAATTCTACAGACTGCTTACAAAACACTTTAACGGTTCTACATAAGACAAGGTTTTCTCTTGCATATGTTATGGGGTAGTGTATAAAAATGGTTTTTATATAAAAACGCCCCCAAAAAGTGGGCGTGGGTTAAAATGGTATATAGACGAAATGTTCATATTAATAATGTTAATGATTCTGCATCAAAATTTTTTTCGAAAAACTTAAAATTTGACCGAAAACAGTTTTTTATTGAAAACGCCCCCAAAAAGTGGGCGTGGCAAAAAACTTTATATAGACGAAATATAGATATTAATATTGTCTAAATATGTTGTTCAGAAACTTTTTTAAAATTCCTTACGGTTTGGTCAAAAACTGAGTTTTTCTTAAAAGGGGGCGTGGCAGTGGGCGGATTTCAAAAATGTTTACACTTGTTCTGTAGGCAGAGACGAGGATCCTATATACCAAATTTCATTATCCTAGCTCAAAATTTAAGGCCTAAAAATCGGTGACGTACAGACGGACGGACGGACGGACGGACGGACGGACGGACGGACGGACGGACGGACGGACAGACAGACATGGCTTAATCGACTCAGCTAGCGATTCTGAGTCGATCCATATACTTTGAGGTATATGTACCAAAATTATTTCTCTATGTTACAAACTAAGTATCAAAACTAATATACCCCTATGGGATAGGGTATAAAAATATGATGGCATAAGTAGTTTTGAAAATTACTGATTTCTCAAGAACTACCACGTTGATATAAATGAACATATGAGAAGGCTACAATCCGCTGTGCGGATCTTTGTATACCCTATCCCATCCCATCTGTAAAACCAAAGATTATGAATTCTATACAGATGACGCATTGAGAACAAAACATATGAGAGGCTACAATCCGCTATGCGGATCGTTGAATACCCTATCCCATCCCATCCTTTAAATTAATATCCTCAAAATATAGGCCTTATGGCGATGAAATACAGAAAATGACATTGTCACAATATATTGCTCAGACAGTTTCTCAAAATCTTGTGTGGTTCGACAAAAAACAACGTATTTCTATTGCTAATGCCTTGGGATGGGGTATACAAATGGTTTTTGTAAGAAAACGCCCCCAAAATGTGGGCGTAGGTGAAAATGATCTATAGACAAAATGTTTATATTACCATTTCGGAAGTATTTGCATCAAAATTTTTTTCGAAAGTTTTAAAATTTGGACAAAAAGCGTTTTTTACTAAAAACGCCCCCAAAAAGTGGGCGTGGCAAAAAACTTTGTATGAACGAAATATAGATATTAGGATTGTCTAAATATGCTACTCAGAAACTTTTTTGAAATTCCTTACGGTTTGGCCAAAAAATAAGTTTTCCTAAAACGGAGGCGTGGCAGTGGGCGGATGTCAAAAATTTTTACACTTTTTCTGGTGGCACGGACGAGGATCCTATATACCAAATTTCATTATCCTAGCTCAAAATTTAAGGCCCGAAAACCGCTGACGAACAGACAGACGGACGGACGGACAGACAGACATGGCTAATTCGACTCAGCTAGCGATTCTGAGTCGATCCATATACTTTGAGGTATATGTAGCAAAATTATTTCTCTATGTTACAAACTAAGTATCAAAACTAATATACCCCCCTATGGGATAGGGTATAAACATATGACGGGCTGTGCAGCACGCCCCGCCATAGAACAAATTTTCTTATATGGAGTGCGTCATCTGCATAGAATTCATAATCTTTGGTATAACTATATCCCCAAAAAGTGGACATGGCTTAAAACACGATGGTGATTAAATATAGAAATGACATTGTCACAAGAAATTGTAGAGACAGTTTATAAAACACTTTTATGGTTCTAGAAAAGACAAGGTTTTTCTCTTGCATATGTTATAGGGTAGTGTATAAAAACGGTTTTTATATAAAAAAGAACAAGTGTATTAACATTTTTTCGAAAATTTTAAAATTTGACCGGAAATAGTTGTTTTATTAAAAAACCCCCTTAAAAAAAGTGGGTTTGGCAAAAAACTTTATACGAACGAAATATGATATGATATGAAGATTGTCTTAATATGCTGTTCAGAAACATTCCATATGGTTTAACCAAAACTACGTTTTTCAAAAATGGGGGCGTGGCAGTGGGTGGATTTCAAAATTTTGTACACTTGTTCTGTAGGCACGGACGAGGATCCTATATACCAAATTTCATTATCCTAGCTCAAGATTTAAGGCATAAAAATCGGTGACGTACAGACGGATGGACAGACATGGCTTAACCGATCCATATGCTTTGAGGTATATGTTGCTAAATTATTTCTCTATGTTACAAACTATGTATAAAAACTAATATTCCCCCTATGGGATAGTGTATAAAAAACATATGAGAGGCTACAATCCGCTCTGCAGATCGTTGAATACCCTATCGCATCCCATCCTTAAAATTAATATCCTCAAAATATAGGCCTGATGGTGATGAAATACAGAAAATGACATTTTCACAATATATTGCTCAGACAGTTTATCAAAATCTTTTGGGGTTCGACAAAAAACAACGTATTTCTATTGCTAATGCCTTGGGATGGGGTGTACAAATGGTTTTTGTAAGAAAACGCCCCCAAAATGTGGGCGTAGGTGAAAATGTTCTATGGACAAAATGTTTATATTTATATTAAATCTACTTAATTTGTTCTTCAACCGTCGGAGCTTAAGTAAAACAAAATTTCTAGTATGTTTCACTGGAATGTTAAAACAGGAAATAGACTAGGTATATAACGAAAGTGGATTTGTTCAAATTCCATATCAAGGGATTTGTGTAGGACCTTTTATTTTCTTTCTATTGGTTAAATACGAGGAATTTAATTGAATTGCATTTATTTCGGTTGAAATTGAAGTTGCATTTTTGGATGTTTTCCTTGCGATACATTGTCCTTCGAGTCGCATTAAGGATATAAAGGATTTAAAGTGGACATAACATAACATAAAAAGAAGTTCCAAACCCTTTTTTGCGGACTGCACCAACTTCTAGCGGATGGTAGATATGTGGTGGAACAGTCTTTTAAAGAAGGAGCATGCCCAGGTCTTGTTTGGTTCTTTATGCGGTACGATGCATATAAGAGGGATTTCATCGAATGCAAGGAGCTCGGGCATATGGTGGAGGTAGACCCTACATTATTAATGACTTCGCACTTTGTTTCCCACCATGCTGTCATAAAGGAATTTAGTTCCACAAAGAAATTGCGAATTATATTTGACGTAGAGGAGGATGGGTCAAACCGTAACGGTTCAATATGGTCACTTTTGGCACAGCCGCTGTACCATATTAAGCAGTTCAGACTCTTCAACAACTTGCGGCCTATGATGACTTTAATTTCGATGATGTCATTCATGGTCCTGAGTGTGAGGACAAAACCATTGAAATGCAGCGCCAGATCTTGATAATGTTGAATTGCGCAGGATTCCCGTTAGAAAAATGGGTAAGTAACAGCTGGAAGCTGTTGGCATCCGTTCCAGAAGAGAATAGAGAGGTACAGGTACCACTTTCATTCGACGAGCGAAATTTGATTAAAGCCTTAGGAATATCGTTGAGGATGCAACAAGGATAACAAATCGAACAATATAAAAGGACATAGCTTGGCTGTACCTATGATCCATTTGAATGGATTCCTCCCTGCGGAAAAAATACATATGCAGGAGATCTGGAAAAGATAACAAATGTGGATACTGAGCTAATTTCTCTCAATGTCACCGAGAATCCAGACTGGGTTCACGTTACCAATAATTCATCGAAATCCATGGGTTCTGTGATGCATCGGAAAATGCATATGCGGCGCCAATATACATTCGTACTTTTCCCAGAGGCGTAACCGTAAGCGTAAGCGTAAAAACGAGATTCGCACCGCCCAAAAATTAAAAGCTAACACGCTTGTACCTATGTGGAGCTCAATTGCTGGAACATCAGTTGGCCCAAACGGTGAAAACGAAGGAGTTCTAATCCGCCAAAATATTAGATTGATGTAACTCACAAATAATACTAGCAGAAAATTATGATCTCACATAGTATACATAGTTTTTCTAAAACTTCTTAATTTAATACCTACTTCAACAAATTAATTTTAAATTCAAAATAACTAACCAATTGCTACACACTATTCATTTACCTAGCTTGTTTTCATTTACCTACCTAAGACAAGCGTATCTCCAGCAGAATCACACTGATGCGATCCTATAGGATTATATTCGTTTTGACATTAAGTTTGTAACATGCTTGATCTCTGGTATAAACACGCTGATCTGTAATCTGGGTACACTTTGCTATTGGCACTTTGACAACTGTTTCATTATACCCTATCCCAGCGTTTCCCAAAGTGTGCTCCGCGGAGCACTTGGTGCTCCGCGAAAGATATCCTGGTGCTCCGCGGCAAAATAAAAAAAAAACGAAATAGCAAAATTCCATTACACTAGTGACTATTTCATTTGTGCTTCTGAAGTTGTCATTTTAATCGCAGCAATCGAATTTGAAATGCTCATTTAAAAGAAATCAATACATACAAACAAACTAAAAAATAATTCGTGTAAAAAGATGTGGGAATCCCCGACAAATGAAAATTATTAAAGAGACGTACCAGAGACGACCATATACGCTGACGCTAACTGAAATTTGTACTGGGACGACGTTTCTCTGGTTTTAAACGCGCCCAATAGACGGTTTTTGTTGGGTCGGTATCTATTTATACAGGTTAAAACGAATCGTAGTGCGGTGTATTTAATCTATATTTTGCTTTTAGTGCGTGAATTTTACTTTTTATTTGTTTTTTTTTTTGTACATTGATGTGACTCTGTGGATCTATCGATGTGAAAAGATCAAAAGATCGTGAGAGATCAAAAATAATAGGTACTATGGATCGCTGGCTAAAGTCTGGGTCGTTAAAAATAACCGCTGAAAGCTCCTTAACAGCACCCCCAGTAGTCACTAAAGAGTCAGCAACTGGCAGGTGCATAATACAAAACCATATTTGTTTATTTCATAATGGGAAGTTTCCTATCGCTAGAACCGCTTTTGTATTAGATGCGTTTTGTTGGATTTATAATATTTTTTTTCTGTTGTTATCCTCAATTCAGATTTGTGAATTTGCTCGTTTTCCATTTATTGTTCTATTCTAGAGCCAAGGAAAATGACGCAATAGAGACAGCGGCGTCAGAACTTTCTGAAGAATTTGAGGCAGACAATGTGGCTAGTACTAGTTCTATGGTGATCAGTACTGCAGAAAAAAAAACAGTAAAAAGGAAGTATCACGATTCATATTTAAATCTTGGATTTGCTGAGACAAGTGACAACAAACCCCAATGCGTAATTTGCGGCAAAGTGTTGCCGAATAGTGCGATGTTTCCAGCAAAAATGAAACGTCATTTTGAGGGGATTCATCCAGATTGCAAAAGCAAACCGACTGATTTTTTTAAAAGGAAGTATGGTGAACTTACAAAATCTCAAACAATTATTACTAACCACTCAAAGACAGTGAACGAAAATGCGTTGATGGCGTCCTACTTAGTGAGTTTTCGAGTTGCGCAAACTGGCGAAGCCCATACAATCGCTGAAAACTTAATCAAGCCATGCGTTAAGGACATTGTTGAGCGTATGTTGGGTAAAAAGGCCAAAAAATTAGTTGACACCGTTCCTTTGTCAAATAACACAATATCACGAAGAATCGGAGACTTAGCAGAGAATGTCAAATCTACTTTACTTTCGCGAATAAAAGTCACAAAATTTTCGCTGCAAATGGATGAAACAACAGATGTTGCAGAGTTGGCTATTTTAGTAGTATTTGTGCGCTACCAATACCAACAGTCCTTTCAAGAAGATCTGCTTTTCTGCAAGCCGTTGGAAACTACAACAACTGGTGCTGAAATAAATAGACAATTTCTTTATTGTCAATGATATCCCATGGGTTAACTGCGTGGATGTGTGCACAGACGGTTCCAAGGCCATGACTGGAAAAAAGTCCGGTGCCGTCTCAAGAATAAAACAAAATGCCAAGGAATGCAGCAGTAGTCACTGCGTTCTACACGTTCTACACCGCCATGTCCTTGCAATGAAAAAAATGCCACTCTCCTTAGACGAAAGCGTGAAAATAATTAACTTTATTAAATCTCGACCTAAGAATTCAAGGCTATTCAAAGTATTGTGCGATGAAATGGGTAGTCTACATACGTCTTTACTTCTTCACGCAGAAGTAAGGTGGCTTTTTCGCGGCAAAACACTGACGCGGCTTTTCGAAATGAGGGCTGAAATCAGAACCTTCCTTATGAACGACAACTTTGATTTGGGCGACAGGTTGTGTAATGAGCGTTGGCTCTTGAAATTATCGTATCTAGCCGATATTTTTAAAAAATTAAATGATTTGAGTGTATCACTTCAAGGAAAGACAATAACTGTTTTCGATGCCAGTGATAAGGTCGAAGCATTTAAAAAGAAAATCAAGTTTTGGGCGAAATCTTTAAAAAATCGAAACCTAGACAGCTTCCCAATGGTCAGTGAATGTAAAGAGGAAATAGATTTGGGTATTCCTGACAACATTTTAAATAAGTTTCATTTACATCTGCTAAGTTTGCTCGAAAACTTCCAAAGCTACTTTCCGGAAGAATACCATTCAAACATTAAAGAAAATGTGTGGGTTGCAGACCCGTACTCCGCCGCCTTGGAAAAGCCAGCATCTCTGACATCGTTGCAGTTTGAGTGCTTAATTGATTTGACATCAGATTCTTCTTTAAAGGCAAATTTTGAAACTAAGAAGTCTTTATCAGAATTCTGGTGTATGTTGAAGGACGAATTCAAAATTTTGTCAGACAGAGCCAAAATAATTCTTCTGCCGTTTGCAACAACATACAGGTGCGAATCAGGATTCTCCGCCTACGTTGGAACCAAAAGAAAATATAGATCCCGTCTCGTTGCAGAGCCAGATATTCGGTTGCAGTTGTCCCGAATTCAACCAGATATACAAGCATTATGCAAAACCAAACAGGCACATTATTCTCACTAGATATTGAATTCCTTATGTTCTTTAATTAACATTGTTCTTGTTTTTTCGTTGATGTTACTTGTTTCACTTGAATTTAATAAAATATAAAAAAAAATTTGAGTATTGCATTTTTTACACATACATAACTGCGAAAATAGCGTAAGTGTAACGAAGTGCTCCACGAGGAATGTTTGACCTAAAAAGTGCTCCTCGATCGAAAAAGATTGAGAACCGCTGCCCTATCCCATAGGGGTAGATATATTAAATTTGACACATAGTTACAAAGTATCAAAAAATAATTTTGATAGATTTACCTTAAGGTATATGGATATATGTACTCAATTGCTATATGAATCGATCTAGCCATGTCTGTATGTCCGTCCATTTGAACGTCATCGATTTTTAGTCTAGCATACGCATACGGAAACGTCATTTTTTGTCGAACCATAATAATTTTCTGAACAAGATGTTATGACAATGCCATTTTCTCCATAAAGTTTTAACTACACTAATTTTTTTTAGAATATGGGTTATTAAACGAAAATACTTTGATAATATTACTATGTATATTTTTTTTACAGATCACATTATTAGGACGTTTTCCCAAAAAACTATCACTATACCCTACCCCAATGCATATGACATAGAAAAACGTAATTTTTTGTCGAACCATATAAAAATATTATAAAGTTTCTGAACAAGACACAATCATTTTCTACAATTCAGTTTCTACCCAATAAAGATTTAGGCACACCAACTTTTTGGGGATATTAATTTTAAGGATGAGATTAAACGATTCGCAATTTCGCACAGCGGATGTAGCCTTCTCATATGCTTAATCCATATTCAATAAGGGTATATTAGTTTTGACATTAAGTTTGTAATACAGAGAAATAATTTCGATAGATATACCTTAAGTATATAAGTCTGTCTGTCGGTCCGTCCGTCCGTCTGTGTGTCATCGATTTTTGGATTTCTGGGCCTTAAATATATAGCTGAAATACGGTATTTATACTCTCTGGCCGACTAAACAGAACAAGTGTAAAAAATGTAAAATCCCCCTCAGCCACGCCTACTTTTCAGTAAAACATTGTTTTTTTGTTTGATGAAGAATTTTGAAAAAGTGTCTTAATAGCATATTTGTACAATCTCAATACATATATTTCGTTCGTATAAAGTTCTTTGTCATTTTCAGTACAATTTAAACAAAAATCGAAAAACGTTTGATGAAAATATTTCGAGAATAATACTATGAATATTTCGTCTACAAATCATTTTAACAATGGTCCAATTGTTGGATCCACAGAAAAACGTCTATTTTTGTCGAACCATAAGAGATTAAGATACATTTTCTGAACAATATGTGGCGACAATGTCATTTTCTATGTACCATCCCCATAATTTTTATACACACCCGCTTTTTGGGGAGGTTTAATTTAAGGATGATATAGGCTAGGGTATTAAACGATTCGCACAGAGGATTTTAGCCTTCTCATATAATGTTATACTACAGAAAATAGCTTTTGATTACAATTGATACTACTCGGATAATTTGTCAGATTACGAGAACAAAAAGAGTAAAGAAAGCAGTTCTTTTCGATGGCTAAAGCATACTAGGATCTCTTAAATTTGCATTCCAAAGCCATGCTTTCCCTAATATTTCTCATGTGAGGACCTGGTCAACAATTACATGAATATTTTGATATTAAACCTACATATGCTGGAAAATTTATCAGTAGGTGCCAAAATAGCTATTTTGAGAAAAGTTTTTCTTTAATTCTTTACACTCCATATTCTGTGCGTTGGTTGATTCGGTTTCAAAAGGGTTCAGTTTTAAAAATCATCATCATCAACATCATCATCATCGCAGTTACCCAATGCTGTAAATATAATAAGTTCAGATGAAAGAATTTTTGACAACATAACATGAAATTCATATACTGAGAGATTTGTATTATTTTCGCCCTTTATGCGTAAGTTAAGGACACATTTATTATTAAATATATTATACATTATATATTTTACACTGCCGTCAGCAGTATTATATTTTATCTATCCGATTAAAATACTAAACACTGTCCTCAGCAGTATTATATTTTATTTATCCATTCAAATGCTGCTACATGATTAAAGTATTAAACACTGCCTTCAACAACTAATCCATTAAATATTAAACACTGTCTTCAGCAGCATCATATTATAAACCGAATAATATAGAAAAATAATAAATACCTTATCGTCGAAGGTGAACTTGGACATACGTCTATCGGTGGCACGTGTAGGGATTGAACTGAACAATTCCTTTCACACACTCATATGCCCGAGCTACCATACTATATAAGATTATAGTAGTTAATACTTTTTGTTTTCGTATCATGTGTTAACATTCGGCCATCCGACATTACACTGTCCTCAGTGTAGCCTCATAACATCCTCTCAATGTATATATTTCATCTTCTATCGAAAATAACCGTTTCATCTTCTTTCGAAGGTACCCTTTTCATCTTCTTACGAAGGTAACCGTTTCATCTTCTTTCGAAGGTACCCTATTCATCTTCTTACGAAGGTATCCGTTTCATCTTCTTTCGAAGGTATCCTTTTCATCTTCTTACGAAGGTAACCGTTTCATTTTCTTTCGAAGGTATCTTTTTCATCTTCTTTCGAAGGTAACCGTTTAATCCTTAACATCATCCCACTCATGATATAATTTTTAACTTTCTCTTACAAAGAGAAAGATATTGTTTTCGTGAAAATTTTCGACCTCGAGATTTTGATTGATTCTAACATTACGATTATAGCGGAGCCTAAAAAAGTGGTTTTTGGAATTCCGTCCGTCGGTCCGTCGGTCCGTCTGTCCGTAATGGTCTCCCCAGCCTAAACGGCTTGACCGATTTTCTTCAAACTTCGTATCCAAGCTTGTTTTGGTCATAATTCTAGGCCATTTTTTTTGTTTGCTTTTAGCCATGTTAATAACGGTACCTGCCATATAAAAATTACACTTAACCTCAATTTTCTCGAAAACGGCTCTAACGATTTTGATTAAACTTTATATATACTATAAGCATATTAGCTTCAACAAAACTGCATACCCAGTTTTTTCGAGAAAATCCATATAACGAATTGATAATTTCTCGCAAACTATTATGTCAAATTGAATGAAATTTAAGGTATATACTACAATTACAGCTTGAAGCAATTCTACATAATTAGTTTTAGCTATCAACTATCACTAAACAGAATTTTCAGTTTTGGCCAATAACGTAAAATCATTATTGTTCACATTGACATCGATTCCTTAAAATTTCGGAGTAAACGTTCGTATATACACATTTCGACATTATGTTTACCATTTTTAGCATCAATAATCAAAATGCATACTATTTGATCTATCGCCCAACTCGCTGTGAAAGAGAAAGTTGCGTACGACCCAGTCGTGCACCCACCACTCGTTTTTTTTAATTCTATATTTTCACACAGTCTGCTTCCTCTACATAGAAGCAATAATAACGTCAAATTCAACCCAATGACATCGGCCACTGCGACAGTAATCAACAAAACTCCGGCGATCCCCTTCAGAAATTCATTAAAGCACCACGTCTGATGTGCTTCATGCTAACGAATCCACCCTCTCCAAAGCGATCTAGAAAAGTGGAGCTCTGTCTTTCAACCCAGAACGCCGACATAGAACTAAATCAGAAATAAAAACAACACTGTGCAAGACTTCCAGTAAATTCCACCATCACTTATGAGGAACAAGCGATAATCAAACGTTTCGTCACACGAATCCTCAGAGTAAAAGCAATTCTCAAACAGCTCAGTATATCTAAAGAAAAACCTTTAATGCGCCGTTCAAAGCACATCAAATCACGAAAACTCGTGAATCAAAATACCCCCACATTTATACAAGCACCCTACATAAAACACCTACAACAGTTATTGTTGAATATTCCATCCTTATTATGACATCATCCACTTAATACCAGCATTACGCGTACACTGTACAGTCCATTCACTCAAAACTGTGTGTTTTACAACCATTTAATTTTCGATCCATTCCTCAATTTGTTGGGTTATACATACCTCGGGTAACTTATAGTTGAAAACAAAACAAGTCCTCACCCGTCAATATCTACATATATCGTATAGAAGCCAGTTAACACGACCCGACACGTGCATGACCAATCGTATCTATTCACACGACAACAGAACCTATAGTGTGCGTCAGCACTTTCCCACGATCAGCAGTGCAACGACTGGATACCCGATACGAGCGGATACACGCGCTGCGTATGATTTGGCGACTCAGCAGATTGGTCATGCGAAGGCGAGGTTACCTGGTGCAATAATTAGATTGGAAGAGTCAGTTGTATTTTTGGGGTGAGACATTAAAGAGAATTATAACGAGCATTAAAGAGAATAAACGTGTGTTTTATTATAAGAACAAGTTGGCCAACTGCAAGTTGGTGTTCAAATATATTTTTTTTATAAAAATAATAAAGAACAATTTAACTGGCGCCCGAGCAGGGACCCTGTCAAAAAGGACGAAAGGATAAATGAAGTGAAATCAAAGTTTAATGTATAAAAAGTTAAAAAAAGTGCAAGAAAATTAAATAAACACGTGAAATCTAAGTTTAATGCACAAATATTCAAGAACGAGTGAAGACAAATTAAACAACTATCCAGTGCAGTAATAAATTTATTTTTATAAATCAGAGGTGAACAATTTTATAAATCAGAGGCGAACAATTTAAGGACGAGAGGAGACAAATTATTAAAATTACGAACCCGGTGCAGTAGTAAAGGAACTTCAACAAACAGAATCATCAAGGACCCGACTACATTAAAAGCGTATGCAGCAGAATCATGCACTGGGAATTTTAGTAAGATATTTCAATTTAAATAATAATATGAGAACAAAATACAAGTGAAACAAAATAAACTAATTTACTATTTAATTGCAAAAATAATTTAGTATTAAAATTATTTTCGAAATACGATCCAACTATTTGAATTTAGATAATAAGATTAAGACAAAAAACAAGTTAAACAAAGTTAAGAAATTAATTACCTAACTAATAAAAAAGACAGAAATTAGTATTTAAACAAGTTTTTGAAATACTGTCCACATCTTTCACAATCCACGTCTGTCGTTACACAAATTCTCTTAAATTTGGGAAGTGATATCTATAAATTAAAATTAGTTTTTTCTACGAAAATACATACTCTCGTGTACAATGGATGAGCTCAAAAATTCGGTTACTCAAATGACTGGGGCAATTAACACTGTCGTAAAGCAAATTAAAGTATTGGAGGCTAGGATGGGTCGTATAGAACTACGCAATCCAATGGAGGTAGTTCAGTCAGTGAAGAATCAACTGGTAACAATCACGAGTCGCATTAGTGACTTAGAACAATCGGGTGTCTCAAGAATCCCTGATACGCCGGTAACACAGGCCGAACCACTGTGCAGGCCGACCAGCGAACAGGATCTGAAAGACATATGCAAACTTCCTGATTCTGTTAAGGAACTTCAGACTTTCGACGGAAATCCCGTCCATTATATTTCATGGATCCACAGCGTTGAAACGGTCTTAAAGGATTACGAAATAGTTCGTAACAAGCCTATTTACAGGGCAATCCTTCAGAATATTCGACAGAAAATTCGAGGCAATGCAGATTCTGCATTAGTCTCATATAACATTCTAGACTGTGATTGGATGGAAATAAAAAGGGTCCTCTCACTGCACTACGCGGATAAGAGAGATATCCGAACGCTGGAGCACCAGTTCAACCAATTAGCACAGGGTAACATGAAAGTTGATGATTTTTACGCGACGGTGAATCACCAGTTTTCGCTGATCATTAACAAGATTAGGGCTGAAGTTTATACCACAGAAACCATGAATGCTTTGATTGAAACCTACAGAAACCGCGCCCTTGACGTATTCGTACGAGGACTGAAGGGGGACCTCTCAAGGCTTTTGATCATTCAACGGCCAAAAACTCTCCCTGAAGCATATTCAGCGTGTCTGGAAATGCAAAACCTCAATTTCCGGAGCAATTCGGTCCATGTAATGGCTCCCAACACAATAACCGCCCCAATTAATCACAACTTCAGGGATAACGCAGTTTCCCCAAAGAACATTGGTAGGCCATTTGTCGCTAGAAACAACTCTACCCAGAGACCCTACCCATATTGGAATTCGGGTCGCTCACAACAATATCCGCCACAAAGACCGTTGGCCCCAAAACCACCTATCAAAATGGAGGTGGATAGTACAGTTCAGTCGAGACATGTAAATTACATGAATCAAACGTGAACCAACCTCGGAGAGTTATAACCCCCGGAAACAACAGAGGCTGTACCACGTTACAACCGCAGAAGCTGAGACACCTGGTATAGCAGAATCTTCCGAGCTTCCAGAGGAAGAGACACCACCGGGAAATTTTATGATGGAAGCCTCGTTTCCAGCGTACCATACATAGAGTATGCTACGCGGGATGGGGACATTCTAAGTTTTTTAGTGGATACCGGGGCTAATAAAAATTTCATTCAACCAAGGTTAGTTCCGCGTCCTGTCCCTGTCCAAAATCCATTTTTTGTAAATAGTCCTGCTGGGAAGATTTGCATTAAAGAGAAAATTACTGGTAAATTCTTTTATTCTCTGGGGTGTGACTTAAACATAACATTTTTTATTCTCCCGAGCCTAACGTCATTTGATGGCATAATCGGCGATGACACGCTGAAAGAATTGAAAGCAGTCATCGATAGGGAAAAAAATATACTAACAATCGAATCCGATAAGGTCATCATTTTAAAAAATTCAACCGCAGTCCATCAGCTGATCTTAAACGGGAACATATCGACCCATTCGAGATCAAGGTGGGAACTTATTTCCAGAAAATTCTGTAGTCTTTTCGGTCCAGTTGGTAATGAAAAAGTAAGAACCAACGTAAGAGCGAAGATTCGTACAAACACTGACGAACCAATATATGCCAAAAGCTATCCCTACCCGAGTTCCATGAGAGAGGAAGTCGACCGACAGATTAAGGACCTCCTGTCGGACAATATTATACGTCCATCGAACAGTCCATATAATTCACCAATATGGATTGTTCCAAAAAAACCGAAACCGGACGGTGAAAAGCAATATAGAATGGCCATAGACTTTAAGCGTTTAAATGCTGTGACCATTCCAGACACGTATCCTATTCCGGATATCCATAGCACATTAGCTAGTCTGGGGGATGCAAAACTGTTTACCACGCTCGATCTGACATCAGGATTTCATCAAATCCTGATGGACGAAACCGATATCCCAAAAACTGCCTTCTCTACTATGAACGGGAAGTACGAATACCTGAGACTTCCTTTCGGTCTAAGAAATGCACCTGCTATCTTCCAGAGGATGATAGACGATGTACTCAAGGAATTGATATGCAAGGTTTGCTATGTATATATTGACGATATAATCGTTTTTAGCAAAACCGAAGAAGACCACTTGAGGGACATCGAAACCGTTTTCGCTAAATTAAATGAGGCTGGCTTGAAGGTCAATCTAGAGAAAACTCAATTTATGACCACCAGCGTCGAGTTTATCTGGTTACTCCCGAAGGCATACTTCCAGACCAAGGGAAGGTTAAGGCTATTGAAAATATCCTCCCACCGGCGAATTTAAAAGAGTTGAAAAGCTTCCTCGGATTAACTTCTTATTACCGGAAGTTCATTCGGGATTACGCCAAAATAGCTAAGCCCCTTACAAACATAAAGCGTGGCGAATTCTCACATGTTAGAGCCAATCAGTCTAAAAACGTTGCAATTTCTCTTGACGATGAAGCGCTAAAGTCTTTTAAAAGCCTGAAGGAACTGCTCACATCTGCAGATGTTTTAGCATTCCCTGATTTCCAGAAGGGCTTTAACCTAACTACAGATGCTTCCAATTACGCCATTGGTGCTGTGCTATCTCAAGGTGAGCATGGCAAGGAAAGGCCGGTGGCATACATCTCCCGTTCTCTTAACCGAACGGAGGAGAATTATGCGACCAATGAGAAAGAAATGCTTGACATAGTGTGGGCCTTGGATAATTTGCGAAATTATCTGTATGGAGCCAGGAAGATACGGATTTTTACCGACCACCAACCTTTGACATTTGCGTTGAGTAATAGAAATCACAATGCAAAGCTCAAACGTTGGAAAGCGAGAATAGAGGAGTATAACTACGAGTTGATTTATACTCCTGGTAAATCAAATTACGTGGCTGATGCTCTCTCGCGGCTCAAGACTGAAGTCAATCACCTCTCAGATGCTAGCAGTGAAACTGTTAGCGTGGGTCATGTAAGTTCTCCTTCAAGGGAAAGTACGGATACGGCAAGCGAACGCAGAGTAGACTGTGCACGAACTGAGACGGCTGATGAAGGGCTTTGCGAACTCTCTCCAAGTGATACTGATTCGTGCACTGCACACAGTGCCGACCAGGATAGCTCGGATCTAGTACCACACGTGGAAGCACCAATCAATGTTTTTAAAAATCAACTCATTTTTAAGATTGGAATCGATCTACGCTCCCACGAAGAACCACATCCTGGCTATCATCGCCACTACATCTCCACGAGAACCCTACACGATGACGATCTCATAGAGATACTGAGGGAAAAACTCAGGCCAAATATCATAAATGGAATTAAGATGCCAGAGAACTATCTCGGTATGCTTCAGAGGGTTTATCTGGAAACCTTCGGAAATTACAAATTAAGGGTGGCTCAAAGGATAGTCGAAGATGTTGGTAACGAAGAGAATAAATGTCTTATTATTGAAAAGGAACACAGGAGAGCCCATCGCTCTCCTAAGGAGAATAGGGAACAGATCTTGGAAAAATGTTATTTTCCCCACATGATGGCTAAAATCAGGAAATTCTGTTCTTCATGTGAAATTTGTAATGCAAACAAATACGATAGGCATCCGGTAATCCCCGAACTCCAAGTTACTCCACTCCCAAAGTATCCCTGCGAAATACTTCACATGGATATTATGGAGATCCAGAATATGAAGTTTTTAACTGTGGTGGATAAGTTTTCAAAATTCTCAAAGTTTTTCCACATAAAAGAAAAATCGGCAATTTACATTAGGGCGAAACTAATAAAAATCCTGCACTACTTTACGGTACCGCAGGTGTTAGTTACTGATAACGAGAAGGGCTTCCTTAGTCCAATCGTTTTAAATTTTATCAAGACTCTGGATGTAAAACTTTACTTAACCCCATCTTATAGAAGCGAGGTAAATGGACAAATAGAACGGGTCCATTCTACCGTATTGGAGATCTACAGGTGCCTGAAGGTCGAGTACCCGGATATTAAGCCCAAGGAACTTGTCTACATATCGGTGGATCGTTATAATAAT
Organism: Rhingia campestris; assembly: GCA_932526625.1. Lineage (NCBI taxonomy): Eukaryota > Metazoa > Arthropoda > Insecta > Diptera > Syrphidae > Rhingia > Rhingia campestris. The sequence continues at coordinate 140,656,976 of OW052182.1, read as the reverse complement.
ACAATACACTCGGTCATCAAGAGGAAACCTATTGACATCTTCTTCAATAGGTCTCAGAGGGTTAATTACAGTAACCTTCTGAACATTCGTTCAAAAATTAACAAAGATCTCAGGGGAATTATAAAACGTAACATGGAGGGAAGAAATGTGAGGCTGAATCGAAAGAGAGTTTTGCCCAGAAAGTATCACGAGGGTGATGTAGTTTACGTTGCAATAAAAAAGTAAAAATAAACCCCTGTATAGACGGGAAATTGTCGCAAAGGACAATCGTGTAACGGTAACGACAGCTAGTGGTAAGAGAGTCCATAAGGCTCACTTAAAAAATATGAAAGAATTCCAAATTTAATTAAATGCCCAGGGCCAACTCTCGCGAAAAAAGGGGCCGGTTTACTAAAGTATCAATGATATTTTCGGTGGTGAAGACCCTCGAACCTTAGTAGGTCGCTGCGGATATAATCGCATTAACGACTAAAGCGGATTCATACGAGCCTTACGAACCAAAGTAACTACCCCGAAAGTTAAAGAGAGCGACTAATAGGCATTAAAAAAGAAAAGAAAGAAAAAAAGAAAAAAAAAAGAAAAAAAAAAGAAAAAAAAGGAAGAATGATTCCCTAGCCTATAAAAAATGTTTTTCAATTTAACTTAACAAAAGAACTAATGAAGAATTTTATATTATAACCTCAATGAAACTCAACAAAAGAATTAATTAAGAATTATATGTTACTAATATTACAGTCTAGCTTTTTTAGTTCCCGTGCATGCTCTGCATATTTTTGCATACAGATCACCAATTGTGACCGTAAGGTAAGGCAACGCTTGGGTTATAAATGGCTTCTTTAAGTTGGTCCATGTTATTGACCTAAGCAAATATAACATACTCATTGAACAAACTGAAATGCTGGCTATGAAACATATAGCAGACAAAGAGATGCGGCTACTAGATTATCATCTGAGCCAGGTAAAAGACCGCATAAACGAACTGAGTGAACCACGGACAAGACAGACTAGATCTATCGACTGGATAGGTTCTGCCTGGAAATGGGTAGCTGGATCTCCTGACGCAACTGACTGGAACAAACTTTTACAAACGCAGACAGACATAACTGAGAACAACAATCATCAATACAAAATTAACAAGAAACTTTTTGACTCAACACAAGAAATTATGAATAACGTTAATAAGATAATTGATCACTACAATAACGCCGTACAAAAAGAGGAAATAGACAGACTAAGAGACGACATACTTAACAAAGTTCTAATACTAAAAGAAGGGATAAACGAAATAACAAGAGCCTGTCAAATGGCAAAGACCGGAATAGTTAACAGTAACATACTTGACTTTGAAGAGGTTAACACTATAATAGGTGAGTTGGAAATCCTTCCCTATCAACATTTTGTAGAAGCCATTGAATATGGGCGACCGTCTGTATATTATAGCAATGGAACTCTTTTGTTATACGTACTCTCGATCCCGAAGGTCGGGACCAAAGTGTTCCATTCAGTGACCGCTCGCGCTGCAATCAAAGACGGAAAACAAATTGACCTAGACTACACAAGACTACTCATTAATCACGATACGACCTACGGACTTAAGGGTGATTGCTTTCATATAGGAAATACATCGGCATGTGAAGAAAGCGTTTTAAAGAAATTACCCGAAGATACATGCTTACCCAAGGTACTCAAAGGAGGTACTGCAGCATGTGACTTCAGAAACACAAATGAAGAGGTCATTGAACTAATTGGGGAAAATACGGTCTTCATACCAAATTTTTACGTGTCAATTCTAAACAAAAATTTGTCTATCCCTCTAGAATACTTATCTCATCCAACTGGACAATGATACGATCAGCATCAAGGACCAGATATACTCTAGTGGGACGACCACGAGGTTACAAGCACTTCCGGCTGTCTTGGTCAACATAACCAGTAAAAGGATCAAGCCTAATCTGCAACATCTGCACGACATCAGTGTCAAAAGTATCGAACTAATCAAACCTTAACTTAACCTACCTTAACTCTTCTATCATTACAGAAATTTTAGTAATTATAGCCATAGTCATCTGCATCTGCTTCCTGTGGAAAAAGATATATGGAAGAGCAAACATCCCGTAGCTTCATTTGTCTTTCCGTCGGAAGAGCATCCCTCGTCCAGCTAGACGTAATATGGAGGTTCAACAATCCGGCAGTAATTTAAGCCACTCCACATGTTCAGCTATTGATCTGCGGGACGCAGATATTTAAAGGGGCAGCAGTTAACACGACCCGACACGTACATGACCAATCGTATCTATTCACACGACAACAGAACCTATAGTGTACGTCAGCACTTTCCCACGATCAGCAGTGCAACGACTGGATACCCGATACGAGCGGATACACGCGCTGCGTATGATTTGGTACCTCAGCAGATTGGTCATGCGAAGGCGAGGTTACCTGGTGCAATAATTAGATTGGAAGAGTTAGTTGTATTTTTGGGGTGAGACATTAAAGAGAATTATAACGAGCTAAAACGTGTGTTTATACCCTATCCCATAGGGGGGTATATTAGTTTTGATACTTAGTTTGTAACATAGAGAAATAATTTTGCTACATATACATCAAAGTATATGGATCGACTCAGAATCGCTAGCTGAGTCGAATTAGCCATGCCTGTCTGTCTGTTCGTCAGCTGTTTTTGGGCCTTAAATTTTGAGCTAGGATAATGAAATTTGGTATATAGGATCCTCGTCCGTGCCACCAGAAAAAGTGTAAAAATTTTTGACATCCGCCCACTGCCACGCCTCCTTTTTAGGAAAACTTATTTTTTGGCCAAACCGTAAGGAATTTCAAAAAAGTTTCTGAGTAGCATATTTAGACAATCCTAATATCTATATTTCGTTCATACAAAGTTTTTTGCCATGCCCACTTTTTGGGGGTGTGTTTAGTAAAAAAAAGCTTTTTGTCCAAATTTTAAAACTTTCGAAAAAAATTTTGATGCAAATACTTCCAAAATGGTAATATAAACATTTTGTCCATAGAGCATTTTCACCTACGCCCACATTTTGGGGGCGTTTTCTTACAAAAACCATTTGTATACCTCATCCCAAGGCATTAGCAATAGAAATACGTTGTTTTTTGTCGAACCACACAAGATTTTGAGAAACTGTCTGAGCAATATATTGTGACAATGTCATTTTCTGTATTTCATCGCCATAAGGCCTATATTTTGAGGATATTAATTTAAAGGATGGGATGGGATACGGTATTCAACGATCCGCATAGCGGATTGTAGCCTCTCATATGTTTATACCCTATCCCATATGGGGGTATATTAGTTTTGATACTTAGTTTGTAACATAGAGAAATAATTTTGCTACATATACCTCAAAGTATATGGATCGACTCAGAATCGCTAGCTGAGTCGAATTAGCCATGTCTGTCTGTCCGTCCGTCCGTCTGTCTGTTCGTCAGCGGTTTTTGGGCCTTAAATTTTGAGCTAGGATAATGAAATTTGGTATATAGGATCCTCGTCCGTGCCACCAGAAAAAGTGTAAAAATGTTTGACATCCGCCCACTGCCACGCCTCCTTTTTAGGAAAACTCATTTTTTGGCCAAACTGTAAGGAATTTCAAAAAAGTTTCTGAGTAGCATATTTAGACAATCGTAATATCTATATTTCGTTCATACAAAGTTTTTTGCCACGCCCACTATTTGGGGGCGTTTTTAGTAAAAAACGCTTTTTGTCCAAATTTTAAAACTTTCGAAAAAAATTTTGATGCAAATACTTCCGAAATGGTAATGTAAACATTTTGTCCATAGATCATTTTCACCTACGCCCACATTTTGGGGGCGTTTTCTTACAAAAACCATTTGTATACCCCATCCCAAGGCATTAGCAATAGAAATACGTTGTTTTTTGTCGAACCACACAAGATTTTGAGAAACTGTCTGAGCAATATATTGTGACAATGTCATTTTCTGTATTTCATCGCCATAAGGCCTATATTTTGAGGATATTAATTTAAAGGATGGGATGGGATAGGGTATTCAACGATCCGCATAGCGGATTGTAGCCTCTCATATGTTTTTGTTAATAGGATTAATTAAAAGTGTTTATTAAAGGAAATATATATATTTATTCTGCACGTGTGCACGGTATTACAAAAGGTTAAGAAAAAAAAGGTAGAGAAAAAGGTGTCTGTCAATTTGGGAATGCTGTTGCAATAGAAAGGAAACATTAGGGTGGGCTTACAATTATTTAGGCATTCTTTTACATTAATTTGCAACACTCCCACTAAAAGAATACTAAGAATTTTATTTCTTAATGTTAGCCTTGATGTCCTCTTTGCTTTTGATGTTCAGCAAACCCTTCTGTATTTCAAGTGTCGACTTTGGAAGAGGTTTCGTCAGTAAGTCTGCTTGTTGGTCCTTAGATGAAACGTGTTCCAGAGTAAACTCCTTGTCATTAAATTTGTTTCGTATAAAATGGTAGCGTACATCAATGTGCTTACTCCTTTGATGGAATTCGGGATTTTTGATTAATTTGATGGCGCTCATATTATCGACGTTAAGAGTTGTTTTTAAATTGTTAAACTGAGCAAGATCACGAAGTAGACTCTTAACCCAGATGGTTTCCTTTACTGCTTCGCTTGCTGCAACGTATTCAGCTTCAGTAGTTGATAACGTCACAACTTTCTGCTTCGTTGATGTCCAAGCAATTGTTGAATCACCCAGTTTCAGAACAAGACCAGTTGTTGATTTCCTAGTCTCGATATCCCCAGCATAGTCTGCATCGCTGAATACCTGAAGATGATCCTCTTGCTTTGCTGGAAAGTAAAGTCCGTGAGTTGTTGTTCCTTTTATGTACTTGAGAATTCTTTTGGCAGCATTCCAATGTATCTTCTTGGGGTTCTCAAGGTATTGACTTGCACTGTTTACAGAAAAGGTAATGTCTGGACGTGTGGCTATAGATAGATACATAAGGCTGCCTATGACTTGACGGTATGGTGCATTTATAGCTTCCTGGTTTCCATTCTTATGAATATCGGCGCACATTTGGTGGTGTGGATCAGCTGGAATAGCTACTGCATTAGCATCATTCATTTTAAATCGGTGCAAAATCTTTTTGGCATAGGCCTCTTGATGAACGAAAATAGAACCATCGCTGAGTCTTTCGATTTGTAATCCCAAATAAGTATTTACATTGCCTGACGTGATTTCAAACTCTTTGCGTAGCTCAGCAAGAAGTGAATATGATGTTTTTGGGTTCACCGACGCAACTAATCCATCATCAATATGAATTGTTAATATTAAAGGATTATCAGCATCTCCGTTGGTGAATACACATTGGTCCGCACTTGTAGGATGGAGTCCAAATTTGTTCAACGCTGCTGTAAAACGACGGTTCCAGCACCTTGAAGCCTGTTTTAACCCGTAGAGGCTTTTGTTCAACTTGCAAACACGATTTGTGCCATCCTCGTATCCCTTTGGTTGTTTCATATAGATGGTCTCGTCTATTTCGCCATATAAAAATGCCGTCTTGACATCAAACTGCTGAAGAAACATTTTTTTAGATGCAGCAATAGAAAGGATTATGCGTATTGAATCGAATCTTGTGACTGGGCTGAATGTTTCGTGATAATCAATTCCAGCCACTTGCTTGAATCCTCTAGCAACCAATCTTGCCTTGAAACGCTGCACATCGCCATCGTTGCTCCTCTTTATTTTGTAGGTCCAACGGTTGTCAATTATCGATTGATCTGCGGGTGGTTTCACTAACGTCCAAGTTTGGTTCCTTTTAAGAGATTCAATTTCTTCGTCCATTGCGTTCTTCCAGTTATTTGCATCGTTACTTCCGATTGCCTCATCGTATGACGTGGGTTCATTATATTCAGCAATTAATAAAATATCGTTATCACTTACGTACCTGTTTGGTGGCTTTATTTGCCTTCGGTCTCTCAGACCATACACCTTGTTATGACTGGATCCTTGTACATCATTTTCCTCAGGTATTTCTAGTGGGTCATCTGCATCGAAAAATTCGCCATCGAAGTCATCGTCAACGTCTTGTCCTGAGCCCTCTACCAGGACAATATTCTGGTTGTTGTTAACTGGATACGCATCATCGGTGTTGTCTGTATGTGTATTGTCGATCACAGGTAAGTTGAAACTGATAGTGTCTGGCTCTGCTGGTGAATCGACCTCTTTCGAGTCAACTTTATGCTGCTTGCCTGTGAAGACCACATCCCGAAATATTTTCACCTTATTTCGCTCAGGTAACCAAACGCGATATCCCTTGGTGTCCTCATCGTACCCAACTAAAACTCCGCTCTCGGCTTTGACATCCCACTTGCGCCTCTTCTCCTTCGGGATATGAACGTAGACTTGTTCCCCGAATATCTTCAGCGTTTCTATACGTGTCTGTCTGCCAGTCCATAACTCGCTCGGTGATGATCTTCCGATACTGCTGGATCCTGTTTTGTTGAGTGTGTATACAGCATAATTTACTGCTTCGGCCCACATGTTAGTTGGTAGTCCACTTGCAATTAGTGATGTTCGTGCCAGTTCTACTACAGTTCGATTTTCACGTTCTATGGACCCGTTCTGCTCTGGGGTAAATGGAACTGTCTTTTGATGCGTGATACCATGACGATGAGTTAGTTCTTTGACTTTCTGATTTACAAATTCAAGTCCGTTGTCCGTCCTCAAAATGTTTACTCCTCTTTCTAGGTGTTTGTCCGTTTTTCGAAAGAAATCTTCCAGACAACGAATTGTTTCAGATTTGTGAGTAATAAAATATAGTTTTCGCCAGTGACTAAAATCGTCCTTCAACATCAAAAAGTAACGTGCACCTCCTAAAGAGTTCTCTTGCATCGGGCCGCACAAGTCTGCATGTATAAGCTCACCAGCTCTTTCCGATTTAGAACTGCTTTTCGGAAATGGTAATCTGTGCATCTTGCCTGTGATACAGTCTTCACAACAGATATTCTGATCCTGAAAAGAGATACGTGATTCATTTAGTCTCTTTTTTACCTGAGTAATATTTTGGTGAGCCATTCGCTTATGCCAATCAAGAAGTGAGATACATGTAGTGATGTTAACGTGTGGCTCGCTATGCGCTATGACCTTGAATTTCATACGGAACAATCTGTTTTCTCTTTCTCCCACTGCAACAACACTTCCATTTTTAAACAATTTACATTCATTTTTGTCGGACTCATGTGTTATGCCTTTGTCAAGAGCTGCACCGAGAGAAAAAAGATTGTAATTTAGATCAGGAATATATATGACATCACTGAGGTGTTTTGGATTCCATTTTTTTCCATCGAATGCTAAAATCCTGATTTCTCCTGTGCCAACTGCAGGGATACATTTCCCGTCTCCAATGCGTACTGATTTGGCTGTCTGAAACTGTCGGAAATTAGTGAACCAATGACGATGATTTGACATGTGATCTGTGGCACCAGAATCCATGTACCATGCATTCTTAACGGCTGGTGTGTTCCGTGCTGAAGACAATGCCTCGCCAATAAATGCGCCCCCTTTTTCCGACGATTGTTTGGAACTAGCAGATTTACGTTTTCTGCAGTCACGAATCCAATGGCCTGGCTTATGACAATAGTGACAAGTACCTGGTTTATCAGTCTTCTTTTCGAAACGTTTGCTGGAGTGCTTTTCGACTGCAAATGCCGCATTGTCATTATTGTTTGTATTTGACCCGATTCTTATCTCCTCTGCAGTAAGCCGTGCAATTAAATTTGTAAGGGTTCGTTGGTCGGTATGCGTAGATTCCCATGCGCTGATGAAATGTGTGTAGGATGGTGGCAGTGTCATCAGAAGTTTTGTTACCACCATCTGTTCTGGAATTTTCTCCCCTAGAGTTTGTAGACGATATGCGAGGTCCTCCAAACGTGCTACATGCGTTGATATGTCGTCGCTGGGATTTTTGACGTAGCTATACCATTGTTGCAAAAGCATGTGTATACTTGTTTCTGACTTTTGTTCATAGACTGATACCAGTCTGTCCCACATATCTTTCGATGACTCACAATTTAGGATGTGAAGCAATGGTTTATCTTCAACAGATGTTGCTAATATACGTTGTGCGGTGTTATCACTTTTCTTCCATTGCAGGACTTTAACATCGTCGGCATGTTCGGAATTAGGAATTGTGGATGCCCCACTTACAATATCCCATGAGCCATTTGATTTTAATGTGACACGAACTTGGAATTTCCACGATGCCCAATTTTCAACCCCTCTGAGTTTAGATATCCGTGCGACTTCGTTTTCCATTTTCTTATTTTGCTCGTGGCTGAGGAAAAGGAAAAGAAAATAACTTCGTACAGAATTGCGGATTTTAATTAACTTGGAAAAGACTGATTAACGTTCCTGGGCCCATAACCTGTTAATAGGATTAATTAAAAGTGTTTATTAAAGGAAATATATATATTTATTCTGCACGTGTGCACGGTATTACAAAAGGTTAAGAAAAAAAAAGGTAGAGAAAAAGGTGTCTGTCAATTTGGGAATGCTGTTGCAATAGAAAGGAAACATTAGGGTGGGCTTACAATTATTTAGGCATTCTTTTACATTAATTTGCAACAGTTTTATTATAAGAACAAGTTGGTGTTCAAATATATTTTTTTATAAAAATAATAAAGAACAATTTAACCATCCTCTAAAAAGTATTGTTGATATTATTTTATTTTTATTAATTGTCTTCCTGTAATTTCTAGATTTTAATATGTTATTCGTCCGATGTTTGTGGATCGTCGGGAGTCTCTTCGTGTTCGTACAGACTGAAGTCTTGAAGTCTTCCCCAAGGCTTCATGTGATTTGCAGAATGGATGGATTCATATCTTGACGAAACGCTGGTTGTTACTGTATCACTTATGACGTATCGGTCGTTTGGAAGGATCTTTATAACCTCGTATGGACCTTTGAATCTGGGAAGTAATTTTCGTGAATGTCCCGTAGCAGGATGTTCTGCTTGTATGAGGACTAAATCTCCAAGCTCATAATTTTGAGGACTCTGATGAGCATTATTAAATTTGTTGGCTTGCGTCGTTTGCAACTGTTCCATCCGCTGCAATGCTTTTTCACGGATCTCGGAAAGAGGAATATTTTCATCGCTATCTCCATTGGAGTCATCTTCTTGTAAAGCTATATTAAGATGGTTTGCCAAACCAATTCTGGGTTTGAAATCAAACATCAATTCCTGTGGAGTACGATTTGTTACTCGATGTTTTAATGAGTTTAGTCCCCATTGGACAGCTGACAGATGGTCTTGCCAGTCTTTGCCATCATTTCGTTTAGTCATTGCTGAGATTGATGAGCTTATAGTTCTAAAATAACTTTCAATCTGCCCATTCGCTCTTGGACTTCGTACAGCATTTAAAATATGACGAATGTTGTTTTGGGCACAATAACTTTTGAACATGTTAGATGTCTCTATCGCTGATGATTTGCACGGGACTTCCGAAAAATTGTGATAGTTCTTCCAGAGTTCGCACAACAGCGTTAGACGACGTATTTTTTACAGCTCGTAATATTATGAATTCATCGCTCTAGGTTTAATCCAGGAGCCATGGGCGACAGAGGGTAAGATATTTGGTTTACAAAGTAAAACCAGAGAGCTCATCTTCGCCCGGGGAAATTTTAGACCAAGGGCAGCTCTTTTAGTTGCAAAAGATATAAAATTCTCTCCCATTCCAGGTTTCATTACCAAAGATCTGGTGGCTGTCCTTTTAGAAAGACGCAACGGCCGAGAGCTACAAAAAATTGTATGCGCATCGGCGTACTTTGCTGGAGATGACGAAATACCACCTCGCCCAGTACAGGAACTTGTCCAGTACTGCCAGACCCAGCAACTACATCTTATCTTCGGCTGCGACGCCAACGCGCATAACACAATATGGGGCAGTCGAGATACAAACAAAAGAGGTGAGTTCTTATTAGATTACCTATACAGCAACAATTTAGTTATACTAAATAAGGGTAATAAACCCACGTTTAGAAACGTTTTAAGAGAAGAAGTTTTAGACCTTACCATCTCTTCTCCGTTTGTACAAAACACCGTCGAAAATTGGCACGTTTCTGGTGAGGCATATTTATCGGATCACATGCACATAAGTTTCCAATTAAGATGCAACACCGAGTTAATCACAATTGAATTTTTTTCTTACCAATAGCTTTAGAAAATCCACTATTTTTCAAGAAAACATTATTACTTTTCTGCTTTCGCTCTTCATTAGGCCATTTGATGACTTCAAGACTTATTCTGCTAATGAACATAATAGATCTTTCCATTATTCGACATACTGAAGATAACGTTAGGTCGAAACGATCTGCTAGGTCCCTATAGCTACAAGCTTCATGTCCAGCGAACCATAAGAATATCGCAATATATTTGTAGGCCGGAAACCTTTTGTCAGCATATTTGAGAATTTGCTAATTTTTACTGCAACTATACAATCTCTCATAAGAGATAACTTTAATTTACAATACTTCACAGATTGAACGTTTTCCTTCAACCCTGGCTGATATTGGTAGAACAGTTACCTTGCAACAGAACTTAAGTAACGTGAAAGAAATTCTACAAATGGCGGTCTATAAATATAAAAACACCATTCACTCTGTAACTAAGCGTAGACCATTGTATTCACTAAGTGAAACAGTAAAAAAAGAAGTTCATGAATTGCTTCAAAAGTCGCAACATAAGCAAAACGAATTTCTTGACAAAAATCGAATCTGCAGAAATTTTGAGCAAGGAGAAGAGTTTTTAATAAAATAGACAAACGATGAGGTAATAATATATGCAACGAATTGTTTAAAAAGACTTAGGAACAACCGTACGGAACAGACGGAAAAGAGATTCATAAATATAATATTCGATAAATTGTTCATTGATTGATTGTTCACTGATTGATATTCGTAACAACTGTTTTTACTAAAATAATGGATTACTCTTCGGCCCAATATATACCGTTCCGCAAAGGAGATGTCAGGAGATATCAATACAGAATTCACGAAAAAGATAAATGAACTAACAATACAGATTAATTCATTAAGTCACAATTATTATGAAACAAAAAAAGATTCCATCAGCCCAGACTTATTTCAATTAATTACAATTCGATATCAAAGAGCAATTACACTTTTGTATAATATTGTTTACTCAGTTACCTTTGCACGTTTAGGTATGGTAAATCAAATAATTCTGACAAATATAGAATCTAATTTAATCAAAATACAAAATACATATATAAATATAACTGATCTTATTTTAGCTTCAGATGTAAAGGTGTACTCCGATAAAAATATTTTAAAATATTTAATTAAGTTACTAAATGTTAAGGAACTATCTATCCACTTCTAAAATTTATCCAGTTGTTCATAATAATATTTTAGATTAAAGAAATAATTATGTTTCATTATGTGAATCTAGAAACAGTCCTCTTAAAATTTTTAAAGAATCATCAATGACAATTTACTGCCAAGAAGATCGTTTCGACGAATGTCTAAGCCAAATAATGAATAACAGCACTGCTACATGTCAAACGACAACAGCATATCAAATCAAACCAATTGAGCAAATTGACGAAGATTCTATATTAATAAATGATCAACAAGTCACTGTAAACTAGGATGGACGTAAAATTTCGATCAAAGGAACATATTTGGCGAAGTATAATAACGATATATGAAACGCCTAAAATAGTCAAGCTTAATATTTCAAAACATTCAGAAATTTTAACACTTCCAACAGACATGAAAAAATACAACAGTTTGATTCCTCTATAGAGACTCAACAAACTAACTGGATCATTGCAGTAGCCGTCATTTAAACAGTGGTCAATGGTCATTGCTATCAAAATGTACATCAAATGCTTTAGGCAACTAACAGTTAAACATACTATCAACTCTCCTACCTGTAATCCAGATGTTTTCAACATGAACCAAGCAGTAAGGAATATTCTACAAAATGCAGAGTCCAATTTGCAACAGATCCGGGACGTTCCTTTTTAAGAGGGGGGGGGGGGGGGGGGGGGGGGGGTACTTAAGGACACATTTATTATTAAATATATTATATATATATATATATATATAAATGTTAAATAATATATATATATTTAACACTGCCTTCAGCATTATTATATTTTATCTATCCGATTCAAATAATAAGCACTGTCCTTAGCAGTATCATATTTTACTTATCCATTAAAATACTAAACACCCCCTTCATCAGTATCATATTTTACTTATTCAGTAAAAAATTAAACACTGCCTTCAGCAGCATCATATTCTATTTATCCAAATGCCGCCCACACTGGGTTAAATAATATTACGATATATTTTCAAATGCTTTCGAATATTTCACACCGCATTGATATACACATCTATTTCAATAACTGATTCTTTTTCTTATCTATTAATTCATTTGAAGTGAAGTATAGATGAGAAAATTTATGAGCAAGCATCTAGGCTGTAAGTAGTTTTAAGTTTTAGTTTGAAATAAATGGTCAAACCAGCAACAAGTGTTTTAATTTTGGTAAAAACCAAAAATACTTTATTCGTATAACAGATAACATCGTCTTGGTGAATTATCTAAGTAAGTAATCTGTCTCGCTAAACGACTTATTAGCTATATCCTCGATTAGCAAAATAACCCTTTTAACAGTTTGTTCTAATCCCTTTAGAAAAAAGTTTCTTGGTGTGCTCGAAGAAATTTGTATTGCATTCAAATACTTTAAAATATCGTTAATGTAATTATATGCAGCTTTTCAACTTTCACTCCAAGTTTCAAAACATTTTTGTCATATTAGGTCTATTCGCGTACAAAATAATATTTACTGATTCTTACTGATTTTTACGTACGCAAGTTTTGCATGCAAACAATTTTCCGCAGTAGAAGTCAGTAAGAATCAGTAAATAATATTTTGTACGGGAACAGACATATTGTGAACCACTATTTATATTCATGCTGTCTAAAAGATCATTAATTTTGATGGTATGTATGGTATGTTTGATGGTGTAAAGCAAGCAACAAAGCTGATAAGCCGCAGCATCTGATGTCCTACTAAAAACTTGCGTTGTTAATCGTACTCTCATTTTTTCTAAAGCATTTGGAGCTTGGTGAGGACTAGTCAATTTCAAACAAGTCTTAGCAATCACTTTCTAAATTGTAAATTTCTTAAAAAAACGTCAAAAGAAATTTTGCCATCTAAAGTTTCTAAATCTAATTTTTGTAACACATTTCTTAAAGATTTTATTAAATGAGAAAAATCGTATAAAATAAATTTTTTGGCAGTTGTAAATGATAAACGGATTATGCTCAGATACATTCAAAAACTTATAAAATTTACGGTTGTTAGGACCTTGGTCAGAAACAATAGCGCGGGACATTTTTAAATAAAGAACGCTACTCAAACTTTCAAATAACGGATTTACCATAAAAAAATAAGTATTTTGTTGAAATCAAAAGGGTTCCTTTTTGATCCCAGATTTCCGTATCCATCAGGATACAACATCATTTCTTATATTGTGGGTTAGGTCTGTACTAATTCATATTTCGTTAAAGATAAAAGCAATGTCTTCTTCACGATTTCTTAATGTAGCTACTTTTGATTTAAAAGAACTATGAGCATTATTTATGATGCTTGGGTGTTGTAGAACGAGGGTAGACTCTGATTGGCTTTAACTTGGCAATACGCAGTGGTTCTAACTCTGACTACACATCACATGTGCTTTTTTTACCTCCAAATGGAAACCATCGGGTACTGGTCTCATCCAGCCGGATTTGACTTGCTAAACCATAAGTGCGAGTGTTGATAACAAGACGAAAACAGCAACACTATAATCAGAATGGCACTTCGACAGATGAGCTGCTTTGACATATTCGGACAACAGGTTATCTAGGAATCTTAAGGGTTAGTCACGCCCCTTGAGCAGAGATGGTGGCGGATGAACCGAAAGGTCAACGGCAGTGCTCAATCTCGTAGTGGATACTTATGGCTGCGTGTCCTAGGGGTATCTAATAAATTGGAACTGGCTTCCCAGGTTGGGGGTTTGTACTTTGGGTTAACTACCCACCCATGGAAAAAACCATATGTTACCAAGCAGCCAATAGCCTCTGAAAGGACTGATATTATTGTTGACGACCCTGCTAAACGAAAAATGAACAACGACGTTCGTATCTGCACCTGGAATGTGAGAACATTAAACAAGAGAGGTGCAGGCGAACAACTAGCGGAAGCTGTGACATCTACTTCGGACGTGTTATAGTGAGCAGAAACAGCGACAATTTGCATGCGGATTTGTTATAAGTGCCAGACTTAGGCAAGAAGTCTTATGTTTCCAAGACATGAGCGAACCCATTGTAACAATCCGCATCAAGGCCAAATTCGCCAATATAATCCTTATATGCGCTTACGCTCCGACGGAATAAAATGATGTTATAACATGGAGGGTACTCTATTAAATTTTATAATTTTTTTACCACGAATCTGATAAACATATGCACCCTGTACACAATTTAAGTGAAGGTACAAACCTACGAAATCCGGTAGATATCATTATAGATTCCAATGCTTACAAGATAAGCGGAAACCGAGATAGTTGTTGCATATCGCTGAAATTTATTTCCATCTTTATGAGATGCTTGTCAGCCCTCTTTTCCTTTTTGCCGTCGGACTGAGTAGATCAAGAAAGAAAATATTCTTCTTAAGATTTCTTGTACTCTAAAGTGCTAATAGTTCTGAAAATGAGTAAGTAGAGTAATTTTCAAATAAATTCAGAGTAGCCAACTCTAATGTAAATGCATTTGAATTAATCTTCTGCAGCATAATTGCGTGAATCTAAACGATAAATCAACAATCCTGAAAAAAGAACAAATAATTTGAAATCCATCATACAGTGCAGGTAATATGACAGTTTGAATAATTTGGTAGAGTATGTTTTTTCACTCTTTCCCCAAATGCTGTGTCTCATTTTGATCTTCCCTTCTAACCTGACCATTCCTGGTGAGGGGATCGAACAACTCCTCATCTCTTTTCGGCGATTTACGTTGACCCACTCACGAACTCAAATATAAAGGTCCAAGAAGCATGCCAGGAATAACTCTATCCCCCAAAATCCACTCAAGGCGATCACAAAGCACAATCCATCGTTCAGCTGGATCTGTCAGGCGCTTGCTGTCATCTTCACATGCCGCCTATCGACAAGTGTCCAAAAGTGTCAAAAAAAGGTTTATCTAGAAGTGGATTTAGTGGGATTTAATAGCCCAATGAAAAGTGGCCAACGATAACGCTGTTACCCACCGAAACCATCGATCGCACCCGAAGTCGCCAAGAACCTGCAGTCATTTGCACGAAACATCACACATAATCCAAGTGTTTAAAGTGTGAAATTGTAACTATATTGGAATCGTATAAAGAAACAATCCTACACCCAACAATTTTTTTTTATTTTATTTTATTTTCATGAATGCTTAATAACAGTAAGATACAATATCTTATTATTTAGTCATAAGCTAATTTAAGAAAATTCAGCAAACTTCGTAAACTTCATAAAACAATCCAAGAAGATATGTCATCATATATTCTGACCCCCCTTCGGGTTAGGGGTCAGAATATACCCGAGGTAAGGCATGCCTGTCGTAGAAGGCGACTAAAATCCACTCCCCGTATACCGAGTGTAAAGCGTATACAAACAACAAAAATGCAATGAGTACAACGAAAAGATTTACTACCCCAGGTGGCAATTCAGTTTCACTGGAAAATCCACCCTCTACGGAGGTCGGCTCTACGGATTCTGGGGAGAGCCAATTATTGCAAATGTGTAACCCTTTCGGGAAAAGTTCAAGGGTAACGAGGTCACCTACATCAGGATCTCAAAAAAAATATATGTGTCTCAAGGAGCTCGACAACACCAGAAGTGTCAGCCCACGAAAAACGAGACTCAGTGAAAAATAAGAGCCTAAAGGAAGAAAACGACGTTCTTCGAACAAGGCTTAACAATGTCGAACTGCTCTGCGAAGAGCTTCGTAAAGAAATTCTCCATCTAAAGGAAGAAAATATGACTCTGAAGAGTTCATTTAAAATACCAAAAACAAGTTCAAACGGCCCCGTGAATTCGGAATACCACACGGATGAAGAAGAACTCAGTCGCGAAACTGACTGGATCTTAAAGCAAAGACCAGTTAAAAAGAGGAAAGCTGTATCCTCTCCTGAAATAATAAACCGCGACAAAGAGATTATTAACAAAGCGAAACAGCTAAAACAACGTCCCCCACCGCCAATTAATGTGATCGGTATTGACGACTTTAACAAGTTGCATACCTTGCTAAAATCGTTGCCATTATCGGGCTACCAAGTAACTTCGCTAAGAAAAAATACATGGAAAGTCTGCGTTAAAGACCCTGAAAGTTACCGTCTATTATCTCGCAAGCTCAATATCGATAAAATAGAATGGTATTCTTTTGAAAATAAATCTGAAAGGCCTTTACGCGTTGTAGCTAGAGGGTTACATGCGTCGTGCTTAAAGGATGACATTGTAAATGATCTGAAAAACAGGCAATATAAAGTCATAGATGCCGTTAACATTGTCAAACGAGACCAAAAGCAAAACGATGGCGAAGGAAATGTAATAAAACGCGGCCTTCCTTTATTTATACTCACTTTCGATAAAACAGAAAGTTTGAACAAAATTTATGAAATAAAAACAATACTTATATTGTTGTAAAAATAGAGCCTATGCGTAAGGATTCCAAACTAGTTCCCCAGTGCAAGAGCTGCCAAGGATACAATCATACGCAAAGCTATTGTCAAAAAGAACCGCGGTGTGTAAAATGTGCCGGCAATCACCTGACGGTAGATTGTATGTCAGATAAGAAAGCTCTTGCTATCTGCATTAACTGTAAAGGCAATCATCCGGCAAATTATCGCGGCTGCGAAGTAGCTAAAGAGTTGCAAAAAAGACGGACGAAATTTAATAGTATTAATTCACAGAAATTAAATTTAAACAAGCAACAGCCTAAAATTCCGATTAAAAATATGTCGAAGAAAAAGCAGGCCATAATCGAAGAACCTAAATGTCCACAAACTACGCGGCCATCAGATATCCGTTCGGATCTTGTACATCCAAAACCAAATGTACAAACGTATGCTCAAGCTACAGTATCCAATAACGCCCAAAAAAATATCTCACCTGACCCAGTTTCAAATGTATTTTCGATTATTCTTTCAAAACTTGAGGAACAAAGCAAAACGAATAAACTTATTTTTGACAGGCTCGTTAAGCTCGAAAATAGTATTCGCAATAGAAGTACCCCACCTTTAACATGAATAGATTGCTTAAAATTCTTACCTGGAATGCCAATGGCCTTTGGCAAAAACTTGGAGAACTTGAATTATTTATGCAGGAAAAAGATATAGACATCTGTTTAATATCCGAAACTCACGCAAAGAGTAATTCGAACTTAAAAATATAAGGTTACCTCGACTATCATGCTCTACATCCATCGAATAAGGCTAGAGGTGGAGCCTCACTATATATAAAAGAGTGTATCGAACATTCGATTGATCTTAAACTAGAAATCGAAACAATGCAAGTTAGCTCTATACAAGTCAAAAGCAGACAATCCTTTCTGAAGATATCGTCTATTTACTGCCCACCACGATGCAAGGTTGAGAAAATTGACTTTGAAAACTTGCTTAATTCCCTTGGACAACGTTTTGTCATCGGAGGGGACTTTAATGCAAAACATACATTCTGGGGATCTAGATGCATATCACAGAAAGGTAGGATGCTTTATGATATAGGTAGAAAGTACAATACCGAATTTCATTCTACGGGAAAACCAACTTACTGGCCAACTGATGCTAGAAAAATACCGGATTTGATCGATTTCTTCATTGTAAAAGGTCTGCCGTCCAATCGAATCAAAGTTGAAGAATGCTTTGATCTTTCCTCTGATCATTCTCCAGTCATTTTAACAATGAGCGAGTCACTGATTATAAATGAAAAACCACCCAGATTAACAAACGCGAAAACCAACTGGGAAGGTTTCAAAAACGATATTGAAAATAATATCCGACTGGGTGTATCGCTTAGAACCCCATTGGAACTCGAAGTCGCTGTTGACTCATTTATCAATACCATCCAAAAAGCAGCATGGAATAATACTCCTCAACAGAACAAAATAGTGAGCTATAGTAAAATTAAGTACCCCCGTGAAATACAAGATTTAGTAAGACAAAAAAGAAAAGCTCGTAAAAGATGGCACCAAACTCGTGCCCCGCAAGATAAAACACATCTCAATCGGTTGACTAATTTGCTATCAAATTCGATTAAATACTTTAAAAACCATTCAGTAGAAACTTATCTGCAAAGCCTAACCGCTGGAAAGGAATCGAATTATTCGCTCTGGAAAGCAATTAGAGTCATAAAACGGCCAAAAATCGCTGTGCCGCCCATTAGGGTAACTCAAGACGTTTGGGCAAAGAGCGATAAGGAAAAAGCTGACGTTTTTGCCTCACATCTTGAGGAAACATTTAAGCCATTTGACGGTCCGGCGCAAAATGAAAACATTAATATATTCGAGAGTACAACCGATAATAACATAGTAAGATATGCAAGTATTGCCGAGCTTAAACGGGAAATACAGAAACTAAAGCCTAAAAAAGCTCCGGGTTATGACCTGATTACAGGAGAACTTCTTAAAATGTTGCCTCGGAAAGCATTAACTAAGCTTCTTTTTATTATAAATGCAGCAATCAGATTAGAATACATACCAAGACAGTGGAAAGTCGCGGAAGTGATTATGGTTCTAAAACCAGGAAAATCACCGAATGAAATAAAATCTTACAGGCCTATTTCACTTCTTCCAATCATTTCAAAAGTTTTTGAACGGATATTACTCGGTCGCTTACACCCCATAATTGAACAGAAACGTCTTTTACCTGACCATCAATTTGGGTTTCGAAGTAAACATTCAACGGTGGACCAAGTACATCGAATTACAGATGTAATTGAGAAAGCTTTCGAAGAAAAGAAAATTTGTTCAGCCGTATTTCTTGACGTGTCGCAAGCTTTTGACAAGGTGTGGCACAAAGGCCTTACTTATAAACTAAGTCAAGTTTTGCCAGAACAATTATATAAAATCCTCGTGTCGTATCTTGAGCATAGACTCTTCCGTGTGAAACTTGGAAGCGAATATTCCGAGTTCAAAGAAATAATGGCAGGTGTACCGCAAGGAAGCGTCCTTGGACCAATCCTGTACCTCATATTCACTCGTGATATCCCACAAACAAACGATACAATAGTTGCAACGTTTGCTGACGATACTGCTATACTAGCAGTTGCCACAACAATAGAGGAAACAAATATTAAATTACAAAACGCTCTTAACGAGGTTAATGAATGGACTAAATCCTGGCGGATTGCACTTAATGAGAGCAAATCGATCCATGTAGATTTTTCGTATAAACGGACAAACAATTTGCCTGTATTTCTAAATACGGTTCGAGTCCCGTTTGCAAATGAAGCGAAATATCTCGGTATGACACTCGATGCAAAATTAAAATGGAAGTCGCATGTAAAAAAGAAATGCGAAGAACTTAAGAATAAATACAGAGAACTGTACTGGTTGCTCGGAAAATATTCGAAGCTTAACCTTGATAACAAGCTGCTATTATACAAGCAAGTGCTAAAACCGGTTTGGACATATGGTATACAACTATGGGGTTGTACCAGTGAAACGAATCTAAACATTTTACAAACTTTTGAAAACAAAATGTTAAGATCATTCGTCAATGCGCCGTGGTACATAAGGAACGAAGATCTACGCAGAGATCTGGGTATTCCCGCGGTTAAAGATGAAACAAAAAATTTTGCACGAAAACATAAAAAACGTTTATTAGGACACGTTAACACAACAGTCCTCCAAATTCTGGACGAAACAAATATATTGCGGCGTCTTCAAAGAACTAAACCCTTAGATTTGGCCCGATAATAACAAACCGCGCTATAATTGCGGAAAAGCAGGAACTCTCAAAGGAAAGTTACCTGCCAAACATATTATATAATCGTGATAAAAAAATTGCTGGATAAGTCGAATACTTAGTTGCAATAGAAATACCAAATGGGTGGTGGTTTTAGTGAGTAAAAATCTCACACTACTTTGGGCACGTGCTCATCGTGTCTATGAAGATTTCCACCAGCCCACGAAAAAAAAAAAAAAAAAAAAAATCATTAACATTTATTTCTTCACAATCTTCATCGTGCTAATAATTCATCGTGCTAATAAGCATCATTACAATTCCGAGTCGTCAACCTCTAACCCCTTCTCCATGAATTGAAAAATGGATAATATCAAAAATATAAATTAAAAGTGCAGTGGTTAAGGAAAGTAGCTTCTTCTTAAATATTTTAATGTAAAGTTCGTTCGTTTGCAAAACAAATTAGTTCCCATAGATTACTCGATATTTCGAAATAGAAAGGACCGTCTATGTTTGCTGTGCACACCATCCATGGAGGAGTCATCAACATCATCAAAAACAATAGAAAATCCGAAAGTGTACGTTAAGGCAGTACAAATGAATTCGGTGAGTTCAACTTCATTTGATTTGTTATTTGAACGAATTACTTAGATTTTCATAAAATTCCTTTTATTTACATTTTCCTATACCCAACGTCACGGGTTGACCTTCTTGTCTTTTTTTGATATATTTTTTTTACAACCTTAAGTATGCAATAAAAAAGGATTAAACATTTTCATTTGTTTAAATTCATGAATTCTATTGCTTACTATTAGGTCTTATGCACAAATTTTGTATTTCAAATCATACTTTTAATCGATTAATAGTTTGTATAAATTACCTCAAAGATACTTTTAATGGATTTTATTCAACAATATGGAACACTGTCGGATTATTATGCTCCTAAATAAATATTTGCATTAAATTAAAATTCCGTATGCCAATATCATATTTATATTGGTTTAGATCGATTCTTTTTGACATTTTTTGCGATGTCCAGTGAATAGATCTTTTCATAAGTGCTTTTGGGGAGTATGATGCTTAGGGAAGGAAATATCGGCGATACTTTATGTAAATCTTAAATGATTCATTAACTTTTACTAAGGGTCTGTGGCGAATTTCCTAGCGGTGCGGTATCCAAGGATGGCTTCTTCCTTTTTGGAATGTATGCTGTGGGAGGGTTACGCTAAGGAAACCAATAATATCTGGCGTCCCAAGGTCATTTGCGTTTTAATTTAGTATTTTTTATCGTTAGCTATTTGGATATACAGCTTAGTCTGTCCCCTTATTTTATTTGTTGCTTTCAAGTTTTTCTTTTTGGTAAGATAAGCATGTAATATATTAACGGTAGTCCAGCTGTGAGTGCAAGAGCCCAAGCCTCCGTCGAGCTAGATCGAGCGTTTGAAAGCATGCCTACTAGCACTTCGCTGTCAGGACAACCTACTTCATTGCCCATCTACTTTTTCGAAATTTTTGTGGTGCCCAACGTGGGGCAACGAAAGAGTTAGATTTATATATAATCCAATCCATTATCTTAGCTGTATCTTAAAGAAACAGGAGGGATATAATTTTTAAGAGAAAAACAAATTTTTAGAGTTTAATATTCAATTAATCTATAGCCTACATCCTATAAACATCTATAATAAAAATTCTAGATCGATACAGGGATAAGACTTGAAGATATAGACTCTTGTAAAACTATATCTTCAACAGCATTGCTCTCAGCTTCAAACACAAAACAGTGTTACTGCACAGAACTCGACGACCAGGATAATCATGTCCTTGCAGAGACCAGTTCTTACTTTGATGCGTCGAATCGATACTAGTAACAATAGATGGGAAAAAAACCCTAGTGTATTTCAAGCTGAGCTCCATGCCATAAAATAATGCGCAAACCTAATACACAACTCAGGTATTAAAGGCGCAAACTTCCATATGTTCACGGACAGTCAAGCAGCTATAAAAGCCCTTAGCTCACACATTATTGACTCCAAATCAGTACTACGCTGCTTCAACTCCCTCCAAACACTCAGTTCCAGGAACAAAACCAGACTATGGTGGGTCCCCGGACATAAGGGAATTGAAGGTAACGAAAAAGCTGATGAACTAGCCAGAAAAGGTTCGGAAACCCCCTTCATTGGACCTGAACCCTTCTGTGCAATCCCTAAATCAACCATAAATCTAGTTATAAAAAACTGGGAACAAAACAAATGTTTTTCATACTGGAAAAACATCCCAGGCCTAAGACAGGCCAAAAGAGCTATTCAGCCCTTCAAATCAGATGCCAATAAGATACTAAATCTTCGCAGGCACGATATCAAAAACTTAGGAGGCTACCTAACTGGTCATCACGGTCTGCGATATCACCTAAATAAAATGCATCTAGTCGACTCACCGGAGTGCAGACTATGTCTAAAAGAAGACGAAACAGCCGAGCATATCTGAGGAAGAACTGAGGAAATCTTCGGCTGAAAGCATTATCAGCTACATTAGGAAAGTAGAAGCGCTACTAACCCAAAAAACATCTGACGTCAAGCACAATAGATTTTTTAGGTCGATGTGTATATCACTGCTTAAGCAAAGTCAGAATTTAATAATAAAAACATATGAGAGGCTACAATCCGCTATGCGGATCGTTGAATACCCTATCCCATCCCATCCTTTAAATTAATATCCTCAAAATATAGGCCTTATGGCGATGAAATACAGAAAATGACATTGTCACAATATATTGCTCAGACAGTTTCTCTAAATCTTGTGTGGTTCGACAAAAAACAACGTATTTCTATTGCTAATGCCTTGGGATGGGGTATACAAATGGTTTTTGTAAGAAAACGCCCCCAAAATGTGGGCGTAGGTGAAAATGCTCTATGGACAAAATGTTTATATTACCATTGCGGAAGTATTTGCATCAACATTTTTTTTCGAAAGTTTTAAAATTTGGCCAAAAAGCGTTTTTTACTAAAAACGCCCCCAAAAAGTGGGCGTGGCAAAAATCTTTGTATGAACGAAATATAGATATTAGGATTTTCTAAATATGCTACTCAGACACCTTTTTGAAATTCCTTACGGTTTGGCCAAAAAATAAGTTTTCCTAAAAAGGGGGCGTGGCAGTGGGCGGATTTCAAAAATTTTTACACTTGTTCTGGTGGCACGGACGAGGATCCTATATACCAAATTTCATTATCCTAGCTCAAAATTTAAGGCCCAAAAACCGCTAACGAACAGACAGACGGACGGACGGACGGACGGACGGACGGACGGACAGACAGACATGGCTAATTCGACTCAGCTAGCGATTCTGAGTCGATCCATATACTTTGAGGTATATGTAGCAAAATTATTTCTCTATGTTACAAACTAAGTATCAAAACTAATATACCCCCCTACAACGTTTTTTGCCACGCCCACTTTTTGGGGGCGTTTTTAGTAAAAAACGCTTTTTGTCCAAATTTTAAAACTTTCGAAAAAAATGTTGATGCAAATACTTCCGCAATGGTAATATAAACATTTTGTCCATAGATCATTTTCACCTACGCCCACATTTTGGGGGCGTTTTCTTACAAAAACCATTTGTATACCTCATCCCAAGGCATTAGCAATAGAAATACGTTGTTTTTTGTCTAACCACAAACGATTTTGAGAAACTGTCTGAGCAATATATTGTGAAAATGCCATTTTCTGTATTTCATCGCCATAAGGCCTATATTTTGAGGATATTTATTTAAAGGATGGAATGGGATAGGGTATTCAACGATCCGCATAGCGGATTGTAGCCTCTCATATGTTTGCTATATTCGATTTTAAAGTACAAGGTGGCGCAAAAATAACCTTTCGTTGTTTTTTGGCTGTAATTTAAAAAAAAATGAAAACTTTGATTCTTCTTGTGGATTATTTTTACTTGGTCTTTTAATTTTTTTTACATCAAGTCGAGAATATGATGTCATGTAAATGGCCGCCGCCACAGTTGATTGTCATTTGAGCCCTTTTTATGGCATTTTCCATCACTTTGGCCAAAACTTCCGGCGATAGGTCCTCACATTCTTGACGGATATTGTCTTTAAGAACTGCAAGAGTCTGAGGCTTGTTGACATAAACCCGCGACTTCAAAAAGCCCCACAAAAAGAAGTCTGGAGCGGTCAAATCAGGCGATCTTGCTGGCCAGTGCAAATCGCCAAAACGGGAGATTAGGTGCCCGGGAAATGCATCCTTCAGCATATCGGTTGTGGCACGTGCAGTGTGTGCCGTTGCACCGTCCTGTTGGAACCACGTGTTTTCGAATCCCAATTCATCAAGTTACGGCAAAAAGAACTCGTTGATCATTGCTCTGTAGCGCTCACCATTCACAGTAACCGTTTGGCCCGCGACGTCTTCGAAGAAAAAAGGTCCGATGACTACTCCAGCGAAAACAGCGCACCATACAGTGACTTTGAGCGGGTGTAATGGCTCTTCATGGGTTACACGCGGATTTTCAGTGCCCCAGAAGCGTAAATTTTGCTTATTTACGTACCCGCTAAGATGGAAATGGGCCTCATCACTCATGATTATTTTTGATGAAAAATCATCTTCCTCTTGGTGGTGATTAAGGATGGCTTGAGCGTATGTTAGACGCGATTGGCAATCAGCAACTAACAGCTGATGCACCGTCTGGACTTTGTACGGAAACATCTTCAAATCTTGTACCAAAATTCGCTGTAAAGACCGTCGACTGATACCCATTTGCGTGGCACGTCGTCTGGTCGATGTCGACGGCGCTTCCATGACATCTTCGGCTACAGCAGCAATATTCTCTACAGAACGGCTACTCCGGGGTCTGCCACGCCTGGCAGCATCTCGTGTTGTGCCAGTCTCTTCGAGGCGAGCGGCTAAACGTCGCAGTGTTTCAAGGAAACAGACACGATCCAAATGCTACTAATGCAAGCGTAATATCCTTTCGTGAGTCACCAGGAGTAGGAAATCAGAATGTTCCTATTCTGCCTAGTACCTCAGATAGACTGCCAGTCCCTCCTAGCAATTCTGCAAGACAAATTTCAGAGAATAATATCTCAAAAGCTCACGAAAATAATCCCAATATGTCACAGCTTCGAAACGATAGTTTGACTCAGCGCATCCAAGAGGTTGTGAATGCCTCAATGGGACTGAGTAAGTCGGCGGAGTTGCGAAGACGTCAAGGTTTTTATTGTTTTTATTTTTTGTTTGGCTGGGATTGAACGGGAATTGTTTTTTTAAATGCTGCGTACTTTTGTTTGTTTCTTGTTAGCATCATTTTGAGGTCAAGGATGAACAGACATATTTATAGTGATGAATTTTTTTCCATTGTTGACCCTAACTAAGGGGAATTTGGGCGGGAAAGGGAAATAATTCGATAAGATTTTGGGAACACTGTTCGAGAAGCTTTGAGGGCAAATACTCCGGTACCTAACTTTAAATAAATAAATAAACCGTATCATAATCAACAAAGTACAACGCAACGTAATACAACATCAGGCGATACAGAACAAGTGAGCGAAAATGTTCAGAATTTCTTTGCTCAACTAAGCGAACTAAACATTGAGTCAGAGCCTTTGAGTGATCGAGCTCCACCACATTCGTCAGCTTCTACTCATCGAACTCTTGAGTTCCGGAAGTGGGGATTAAAGTTCCACAATCAGCATGTGACAGTCGACGATTTCATATATCGGATCAGCAGGCTCAAAGAGTGTTATGTTGCAGCGTGGGAAGAAATATTTCGACATTTTCACTTATTCGTGTCAGGTCCGGTGGAAAGGTGGAACTGGATGTATCTGAAGGCAAATCCCAAAGCAAGTTGGTGTTCGTTACAAATGGCGTTGTTTGAGCAGTATAGAACTCTGGAAACTGACTCAGAGCTTTCTCGTCGAATGTTTGACAGACGACAATGAGAGTTTTGACGAGTTCTATCATGCCATCCAACAGCTAAATACCCGTTTATATTGCCCAAAATCGTCCAGCGAGTTAATCGACGTCGTAATAACTTTCTATATGAATAGCCTGTCTGAGATGGTTCACGTTTGTAGAATTATGGAAAAGTACGTAAACCAGAGTGGCAGTATCCGAAAAAAGCAGCTTCCACAGCAAAATTTTCGACGATACGTAAATGAGCTTGTCGGTGCATCTACGTCTGACGAGTTGTTCGAAGTAGAGGCACTAAACACACCCTTCTCTAAAGAGATACAAGCTCGTACATCTGCTGGAACTGCAAAAAGAAGGGTCACTCCTTTATGGACTGTGAGGAGAACCGAACTTTGTTTTTTTTCCGATGTTGGTTGGATAACACTACTTCTCGACATTGTCCTCTTTGTTCGGGAAACCGCAAACGAGGCGATACGAATGCCGTGGAGAATCGTCCTCAAATAAACCATCCGGAGAGCAATTCGAGACAAAAATAAGTCCATAAGTATCTTACCTGACCTAAAATATTTGCTAGATTTCAATAACAAACCGGACTTACAAAAACACTCTGACATCCAACCAAGTATCTCAAATGTATCTATCCTGAAAAGAACAGCAGAAGCTGTAGAGATACCAAAAATATCGAAACCAGCAACTTTGCATGAAACTATTATGAAGTTCGTGCTCGAATTTTTTAACGGCAATCCATCCGATCGCATCAAGAAACTTCGAGAGCGTTTCTAGAAAAAGCGAGATACTCATTAAGCTATCATTGCCACTAGTATCTGTAACACGGATTATCCCAGACCATACGCAAATGTCTCAATCTTCGGACGACAGATACTAGGCCTATTAGATAGTGGTGCGAGTATCAGCTGCTTAGGTTCTGGAAGCTGTTTGAGATAGCACCTCAACTGATTTCGGAAATCTCGTCCAGATCTCTACAACCTTCATGAAATTCAAATGTGCATGAATTGCCAATAAATCTATCCACCCAACTAAACAATGTGATCAACTTGTTTCCATCCTATGCCCAATCTGGCCTTGGACGGACAAGTTGCATACATAAATATGCATACCTCCTCTTATTACATAAACTACCGAAGTGTTTTTGCGCGTTCATATAATAATTTTCAACGAATAGAAAAACTATGTATCATATATAATTACGCTTCTTATCTCTCGTGTGTGAATATGTCGCAGTCATAATTCCAAAAGTATCACATATCCTCTTCAAGATAGTATCACGAAATTAAGTTAACCAAATTCATTTAAAGGGCAGGGCAGACGATTGAGTAAGTGTAGTCGCAATAGTGTAGTCTCACTCCGATCGCTCATAACTGTTACTCTGTAATATAGAACAAACAATAAAAAAGTGTGGAAGAAGTTTCTTCAAAAACCAACCAAATGAAAGAAAAATCAAACAAACAGAATCTTTAAGATTTAAAATAAGCAAAATAAAATAAAACTACGAAAAAAGAAACAAGAGGTTTTTTTTTTTAAAGCACGTTCGTGTAAACTTAACAATTGGCGCAGCCGGTAGGATTAAGGAAGCAACAGGAAGTAACAGCTTGAAAAGCCTTAATCTAAAAAAAGCCCTGTACTTGGCAAGACTACTTTACCCTTAAACTGGAAACTGATTCTGGTTTCGAGGATATTAACAAAAAAAATATTGAACGAGTCAACACCAACGAGACAGGAGGCAACCCCAGAACAAAACCCAACAGACCGACCAGGATCTTCAACAGGACAACAACCGCAGCTTACAGAACAAACAATTTCTCCAAGAAGGCTTCGATCCGGAACCGTAGTACAAGGTTACAATAGTGTTATTAGAATAAGTGGTAGAGAAAGCGCGAAACAGTGATAATCTAACAGTTCAGCAGTGCGAGAATTTAAATAAGGAAATTCTGAAAACTCGTGAAAAGACTCTAATTCAAATAAACAAATTAAAAGAATCAACCGCACAATTTAAAAGAGAATTTTTATAGATTTTCACTGTCCTTCGCGCACAAACAAAATAGAAACTAAGTTACAAAGTGAGGAATTAACCAAAAGCGAGTGTGATCTTGGTGAAATATAGTTAAATTGTCTTAATACTTCCATTCCTGAATCCGAACAGGATACATCTCTTAGCTATCCCAAATCATATCCTGAAAAGAAATTAAAATGTCGGTGGATTACTGCAAGATAGCAAAGCTAACTGCTCAATTAGTCCTAATATTTTCGGGTGAACAAAACCCCTTCATTGAGTACCGTACTGCAGACGTTCTTAGGGTGTTGTTAGAAGGTACTCACTCAATTGTCAACCTGAGGAAGAAGACCAAGCGTTTTTTTCAGATTTTCCCCACGAGACTACGAGGTGCTGCTTATTTGTTAGTCGCATCTATAATATAATAACTTCTTCGCGGCTCCGAGGAGTTTTTTTTTTTTGAAAATAGTTTTGACAATAGCATATTGCAGCCACAGAATAACGCTCAGCTAGTCCCGTCTCATAGTGTACCCTATATGCCACAAAGAGACATCAACCACTCCAGCCCTCCGATCTCCTTACCAACTAACAGTAGGATATATATAATATATAGTTTCTGCTCCGAGTGCGAGTGTTGATAACAAGACGTAAAACAGAACACTATAATCACCCTGGTCAGAATGGCGCGGAATGAATACCCGATCTGCCGTCCCAGGCGAACCTAGATAAGCTGCTTCGAAATATTCAGACAACAGGTTATATTATGCTACAAAGCAGACATTACTGTCATTCAGGAAATACGATGGGATGGGCCGGGCAAAAAGAGGATGAAAAACTGTGACATCTACTATGGACCGTGTTATAGTGAGCGGAAACATCGACTATTCGGATGCGGATATGTTATAAGTGCCAGACTTAGGCATGAAGTCTAATGTTTCCAAGACATTAGCGACCGCATTGTTACAATCCGCATCAAGGCCAAATTCGCCAATATGCGCTCATGCTTTGACTCTGGAAAAAGATTACATAAGTAAGGATTGCTTCTACGAGCTCCTTGACAAAACCTATGGGCGACTGCCAAAGTACGATGTTAAAATCGTGCTGGGAGAGTTTAACGCAAAGGTAGGAAGAGAAGACATCTTTAGCAGTATTGTCAAAAAATATAGCCTACACGACAACACGTCTGGTAACGGACTTAGGCTAATTGACTTCGCTACGGAACGAAATGCCACTATATCCAGCACACCGTTTCCCAACCTCGATATCCATAAGGGGACATGGCGGTCTCCAGATCAACGAACAGTCAACCAAATTGATCACATTGCGATAGACAAGAGGCACGCATCCAGTATTTTGAATGTCCGAACATTCCGAGGGGCTAACATCGACTCGGAACACTACTTTGTTTCAGCCAAAGTAAGGATGCGGATATCCACCACGCCACATAAAAACCAGAAATACTGTTTAAAAATTTATTGTCGAAATACTGCAATCGCCAGAGACCGCCAAGACCTTCGCGCAACGCGTATCCCTTAACCTCTCGATTCACACCATACCACCAGCATCTAATGTCGAAGAACAATGGCAACGATGCCAACAAGCCATTAGATCAGCCGCAACTGATGTGTTAGGTTTCTCGCGGCCACCAGCAAGAAACCCCTGGTTTGATGAGGAATGACCAGAGACAAGGGAAGTAAATTTGTTTAATTTTTATTTTTGTTTGTTTTGTGACTTCGCAAAACTGCTCTAATTTTTTATCTGTAGTATACCGTTTAATATCCTCATCGACCCTAATCGACGGGAAAGTCCGCATCATATCAAATCTTCACACTTCGGCATATGTTGGAGAAGTTAGATGACAGTGCGTCACCTTGTCTGAATCCTATTTTGGTGTCGAATGCTTTGAAGAATTCTCAATCGTCATTCTGCACAGACGGACTGTATAATTCGTCTCCATAAAGTCTGTCATAAGCTTGTTTACAATCGATGAATAGGTTATTGGTATCGATTTGGGGTTCTTGGTTTTTTTTTTCAAGATCAGCCGAAGCGTGAAGATATTAGGTCTGTTCCCGTACAAAATAATATTTACTGATTCTTACTGATTTTTTACCTATTGTCGTTCCCGTACGCAAAAATAAGTAAAAGAGACAGCTCACGAGAGAGCAAAAAACTACCCCTCCATAAAAATCTGTAAAAAAAATTTACTGCAGAAATTTCTGTTGGTAAAAATCAGTAAACTGTCAGTTGGTATCTAAAAGTGACAACTCGCTTGTTTTGAGAGGTGATTTAAGTCATTTGTTCTTTAAAAGGCATACAAAATATATAATTTTACTGTTTTTTACTTAAACGCTCTTTCTGAGATAATTTACCCCCACTCCAAGAAATTTTAGAATTTTCTAATGTTTACTGAAAAAGTACGGGAACAGACCTATTATCAGTTGTGGACTTAGCTGGCCTATGTGCCGAAGTCTGCAGATTTAATCAGTCTGCAGAATAAATAAAACGTCGGTCGATTTCGATTGAAATGTCAAAACAAAAATAAATCCACCACAATACTAAACAGCTGTTTATGAAAGTGTGCAAACCTAAAATGTTTCTTTTGCTGAATTCTTTCAATCGGAAATACATGTATTCACAGACAGGAGTGCATTGGTGGTGGATTACAACAAAAACAACCAACTCTTGCGGGGATTCAGGGTGAGAGAGGTAGAAGTTTGGTATATCTTTACTTCCCTTATCTCTGGGAAAGACGACTGATGCTCGCAGCCAAGAACGAGGCTTACAAGGCTAAGCTGCGGGTGAAGACGAGAGCTGCCATTGGGCTCTATAGGCAAAGAAGAAAGGAAGAACACCGGCTTTTCAAAAAGAAGAAAAAACATATGAGAAGAGTACAATCCCCTGTACGGATCGTTTAATACCCTATCCCACCCATCCTTAAAATTAATATCTCCAAAAAGTGGGCTTTATTAGCCTATAATATAGAAAATGACATTGTCACAACACATTGTTCAAACAGTTTATTAGAATCTTTGGTTGTTTGACAAAACACATCGTTTTCCTCCTGCATATGCTATGGGGTAGGGTATACAAACGGTTTTTGTAAGAAAACGCCCTCAAAAAGTGGGCGTGGGCTAAAATGATCTATGGACGAAATGTTTATATTAATATTACTAACTATTGTGCATCAAATTTTTTTTCGAAAATTTTAAAATTTGACCGTAAAACGTTTTTTTATTAAAAACGCCCCCAAAAAGTGGGCGTGGCAAAAAACTTTATATGAACGAAATATATATATTACGATTCTCTAACTACGTTTCTCAGACACTTTTTTAAAATTCCTTATGGTTAAGCCAAAAAACACGTTTTTCTAAAAAGGGGGCGTGGCAGTGGGCGGATTTCAAAAATTTTTACACTTGTTCTGCTGGGAGCAACAAAGAGCACGTGTACCAAATTTCATCCTTCTAGCTCAAAATTTAAGGCCCAAAAACTGGTGACGTACGGACGGACGGACGGACGGACGGACAGACATGGCTTAATCGACTCAGCTATCGATTCTGAGTCGATCCATAAACTTTGAGGTATATGTAGCTAAATTATTTCTCTATGTTACAAACTATGTATCAAAACTAATATACCCCTATGGGATAGGGTATAAAGAGCAAGAAAAGTGCGCGATGGAGGATATAGAGAGGTGCAACTACAGGAATTATGTTCGCAAATTTTAAAAAAGTGTAAAACGTCAAAGCCAAGGATACAAAGCTCGAACAGAATCCTGTCGAGATGAACAAGGAAATATCGTAGTTGAGACACAGTCGATGCTGAGAATATGAAAGAATCACTTCTGCAGACTGTTAAACGGCAATCACGAACAACATTCCGCTGTCAGGCAGAACGAACCATATTATATTGGCAACGGAAGCGATCCAAATCTGGTCGACGATATTGAAATCATTGGTAGGACTCAACGTGATGTCATAGCCACGTTTGCTAGTATAGAGAAAGAAGCGGCAAAAATGGGTTTAGCAGTAAATGAGGTAAAGACTAAGTATATTCTGTCAACACGAAAGGACACACAACATCGACGAATTGGACAGAACGTAACCGTTGACAGATATAACTTGAAGGTAGTACAGGACTTTGTCTACCTAGGCTCCGCTATTAACTCTGACAGCAACATCTCGACAGAAATCAAACAAAGAATTACTCTTGCCAATCGCTGTTTCTTCGGGCTAAGAAGGCAATTCAGTAGTAAAGCCCTCACTCGAACTACTAAGGAGATCCTATATAAGACTCTGATCATCCCAGTCCTGCTCTACGGCGCTAAAGCATGGATCATATCAAAAGCGGATGAAGAAATCCTTGGTCGATTCGAGATAAAAATTCTTCGAAAAATCTTCGGTCCCGTTTGCGTTGACGGACTATGGGGACGAAGATTCAACCACGACCCTGTATGAGACCCTGATCATCCCAGTCCTGCTCTACGGCGCTAAAGCATGGACCATATCAAAAGCGGATGAAGAAATCCTTGGTCGATTCGAGAGAAAAATTCTTCGAAAAATCTTCGGTCCCGTTTGCGTTGACGGACTATGGGGACGAAGATTCAACCACGAACTATACGAGCTATACAGCGACATACCCCTAGTCAAAAAACTCCGCATTGGACGTTTTTAAGATGGCTAGGACATGTTTTACCAATGGACACCAATAATCCGGCTCGCAGAGTCTTCGATTCCCAGCCAGACGTCGGACGCAGTAGAGGAAGACTTCGCGTTAAGTGGCGCGAACAAGTAGAAACCGACCTCAACCAACTTGGGGTGCGCAACTGGAGGCAGTTAGCTATAAACCTATAGTAAATCTCACTTGAAATCGAGATTTCTCTAAAGTGCTTTTTGTATTCCAATCCAAAACGCTATTATTCTCTAAAGGGCCGTAAAAAGTTAAAAAACAAGGCAACCCATAAGCGCTTATGCAATGTGTATCTTCGTGAATCTGTAGCTTCAAGTTGAATAGAGGACAACTTCATGTAAGAAATGTATCTCTCTTTTGACAGCGAGGCCTTAAAGCCGGCCGAAAGGCCGTCATTTCCAGCGGCCTTGTTAAGCTTGAGTTTAGATACTGCTATCCCCACTTCACTTACCCGGGGTTTAGATTCGCATGTAATAAATTCATTACTACCACTTTCAAGTGGTTATGGGTTCTAACTGCATGCATGAAATTACAGTCATGAAATTACCTGGCATGTCATACTCCTGCGATAATTCTACTAAATAGACAAATCAAACCAAAGAAGGGTATGATAAATACAAAATCGCAAAATGCAAAGTGTAAAAGAGAAAGCAATCCCAAATGTCACATTTACATTCATGGAGTTGTCGACCTAACTTACAAGCAAAATGTTTCAAGCATTCAGCCTCCAAGGAAGGGCTCTCGTGTACAGATACACTAACACATATAAATACCATGCAAGTTGAATTTATTATATGCAAATATAAACCCCGGGTTAGGTCGGGTGGTTGGTACTTTGGTTGTTTTCGCTGTCGTCTCCAATATTGAATTGTTCGTTTTGCTTTACAGCCGAATTACAGTCTACAGAAGTGGTTCTCCCATATCAGCATCGACTGTGTCTCAACTACGATATTTCATTGTTCATCTCGACAGGATAATGTTCGAGCCTTGTATCATTGGATTTGACGTTTTACACTTTGGTAAAACTTACGAACATCGTTCCTGGAGTGGCACCTCTCTATATCCTCGATCGCGCGCTTTTTTCTTCTTTATGAAAACCCGGTGTTCTTCTACTTCGCTCATAGGTACTTCGGTAGTCGCTCATAGGTATTGTCAAGGAGCTCGTAGAAGCAATCTTTCGCTATATCATCTTTTTCCTCCGTCGGGGCGTGAACATATATAAGCCTTATGTTGACGAATTTGGCCTTGCTGCGAATTGTTACAATGCGTTCGCTAATGTCTTGGAAACATAAGAATTATTGCACAAGTCTGGCACTTATAACAAATCCGCATCCGAATAGTCGCTGTTTCTGCTCACTATAACACGGTCCGTTGTAGATGTCACAGTTTTTCTTCCTCTTATTGACCGGCCCATCCCATCGTATTTCCTGGATGGAAGTAATGTCTGCTTTGTAGCAGTTTAGGGCTTCCGCTAGTTGTCGCCTGCATCTCTTCTGTTTAATGTTCTCACATTTCTGGTGCAGATACGACTTTCGTTCGTTGCCCTTTTTTCGTTTAGCAGGGTCGTCAACAATAAAAACAGTCCTTTCTGAAGCTATTGGTTTTTTCGTAACAAGTTCTTTTTTAAGTTTGCCAAGGACACTGGGCCATCAGTATCCAACACGGGATTCAGCGCTGCCGTTAGCGTTTCGGTTCATCCGCCACCATCTATGTTCAAAGGGCCTGACTAACCCTTACAATTCCTAAATAACCTGTTGTCTGAATATGTCGAAGCAGCTCATCTAAGTTCACCTGGGACAGCAGGAAAAAATACACGTCTTCGGATGTACATTTGTTAGCAGTGAGCACATAGCACAATAAAACACGATTTTGTTCACAAAAATCTTTTAAACTTGGAGATTCGAAGTAAAAACAGAGGGTTGCAAATGTGTTATATGTTTTCCTTCGGCGTGCGATATCTATGTACACTATATTATCTGTGGTTATGATGCACCCTATCTCATAGGGGATATTAGTTTTGATACATAGTTTTTAACATAGAGAAATAATTTCGATAGTTATGGATCTACTCAGAATCGCTAGCTAAGTCGTTTTAGGCATATCTTGCTGTCCGTACGCCACCAATTCTTTAGTCTTAAATTTTGAAGCAGAATGTCAATTTGCTTCAATGGTGGGAGAGTGGGTTCTCAGTTTTTCAGTGGAATTAATTACTAACTTTTAGGTATTGGTTTTATGAGAATTATGGAGCTCGAGACTTTGATAGATTCTTACGTTTTGGAAACATCATATTTTATAGTTAACTATATACCTTTGTACTCATTTAACAATTACTTATACCAAATACTAAAAATGCTTCGCGAAGTCTATCATCTTAGAAAAGTTTTTTTTTTAATTCTTCCTCTATGATTATAGTTTTCATGAAATATATACTTTTTTCTTCTACGTGGATTTTTTTTATCAATTAATAAAATTTATATATTTTTTATATTAAAATATCTCTTGGTGTAGAGTCAAAATAATCTGTTAATACACAAATTTTTTCAACGGATTTTTCAGTTTTGACCAACAACGAAAAATCATTATTTTCTGACACATGATTACCATTAAGGATTTTTTTTTTTCAAGTTCAATTTATGCAAGTAATGCAATTCATAAAATATTTACATATATGGCATTTGACCTTACCCTCACCTCGCAATTAAAGATATAGATACGTACCTACCGTCGTGCACCGACCACTCTGGATCTTAGTGGTCCCAATTACAAGCTAACATCACTTCTCTATAGTACATATCACAAACGCAATCTCGTATAGAAACTAAGAAACTAGAATTAACATGTTGCGGTTGCCAGTGGATAATTATGTTTTGCCTCTCTTTTTACTGGTCTAATACCCACGCGGTAAAAAATATTCATTTTACATATTGTTGAGTTGTTTTAAATCCCAGAAACAACCAAAAATGCGCTGTATAAAAATAATTTGGGAAACACTGTGAATACTGGCGAATTACAAAATGAAAATTTATTTCCTCATTTCAAATTCAGCAGCATATATTGTGTGTAATATTAATAAAAGACAAAAACTGTTTATAAATCTTTATTATATATAAAAGTAAAATTAAAGTAACAAAAAATATAACGAAATATTTGAATTATTTTTCCTAAATTACATTTAAATTTACTTTTTATTTACATACTTTATTATGTATAAGTTTTAATTTATAAGCTAAATATTTGGCAATGTCTTACATGTGTATAAAAAATATTATTTAAAATATTATCCGTAATTCTCATAATCGTTTGTTTTTACCAAACAGTCGTGCAATACTAGTAAAATAAGTGTGCAGAAAACTACCGCATAAACAGCAACACAGAAAAAACAAAACTGAAAAAAGGTAATTTTGAACTTCCCTTTTTCGATTCATATTTTCTGACACTTTTTTTCCTATAAAGGGGGAGATTAATCATTAAATACTTTTTAAGTCTATAGATTTGTTTATGTGTAAACCATAACGTGTATATAACAATTTTATTTTATAACAAAAAATTGAAAAAAAAATATAAACTGTTTTTGGGAGGGGGTTAAACAAAATTTGCTCTATATATAGAAATTAAAGAAAAAAAAAAGTTTAAAGACAATTTTTTTAATATAATAATCAACTAAAATAAATGCAAATTTAAACAAATATTATTTGATCACCTCCTTCTTTAATTCTTAGTTAACTTACCCTGAGTGTAGTTTTTATTGTTTGTTAATGATTCTCTTATTGTATTTTTTTTTACTTTTTTTGTTGTTATTGCATACGTCATCACACACCGTAAAAATTCTATTCGATAAGCACATCAAAAAATATGAATTTAAAAAACAAACCAGTTTATGCAGACTCCTTATTTGTTTCTTGGATTTCCTTTACTTTTTTACAACTTTCGTAACTATCGTCCAAGTGCATATATTTACAGTCCTTATCATCACATTGACCCATCAACTGGTATGGACACACTATACCATTTGGATTTAACTGCCTGCATAGATTGTGTACAGAGAAACCAAGAATGAAAAAAGAAAAACGAAACACAGGAAAAGAAACATATTCCATTTTTATAATAATAAATATGATTATAGTTAGATTGTCAGTTTAATGTGTAGAACAAGAGTAAAGTTGATGTTATGTGTATTTTTAAAAAACATGCAAAATTAAAATTGTTTTAAATTTTATGATTCAATTTATATAAATAAGCACACTTAATTAATTAGTTCAAACAATATTAATTTTGTATTTGTTATCCACACACATACATATCATTGATTAATAGAATTAATAAGTATTTCAGAAAAAAATCAAACAAATGTGTTTAAATTACGCACCTCTCTTCCCGAATATGACTAAGTGGAGAGACATAATCATGCAGTTTTGTACCACCATCTTGATATTTTTCTTCTTCATAGCTTTCTTTTGTTTTATTTAAATCGGGGTATTTATTATCGTCCGCTGAATTAAATTGAGGCGGTTCCTGCTAGAACTCATTACAAAAGTTAATTATGTTATTAGAAATTATTTTTTAATTAGAAAAAAATAAAGAAATGTATCTCTTCTAGAACTACACCCACTTCTTGTTCATTTGTAGACTCTTTTAGCATTTCATCATTCGAGACTGTATCATGTACACATTTATTAATGTTTGGTACAATAGCTTCAGTCATAGATAAGACAACATTAGATGTTTGAGGAAGATTTTCAGTATGGACTTCAGGTCTTTCATTTACTGGTGATATGTCTAATACTTCTTTAGTAATGAGGGATGTATCCGATGAAAAACTACTTTTAGTAGCAATAATGGAATCATTTTCAGGTGGACTCCGGTCGTTTAAGTTTTCCAATTTGTAAATGTCACTAAGTTTCATTTTATTTACATATTTAATATCAGCAACGAGTTTTTTTGATTTTTGAGAAATAATAATTGATTGTTGGTCATCGCTCATGCTAAAGAAGAAAAAAAAATAAAAAAAAATGCAAGCTTAAAATCTGAATTATTCTCTTTTTTTCAAATTGGTCAAAAAGCTCGTAAAGAAAAGTAAACAAATAGTAAGCCAGATTATAGTATCCTGACATAGTATTATAGTTCTGATAATTTCGGTTACCAAATTAAATGATCGAATGAAGTTCGCAAGGGAACAAAACAAAAATAAAAAAAAAAAAACTATATTAAAAAAAATATTACGATTTAACTAAAATTAAAAATGTTAATAATAACTCAGATATTCAATTCATTCAACTGAGCAATTTTTTTTTACAAAAATTGTCGACACGGTGGGTGCACGACTGTGTCGTACGTATTTGGTCCTTGTGCTCTCGATTTTTATGTATGATTATAAGAGAACTTAATACTGAATTTGAAGACAATCAGTGAAAGGGTACAAAATTGTGATTTTTCTTTATTGGATGAAAACTGTAAGTTCAGTTAAGAAAACGTATTTGTATAAGGTAATTTTATAAATGCTAACATTGGTTTTCAATTTTATTCACCTACACAAAATAGTTCACGAGAAATTAATGATTTTTCAAAATTAATCTTAATAGAAAAATGCGTTATTCGAGTTTTTAGGGAAAAACATAAATTATTTTTCTATACGTTAATAATCTTGTTAAATTAAAATTAAAACCTTTACAGCCGTTTTTAAGAAATTTCAGTTTTATTAAAACCGTTATCTGCCAAGAACCATTAATTTTAACCCCACAATGGCAATTCCAATCCCTCTGGATATTGATCCCAGAACTTAGCATATAAAATTTGAAGTAAATTCGTCCATCTGAATAGCCTTCAGCTGCGTTCACAGGCCGACAGACGCACAGAATTGGCGGACCCACTTTTACGGGATTTTCGATTACCGTAATGTTAGGATTGATTAATATCTCCAGTTCGTTTTTTTTCACGAAACTCTATGCCCTAAAACGTTTAACAAAATGGTCATGGAGAGATATCGTTACATTTTACTAGTAGAAAGTTTAATTTATTTTTTTTAAATAAAAAAATGGTTAAAGTATTAATGGTTGTGGAGGCGCTTTTCAATTTCCTGAGAGACAAGAAAACGGATTGTTTTCCCGAGCATGTTCAATTCGGTTTATATATGACTTATAGCATTGGGGAAATAGCAAAATGCATCCGAAAAGTAGGCGTGGAGAAAAACTTTATGAGTATGAAATATTAAAAATTACATTGTCATCTTCACAACATCTTGTTCAGAGATATTTTTTAAAATCTTTTATGGTTCGACAAAAAACGACGCTTTTCTGTGGCATATGATATGGGGTAGGGTATAGAAAGATTGGTAGGATAAAATTAATTATGTATAGACGAAATGAGCATTTTGAGATTACTTATTTTTTTGATTTTGTATTTAAATTTAACAAAAACACAGTTTTTTATTGAAAACGTGCCCAAAAAATATCTTGTTCAGACACTTTTTCAAAATTCTTTACCGCTTGACAAAAGAAAACGTTTTTGAACTCGAGATTTTAATTACTTCTTATGGTTTGATGGGATTCCGTTTTGTCCATTAGTATTGGCTATACTCACATCCCCGCGTTAACGGCTGGAGCGATTTTCTACAACCTTCGCCGCATTTGGAGTTTTCACGGCTACAATTCTAGACCATTTTTTTTTTAATATAACGGTTTTACATTGATGATTTTGATTTAACTGAATAGATATATAAAATAATAACTTTTGTAACAAAACTACATACTTATTTTTATATTTAGTCACGGAAATCATCAATTTTTGCAAACAATATAAAAAATAATATGTTTTAGGTACTTTTAACGTTTGCAATAATACCTCATATGGAACAGACGTCAAATCTAGAATGATATCTCAAAAATGAATGTTATAAATCTCAAAAGGCTATATATAGAAAAAAATCACGAAAGAAAATTTGCTTTCTAATTATTTAAAATCTCTTTACTTTACTTCGAAAATAATTAAAACGGACCTGATATGTAATTTGTGTATTTTTTTTATTATCCAATTTTTAAGACAGTGAATTCTACTTAAAAAAAAACAAAAATTAAAATATATAAAATATGTTCATTTTAACTACATAATATGAACATGAGTTTATGCGCAATTGTATAGTCAAGTTTAACACAAAACTTATTTAATCTTTTTCGTCCATATCTCTTGACTAATTTTCTTCTTATGTTGGCTATGGTAGGTAGTTTCCAAGATAAGTTTACAGACTTCTTTTTAAAATTAAAAAAAAAAAATTTTTAACGAATGCTGATAACAAGACCCAAAACAGCAACACAATAAACAATGACGGCCTTTCCGCTGAGCTTTATTAAGCCGGCGGAGATGACTTGCTATGTAACATCCACCAACTCATAAGCCAAATCTGGTCGGATGAAAGTATTCCTGAAGAATGGAACCTCAGCATCGTTTGCCCAATCCACCAAAATGGGGGCCGTCTGAACTGCATCAACTACAAGATCCAATCTGAGGTATATGATCGGCCCTTATCAGTGTGGTTTTAGGCCAGGAAAGTCCACGACCGATCAAATTTTCAAACTTCGGCTGATCCTGGAAAAAAACCAAAAGAAGTCCAAATCGATACCCACCACCTTATCATCGATTTCAAAGCCGCATACGACAGCATGTATAAAGACGAACTATACAGAGCCATGTCTAGATTTGGTATACCGCCCAAACTCGTCCGTTTGTGAAGGATGACAATGGAGAATTCTGACTGCTCCATCAGGGTGGAGCACTGATACAGTCGATATCAAAAAAGGATTTAGACAAGGCGATGCGCTGACGTGTGACTTCTTTAATTCGATTCTTGAGAGAATTGTGCAAAACTCCCGAGCCAACACCAGACTTAATGTCCGTCTGTCCGTTTTCAGTTTTGGCCAATAACCGGAAATCATTATTATTTAAATAGACGCAGATTTCGACATTATTTATATAGTTTTGAGAATGTATAATTAAAATGGACATTATTGTGTATTTTGGCCAAATTATCAAAATCGTCAAATTCTCTCATGCATTGATCTAACGCCCAACTCCCTTACGATCCAGTCGTGCACCCACCATTCGTTTATAAATAAAACAAATTAAATAAAAATTTCAATCTAACACAATGTTTTTCAAATATTTGCTAATTTGAAATGCCTCCTACAGAAATCCTGTAAGACCTTCTGTTAGCACCTTACGGGAAATAAAAGAGTGCGAATGAGAGACAAACATCCCCATCTTCCCTGTACTGCCAAGCCAATTTATGTTGGACAGAGTAGATATATACCATGAGGGAGGGCGAAGATGAAATAATACTGATTCGCTCAATTCGGTCCACTAAAATACGGTATTGCACTATGGTGCCACAATATGAGAGGGGAGAAAATAAGTAGGACTTAGACGTGTTTGAATGACGTGAACTGTCTTTCTACCGTTCCATTTTACCTACTGGATTTTGGGTTCTGTACAATATTTTGAACGGACAAGCGGTCAATGTAAAGAAAAGTAACAAAACCAAAGAAATCGAAGCGAAAGGCCCAAGTAGACGCCTCCCCCCATTTTTTTGTAACAAAAAGAAAAAGTTGGCGGACGAACGGGGAAGAGGAGAGCTGTTCCTTGGGTCAAGAAAACTACCACAACTTCCAGTGCTATCCTTCTCTCTCCTACGCCCAAAAAACCCTTTCCAGTAAACGATATCCGTTCCCAAAAAAAGGAAAAAAACATTTAAAAGAAGATAACTATCTCAATGCTAATATTTAAAAAAGAATGTGTGACTGGTGCCGTTTACAAAAATGTGATTTTTCTTTAATATTAAAGTTAAAACAAATTAAAATCTTTTACGCGGTAAAATCCGTAGCCTCTTCGACCCCATAAATGTTACAGATGTATCAATTATGTAGCTTACTTACTTACTTACTTAGGTGGCGCTACAGTCCGGAGTGAACCTGGGCCTCAACCAACATGCCTCTCCAATTAGCCCGGTCCTTAGCTAACTGCCTCCAGTTGCGCACTCGAAGTTGGTTGAGGTCGGTTTCCACTTGTGCGCGCCACTTAAGGCGAGGTCTTCCTCTACTGCCTCCGACGTCTGGCTGGGAATCGAAGACTCTGCGAGCCGGAGTATTGGTGTCCATTCGTTCTACATGTCCTAGCCATCTTAATCGTCCAATGCGGAGTTTTTTGAACAGGGACATGTCGCTGTACAGCTCGTATAGTTCTTGGTTGAATCTTCGTCTCCATAGCCCGTCAACGCAAACGGGACCGAAGATTTTTCGAAGAATTTTCCTCTCGAATCTACCAAGGATTTCTTCATCCGCTTTTGATACGGTCCATGCTTCAGCGCCGTAGAGCAGGACTGGGATGATCAGGGTCTTATATAGGATCTCCTTAGTAGTTCGAGTGAGGGCTTTACTACTAAATTGCCTTCTTAGCCCGAAGAAACAGCGGTTGGCAAGAGTAATTCTTCGTTTAATTTCTGACGAGATGTTGTTGTCAGAGTTAATAGCGGAGCCGAGGTAGACAAAGTCCCGTACTACCTCAAAGTTATATCTGTCAGTGGTGACGTTCTGTCCAATTCGTCGATGTTGTGTGTCCTTTCGTGTTGACAGCATATACTTAGTCTTACCCTCATTTACTGCTAAACCCATTTTCGCCGCTTCCTTCTCTATACTAGCAAACGTGGCTATGACATCACGTTGAGTCCTACCAATGATGTCAATATCGTCAGCGTATGCTAGTAGTTGCACCGACTTTTGGAAAATTGTGCCTCTGGTGTTTTTGGAGTTTTGCACAATTCTCTCAAGAATCAGATTAAAGAAGTCACATGACAGCGCATCGCCTTGCCTAAATCCTTTTTTGGTATCGAATGTGTCGGTGAGGTCGTTTCCGACCCTGATGGAGCAGCGAGAATTCTCCATCGTCATCCTACACAAACGGACGAGTTTGGGCGGTATACCAAAACTAGACATGGCTCTGTACAGTTCGTCTCTATAAATGCTGTCATATGCGGCTTTGAAATCGATGAATAGGTGGTGGGTATCGATTTGGACTTCTTGAGTTTTTTCCAGGATCTGCCGAAGTGTGAAAATTTGATCGGTTGTGGACTTTCCTGGCCTAAAACCACACTGATAAGGGCCAATCAGGTTGTTGGTAAACGGTTTCAGGCGTTCACATATTACGGCACATAGGATCTTGTAGGCGATGTTGAGGAGACTTATGCCTCTGTAGTTTGCGCAGTTCAGAGGGTCTCCTTTTTTGTGGATCGGGCAAACGATGCTGAGGTTCCATTCTTCAGGCATATTTTCATCCGACCAGATTTGGCTTATGAGTTGGTGGATGTTAGTTACCAAGTCATCTCCGCCGGCCTTATAGAGCTCAGCGGGAAGGCCGTCATTTCCGGCAGCCTAATTAAGCTTGAGTTTAGATATTGCTATCCTCACTTCACTCAGGTCGGGTGGTTGGCAGTTTTCGCTGTCGTTGCCAATATTGAATGGTTCGTTCTGCCTGACAGCGGAATGTTGTTCGTCATCGCCGTTTAACAGTCTGCAGAAGTGGTTCTTCCATATCCTCAGCATCGACTGTGTCTCAACTACAATATTTCCTTGTTCATCTCGACAGGATTCATTTCGAGCCTTGTATCCTTGGCTTTGACGTTTTACACTTTGGTAAAACTTGCGAACATCGTTCCTGGAGTGGCACCTCTCTATATCCTCGATCGCGCGCTTTTCTTGCTCTTTTTTCTTCTTGCTGAAAAGCCGATGTTCTTCCCTTCTTCTTTGCCTATAGAGCTCAATGGCAGCTCTCGTCTTCACCTGCAGCTTAGCCTTGTAGGCCTCGTTCTTGGCTGCGAGCATCTGTCGGCATTCCTCATCAAACCAGGGGTTTCTTGCTGGTGGGCGCGAGAAACCTAGCACATCAGTTGCGGCTGATCTAATGGCCTGTTGGCATCGTTGCCATTGCTCTTCGACATTCGATGCTGGTGGTATGGTGTTAATCGAGAGGTTAAGGGATACGCGTTGTGCGAAGGTCTTGGCGGTCTCTTGCGATTGCAGTCTTCCGACATTAAATTTTTTCACAGTATTTCTGGATTGTTGTGGCGTGGTGGATATCCGCATTCTTACCTTGGCTACTACAAGGTAGTGATCCGAGTCGATGTTAGCTCCTCGGAATGTTCGGACATCCAAAATACTGGATGCGTGCCTCTTATCTATCGCAATGTGATCAATTTGGTTGACCGTTCGTTGATCTGGAGACCGCCATGTCCCCTTATGGATATCGAGGTGAGGAAACCGTGTGCTGGCTATAGTGGCATTTCGTTCCGTAGCGAAATCAATTAGCCTAAGTCCGTTACCAGACGTGTTGTCGTGTAGGCTTTGTTTTCCGACAATACTTCTAAAGATGTCTTCTCTTCCTACCTTTGCGTTAAAATCTCCCAGCACGATTTTAACATCGTACTTCGGTAGTCGCTCATAGGTTTTGTCGAGGAGCTCGTAGAAGCAATCCTTAGCTATATCATCTTTTTCTTCCGTCGGAGCGTGAGCGCATATAAGGCTTATGTTGGCGAATTTGGCCTTGATGCGGATTGTTACTATGCGTTCGGTAATGTCTTGGAAACATAAGACTTCTTGCCTAAGTGTGGCACTTATAACAAATCCGCATCCGAATAGTCGCTGTTTCTGCTCACTATAACACGGTCCGTAGTATATGTCACAGTTTTTCATCCTCTTTTTGCCCGGCCCATCCCATCGTATTTCCTGGATGGCAGTAATGTCTGCTTTGTAGCAGTTTAGGGCTTCCGCTAGTTGTTCGCCTGCACCTCTCCTGTTTAATGTTCTCACATTCCAGGTGCAGATACGAACGTCGTTGTCCTTTTTTCGTTTAGCAGGGTCGTCAACAATAAAATCCGTCCTTTCCGAGGCTATTGGTTGCTTCGTAACCATGTTTTTTTTTCTGTGCGTGGGTAGTTAGCCCAAGGCACAACCCCCAACCTGGAGGGCCATTTCCAATTTATTAGATACCCCTAGGACACGGGGCCATTAGTATCCACTACGGGATTGAGCGCTGCCGTTGGCCTTTCGGTTCATCCGCCACCATCTCTGTTCAAGTGGCCCGACTAACCCTTGAAATTCCTAGACAACCTGTTGTCCGAATATGTCAGAGCAGCTCATCTAGGTTCGCCTGGGACAGCAGGCCGGGTATTCTTCCGTGCCATTCTCACCAGGGTGTTTATAGTGTTGCTGTTTTTGTCGTGTTATCAACACTCGCACTTATCGTTTAGCAAGTCAAATCCGGTTGGATGAGACCAG
Organism: Rhingia campestris; assembly: GCA_932526625.1. Lineage (NCBI taxonomy): Eukaryota > Metazoa > Arthropoda > Insecta > Diptera > Syrphidae > Rhingia > Rhingia campestris. The sequence continues at coordinate 140,612,070 of OW052182.1, read as the reverse complement.
TACCCGATGGTTACCACTTGGAGGTAAAGATAAGCACATTTGATGTGTAGTCAGAGTTGCAACACTGGGCATTGAAAAGTTAACGCCAATCAGAGTCTACCCTCGTTCTACAGCACCCAACCATTATGTAGCTTACCCACAGGGGTATTCGCGAATCCCTAAGGGGAGGGTTTACTCGAAGAGATAGCAAAATCTGGTCTTCGCCTTACAGATACTCGAAGTTAGCAAAACAAATTGTAAAAAAACGATGAGAAAAAAAAAGCTCACTCTCACGAGATAAGCATGAAAAAAACTGTAACTGTTCGATAATTTGGAGCACGACTAGCAACCACATTTTCTAACAACCTCCCACTTTTGCCCGGACTGGCCTTTCAACTATGCCTGTGGTTGGAGGTCATAAGGGTGAAATAAGGGTAAGAGGATCGAACTTCAAACAATTGATTACAGCCGTTTCAAACTCAAACTGGACATACTGCTCTTTCGAAACCCGCTGGCACCAAATGGAATCAAAATACTGAATACGAACAAGAATGTCAAGGGCTGCCTCTAAATGACTTACTCGAGCGAATGACATCAGAGCCATTAAAAAGGAATTCAAGAGTGTGAAAACAAAAAAAACGACTATGATTTAAGGCCATATAGCATGTACACCACGGAAAATAGCCGATCCCAACCTAATGGGAAAATAGTTTTTCCTGTTACTCCAACAATATCGTCAAAATCTTCTATATTATTTTTAAATATATCATCACAATCTTCGTCTTCGGATGTATTTTTTCCCAGCATATAGTCTACCTTTAAAGGGGTTGGGTATCCTAAGAACCACAGTGGTTCAAGACTTCCTTTTAAGATCCATTGACATTATTCATGTGCCTTTGACGTAGTGCAAGAGGAATTTGTAACACATTGATTTTTGTTTTTAAACAATTTCTCATTTCTGGACTTTATATATTTCATATCGTGCAACATTTATACTGCTCCAGATCTTAACTCCATATATCAGTAAGGTGTACTTTTGTATTAAATTTATTTTTTCATCATCATCAATTTCAGTAATATCACTCAATGAAGCAAAAACATCCTAAAATGTTTTTGCGTTTTTTAAGAGGTTGAAACGGTTTCGTTTTGCTGTTAATACTACTCTGCCCTGTATTTTTGGAAGTTGTACTTATCATCCAAATTTCTATGCTGGTAAATGTATGCATATTGTCCAGCAATATTATTAAAATATCAGTGTCAGATGTTTTAAAACAAGCAGCATCTACGAGCAGAGATTTGCCACAGTATATTGTATGCATCCACATGCTCATCATTTAAAAGTTGAGGTATGCTTTGATCTTTTCTCTGGTCATTCTAACAACGAGCGAGTCACTCATTAGAAATGAAAGCGTACTCAGAATAACAAACCGGAAAATCAACTGGGAAGATTAAAAAATGATATTGAAAATAATATTCGACTGGGTGTATAGCTTAGATTCCTATTGAAACTCGAAGTTGCGGTAGGCTCCTCTATCGATACCGTTCAAAAAGCAGCATGGAATAATACTCCTCAACAAAGCAAAATAGGGAGAAAAAAGATTTGGTTAGACAAAAAAGAAAAACTCGTAAAAAATGGCTACAAACACGTGCTCCTCAAGAAAAGACATTTTTAAATCATTTGAGTGAATTGCTATCAAATTCGATAAACAAATTTAAAAACCATGCAGTAGAAACGTATCTAGAAAGTCTAACCGCCGGAAAGGAATTGAATTATTCGTTCTGGAAAGCAATTAGAGTCATAAAACGGCCAAAAAAACGCTGTGCCACCAATAAGGGTAACTAGATGAGAGTACATACCAAGGCAGTTGAAAATTGCGGAAGTGATTTCGGTTCTAAAACCAGGAAAATCACTTAATGAAATTAAATCTTAGAGACCTATTTCACTTCTTCCAATAATTTCAAATGTTTTTCGAAGAATATTACTCGGTCGCTACAACCCATTATTGATCAGAAACGCCTTTTATCTGGGTTTAGAAGTAAACATTCGACTGTGGACCAAGTACATCGAATTACTGATGTTATTGAAAAAGCTTTCGAAGATAAGAAAATTTGCTTAGCCGTATTTCTTGACGTGTCGCAAGCTTTTGACAAGGTTTGGCATGAGGCCCTTCTTGCATACATAAATATGCATACCACCTCTTATTACATAAATTACCGAATTGTTTTTGCGCGTTCATATAATAATTTTCCACTCACAGAAAAACGATGTATCATATTTAATTTCGCTTCTTATCTCTCGCGTATGAATATGTCGCAGTCAGAATTCCCAAAAGTGTCACATATCCTCTTCAAGGTAGTGTCACCTAATAAAGTAAACCAAATGCATTTAAAAGGCAGGGCAGACGACTGAGTAAGTGTAGTCGCACTCCAATCGCTCATAACGTTAACTCTTCTATAATATTATACAAACAGTAAAGAAAAGTGTGGAAGAAGTTTCGTCAAAAAACGAAGCAGACAAAAGAAAAATCAAACAAACAGTATCGTTAAGATTTAATATAAGCAGAATAAAATAAAACAACGAAGAAAGAAACAAGAAGTTTTTTTTAAACACGTTCGTGTAAAAATTAACACCTTCAATACAAAATAAGATAAATTCTGCCTGAACGATTATATAAAATTCTCGTGTCGTAGCTTCAGCATAGAAACTCTAATTTTCACACCAAGTGTGAAACTTTGGAACGAATATTCAGAGTTCAAAGAAATAATGGCATGAGTACCCGAAATGTCCTTGGACCATTCTTGTGCCTCCTATCCCACAAACAACCGATACAATAGTTGCAACGTTTGCGGACGATACTGCTATACTAGCAGTTGGCACAACAATATGAAATTACAAAACGCTCTTAACGCTTAATGAATGTACTTAACGAGAGCAAATCGATTCGTTTTCGTATATACGGACAAAAAATTTGCCTACGGTTCGAGTCCATTTTGCAAATGAAGCGAAATATTTCGGAATGACACTCGATGTAAAATTAAAATGAAAGAGCATTTAAAAAAGAAATGCGAAGATCTTAAATAGAAATACAGAGAACTGTACTGGTTGCTCGGGAAATAAAACCGGTCCGGATATATGGTATGCAACTTAGGGGTTGTACCAGTGAAACGAATCTAAACATTTTACAAACTTTTGAAAACAAAATATTAAGATCATTCGTCAATGAGCCGTGATTTATAAAGAACTAAGATCTACGCAGAGAAAAAGGTATTCCCGCGGTTGAAGACGGAACGAAAAACTTTGCACAAAAACATAAAAAAAAACGTTTATTAGGACACGTAAACAGAACAGTCCTCCAAATTCTTGACGAAACAAATTTATTGCGGCGTCTTCAAGAACTAAACCCTTGGATTTAGCCTGATAACATCAAACCGCGATATAAATTGCGGAAAAAGCAGGAAGTTACCTGCCAAACATTTATTTAAACTCATGATAAACAAATTCTAGATAAGTCGCATACTTAGTTGCAATACAAATACAAAAAGTGTGGTGGTTTTAGTGAGTAAAAATCTCACACTACTGTGGGCACGTGCTCATCGTGTCTATGAAGATTTTACCAGCCCACGAAAAAAAAAGAACTAACAAAATAAATAAACGATGTGTTTATTAGAGGTATAGAACTTTGAAATGTAATAAAACAAAGATAATTTTTTTTTTAAATTGACATGAAATTAACTTTATTCGAAAATAATCTTCTTGCATTATAATTTAAAAATGATTTCTGAAATATGACCGCCACGGCTGAGTCGGACGTAGTCTAATGTGGAGGTACAATTTTCGATGACTTTTTCCAACATGTGTGGCTGTATATCTGCAATAACTTGGCGAAAGTTGTTATTCCAATTGGTCAATCGTTTCGGGCTTATCGGTATTGACTACCGACTTCACATAGAATATAGTCAATGGCTTCAATTCTTACACGGGTTGGATTTTGTAAGCACGCAAACCAAGATCTTTCCCCAAAATCATCCATAAAGTGTATGGACACATATTCAATTCCTGTGCACGATGGCGAATAAACTGATTCGGGTCTTCCTCTATGCAGCAATGACTTCTTCTGTACTTCTTAGAGTAAACGTGGTGCAAAAACCCCTAGATCTTTAAAACTGTGTGCCCGGACAAAATATAGTTAAAATTGGAAGCGGCACGTTTTCGTTAAAATGTCATATGCTGGCACTAAGTAGGGTTTATATAAGGTCTGTTCCCGTACAAAATAATATTTACTGATTCTTACTGATTTTTACTTATTGCCGTTCCCGTACGCAAAAATAAGTAAAAGAGAGAGCAAAAAACTACCCCTCCATAAAAATCTGTAAAAAAATGTAATGCAGACATTTCTGTTGGTAAAAAAACAGTAAACTGTCAGTTGGTCTAAAAGCGAAAACTCGCTTGTTTTGATAGGTGTTTTGTGTCATTTGTTCTTTCAAAGTCATATAAAATATATAATTTTACTGTTTTTTAATATAAGTCAAATATGTATTCTAGAGCCTTCGATAGCTCAGAATGCAGAGTGGAACGTCGATATGAAGGAATGTACGCATTTACAACATAAAGATATTTTTTTCAAGATTTTTTGTTCAGATTATTTAAATGTTAAGAAGGAATGGGAATTCTATTTTCTCAGAGGTAAGATAACTGTGGACTGCAGTAAGAACACCTCCACCACGTGCTTTTAAGTCATATTAAGGACGATCATTCCTACATACTGATAACTTGTGATTAAATAGTTCCGAGTCAATTATATTGGCGTTAAGCCATGTTTCATGAAATGATGTCATGAGAAAGTGGTTTTCGAACTTTCAGCACATTTCCCAATATTAGGTTTATCTTATTGTAAGATGATAAATTCTGATTCAACATGATATACTTTCGCAAAAGATTTAAAATCATAACTGGAATTATTTGATAGCCAGTCTTATTAGTTGGTACCCCGGATAATTTATCACAGACAACCCCATATATCCGTAAATGGTAAGTTATCTTATAACCTTTAATTTGGTGTATGTTTTATCCTATTGTTTTATGGCTATGGTCAATCTTTCATTTTCTCTTAGTCCACTAGCTAGCTTTTATTTTTTACTCAACTCATCCTATTTTTTTATCCTTATGACAGTGGTCGGCAACAGGTGGACCGCGGAAGGTTAAACCTCGGACCTTCAAATATTTTTAAATATGCTGACTTCCCTACTTATTCAATTCATTTACATGTTATTTTTTATAACTAGCCCACGATTCATACATTCACAGTTGATATTTGATACAAAATGTTATGTAAATAAAAATGTGTGTCAAAGACATAGTTTTCAACCGTATCTGTACCCCACTTAAAATTACTTGCCGACCCCTGCCTTAGGACATCATGCGTTGGGCTCTTGGACTAATGTTTTATAACATTATAGTTTTATAATATTTGATATGTTGCCATGATCACCCGAGTTTTAATATTTCCTAGATGTGTTGTTTTTCATTCATTTACAGTTTTTATTTTGCGGATTGCACACTTGCGCGAGACTTTTAAATAAAATAATATTTGGCGCAACAGGCTCGTTAGTACCCAGAGCGAACTTTCTCACAACCATTCATGTGTGCGTGTGTACTTCTTGCACGATGGCGGAACTTCGTGTTTTATGCCGAATCCGAACGGCTAAGTTGAGATAAGCCTTTCTTTGTCAAGAGGGCCAGTGAAAAACCTTCTGCGCGGCAGTTCATCGCTCTAACCATTGCGCCACTGACACCGCGCGAGAATTTTACAAACTCAAATGTGTCGCTATGATGGCCGGAGTGCTAAAATTGCCTAAGACCTTTTACGACAAATGAACATGAAAATCGGTTGATCGGCATGACTGGAAAACATGAGTGTCGTAAAAGGAAGGTCAAACAAAACAATAAAAAAATATAGTACGCATGTTTTAAAAAAAAAGGAACAAATACTCGCAATAAGTAGAAAACTACCTCAACCAACTATAGGTGCGTATCGCGATAATTGGAGAGGATGTTTGTTTGAAGACAAGGTTTATCCCAGTCATAAGTGGCGCTTAAGAAGATACTGCTACTCAATATATGTTCAATTTAAGAGATCAAATACATAATTTTAAATCATAAAACAGAAGTAATTCCCACATACCTATAGTCGGGACCGCTGAGACTCTTTCCCAATACAATTCCTGCCTTATTTATTTTCGCACGTTTAGTCTTAAGTGACTCAATAATTCGATTGGAATCACATATTTCTGGGTATATTCTTGTTATCTGATCTTTTTGCAGTTGTAGTTGTCTTTGAACATCTTCCATTTCCTTTTGCAGTTCTCTGAGCCGATATTCATGTTTAAGTTTTTCCATTTTTGCATTTTTAGTTAACAGAACCAGTTCGATATTTTTGTCCAATTTAGAAATTATGCTGGTTCTGTAAGATTTGAAATTTTTGTTATTTGATATAATGTGTTAACAATTTTTTTTAACTTACCCCATCTTGCGATATGAAGTTTCATAGTTTTTTAACTGATTGGTTTTGATACAATTATTTGGTAATACAGCGGACTTCTGACTTAAAGATGGTGGTTGTTTAACAGTTGGATCGTTTTTTTCATTTTCTAATGTGTTAGTAGTTTGGAGAAGAGGTAACTTGATGTGTGCAGTCTTTTTATCACTATTCAGTTTTGTAGTATTAACCGAAGAATTTTTAATCAAAACCTTTCTAGCAAGACTTTTGTTGACTACATCTACACTATCTGCCTCTGTTTTTACAACAACCTGTACATTTTTCGCTTGTTTTTGACGTTCTAGTGTTTTCATTCGTTTAATAAGACGACGGTATTCCTGTTGTGAAGCTGCAGGTAAATGCCGAACAGCCTACACACAAAAATAAATTGTTTATTTTTTATTATATTGCTGTCGTATTGGACATTTTTTTGACATTGAATCGAATTCTTAATGTTTATTTTGAATGAGATTAATATTTACTTTTGATTTAGATTAAATCAAATGAATTGATGATATTTTACATTTAAGATTAATCGAATATTACAATTTAAGGCTAATTGAAATGTTATTTCGAATTTAATGTCAAAATAATGTTAATTAACTTACTACTGGTGTATTAAGTAGAGCAACCATTGGCGCTTCTTCTTGTGCTGTATTATAAGTTACTTTTGAGCGCACATTTTTTAAGTACTGATCCAATTGCGCTTCAAAGATATCATTCACTATGGATTTTTCGACAGTTGAATGGAGTAATGGCGTTACGCTACTTAGCATCGGAGAGGAAACGCGGCTCGGAGTATCATATGGCGATTCCATTGGAAGACTAATAGGACTTGCAATATCATAATATTCATTGCCTATATTTATGTTTTCGTTTATTAAATTTCTGACACGTGCATCCTCGTCTACATCATAATCCTCCGCAGAAAATTCAGAATATTCACTTTCAGTTTCTGAAGCACGTAATTGTATGATTAACTGTTTCACTTGTGGTACCTCTACAGAAGTGATAAGGCGGTTTACAGAGTCTTCAATTTTTGATTTTTTTACTGGAGTCGAAATATTAAAATCCATCTGTTTGCGTTTAATTGCAATTGTGGGTTGGTTTATGACTTTATTTGGTTGAATAATTTTAGTTCGTAATAAATTTGAATGTTGTGCAGAAATATTCCTTTGAATAGACTGTACAGGTGAATTGTTTTTCTGTGGAGCAAAAGCATGCGTAGACTCTTTGTTTGCAGTGTGGGTTTTTGTTGTCAAACAAGGTAGATCTTTTGAGATCTTTTTTTTTACTGATTTCAAAATTATTGGAGGAACAGTAACTTTTTCACTTTCTCTGACTGTTTGTTTACTTTTTACGTTTGCTTCAATATCAGAAGCAGAATATTGAGTAACTTCTTGAAGAGTAGTAGTACTTAATGCATTGTCTCTTTTCGATACCGTTTGTTCTACTTCTCCAGTATTTACTGCACACATTGTGTTAGAAGACAGACATAGCAAATTTGGTACTACAGAACCAGTATTTGAATGTTTTGGCATATCATCATCTACAACCCTAATTAATGGCACTTCTTTGTTTTGCATGTTTTTTTTATCCTGTACAGCAGTACTTAATGGTATTCTTTTCTTATCATCAATATTTTGATTATTTACAGTAGAATTTTCACTTAGATTTTGGTTTGTATTTTCCTCGCCTGATCCACGCAATTCTAAAATTGCATTGACTTCATTGTTACACACATTTTTATTCAACGATTTATTCGCTTGAATGTTTTTGTTTTGCTGTGCCTTTAGAATTTCATTAGATATAACATTAGTTATATTTTTATCGTATTCAGTAATCATTCTATCATTATTGCAATCGACATCATTGCCATGGATTTCCGATTTTCCCAAGTTTTCCTTCGTATCACCTGTGCAGCTTAGGATAGGATTTTGTTTTAAATTATTGTTAGATTCGACTTCTGCATTAACATCATATATTATATTTTTTGTATTTTGTCTATGGTTATAGCTATCAACATTGACTGATAATTCACTTCTTGAATTTTCTTGTTCGACATCTATTTTGAGTTCCGACATTTCACATAATGCTCTATCAATTTCTACAGTCGCGTCATCGGCAATTTTATATTTAATTGGATTTAATGCATTTGTAAAAGAATTATCTACAGGGCTGAAAGCGTTCCTTGCTGTCAGTCGACGAACTGCTTGCTTTAGCACTGCAGATGTGTCTTTTAACTTGGATTTCTTCTTCATATTATTAATCAGTAAATGTCGAAGTGCCTCGGCCTCTAGTGATGTATCCCGATCGGGTACGGTACGTTCTTCTAATGATATCGGTTCTTCTTTAACAGTCTTGTTTATCTTTGGTGAATTCAATTTTGCCAAAAGCAAAGCCCGCAATGCCAATTCTTCCTCTTCTACTTCAGATTCTACATTTTTCGGTGATACAGATACACTTCTATCCACTATCTTCTGTGGCAACATTTTTCTTTCTTCTTTAACATTTAATCGCATTGGTGTCGGGATATATACATCTCTCGATATGCCCTCGCTGTTAGGCAAAGGAATTTGTTCAATTGGCACCCACTTCTCAAAACATGAAACCTCGCAATCGCTATCACTGTTCGCTATTTCCATATCTACAGATTTCGTATCAATTTGCTCATCATCAGTAAAAAACATTTTCGGTGAAGGTACTGGGCTTATTTCCATACAAGTCTCTACGTCATCAATATTATGTATGGAAGGGGAAACTGTTACATTATCATAGTTTCCATCAAAATCTGTAGGCGAATATGCAAGATTTTCATTACGTTTTTTTCTATCCAAATGCTTGCGAATAACAGCTGATTTTAGGGCTATAATTCTTAACTCCTGTTCCTCCAAATTGTTTTCTGCATCTGTTTTTTCTTCAGTTGGGTTGGGTTTAATTTCGATTTTTTGCAAAGCCTGTGTTTTTTTGTCATTAAGAGTGTTGGTGTTTTCTTTTCTCCTTATCAAGCGATCTTTTAACGATACATGTTGATCGCTGCTTTCCGTATTTCTGGCTAATGCTACTCGAAGTTCATCACGATTTATTGAGTACCTTCTATCTACATCGGAGCTAGTTATATTGTCATAACTATCATCGACATCTTCGTAGTAGCCGTCGAAGTTGTAGTCACTATCGCTTTCACTTACGCAATATTCTCGTGGTTTTCGTGAACCTTTTGTGGAGTATGATTTTTTACCTTTTCGCTTTCTTTTTGATGTATTAGAATGGAGTACGTTTATTCTTTCGTGAAACATGGACAATAAATGTTTATCGGATTGTCGGTATAATGGCGCTGGTGGAGGCGAAGATGACTGCTTCCTGTGGCGATAGCTGCTGCTCCTTCTCCCAATCATTTTACGACGTGAGGAGGAATGTTGCAGTGACTTTCGATGCTTCGTAATACGCGGCGCTGGTGGATAGTCATCTTCATCAGATATGTCTATGGATATTAGTGGATACCGATCAGTTTGGAAGCATGATGTATTTTTTTTGTGGAAATCTAACGAATAAATAAACGAATAAATACAAATGTTAACATTTTTAAACGTTTTAAAATGTTTATATTAAGAAAAGAAAAAAGGTTCAACACGACTGGGACAAACTTTTTCAGAAATTTAGAAGAATTTTGTGTCCACTTTATCTATATATGTAATTTTGTGCATTATTTGAGATTTCGTTTTTAATTAAAATAGATTTTTATTAAGAATAATCAGTTAGGCCTGACTCATTTCCGAGAATTCATTAATTTTATAATTTACCATTGTACTCGTCATAATACAGTATTCTAATACACGCCTGCACAATTAAAGCTATAGATATTAATCAAAATCGTTACAGCCGTTTTCGAGAAAATCAACATTCAAATGCATTAGTAGTTCTTAGTAATTGTTTCTCAATATTACGGTAAAAAGATAAAAACTAAAAAACGGTTGCATTACAAGTAAATCCGACGAGAAAAACTATGTCGGCAACATTACAGAACTACCTATTATCAAATATATAAAAACGAAATGAATGAATAGCTGAGATACTAACCACCTAACAAGGTACATACTGATTTTTTAAAGAATCTACAAAAGACGAAAAACAAACATTAAACATAAACATACGTGCTCCTTCCACATTTTTGAAGAAATACGGTCCGAAGATACCGCCTGCCTATAAATTGCATTTTTGGGGTTGTATTGGTAGCTGTTGAATATCCTCTAGCTGTTTATCTGCCCAAATACGTAGTCGGTAAACAAAAAATGAGCTTCGTCGCTTAAAACAATAAAAAACAAAACATGAGAAGGCTACAATCCCCAGTGCGAATCGTTTAAAACTCTATCCCATCCCATCAATGTCCCAAGAAGTGAGCATGTAGCTAAACAATTGATTGGAGTTAATGTATGCATAGAAAATGGCATTACCACTACATCTTGTTCAGATAGTTTATCTAAATGTTGTATGGCTCGACAAAAAATTAAGTTTCTCATGGTATATGCTATGGGTAAAGGCTTTACAAATCGTGTTATGTGGTCCCAAAAGTGGTCAAGGGTTAAAAAGATAAATGGACGAAATGTTCACAGTATTATTTTCAAAATATTTTCATCGAACGATTTTTTTTAAGTTTCCTAAAATTGAACAATTGATAGTATTATTTTTTACACGAAGTTAGAAGTTAGTGTCCAAAATGGAAGTCTATTCCTCAGCAAGTACTAACGCGCTAAGCCACCGAAGTTGGTAATGAACTAATGAGTTTTAATTGGAACACGGTATCAGATTAACCCCTTAAAATTGACAGTCTAGCGTTAGTAATGGTAAAAGTACCTTTATTTTTTTATTTTATTGGCTGTTATTTTTTGTATATTCTGTTACGAACATTTATTGACGAACCTGCGAAAAAAGGACAACGACGTTCGTATCTGCACCTGAAATGTGAGAACATTAAACAGGAGAGGTGCAGGCGAACAACTAGCGGAAGCCCTATACTGCTACAAAGCAGATATTACTGCCATCCAGGAAATACGAAGGGATTGGCCTAGCAAAATGAGGATGAAAAACTGTAACATCTACTATGGACCGTGTTTTAGTGACCAGAAACAGCGACTATTAGGATGCGGATTTGTTATTAGTGCCAGACTTAGGCAAGAAGTGTTTCCAAGACGACAACACGTCTGGTAATGGATTTTGGCTAATTGACTTCGCTACAGAACGAAATCCCAGCAATAGCCAGCACATCGACTCGGCCCACTACCAGCCAAGGTAAGAATGCGGATATCCACTACGCGAACACAAACCAGAAATACTGTGAAAAAATTTAATGTCGAAAGACTGCAATCGCAAAAGACCGCCAAGACCTTGGCGCAACGCGTATCCCTTAACCTCTCGATTCACACCATCCAGCCAACAAGCCATTAGATTAGCCGCAACTGATGTGCTAGGTTTCTCGCGGACACCAACAAGAATGCCTACAAGGCTAAGCTGCAGGTGAAGACGAGAGCTGAACACCGGCTTTTCATAAAGAAGAAAAAAGAGCAAGAAAAGCGCGCTATAGAGGATATAGAGAGGTGCAACTACAGGAACGATGTTCGCAAGTTTTACCAAAGCGTAAAACATAAAACCAAGGATTTAAGGCTAGAACAGAATCCTGTCGAGATGAACAAGGAAATATCGTAGTTGAGACACAGTCGATGCTGAGGATATGGGAGAACCACTTCTGCATACTGTTAAACGGCCATGACGAACAATATTCCGCTGTCACGCAGAACGAACCATTCAATATTGGCAACGACAGCGAAAACTGCCAACCACCCGACTTAAGTCAAGTGAGGATAGGAATATCTAAACACAAGCTTAATAAGGCTGCCGGATATGACGAACTTCCCGCTGAGCTTTATAAAGCCGGCGGAGATGGCTTGGTTAGTAACATCCACCAACTCATAAGCCAAATCTGGTCGGATGGAAGTATGCCTGAAGAATAGAACCTCAGCATCGTTTGCCCGATGCGCCAACTTCAGAGGCATAAGTCTCCTCAACATCGTCTACAAGATCCTATCTGCCGTAATATATGAACGCCTGAAACCCATTACCAACAACCTGATCGGTCCTGTGTGGTTTTAGGCCAGGATAGTCCACAACCGATCAAATTTCCACACTTCGGCAGATCCTGGAAAAAAACCCAAGAAGTCCAAATCGATACCCACCACCTATTTATCGATTTCAAAACCGCATACGACAGCATTTATAGAGACGACCCATACAGAGTCATGTCTAGTTTTGGTACACCGTCGTCTGTTTGTGTAGGATGACGATGGAGAATTCTCGCTGCACCATCAGGCTCGGAAACCACCTCATTGACACATTCGATACCAAAAAAGGATTTAGACAAGACGATGGGCTGTCATGTGATTTCTTCAATTTGATTCTTGAGAGGATTGTGCAAAACTCCCAAGCCAACACCAGAAGCACAATTTTCCAAATATATGTGCAACTACTAGTATACGCCGACGATATTGACATTATTGGTAGGACTCAATGCGATGTTATCACCACGTTTGTTAGTATAGAGAAGGAAGCAGCAAAAATAGGTTTAGCAGTCAGTGAGGGTAAGACTAAGTATATGCTGTCAACACGAAAGCACACACAACATCGACGAATTGGACAGAACGTCACTATTGACAGATTTAACTTTGAGGAAGAGGTATTTCGGCTCCGCTATTAACTCTAACAACATCTCGTCAGAAATTAAACGAAGAATTACTCTTGTCAACCACTGTTTCTTCGGGCTAAGAAGGCAATTTAGTAGTAAAGCCCTCACAGTCCTGCTCTACGGCGTTGAAACATGGACCGTATCAAAAGCGAATGAAGAAATCCTCCGCAAGCACATTATACATTTCGGTAATTTCGAAATATGAAAATTGTATTATATTATTTTTGTTGTTATTGTTATTGTGCCGGATTTGATTAAGAAATGGTTCTGACCGGGGAGCACATCCAACTATTTTTTTTTTTTTTGGATTTTGGGTAGGTATAGCAGATGAATAATGATTATTGCCCTTCATTTGTTTTTTACTTTGTTTTCGAATCGGAAAAAGTAACAAAAGTAGGTAATTTCGGAATATTTCTAATAAATATATTTTCCAATCTTATGCATGTTTAGGTAGAGGACCCACTGTTATCCACTATTGTTAAGAAAAATGACAATGCGCGTTAGGTAGGTATTTATCTGTATATTTAGCTGACTCTGCACTATATAAACCATTATGTGGATGGCGTTGCATATAAAGATAAATCACGTATAATAATAAATAGAAACAAAATAAAGTAAAGATCTGAAAATATACTACTCCTCAACATGAATGATCAACAATTTGCTTACCGTAGCCTTCATTCCCATATACACCTGAAATATTCTCGATTTTTTCCAATTCAGCATTTTTTGCCTCCAATTCCTTGATCCGTTGTCGCATCGAAAACTCTTCATCGGATGAAATGATGTCCTCAAATTCATCAATTATTTCACCTTCTTCACGTTCTTCACTGTGCTTTTCTTTAGTACTCATTTTATATTCCAATTTTATAGAGGCTGTTGATTTTAAAGGATTAATATAGGATAATTTTATAGTTGCTGAAATCCCCATTTGGGAAGATGGAATTAACTGTACAAAACGATTGCCATACTGTGAACAAAAATATTTTATTCGGTTATGAATTTATGATTGATCTTAGTGCATAATATTTCAGCGAAGAGTTTTAAGTAAAATATAGATATTAATATTCTTTTGCACAAAATCGATCCCAAAATTGCAGATTTACAAACAAGAAGACATATCTGTCAAATGCACTTTTCCAGAGATTAACCACTTAGATAATTCAGGCCATTCCAGCTGCCATGATTTAACTAATTACCAGTGACCAGGAGTTTTCCAGGAGTTTGACTGATAAACACATTCCTTGTTTCTCATAGGCCGTGTTCCGGATTTTAGATTTCAACTGCAAGATGAGGTGAGGCGATGTGGAACGCAAAATCTTAATGAATGGCAAGGTAGATGTCAAACAACCCTTATTTTGCAATTTCGTTTTTCCACATTTATAGATTTTTATTTACTTTTATTTATTCAGATTAATTATTCTTCAATAAAAAAGTAAGAAATAACCTAAACAAACCCACAATATTGGGTAATGCTTCTGAAATAAAAAACATATTTATGACAGTTCGACGCAAAATCAGCTGTTTCACTCATATCTGGGTGTCCATGCGTAAAGGCCTGCTCAGAATGCATATCTGTAGCTGGTATCTGTAGCTGAGTGAAACGTCAAACGTGAATCTGAAGCGTGAAGTTGAACCCCATTCAACTTCAAGCTACAGATTCACGGGAGATACACATTGTGAAAGCGCTTACGGGTTGCCTTGTTTTTAACTTTCACTCAGCTATAGATACCAGCTACAGATATGCATTCTGAGCAGGCCTTAAATTTTCAACTTGTTTCGACAGTCATTTCCCCTCAAATGTCATGGAACTAAGATGATAGATTGACCAATGAGAGTAGTGCACCGGCAAAGTTAACTTGGTAAAACTGAAATCCGGAACGCACCCATACTCTTGTTTGCAACCCAGCTAATTTATGTGTCAAAACAATAAAAGCAATCGGGTTATAGAGGGGATGACGTACGAAAGTTCCCTATCTTTTTTTTTGAATTCATTTTATTTTTTTTTCTTCAACTTAGAACTAACTTACATGCTAGACAAAAATTAATGAAAAACTAGCCTACTTATCTACTAACTTAACTAACTTACTTGTCCTCTGCGGATACCCTAAATTAAATAATAATAACTTAAAAACTAATGGCTTTCGGCCTAAAATCTAATTTAATTATTTTATTATATATTTGTCTTTTTTGTTGACCAAGAAACATTTTTTAAAAAACTTGGTTTCATGTGTTTTTTTTTTATTTTTATTTAAACTTACTTACTAATTAAAACTACTTATGAACTAACTAAAACTACTTAGAAACTAATTAAAACTACCTAAAAATAAGCAAGCATTTTTGTATTTTTGATTTTATTTTTGTGCCACCCCGACTATTTTTCCTAGCTTAACCTTAACTGAAACCTTAGAATTACGTAAGTCGGCCATTCTTCACTTTAAAAGTCAACTATCTATAACTATTCTTGCGGCCACCACAACAGGTTCTCCTGTTGCAACCTACTCCGACGGTCCCAATCGGACACACTCCTGCTGAACCGCAGGCGCTCTCCTCCGCCCTGAGCGACTACGTCTCGGGCGTACAGGAGCTGCCTATCCACAGTTCGTCGGAAGACGTGGTAGATTAGCGGAACCGCCGATCTGTCCTGTATCAGCCCTCGACTATCCAAAAATAGGAAAGCTTCAGG
Source organism: Rhingia campestris (assembly GCA_932526625.1). Lineage (NCBI taxonomy): Eukaryota > Metazoa > Arthropoda > Insecta > Diptera > Syrphidae > Rhingia > Rhingia campestris. The sequence goes on along the minus strand of OW052182.1, from coordinate 140,596,136 downwards.
CGGAATAAAGCCGCTTAAACAAGCACTTTCAAAATATTCATCATTGGGGTAGAAGGCCCCAAAGATGAGACTATTGCTCGAGATCATCGCTCTTGCCGCGTGAAACCGAATGAGTTTCACCAAAAAATTGTCTATCCTGTTTATGTTGGCCCCGTTGTATAGGACCTGGTTGGAATAATATTTTGTGTAGTCAAACAATGCCTCTCAAACACCCGTATCTTTTCCATTTGAGTAAAAAAAGTTCCCTATCTCTTGCTTACTTGATGACAGCTAAATAGATTCGCTGAGGGCTACGTCCAGTTGGAATTTAATTAATTTAATGAAAATGATAATTCCTTATTTTATATTTGACATGACAGCTCTTACTCACGACCTGAGAGTTAAAAGTTTTTGCCAAAAGTAGAGATGAACGAGCACTAATGAGGCTTTAACCAAAAACATCGATAACATGGTAGGTATTGTGTAAATTTAGAACCGTCTTATTGGTTTTGTACATATATGTAAATAAATCCCACTTGATTACACCAAAGCTGTTGGTTATGACTTAGTTTACTGAGTTTTAAATTGAACAAATCTTAAAAATATATACAAGAGATTGACAACATTGTATAAAAGAAAATATTTCTGTATCTGTTTTAAGTTTAACAAAAAATTATTTAAACACACTCTTATTTCTAGAATTAAATTATTTACAAGACGGTTATGAGTTTATTCTCGTTTCTTAATTGTTCGAGAACACGAGAAGTGGTGTTGGCAGATATAACTATTGCAGTCATTCCAGTGGGCACATTCAGTATAAATGCACAATAATATACGAAAATGTTAACACATAGGGGTGCGTTTAAACTACAATCAGATCTTATAACATTGCCCTGCTCCTAAACTTGTTCGTCCCGAACAAGTGTATCCTCAGTTTCACCTTCCTAACGATGTAACCAATCCAGATGTACTACCTCTGTATACGGTAGATAACGTCGTTTAGAATCACAATTTTGTAGGGCCTTCCCATTTCGGCAGTAGCTTTGACGATATTCCTACCTGGTTTTCATACGATTGCTTGCTAGTCTTATTCTTGTGCGAGTTCTTTCATGGATATCTCGGAGTCTTTCCTGTATATCATCAATATAGTCATCTTCAGTTGTTGGCTCTACCGTTGGGGATCCGGACATTACTTCACTAGGCAACCTTAATGCTCAGCCAAATAAGACTTCACATGAGGAGTGTCCAGTAGTGCACTTCGGTACGCTATCAGGAACAAGAATGTAGTTCCAACGGTGCCCCGAATCTGCATACCCAGTTGTCCACGATCTGTTCCACTACGGCTTTATGGCTAGGTATAGCGAATGCTTCTGGCCATTTGTTGAAGTAGTCCATAATAACTAATATGTAACGGTTTCCGCTGTTCGTTTCTGGAAACTGGCCAGCAATATCTATTGCTATTCTTTCGAGCGGTCCCCAACGTTGTTCTGATGCATGGTTCCTTGTGTCTTTCGTTTTAACCCTTTACTGGCGGCGCACCACTTGTCGATGTCTTCTCTTGCAGACAGCCAGTAGAATCACTCCCACACTTTGTCTAAAGTCTTATTGATCCCCAAATGTCCTCCCGATACTCCACCATGTAGCTCCCGTAGTACATCTTTGACCATGGACCGTGGAACGACAAACTGTGTCACAAAGGACGTTCCGTCGTGAAGGGATTCCCATTGTGCCCAATACGCCTTAAGAGTTGGACTACGATCCGAAATTTCTTGCCAATCTGGTTTCTTCATGTGTTCCCTCCAGGTAAGAATCGGTTTTATGTCAGGGTCTTCCATCTGTGCTTCTCTGATCTTTTCAATCGTCCAACCGTTATTGGGCTCGGCTCTTATTCGCTGGGTGGTGATGAGCTCCTTCTATTCTTGGCGGGTGCAGCGCTTGCGGTTCATTCCGAATGGTCGACGAAAATGTGCGTCAGCGTTAGAGTGCTCTGGAGCCTCTCAAACCATCTAGAAACTTGACCCTCTTGATCAAAAATTGAAGCAACCACTTAAGAAAAGCATGAATTGTACGAAAAAGGAACTTCCTGCCATAGAGGTATTTATGGAAATGCTTCGTTCCTAGAATTAACGCTAAGAGTTCCCTCCTGGTCACACAATAGTTTCTTTCAGGTCTGTACAGAGCCTTGATGAAGTAAGCCACCACTCTTTCCTGTCCTTCAATTTTTCACAGCTTCAATCTCTTTGGGATCGGTCCTCACTCCACTAGTCGAGATAATCTGCCCTAGCGAGGTATCCGTCGGAGCGGAAAATTTTCCGCAACGCATACTTCGTCGGGGATTCAAATTCCATTCGAGGTATGTGTCATCGGAAAGAAATACTACACAAATGCGACGACGCACATCGGCGCTATGTTTTGACATGCGACAGATTTAGGATTTTAATAGAGATGTGCAAAATATATCATTATATCGATAAGTCGATATGACTTCCGATATTTTATATGTATAAACACAAAAGGAGCTCTAAATCATCATATATCTATATGGGGAGGTGAATTAAATAGATTCTAAATAGGAAGAATGCTAATATGCAAATAAATTGTACGCTGGCGTTTACTAGAAAAAAAAATAGACATACCAATATTCCTTTTCAAAATGTATCGAATCGGTAAATATCGATATATATTTCGAAAACCACATCTCTAACTTATTCAAACTGACATTACCGAGTTGTCAAAATATAAAAAAAATCAACACAACAAATGACAAATAAGTTGAAGTTTTAAATTTAATTGAATTTAAACGATTTTTTGTCTATATGGACCACCACCTGTGCCCGAACATTCTTTTTTATTTGCAGTCAATTTTTTTTTCTATATGACTTGTAGTCACTCCAAACCTTAAAAGAAGTGTACACACATATATGTAAATTTGAATTTTGAGGCAATGATAAGGTCGGGTTTTTGCTGCATCATGTTGACCAAAAGCTCGTACTGTTGAGGGGTGGTTTTTTCCTTTAAGCTCACCCTGGAAACACAAATTCAAACGATTATTATGAAAATTGCTTAAATAAATAGTTTTGTATAATTACATACATTTTGCTATCATTCCACTTCACTTCGTAAACAAATTCCGCGAAGAATTTGTGTCGGAGGAAATCGGAAAAAAAATTGCACTTAGCTGTCAAAAATTGAACAAAAAATGCACCTGAACGCACTTCAACGCAATTCGCTGGGATGCGTTACGAAATGTCGGAGAAATCTTCCGAACAGCTTTTCGGAAGAATACCTCGAAGCAAAAATCATCGGAATCGTACAAAATCGGAGAATTTTCCGCTCCGACGGATACCTCGCTAGGGCCGAATGTGTGGCAAGAATCGAACTTCGGATCTGAAGAGTGCACACTTCTTGGGATAAAGCTTCAAATGGGCACTCCGAAGTCTTTGGGATCGATCCTCACTCCACTAGTCGAGATAATCTGCCCTAGCGAGGTATCCGTCGGAGCGGAAAATTTTCCGCAACGCATACTTCGTCGGAGATTCAAATTCCATTCGAGGTATGTGTCATCGGAAAGAAATACTACACAAATGCGACGACGCGCATCGGCGCTATGTTTTGACATGCGACAGAATTAGGATTTTAATAGAGATGTGCAAAATATATCATTATATCGATAAGTCGATATGACTTCCGATATTTTATATGTATAAACACAAAAGGAGCTCTAAATCATCATATATCTATATGGGGAGGTGAATTAAATAGATTCTAAATAGGAAGAATGCTAATGTGCAAATAAATTGTACGCTGGCGTTTACTAGAAAAAAAATAGACATACCAATATTCCTTTTCAAAACGTATCGAATCGGTAAATATCGATATATATTTCGAAAACCACATCTCTAACTTATTCAAACTGTAATTACCGAGTTGTCAAAATATAAAAAAATCAACACAACAAATGACAAATAAGTTGAAGTTTTTTTTAATTGATTGTTTCCAAACCAAAAATTTTAAAATGGATACCGTTGCCTTATTTTTGGAGGCTGAGTCCAGAGAGCTAAGGGCACAAAGTAAAGAGAAAAGGAAAATTTTAAGAAATGTATGCAAAATGCACGAATTAGTGTAATTTTGCGCAATGTCGGGTTTTTGCTGCATCATGTTGACCAGAAGCTCGTACTGTTGAGGGGTGGTTTTTTCCTTTAAGCTCGCCCTGGAAACACAAATTCAAACGATTAATATGAAAATTACTTAAATAAATAGTTTTGTATAATTACATACATTTTGTTATCACTCCACTTCACTTCGTAAACAAATTCCGCGAAGAATTTGTGTCGGAGGAAATCGGAAAAAATTGCACATAGCTGTCAAAAATTGAACAAAAAATGCACCTGAACGCACTTCAACGCAATTCGCTGGGATGCGTTACGAAATGTCGGAGAAATCTTCCGAACAGCTTTTCGGAAGAATACCTCGAAGCAAAAATCATCGGAATCGTACAAAATCGGAGAATTTTCCGCTCCGACGGATACCTCGCTAGGGCCGAATGTGTGCCAAGAATCGAACTTCGGATCTGAAGAGTGCACACTTCTTGGGATAAAGCTTCAATTGGGCACTCCGAAGTCTTAGGAATACCTCCCGCAAGTTGTTATGGCGTTCTTCAAATGATTTTCCCACGACAATTACATCATCCAGGTACACCAGACATATTTTCCACGTAAATCCTCGCAAAACGCACTCCATCAGTCGCTCAAAAGTTGCAGGAGCGTTGCCCAAACCAAAAGGCATCACGTTGAACTGCCACAACCCATTTCCTGTGGTGAAGGCCGTCTTCTCCCTGTCCTAAGGGTGAATCTGCACCTGCCAGTAGCCGTTCTTAAGATCTAGTGAGGAAAACCATTCGGACCCCTTTAGAGTATCGAGTGCATCATCAATCCTAGGCATTCTTGGTAACATCGTTGAGGCGCCGATAGTCAACGCAGAACCGAGTGCTGCCATCTTTTTTTTTAACTAGTACTACTGGTGATACCCACAGACTATTGGAGTTTTCTATCAGCCCGTCCCTCTCCATCGTCGCAAGTCTGCTTGGCTAATAGCAGCCACCTTGCTGGCTAATAAATTGGTCTAGCATCTCCAGTGTGTGTGGCAATATTCCCCACCCTCTTTGGATTTTTGGATTTTTGGCACAAATTTGCTGCTCCTGATTCAGCGTGCATAAGTAGAGAATCGATCTCGTTATGTCCGTCCGCTTATTTGGCAGCACTGGTATAGCAGTCTCCCCTTCGGTTTAAAGAGTAGGAATCGGTGGCTCTTTTCAGATAATGGAAGCAGTAGCTCCAATATCGATTGTAGCCGCAAGTTCTTTCCCGCCGATGCGATGGTCGCATTTACTGTGAAACTCATGGTGTCTCTCCTAGTTTGGTATGCTTGCATTATGGTCCTGGGGTTTATCAAGTCGATTGTTGTCACTGTCAGATGCTTCCCTCTGCTGTCTCCAAATGTCGCATTGTGGGCAATGGCTACACTTTGAGGGGTTCCTGCACTGACGCATTAGATGTCCAGTTTTGTTGCGGTTCCAGCAACGCATTTGGGCCCGAGAATTGTTATGCTGTAAAATATCCATCCTCTCACAGAATTCCTATTCTCTGACTCGATTGGATCTTTGGGATGTTTGATCAGCAGCCTCTAATCAGAGGGCATAAGCTGCGGCTTCGGCAAGTGTGCGTTTCAAAGCCAATCGCACTGCTAGTTGGTGCTTGGTCTCAGGTATAGCACTATTGAAAGCGTCCTTTTCCATCTGGTTGATGATCTGTTCACCAGTGTTTGAAAAAGACAAATACACTAGGCTTTGCTTTTGTTGTTGAAAAGTTTGGCCTCACTTCTGGACTCTGCTGCACAGCTGCACTCGATACACTTCATGGTCATCACCAAACAGCATCTCAATTGCTATCACAATCGCGTCGTAATTGCCTTGATTGCCAACGAAGATGGTTTGCAAGAGCTCCGCAGCTGACTTTTTCCTCGTCCTCCCAGCAATTGATCATGGCAGCTTCGCTGTTTCTTATAAATTGACCATTGCGTCTAACTGTCGAAAGTTGGAGGCTTTATTTCCTCCATTCGTGCAAAATCGCTAGAAATTTCACGAACTTTTTGTTTCCTTACAATTTTAAGCTCTTAGCTAGGTATTTCACTTTTTACTTTCTCTTCTTCAGCTATAAATGTAATTTCGATTTTTTCAAATCGATTAATAATCACAGTGAACTTTTACTCGACGACATTCTCAAACTTCTTACACTGTTCCTCGAATTGTTTCTCGAGCTGTTGGCTTTGCTCTGTCTGCCTCTGTTGGCGTTGCTCCTAGCGTTGTTGTTCAAGCTGATGTTCCAATTTGTTGTTTAGAAACTTTCCGTCCAGAAAAGGTGTAATCCCAATTCTGACACTAATGTAGAATGAAGTCGGGCTTCGAATGATAAAACGCTTTTTTGTTTTATGATTATCAATAATTTATTTAAACACAGTCGACTAGAATATTATTATTTACAAAACGGTTATTACCTTATTCTCGTTTAACAATTCAATTACCCTTCTTTGAAATCAAAGACCAACGATTAAATTCGCGCACTATTATCACTTTCAAAATTCACACAGTCAACACTATCAAGTTCAGGTCACAATTTTTACTAACTCGCTTGTAGTCGCTTCATCTCTATTTATATTACTCCACATGCTGAGATGGCAAAATTTCGGAGGTTCCCGCGGTTTCTTGATAGTTCGAGAACACCAGAAGTTATGTTGACAGAAACCACATACCCTTATTACACGCCAGCGCCAGCGTCGAAAACCGCATCGATGAAGTAATCCGATTCTGTATGGCCATTTACACGCCCCTGCATCGATGTCGAACTGTCAGTCAACAAAAAAAAACCGTCAACTGACAGTTGTCAAAGCTCATTAAAAAAGTTGTGATTGAAGTAAAAATATACGCGAGAAAAATTGTAATCAAAAAATATTTAAGTAATTTAACTGTTTTTAATAAAGGAAAGCAAATAAGACAACGAAAATGACTGACTTCTATACTTTTTTTCTTGACTGAAAAAAAAATAATAAACAGCAGAAACGTCAACAAAAAAAAAACAACAAAAACACAAAACCGTTTTTTTTTTGTTGACGTTTCTGCCGTTTATTATTTTTTTTTCTTAAGCTTAGTACGCAGCTCGCGCTAAATTTTATCTCCCATACAAAAATCTCTACAGAGATAAAATTTAGCGAGCAAATTTATCAGTGCAGTACGCAGCTCGCGAAATAAATTCTTAACTTCATAAAGATGGGACACACAAAATGTAGGTAGGGTATAACAATATTATGTGTTATACGAAAAGTGTTATACTCGGCGGAAGACAGGGATCCACTTATTTATCTCGAGAAATTAATGTGCGAGGCATTTAAATCGGCGAAATTTTAATGAAAAATAAAAACAAAATGAAAGAAAATGAAGAAGAATATTTGATGGAAGAATTTCTTGAGGAAGACGACATCTTTATTTACAAAGAAAATAATAATATTACTGACATCTGCGAATGTATGACATTTCCCTGACTCATCTATATGCTGTGTACGAATTTAGCGAGCATTTATCTTTGGATTGGAGAAAACAAGTGGAGATTAGCAAAGATAAAATTTAGCGCGAGCTGCGTACTAAGCTTTAGTCAACAAAAAAGAGAGTATAGAAGTCCGTCATTTTCGTTGTCTTATTTGCTTTCCTTTATTAAAAACAGTTAAATTACTTAAATATTTTTTGATTACAATTTTTCTCGCGTACATTTTTAATTCAAACACAACTTTTTTAATGAGTTTTGACAACTATTATTTGACAGGGTGTTTTTTTTTTGTTGACTGACAGTTCTACATCGATGCAGGGGCATGTAAATGGCCATACAGAATCGGATTACTTCATCGATGCGGTTGTTCGACGCTGGCGTATAAAAAGGGTATATAGCATCGATGTATCTACTATTTACACGTCGATGCAAACCATCGATGCAGTGCTTCGCGGCGTGTAAAAAGGGTAACAGTCTTTCACCTCAGTGGGCAACTGAACTTACTTACTTACTTAAGTTGCGCTAATGTCCGGAACGAACCTGGGCCTCAACCAACATGCCTCTCCAATTAGCCGGGTCCTTAGCTAACTGCCTCCAGTTGCGCACTGACGTCTGGTTGCGAATCAAAAACTCTGCGAGCAGGAGTATTGGTGTCCATCTTAAAAGTAGAATGCGGAGTTTTCTTTGACTAGGGGCATGTCGCTGTACAGCTCGTATGGCTCTGGGTTGAATCATTGTCTCCGTAGCCCGCAACGCAAACGGTACCGAAGATTTTTAGAAGAATTTTTCTCTCAAATCGACCAAGGATTTCATCAACAGCTTTTGATACGGTCCATGCTTCAGCTCCGTAGAGCATGACTGGGATAATAAGGGTCTTACAAAAGGTTCTCTTTAGTAGTTCGAGTGAGGGCCCGATTCGAGCTTAGCCACTCGGAATGATCGGGAATCCAAAATACTGGATGCGTGCCTCTTGTTGCAAATCAAAGAAAGAAAGAAAGTTCCGCATAGTACAGAAAACACTAGCCGTGCGAGGAAGCATAAAGTGGCTCCTCAGAAAAAAATGAGAGCTTTTGTCCAAAAGGACTATTTTGGTGAATAGCCAAAGATCCACGAATCGGTAAGAAAAATTGATCAAAAAGGAAAGGTTAAAAAATAAAAAATGTGAATAGTGTAGTGAAAGTGACTTAATGTGTTTTCCTAGGAAGGACAATAGCGGAACAACATAGTTTTCCGCTGAAGTTAAAAGCAGCATCCTAGCTAGGAAAATTAAAAAGCCGATCTGCATGAAACGGTAATGGAAATAGCAGAATCGGTATGCCAATGTATGCCAATACCGCAAGCAGGGACACTCTGGTTCAAATACCTCCATTGCTGTTAAATGTTTTTTTTTATTTTGCCCAGATAAAATCTGAGAGGTTCAATTCAAATTTTAATAAGAAAGTAAAATAGAAAATTAACCCTTTTGTTTAAAGTAAAGAAAAGAAAATTGTTACATTTAGTAACACATATATTATCTTTGAATATACGTTATATACGTATATAGTAAATGAGTCAGGGAAGTAACGTAACAAAAAATTTAAAGTGAATGACAGCAATTAAATAGAATTTAACACCCAAAAGCGACCTGGATGATGTGGCCGCATACCTCGAATACCTCATAATGCACGGTCATGTTTACCACAACCATTTGATTGTGGTATTTATTGTTGCAAATATATTCTTAATGGTGGACAAGATCCTACGCCATCCGGTGAGCAAACAAGGCGGTTTCCAGCATGCTAGCAGAGGCCCCCGATAGACACGTAACACTCTTGCCTAACACAATGTGATCAATTTGATTGACCATTCATGGATCTGGAGACCACCACGTGAGGAAACTGTAGCGAAGTTAATAAGCCAAAGTCAGTTGCAAGACGTGTTAAAAAGTAGGCTATGTTTTCCGTCAGTAATGCCTTCTCTACCAATCTTTGCATTAAAATCTCCCAGCACAGCAGTCTTTCGTTGTATCACATTTTTCCTCCGTAGGAGCGTGAGCTCCTATAATGCTTATGTTGGCGAATTTGGCCTTGATATGAACTATTTGCTACAATACGTTCTCCAATGTCGTAAAACGTAAATCATAATAACTGCAGAATTGCCTAAGTCTGGACCAACAAATCCACATCCGCATAGTAGCCGTTTCTGCTCACTATAACACGGTCCGTAGTACATATCACATTTTTTCATCCTATTTTTGCCTGATCCAACCCATCTAATTTTCTGGATGGCAGTAATGTCTGCTTTGTAGCAGTTTAGGAATTCCTCTGGTTGTACATCTGCACCTCTCCTGTTCAATATTCTCATATTCCAGGTGCAGATATGAACGTCGTTGTCGTTTTTTGGTTTAGCAGGGTCATCACCCTTTCCGAGGATGATCAGGCTCTTATATAGGATCTCCTTAATAGTTCGAGTGAGGGCTTTACTACTAAATTGCTTTCTTAACCTGAAGTATAAGTAATATAACAGACTGTATCCAATTTCAATCTGATATAAATTGTTTGTTGGCATATTGTGATCATAACGCTATGGAGCTTAACTTCTCGAAATCTTAAATGTTTACAGCATTCCGTATAAATGCTCCTACAATAAATTATTATTATATGAACGACATTAGACTTCAGCGTACGGAAGAAGTTAAAGATCTCAAACAATTAAAACTTCCTTCTCATTATGATTACACTATAGCAAAATTAATCTCAATGTTCGGTTTTCTAAAGCGAAGTTGCAAGGACTTCCGAGACGTATTTAGCCTTAAAACTATATACTGCTCGTTAGTCGGCCCGTAGTACGAATGATATGGGATTCGCCATAATATGTAATGCAGGCACTTAGATAGAAAAAGAGTTCAGAAAAATTTCACAAGGCATGCCTTTCGTTAATTATTTACGTTTGAAAAATTGCTATTATAATAGATGTGAACAATTTGGCTTGCAAACCTTAAGTTTCAGGTTTAAAGCATCTTGTATAATGTTTGTTCGCGATATTCTGAGTTATCATGTTCTTTCACCGGAATTGATTTCTCTTATTAATTTACGGCGGCGTTATTAAGCTTGAGTTTAGATATTGCTATCCTCGCTTCACTTAAATCGGATGGTTGGCAGTTTTCGCTGCCGTTGCCAATATTAAATGGTTCTTTCTGCCTGACAGGGGAATGCTGTTCGTCATCGCCGTTTAACAGTCCGCAGAAGTGGTTCTTCATATCCTCAGCATCGACTGTGTCTCAACTACGATATTTCCTTGTTCATCTCGATAGGATGCTGTTCAAGCCTTGTATCCTCGGCTTTGACGTTTTACACTTTGGTAAAACTTGCGAACATACTTCCTGGAGTGGCACCTCTCTATATCCTCTATCGCGCGCTTTTCTTGCTCGTTTTTCTTTTTTCTAAAAAGCAGGTATTCTTCCCTTCTCTGCCTATAGAGCTCAATGGCAGCACTCGTTTTCACCTGCAGCTTAGCCTTGTAGGCCTCGTTCTTGGCTGCGAGCATCTGTCGGCTTTCCTCATCAAACCAGAGGTTTCTTGCTGGTGGCCTCGAGAAACCTAGCACATCAGTTGCGGCTGATCTAATGGCTCGTTGGCATCGTTGCCATTGTTCTTCGACATTAGATGCTGATGGTATGGTGTGAATCGAGAGGTTAAGAGCCTTAGCGGGGTCTTGCGATTACGATTTCAACATTCATTTTTTCACAGTATTTCTGGTTTGTTGTAGCGTGGGGGATATCCGCATCCTTACCTTAAGGTAGTGGTCCGAGTCAGTGTTAGCCCCTCGGAATGTTCGAACATCCAAAATACGTGCCTCTTGTATATCGAAATGTGATCGATTTGATTGACCGTTGTTGATCTGGAGACCCCCATGTACCCTATAGTGGCCATAGTAGATTTCACAGTTTTTCAGCCTCTTTTTGCCCGGCCCATCCCATCCTGGATGGAACTAATGTCTGCTTTGTAACAGTTTAGGGCTTCCTCTAGTTGTTCTCACATTCCAGGTGTAGATACGAACGTCTTCGTCCTTTTTTCGTTTAGCAGGGTCGTCAACAATAATATCAGTCCTTTCCGGGTATTTGTTGCTTCGTAACAATGGTTTTTTCTATGGGTGGATAGTTAACCCAAAGCACAACCCCCCACCTGGACGGCCAGTTCCAATTTATTAGATTCCCCTAGGACACGGGGACACCAGTATCCACTACCGGATTGAGCGCTGCCGTTGACCTTTGGGTTCATCTGCCACCATCTCTGTTCAAGGGACCTGACTTTTCCTTGGGATTCCTAGATAACCTGTTGTCCGAATAAGATGAAGCAGCTCATCTAGGTTAGTCTGGGACGGCAGACCGGGTATTCATTCCGCGCCATTCTGACCAGGGTGTTTATACTGTTTTACGTCTTGTTATCAACCCTCGCACTTATCGTTAAGCAAGTCGATAAGCTTGTCGGTTTCGACGATGTCCACATAGTCTTCAGGACCAGATGAGGGGAATATTTTAAGCTTGGCATGCCATATACCAAACCTAAGTCTGAAATCTGCCTTCTCGAGAGCAGCCAGGCACTCCTTATTTATCAATAGCAGGACGGACATCGTGTTTTTGTGGGGTTCCTCTTCCTTGATGACTGACCAGTCATCCATTGGAACCGCCGGGTTGTAGAGTTTAAGATATTGAAGGAGAATTCCTCTCTCTATCTTATATTTGGCTAACCAAATGCGGGCCCTGGGTCTATTTGGGATGTCCTTAGTTGGGATTGGCTTGAGCTTGAAGCCATCCTAGGCGTCGCTAACCTTAGCAACACACTCGCCAAGGAAGTCCTTGGAGAATTGGTCATCGCATTTGATCATCCTATATCCCCTCACGACCTCGGCGCAGTCAAAGTTCGGGAGAGGCCCCCCATTGTTCTCAATTAAATGATCTATCAGTCGGAAAGTTTGGCCTCTATCTTGCCCCACGCCTCGGCTATGGATTTCCCGTTTGAGGAGTTCTCATCCATTAGTGCCACCTGGGTAGCGGATCTTCACCAGCTCGATGGCGAGTGCGAGTTCGGGTTGTGTAGGAGAAAACTGTGTAGGTACCACCTTAAATGTAAGTAGTTATATTTGTCTATACTCATGTTACTGTTTATAGACTACATCTCCTATTCTTTTCAGAGTTATATTTACCATGTCTACAATCACAGAAGCAAAACTACCCGCTCATACTATTCAAGCCATGCAGTAAATAAAAAAAAATGAAGCAGAAAAAAGTCGAGAAGCACCATTATCAACATCAGCCTAACTACCGAAATGTCTTGCATACTTTGTTTCAACCTCCTAAAATTCCATTTATTTAAAATAAAATGAAAACAATTAAAGCCAAAATACTTTTATTTTATTTTATTTAAATTTTGCTTTAAAGCATATAATTGGATGATGAATCGTGATAGTCCCATTGGGCCTGCGCACACGAGTATGCTTCAACCGGTTGAACGTCATGTTTGTTGGTGGGACGGGTGAGGAGGGAGCACAGTTTGAGAGGCATTGGAGAGCAATTTTTCACCCAAAATTAAGTGGTTGAAGAGGTTGAATCTACCAACACATGCATGCGTTTCTGACAGTTGTGGTATTAAAAAAAAAAATACGGCGGCTAGTTCGGTGTTAATCGAATTACACATACATATAAAGTTTGGTATATTACACAAAATTCAACCGGTTGAACATATTCCCGTGTGTTTGGAAAGTAACCATAATGACTACGGTTGAAGCATACTCGTGTGCGCAGGCCCATTGAACTGCATCGCTATTGCTCCGCATTTTAAGCTTACAGACGTGCCATACCATTGAGATACTCACCGCGCCAACGGTGTTTCGATGATTAAGTAGGCACATACCTCGTGGGCTTTGGTTTAGCAATAAGTAAGTAATAATATTTGTGTTCAACTATTGATACTAAAACATCTTGAACTAAAACATCTCCCAAGCAAACATCATCTTTCAAGCAGCCACAAATTGCACATGCTCCACCAGCAACATCAACCAATTATTTACTTACTTATTTACATAGTATATATTAGCTTCACTTATCTTTCCGCTTTCGTTGTTATACTATGCAGGTAAACATTATTTTGAGATGAAAGTATAAATAATATATTACTCGCCTTAACGTGAGAAGCACCGAAAAGAATTCGTACGTTAGGTTGCGTTGATGGCTACGCGTATTCGCGTCACGTGACGCGATGGCTTTTCGCGCGAATACGAGCGACATCGCTACAAGCGAAATGGCCAGCGATTAAGTGTTTATGGCTTAGCGATTTCGCATACTTTTATTCATGTATTGACAGTGATATAATGACGGAGCTATTTCGCCTACTTTAATTCATTTCAGCAGTGATATATTAAACAACATGCGCGCTAAAGTAAAACGCATTTTATTATTAGGAAGCAGTTTTTTACTCCGACAAATGCATATAAACATTTTTAAAGGAAATATCGTAGTTGAGACACAGTCAATGCTGATGATATGGAAGAACCGCTTCTGCAGACTGTTAAACGGCGATGACGAACAACATTCCGCTGTCAGGCAGAACGAACCATTTAATATTGGCAGCGAAAACTGCCAACCACCCGACCTAAGTGAAGTGAGGATAGCAATATCTAAACTGAAGCTTAATAAGTCCTCCGGAAATGACGGCCTTCCCGCTGAGCTTTATAAAGCTGGCGGAGATCCACCAACTCATAAGCCAAATCTGGCCGGATGAAAGTATGCCTGAAGAATGGAACCTCTGCATCGTTTTCCTTATCCACAAAAAAGGAGACCCTCCAAACTACACCAACTACAGAGGCATAAGTCTCCTCAACATCGCCTGTAAGATCCTATCATCCGTAATATGTGAACGCCTGAAACCGTATACCAACAACCGGGCGGTCCTTATCAGTGTGGTTTTAGGCCAGGAAAGTCTGAAACCGATCAAATTTTCACACTTCGGCAAATCCTGGAAAAAACGCAAGAAGTCCAAATCGATACCCGCCACCTATTAATCGATTTCAAAGCCACATACGACAGCTTTAATAGAGACGAACTATACAGAGCCAAGCCTAGTTTTGGTATACCGCCCACACTCGTCCGTTTGTGTAGGATGACAATGGAAACTTCTCGCTGCTCCATCGGGGTTGGAAACGACCTCACCGACATATTCGATACCAAAAAAGGATTTAGGCAAGGCGATGCGCTGTCATGTGACTTCTTAAATTTGATTCTTATTAGGATTGTGGAAAAATCCCGAGCCAACACCAGGGGCACAATTTTCCAAAAGTCGGCGCAACTACTAGCATACGCCGACGATGTTGACATCATTGGTAGGACTCAACGTGAAGTCATAGCCACGTTTGCTAGTAAAGAGAAGGAAGCAGCAAAAATGGGTTTAGGAGTAAATGAGGGTAAGACTAAGTATATGCTGTCAAGAGGAAAGGACAAACAACATCGACGAATTTTACAGAACATCACCATTGACAGATATAACTTTGAGGTAGTACGGGACTTTGTCTACCTCGACTCCGCTATTAACTCTGACAACAACATCTCGTCAAATCATACGAAGAATTACTCTTGCCAACTGCAGTTTTTTCCGGGCTAAGAAGGCAGTTTGGTAGTAAAGCCCTCACTCGAACTACTAAGGAGATCCTATATAAGACCCTGATCATCCCGGTCCTGCTCTAAGGCACTGAATAATGGACCGTATCAAAAGCGGATAAAGAAATCGTTGGTCGATTCGAGAGAAAAATTCTGTCCCGTTAGCATTGACGGGCTATGGAGACGAAGATTCAAACAAAGAACTATATGAGCTGTACAAAAAACCCCGCATTGCACGCTTAAGATCGCTAGCGCATGTAGAACGAATGGACACCAATACTCTGGTTTGCAGAGTTTTCGATTTCCAGCCAGATGTTGGACGCAGTAGAGGAAGACCTCACCTTAAGTGGAGCGAACTGAGGTAGAAACTTGGAGTGAGAAACTAATTGGAGGGGCATGTTGGTGAAGGCCCAGGTTCATCCCGGACTGCAGCGCCACTTATGTAAGAAAGTAAATGCATTTAAACAGTTATTTACACAGTCAATCTATTTACTTTCACGCCCACCTGCTACAATTTCCATAAACTTCAATAATTTTTTCCATTGCGTATGAGCGATTCGCTCAAAATTTTCAAATTATTTGAACTGTAGATTCTCGTCGCTCACGTCGCTGACAGTCGCTAACGATGGCTATACATTTTCGCTAAATTGCCGCGCCATGAACACTTCCATATGTACACATGTAATTGATCGCTAGTAGTGTATCAAATTGCGTCACGCGACGCAAATACGCGTAGCCATGAACGCAGCCTTATGCAGCTGTTCGATGATTATTTTCTCAATTGGTATTCTACACAATGAATAAAAACAAATGGGAAGGCTACAATCCGCTGTGCGGATCGTTGAATACCCTATCCCATCCATTCCTTAAAATTAATATCCTCAAAATGTAGGCTTTATGGCGATGAAATACAGAAAATGACATTGTCGCAACATATAGTTCAGACAGTTTATCAAAACCTTTTGTGGTTCGACAAAAAACCACGTATTTCTATTGCTAATGCCTTGGGATTGGATCTACAAATGGTTTTTATAAGAAAACGCCCCCAAAAAGTGGGTGTAGGTGAAAATGTTTATTTTATCATTACGGAAGTATTAGCATCAAAAGTTTTTTCGAACTTTTTACAATTTGGGAAAAAGCGTTTTTTACTAAAAACGTCCTCAAAAAGAGGGCGTGGCAAAAAATTTTTAATGGACGAAATACAGATATTAAGATTGTCTAAATATGCTGCTCAGACACTCTTTTAAAATTCCTTACATTTTGGCTAAAAACTATGTTTTTGAAACAAGGGGGCGTGGCAGTGGGCGGATTCCAAAATTTTTTACACTTGTCTCTAGCTCAAAATTTAAGGCCGAAAAATCGGTGACACACAGACGGACGGACAGACAGACATGGCTAAATCGACTCAGCTAGCAATTCTGAATCGATCTATACACTTTGAGGTGTAACTATCGAAATTATTTCTCTATGCTTTTTGTCCAAATTTTTAAAAGTCGAAAAAAAACTTTTGATGCAAATACTTCCGTAATGATCAAATAAATATTTTGTCAATAGCTCATTTCCTACGCGCACTTTTTTGGGGCGTTTTCTTACAAAAACCATTTGTATACCCCATCCCAAGGCATAAGTAATAGCAATACATGTGTTTTGTCGAACCACAAAAGGTTTGATAAACTGTCTGAACAATAGCTATGTTGCGACAATGTCATTTTCTGTATTTCAATGCCATAAAGCCTACATTTTGAGGATATTAATTTTAAGGATGGGATGGGATAGGGTATTCAACGATCCGCACAGCGGATTGTAGCCTTCTCATATGTTTTTGATTGGGTTTACAATGGATTTTAACTATCAACCAGGTTGATTGCTTTTTTGCCCGGATGAGTAGGAGCGGTGCATGGCTTCTGTAGAATAATGCACTGATTATTTTGATTCTATGGAGGCAAAGAAAAATTAAGGATGAAAACAAAATTAAAATGTACTTACACCTCAAAGTGTATAGATCGATTCAGAATTGCTAGCTGAGTCGATTTAGCCATGTCTGTTTGTCCGTCCGTCTGTGTGTCACCGATTTTTCGGCCTTCAATTTTGAGCTAGAGTGTTGAAATTTGGTATATAGACTCTCTGGCCGACGAAGCAGAACAAGTGTAAACAATTTTGGAATCCGCCCACTGCCACGCCCCCTTATTTGAAAAACATAGTTTTTAGCCAAAATGTAAGGAATTTTAAAAAAGTGTCTGAGCATAATAATAATATCTGTATTTCGTCCATTAAAAATTTTTTGCCACGCCCTCTTTTTGAGGACGTTTTTAGTAAAAAACGCTTTTTGCCCAAATTTTAAAAAGCTCGAACAAACTTTTGATGCTAATACTTCCGTAATGATAAAATAAACATTTTCACCTACACCCACTTTTTGGGGGCGTTTTCTTATAAAAACCATTTGTAGATCCAATCCCAAGGCATTAGCAATAGAAATACGTGGTTTTTTGTCGAACCATAAAAGGTTTTGATAAACTGTCTGAACAATATGTTGCGACAATGTCATTTTCTGTATTTCATCGCCATAAAGCCTACATTTTGAGGATATTAATTTTAAGGAATGGATGGGATAGGGTATTCAACGATCCGCACAGCGGATTGTAGCCTTCCCATTTGTTTTTATTCATTGTGTAGAATACCAATTGAGAAAATAATCATCGAACAGCTGCATAAGGCTGCGTTCATGGCTACGCGTATTTGCGTCGCGTGACGCAATTTGATACACTACTAGCGATCAATTACATGTGTACATATGGAAGTGTTCATGGCGCGGCAATTTAGCGAAAATGTATAGCCATCGTTAGCGACTGTCAGCGACGTGAGCGACGAGAATCTACAGTTCAAATAATTTGAAAATTTTGAGCGAATCGCTCATACACAATGGAAAAAATTATTGAAGTTTATGGAAATTGTAGCAGGTGGGCGTGAAAGTAAATAGATTGACTGTGTAAATAACTGTTTAAATGCATTTACTTTCTTACATAAGTGGCGCTACAGTCCGGGATGAACCTGGGCCTCAACCAACATGCCCCTCCAATTAGTTTCTCACTCCAAGTTTCTACCTCAGTTCGCTCCACTTAAGGTGAGGTCTTCCTCTACTGCGTCCAACATCTGGCTGGACATCGAAAACTCTGCAAACCAGAGTATTGGTGTCCATTCGTTCTACATGCGCTAGCGATCTTAAGGGTGCAATGCGGGGTTTTTTGTACAGCTCATATAGTTCTTTGTTTGAATCTTCGTCTCCATAGCCCGTCAATGCAAACGGGACAGAATTTTTCTCTCGAATCGACCAACGATTTCTTTATCCGCTTTTGATA
This sequence comes from Rhingia campestris, assembly GCA_932526625.1. Taxonomy (NCBI): domain Eukaryota; kingdom Metazoa; phylum Arthropoda; class Insecta; order Diptera; family Syrphidae; genus Rhingia; species Rhingia campestris. The sequence goes on along the minus strand of OW052182.1, from coordinate 140,577,576 downwards.
CGGTCCATTATTCAGTGCCTTAGAGCAGGACCGGGATGATCAGGGTCTTATATAGGATCTCCTTAGTAGTTCGAGTGAGGGCTTTACTACCAAACTGCCTTCTTAGCCCGGAAAAAACTGCAGTTGGCAAGAGTAATTCTTCGTATGATTTGACGAGATGTTGTTGTCAGAGTTAATAGCGGAGTCGAGGTAGACAAAGTCCCGTACTACCTCAAAGTTATATCTGTCAATGGTGATGTTCTGTAAAATTCGTCGATGTTGTTTGTCCTTTCCTCTTGACAGCATATACTTAGCCTTACCCTCATTTACTCCTAAACCCATTTTTGCTGCTTCCTTCTCTTTACTAGCAAACGTGGCTATGACTTCACGTTGAGTCCTACCAATGATGTCAACATCGTCGGCGTATGCTAGTAGTTGCGCCGACTTTTGGAAAATTGTGCCCCTGGTGTTGGCTCGGGATTTTTCCACAATCCTAATAAGAATCAAATTTAAGAAGTCACATGACAGCGCATCGCCTTGCCTAAATCCTTTTTTGGTATCGAATATGTCGGTGAGGTCGTTTCCAACCCCGATGGAGCAGCGAGAAGTCTCCATCGTCATCCTACACAAACGGACGAGTGTGGGCGGTATACCAAAACTAGGCTTGGCTCTGTATAGTTCGTCTCTATTAAAGCTGTCGTATGCGGCTTTGAAATCGATTAATAGATGGCGGGTATCGATTTGGACTTCTTGCGTTTTTTCCAGGATCTGCCGAAGTGTGAAAATTTGATCGGTTTCAGACTTTCCTGGCTAAAACCACACTGATAAGGACCGTCCGGTTGTTGGTATACGGTTTCAGGCGTTCACATATTACGGATGATAGGATCTTACAGGCGATGTTGAGGAGACTTATGCCTCTGTAGTTGGTGTAGTTTTTAGGGTCTCCTTTTTTGTGGATAAGGAAAACGATGCTGAGGTTCCATTCTTCAGGCATACTTTCATCCGGCCAGATTTGGTTTATGAGTTGGTGGATCTCCGCCAGCTTTATAAAGCTCAGCGGGAAGGCCGTCATTTCCGGAGGCCTTATTAAGCTTCAGTTTAGATATTGCTATCCTCACTTCACTTAGGTAGGGTGGTTGGCAGTTTTCGCTGCCAATATTAAATGGTTCGTTCTGCCTGACAGCGGAATGTTGTTCGTCATCGCCGTTTAACAGTCTGCAGAAGCGGTTCTTCCATATCATCAGCATTGACTGTGTCTCAACTACGATATTTCCTTTAAAAATGTTTATATGCATTTGTCAGAGTAAAAAACTGCTTCCTAATAATAAAATGCGTTTTACTTTAGCGCGCATGTTGTTTAATATATCACTGCTGAAATGAATATATATATATATATATATATATATATATATATATATACACTCCCGTTCAACTGAATAGGTACAAGATTTTCGAGAGCGGTTAACCGTTATTGCTCTTAACTGGATGACCGGAATACATTTTTGTAAATGACATTAAAAAATGCATCAAGTTTAAGAGAGAATAACAAGAACACAAACATAATATCACCGTTATTACTCGTTTTATTATTAATTTTATATTTGCATGTTTAAATCGTACCTATTTTTTTGGTTCATCTGAATAAGTACTTCGCCCATAGCGTCACTTCTGTTTTGAATTCATTCAAGGTCAGACCTGTAAAACCTTTGTTCGGCTTTCATTTGTCGATTCATTTAATTAAGAACAAAGTAAATTGTAAAAAAGTAGAAAATGGGTGGAGGAAAAGCTCTCAGTGCGGTTGAGAAAGCAAAAATTGATAGTTTTCATGATCAAGGACTAACGGGACATAAAATCTCAGAAAAAATTAACAGAAGCTCTAACGTTGTTTATAATTATCTAAGAAATAAAGAAAAATATGGTGTAAATATGAAAGGGTTCAAAATTCGTGCTACTTCTGCAAGTGATAGAAGAACAATTTTAAAGATTGCATCTAATTCGTCGGCTTCGATTGCTAAAATACGGAAACAAGCTAGCGTACGTGCTAGTATTTCCACAGTCAGACGTGTGGTTAAAAGTTCTCCATACTTAAAAAGAAAAAAACTTCAAAAGAAACCACCCCTTAACAAAGAAAGGAAAGAAAACCGATTGCAGTTTTGTAAACGTCATATGACCTGGAAAGAAGAGTGGCGTAAAGTCGTTTTCTCTGATGAAAAAAAGTTTAATTTCGATGGACCGGAAAGTGAGCGTTTCTTAAACCGTAACCATAGTAGAATCGGAGGTGTCATGGTGTGGGGCTCGATTTCTTATTATGGAACTATTGAATTAGAGTTTCCTTCCACTAAAATGACATCAAACACTTACAAAAATATTTTAGAACGGGCTTTTCCTAAATTTTCGGAAGTGTTTGGACCTATTCAGTGGACTTTTCAACATGGTAACGCTCCCATCCATACTGCGCGGGTCGTAAAAAATTGGATAGACCATCAAAATGTGGGGCTTTTACAGTGGCCACCCTACTCACCTGATTTAAACATCATCGAAAATGTGTGGGGGTTACTAGCAAGAAAAGTCTACGAATCAGGCAGGCAGTTCGAGGAAAAAGAATCATTAATTCTTGCGATTAAGACAGCTTGGAGCGAAATTTCTCTGGGTTACCTCAAGCAATTGTACGATTCAATGCCAAGTAGAATTTATGAAGTAATTTTAAATAAAGGTGGATGTACACATTACTAAATAAATTAACCCCCAAGGCAATCTCGACGCAACGGACGGTATCGACGCAGACGGTTTCGCGTTGAAATGTCAAAAACTCATCGAGCTTATGGGAACATGTATAAGTGGGCAATCTGAACGCCGACGCGACGCAATGGACGTTAGTTACACAGAAAAGTTGATTCAACTTCAACTTTCTTGCGCATCGACGCATTGGAATGTCAGTTTGAAAGCTGTCAGATGGTATGTTTGTGAGAATCTTGAGATTACTTTCATAGGTTATAAATAAACAAAATAAATTAAAAGTACTGAATTAATAATTGTGTTGTGTGACTAACAACTAATTAAATTTTCTTCTGTAAGAATTGAAAAACAAACAAAATCTTCGACGGCTAATGGTGAACTGTCAATCAAGTGACATCGCATCGCGTCGCGTCGTGAGCGTCGAGATTGCCACCACCACTCAAATCCTCACCATTTTTGACACTTCAATGCGAAACCGTCTGCGTCGCGTTCGTCGCGTGCGTCGAGATTGCCACCACCATAAGAATACTAACTTATAAAACAAAACTGTTTTTTTTTTATTTTTCTAAAGATATTTTTACTATTACAGCCCATGTACCTATTCAGATGAACCAAAAAAATAGGTACGATTTAAACATGCAAATATAAAATTAATAATAAAACGAGTAATAACGGTGATATTATGTTTGTGTTCTTGTTATTCTCTCTTAAATTTGATGCATTTTTTAATGTCATTTACAAAAATGTATTCCGGTCATCCAGTTAAGAGCAATAACGGTTAACCGCTCTCGAAAATCTTGTACCTATTCAGTTGAACGGGAGTGTATATATATATATATATATATATATATATCATATATATATATATATATATATATATATATATATATATGTGGGGGGGGGGGGGGGGTGAGGATATAAGGGGCAATAAGGTTTTCAATAAAAAACACGTTTCTTGTATAATATGATTAATTAAATTCACTTTATTGTTAGTTTAGTTTGTAGTTCTAAGTTAAAAAAAGCATTTAAGAAAATATAGAGATCGCGGTATTTAATTTGTTCGTAGCGTTGCGTTTCGTTTCGTATGTAACCGTCCGTTGTTCTTCGTGGCCGCTAAACAATTAACTGTGTAGTTCGTCTCTCCTCGTTTTGTTAAGCAAATCGGGTGATGATGACCAAATATGGTAATAGAGACATTGCATTTTTGGAGAACGGTAGATCCTAGTTTATCGTTTGTTGTTCGTTGTGACGGACTTAGGATTAAGTTGATAGGCACATTATGCCTACATCCGGCCATCCTGTTTTAATCTGACTCGTAGATGTCAGACTCTTCATCTTCATCTCGTATCCATGGCTTCATCAGATCAGCTGCAGACGACGTTTTATTTGGGCCTTCATGGGTACCGACTTTTGTTATTTCATAGCGGTCGTTACGTCGAATTTTTGTAACCTCGTATGGTCCCAGGAACTTTGGTTGCATTTTTAATCCTGTTCCGAATTGCGTTCGTTGAATTGCAACTAAATCGTGAACTGCGTACTTTCTGGCTGGTTTACGGCGTTTGTTGTATTGTAGCCTGTTTTCATCTTGAAGTTGTTCGATCTGTATCTTCGCTTGTTTTCGTAGCTCGGTTCTGTTGTTCTCAAATTCTTCTCGTATTTCCTCCTCCAGCATTTCGGCTAGTTTTGCATCTTCATCGCTTCGCATAGGAACACTGAAGAGAAGTTCGAAAGGTGTTGTGTTCGTAGCTCTTGAGACCGTTGAATTTATTGCCTTTTGCAATTTCGTGACATGTTGATACCATTTCAGGGGGTTGTCCACAGACATCTTTGTTAGTGTCGCAACTATTATTCGGTTCATTCTCTCGACTTGACCGTTACCTCGAGGAACACCAGTTGTAATTTGAATGTGTAAAATGTTTCGTTGGTCGCAATAATCCTTAAAGTTGTTTGAACTGAACGCCGATCCTTTATCAGTTACCAATCTTGTAGGGTTGCCAAAGATGTTTTCTAAAAATATTAATTTTGTTAGAACCTCTTCTGTTCCCGTTGATTTCACTGGAAAAATCCATACGAATTTCGTGAAGGCATCCATAATTACGAAAAGATGTTTGTAATTTTTAGCCGTTGATGGCATAGGTCCAAGATGATCCATATGTACGGTATGTAACGGTACATCAATTTTCGTAATTGAATTGAGGTATCCTTCTTGCTTACCACCTTTCTTTGCTGATAGAATGCAAGCCACGCAATTGGCTATAACATCCTTGATTTTCTTGGACATATTCGGAAAGTAATAATTTTGGTTTATACGACTTTGTACTTTCTGCGCGTTAAAATGTCCGATTTCGTGAATGCTTCGGATTATTTCCCTTTGCAGAGCCTTTGGGACCACGAGAAGATAAGCTCCTTCCACAAATCGGTACAACACTCCATTACGATTTACATAATCTTCGTACTGTTCGCGCTGAAGAATGTTGATGATAAGTTGACAGGATTCATCTCTAGATTGGGCCTTTTTTATTCTGTGGAGAATGCCCGTATCAACCGCAGCAACAGTCAAAACTCGACTTAATGCATCAACGTGTTGCATATACTTTCCCGACCTATGATGCACTGTACAATTAAACTCCTCCAATAACAATGCCCATCTTGCCACTCAAGTACATAACTCCTTCTTCTGCATTGTCATTTGGAACGCTTTACAATCAGTGAATATTTTAAATTCAAGACCTAGCAGATAAACACGAAGTTTTTTAACCGAACGTATTATCGCTAATACCTCTAATTCGTAGCTACTATATTTTTCTTCAACCGGCGTAGTCTTAGAGCTTAGATAGAAGACTGGATGCAGTGCTTTGTCGTGTCGCTGAAGCAAGACTGCGGCGAGACCAACTTTGCTTGCGTCCGTATGCAATTCGGTGTCTAACGCCGGATTAAAAAGCTTGAGAACTGGTTCTTGGCACAGAAGTTCTTTCAACTCAAGATATGAGTTTCTTTGCTGGTAACCAACGTTAAAAATGGTAGAACTTTTCCTTGTCATGTCGGACAAAGGCTTAGCAATGCGTGAGTAGTTCGGTATAAATTTTCTAAAAAAAACCGGTTAAACCAAGAAAACTCTGAAGGTTCTTTAGACTTTTCGGTTCCGGAAAATGTTGAACCGCTTTAGTTTTTTCAACCGAAGGCCGAATCGAACCCTCTTCTACGATATGTCCGAGAAATTCAATTGTTCGCGTTACAAAATTACATTTTTCCCATTTGATTATGAGCCCGTTCACTTCCGCAACTTTCAAAACTAATTTTAACGTGTTTAAGTTGTCTTCTTCATTTGCTGATGGAATTATTAAATCGTCCATATATATAAGCAACAACTTTTTGTTAACTAAATCTTTGAAAACCGTGTTTATAAATCGTTGAAAAACCGACGGCGAATTGCAAAGGCCAAACGGGACTTTGCAGAACTCATATTGAGCATCCGGGGTGACGAATGAAGTAAACTTTCGGCTTTCGGGATGAATATCCACGTGGAACAATCCGTTTTTAAGATCTAGGCTCGTAAAAACACGCGCATTGTACAGGTTTTCTAAAATTTCCTCGATTATGGGTAATGGATATCTATCTTTTATAATTTTGGCGTTTAATTTTCGATAGTCGATGCAAAGTCTATAACTGCCATCTTTTTTCTTTGCAAGGACTACTGGACTAGAAAAATTGGAGTTACTTGGTACTATAATTCCTTCCGTAAGCCACTCCGATACTTGAAGAGCCACAACGTTTTTTTCCTCTGGGGCTAGTCTTCTAGGCCGATGAAATACTGGTTTTTCATCTTCCAGTAAAATTTTCATTTCTACACACGATTTTCCCGGTTTAATTGGGTTATATGAATCAATTAAACTCGCGATTGTTTCTTTAATTTGCGTATTTCTTAGGATGTCGATGTTATATACGTTTTTATTTTCTGATTCTAATTTTTCCGTCTCAATTTTATTTATATCATTTTCGTTATTCATTTTCTCGTAAATCAATTTATTTTCTTTATGCTTAAAATTCACTTTTCCGCTTTCGATCATCATATTAGCATATTGCAAGATTTCCGTACCGATTATTACATTTTCGGACATCCACTCATCATTTACCACATCAAAAGTTAAAATGTAGGGCATCTCATCGACAACAATTACCATCTTTACCGCACCGATTGATTTATAAACAGTTTGTCCTATACCTGTTAACAATGTTCCCGCACTATCAAATTGTTTATTGAGCATAAGAAATACAGAGTTTTTAATAAGGCATAACTGACTACCTGTATCAAATAAAGCATCTAACGGAAGAGAATCTATCCTTATCTGTATTCGAATGATAGGTGAAGAGACCCTGTGTACCGTTGACGAATTCGAAGCTTGGTTCTTTTTTGGACAATTTTTTGACAAATGACAAAATCATTGCAGTTGAAACAACGGGGTCCTTTGGATTTATGAGGACAACCGTTTGAGGCATGCCCTTTTGCTCCACAAGTAATGCAGCGTTTTTGAGGCTGTGTATCTTGCAATAAATGACCCGGTGTTTGCGGTTGCACGCGATTTTCATTTCTTACCATCTGCGAAGATGGATTTGGTTTATGCGCGCGGTCTACGTCCCTTTGCTTTTGCATTTGCAGCTTCATTTCATCGTAAATTTTAAATTTAGACTTCAGATCGTTAAATGTTCTCGCTTCGTATAAAATTGTTTTATTTGTCGTACTATCGTTTATACCGGACACAATATATGAGAGTAAGGATTCTTCGTCGATGTTACCCTTCTTCGCGATCAATTTTATTTGGAACATGTATTCTAAATATGTCTCGTTAATATTTTTTCTACGCGCTTCAAGTTGACGATGAATCACTAAACCCGATACTGTCTTAGCAAACTCTTGCTCAAGCGTAGATTTTAATTCTTTCCATGTATGAATGTTTTTCCCGGATTCGATAGCTAACTTCGCGGCACCTTTTAGCAATCGCCTCGCATATAAATAACGCTGGATATCGTTCCATTGACATACCGACGAAATGTCCTCGAATTCGGCTAACCAATCGTTAATGTCTTTCCCCGCTTCACCATTAAATGGCTCTAACGAGTCCTCCACGTCTTTAAATACAAAATTATTTTGCGCCATTTCTGCTATGTTTTCGTTTATTCCAGTAATATTTTCCGTGCCTGTATCAAACTTTTTGTCTTTATCGTCGACGTTGTTAACACCTTCGACGTTATCGCTTTCGTAATCCCCGTTACCCCCTTCGCTTTCACCGCCTTCAAAGGAAAACTCTTGTTCCCCGTGCGTACTTCCCACGCACTCTACCACTTCTAAAGACCGTTCAAGATCTGTAATCGATGCAGATTTTAATCGCTCGATTAGATCTTGTTTAAGCCTGTACCTATACGAAAGGCCTCTTTGTTTTAGTAAAGCCTGTAGTTGTTTCGTCGATAAGTGTTCGATATTCATTTAATTATAAAAGAAATACATGCAATGATACGTTTTGTGTTTCAAATGATGATTGTATGTGCCGTTTTTTTTTTTCTTCTCTTAGCGTTAATCGTCGCGGTGTACAGAGAAATCCGCTATCACTTGCTTTTCACAATCACTGTTACTATTTTTCTTTTCTGTTTTCGATTAGTATTTTGATTGATCACCATGCAATTCTGTTATCATGCACCATGCACTGCTTCTAATATTTCGCGAACACGATACCGAGGGGTCTTAAACACTTCTGACACCATGTGGGGGGGTGAGGATATAAGGGGCAATAAGGTTTTCAATAAAAAACACGTTTCTTGTATAATATGATTAATTAAATTCACTTTATTGTTAGTTTAGTTTGTAGTTCTAAGTTAAAAAAAGCATTTAAGAAAATATAGAGATCGCGGTATTTAATTTGTTCGTAGCGTTGCGTTTCGTTTCGTATGTAACCGTCCGTTGTTCTTCGTGGCCGCTAAACAATTAACTGTGTAGTTCGTCTCTCCTCGTTTTGTTAAGCAAATCGGGTGATGATGATGATGACCAAATATGGTAATAGAGACATTGCATTTTTGGAGAACGGTAGATCCTAGTTTATCGTTTGTTGTTCGTTGTGCCGGACTTAGGATTAAGTTGATAGGCACATTATGCCTACATATATATATATATATATATATACTAGCTGCCCGGCCCGGCTTCGCCCGGGTACTGTTTCGTTTTAGGGTCCGTAATAGTATTTTAGTGTTAGTAGTATTTATTTTCTCAAAGCTGACCTGAGAGATTTTCTCAATATTTTTTTCCGTAAGAACCTTGTACAGAGTATAAGAAAACTATAAAAAAAATCAGCCAAATCGGTCAAGCCGTTTTCATGTTATGTCGTGACAACGGAAAACGGGTTTCATTTTTATATATATATATATATATATATATATATAGCTAATTCCATTTAAATATTCCTTATTTTCAGTACGAAAAGAATACAATTTCGTTATATAAACTGAAATAGAAATCAAAAAACAAAATTGCAATTTAATTTCTTAAAATGCCATAATCATTGGAATTTGGAGTCGCACTTGCACTCGAGGTGGTGAAGAATCGCTACCCTGGTGATCTTAATTAGTTAGTTAGTTGTATTTACTTAGCTATTAAGCCATTGTTTGGTTAAATATTTACCTTAAACATTACATTATTTGGTTTATATTAAGGGTATTCATGCAACGTCGTAATTTTATTACGTGCGAAAGATTATAATTTTACGACGACGTTTCATGAACGACCCTAAAACTGCACCACTAAATAATGCGGTAACCCACTGAATTCAATCTCATTTTAGTAATTTATTTATTGATAGAATTTTGTTCTTATTGTTCTCTTTCCGTTCTCGATAATTTTTTCAGTTTGGCGCATACGTTTGATGTGTGAAAGTGACTGTTTAAATGTCAAAATAGCATTTCAAAAGTTTACAACGTTTACCACCTTAGTTTACGCAGCCAATTCCTGTGAGAAAATTCCGATATTAATAGAAAAGATTTCCTACACAAATTATGACAGTTCATTTATCACGTCGTAATTTTATCACGTTTACAACGTTTACGATGACTTTCCGACGTTGCATGAATACCCCTATTATGTTATAATAATTTGTAGAATGTTTTCTTTTGTATATTATAGTATTAACAATCTTTGAAAATTATTTAAGTTTGACAATAATTTTATTTCAGCTGGTAATCTGTTGAAATACTGAAATCCCATGTATTGTAGAGTGTGCTGTCCACCGGTAGTATGCATTGGTTGAATCTGTCCGATTTCTAAGGGAATATGTCGTCGCTTCATTTACTGTTGTTATCTTTTCTCTCAAATATTGTGGGCTTAGATTGTGTTTTATTTTGAAGACTAATACCATAGTTGCAAAGAATAATCGTTGGTTTATGTTAAGCCAGTTTAGTGCATTGAGCATGAATACTATATGTGTATACACAATCACATCTTAAATTTATTCGCATAGCTTTATTTTGTAATTTTTGCATTCTGTTTTTTGATGTTATATCACAGAAAAACAAGACACTTGGACAATATTCAAAATGTGGCTTAATAATAACATTACCTATATTCTTATTTTACGTAGGACACCAATTTTTTTAGACACTTTCGTGCACAAGTAGTTTACATGATCTTTAAATTTGGATTCATTGTCTAATATAACACCAAGATATTTAACACTCTCAACAATTTCGATATTTATATTTAATATTGTCTATACATTGTTGCATATTCTCATTTGATGTATATATCAATGCGTCATCGGCAAACAAAAACAGTTTTGAAAATGTTAGCACTATTTCTATGTCATTGATAAATATGAGAAATAGCAGAACTCCTAAAGTTTGAGATCTAAATAGACAGCTATGACAGGTTTCCGTTGGTCAATTTGTTGCTTCCATTCACCTAGAACATAGTTTATGCATGTTTCACATGAATGCTTTGTTCTAAAACCAGACTGGTATTTACTTAAAATGTACTGGTTTTCAAGATGCTCTTGAAGTTTTTCCATTACAATTTTTTCAAGCTCTTTTTCATAAACTGGAACCATATTTATAGGTCTGAAGTCAGGAATATTCCATTTGAAAGAGATATATTTATGATGCGCATTAGAGGTGGTCCTATAACATTTATTGCCTCTTTTATCATATTAGTATTCATGAAGTTGAAGTCGGTTTTTGAGTTTATATATTTTATTGCACTTAGGATATGATTAATATTTATAGAATGTAACTTAAAGTCTATATTGCACTCATTTATAATACATGTATAATCAGGAAATATCACAGTTCTAGTTAAGTCAATTATGGCTGAAACACAATCACGCTTTGGTGCGTTACGTTGGCTGACGCACCTAGTTCAACCATATGAAATCAATGTTACCTATCCCAATTTAGCTTTGCCTGGCGTTGAGTTTCCACCTCAAAATGAAAAATCTTAACGTAACGTTGCTGTAAAGCGCCATGGGCAAAGCAAAGGTTGGAAAAAGTGTGAATTGTCAAAATATTTGTTGTTGTTTTCTGGATTATTTTCTGAGAAGGTTGATATTTTTAGCAAAGATTTTAATCATTCCCCCATTTTTGTAGCAGAAGTTGAAACCGCTGAGAAAATAAATATGTCAAAGCGTGCGCAAAGCAGTTGGGCGTAACGTTGGTAAAGCGAAGCTCCAAAGCATGATTGTGTTTCAGCCATTACGCTTTGCACAAAAAAGGTATTAAATTTTCCCATATTATTGCACTGTCTCACACACACCCACACCCCAGCACACTGAAACAGCATCATTCTCACCACCGCCGCCGTTACCATCTCCATCCCCATCAGCCAAACAGCCACCATCAGAACCAACACTCAATTGACAATCACTGTACCATCTCATCTTTCTTCTCCTTCTCTATCACTTACCAACACACATCAACGTAATGAAGTCTTCGGTTATTACCAAAACATTGGAGGCATGCGGACAAAATTGCAACAAATGTTTTTATCTTCGTCATCCAAACAATATGATTTCATTGCTCTAACCGAAACTTGGCTTACGAGCAATCACCACAATTCTGAAATTTTCAACAGTCAACATTATTCTGTCTTTCGCAAAGATCGATGCTCTCTAACAACTGGATTAGAAAGAGGGGGAGGTGTGATGCTTGCAGTTCACTCCACTTTCGCATGCGTTGAATTATTTTTGCCTTCTTCTTCATCTTCCTATTCTTATGACATCGATCAAATTATTGTTAGTGTAAATATTCAAAATTGTTCTGTATTATTTGTTGTTGTAAGTTATATTCCACCAAGAAGCTCATTTGATCTTTATAGAATTCATGTAAACAACTGTCAATTTTATTTATCGAAGCTGAAGGACAATGAACATATTATAATACTTGGAGATTTCAATTTAACAAATATTAATTGGGTTTTTGATCCCGAAGAATTTCAACTTTTACCATTCAATGTAAATAATGATTATGAAATTGAAGTAATTAACTTTTTTGCTAGTTATGACTTAGTTCAAATTAATTGTTGACAAAATGATTTTAATCTTCTTCTTGATCTTGTTTTTGTGGATAGAGAACTAATAATATCGGTTGATAAGTCATTGTATCCAATTTTTCCCAATTCTGTTCATCATAAAGCTTTGTGTGTTAATTTTTTATTTTATGAGTATTTTAAATCACGTAATTGTAGTAAACTCAAGTTAAATTATTCAAAAGCAAATTTTGAAGGCATAGCGAGTTATACGTCGCAAATTCCGTGGCGTTTACATCTTAATTCGATGAATTTGATGGAATTCTACAACTTTTTCACTGATAATCTGAAAGAGGCAATTAATATATACGTTCCTAAAGTCAAAATTAACAATAATTCAAAGCCTCCGTGGTTTAATAAAAGGCTTTGTAATTTAAGTAACAAAAAAACAAGGCTTACAAAATCGCTTCGCTGGAAGTAAAAGTAATTATATCCGGTTGGAGCGAGAATTCGATGTTCTTAACAAGTTTTTATTCAAAAATTACATGTTGACAATTGAATCAAACCTTAAAAAAAATATTAATGTCTTTGGTCCGTCATCAAAAGTAAAAAAAATCAAATGGAATACCTAGTATAGTCCGTACCAAATCAGTTGGCCAATCTACTGCGCAGGTCTCTTAAAATTTATTTTACAATATCTTAAATTGCTCTTAAATCCTCTCTCTGGGCATTCGACCGTTGGTAAACTAGTGCAAACCAAACCAGTTGGGCATTCTACTGCGCAGGTCTCTTAATATTTATTGTAAAATATCTTAAATTTCCCTTTAATACTCTCTCTGCGCAATCGACCGTTGGCCAACTGATTTGGTACGGACTATAGTATGCAATACTTGGGTTCTACATATTCTGATCTATTTGCAATTTATTTGCTGATTATTTTCAATCCAATTACACAAGTTCAAATAGAGATCATCCAATAGCTGAATATTTTAGTAATGAGTGTATGGTTGACATTGGTCAATTAGAAATCAACATTTCTGAAATCGAAGATGGTCTTTTGAATTTGAACTGTGATAACAATCCTGGTCCGGATGGAATTCCTCCAATTGTTCTTAAGAAATGTGCAACTGCTCTCTCTGAGCCCCTATTTTACATTTTTAATAGCTCTCTTGTGAGTGGAGATTTTCTTTCAGAGTGGAAAAAATCCTTTATTATTCCAATTCACAAAACTGGTCCGAAGCAGGAAATATCTAACTATCACCGTTTGCAAACTATCGTCTATACCAAAACTTTTTGAAAAAATTGTATGCATTACATTTTACTCAGGGAATATATTTCACCGTTTCAACATGGCTTTGTCGCAGGAAAATCTACAACAACCAATCTTGCAATTTTTTCAAATTTTATTCTTAATAAACTCGAGGAAGGTTACCAAATCGATGTTATTTACACCGACTTTGCAAAGGCCTTTGATAGAGTCAGCCACCTTATTTTAATCAAAAAATTGGAAAGATTGGGTTTGCATTCAAGTATGTTGAAATGGTTAATATCCTACCTGAACGATCGTATACAATTTGTATCTATTGACCAAATACTGTCTAATCCCGTTTTCGTGTCATCAGGTGTTCCCCAAGGAAGCCATCTTGGTCCACTTCTTTTTCTTATTTTTATTAATGACATGCCTGAAATCTTAAAAAAATTCAGTTCGACTTCTGTTTGCAGATGATTTAAAATTTTTTAGATGTATAAAATCGATTGATGATTGTCTCCTTCTACAGGATGACCTTCAAAGGCTAACAGAATGGTGTTGTGTTAACCAATTATTCTTGAATGTCTCTAAATGTCAATGTTTTTCGTTTTTTCTTAACATGTCACCAGTTTTCTTTGAATACAAAATTGAAAACAATGTTCTTGAAAGAGTATCAGAGAAAAAAGACCTCGGTGTAGTCTTTGACCAAAAATTGAACTTTGTGAAACACGTGGAGTATATTGTAACCAAAGCAAACTCAATGTTAGGTTTCATTAAACGCAATTGCAAAGACTTTAAGGATCCATTGACTATAAAATCTCTATTTAGCTCGTATGTTAGATCAATTTTAGAATACCGCTGTGTGATTTGGAATCCATATTACAACGTTCATTCGAAAAGAATTGTAAATATACAAAAAAAATTCACTAGATTTGCTATATGGAAACTAGGTTGGAACATCGAAACTCCTTCCTACTCTACTAGATGTCAACTTCTCGACATTCAGTCGCTTGAAAATAGACGGAAAATTTACTCAATTATGTTTGTAAGTGATATTTTATCATACCATATTAAATGCCCTTTCCTATTATCTTTGATTGATCTTTATGCACCATCTCGACAGCTAAGAGAACGTTGTCTGCTCCGCGAAAATGAACATAGGGTTAACTATGCACGAAATGAACCTATAACTCGCTGTGTTAGAGAAACCAATTTAAAATCTGAGACTATAGATTTTAACTTCCACACAAGTAGACTTACTTTAAAAAAACAACTTGTTATTGCACTTCTTAATTTAGTAAATTATATTCAATTATACATACATGTACATACATAGGATTATATATTAAGAACTATCTATTTATTTTTATTTTTGTTTGAATTGTTAACTTTCTGTAGTCTAAAGCCTAGTACGCAGCTCGCGCTTAATTTTATCTCCCATACAAAAATCTCTACAGAGATAAAATTTAGCGATCAAATTTATCAGTGCAGTACGCAGCTCGCGAAATAAATTCTTAACTTCATAAAGATGGGACACACAAAATGTAGGTAGGGTATAACAATATTATGTGTTATACGAAAAGTGTTATACACTGCGGAAAACAGGTCTCCACTTATTTATCTCGCGAAATTAATGTGCGAGGCATTTAAATCGGCGAAATTTTAATAAAAAATAAAAACAAAATGGAAGAAAATGAAGAATAATATTTGATGGACGAATTTCTCGAGGAAGACATCTGCGAATGTATGACATTTCCCTGACTCATCTATATGCTGTGTACGAATTTAGCGAGCATTTATCTTTGGATTGGAGAAAACAAGTGGAGAGTAGCAAAGATAAAATTTAGCGCGAGCTGCGTACTAAGCTTAAATGTAGATTTAAAAGATCTCGAATTGATGTAAATAAATAAATAAATAATTAGCACCGCACCGTTTTGTATATTTTTAATCTTGTTTATTTTAAGGGACATAGCAGTTGGTTTAATAACACTTCTTATATCTTCCACAGTTTTATTATTATCCTGATTGCATTTTGGTTTGATAAAAATGCAATCATTGTTTACTTTTGCTGCATCGTTATAAGTTGGTTGTTTTTGTTGTTTCACGATGTTCTCCGGTTTTGGTTTGTTTAACAATCCAATCACTGCTTTCAAATCGGAACTTATTTTTGAAAGGTCACTTAATTTATCACTAATTGTTTTATACATATTTTGACAATCAGGACACATAAACACAATAAATTTATTTTCCGAAAAAAATTGATTTGCATATGTATTATTTATGCCACCACATTTTGTATGGTAACTTCTGTTACACATACCACGACACTTAATTGCTTCTTCACTTCGAAGAATTTTTTTTTGACAGTTACTGTCACCGCATTCCGTTTCCATTTTCAATCAAATATATAATTGAGCAAGGAACCGTTTATTTGGAAAAAAGATTTAAATTTTCTTAGCCAAATATTAGAGCTATTATACACTTATTGTATCAAAACTTGATAAAAGAACAAAGATTTTGCACTTGTCCTTTTATTGTTCACAGATTAGATTACAAACACAATGTATTTATCACTGATTTTAGATAACTTTAACAGAGAGTATTAAGAACACGTCTCACTACGATAAAGTTCACTCACCTCGGTCAGTGATCGTTTTTGGAGGGCTCTAGCCGACGTGCTTGACTTAGTTGCGGTTGCTGCACCTGCGGCAACTTTGGTTCTTTTTAAAGTCGGCGCTGGGAGGTCTCCACTTTGGAACTGTACCGCTTCACCACCTGCCTTGGTTTATTTTTCAGGTGCGCGTCGTATTCGTCAACGATCGACTGGTATTTGATTTTGTCCGCTTGGTCCCTTTCGTGGACCTTTCCGGCATCCACATTTTTGGCTATATTGCCCAAAATGAAGAAGACCATCTGGTACTTGCTTATCGTGGCTTTCCCAGCAGACTTTTTTTTGTTATTGGTGTTTGTTTTGCGGTTGAGGCGCTAGCCATAGCACTCTCGTCGCTTGGTGGACGGACGATTGTCTCCTGACTGGAGCCCAGCAATTCGTCCTCTGATAAGGTGCCTACCTCAGGATTCTTCAGCTGGTCTTTTTGTTTTATTATTTTTTCATTTAATTTTTGTTTGACATTTTTCCCACGAGTAGGACCGGAAAATATTGTCTATCCTGGCGGAGCCGTCTTACCAGTATAAGGCACTTATACAACCGTCAGCACGGGTGCCTCGACACTTTGGCTCAAAAGTGCAAGCACCTCATGAAAAAGGTTGGGTTGCACTTAGTTTCGTTCTAGTGGCAAATGGGAGGCTGCACTCATTCAGGGGGTGGCTTTGCAACCGACCTTCTGTTGATTACGCCTCCCAAAAGCCTCACAGACTTAATACAAGTTGCCTCTATACTCTATAGTTGGCGCATTTCCTTTTGTGGATCGGGCAAACAATTCTTCAGGCATATTTTCATCCGACCAAATTTTGCTTTTGAGTTGGTGAATGTTACTTGCCAAATCATCTTCGCCGGGTTTACAAATCTCGGCTAGAAACCGTGATTTCATTCAGCCTTTTTAAGCTTATGTTTATATATTGCTATTGGTAGTTTCGCCAATATTAAACGGTTCATTCTGCCTGATATCGGGAGATTGATCGTCATCGCCGTTTAACAGTCCGTCGTTTAATAGTTCTTCCATATCCTCAGCATTCTGTTGGAGACTTGTATCCCGTCTTTGACGTTTTCAACTTTGGTAAAACTTGCGAACATCATTCCTGGAGTGGCACCTCTCTATATCCCTGATAGCGCTCTTTCATTGCTCTTTTTTCTTCATTTTTTTAAGTTCATTTTCATTTTTTTTTTCATCTGAAAAATAAGTTAAATTCCTAGACAACATTTTATGAAAAACTAGCCTACTTGGCAACTACTTAACTAACTGGCACTATGCGGGCGCTCTATTAACACGATAACTCAATACTAATGCCTATATTTTTTCTTCATTATGAAAAATCGGTATTTTTTCCCACCTTCTTTGCATATAGATCTCAATGGCAGCTCTCGTCTTCACCTGCAGCTTAACTTTGTAGGCCCAGTTCTTGGATGCAAGCATCTGTCGGCATTTTTTATCATATCAAGGGCGCAAGAAACCTAGCACATCAGTTGCGGCTGATATAATGGCTTGTTGACATCGTTGCCACTGTTCTTCGTGTTATATGCTTATGGTATGCCTATTTTTGCCGGTCCATCCCATCGTATTTACTGCATTGCAGTAATGTCTGCTTTTAAGCAGCTTAGGGCTTCCGCTAGTTGTTCGGCTGCACCTGTCCTGTTTAATGTTCTCACATTCCAGGTGCAGATACGAACGCCGTCATCAAAAATAAAACCAATAACTAAACAACCATATATGTATTCACACAATTTGAATATACACGGCCTAAGCTATTTTACTTTTTATATATAGGAATAAAATAAATTCGGATGGCAATTTTGATCAAGCCCCAAAGTGGTATCGATACTGGGCATTTAGCTCATGAAGCTGAATATATTCTACAACACCCTGCAATCAGATTGAATTTTTACAATATCTTCACAATAATATCAAATTTTGCAGGTCCTCAGCTATAAAGAAAATATTTGTATTAAAATGGTTTAAAATTAAAACTACCGTAATATGTACGAAATGTTTAAAGTGTCATTACGGAAGTATTTGCATCGACAGTGTTTTGAATTCCTTTAAAATTTGGACAAAAACCGTTACTTAGTAAAAACGTCGCAAAAAGTAGGCGTGGCACAAAACCTTATATGAACGAAATATAGATATTCAAATTGTTTAAATATCTTGTTCACATACTTTTTCAAAATTCTATACAGTTTGGCCAAAAACTACGTTTTTTTCTTAATAGACGGCGTGGCAGTGGCCGGATTTTAGAAATGTTTACAGTTGTTCTGCTGGGAGCAAAAAAGAGTAAGTGTACCAATTTCATCATACTAGCTTAAACTTGAAGGCCCAAAACTGGTGACGTCAAACGGACATACATGGTTAAATCGATACAGCTAGTGATTCAGAGTCGATACATATACTTTAGGTATATATAGCTAAATTATTTCTCTATGTTACAAACTATGTATCAAAACTAATATACTTTTATGGGATAGGGTATAAAAAGACACCTTAAAAGAAAACCAACATTTATCATATAATTGTTCATTAAATTTAAATGAACTTCAAGTGCGAATTAAACAGAAATAATAAAGTTTATGCTGATTTATTATTGATAAAAATTATTTAATAATATAAAAAAATCGCTGCCTATGTGTAATTTTAATTGCTTGGTCATATACACAATACAACAACAAAATTTTCAAAGCATTATAACCAAATAGGAAATATGTTTAACTCATTATATTGATTGTGTTAACTTAAAAATCAATTAACTCCTACTGAGGTCAATATTTTTTCTGCTAAAAAAAAAAACAAATCAGAAGTTAAACATTTTGATTTTTTTTTAATATTTTGTATGAATTAAAAAAAAATAATTAAGAATATAATGCTATCCGATTTGTAAGAAAGCCATATTTCTTTTTAGTATAAACAAAAAACAAAACATATTTCATATTTGAGTCCTTAAACGTGGTTTGGGTAAGTCTCCAAAAACCGCATCCCCATGCACACTCTTAGCAAGTGCTTTGATGCTTGCGGCAATGTCCACGTTGCCATCGAGAACCTGTAAAGAAATTTAAACCATTTTAAATATAGGCGTAGAAAATGTAGATAACAATATTATCCAAACATGCTTTCTTAAATGACCAAATTTTCGACAAAAATACATCAAATAACAATACAGAATTATATGATTTTTAAGACAAAAATGCGTTCATTAATTTTTTTAAATCCAGTTATACCTATCAATGTTTAAACAAAGGTTTTATTATTTTTATTGGGTTTTTGGTTTCGGGTCTATGATTTTTTTTTCAATAACTTTTCAATTAAATAAAAATTAATAATTTATATTTGAAGCCCTTAGTGAAGAAGGATTATGGCGTATGTATGGCTTTTACCACCTTTATACCAGATTCCTATAGAGCTAAATAGAAAACTATGGCACTTAGAGATACGTGGATTACACGAAAACTTAAGTTGCCACATAACCCCTTC
The DNA here is from genome assembly GCA_932526625.1 of Rhingia campestris. NCBI lineage: Eukaryota > Metazoa > Arthropoda > Insecta > Diptera > Syrphidae > Rhingia > Rhingia campestris. Next base: position 140,557,976 of record OW052182.1, on the reverse strand, counting down.
GTTGCTGAAAAAAAGTTTAATTTCCTGAAAATGTTATTTAACCCCTTCTTCATTGATAAAATAGGGTTCCCCGAATTATTTTGATGAAAATCGATAGTTAAATTGACATATAATTTAGTTTCGATATTATCCATTTTTTATTTATAAAGAACTTATTAAAATCCGTCTCCGTAGTGCAGTGAGTCAAATAAAAGCGTTTACTGGAAATCGTTCATTCAGAACTATATAGGAATTATATATTTTTGGAAAGCTCAGAGCTTCAAGTATTTAATAATACAATCATAATAGTGTTGTATAAATGTAGAGGATTTATCCTTTTCACTCTTTATAAGATCTTTTTTTTAAGGTCTCGGTTATCTCGGTAAACAATTGCTTTGTTTTTCCGTCATACACTGTGATAATGAATGCAAAGGAGATGGTGTGGCGTCTCGTATTGTTATTTCATTCATTGTTATTTTGTATTAACTACTATGTATTAACCACTATTTCAGCATCACATGCATATGGTATTTCGAGGCTTAAAACATTTTGCTTTCCCATACTTGGACGACATATGTGTGTCATCACGAGACCACAACGAGCACGAGTCTCATCTTCGAGAGGTTTTACAGAGCTTGAGCCCTCATGGCCTTACAATTAACGCATCCAAATGTGTGTCAGGGAAGACCACCAAATCAGCAGTGAAGGAATCAAGCCACAGGGGGAAAAAGTTATGATTATTCAGGACTTTCTAAAACTAACGAAAGTTATGGAAATGAAGAGGTTTTTTGGCAATGGTAAACTCGACGTTTTTTGCCCGATACGCTCGGTAATCAAGCAGTTTTTAGGTATTAGACATTTACTTGTATAATCTCATCTCTATTACATTTTACATTATGTACATAAAGATTTTAGAATTAACCGTTTTGCGTAATAAGTTCTCAGAGTTGCGTTAACGTCTAAACCGACCAGTCGCCTACTCTTCGATCCATTCGAAACAATTATCTTTGTTAGTTTTTAAGTTACATTTATAGATAATAAACGTGAATTACTTTATTGAACTGACTCGTTATTCACTGATCCCTCGATCTCCACAATTGGTGACCCCGAACAGTACATTTTTTTGTTAAAAAGTTTGAGATTGCTTTTAACTCTAATGGAAACCTAAAATTTAAATTATGTCTAACGACGAAAAGCGTGATAAGGACGGCGGCGGTAGTGGCATCGGAGCAGGGTAAACGGGAGGACGCTAACGGGTAGCCAAGACGTCGATTCACTCGAAACGGTTTCTAGAATTGCAGTAAAAAATCCTCCGTTTTGGCATGAAAAACCGGAAATTTGATTCGCGCAAAACGAGGCACAATTTGAGATAGCAAGAATTCACCGAATTTGTCAAAATTTAATACCGTCGTCAGCGCTATCGAACTTGAAAAAAAGTCTTTATCGAACAATTTGGTGACTCCGACTAGCGGAAAATTAAGAAACTTCTCTCGCAAGTTGATTTAGGTGATAAACGCCCCTCGCAGTTGCCCAATGAACTCCGTATTTTGGCTGGAACGCAAATGAATGGCGATTTCCTAAAATTATTGTGGCTGCAAAGACTCCCTGCCCAGGTGCGCGCAGTTTTGCAAGCATCTAGTGAAGAGCTAACAGCGCCTGCCAAACTGGCTGACAAAGTGCTGGAAGTTGGGGACTTCAAAGATATAATGGCCGTCAACTCTCCCCAGCGAAGATTCGAACCATTAGGTCTTCTCCCGTACAAAATAATATTTACTGATTCTTACTGATTTTTACTTATTGCCGTTCCCGTTCGCAAAAATAAGTAAAAAGAGACAGCTCACGAGAGAGCAAAAAAATACCCCTCCATAAAAATCAGTAAAAAATAAAAAGTTACGGGTTTCGCCCATTACGCAACCCGAAACTTTCAGCATCACATGCATATGGTAGTTCGAGGCTTAAAACATTTTGCTTTCCCATACTTGGACGACATATGTGTGTCATCACGCGACCACAACGAGCACGAGTCTCATCTTCGAGAGGTTTTACAGAGCTTGAGCCCTCATGGCCTTACAATTAACGCATCCAAATGTGTATCAGGGAAGACCACCAAATCAGCAGTGAAGGAATCAAGCCACAGGGGGAAAAAGTTATGATTATTCAGGACTTTCAAAAACTAACGAAAGTTATGGAAATGAAGAGGTTTTTTGGCAATGGTAAACTCGACGTTTTTTGCCCGATACGCTCGGTAATCAAGCAGTTCTTCAAAGTTCAAAGGTAACAAGAAAAACGACATAACGACAACATGGGAGCTGCTGGCGATTTATTTGGGCGTGTAACATTTTCGACATCTAATTGAGGGCAAAGGATTCAGTATAAAAACGGATCACAAGCCGCTCATCTTCACTTTTAAGCAAAAACATGAGAAGTCTTCGTCACGGCAGAACCAACAACTCGATTTCATCGCTCAGTTTAGAACCGACATTCTTTTAATCAAAGGTGCGAACAACAACGTAGCTGATTCATTATCACGAGCGGATGAGGTCCACACACAAGCTATCAATTTGGCCGCTATCACCATTAAGCAAATATGAGACGGAAAATTCCAAGAAGTAGTCAAAGCAGGTAACTTTGGATCGAATTCACTAACCGTTATACTACTTAGTCTTCCAGAATCCAAATCAACGGTTTTTTGTACAATTTCAACGAGCAGAATTAGGCCAATTATTTCTAAAACCTTACGTAATAAGGTCATTAAGTCTTTGCAGAAGCTATCACATGAACATACATCGAGTCAGAGTTCGTAAAAGGGTTAAAGCGTTCCATGGCAAAAACAGTTTCACCAACACCGACTGCACATAACGACATCAGAGGATTCCTACAAAAAAAAAAACAAAATACAAATTTTTGGCGCAACAGGCTCGTTAGTACCCAGGGCCTAGCTTTCTCACAACCATTCATGTGTGCGTGTGTACTTCTTGCACGATGGCGGGACCTCCTGTTTTATGCCGACTCCGAACGGCTAAGTTGAGATAAGCTATTCTTGACAATTGATACTACTCGGATGATTTGTCAGATCATCACGAGAGGAGGGCCAGGAAAAATCATTTAGGTGTTGCTACGGCTGGGTATCGAACCCAGACCTCCTGCGCGGCAGTTCATCGCACTAACCATCGCGCCACTGAGCCCTCAGATGATTCCTACAACCAAACATAAATTCAGGGACACATATTTACATCCGAAATGATGCAGTCAAATCCCCGCTAACACAGCCTTACGAGGGCCCCTATGAGGTTATGGAAAAAAAGCGACAAATATTTACTTTACTTGTATCATCTCATCTCCATTACATTACATTATGTACATACTTTCACCATACCTTTACCCTTAACCGTTTGAGTAATAAATTGAAATTATCAGAGTTGCATTAACCTTTTTTTTATTATTTTTATTATTATTAATATCTTTTTTAGTTATACAAGTAGAACTTTTCATTTAGTACAAATTTGTTTTTTACTTGTTATTAAAATTACATTTTTCATAATTCGTTTAGCAAATATTGGTTTTAATAAATAAGGTGGACAGTTTTTTTTTAAACAGTATAGATTTGTTTCGTTTTTTATATTATTCGATAACATATTGAACATTTGCAATCCTCTGAACATTATTGAATTTTGAGTGTTATTTTTATTACATTTCCGCAGCCTGAAATTGGATGCAGTACGTAGGTTATAGGGCTGGATATCACTTACATATAGTATACGTTCACTTAAATATAGTGGAAAACAATTATTCTTAACTTTAAAAACAAAAATTAGAATTTAAGACATAGACGCTGTTTAACATTTAACCATTGTAACGCTTGGAACATATATAAACTTGGTGTGTAACTTACTTACTTAAGTGGCGCTACAGTCCGGAATGAACCTGGGCCTCAACCAACATGCCTTTCGTTGAGGTCGGTTTCCACTTGTGCGCGCCACTTAAGGCGAGGTCTTCCTCTACTGCGTCCGACGTCTGGCTGGGAATCGAAGACTCTGCGAGCCGGAGTATTGGTGTCCATTCGTTCTTCATGTCCTAGCCATCTTAAACGTCCAATGCGGAGTTTTTTGACCAGGGGTATGTCGCTGTACAGCTCGTATAGTTCTTGGTTGAATCTTCGTCTCCATAGCCCGTCAACGCAAACGGGACCGAAGATTTTTCGAAGAATTTTAAAAGGATTTCTTCATCCGCTTTTGATACGGTCCATGCTTCAGCGCCGTAGAGCAGGACTGGGATGATCAGGGTCTTATATAGGATCTCCTTAGTAGTTCGAGTGGGGGCTTTACTACTAAATTGCCTTCTTAGCCCGAAGAAACAGCGGTTGGCAAGAGTAATTCTTCGTTTAATTTCTGACGAGATGTTGTTGTCAGAGATAATAGCGGAGCCGAGGTAGACAAGTCCCGTACTACCTCAAAGTAATATCTGTCAATGTTGACGTTCTGTCCAATTCGTCGATGTTGTGAGTCCTTTCGTGATGACAGCATACACTTAGTCTTACCCTCATTTACTGCTAAACCCATTTTCGCCGCTTCCTTCTCTATACTAGCAAACGTCAATATCGTCAGCGTATGCTAGTAGTTGCACCGACTTTTGGAAAATTGTGCCTCTGGTGTTGGCTTTGGAGTTTTGCACAATCCTCTCAAGAATCAGATTAAAGAAGTCACATGACAGCCCATCGCCTTGCCTGAATCCTTTTTTGGTATCGAATGTGTCGGTGAGGGCGTTTCGTCCCTGATGGAGCAGCGAGAATTCTCTATCGTCATCCTACACAAACGGACGAGTTTGGGCGGTATACCAAAACTAGACATGGCTCTGTACAGTTCGTCTCTATAAATGCTGTCATATGCGGCTTTGAAATCGATGAATAGGTGGTGGGTATCGATTTGGACTTCTCGAGTTTTTTCCAGGATCTGCCGAAGTGTGAAAATTTGATCGATTGTGGACTTTCCTGGCCTAAAACCACACTGATAAGGGCCAATCAGGTTGTTGGTAAACGGTTTCAGGCGTTCACATATTACGGCAGATAGGATCTTGTAGGCGATGTTGAGGAGACTTATGCCTCTGTAGTTGGGGCAGTTCAGAGGGTCTCCTTTTTTGTGGATCGGGCAAACGATGCTGAGGTTCCATTCTTCAGGCAAATTTTCATCCGACCAGATTTGGCTTATGAGTTGGTGGATGTTACTTACCAAGTCATCTCCGCCGGCCTTATAAGGCTCAGCGGGAAGGCCGTCATTTCCGGCAGCCTTATTAAGCTTGAGTTTGCTATCCTCACTTCACTCAGGTCGGGTGGTTGGCAGTTTTCGCTGTCGTTGCCAATAATGAATGGTTCGTTCTGCCTGACAGCGGAATGTTGTTCGTCATCGCCGTTAAACAGTCTGCAGAAGTGGTTCTTCCATATCCTCAGCATCGACTGTGTCTCAACTACAATATTTCCTTGTTCATCTCGACAGGCTTCTGTTCGAGCCTTGTATCCTTGGCTTTGACGTTTTACACTTTGGTAAAACTTGCGAACACCGTTCCTGGAGTGGCACCTCTCTATATCCTCGATCGCGCGCTTTTCTTGCTCTTTTTACTTCTTGCTGAAAAGCCGATGTTCTTCCCTTCTTCTTTGCCTATAGAGCTCAATGGCAGCTCTCGTCTTCATCTGCAGCTTAGCCTTGTAGGCCTCGTTCTTGGCTGCGAGCATCTGTCGGCATTCCTCATCAAACCAGGAGTTTCTTGCTGGTGGGCGCGAGAAACCTAGCACATCAGTTGCGGCTGATCTAATGGCCTGTTGGCATCGTTGCCATTGCTCTTCGACATTCGATGCTGGTGGTATGGTGTTAATCGAGAGGTTAAGGGATACGCGTTGCTTGGTGGTCTCTTGCGATTGCAGTCTTCCGACATTAAATTTTTTCACAGTATTTCTGGATTGTTGTGGCGTGGTGGATATCCGCATTCTTACCTTGGCTGCTACAAGGTAGTGATCCGAGTCGATGTTAGCTCCTCGGAATGTTCGGACATCAAAAATACTGGATGCGTGCCTCTTATCTATCGCAATGTGATCAATTTGGTTGACCGTTCGTTGATCTGGAGACCGCCATGTCCCCTTATGGATATCGAGGTGAGATAACCGTGTGCTGGCTATAGTGGCATTTCGTTCCGTAGCGAAATCAATTAGCCTAAGTCCGTTACCAGACGAGTTGTCGTGTAGGCTATGTTTCTCTTCCTACCTTTGCGTTAAAATCTCCCAGCACGATTTTAACATCGTACTTCGGTAGTCCAAATTGCTCCTTTATAATCATATTGTTTTCTTGTAAATATTCAGTCATTTGTGTGCTTACTACTTTTTCTAGTAATTTCTCTATGTAGGGTAGAGTATTAATGTAGGTTCTCTTGCATTGTTTAATTAATAAACTATTAACAATTTAAACAATTTTGGGTCCCATCAGATTAAAATGTTAAATAACTAAACGCGAGTTAATTCCATATGCATCTTTTTTAGTGTTCATATTTTTGATGATGTTTTTTAGTTCATTAATATTTATAGTCTTAAAAATAAATGCACAATTCACTGAATTAACATTTAAACCGAATGGAACAATTGGGATGGACTGATTTATTTCAACAACACTATCTACAAAGAACACATTAAGATAATTTACTATTGCACTTACGTTTCTTTCTATCACACCATTGACTAGAATGTCTTTTATATTTTGTTGGTTGGATCCTAGAATTAAATTCTTTATTGCACGCCATAGTCCTTTTTGATCACCACTTTTTAAGCAATTTTATATTGCACATATTTGTTCTTTGATTTTTTATTTCAGTCTTATAATGTTACGTAAATTTTTTTAGGTACTCCAGTCTTGAATGTTATTACCTATCACAGCTTTTTTGTAAGTTTATTTTTGATCTCTTAAGTTCCAATAAAGATTCGTTAACCACGGGTTTTTATTTCTACATTTAAATATTTTATCATATGTTAATTCGTTCGTTATTGTAATTAAATTTTGGTGAAATAAATTTATATTTTCATTAATCATAGTTCAAATGAAGAAAATCTTTTGCTGTCCATAGTTGTTCAAATGTTTCTTTGGTATATTTAGATATCTTAATTAGTTTAACTATATTATTATTATTATCTGTATCACAGGGTATTGAAACGTATATAACTTCATGATCTGAAATGTTGACCGTGTTGTCTACTTTAACTTTAATAATGCACTTGTGTGTTATCACATAATCTATAAGAGTACTTGAACTGGGTGAATTTCTTGTTGGGTCTGCTACCATTTGTTTATAGTCTCTATCGTTTATTAATTTTAATATTTTTGTTTTTTTTCATAAGAGTCCTTTAAAAAGTCTTTGTTTAAATCACCAGCTAATATCACATTATCGTTTGATTGTATATTTCGGTCGAGCCAATCATTTAAATTGTTTATAAACTGATTTAATGAAGAATTTGGAGATTACAATAAACTTCCATGGAATGCCATTTAGCCAAACTTTTATTGCACCTATTATATTGTAGGTTTTCAGGTAGTACTCACATTCTTCAATTTGATTTGTTATATGGGTTTCACTTTAACATATACCCCCGTATTAATAAACGCTGATAAGCTAATCAATGACTAACTTGACAGTTTTCCACATAAGCAATACTCGCGTAAATGTCAAAAGTTAGTCACTGATTAGCTAATCAACATTTATTAATAAGGGGGATAATGTCAAGTTTATTATTCAAAACAAATGACTCGATTTCTTCAAAATTGTTTAATAGACTTTGTAATAAACACATTTTATTTCATGATTTAATTGATAATAAAATTTATTTTTCTCTCTTTCAATTTTATTTTTATACAAAGGACATTTATTGTCAAAAGCGTTATGGTTTATGTTTATATTTAAACTATGAATTTATTTGCCATTATTCAATTAACACATTTTAGACTTTCACTGTTTTGTTTACTTATACAATCACTAGCATTATGTTCTTCAGCACAATGCGAACATGTTTTTTTTATTTTTGCACTGATCAGATTTATGATTAAGTCCCAGACAATTGTAACATCTTCTCACGAAAGTAGTTTCCATTACTTTACACTTTTCCCAAGCAATTCTTATAAATTCCTTATCCATAATTATACCCTATCCCATAGGGGTATATTAGTTTTGATACATAGTTTGTAACATAGAGAAATGATTTAGCTACATATACCTCAAAGTATATGGATTGACTCAGAATCGAAAACTGAGTCGATTTAGCCATGTCTGTCCGTCCGTCCGTCCGTACGTCACCAGATTTTGGGCCTTAAATTTTGAGCTAGAATGATGAAATTTGGTACATGTGGTCTTAGTTGCTCCGTAGTTTTTGGCCAAACGGTAAGGAATTTTAAAAAAGTGTCTGAGAAACATAGTTAGACAATCGTAATATCTATATTTCGGTCATATAAATTTTTTGCCACACCCACTTTTTGGGGGCGTTTTTAATAAAAAAACGTTTTACGGTCAAATTTTAAAATGTTCGAAAAAAAAAATTGATGCAGAATAATTAGTAATATTAATATAAACATTTCGTCCATAGATCATTTTAGCCCACGCCCACTTTTAGGGGGCGTTTTCTTACAAAAACCGTTTGTATACCCTACCCCATAGCATATGCAGGAGGTAAACGATGTGTGTTGTCAAACAACAAAAGATTCTGATAAACTGTTTGAACAATATGTTGTGACAATGTCATTTTCTATATTATAGGCTAATAAAGCCCACTTTTTGGAGATATTAATTTTAAGGATGGGATGGGATAGGGTATACAACGATCCGCACAGCGGTTTGTAGCCTTCTCATATGTTTTTTTTTGTATGCTTCACATTTCACCTAAATAATAACACCATATTTTTGTATATTTTTATACTTATATTCAAACATTGCTTTCACTTGTACCTATATCTTCATTCTTTAAAAATTCGTTTTTATCTTTTATATGGCTTCTAAAATCTTCAGAACTCCACTTCTTGGTTATACCAACAATTTTTAATCTCAGTTCTCTTATTTCAGGTAAATTTATTTCATAGTTGTTGCCTATTTTATTCTCTATATTTTTTTTTTAATTTTTGTGTGGATTCTTTATTTTCACTAATCCACTATCTTTATGTGATATCATATTGCACACTTGTATTCCTTCGGCATTTATATTTTTTATATAATTTTTTTGTTTTGTTTGAGTCTTGCTTATTTTTAGGTTTTAAAATGACAATTGGACACGGTTTTTTTACTTCTTTAATTACTTAGGAATATGTTGGTTTGTTTACAGAAGTTTTCTGTTTTGCAACATGTTGGTCGTCCTTGTTTACATTTTCACATAAAACATTAAGTTTGCAATATTGTTCTTTAAGACACTCATTTATCTCCCTCACACTTTCTTCTATTTTCTTTGTATTCGCATTAACCGCTTGTAAAATATTTTTACATGTATTACACAAAACATGTATACACTCATTCTCTTCTAAAATATTAATCACTAGTTCAGCACCAAGACATTTTACATGGAATACACTGTCACACGATTCGCTACAATTAACAATTTTTTCCCCACGGGGTATTTTGTTTTTATATTTATTACAGTCAAAATTCATTTTTGTTGAATAATTTTGTAAAACACCTATGTTTTTCACTTGTTCTCGATTATTCGCTAAACTATTGTTGTTTATCCGCGCACGAAGAGCACACAAAATTACGCGTTGTTTCGGCAGTAACTAACACTAACTAAAACGACCATCCACCTACTCTTCGCTCCGTTCGAAAAAAAGTTATCTTATAGATAATAAATAAATTATAGATAATAATAATTACTTTATTGAACTGACTCGTTATTCACCGATCCCTCGATCTCCACAATGTGATCGGCATCGAAATTAATGACATTTGAGCTGCTATAAACGATGATTGCCATAAAAGTATTAACGGATACTATATGTGGAGCTACAGCTAGGGAGACGAATGATTTCAACAAAGTTACTTTCAAAACACTTTTCCACTTTTCATGCCTGGATTATATGTATGCAACCGACAAATGGTCAGCATCAAATCCATAAAATAAAACGAGCAAGGGAGAAGAGGAAAAATATGTCCAAGATAAATGAACTTGTCCTCCATATCGACAAACCCCAATAAGGAGCTTGCAACAGTAATGATGGAAATACTTTTCCAATTATCATTGTTCGTCCAACATTACTGGAGTTGACGAAGAAATAATAAAACGCCTATATATTATACTACAATTACTATCATCTTCAATCGCAATAAATCCTACCAAATTCGGTCACTTTGCAATGAATACAGCTCAAATATTTGTGAATAAATACAATTGGTATAACATGCCTTCCTATGTTCATGAAATCTTCATTTACGGGGAGTGTATTATGAGGGATTTCGCAATTTTACCAATAGGACAATCGTCTGAAGATGCACAGGAAGTGCGGAACAAAGACTACAGACGATACCGAGCATCATCAGAATTTTGAGACGGTGAATCCGTTTCCGTACCACTGTGAGCAGATCAAAATGTCGCACCATACAGTTATTCTATGAGGGTGCAGTGGTAGTTGGTATACTAAGTTCTTGGGTAAATACCCAGGCGGGTTTTTGTAATTGACATTAAAAAAAAATGCGTACTCAGTTGTTTCTCTAAAAACTCAAATAACTCATTTATTTTTTATATTGGCTCGTATTTTTCTATCTATTCTATCTTAATCTATATACAAAAACATATGAGAAGGCTACAATCCGCTGTGCGGATCGTTGAATACCCTATCCCATCCTATCCATAAAACTAAAATCCCCAAAGAAGGGGGCATGGCTAAAAACACGATGTGGATAAAATAGAAAAAATGATATAGTTACAACAAATTCTTCAGACTGCTTACAAAACAATTTTACGGTTCTACAAAAGACAAGGTTTTCTCCTGCATATGTTATGGGGTAGTGTATAAAAATGGTTTTTATATAAAAACGCCCCCAAAAAGTGGGCGTGGGTTAAAATGGTCTATGGACGAAATGTTCATATTTATATTACTAATGATTCTGCATCAAAATTTTTTTTCGAAAATTTTAAAATTTGACCGAAAAACGTTTTTTATTAAAAACGCCCCCAAAAAGAGGGCGTGGCAAAAAACTTTATACGAACGAAATACAGATATTCAGATTGTCTAAATATGTCGTTCAGAAAGTTTTTCAAAATTCCTAATGGTTTGGCCAAAAAATACGTTTTTCTAAAAAGGGGGCGTGGCAGTGGGCGGATTTCAAAAATGTTTACACTTGTTCTGCTGGGAGCAACAAAGAGCACGTGTATCAAATTTCATCCTTCTAGCTCAAAATTTAAGGCCCAAAAACTGGTGACGTACGGACGGACGGACGGACGGACAGACATGGCTAAATCGACTCAGCTATCGATTCTGAGTCGATCCATATACTTTGAGGTATATGTAGCTAAATTATTTCTCTATGTTACAAACTATGTATCAAAACTAATATACCCCTATGGGATAGGGTATAAAAAAAACAAAAAATGAGAAGGGTCCAATCTGCTGTGGGAATCGCAAAAAAAGCGGAGGAAAAATCTGACAATACAAGACTTATGAACGACTAACGATGTACGATGTTAAAATCGTGCTTGGAGATTTTAACGCAAAGGTAGGAAGAGAAGACATTTTTAGGAGTATGTTCGAAAAATACAGAATACGCCAAACCAACGATCTTAGGCTAACTGACTTCGCTGCGGAGCAAAATGCCACTATAGCCGGCACAAGGTTTCCTCACGTGTACGTGCGTACGATGTATTTACTTTATAATACGCACGTACGTCAAACCAATTCTGAATATACTTTTTATTTTTCTTGTCGTATGATGGAAGTCTGTGGACATACGGCAAAACCATACTAAACAAAAAAAGTGGGAATTGCATAGAAAATTTGACGTATGCATTTACGTGAAACCAAAATTCGATCTTATTAATTTGGGTGGATATACGTCGAAACAATACTAGATATCTTAGGATTGGCTAGAGATAAGACCAAATAGATAAAATATTTGGAAAAGAGCATACTCGAAAACATGAGACTGCAATCATAGTCCAAAAAGTATACGTATACGTCAAACCAATTCTCAGCCGACGAGGTGTAGAACAGTCTTCGAATAACAGTTTGAAAAGGTTTGAAATTAAAAAAATTAGAACTAAAGCAATTTAGTTCCTTGCCTAACACGATTACCAACAAAATTGATTTTTAGTTGTGTTTCTTAGGTGACTGATATACACATTGTAAACAAACCATCGGCCTAGGTCTTGGTCTTGCTATTTTACCTCATCCCGTAATTTTATTTATGTATTAACAAAGCCTCTTGTCTAAATTTAAAATCAAATAAATTCAATCTTGTAAGACTTACATCATCCTCAGCATCAGCAATAATCGTTGTTTCATTTACGGAGTTTGCAATGGCTATCGGAAGGCTCTTAGCAAAATGGTTTATGTTTTGATTTTTAGCTTGACTACCAGGTATGGGAATGGCAGCTTCTATTTCAGCTAGAGCGTCTGTAAAAAAAATAAAGTAATCAGCTGCAAATTAGCTATGCATCGAATTATCGAATTTACCTTCGGCATCTTCAGCACTTTCCTCCACGTCAGACGTATTCATCGAACGCAAATTTGTCGGCGCCATTGAATAACACTCCACTCCTTCCAATTCGAACAGACAATCGCCGTCGTCCATTCCACTACCGATGGCACTGGGTGCATTTACGGAAAAGAAACCATTGCCAATTGAAAGGCGATTACCGCTCGTAGCAGTGCTAATTTGTTGCTGCCTATTAAATGTCGGACTGTTACCAACACTCATTGGTGTACTATCTGGTGTGGCAGGTGGGGTATCAAAACTTGTTACCTTCTTGTTGTTGAATATATTTTGTACAATTAATTGAGTATTACTATTCATGGCACATGATGAAGATAAATTGGACGTTGAAATGTCCTTTTCAATTACGAACTTTGTTGATGTGGTGGGCGTGGTTGGGACACTTGCTGTATTGCTGGTGGTTCCCATGCATTCTTGTTCAGGTACTTGGTTAATTAGACTTACTAATATATTATATTCTTGTTCAGACTTTTGACGGAAATTTTTTAAAAGTGCAAATTGCTGTTCCGTATAACGGTGAATACGCTCGTCTGTTTCGGCTATTTCCTTCTGCAGTCTTAGTTGCATATTTTGTGTCAACAATCTTAAACGGTTGCTTAACTTATGACTTCTGGAACTATCGTCTACTTGTTTAAGCTGGTGATTCATTATTAAAATACCAAAGGTTTCCGAGAAGGATTTGTCAGCCTTAAGATGAATCAGATTCTCGTTGGTTGTTAGCAGATTGGGATTTATCAGATAGTTTGGATCAGAAATATGTTTGGCACAAACAGTTGTATTGCAGTTTATGCATACATTAAGAATCCACGAGTTGCATGGAAGCAGGTAAATTAAGTCACGTTGATGAATGTTAGCTGAAATTTCAACCAGGGGTCCGGCGGCCTAATTAGAAATCATATATTTATATATAGTATGTCATAGACTGTAGCAATATATTGTATTTGGTAATTTATTCACAAAATATGTATAAAAGAATTTTCTTATGTAAACACGAGCTTCATTGAATAAGAATATCTAACAAGCGTATTTTTTCTTAAATAAAAGTGAGAAAAAAACGGTGTTGATGTTTTTTATTTTTTTGCAAATAACATCCACATTTTCACAAAAAATTATATCATAAATGATTAATTTGACACCTATTTTGCAGCGTTTGTTTACCGGATGTATTGGGAGCCATTTTTATCGTATACATTTCTATCCAAGCTAAGGGTGTAAGACTGGATAATTATTCAGGCTTCACGAAATTTATAGTCTAATGTATTTAACAAACAAATTGTCTTTTAAGTATATATAAAGAGCTTAGCACACATATGAGAAGGCTACGATCCGCTGTGTAAATCGTTGAATACCCTATCCAATTCGATTCCTTACGATTTGGCCAAAAACTACTTTTTTCTAAAAAAAAAAGGGAGCGTGGCAGTGGGATGATTTCAAAAATGTTTAAACTTGTTATGATGGGAGCAACAAAGAGCACGTGTACTAAATTTCATGATTCCAGCTCAAAATGTAAGGTCCAAAAACTGGTGTGGGAGGAGGAACAGACAGACGGACAGACAAGGCTAAATCGACTTAGCTAGCGATTTTGAGTCGATCCATAATATACTTTAAGGTATATCTAGTTAAATTATTTCTCTATGTTACAAACTATGTATCAAAACGAATATACTCTATAGGATATGGAATAACAAAAATCAAAGGAGAAAAAAAGGTTCAGTAAAACCAAGGGGTCTATAGGTAAACCTAAGATAGTGCAAGAATTAGTACAAGATAAAATCTTCAATAAAAACTTAAATTAAACTGCATGGTCAAGGTGTACTTAATAGTCAAGGTGTATTATACTAAATTAAGCAAAGCCACGTCTCACTGGATCCAGTCTCCTAAGAAATCTCATTAATTCTCTCGAGGTTAGAAGAAGTTTAAAGCAGTATTTAAACCCATTTTCGAAAAATTGAAAAATCTCGATAATACAAATCATCACAATCATACGTTATTGCATCAATAAATATATTGCCCTCCGCGGTTTATTTGGTGGCGATTTTAACGCAAAACACACGTTTTGGGACTCAACATTTATTTCTACTAAGGGCAAAGCCGGTATGAAATCTGATGTCGACTTTAACTCGACGGGGACTCGACTTCTTGATAGCAAAAGGGGTAAATACAATCTCTGTGTACATCGAGGAATGTTTTGAGTGATCATCAGATCACTCGCCGGTAACCCTGATAGCTTTAAAAAGGATTGCGAGCAAAATATTACTCTAAGATCGTTTCTTCAAAGTTATGTTAATCCGACTTATAAATACGCTTACACCCTTATAGAACAAAATTAAAAAAATAATTAATTACCCAATTCGGTTTAAGAACCAACAATTGGCAAAGTCTATATAAAAACAAATGAATTTTAAATAGCCTTAGAAAATAAAGACGTGTCTCAGGCCTTTGACAAAGTTTGTAATACAGGACTAATACATAAACTAAGAACAGTTCTTCCGAAAAAAAGAAAAAAGAAAGCTTGCAAAAAAGAAACATGGCGAGCTTGAAAATAAATTAAGACAAATTTATTGGCTTTTTATAAGATATTCTCAATTCCAAATAACAACCTGCTTCTATACCTAAAATGTGAAAACATTAAACACAAAAGATGCAGGTGAATAACTAGCAGAAACCCTAAACTGATACAAAGCAGATATTACTGCCATCCAGGAAATACGATGGGATGGGCCGGGCAAAAACAGGATGAAAGACTGTGACATCTACTACGGCTACTATTCCGATGAGGAATTGTTATAAGTGCCAGACTTCGGCAAGAAGTCTTATGTTTCTAAGACATTAGCGAACGCATTGTAACAATTCGCATCAAAGCGAAATTTGTCAACATAAGTCTTATATGTGCTCACGCCCGACGGAGAAAAAATATGATATAGCGAAAGATTGCTTCTACGAGTTCCTTGACAAAACCTATGAGTGACTACCGAAGTTCGTTTAAATCGTGCTGGGAGATTTTAACGCAACGGTAATAAGATACGACATCTCTAGCAGTATTGTCGAAGAACACAACCTACACGACAACACGTCTGGCAACGGACTTAGGCTAATTGACTTCGCTACGGAAAAAAATGCCACTATAGCCAGCCAGCAAACAGTTTCCTCACCTTGTTATCCATAAGGTGATATGGCGGTCTTCAGATCAACGAACGGTCAACCAAATTGATCACGTATCCAAGCTTGTTTTGGTCATAATTCTAGGCCATTTTTTTGTTTGCTTTTAGCCATTTTAATAACGGTACCTACCATATAAAAATTACACATAGCCTCAATTTTCTCGAAAACGGCTCTAACGATTTTGATTAAACTTTATATTTACTATAACCATATTAGTTCCAACAAAACTGATACCCAGTTTTTTTTTTCGAGAAAATCCATATAACGGATTTTGTCATTTAGGCCATATAAAGAAAATTGTTAATTCCTCGCAAACTATTATGTCAAATTGAATGAAATTTAATATATATACTACTATTACAGCTTGAAGCAATTCCACATAATTAGCTTTAGCCCAACTATCACTAAACGGAGTTTTGGCCAATAACGGAAAATCATTATTATTCACATTGACATCGATTCCTTCAAATTTCGGAGTAAACATTCGTATAATCAAAATGCTTATGATTTGATCTAACGCCCAACTTGCTGTGAAAGAGAAAGTTACGTACGACCCAGTCGTGCACCCACCACTCGTTGTGAAGTGTGTACATAGGCTAAAAACTCACGCTTGCGGAATTTGGCCGCAGAATATTCGCAAGTTTTACCAAAGTGTAAAACGTCAAAGCCAAGGATACAAGGCTCCTGTCGATATGAACAAGGAAATATCAAAGTTGAGACACAGTCGATGCTGATGATATAGAAGAACCATTTCTGCAGACTGCTCCACGGCGATGACGAATAACATTCCATTCAATATTGGCGACGACAGCGAAAACTACTAACCACCCGACCTAAGTGAAGTGAGGATAGCAATATCTAAACTCAAGCTTAACAAGGCCGCGGAAAATGACGGCCTTCCAACCGAGCTTTATAAAACCAGAAGCAAGTAACAACCACCAACTCATAAGCCAAATCTGGTCGGATGAAAGTATGCCTGAATAATGGAACCTCAACATTGTTTGTCAGATCCACAAAAATAAGGAGACCCTCTGATCTGCGCTAACTACAGAGGCATAAGCCTCCTCAACATCGCCTGCAAGATCCTATCTGCCGTAACATGTGAACGCCTAAAACCGTTTACCAACAACCTGGTACCTGTAATACGAAATAACAAGTGTTGTACAAGAAGTAATTTTTAACTTATAAATAGAGTTTTTGTACGTAGAAACTCTGGTTATAAGTTAAAAATTACTTCTTGTACAACACTTGTCGTTTCGTGGTACATGCCCCTGATCGGCCCTTTTCAGTGTGGTTTTAGACCAGGAAATCTTCACACCTCGGCAGATCCTGGAAAAAAAACCCAAGAAGTTTAAATCGATACCCACCACCTATTCATTGATTTCAATACGGAAGCATTTATAGAGACGAGCTATACAGAGCCATGTCTAGTTTTGGTATACCGCCCTAACTCGTCCGTCTGTGTAAGATGACGACGGAGAATTATCGAATGGTCGGAAACGACCTCACCGACACATTCGACACCAAACAAGGATTTATGCAAGGCGATGCGCTGTCATGTGACTTATTTAATTTGATTCCTGAGAAGATTGTTCATGCAGGACGTGTTCATGCAAATAACGAATATAGTTTGGAATTGTAAATGGACCTAATGTATTTGCATAAAAAAACACTTTTTTAAATTAAGGTGTATGTATATATTTAAAGCACAATTAGCATTAGTAATTGAGGATTATGAATTTCCTGAAATAATTTTACTCAGTAAAACGCGAGTGACTAAGAATATTCAATTTAATATGGGCAGCACATTACAGTTTTTTAAGTGAATATTTCATCGATAAAGTTATGTAGGTTACAGCAATTTATTTATTTTTAAATATGGTGAAATGGACTATTTCGGTCGTATGTAGATCTACCAACAGTCAAGTCAATTTGTTTATAGATGAATTAGAAGGTTGGTGTGACATTAACTTTGGAAATTGGAAAAAAATTTTGCTTGTGATTTTAACATTAATTATTTCAAAAACGATAGTTGGAAGAATAAAGCATTTTATTGTATAAACGATAGGCAATTGAAACATTTGACAGAGGAAGCAACAATGATAATTAGTTCAATATTTATACTCTATCTATCGTACGTCGAACCATAAAAGACTTTGATAAACTGTCTGAACAATTTATTGTGACAATGTCATTTACCCTATTTCATTGCCATAAAGCCCACATTTTGGGAATATTAGTTTTAAGGGGTTGGGATATGGTATTAATAGATCAGCATAGCGGATTGTACCCTTCTCATATGTTTTTAAATAATTTCGAATTGTTTTGTGATCAGTTAGTAAATCTTATGAATATATCGTTGCCCGAAGGCGAATTTACTCCCTTCAAGGCTTGATGCTTCACACCATTGCTTTAAATATTGATTAAGCATACTTTTTTAATTTGCTACTAGTTCGAGGCTTGGTAAGATTGTGAATAGATTGACACAACAATGTCAACAGCAATTAAGACACAATCAGTTTTTTTTTATGAATCCATATAATAAAGATAACACAGCAGCGTGGATGTATTTCATCGTATTACATCGTATTCAATCACCAATCGCTATTTATTCTACTGTTGTCGGTAAAATGTGATTAAGTTACCAATTCAAATTATTTATTGATGAAGGTTGAAAATTGTTCGTAATCATTAATATTAAATAACTCACCTCTTTCAAAAATTCCACACATTGAGAGTAAAATAAACAATTTTTTTGATATTTTTGAACAAAATCACTCATCAGCTTTGCAATCAATGCATCATGATTTTGGACAATACCATTGCCAATGTTATTATCTACTGAAACGCTATTATTTTGGTTGTTACAATTGCTGCCAGTGTTACTGCTCCCAACAAAGTTTAAACATTTACATGAGATCAACATCTTTCTATAAACAAATAAATCCAACGTTCAACGTGTTTTAAACTGTTTGCTTCTTAAGAAAAATATAAATAACAATATATTTTTTTGTTTAAATTTGATTTTAGTCAGATGAACTTTAACTCTTATTTTTGTTGATCCTTTGTAATACGCGCACTTTGAAATACAATTTTGACGAACATATAGTTATGCTATATTTTAACTGCAATTGATTGCCACTAGTTTACTTCAGTGCCGGTAGGCGGTATGTTTTGCTTGATCTAAAGTATAAGCTTCAGGAATTAAGAAGTAATTACGTTCAATTTCTTATTATGTTTACATCCACACAAGACACTACATCAACATTAGTATCTAGGTGAGCTGAGCCGCATAAGTTAAACTATATACACATGTATATGTAAATATTTATTCTGCTTATTCTCTTCTACTATTGTTTAAATCATTACTTCAATTTTAATTTTCTTTTGTAATTTTCACTCTATCTATGTGCGAAATGTGATTATTTCTTTGTTCAATTCTTTGTTCAATAGCGACGATATTTTTTTCAGTGGAACTGAATTGGAGGATGTGATTGCCACTCGAATGAACGTATTCAGTGGACAATTTTATTAGTCGCGTTCCGAAACATTAACATCTGTGAAGTTAAGAGCTATGCTACGCGAAATCTTACCTAAATAATCAGGTAAACTTCAAAAAGTAGAGTCAGTATGTCAAGTTCTTAGATTCTAAAGTGAACAGCGACACGTAGCACATCGGCTCCAATCCAAGTTATATAAAAAAAAATAATTGAAATTAGAAATTTTCCTATCAGCCATTTTGATAACCTTACTACGGAAATTAAAAATCAAAATAAATTCAAAACAACGTAAAATCTTATTTAAAAAAAAAGAAATTTCTCAACAAATCCCAAACAGGGAGTAAAATAAAATTTAAAAAGAAGGGGGATTTTGTCGTGATTGGTGTTCGAGCACGTTCTTGATTAAGGCACACACTACCTAACCAAATAATTTTTTTTGCAGAAATTAAAACTTCTTCGATAATCTTCAAAATAAAAAACAAAGCCACAAGTTCAATAACACACGGTGTGGTTTTTTTGTTTTTTTCCTGGCGGATGACTTCTCACTGCAGGGATTTTCTTTGATTTAAAGTGGCACCCCACTTGCGTTTTTCTTCGTACTCACAGTGCCACCATAGTAAAGCCACGTGGCACTATGAGGTCAACGAGCAACGCTAAACAAAAACCTACGTGTAACAAAAAGCTTACTGCGAGCAGCATAAACAGCCCTAGAAAACTACCGGCAGCTCAACAATTGCTCTCACTCAAAAATACGAGGGATGTCGACGAAAATCCATCCATTAACACCGACGGAGACAGTACCACATGTCCTGGACAGCAACAATGGCCGACCCTAGACTGGCAGAAGCCAAGTAAACGACACACCGTGGCCGAAGTCCGACATGACACTGAAATGAAAACCACCGCGCCTCACAGCAGCAACCAATTTGCCCTACTGAGAAACTTCAACATAACCACCACCAGGAAACCTTCAACCAGGACCAACTTCAGGAGTATCACAGAACTGCCCTCAAACATCATAGTTATGCTGAGGCATGGTAAATTGCATGGTAAGAAGACGTTCATCACCGCAGCTCCAATAAGGAAAAATCAAAGTTCCAAGTGAATATTTTTTTTTTTATTTTTTAAAGCAAGTGATTATTTAAAAAATACAGTGAAAATTTATATTACAACCAAAAGTGCATGCGCAGCGTAATTACCTTTTATACTGTTGGGGTTAACCCCCCAAGTATTTAAGATGATAAAAACGAAAAATAAAACTCCAAACAACGGACTAAGCACATTTAAAAAAGTGCAACAAGCTAGCCCAAGCAAAATGGAAGCAGCTCAACAGCTCCTGAAACTTAACGTGGCCACGACCCATAAACCACGGGAAAAATATTTAATTCCCGTAATTCCATCGCCGCTAACAAAGCCACCGCATGTCCAGTCACCACCGCCATCACAGTTACCTTCACTAACACCGCAATCCATCTCTCCACGGCCAAATGCACCGTTACCAATAACACTGCAACCGACGCTCAATTTACCGCCAACGCATATACCACCATCTCGCTCGCACATGGTACCGTCCCCATCAAACGGGAACTACGTAGAAGACGATGACACGACCCTAATGCAGCTAGACGAAGCGGCATTCTTCAACTTAACCCAGGAAAATACAACTAAACCTAGCGTTAATCGCTTCGCAATTTTCAACGACATCAACCTGAGGATCAAAGCTAACCCCAACAAAAATCAAGCAGCAATAATCCCACTTCAACCAACTATCAACGACACCGAGGGAACACCCCCCGCAGCCAGCAGCCATCATCCTCCACCACTCAATAGATCAGCACCCCAAGAAGACCTCCACTCTACAGATGTAACCAACACTAACCAACTTAAAGGTAGGTTTTGCTCTCCAATTTTCATAAATAACTTAGACATCCGCCAACTAGTGGCCGATTTAAGATTAAAAAAAATAAATTTCAAAGTGAAAAATAGGGGAAGTCGTAGTAAAATCTACCTTCAGGACAGCGCGGTCCATCGGGAACTTTAAGCTAAATTAAGAACTTGCCCAGCCATTCAAGCTTACTCTTTTACATTAAAAGAGGATAAAACCGCGAATCTCTTACTTAGAGGAGTAACCTCTGATTACCCAGAAAACGAAATCCTTGATGAGATCAATGTCCAAGCCCCCGGTTTGGTAGAAACCGTAACTAAATTCTCAACAATCCGCTCTAAGCGAGAAAATCTAGATTACAATCTATTTTTAGTGCGTTTAATTCCTGGTAAACTTCCGACGGAAATTACTAAGATAAAATATCTTTTTAACACCCAAATTCGCTGGGAAAAACCCAGGGGCAATAGCGGTCCACTGCAATGTAGGCGGTGCCAACAATTTGGCCATATGGCCAAAAATTGTGCTAGCCCTTACAAATGCGTCAAATGCGACCAAAAACACCAACCTGGAGAATGCCCAGTTACTAAAGAGTTGGGATCTAAAGCATCTTGTACAAACTGCGGAAGTGACCACCCCGCGAACTATCGCGGTTGCCCTGCTTACAAGGAATACTCCTCATACAGGAAAAAATTGCTTAACGAAGCTAAAGTAAAAAAAGATTCTCTAATGAATCGTGAAATTCCCATGCTGATCAAAACCCCACCCCCATTGACAGTCTCATTTGCAAGCCACTTTAGGAAATCTGAACCCCTCCCAGCAACTAACATTCGATCGGGCCAACCTGAGTCGGGCATAATCGGTCAATTCTTTGAGATGTCGAAAGCACTTTTCGGAGTTGACGTTCACACTCTTTTACAAAGAATTGAAAATTTTATGTCAAATATCAATAACTCCACATCTATCCAAGAAAAAAGGATGCAATACCTCGATCTCATGGATAAAATCTTAATCAATAACAAATAATGTCACTCAACCTAATTACTTTTAACATTTCGTCATTAGTAGAACATAGCAGGCGGATTGAACTGCAAAAAATCCTCCTCGCTAACAACTGTCACCTTGCATTCATTCAAGAGACACATCTCGGCGATAGACACCAAATTTCAATTGACTCATACCGTTGCCTGAGAAACAACATAAACCAAGGAGTTGCGATACTTATCCGACAAAACATAAAATATGAAAACGTCACACTCAACAACGCGAACACATTTTTCCCCAGTAAATTTATCTCTATCATTGTCACTAAAAACCGCCAACAGAAAAAGATCCTTCTAGGATCCATATATATTCCTGGAAATAGCCCAACCGCTTCATTAACATTGGAAATGGACAAAATTGAAGACCTCTCATCAACCTTTGATGGGGCCATCATAGGAGGAGATCTTAATTCCAAAAGCCCCAACTGGGGTGACGTGAGATACAACTCTAACGGCTTAACCCTAGAATCCTGGGTGCGATCTAGAATCCCCTCTCTTTCAAACCTTACCTCTACAACCCCAACCTTCCCAAGGGGAGCCTCCTACTTAGACCACTTCCTTATTTCAACTCACCTGACCAATTCATTTGACAGCAACTTTTCAATTTGCACCCTACCAACTTTTTCGGACCACTTCCCACTCCTTTTAAAATTACAGCTGAACGATACAGAAATTCCGCTTACTGAACCCTCGTCAGGAAAAACATATATAAACACCTCATGGCAGTCCTTTAGGGAAGACCTAGATAATAATCTGAGCGCCCATTTCCCCCCATCTAACACAACTTTATCCAACCCTGAAATAGACCAACTTATTGAAAAATTCACTAACACCTTAATTAACACCCTATACCACCACTCAGACACATCGCCCCATAATTTCAAAAAATATAAGAATCTCCCAATGGACATAAAAATCCTCTTTAACACTAAACACCTCTGGCAGAAAAGCCTCAAAAGAATATTTCACAATACATATAACAAAACAAACAACGAGTATTACGAGCTCTCGGGTAGGATCTCCCTATTAAAAAAAATTATAAAGGATAAAGTCACTCTTTGGATCAACAAAACCTTAAGAGCTAAAATCTCCAAAATTGTCCCAGGCCCTTGGGCATTCAAGGAGGTCTTCAAGATCATTGGGAGGAAAAAAAACTCCCAGTGCAACAAGGTTGTGGTGAATGACATTTGCCTTTCCTCAGAACATGACATGGTGACTGCCTTCGAATCTCATTTTAAAAACATCTTTCAGGCCAACTCCTCTAACTTGGACCCCAACCTGGTTACATCTGTGGAACATACGATTCGACAAGCGAGAACCAACAAACCTCCAAAAATCTTCTTATTCGATCACTCAAACTCCGCCCTTTCCCCTCTTAACCCCCAAATTTTCACCAACCTCGAAGAAGTGAGCACGCTTATCCACAACCTCAAACCAAAAAGATCATTTGGAATCGACAAAATCTCCAACTTTGCACTGAAAAAAACCTCTCCTTCTGCCAGAAAATTCTTAACAATCATTTTTAATAACTGTATTAACAACGGGTATTTTCCTTCAGCATGGAAAACTGCTCAAATCATCCCCATTCCTAAAAGCAGCTTAAATTCCAACATCAATAATTTTCGCCCAATTTCCCTCTTATCCAATGTGGGGAAGATCTTGGAGAGAATAATAGCCAACAAAATGGACTCTCCCACCAACGTTCCAATTGAACCTATCCCGGACTATCAATTCGGGTTCAAAAAACACCATTCGACGATTCACGCATTACTTAAATTTCATAACGACATTACCACAAATCTAAGAAATAAGAAATGCACTGCCGTATGCTCCCTCGACGTGGAGAAAGCCTTTGATAACGTCTGGAACGACGGTCTGCTCTCCAAAATCATTAGCCTTAATTTCCCTACACCTATCGTCTCCCTACTTGACAGCTTCTTGACAAACAGAAATTTCAGCAAAGAAATTAGAGGTACACGTTCTAACACTTGCCCTTCCACCCGGGGCGTTGCCCAAGGCTCCATCCTTGGCCCCAAACTTTTTAACATTTTCATGCATGACTTCCCCCACACCCTTCGCAGGGACAACACCACCCTATCTAGGGGGCTCTTATATGCCGATGACACCTTAGCCTATGCCTCAGACGACTTCCCAATCCCAGCACTTAACAAGTTAAAAGCACATTTAAACAACATCAACGAATTCTATAAAAAATGGGGAATTAAAATTAATTTTCCAAAGTCAGACTTAATCTGCATCAGGAATGCTAGCGGTAAAGGCAAGGAAGGAGCAGTCCGAGAAAGCAGAAACCTCTCGCTAACAATAGATAACCACCCTATACCGGCAAAAAACCAAATCAAATACCTCGGTGTGCATTTTAACAACCTCTTCAAATTCAATCGTCACGCCAGACTTACCACCGAGAAAACCAGAAAAGTCACAAACATACTTACCCCCCTTCTTAAACACAAAGATATGCAAAAAAACAAAACTTCTTTTGTATAGAACCCTAATCCGACCGATCCTAACGTACGCATTCCCAATATGGTTCACGATCTCACCTACCGTGGCCTCCGAAATGGAAATCCTAGAACGCAAAATTCTTCGCCTCTGCATTGGTAGATCCTTTGCCGCTGGGTACAGAAAACTATCCAACAAATTTGTATATAACGAAGCTAACATAATGCCGTTAATCAAACATTCTCTTACGCTTATGCTCAGAACGATTTCCAAACTACACCACTTGGACAATGAACTCATCAAAGAGATAATTTCTGCGCAAACAAATACACCTATCGGTGTAAGAAATGAACAATTCGAAACTATTCCCGATGGATCGCCTGTCCCCTTTTACTATAAAGCAATATTAGGCCACAACAGAGGCTAGAAGGGGAAAAAAAAATCATAAAATACAGGATAAATTACGACTCCCCCTAATAACACTACCGAACATAACTTGCTAAATTATTCTAACGAAATATAAAACATCAAACAAAATGTAAAAAAAAAAATAAAAAACAAAATTTTTTTAAACTTATCATTAATATTTATTGGAGAGCAAAACCCACAACTAATTTAAGATTACAATCCACCACTTGTAATTCCTAAACACTACCCATGCCCACCTAACAACTGCCACAAATTATAAAAAAAAAATGTTAACTAAGCATACCGGGTACGTAACAGAACCAAATAATGTTCCTAACTAAAAGACTGAATAACATATCCATACCAAATTATATCTCTATGTAATAGTTCAATTCAAATCGATTGCTATCACATAAGACAAAACATTGCAAACAAAAACTAATTTATCTATTTCTAGAATCTAAAACAAAAAATAAAAACAAACTCATATGTACATAATCTATAAAACATAAACTCAATACTACCCTGTATTTTCTATTTCATAATGTATAATGTATTCCACATTAACCTATGGCATATCCAATGTACCTGATGAGAAGGAAAGAACGACAGCATTCACAGATTCCGAATTGTAAACTTTCAGTTTAAGATTTGGCACTTGTGTATTCTCTCGTTTTCTTCTTCCAATTTAATATTAAGTTAGGTTAAGTACTCAATTTGTATATTCTCTCAGACTAACTCAGTCAAAAGAAAGAAAACATTGCTCATGAGCGAGAGCAGAATACTTTAAAAGCAAACGAAAGCCATGTGGCAAACTCGAATCCCATAAGTATGAGCAGGCCATACCTATATATACAGCCGCTATAACAACTTACACGAAACAAATGTATTATCGCTACACACAACTGTCACTTAAGTCTCAATAAAGAATAGAATAGAATCATAGTTATGCAGTGCATAAGTATTTATACAGCCTTTATTCAGGGTCGCACAATTTCTTATTCATAACATATTTCCCCACCTATAATAGTTATACAGGATTTGTGTCAAATAAATTACCAAAATGCTCGGCAGAGTTACCAAGCGATCATTTGTATGGTTGCGAAACTCATGGTGACAACTTTGATTTTTACACTTTTTTAACATTTTGGTGACTTATGTTGACTCAATAACATCGTTAACAATGTTGAGTCTGTAGGTAAAGAAGAAAATCCTTTTGAACAAATCATACAGTGAAACACAACTGCTAAAATGCAAAAATACTCTGGATGATTTTTTTCAACTAACAATTGAACCTTTGCTAACCCTGATGCTCAGCCGTCTGTGTATACATAAATAAAAAAAAGATAAATACCCTTATACAGGCACTATTCAACCATCAGACGCGTTTAGGATATGCAGCCTCTATTCAACGTTGTATAATTTTTATGAATAAGGTTTTTGCGTTTTTAAGGAGTGCATAACTTTATGCACTCCTTATAATGAGTTTATGAATAAGGCTTCATACCGATAGCAGAAAAAGAATCAAATAATCAGGAAATGCAAACTGAAGCATCAAGCAGATCTACTACTAACAACAGTGCTGAAAATCAACATAACATGTACAGGGGTATGTTTTGTCCTCCCATAATTATGAGAAATGTAGATGTCAGAAAATTAGTTTCGGATATTAGAGGAAACTATTTTAAATTTAATTATAAGATAGTGAATCGGGGAAACAGCAGTAGGCTGTACGTAGATGACGGGAAAGTTCATCGGGAATTGATGGAACTTCTCAAGAAAAACGATGAGGTACAGGCCTACTCCTTTACAATAAAGGAGGACAAGACCACCAACATCATCCTCATAGGCTTAACGTGTGACTATCAGGAGGACGAAATCCTGGAGGAACTTAAACTTTTCTCTTCTGACATAGACAAAGTCAGTAGATTCGAGACCATTCGCTCTAAGCAAAACAACCTTTCTTATAATCTTTTCTCGTCCGACTTACCCCGGGCAAAGTGCCTGACGTCATTCTCAAAATCATTCTCAAATCTAATACCAGGGTGTACTGGAAAAAACCCAGAGGAAACAATGGTATTTTGCAATGTAGGCGTTGCCAGCAATTTGGACACCTTGCCAAAAACTGCGTAAACAAGTACAACTGCATTAAGTGCGTAAATATTCATGAACCTGGGAAATGTCCGGTACTTTAAGAGGAAGGAAGTAGGGTTCATTGTATAAACTGTGGAGAAAACCATACAGCAAATTTTAAAGGTTGTAAAGCTTACAAAGCCTATGAAGATAAAAGAAAAAAGATCCTCCAGGAAGCAATGGAAAAGAGGAACAATGCCAGGTCCCTCTCAAACATAATATCTAATGGAAACCTTGTGTCACCTGGTGTCTCTTTTGCCAGTCATTTTATTAAAGCTAATTCCCCAAAAACAATCAGTCTTTCTCAAGACTTGGGCAAGCTCACACCAGCCCCCCCAAACACAGCGTAAGTGCTCTTAACCAGAGATCTATTCGGTTTGGAGATGAACGCTCTAATCAATAAAATAGAAAATTTTATGGCAAACATTAGTAAATTCAACTCGCTACCACAAAAAAGATTAGCATACCTGGAGTTAGTTAATCAACTTATAGTAAGTGATAATTATTGATCATAAACTTACTCCAATTTAACTTTTCGTCCTTAATACACCATGCCAGGAGACTTGAACTTATCAAAATTCTCCTGGCAAATAAGATATCAGTGGCGCTTCTTCAAGAAACGCACATTAAACAAAGGCACAAAGTGACATTAGATTCCTATAACATCATAAGAAATGACCAACTTCAAGGTGTTGCCATTGTTCTTAAAAAATATATAGCGTATAAAATGGTTGATTGGCAGTCTTCAAGCTGTCCTGGAGTTTTCATTAATATTAACATCAAAAGTAATACCACTTCAAAAAAAATCCTGATTGGTTCACTTTACTTACCTACAAACATTCCTACCTTAACATTATTAAACGAGCTATTAAAACTGGATTCCCTGGCCAACTCCTTTGACGGGGCAATAATAGGAGGTGATTTAAATGCCCGCAGCCCGAATTGGGGCGACTCCTGCTACAACCTTAATGGTAAGACGCTAGAGTCCTGGCTACAAAATCACCTTCCGTCACTACCCAACATCACCTCCCAGACTCCTACTTTCCCTAGTAGTTCATCCTACTTGGATCACTTTTTGATCTCTAACCATCTAAAAAACCAAGTAGACCAAAACTTTGACATTAATACACTTCCCACCTTCACTGACCACTTCCCTCTTTTACTTAAAATTTGATTTGATGAAGCAAACATCTGCCTCAGAGAAACGCGTTGTTCAAGAACTTTTAAAGACACAAACTGGGACAATTTCAGAGAAGACCTGGACCTATCTCTAAGAGACAGACAACCCTCTTACACCCAGTGTCTCTCGAACCCTGATATTGATAACCATATAGTGCAGTTTAACACGGCGCAACTTAGTACTCTGGACAGACACTCCACCCGGATAATACCCTCCTGTAAAAGATATAAAAACCTTCCCAGGGACATTGTACAGCTCTATAATACTAAACATACCTGGCAAAGACAATTAAAACATATCTTTCACAATTCTTATAATAGAGTGAATGCACAATATAAAGAACTCTCAAATAGAATAGCGTTGCTTAAAAAAATCATACAGGACAAGGTATCACTCTGGCTAAACAGCAAACTCAGTGCCAAGCTTTCAAAACTCAAACCAAGCCCACAGGCTTTTAAGGAGCTCTATAATTTTATTGGAAAAAAAAGCAAATTCTCGTGTAGTAAAGTTATAGTGTAGTAAAGTAATATCGGAATTTTCTCACAGGAATTGGGTGCGTAAACTGAGGTAGTAAACGTTGTAAACTTTTGAAATGCTATTTTGACATTTAATCAGTCACTTTCACACATTATGCGCTTAACTGAAAAGAATTATCGAGAATGGAAAGAGAACAATAAGAACAAAATTCTATCAATAAATAAATTACTAAATTAAAATTGAATTCAGTTCGTTGCCGCATTATTTAGTGGTGCAGTTTTAGGGTCGTTCATGAAACGTCGTCGTAAAATTATAATCTTCCACACGTAATAAAATTACGACGTTGCATGAATACCCTTATTAAAACTTCTTCGAAAATCTTCAATATAAAAAGCAAACTCACAAGTTCACTAATACACGGTGTGGTTTTATTGTTTTTTTCCTGGCGGATGACTTCTCACTGAAAGAAATTTTCATTGATTTAAAGAGGCACCCCACTTGCGTTTTTCATCGTACCTACTCACAGTGTCCGCATAGTTAAGCCACGTGGCACTATGCGGTCACCGAGCAACGCTTAAGAGAAAGCTTTGTGCAACAAAAAGCTAACTGCGAGCAGCATAAACAGCCCTAGAAAACTAGCGGCAGCTTAACAATTGCTCTCACTCAAAAGTACGGTGGTGTCGCAATGAAGGAGGACAGGATCACCAACATCATTCTCAGAAGATTAAACTTTTCTATTCTGACATAGTCAGTAGATTCGAAACCATGCGCTCCAAGCAAAATAACCATTCTTATAATCTTTTTCTCGTCCGCCTTACCCCGGGGCAAAGTGCCTGACGGCATTTTCAAAATCAGATACCTCTTTAATACCAGGGTGTACTGGGAAAAACCCAGAGGAAACAATGGTATTTTGCAATGTAGGCGTTGTCAGCTATTTGGACACCTTGCCAAAAACTGCGCAAACAAGTAATTACTTAAGTGGTGCTACAGTCCGGGATGAACCTGGGCCTAAACCAACATGCCTCTCCAATTAGCCCGGTCCTTAGCAAACTGCCAACCGTTGCGCGCTCCAAGTTGGTTGAGGTCGGTTTCTACTTGTGCGCGCCACTTAAGGCGAGGTCTTTCTCTACTGCGTCCGACGTCTGGCTGGGAATCGAAGACTCTGCGAGCCGGAGTATTGGTGTCCACTCGTTCTAAATGTCCTTGCAATCTTAAACGTCAAATGCGGAGTTTTTTGTCGCTGTACAGCTCGTATAGTTCGTGGTTGAATCTTCATCTCAATAGTCCGTCAACGCAAACTGGACCGAAGATTTTTCGAAGAATTTTTCTCTCGAATCGTACTCCCCGTACTACCTCAAAGTTATATCTGTCAATGGTGACGCTCAGTCCAATTCGTCGATTACGACAAATAGGATCTTGTTGGCGATGTTGTAGTTGGCACAGTTCAGAGGGTCTCCTTTTTTGTGGATCGGGCAAACGATGCTAAGGCTCCATTCTTCAGGCATACTTTCATCCGACCAGATTTGGCTTATGAGTTGGTGGATGTTACTTACCAAGACATCTCCGCCAGCTTTATAAAGCTCAGAGGCGTGGTGGATATCCGCATTTTTACCTTGGCTGCAACAAGGTAGTGGTCCGAGTCGATGTTAGCCCCTCGGCATGTTTGGATATCCAAAATACTGGATGCGTGACTCTTGTGTAATGGCGGCAATATGGAGGTACCCACGTTTTACATATCTTCGATTATAAATTCTCCTTGACAATCAAACAAAACACGGCAGTGTATATGGAGCAATTTATTTTCTAAAACAATTTAACAATTATTCAATTTGTTTTTTAACATTACAATACTACTTACATCGTTTTTATTTCGTTATTCAATTATTCAAAAAAAATCGTGACGCAGACAAGTTTATAAGATGACAATCCAAAAGACAAAAAAAGAAGCAGGAAACTACGGCATTGCCAGTAGTGATAAATTACAAGAAACAATTTTATAATCTACAATAATTTTGTCGTTGCCAGGAACTCTCGATGACATACCGCCCCCCGTAAAGACAACCAGGGAGTCAGTCTTTACCTCCTTCGATATCCAAAACTGCTAGTCTATTTGCAGGTCTCTTCAGTATTTTATGGTGTACACGTATTTTAGCGCTGCGCACTTGACCATCTTGACCCGTGTTGGTTGCGGTTATTATACCCTTTGGCCATTCGTTCATTGATACTGAGTCGTCGCAGACTATCACAACGTCCCCTACTTTGATAGGTTTTACACGTTCAAACCACTTGCTTCTTCTTGTTAACATCGGCAAGTATTCTCGTATCCATCGACGCCAAAAATGATTTTTTAGAGCTTGTGCTATACGCCACTGTTTTCGAAGGCAGCAGATCTTGTCGGTTTTTCACTAATTACCTGCGTTACATTGGCGTATCCAATTAGAAAGGTATTAGGCGTAAGTGGATCATCATCTACGGAGGATACGGGAACATGCGTCAGTGGCCTTGAGTTCACAATGTGTGCAGCCTCCAACAAATAACTGCGCAATGTCTCAACTCTGGTTCTAACCACCTTCAGTGATTGATGCAACACTCTTTTTATCAATTGCACTAGGCGTTCCCAACATCCACCAGCACTAGAATTAAGGGGGCAGTTGAACTGCCATTGTATGCCTCTCATCGCCATCTCGCTCTGTACTGCTGCATTTACAAACAAGTCGCCAGCATTTTGTATCTCACCTTTAGCACCCACAAAATTAGTGCCATTGTCAGATCTTATTTTCGCTGGAACACCTCGTAAATTGACGAAGTTTCGCAGACACTGTATGCAACTATCAGCTGATAGATCCGCAGCAATCTCCAGATGCACTGCCCTTATGGTGAGACAGGTAAACAGAGCAATCCACCGCTTCTCGTGCCGTCTGCCAATTGTCACATGCACCGGACCAAAATAGTCAACTCCAGTGTATGTAAACGGACGAACCCATGGTGTCAGCCGGTCTCGTGGGAGCTGTCCCATTAAAGGAATCACAGGCTCTGCAGTTTGGATCCTACACGTCTGGCAGCTTTTTTTTGAGTTTTTTACCAATTGGCGTAGGCTCCCAATCCAAAATTTTCGACGAATTTCGCATAGATTGTAATCTTCGTTCTGATGTCGTAACATTTGGTGGTACTGAGCGACGATCAGTTTGGTAAGTGGGTGACTCTTCGGCAGTATGATGGGTCTCCTGGTAGCATAAGGAATGACACTTGCATTATCGATCCTCCCAGCTAACCGAATAACAAAGTCCTCTTCGATAACTGGTGAAAGGTTGTAGATTTTCCTCGTTCGTGATATCCTACCGCCTTCCATCAAAGTATTAAATTCGTCGGTATATATTTCCATTTGAACTTGTCGATAAATGCATATTTCAGCCAAACGTAGCTCTTCCGCTGTCAACTCGCATCCAGTCTTAGTTCTACCTTTCAGATTAGCACTTGCATTATTTACAAAACGAAGCATCTATCCAATTATACGTTTGACCCTAGAAAACATGGAATGTTTTGTAATAGCAATTAAAGGGGCTCTAACTTGATTCAAAAAAAATGTGATGTGAGCGACACCTCAGCTCAAGTTGACTTTCATCTGTTAAAGCGAACGATGGTTGAGTTGGCCATAACCCTTCATCATTTAACCATGCTGGACCTCTAATCCACCTACTATTGGCATCGAATTTTGGTGGAAATATATCCCGAGTGGCATCGTCAGCCACATTCATTTTATATGGTACCCAGTACCAACTTTGTAGTTGCGAGCTATCCAACAGTTCGGAGATCCGATTAGCAACAAAGGGTTTGTATCGTCGATGATCTGACTTTATCCAAGCAAGGACAGTTTTGGAATGACTCCAAAAGATGTGTTTATCCAATTTGAGACCATGTGAAGCAGCAATCGTATCCTTCATTCTTACGCCCAAAATTGCTGCCATTAACTCCAACTTCGGAACGGGCAAGTACTTCAAAGGCTCACACTTCGTTTTTCCAACCACAAATCCTACCTCATTACATAATCCTTCCTTTTTAATCAACAGGTATGACACCGCTGCATAAGCTACATCACTTGCATCTACGAAGGTGTGAAGTTCAATCGTATCAGCACAATACAGATGAGCGGAATAACACCTTGGTATAGTAAACAGCGTAATATTTGTCAATTCCGTTTGCCATTTTGACCATCTTGTCGCTATCCTATCTGTCAACAGTTCATCCCATTCGATTCCAGCTCTCCAGACTTCTTGAAGCAAAACTTTCATATATATAACAAAGTCAGCAAGAAAACCTAAGGGATCGTAAATGGACATCACAATGGAAAGTAACTCGCGTTTAGTAGGATATCGTTTCTGCTTGAGAATGTCCTTGTCCACTTTGTTAAACTTCAGCTGGAAACCAAACGTATCAGTCGTTGTACACCAGTACATACCCAGGATCTTGTTCTTCATGCTATCTCCCAAATTCATGTCCATCACTGACTGCTGACCATGTTGTCTATTGAGATCGCTGGTTATATGAGTCGAATTTGATATGAAACCCCGCAATTCGAATCCACCTCGCCTATGGATATCCCTCACTGCTGATGATATGTCGATAGCTTCCTCTTCAGTGTTAAAACTGCTCACATAATCATTAACATAATGATTGTCCACGATTTCTTGCGATGCTTTGGCGTGCACGTCAATGAACTCCGATGCATTCAGATTTTTTACGTATTGCGCTGAGCACGGAGAACAGGTCAGTCCAAACGTCATTGCTACCATCTGATAAGTTTCTACATCTTTCGATGTGTCGCCATCCCTCCATAGGAATCTTTGACTGTCACGGTCTTCCTCCCGAATAAGGACTTGGTGGAACATTTCCGCTACGTCGGCGCACACACCAAATCTCCCTCGACGAAATTAAAAACGATCGATAGCAAAGACGTATATAGATCTGGTCCAGTCAATAACATTGGGTTAAGTGATAACCCATTGACCACAGCAGCACCATCGAACACCAATCGCAATTTATTTGGCTTGTATGGATTACGAACACCGAAGTGTGGGAGGTACCAAGTTCGTGGTGTAAAAATCTCCGCTTCTTTGGGTGACAGTTTACGAGCGTAACCTTTCTCCAGATAATTGTTGACAATCTGCCTGTATTGCTCGCCGAATATTGGATTCCGACTCATTTTTCTTTCTACTGACTCTAACCGCTGCATTGCCATGTTTAGGCTTGATGGTAATTGAACATCATTCTTTCTCCACAGCAACCCTGTTTCGAAACGATCACCAATTCCTTTTGTGGTGGATGCCATTATACTTTTTGCTCTGGTATCGTCCTTTGAATTTAGAACTTTTGTTGGCAATGCAACACCTAGGCTTTCGGTGGTAAAGTAGCCCTTCACTAAGTCGTGCAAAGAGTCATCACATTCAGAAGCGAACATCACTCTCCCGTTATAATTAATGGCACTGGATTTAGTTGGCCCATACACCATCCAACCGAGCTTACTCTTGACAACAACCGGCCCACTCGAATGAGTATTCTTAACTGTATCAACAGGAACCCCGAGGTGAATGTTTTTTAGACCAATCAATAGTTCTGGCGTTGCCTTTACATAATCGTGGATCGGCAGACCCTTCAAGTGACGATACTTTGAATGTAATTCCTTCAGCTTTAGACTCTGCTCTGGCAAACACATATCTTTCTTTATCACGATATCGTTGAGTTCGAATAATCTGTTATTTCGCCCAACTCCGGAAACTTGTATGTCAACGACCTCACATGGCTCTATGGTTGTGACGTTACCAAACCACTTCAGTGTTATGTCCTTCGATTCTGCACTTAAACCCGTTCGCCTGGCGACATCTTCGTTCAACATTACTATTGAGGAACCCTCATCGAAGATTGCGAATGTAGAAATTGGACCATTGGGACCAAATATCTTGACTGGAAGAATTTTAAAGAGAACATTCACATCGTCCTCACTTACTAAATCACACTTCAATGTGGTATTCGTACCAACCGTAGATGTGTGTTTGGCGGCTTCGCTATCTGATTATCATCTGAGTGGAGTAGAGGATTATGGATCCGAGTACAATCATTTACCATACATGACTTTCTTTTTCTGCACTTATTGCTGCTATGTCCCTTTGCAGACAAGTAAAACATAATCTCATTCGTTTCACTTCCTCCCAGCGATTCGGTAGACTCAATTTTAAAAATTGTTGACACTCGTCCAACACGTGATTTTTGTCGCATAAATAACATTCCTTTGGTAGCGCCGAAGTCGTCGTGTCTCTAGTGTGAAGCATGTGTCGAGGCTTAGTGGAAGGTTTGTTTTCTGTGCGTCCCGCTACCCTACTCCTCTTAAATTGTGTGGTGTGCGGTCCTTGAGGAGCTGGTATCATTACTACCCAGCGTGCGACTTTAGACAACCACAGACTAAAATTTATAATTGTGACGTATGGCTTAATAATATGCCCAGTCATACTTCTTAGAATCCGGTAGTTTGGCAAAAAGACATTCTAAAAGCGTAGGGTTAGCTAGGTGTTGGTGGCTTTGACAACTCTCTAAGAATGTGCACATGTTCTTCACCTTCGTTGCATAAGAAATTATTTTGTCGAGATCGTGTTCTTTTATTGGTGCAACGTTTTGTACTTCGGCAATTCGGCTTTTAACTAATAAATCGGTTCTGCCAAAACGAAATTCAAGTTCACTAAGAACTTCCGATAAATTTGTGTGATACATCAGCATAGACCTTACTACATATTCAGCCTCCCCAGAAAGACAACTACGTAGCCTCATTGTGTTTTCCAAGTCGTTGTATCCAAATGCTGTAGTCGACTCATGATAGCTGACGATGAATCCCGGCCAGTCCTCGGGCTTCCCTGAGAACATGGGTAACTCGTGTAGTCTACGTCTATCACTGACAAATGGCAAGGAAACCGAACCTGGATACTGAGAGCCTATGCGAAGTGCACATCGCTGGAGGGATTGAGGAATATTCTGCGCCAACATCTACTTGACCTGCGGCTGTATTATATGTTGTCGTCGTAACAGGTACGAAACACCGAGCATCCGATGAAAGTACTGACGCAGAGAAAGTGGCGACAAGTGGTGTTGGTACTGAATAACACGTGGCTGTAGATGTGAGCATATTAATGGATCCTTGCGGTGGTTTTCCTATCGCATTCGATAAAGGCAGCGTTGATGAAGTGGTGGGATTTTTTTTTTTTTTTAATTCATTTTTATTTTCTTCAACTTAGAACTAACTTACATGCTAGACAAAAATTAATAAAAACTAGCCTACTTATCTACTAACTTAACTAACTTACTTATCCTCTGCGGATATCCTAAATTAAACAATAACAACTTAAAAACTAATGCCTTTCGGCCTAAAATCTAATTTAATTATTTTATTATATATTTGTCATTTTTCCTGACCAAGAAACATTTTTTGAAAAACTTTGTTTCGCGTGTTTTTTTATTTTTATTTAAACTTACTTACTAATTAAAACTACTTATGAACTAACTAAATCTACTTAGAACTAATTAAAGCTACTTAAAAATAACTTAAAAACTAGAACAGCCACAGCAAGCATTTTTTTTTTTGTATATTTTTTATTTTGTATTTTTTTTTTTGTGCCACCGCTACTGTTTTCCCTAACTTAGCCTTAACTTAAACCTTACAACTATGCAAGTCGGCCATATTTCAAAATTAAAGTCAACTATCTTTAACTAAACTTGCAGCCACCACAACAGGCCTTCCTGTTGCCATCTACTCCGAGGGTCCCAATCGGACACACTCCTGCTGAACCGCAGGCGCTCTTCTCCGCCCTGAGCGACTACGTCTCGTTCGTACAGGAGCCGCCTATCCACAGTTCGTCGGAAGACGTGGTAGATTAGCGGAACCGCCGATCTGTCCTGTATCAGCCCTCGACTATCCAAAAATAGGAAAGCTTCAGGCGGAATAAAGCCGCTTAAACGCGCACTCTCAAAATATTCATCATTGGGGTAGAAGGCCCCAAAGATGAGACTATTGCTCGAGGTCATCGCTCTTGCCGCGTGAAACCGAATGAGTTTCACCAAAAAATTGTCTATCCTGTTTATGTTGGCCCCGTTGGATAGGACCTGGTTGGAATAATATTTTGTGTAGTCAGATACTGGTGTTCTGTGAAGACCAAGGCAGCTTCTCAAACACTGGCTCTCAAACACCCGTATCTTTTCCATTTGAGATGGGGCAACGTTGAACCACACCGGGCACCCATAGGCAATCATCGGTCTGATAAGAGACATGTAGCAAATCACCTTCACCCTGCTGTCAAGGCGGCTGCTATAAAACAATCGTCTTGTCAGGGCAAATGCTCCCCTAGCTCTCGCCAGAGCAGCATCTACATGTCTTCCGAAATATAGATACTGATCCAGCCAGACGCCAAGGTACTTTACTACACTTTTACTCGCCAGTGGATGTCCGTTTGGTCCAACGATCACCAGCTTGCGCCAGTTCTTTCTCGTATCCCTAGAGGCCCTAGACAACGGTGTCCTAAACAGGATAGTTTCCGATTTCTGAAAGTTGATTTTCAACTTCCAGTCATCACAATATCTCTGGATCTTATCGAAGTCCCGCGCAAAAGAGTTCGGATGACCTCGACAGTAGGTGCTGATCGGTACGCGATAAGATCGTCCGCATATGCAATTGCCTGAGTAAGACTGCCTATCATATCGCTGGTGTAAATGCTGAAGAGAATCGGCGAGTTCACCGCTCCCTGTTGCAGACCATTTTTACATGTCATGAAGCATATATAATAGTGGTTTACTTATGC
The DNA here is from genome assembly GCA_932526625.1 of Rhingia campestris. Taxonomy (NCBI): domain Eukaryota; kingdom Metazoa; phylum Arthropoda; class Insecta; order Diptera; family Syrphidae; genus Rhingia; species Rhingia campestris. The sequence continues at coordinate 140,520,207 of OW052182.1, read as the reverse complement.
CAAGCCTGGTTAGCTTTAGATAGAGGCCCTCTAACCATACGGTGTCGAAAGCCTTCTCCAAATCAACCAGACATGCACCCGTGCACTGTTTTTTCGCTTTGTTCCATTGTATATCAGAGACGAGTTTGGAGTCGGCTGAATACAGTCATGTCCGGCCTTGAAACCAAACTGGTTCTCTGGTATAATATTGTTGTCCTCAGACCACTTGAACAGAGCCCGATTGAGAATCTTTTCGAATACCTTGCTGATACTCGGAAGGAGACTTATCGACCGGAAATTTGCCGAATTGGAGTTGTCCTTTCCCTTTTTCGGGAGAGGATGAACCACCGCCGTCTTCCAACGCACTGGATAATATGCATTATTCAGCGCGTTGTTGAACAGCGTGGCGTAAATGTCCACAGCTTCAGGGGATAAGTGTCGCAGTACAATGTTGGATATACCATCGACTCCCGCTGACTTCTTTTTCTTGATGGAATCGAATTTGGTCTGGAGTTCCACCTTTGAAATTAACAGGGTACTAGACCCACTTCGCTCGGCGACTATGACGTTTGCCAAGTTTTCGTCATCGAACCGCGTGAAACCGCAGTTCTCAGATCGCCATTGCGTTATGTCATTTCTGAGGTAGAAGTGATGGAGCAGGGCATTGTTTTCCAGGATGCGGTTCGGGCGAATGCTATCATTCACCTTATACACTTCCTGAAATACAGCCCCCACTGCCTCCACTTTCTCCTGAGGATCTTCAATAACATAGAAATCGTCGTTGAAGACGGCTTCCCATGGATCGATTCCTGCTGTCAAAAGTATGTTTGTATTGTCAGTTGTTCGTTAGAGCTTAATACACGGAAGGTCGTTATGACCTTTCCTCCTAAAGATCTTATTAATTTGTGGAAACATACTCGGGTCGCTGGAATTTACGGCCCGAATTCTGTTATTCCAAAACAAATTAATGGACAACCGATAGTTCTCCTTGATCAATTGGTTGATGTTTTTGATCGACGCCTTCAGTGTTCTAATCTCCGGGTCACGTGGGTTTGTCAGTCGTCTGTACAAGTTTCTAAGTCTTGTCAGAAGTCCGCTTTTTTGTCTGTGCAGTGCGTCAATTGTCGCGTTTCTGTACGAAGACGTTATGTCACGTTCTTTGTATTTTGGAATCGTCCTGTTCATTGTCCTTTGGATCGATTCGTCCATTTGTTGTAAGTAGTTGTCGATTTCGTTGTTTGTCAGATTTCGGTTGTTTGGTGGTAGTATGTCCCTCGAACGTAGTTCTCTTGATAAGGCGTTGGTAAAGCGTGGCCAGCGCATCTTACCGTAGTTGTAAGAATGCACAGGCATATACTCCTCCAACGCCACAAGCTCGTTCGGAAGCTGTATTACGGCGGCGAGTCCGCAGTGGTCACTGTCGTACTCGATCGTCTGTAAACAGTATCGCGGGTGTTGACCTACTTTGTCAGTAACAGTCAGTCTTGTGTCTCGCAGTAAAAGATCCAGAAAAGCACCGCTTCTCGGAAACGATGGCCTATCTGTGGCGAGAATGTCGATCCTATATTCAACATTGTAGTGGACCATCCAATTGTATAGATGGTTACCCCGAGGATTTTGTATTTGATTTCCCCAATCTTCGTGTTTGGCATTTAAATCTCCAGCCAGAAGATAAAAGTTCTCCACTGAGTTCAGTCTCAGAGATTCGAAAAGTTTTCCGAGCTCTGTTGTGAAAAGTGTAGACTGAGGTGCTTCCGGTGCGTAGGCCGCTATCATATACAATCGCTTTCCTTGTTGGAGAGGAATGCATATGACGCAGGTTTCCAGCAAACCGGAATCGGCGCAATTCACCACTATATATGACTTTATAACTAATGCCTTTTCGTATAAAGATAGCGACCCCGCCTCCTTGAGTGGAGTTGGGCCGGTCTCTTCTTACGATATTGTAATTACTATTAGTCAATTTATGCTTCTGGTTTAGCTTAGTTTCGCTAGCCATAAGCACATCGGGACTTTGGTCTTTCAACAATTGGAACAGATTAGCTCTACGTTCAATCCTAATCAGTGAATTTACATTCACAGCCAGGATCTTTAAGGGTCCCTCTGACAGCGCGCCCATTACGATCTATTTTGCATTAAGCTCGGCAACAAGGAGTAGATATAGTCTGCCCTTGACGCCTGCTCCCGTAACTGGTTTTGAAGACCGGTTAGCTGGCCTTGAATGGCCCGCAACGCAGGCAACAAATCCGCATCTACTGCTGGAGCCTGAGGCACGGGGGCCTGTTGGGCTTCCTTTGGTGGATGCTGTACCGTTTTTCCCTTTCCTGACGCCATTTGGGCGTAGGAAATTTGGGGGTTGATGGACGTTGAGGGAGGGCGAACGGCTGGTTGATTCACCACTACCGTTTGCTTCGCTTTTTTGTTGAGTTTAATTTGCTGAAATTTTGGACAGCCCCGATAGTTTGCAGGGTGCCCGCCGCCTCCGCAAAGTGCACATTTAAGCAGGGTCATATCTTCGACCCGCTCTTTTCCTAGCTTACACTCTCCTACGTTGTGGTTCTGTCCACACTTCACACAGCGTGACCGCATTTCGCAGTTGGCTGAGGCGTGGCCGAACCTTTGGCAACGCATGCATTGAAGCATGCTGTCGCTTCTTTTTAATTTTTCCCAGCGCACAACCTGGAAGTTGAGGACTGAGATACTCCTCAACGTATCCAGCTTGCTTTGGGGCGATAGCTGTACGAGGAACATCGGTAGTTTCCGGTTCTCCCGTCTGGCCTTCACTGTGGTGAATGGCTTTACTCCAACGACTTCGAGATCGTCAGTCGCTACTTGGCGAAGCTCACTTAACAGCGCCTGCGGATCCGTTGAGGAATCTATGCCCTTTAAGACAACCGTCTGGCATTTTTCTACTTTCGGAGTAAATGTGAAAAACTCCGTTGAGGTGCCTGCAAGCAATTCTTTAATAATTTTGTACTGCTCCACTGTTAAGCAGCCTATCCTGACTCAATCTTTTTATTGTAAAGTTATTGCCTATGGCCGACTTACATATTTCAATTGTTTCCTTTAGGTCCATTTTAAATGTGTTGATGGGTGGCACTCTTTCTTTTTTATTTTTAGGCGGCTGTGGCTGCTGCTGGTGTCCCCGCTGCTGCTGCCGCTGCTCCTGTTGTTGTTGCTGCTTCTGCTGCTGTTGTTGTTGTTGTGGCTGCTGCTGTTTCTGATTCTGTTGATGTTGTTGTTGTGGCTGCTGCTGTTTCTGCTTCTGCTGTTGTTGCTTAGCTTGCTGTGGCTGTTGTTGCTGGGTTTGCGGTTGCTGTTGTTGCATTCGTGGCTGTGTTTGCTGTTGTTGCTGTTGCTTTTGGAGCTGTTGTTGCTGTACTGGTTTTTGTACATCGTGTTGTTGTTGTTGTTGTTGACTTTCTGGCAGCGGCTGTGGTTGCTGGGCATTTGAGCTTGCCGCAGTTTTCGCACTTGCATTTGCCACTGCCGTTTGTTGTTGTTGTTGTTCTCGTTCTCGACGTTCTTCTTGTTTTTTCTTCAACGCCAGAATTAGCGGTTCCAGTTGGGATTTTAGCTGCTCAATTTTCTCCTCAACTGTTTCGATGGCCTCGCTTAGCTCCTCCTCTTCAGCGTCATCATCATCTGATGAAAGCACTGCTCTCATCGGTGTATCGCCCTTCGCCCTCCTCGGACATATACGAAACGTCCTCCGCATCTTCTGATGGAGAGGCAAGCTGGTTTTTGTTGTTTTGTTGTTTCGCTGCCGCTGACGTCGTAGGAGACGTCCCCTTCACGTCAGCAGGCAGCGCGGCTGAAGCTGTGTTTGTACGCCTTTTGACCAAGTTCGGCGTACAACTCATTTTCTTCCTCCTCTTTGCTATTACGGTCGGTCCCGTAACTGCTGGGATATCTTGCGATATCCCCGCTAACTTTCTCTCAGCCATGCGTTTGTTCTCCCAATCAATAAAATTTTCCACTTCACGATTGTGAAAAAAAGCCTCTAATAATTTTTTGTTCGGCGGGGGATTGAACCCGGAACAGCTCGCTTGCCCGTTGGTCGCCACTACTGACACGGCCACGGACCACTTGTAAAATCACTTGCTACTTTTTAATATCAAACACGTTTATAGTCACTGCGAAAGTCGACGACGTCTACACTCTTTCGCAGTTGAAGATCGACTGAGTGGTGGCATTACAGGCGACGTGATGCTCTATTGAAATAACCGTACTGTGGTTTGGTTGACTAGCGCACGGCGGTGGCGCGGTTTTGTTAAAATTTCTTAAATCTGCTTGAATCTGTTGTCGTTCGTGCTTGGCGGCAACCAACTCTTTATTCGTGTCAGAAATAGTGGCTTGCATGGACGACATCTGCGCAGTTAGATTTGCGATTAATCCGGTCAATTGGGCAAGTGGCATCGTTGGGCAAACATGCTCTGTTGCTGCGTCATTTTCGGGATTAACGCGCATCGTATCGTCGAGACTTTCGGCTTCACTTCTATCTTCAGACATGTCGCTTGAATTTCCTGTGCCGAAATCTTTAAAATGGATTGAATGTTTACCTTTGTTGGTCCTCGCACTTCTTCTTGTCGGCTCAGACATGTATTAATTCATATAAAACAGAGTCCAAAGAAAGATAAATTAAATTCCACAGTAAATTCAAGCGTGTGTGAACAAAGTTGAAAAAGGATAAAATAAAATTGTAATGGCGGCAATTTGGAGTAACCCACGTTTTACATATCTTCGATTATAAATTCTCCTTGACAATCAAACAAAACACGGCAGTGTATATGGAGCAATTTATTTTCTAAAACAATTTAACAATTATTCAATTTGTTTTTTAACATTACAATACTACTTACATCGTTTTTATTTCGTAATTCAATTATTCAAAAAAAATCGTGACGCAGACAAGTTTATAAGATGACAATCCAAAAGACAAAAAAAAAGAAGCAGAAAACTACGGCATTGCCAGTAGTGATAAATTTTATATAATCTACAATAATTTTGTCGTTGCCAGGAACTCTCGATGACACAATGTGATCAATTTGGTTGACTGTTCGTTGATCTGGAGACCACCATGTCCCCTTATGGATATCGTGGTGAGGAAACCGCGTCCTGGCTATAGTGGCATTTTTTTCCGTAGCGAAGTCAATTAGCCTAAGTCCGTTACCAGACGTGTTGTCGTGTAGGCTATATTTTCCGACATTACTGCTAAAGATGTCTTCTCTTCCTACCTTTGCGTTAAAATCTCCCAGCACGATTTTAACATCGTACTTTGGTAGTACTCTAGATTGGGACCAATATAATTCGTCTCTCAAAACGTGTTGAGGAAGGAAAAAAGAACATACTGGAATACATTCTGTGGATATATAAATGAAACCTCAGAGGCCTCTAGACTCCGTAAAATCCTCTCCACCAATCCACCTATATCTAGCTACCTACTTAATAACCAGATGGTCAATGGACAACCTCCAGCATGGAAATCATTGACCAATTTGATGGTTTTATCTGTTGTTAATTAGAACTTATTGATATATATAAACCATCCATTTTGCACAAGTAGTTCAGAAGTTATAACGAAGTATGACATGACGCCTTCGGGTAGGAAAGAAATTCAAAATCAAATACTTTACGCTATAACTTCTGAAATACTTGTCCAAGATGGTTTATATATCAATAAGTTCTCATTAACAATAGCTAAAAGTTGGCATCAATAGATTTTGATGTAAACAAGCATTGTGGAAATTGACTATAATGAAGGTACTTCGATTCATGTTTGCCTTTTCTGTATTACTTAAGATCGGAAATTCTGTATTACTTAAGATCGGAAATTCTTCATTCTTCTAGTCGATTTCCAAAATATTTGGTTAAATCAAAATGTACTGATACTAACTTATAACTGTTGTTAATTAGAACTTATTGTTTGCGGTAGTAGCACACAGTTGCGTGGGTACGACTTAGCGCAGCCGTAGTATCTGGCAATTTGGTAGTGTCACCCGTAACATGGGCTCTGCTCGTTCTTGTTTTTTTTTTTTTTTTTTAATTTCACAATACTTTGAACGTGGGCGGTTAATGGGTGTCATTCCAGATCTCACTATTCGTTTTTTGTTGAGGTAATTTGCGAGGCAACTGTTTGAGTTGGTTTAGCTCTCCTGACAATTGTCGATGTTGACTGAAATGGCGGTGGCTTCCTGGTTCGTTTTTATGGATAAGGATGTCATTGGGCGTATGAAACTATCAGTTGAGAGTTGGATACATCGGCTTCAAAAATGTTGTTGCTGGTGGAGTTGTATTAGCTAAACGCTTTCGAATAGTCACTTCTATGCAATGTTAATGTCGTTGTAAGTGGCGTTCAATATATATAAATATAAAAAAAATTAATTTAATTACAAATGCTCGGATTTGTAATCGACTTTTCCGCTCCTCGAAGTTATAAACTCAATGACAACAAATAAAATTTGTCATTGCACTATTTCCTTTTCATCACTCCACAGTGATATACCAAATGTCAAAAATTTAGCCATTGGGTTAAAATGTTAACGACCTGCTGAGCAGGTTAAAATTTTGAAGTCTATATTCACCACGCTAAACTCGAAAATTGGCCAGTGGATAAAATTTAACCCCCATTTTAACGCAATTGACACACGGCCTTAGTCGCCCCTTTGAAACAGAATCTCTTGCTGTATACCAAAAACAACCTATCAGTTCAACTAACGATTAACGACCAGAGATAAGGGAAGTTAAAGAGATACCAAACATCTACCTCTCTCACCCTGAATCCCCGCAAGAGTTGATTGTTTTTGTTGTAATCCACCACCAATGCACTCCTGTCTGTGAATACATGTATTTCCGACTGAAAGAATTCAGCAGACGAAAAATTTTGGGTTTGGACATTTTCATTAACAGCTGTTTAGTAGTGTGGTGGATTTATTTTTGTTTTGACATTTCAATTGGCATAATATTTTTTCGCAATTGTGGAAATTTTAAAACCACACAGAAAAATGGTGGTAGCGGTGGAAGCGAAAAAAAAAAACAAAAAGAAACAAAACAGAAAGAATGAAGACAATAACTATGACCGTGGATGAGTAAGCAATCGAAAAGTTTTATTTATCATGTCGATAAAACATTTTTTTTATAGATATATGCATTCAGTGACATCAGAACTTGGATCGTCAAATCCTGAATTTCCTGGAAATCAAACATCGGCAAAACAACAGAGTGCTGTTGCTGCTCAGCTATTTTATTTAAAATCTGCAATTAGCCATTTAAAATAATGGACAAGATGTCAGATGAAGGTGAATAATACCGTGTACTTATCTTCATAGTTATCATCTGAAATGCATCTAACACTGCAATACAATTCTTATGTTTTTCATGCGTTTCGCAGAAGAACCCTATTATGGCTGAAGTTTTAAGGAAAGGTCAGTGAAGAGCAGGTGGAAAACTGGAGAAAATTGGTGAATACCATAACTCACGCACACATGTTTGAGTTATGGTTTTTTTGGTGAGTTCAAGCTTGTAGGCAAATCCGGAAGTTTGGTATCTCTTTACTTCCCTTATCTCGGTTAACGACTGACTATTTATTTACATAAGGAAGGGGTATTTATAAGTAAATATATCTATATACATTAAAAGTGCATTCACACCGAACCATAAACTGAGTTTTCGCAAAAACACCTAAAACCTTCATCGAAAACCGAGTTTTCCCATACATTGTCAGTTCTCAAAACCTAGTAGGTTACGACGTAACCTTCTCATAATCACTTCGCAGACGTCATCTCGTTGCAGGTTGTTGGAAAGAACACACCTTTTCATACATTCTAAACGTGTTTCACACGTCCCACAAAACAGCTGATGAACTCGCTGTCAAAACAAATGTTTTTTTTTCAGAAATTTACACACCAGATGAAATAAAAACAAAACAAGCGGCGGGCTTGAGAGTCAAAAACTGTTGTCAAAATCTTAAGATTTGTTTAATTTTGAACTTCAAATGCTAATATTAGTTTGATTACATTAGAATTCATTTATTATTCAATTACAATATTTGCACACACAAATGTTGCAGCTAGTATCACAATTCACAGCTGATTGAAATGTGAAACGAAACCTGGTCAGAGTCGGTGTGAAAGCATCCAGTGGTTTACGTAAACTTTTTGCCAAAAACTCAGTTTATGATTCGGTGTGTAAGCACCATAACAAAGAAGTGTTTATGTTCAGGGGAAAATTGATTCGCAATTTCCGAGTGCAAGATCAATATACTTGCATTCAGTTGTTCTGCCAAGTGGTTTCAAAGTGTTGTGGAGTTGGCCTTTGCTTGGTTATTTGGCGTGATCTGGATCTAAACCCCGGGTGAGATAATACAACAAGAACATGGAATGTGTTAGTGATCCTCTTGTTGATAGATATATGAAATCCAAAAGCAAATTGCTCCGCGGAGAATTGTCGGATGAGTTTTGTTTAATTTTCCATTCCGGAAGTTTCATAACGCTACTTTTTTAATAATCGAAAACGATATGACACAGGCCCGATACAAAATATGATACTTCACATATAATAACACATAAAACTTTTAAAGGATAACTTGCTTATTAATAAACTCCAATTTACTCATTAGTGACTAATTTTTGACATTTGCGCTAGTATTTCTTATGGGGAAAACTTTCAAGTTGGCCATTGATTAGCTAATCAAATGCGATCTTATTTCGAACCAGGCATCACCTCAGCGATTTTGGTTACGGCTATGCGAGGTCATACGACCTCTATTCTGCACAAGCGATTAGCTTGATGTGACAATGCACCTGGGATATATCAGCTTCCACCCTTCAGGTGATATCGTACCATCGATCTCGCTGATGTAAGTTTGTCTTATAGCGTATTCGAATACACATGACTATTAACAAAAATCACTACAAGCCCGCCAGCGCGACATCCTAGTCCTACTTAAAGGCAACATCACTGATGTCACTTTGTCACTTTGGCCGTATTGAAAACCGAAGGGGTTTCCTCTGTTTTTTATAATTTTTTTCCATGTTAATCCCACGAGTGGCGGAGAAAGGAGGTCCACCTGCACAGAGATCCGCAGTACGCAGGTAATGCTAGCTAATCCGAAATTCGTTAGCTATTCGGATAATCCTTTCACGGCTGAGCTTTTTTGAGTGGGTAATAAGTCAGGCTGATTATCGGCACGGGTCGTATGACAACTTAATATGACTCAGTGGTGGTTTGAGGGGTATCTAAATGGTGGAAGGTGTGGGAGGGAAGACTCCTTCTTTAAGTTTTCAATAAAAGTTTGCATTATTATTCTTATTTTTTATGTGTATTCGAATACGCTATAAGACAAACTTACATCCCCTGTTTTAAAATTATAATAATTTGGTTTAATTCTTTAACACTGTCTGGAATTATTTTAATGTTGTTGTTTGGATCATTTGGATGACTCTCATCGGTGATAGACTCAGTGTTACGGATGTAAAACCCCTTTTTAGTACTAACGTCCTACGCCTATGAAAAATGCGAATTCGCTTATCGAAATATCGTATGCTTACGAAGTTCCGCATTGTGTTCAGCGAATTCAAGTCTATTTCGTTAGATTTCAGGGCTACACGTTCTTTTCTCTACTGGCATTCAAACCGAAAGGAAGTTTCTGTTAACAATCGCATACAAATACCATCAAAGGTATGAAAATAGTTTTTTTTTGTATTCAATTTTGATATTCAGTTGATTTTTTTATAAGTGCCTAGAAAAAGAATATAAATTTCGACAACTAAGGAACAAAATTGTGAATAATATTTTAGAACCTATCTTCTTCACATTCGCTAAAACTTACTTCTAAAAGGTAAACCTAATTAAAACTTAAAAATAGAATTTAATCTTACATGTAACTTTCTTAGATTATTACCAATACCAGCGATTCAATCGCATAGAGTGTGCGTTGAGGACCCCTCCGCCACCCCAAAATAAAACCTATACCCGCATCCAAAACTCTCTTTGAAACAGCTCCAAAGCAAAAAAATCCGTAGCATCGCCTTCGAATTACCCCACCTTGAGTGCTCCCACCATTCAACAGCAAGTAGAAGTTTTCTCTCTATCGACTTCCAGTTGAAACTCCAATAAAAAAAAAGGGAGTCCCGCCAACGCTGAGCATTCATAAAAATCACACTTGAAACCGATCTTTTCCAAGATCGCTAAAGCTAAAGTTTAGTTGGTGTGGCTAGTGGTAATTTTTGAACGGTCGGAGACGGTGCTAGCAAGAGTGATAACGAGGAGCGACGGTTTAAAGTGTGGATTTCGTCGGCTGAATTTAATCGGTGTTTGTTTGTGATTGTTCTGTCCTCTGTGTTAAGTGTAAATTTCATAAACTTATTGATTAATAATAATACTAGGAAACATATAAATAACTCCCTAATATTGTGCAGCAAACAAAAAGAAAACAGTGTGAATAATAAGAAATAAGAAAACGAAAAGAAAATTGTCAAAAAAAAAAGAAGTAAACAAATTCGTAATGTTTATTATCTACTGGTAATTAGAAACTAAAAGCCAGAGATATATACAAAAATTGTTTTTTTTGTAAATGAAATACACAGCAAGTGAATTTTGGACCTTCTGTCATTTAAGAAAATAACCTATTTTATCAATTGTAAAATAAACTAGAGATAGTTTGGTGTATTAATATAATTAATATGAAAACCTGAGAAACAACAACAACCAAGGAAAGCCGACCCATCGGATATTGTGCACAATCTTCGAATAAGTGGTGAGTTTAAACATTTTTTTGTTATTATATTTGCTTCGTTACCAAACTAGTTCTATTTTCCTTTTGGTGTTTAAAATTTTACCTGCGTTATAAAAGATTTAATTTTTTATTGCTAAATGTGAAGATCACAAGCAATCATTTTTTTTCCTTTTTTTAAACTATGTTTTAAGAATAGCTACGTTAAATGGATAATTTTTTTTTAAAAAATTAACATGAAGTTTTCTATAAGTTAAACATGTTTTGAGTGTTTTTTTTATGGGGTTATGTGTGGTCGTGTTCGCGTTTGGTTTTTCTTTGCTTTAATGCGATAGATTAGTCGCTTTAGAAGAGTCCAACATAGGGACAGCTTAAGAGAACATTTAAGGGTACGGAAGTTGTCATGTGTTGTTTGTTCAACACCAAGGATCTCATAGTCGCTTTAGAAGAGTCCAACATAGGGACAGCTTAAGAGAACATTTAAGGGTACGGAAGTTGTCATGGCGTTCGCGTAGCTCGTGCATAGGGTGGGAATATAAGTACCCGAGGCAACTTACACCTGTTGCCCGCGAATTTTCGAATGCTAAGTAAGTAAGGTCCGTCCGATTATTTTTGTGTGTGAATCTTGGCATTTACAAAGATTCTTTTGTTGCGTCTGTCTGCCTTGGGACTAACAACCCACTCCATCCGACTTTACCTAGCTATGGGATATAAAGCATGCCAAGTACTAGTCCACCCAGGTAGTTTACAGAGGTTCGAAAGTGTAACAAAAGAAAATGGCGCCCAACGTGAGGCCTAGATAGTACATTAATTAGAAATTAAAGGAGCAGTTAAAATAAAATCGATAACTCGTAAGTGCTATTCTTTGCCTGTTCAATTTAATTCGATGAAGTGTTTCAACAGGAAGTCCCGGTTGTTGCATGGTTTCAGTTGCATTCCGCGTTGCGATTGTTGAATATCTTTTAAAGTTAAATTGATTTTTATTTTCATATTGGTCCAACATTATTCTTGGTGATGATGAGGATAAGTTGTTGCATATGATTATTTTGTTTATTGTTTATAACCCTTAGAGTATAGTCCATGGTTTTGCATCTGATTATGCTGGCTATGATGCTACTCTTACTTACTTATTTATTTATGCCAACGAATTCAGTTTTCGCGTTTAAATGCAATTTTGCATAGTCCGTCCGATGTATAAACATTTAATAAATATGAAAAACCATTTAATAAAGACCGACCACACTAACCCCACAATATTTATGAAATATTACACACTACATCTGAGCTTAGATCACAAATTTTGAAAATTAGTTTTTAAAAACAATAATTTTTCTTTAAATTAAATTTACAAATATTTTTTTCCAAATTCAATATGGATAAAGTTCCAAATACACGAGCTAGAGGAAAAGCTATCACAGCTAGAGGAAATTATTCCTCTAATTCAAATAGATACTCTCTAAACTATAGAAGTCAATCCCCACCAGCAAGTCCAATGGTTTCGAGACCGATTATAAATCGAACACCAATCCAAGATAGTAATCATTTATACCCTGATTTGTCCACTGATCAAAATTTACCAGTTTTACCACAACCAATTGAACCGATATTACCAGTTGAAGCAGTTGGTATTGATCATAATAGCAGTCCACCTGAAAATGTGTCTGTACCTCCTGCTGCTGCAGTAGGTAACGTTGGTAACAGAGATATTGAAGTGCTTACTTCCGCATTTCAACGTATGCTTGAAGCTAATAACCGAGCTTTTCTTCATGAGATAAAATCCCTAAAAGATTCTCTCGTTCAGATATTAGACCATTTTAATCCAAATAGGCCAAATTCAACTCAATCTGAAGCGCGTGTACAGCCACAAGAAAATTCCAACGTTCATTCGGAATTTGATAGATTTTTGAACAATGCTTCATTTTCGTCAATGAATCGAATGTTGCCAGATAACCAGCCTGGTCAGCAAAGCTTACCATCTATTCCTTCTTCTGCAAATTCAAATTGTAAAATCGAGAAGTGGCAGATTTCTTTTGATGGATCCGAAAACATTCACGATTTTCTCTTCAAGGTTGAAACATTGAAGGGTAGATCTCAATGCAGTTGGGAACATGTGCTCGCAAACTTTCATGTGCTCCTTAAAGGCAAAGCTGAATCATGGTTCTGGTTCTTCCTTAGGCAAAACCCGTTAGCAACCTATGATCGTTTGAAGTATGCAATTGTCAAGGAGTTCAGCAAAGTGGAAAATGACCATGAAAAACTACTTCGAATGCTTTCTCGTTGTCAAGGACAAAAAGAACCGTTCGATGATTTTTTCACGGACATGTTGCGCATGAATGCTAGATTCTATCAGCCATTAAACGATGTGAAGATGATTGATCTGATGAAGAAAAATTGTAAGGAAGCGCTAGGCTCACTTTTGTTTCCGTACTCAGTCAGCAACTTGGAACAGTTGAGAGACGTGGCTAGAAGAGCCGAACAGTTTGTTCAACACCAAGGATCTCATAGCAATCCAAGTTACAGACGAGGAATTAACGAAATTCACGAATCGGTCGTCTTCCAAGAAGATGAAAGCGAGGACGGTCCAGAAGTTGCTGCGTATTCCAGCTCTAATAGGTTTGACCGTAGTAGGAAACCACTTGACACATCAAAATACCAGTGTTGGAATTGTGATCAAATGAGTCATAGCTATTACGAGTGTAATTCTGAAACACGGAATTTGTTCTGTTACCGATGCGGTGAGAAGAACGTTTCAACGTTGAAATGTAAGAAGCATTCGGTAAACAGGAATGTGAGCGAGATGGCCGCCGGGGACTCTCGTTCAATGAACATAACCCCGAGCCAATAAATAATCGAAATATATCTTTAGGAAGTCATAGACGACCTTAAGATACCGAAGCAAACCCTTCCCCGATTGGTAATTCATTAAAAAATTCTCCAGTTGTTCTTTTAAAATCTGAAAATCCTAGAAAAGATGCAAGCGTTCAAACGGATAGAAATCTATCATTATCCTTTCACGACAGAGTTATCCGATATCAGAAAGCTAAACATCGAATTCATGGCACACCATTTAGCGGCATTGTTTCCGAGAAGATTAACAAATGCAGAGTTCGATACAAGAAGCGTAAGGGCTTTAAAAAAGTTTTGGAGTCAACCTTTTTAGACGATTTAACTGATTCAAGACCATTCCTCCATAAAAAGATTGGTAATGAAAAGGTGTACGCTCTGTTGGACTCAGGTGCGTCAGTAAGTGTATTAGGAAAGGATGCCTTTGACTTTATAAAACGAAATTCTATTCCTGTAAAACCGTTGACTTCATGACCCCACCCCTTCGGGTTAGGGGTCAGAATATACCCGAGGTAAGGCATGCCTGTCGTAGAAGGCGACTAAAATCCACTCCCCGTATACCGAGTTTAAAGCGTATACATACAACAAAAATGCAATGAGTACAACGAAAAGATATACTACCCCAGGTGGCAATTCAGTTTCACTGGAAAATCCACCCTCTACGGAGGTCGGCTCTACGGATTCTGGGGAGAGCCAATTATTGCAAATGTGTAACCCTTTCGGGAAAAGTTCAAGGGTAACGAGGTCACCTACATCAGGATCTCAAAAAAATATATGTGTCTCAAAGAGCTCGACAACACCAGAAGTGTCAGCCCACGAAAAACGAGACTCAGTGAAAAATAAGAGCCTAAAGGAAGAAAACGACGTTCTTCGAACAAGGCTTAACAATGTCGAACTGCTCTGCGAAGAGCTTCGTAAAGAAATTCTCCATCTAAAGGAAGAAAATATGACTCTGAAGAGTTCATTTAAAATACCAAAAACAAGTTCAAACGGCCCCGTGAATTCGGAATACCACACGGATGAAGAAGAACTCAGTCGCGAAACTGACTGGATCTTAAAGAAAAGACCAGTTAAAAAGAGGAAAGCTGTATCCTCTCCTGAAATAATAAACCGCGACAAAGAGATTATTAACAAAGCGAAACAGCTAAAACAACGTCCCCCACCGCCAATTAATGTGATCGGTATTGACGACTTTAACAAGTTGCATACCTTGCTAAAATCGTTGCCATTATCGGGCTACCAAGTAACTTCGCTAAGAAAAAATACATGGAAAGTCTGCGTTAAAGACCCTGAAAGCTACCGTCTATTATCTCGCAAGCTTAATATCGATAAAATAGAATGGTATTCTTTTGAAAATAAATCTGAAAGGCCTTTACGCGTTGTAGCTAGAGGGTTACATGCGTCGTGCTTAAAGGATGACATTGTAAATGATCTGAAAAACAGGCAATATAAAGTCATAGATGCCGTTAACATTGTCAAACGAGACCAAAAGCAAAAAGATGGCGAAGGAAATGTAATAAAACGCGGCCTTCCTTTATTTATACTCACTTTCGATAGAACAGAAAGTTTGAACAAAATTTATGAAATAAAAACAATACTTAATATTGTTGTAAAAATAGAGCCTATGCCTATGTAAGGATTCCAAACTAGTTCCCCAGTGCAAGCGCTGCCAAGGATACAATCATACGCAAAGCTATTGTCAAAAAGAACCGCGGTGTGTAAAATGTGCCGGCAATCACCTGACGGTAGATTGTATGTCAGATAAGAAAGCTCTTGCTATCTGCATTAACTGTAAAGGCAATCATCCGGCAAATTATCGCGGCTGCGAAGTAGCTAAAGAGTTGCAAAAAAGACGGACGAAATTTAATAGTATTAATTCACAGAATTTAAATTTAAACAAGCAAAAGCCTAAAATTCCGATTAAAAATATGTCGAAGACAAAGCAGGCCATAATCGAAAAACCTAAATGTCCACAAACTACGCGGCCATCAGATATCCGTTCGGATCTTGTACATCCAAAACCAAATGTACAAACGTATGCTCAAGCTACAGTATCCAATAACGCCCAAAAAAATATCTCACCTGACCCAGTTTCAAATATATTTTCGATTATTCTTTCAAAACTTGAGGAACAAAGCAAAACGAATAAACTTATTTTTGACAGGCTCGTTAAGCTCGAAAATAGTATTCGCAATAGAAGTACTCCACCTTTAACATGAATAGATTGCTTAAAATTCTTACTTGGAATGCCAATGGACTTTGGCAAAAACTTGGAGAACTTGAATTATTTATGCAGGAAAAAGACATAGACATCTGTTTAATATCCGAAACTCACGCAAAGAGTAATTCGAACTTAAAAATTAAAGGTTACCTCGACTATCATGCTCTACATCCATCTAATAAGGCTAGAGGTGGAGCCTCACTATATATAAAAGAGTGTATCGAACATTCGATTGATCTTAAACTAGAAATCGAAACAATGCAAGTTAGCTCTATACAAGTCAAAAGCAGACAATCCTTTCTGAAGATATCGTCTATTTACTGCCCACCACGATGCAAGGTTGAGAAAATTGACTTTGTAAACTTGCTTAATTCCCTTGGACAACGTTTTGTCATCGGAGGGGACTTTAATGCAAAACATACATTCTGGGGATCTAGATGCATATCACAGAAAGGTAGGATGCTTTATGATATAGGTAGAAAGTACAATACCGAATTTCATTCTACGGGAAAACCAACTTACTGGCCAACTGATGCTAGAAAAATACCGGATTTGATCGATTTTTTCATTGTAAAAGGTCTGCCGTCCAATCGAATCAAAGTTGAAGAATGCTTTGATCTCTCCTCTGATCATTCTCCAGTCATTTTAACAATGAGCGAGTCACTGACTATAAATGAAAAACCACCCAGATTAACAAACGCGAAAACCAACTGGGAAGGTTTCAAAAACGATATTGAAAATAACATCCGACTGGGTGTATCGCTTAGAACCCCATTGGAACTCGAAGTCGCTGTTGACTCATTTATCAATACCACCCAAAAAGCAGCATGGAATAATACTCTTCAACAGAACAAAATAGTGAGCTATAGTAAAATTAAGTACCCCCGTGAAATACAAGATTTAGTAAGACAAAAAAGAAAAGCTCGTAAAAGATGGCACCAAACTCGTGCCCCGCAAGATAAAACACATCTCAATCGGTTGAGTAATTTGCTATCAAATTCGATTAAATATTTTAAAAACCATTCAGTAGAAACTTATCTGCAAAGCCTAACCGCTGGAAGGGAATCGAATTATTCGCTCTGGAAAGCAATTAGAGTCATAAAACGGCCAAAAATCGCTGTGCCGCCGATTAGGGTAACTCAAGACGTTTGGGCAAAGAGCGATAAGGAAAAAGCTGACGTTTTTGCCTCACATCTTGAGGAAACATTTAAGCCATTTGATGGTCCGGCGCAAAATGAAAACATTAATATATTCGAGAGTACAACCGATAATAACATAGTAAGATATGCAAGTATTGCCGAGCTTAAACGGGAAATACAGAAACTAAAGCCTAAAAAAGCTCCGGGTTATGACCTGATTACAGGAGAACTTCTTAAAATGTTGCCTCGGAAAGCATTAACTAAGCTTCTTTTTATTATAAATGCAGCAATCAGATTAGAATACATACCAAGACAGTGGAAAGTCGCGGAAGTGATTATGGTTCTAAAACCAGGGAAATCACCGAATGAAATAAAATCTTACTTTCACTTCTTCCAATAATTTCAAAAGTTTTTGAACGGATATTACTCGGTCGCTTACACCCCATAATTGAACAGAAACGTCTTTTACCTGACCATCAATTTGGGTTTAGAAGTAAACATTCAACGGTGGACCAAGTACATCGAATTACAGATGTAATTGAGAAAGCTTTCGAAGAAAAGAAAATTTGTTCAGCCGTATTTCTTGACGTGTCGCAAGCTTTTGACAAGGTGTGGCACAAAGGCCTTACTTATAAACTAAGTCAAGTTTTGCCAGAACAATTATATAAAATCCTCGTGTCGTATCTTGAGCATAGACTCTTCCGTGTGAAACTTGGAAGCGAATATTCCGAGTTCAAAGAAATAATGGCAGGTGTACCGCAAGGCAGCGTCCTTGGACCAATCCTGTACCTCATATTCACTCGTGATATCCCACAAACAAACGATACAATAGTTGCAACGTTTGCTGACGATACTGCTATACTAGCAGTTGCCACAACAATAGAGGAAACAAATATTAAATTACAAAACGCTCTTAACGAGGTTAATGAATGGACTAAATCCTGGCGGATTGCACTTAATGAGAGCAAATCGATCCATGTAGATTTTTCGTATAAACGGACAAACAATTTGCCTGTATTTCTAAATACGGTTCGAGTCCCGTTTGCAAATGAAGCGAAATATCTCGGTATGACACTCGATGCAAAATTAAAATGGAAGTCGCATGTAAAAAAGAAATGCGAAGAACTTAAGAATAAATACAGAGAACTGTACTGGTTGCTCGGAAAATATTCGAAGCTTAACCTTGATAACAAGCTGCTATTATACAAGCAAGTGCTAAAACCGGTTTGGACATATGGTATACAACTATGGGGTTGTACCAGTGAAACGAATATAAACATTTTACAAACTTTTGAAAACAAAATGTTAAGATCATTCGTCAATGCGCCGTGGTACATAAGGAACGAAGATCTACGCAGAGATCTGGGTATTCCCGCGGTTAAAGATGAAACAAAAAATTTTGCACGAAAACATAAAAAACGTTTATTAGGACACGTTAACACAACAGTCCTCCAAATTCTGGACGAAACAAATATATTGCGGCGTCTTCAAAGAACTAAACCCTTAGATTTGGCCCGATAGTAACAAACCGCGCTATAATTGCGGAAAAGCAGGAACTCTCAAAGGAAAGTTACCTGCCAAACATATTATATAATCGTGATAAAAAAATTGCTGGATAAGTCGAATACTTAGTTGCAATAGAAATACCAAATGGGTGGTGGTTTTAGTGAGTAAAAATCTCACACTACTTTGGGCACGTGCTCATCGTGTCTATGAAGATTTCCACCAGCCCACGGAAAAAAAAAAAAAAAAAAAAAAATGTATCCGAACTGCTGATGGTGCTAAGCAAACAATTCATGGCTTTTGCAAAATTCCAGTGGAATTTAACAACTCACTAAAAGAGATTGATTTTTATGTCGTTCCGAGCTTGCAACAAAATGCTTACCTGGGAATCAACTTCTGGAAGAGTTTCAATATCGTTCCCCAAATTTTACCCGAGATTTCAGCTCTTGAAAATGCTTCAGCTGATGGTGGTAAACATAATCTATCTGCTATGCAAGAATATGAGCTGAACACTGTTGTGAATCTTTTTCCATCATTTTCTAAGTTGGGACTAGGAAAAACCGATGTAGAAGAGCACTTAATTGACACAGCTGATGCTGTGCCGATAAAGTCGAAGCACTTTCCACTGTCTCCACCACGTCAAGCGGAAGCATACGCCGAGCTCGACAGAATGCTTTCTCTAGGTGTTATCATCGAAAGCAACAGTCCATGGAGTTCACCAATCGTTTTGGTTCGTAAACCTGGTAAAATTAGACTGTGCGTAGACTTTCGAAAAGTCAATAGCGTCACGAAAAAGGATGCTTATCCTCTGCCGCACATTGGTGGATTACTAAGCAGACTTAAAGACACTCACTTCATCAGCGGTATTGACTTAAAAGATGCTTACTGGCAAATTCCGCTCGAAGTGAAGTCAAGAGAAAAGACGGCATTTGCAGTACCTGGAAGGCCACTGTATGAATTTACAGTAATGCCTTTCGGGTTATGCAACGCCGCACAAAGGATGAGTCGCCTCATGGATCGAGTGATTCCATCTCGATTCCGTGAGAATGTATTTGTCTACTTAGATGATCTGCTAGTGTGCACGGCAACTTTTGAGGAACACATCGCTTTGTTTAAAGAGATTGCGAAATGTCTACAGCAGGCGAAGTTAACGATAAATGTGGAGAAAAGCCGGTTCTGTCAAAAAGAGATCAAGTAACTGGGATATATTGTCGGCCAAGGGTGTCTAAAAACCGACCCGTCAAAGTTGGAAGCTATTACGGAGTTTCCATTACCGAAAAGTGTTCGACAGATTCGTCGTTTCATCGGTATGACCGGCTGGTATCGGCAATTTATCCCTAACTTCTCTGATCTCGCGTCTCCTCTCACCGACTGCTTGCGAAAGTCAAAGACTTTTATGTTAACTTCCGAAGCTGTAGCTGCATTTCAAAAGCTCAAAGATGCATTAACTTCTGCGCCAGTCCTTGCACAGCCTGATTTTACCAAACCGTTTGTCATCCAGTGTGATGCTTCAAGCTCTGGTGTTGGTGGTGTCCTATACCAGATAGATGATGATGGACATGATCGTCCAATTGCATACGTGTCGCAGAAGCTGAACAGCGCACAAAAGAACTACACTGTTTCCGAACAGGAGTGTCTGGCCGCAATCGTGTGTGTACACAAATTTAGACCCTACATCGACGGGTTACCCTTTAAAATTGTGACCGATCATTCAAGTCTGAAGTGGCTTATGTCACAGAAAGACTTGAGTGGCCGTTAAGCAAGGTGGAGTTTGAAACTCCAAGCACATGATTTCACAATGGAACACCGTAAAGGATCCCTGAATGTGGTGCCAGATGCACTTTCGCGCTTGGACATGTGTGAGTTGTTTTCAGTTCAAAAGCACATTGAAATTGATTTGGAGTCTTCGCATTTTCGTTCGCAAGATTATGAAAATTTGAAGAGTACGGTAAATGCTAACCAAAACAGTGTACCCGATACGTGTGTTTCTGATGGTTATGTGTATAAGCGGGTACGATTTCGGACAGGTTTTCCTGACGAAGAAGAAAGTTTGTGGAGGCTTTGGTTGCCTAATGAGTTAACTCTTCAAGCTATTCGGAATGCGCACAGCTCTGAATCAGGATGTCATGGTGGATTCGAAAAAAACTTTATTTCGTGTACGGCAAAAGTTCTTTTGGCCAGGAATGGTCGAACAGATCAGAACGTATGTCCAATCCTGTGACATCTGCAAGGGTGTTTAGTCTGTTAATATGTCATTGCGTCCGAAAATGGGTAACCAAATAATTACAGACCGGCCGATGCAGAGACTGTACATCGATATTTTAGGACCTTACCCTCGTACAAAAGTGGGTAACACAACTATATTTATTGCTATAGACCATTTCAGTAAGTATGTGTTTCTTAAGCCTTTGCGAAAAACTTGCTCTAAGGATATTTGTACTTACCTGGAGAAAGAGGTTTTCCATCTGTTTGGCACTCCAGAGTTTATCCATAGTGATAACGGAAAACAGTTTGTTTCTAAGGAGTTTACCAAACAAATGGAAACATATGATATCAAACACATAAGAACTGGTCTTTACTCTCCTCAGGCAAACAGCTCAGAGCGTGTCAATCGAGAGATACTTTCGAGAATACGCCTGTTTATTACAGATAACCATACTGAGTGGGACAAATATATTTCATTGATAGGCTCGATTCTGCGAAGTGATTGTCACGCGTCAACAAAATGTTCCCCATATTTCGCCCTCTTCGGCCAACAAATGGTCTTGAATGGGCAGGAGTATGCGATACTTAGACGATTGCATTGCTTGAATGAGCCTGATCTCCAAACAGTTCCATCTGCGGACAAAATTCAGCTTATGCGAGACCGAATTAAAGAGAATCTTCAAAATGCCCACTTAAAATCTAAAAACACCTATAATATACGAGCTCGAAATATTCGATTTACCGAAGGACAGGAAGTTTTCAGAAGAAACTTTGAGCACAGTTCATTTGCGAATCAGAAAACTTCTAAGTTTTTACCCAAGTTCCTTAAGTGTAGGGTGAGAAAACAAGTAGGAAACTGTCTCTACGACTTAGAAACGATGAAAGGCCAATTAATAGGACGTTATCATGCCAAGGACATCAGGCAGTGAGGGAAGCTGAAATGTACTCTAAACATCCTATTATTCCTTTTCGTTTTCATCAGTTGTTTAATGTAAACGAAGAAGGTTTGTTACGGATGTAAAACCCCTTTTTAGTACTAACGTCCTACGCCTATGAAAAATGCGAATTCGCTTATCGAAATATCGTATGCTTACGAAGTTCCGCATTGTGTTCAGCGAATTCAAGTCTATTTCGTTAGAATTCAGGGCTACACGTTCTTTTCTCTACTGGCATTCAAACCGAAAGGAAGTTTCTGTTAACAATCGCATACAAATACCATCAAAGGTATGAAAATAGTTTTTTTTTGTATTCAATTTTGATATTCAGTTGATTTTTTTATAAGTGCCTAGAAAAAGAATATAAATTTCGACAACTAAGGAACAAAATTGTGAATAATATTTTAGAACCTATCTTCTTCACATTCGCTAAAACTTACTTCTAAAAGGTAAATCTTATTAAAACTTAAAAATAGAATTTAATCTTACATGTAACTTTCTTAGATTATTACCAGTAAATCATTTGAAAGAAGTTACAGTGCAAGCTCCCCTAAGGGACAATACCAGCGATTCAATCGCATAGAGTGTGCGTTAAGGACCCCTCCGCCACCCCAAAATAAAACCTATACCCGCATCCAAAACTCTCTTTGAAACAGCTCCAAAGCAAAAAAAATCCGTAGCATCGCCTTCGAATTACCCCACCTTGAGTGCTCCCATCATTCAACAGCAAGTAGAAGTTTTCTCTCTATCGACTTCCAGTTGAAACTCCAATAAAAAAAAAGGGAGTCCCGCCAACGCTGAGCATTCATAAAAATCACACTTGCTAAAGCTAAAGTTTAGTTGGTGTGGCTAGTGGTAATTTTTGAACGGTCGGAGACGGTGCTAGCAAGAGTGATAACGAGGAGCGACGGTTTAAAGTGTGGATTTCGTCGGCTGAATTTAATCGGTGTTTGTTTGTGATGTTCTGTCCTCTGTGTTAAGTGTAAATTTCATAAACTTATTGATTAATAATAATACTAGGAAACATATAAATAACTCCCTAATATTGTGCAGCAAACAAAAAGAAAACAGTGTGAATAATAAGAAATAAGAAAACGAAAAGAAAATTGTCAAAAAAAAAAGAAGTAAACAAATTCGTAATGTTTATTATCTACTGGTAATTAGAAACTAAAAGCCAGAGATATATACAAAAATTGTTTTTTTGTAAATGAAATACACAGCAAGTGAATTTTGGACCTTCTGTCATTTAAGAAAATAACCTATTTTATCAATTGTAAAATAAACTAGAGATAGTTTGGTGTATTAATATAATTAATATGAAAACCTGAGAAACAACAACAACCAAGGAAAGCCGACCCATCGGATATTGTGCACAATCTTCGAATAAGTGGTGAGTTTAAACATTTTTTTGGTTATTATATTTGCTTCGTAACCAAACTAGTTCTATTTTCCTTTTGGTGTTTAAAATTTTACCTGCGTTATAAAAGATTTAATTTTTTTATTGCTAAATGTGAAGATCACAAGCAATCATTTTTTTTTCCTTTTTTTAAACTGTGTTTTAAGAATAGCTACGTTAAATGGATAATTTTTTTTTTAATAAATTAACATGAAGTTTTCTATAAGTTAAACATGTTTTGAGTGTTTTTTTTATGGGGTTATGTGTGGTCGTGTTCGCGTTTGGTTTTTCTTTGCTTTAATGCGATAGATTAGTCGCTTTAGAAGAGTCCAATATAGGGACAGCTTTAGAGAACATTTAAGGGTACGGAAGTTGTCATGGCGTTCGCGTAGCTCGTGCATAGGGTGGGAATATAAGTACCCGAGGCAACTTACACCTGTTGCCCGCGAATTTTCGAAGGCTAAGTAAGTAAGGTCCGTCCGATTATTTTTGTGTGTGAATCTTGGCATTTACAAAGATTCTTTTGTTGCGTCTGTCTGCCTTGGGACTAACAACCCACTCCATCCGACTTTACCTAGCTATGGGATATAGAGCATGCCAAGTACTAGTCCACCCAGGTAGTTTACAGAGGTTCGAAAGTGTAACATCAGGTTCATCATTAGGAACGTGTTTGACTGCTAAGAGGGTTGAAATCATTTCTTTTTTTCGTCACGGCCTACGTAAGCAAAAATGTACAGATGTGGATAAACATCAGCAATGCGTATTCTGTAATATATCATTCTTGCATAAAATAGTATGGGTATTTGTCGTTGTAGACGAATTAGTGATATGCAAAAAGTAGTTATCCAGTATTTAATATTCGATACTTATAATGACTATCGATACCAAATATGTATTTCTCAAAGTATTCGATACTGATTACTCATTTGTATGTTCACGAATCACAATCCAAAGATGCAACTTAATTGAAGTACATATTTAAAATACGCATACATATTCTACATATTCTGTTTTCCTTTTTCACTTTTCCTGCACTTTAATTACTCTCGACAACATACGTCCCATACTCCCCTGTCCAATTTGATTATAATTCTTTCTTCAATCTCCATCTCCCACTTTTACTAAACCGTTTTTCTTTGTGTCAGAAGCTCAGAAATCAGTTAATCAAAGTAATCACTGAGTAGAGTCTACTTGTATATCGATTATCGAGTACCATCACCAGGAAAAGTTGTTTATTTTTGATACTCTGGTTCCAGGAAATGTGTTTTGACTGCGAGACAAAGTACTAGTGTCCAAATACCAAATACCGATTCATGAATTTGAAGTAATCAGGGCCCTCTCCGTAAAGTGATTGCTCATCAGGTCTCGACTACCGTCTGAGTGATAATCGTTTTCAAAGTCATCACCAGATTCTTTACGTCTGAGTTTACAACTCGCGAAAAGTTGTAAGTTTACGACGACGTTTTATGAAAACTCCTTAAACTGCACCACTAAATAATGTTATAAACATCTGAATTCAATTACATTTTAGTAAATTGTTTATTAAACAAATTATTTTCCTTTTGTTCTCGATATTTTTTCATATTAGCGCATATGTTTGATGTGAAAGTTACTGATTAAATATCAAAATAGCGTTTCAAAGTTTACAACGTTTACCACATCTGTTTACACATAATTCTTGTGCGAAATTAACGAAATTGTTGTAAATTTTGACGTATCAATTACCACGTCGTATGTTTACCACCTTCATAAAGTTTACTTTCCGACGTTAGGCGTGTTTTTTCTCTCTTCACTCCAAATCTATATAGGCTTAGCAAACAATTCACGTGTAAAATACAACAACACCTTAGCCTATATAGATTTCGCGAAACCTGGATAATTATCCAGTCTTACGCCCTTAGCCTGGATAGAAAACGTGCTACCAAACCAACCCATTGCTGTTGTTATCGAGAAATGTTATCGAAGATGGCTAAAGTGACATCCGTTTCTTATTTGGAAACATATTTAACGGCAGCAACATGGCAGAAAAAAGGAAAACAATTCAATAAATAAATTTTATATTCAATAATTTATATATTCCAATTTAGTAAACGTAAAATACGGACAAAGGATGAGATTTTAATGTTGTTGAGGTGCTACCTTCAAAGGAAAGACGAGTTCCACCACCGCAGAAAAAAAGCTGAAGAAAAATAATTAAAATTTTGAAAAATTTGGCAAAAAAAAAGACAAATTAAATACCTACCCTTATGAATACATATGTTTATTGTTATTTTTATTTAAGATACATAGATTTTTTTTATATTTTAGATGACAAGGGGTTCGTATACAAATATAACAAATATATGTAACATACATATATGTTTATATAATATTATGCTCTTGCAAATATCGAAAAAGTGAATCCCTTCTGCTTACACCATAATCTGCTACATCTTCGTCACCGAAATTTTCATCCGACGTAGAATTTAAAGGATCCGATACGTGAGATGAAATCGTCGTGACATATGCAAATGTTGTGCAAAACACAAGCACCCGCGATGAGATTCGTAACAGCACTTAAATCTGTCTGTTCCGTTAACTTTATCAATCTCCTAAATCGTCCCATGAGCAACCCAAAAGCATTTTCCACAACAATTCTAGTTGCAGAATGAATGTTGTTTAAATTTCGTTGAGATTCCATTAGATTTCCACAATCTCTAAATGGTGGCACCAACCAACTTGACGGAGGGTAATTAGAGTCACCAAGTATAAACGCACCATTGGGACACATAGTTAGCATGGGCTCTTGCATACAAGTTGGATCTCCGTAGTACCCTGTAGTCATGAAGAGATCCCGGCTCCCCGCAAGTGATGTTTGTGAACTTTTTGTTAGCATCAACAACAGCTTGTAAAACTAAGCTATAATTTTGCTTCCTATCAAAATAGCATTCTTTGTCTCTTCTTGGTGCTTTTATAGTGACGTGCGTGCAATCTATTGCTCCAATAATGTTGGGTATTCTTTTCTTTTGAAGAAACGACGCTTGCATTTCAATTGCATCATCTCCTTGTGGCCATTTCACATATTCGTGTCCAATTTTAATTAAAAATTCTGTTACTCTGCGGACAACAATCCATGCTGATGACTTCGAAATACCAAACAAATTTCCCAGCTGCCTAAATGTCACGGTTTTGCTGATATACTAGATGTAGATGTATACTGATTTCCTGGGATCTATTCTGGATCTTCCTCCACAATTGATTCAATTGATTTTCACATTCGAATAGTGAATATCTTGCTAAATTGGATGAAAAAGAACTATGAAGACAGAATAGTAAATAGAAAAATAAGATTCATACACATAAGGTATTCCAATGTTTGTCGTCGAAATCGCATATGAGATTTGAAATCGTCCTCATTAAATTCATCAATAGTTTCGATTAAATTTTGTACTTTCGGATGTCGCTTCCACTCCAGTTCAGATTCCTCCGAAGTACTGCTGGAACTGGAATCATCAGACCAAAGCGCAAGCACTTCCAGAACATCCTCCACGTCTTTTGTACGGCGCGAGTATGCTGCTTCTGCTGCTGTGTTGTCTGTCAATAAAGAAATTAACTAAAAACAAAATGCATATTGAAGATACACTTTTATGTTAAATATCTAAATTTACCTTTGTGGTTTCTGCATTTATCATTTTGTAATGATTCCCTTTCAAATGGGTAATAGAAATAATTATTCGGTGCAAAATTGTTTATGAAAAAAAATAAACAACTGAAATTGAGTTGTCAAATGTCAACAAGAATATTGCTGCCAAGTCACCGAATGGCGTTTTTTTTCTCATGTGAAAATAAGCCTGTATAGATTTAGAAAAAAAAAACACGCCTGTTGGCGTTGCATGTTTACCCATAATGTCAATGTGAGTTAAGATTAAAGGGCCGATCAGAATGCCTATAGGCTGAACTATAATAGAAGCTGGTTGCGGACGACCACTTCCGTAACTGTGCGAACACATGCAATTTGTATTGTACGACCATAATAGCTTTTCGCTTCGATTCGTTCAGTTTTCGTTCACTTTTGCTCACTTACGAAGAAGCGAATTGATTCGCTCTTTCTCTTTCTTTTGTTCTTTCATACACAAGTTTTACATTTCATTTCAACAGCTGTGTGTATTTAAATTTGTTAGTTGCTAAGCAACGAAATTTTGTTTTTATTGTTTGCAATTCCATTCTCAAAAGTCTATTATGGGCAACTTGAGTAATTGAGAGTACTGAAGAAAACTTAACTTAGAATTTTGACATTAGCTTCCGATTGCTTCCGTCTATTATAGTTCAGCCATATCTGTAGCTGAGTGAAAAGTTAAAAACAAGGCAACCCGTAAGCGCTTACACAATGTGTATCTTCGCGAATCTGTAGCTTGAAGTTGAAAGGCCTGCTCAGAATGAATATCTGTAGCTGGAATCTTGCATCGCTGTCAAATGAGAGATACATTTCTTGCATGAAGTTGCCCTCTATTCAACTTCAAGCTACAGATTCACGAAGATACACATTGTGTAAGCGCTTACGGGTTGCCATGTTTTTTAACTTTTCACTCAGCTACAGTTACGCATTCTGAGCAGGCCTGAATAGAGGGCAGCTTTATGCAAGATTTTTATCTCTCTTTTAACAGCGGTGCAAGATACAAGCTACAGATATGCATTCTGAGCAGGGCTTTAATGGCGTTTTCCATTGGGAAACCTTGATTTTGATCTGAAATTTGATCTTTTTGAGTGTCAATGGAACACGATTCAGATTTATTTTTTTTTTTGTCATTGAATTGGTGTCATTTCGTGTCTGTCAGCGTTAGCGTCGGTGTAGCTGCCAACATTAAAAACATAACAAACATTTGAAAATACAGAAATTATCTTCATTTAATTCATTCAATCAATTTAATAGTTCACGTATAACTTTCTTTTCTGTGTCTATATCCATTACATCACAACCGAAGTAAAAAATCAAAATGAAAATCACTCTTGTCAAACTGACAGCTATCAGCAAATTCAGATTTGCAAAATTGATCTCTGATCAAAAAAAAAAATCAATTTTTTCGCCCAATGGAACACAACAACTGTCAAAATCGGTATTCAGATCAAAAAATAAATTGATTTTTTCCCCAATGGAAAACGCCATAAGATTTGTAGATAGAAGTGCGCCCTAAATTGATGTGTATTTATGAACACTTCCTAACTGAACGATTATTTTTTGTTGACAATGACAGTCTGCCCAGTGGCATCCCTTTCTAGTTGTCAAAAATAGCGACGTGTGTTGCCTTTTATTTGAAGATATTTTAAAAATTAAAAAAAGTGTAATATGAGTGCTGTTCCAGTTTTCATAGATTTATCACTGGATGAGCAGGTAATAAAGAAACACAACTACGTTTTATTTTGTAATATTATTAATGAAAAGTTTACCTCTTGAACCGATTTTGTAGGTTATGTCTGGCACTGAGTCTTTTATATCGGATTTAATTTAATTTCTCTCCCTTTTAGGTCCAAGAACTGCGAAAGTATTTTAAAAAACTTGGTGCTGAAATTTCTTCCGAAAAATCATCAAAAGGGATAGAGGATGATTTGCATAAAATTATCGGTGTTTGTGACGTTTGCTTCAAAGATGGTGAACCAATACAAATTGATGGAATTCTCAACAGTATAGTTTCCATTATGATCACTGTAACTCAATTAAAGAATATAATGCATTGAATATATAACACCGTGCTACCATATTTTATTATAGATTTCCTTGGATAGAGGGGAAAACATTGTCTTGGCGTACTGTGAAAAGATGACCAAAGCACCTGATGTACCATTGGCCAAAGTGTGTTTGCAATCGTAAGTTTAGTTAGCATTTGATTGTTTGGTACTACAAGTTTTTAATTTTAGACTTTGGCGATTGTTCAACAATTTAGATACAAGCTCTCCACTCCGGTATCATGTTTACTATCACTTGGTTCAAGTTGCTAAACAATGCGATCAAGTTCTGGAAGTTTTTAATGGCGTGGATCAACTTAAAAGTCAGTTCGTCAATTGTGCACCATCAAGCGAACAAATGCAGAAGCTTTACCGACTCCTTCACGACGTCTTAAAGGATACTAATATAGAACTATCGGCTAAGGTTATGATTGAACTCTTAGGTACATACACTTCTGACAATGCTTGCGTTGCACGTGAGGATGCTATGAAATGTATTGTGACCGCATTGGCTGATCCGAATACTTTCTTGTTGGATCCATTGCTTTCGCTTAAACCAGTTCGTTTTCTTGAAGGCGATCTCATTCATGATTTACTGTCAATTTTTGTTTCCGACAAATTACCTTCATATATTCAGTTCTACGAAAATCATAAAGAATTTGTTACATCCCAAGGCCTCAATCATGAGCAAAACATGAAAAAAATGCGTTTATTAACTTTTATGCAGCTTGCTGAAAGTAATCCCGAAATGACGTTCGCACAATTGACTAAGGAATTACAAATTCTCGAGGATGACGTAGAACCATTTATAATTGAAGTATTGAAAACAAAGCTGGTACGTGCTCGTCTTGATCAAGCAAATCGTAAAGTACATATATCAAGCACAATGCATCGTACGTTTGGCTTTTCGCAGTGGGAACAACTGCGTGATTTATTGCAAGCATGGAAAGAAAACATAAATATTATCAAAGACGGCCTTCAAAACGTCTCGACAGCACAACTTGAATTAGCAAAAACACAAAAACTTATTCACTAAAAGGGATTATAGTTACAACAATCTGGTCGTAAAAAAATATCAATCATATGTGGAAAGTTTTGTATTAATAAGTTTCCTTATTTAAACAAATTGCTATTAAACCATTAACATCTGAGTTTTAAATATTTGTTTTACAATAAAGTCTAAAAAACACTTCTCAATTATATTGTTATTTTATTTAAGAAAGTGATTAACAGAACAATATTGCATATTTCATTTGGTTAAGGAATTACTGATTTATTAACTTTCAAAGCACCACCACCGCAAACTCTTGTCATTCAGCATTTGCTCTTAGAATAGCCTAAAATGGGTGCTGGCAGAATTCACCACTATTCGTTTGGAGGACTGCTCCGGCATGCCTCAATATGTCAACAAAACCTAGTTGTCACTTACTAACTCAACATCGAACGGAATTCCAATTGTTGCTTATGTTATGAATAGAAAAATCCAACTGGTAAATGTGCCATGGTCTATTTCTCATTTACACAGCCCATATTTAATATTGATCATACACAAAATCAATTTCTTAGACATTCAGCCCCTTCAAAAATTTCCAAAACGAAAGTCAGTTCTGATCGGGAGTCCGTCTGCTTTCGAGATACTTTGCGGGACAAAATAAATTAAGCTGGCCCAGGCTTAAGCTCGATGCAGAGTCATAGCATCGTTACATCTTTGAGAAACCTGGGTAATGTTAACTGTGAAGAAAACCTTATCTTAACATATGTTTCCGCATTTTGATTAACACTGTTGGTTCCCGCAATTACACGCAGACCGCTAGTAAATAAAATGTTTATAATATAATTAAGTAAAAACCTAAGCGTTTTTACATTCTTGTGGTACACCAGCATGGATTTTTCTTAATGAGGAGTACTCACTTCCTTGTGTAATTTTAAAGAATCGTTGTGAAACAAAAGATTCCATAATTTCTGAGAATGGCTTAGGTGTATATTTTTACAATTACCTGATCAATCGTGAATAGATTGTTTCTAAAATACAAATTGGTAATCGGGGATTAGCGATTATATATGTAAACTCTTAATTAATATATTTTCAAATAGCTTGGAAAACAAAGGCTGTATCGATAATTTACTTCACTAGTAACTGTTTATTATAATAATTATTGTTTGCCGTTTTTAAAAGACGTACAAATTGATTTTTTTTATAATAAACATAGAGAAGGTGTGCGAATCGTTTAATTCCCTACCCGATTTCATCCTTAAATTAAACGTGGGTGGATTAAAGTGGATTAAAAGTGGGTGTAGCTAAAAACTGACGGGGATGAAATATAGAAAATGATATTGTCACCACATCTTGTCAGAAAGTTTATCTAAACCTTTTATGGTTTCACAAAAAGCAACGTTTTTCAATTGAAAAAACCCTTTTATATACCCAACCCCGGTATATGTATCGTTTTTATAATATCACATTCTGTATTATTAGAGCTAACACTGACTTTTATCCAAGCCAATTTCAATAAAAATCGAATTTGAAAAAAATTTGCAATCGGTACCTATCACAAAAATTGTAGCCTATATATAATACATGTCCAAAAAATCGATACAAGGATCATCAGGATGGATATATTATTAAAGTAAATTTTACCTAGAAGAAAGAGATTCATTTTATGTATTGCTTGGCATGGTATCTTCGTATAGAACCAAAGTTAATCCATTCAATTTAAAGTGAAAACACGTTTACTATTTGATTTTTATCTTCATAATATGGCACTCTCTGAATAATAAATCAATAAAAGCAAGAGCAAAAATAGTCGAAAAGAGACCCGCAACAATAATAGAAAAGTACAGAAATAAGGGTAATTTGGAGAATGATGTCTGAACAGTCTTATCGTCCTTAAAGTTAAAATATCCAAAAAAATCCTCATAAAATAATGGAAGAGCGAAGAGGTGCTTAATGAAAAGATATGTCACCCTAATATCATCCGCCGAGTACTTTATGACGCTAGGTGTCATGGAAGGAATATAAGAAAGAAGAAAGCAAAGTCAACAGACAAAAACGACGTCACTTTGCCAAAACTTACGAAAATCTTGAAAACATTCTCTCCTATTTCAGAAATATAATATAATGTAATATTTAGCGATGAAAGTAATTTCAATATCTTTGGGTCTGATGGTCGTCAAAAAGTATGAAGAAAACAAGATACCAAGCTCGATCCAACAATTATAGCAGGCACAGTGAAACATCGCGGAGAAACGTCACGGTTTAGTGTTGCATGGAGTTGCAAATTAAGAATACAACGAAAAACAGCAACATGCAAAAACAACAACAGGCAACATTTGGTAGCATCGTTTCACTGATCCACAAAAAAGAAAACTCTCTGACCTGTCTACAAATTCTTATCCGATCTAATATGTAAACGGCTGCAACCGTTTATCAACAACCTGATTGATTTAAGGCCAGGAATGTCCAAAACTTAACAAACCAAACAGGTGCTCATCGATTTCGAAGCCGCATACGACAGCACTTATAGAGACGAACTATACAGAGCTATGTTTTGGTACAAAGTTCAAAGTCGCCCGTCTGTACAGATTGAAAATTAAGAATTCTCGCTTGCCTTCAGGTTCCACAGCGACCTGAAACAAGGGATACAAAAAAAAACACTTTCCTTAAAAGGATTGTGCAAAACTTCCGATCCAACCGTAGAGGCACGATCTTCCATAAATCTGTGCAAATAATAGGATTCGCCGACGATATTGACATCATTGGTCGGACTCAACGTGATGTCACAGCTATGTTTGCTTGTATAGAAAATGAATCGCCTAAAATGGGTTTAGCAGTACATTAGGATGAAACCGAGTATATAAATGCATTCAACACGAAAGAACACACAACATCGATGCAAGTAAGAGACTCTCGTCAGAAAAAAAAGAAGAATTCCTCTTGTCAACAGCTGTTTCATTGGACAAAGGAGACAATATATTTACGCAGCCCTCAATAAGATCCTTATCATTCAAGTCCTGCACTACGGCGCCAAAGCATGGACCATGCCAAAAGCAGATGAATTTATCCTTGGAAACATTCTTTGGTCCCGTTTGCGTTGACGGGGTATTAGGACAAATATTCAAGAACTTTACGAGGTATACAGCTACATAGTAATAGACCTTTACAAAAAAAACTTCGTACTGGATGATTCAGATGGCTAGCATATGTACCATGTACCAATACTCCTGCGCCCAAGGTCTTCGATTCCCAAGTAGACGCCTGAGGGAGTAAAAAAAAGACCTCGCCTTAAAGTGCGCCACTTGTGGGAGTAAGATAATTGGGGAAGCTTGTTAATTGAGGCTCAGATTCATTCCGGACGCTAGCTCCACTTTTTATACCCAATCCTATATTTGTATTGATACGTAGTGCCCTGACTATGAACTGCAATTGAGACGCATCCTGAACCATTTGGACATTAAAAACCCACTAGACCCGACGGGATTCCACCTATTGTATTAAAAATGCGCACCCGAACATGTACCCATCTTTTGCAGATTAAATTCATATCAAATGATTAACAAATCAAATCCATCCATAGTTTTACTACCTATACTTTTAAAGATAATGGGAAAAACGAACACCGAGATTGTCGAGTACCTAGGAAGGAATGGTTTAATAAGTGATCGACAAATGGTTCCGTAAGAAATGCTGAACTAGAGACCTGCTAAGTTATGTAATCCATCTATTGGCATCTGCGATGGAAAATCATGGAGAATCAAAAGCTGTTACCATAACTATTTCCTTTCCAAGGCTTTCAATCTGTTTGGACAGGACTAGCCAAATTGACATTAATAATTTTCTAAAAGAAAGATCTTTGCAAGTAGTTGTGAATAGCATTTCCTCAGACAGATCAATTCTCACTCCCACTCTATTTCTGCTGCACAATAATGATCTATTAAGGACAACTAATAATCGCATTTTTAGCTTTGCAGTTAATAGTGCTCTAATAACGACTAACTCGAAGGGTATTCATTTTTTCATATGTTTATTACCCTATCATATAGAAGTATATTAGTTTTGAAATTAAATTTATGTTGGCCTCAACCAACATGCCTCTCCAATTAACCCGGTCCTTAGCTAACTGCCTCCAGTTGCGCACTTCAAGTTGGTTGAGGTCGGTTTCTAATTGTGCGCGCCACTTAAGGCGAGGTCTTCCTCTACTGCGTCCGACGTCTGGCTGGGAATCGAAGACTCTAAGAGCCGGATTATTGGTGTCCATTTGTTCTAATTGTTCCAGGGGTATGTCGCTGTACAGCTCGTATTGTTCTTGGTTGAATCTTCATCTCATCAAGATTTTTCAAAGAATTTTCCCTTCAAATCGACGAAGGATTTCTTCATCCGCTTTTGACACGGTCCATGCTTCGGCGCCGTAGAGCAGGACTGGGATGATCAGGGTCTTATAAAGGATCTCCTTAGTAGATCGAGTGAGGGCTTAACTACTTTATTGCCTTCTTAGCCCGAAGAAACAGCGGTTGGCAAGAGTAATACTTCGTTTGATTTCTGACGAGATGTTGTTGTCAGAGTTAATAGCGGAGCCGAGGTAGACAAAGTCCCGTACTACCTCAAAGTTATATCTGTCAATGGTGACGATATGTCTAATTCGTCGATGTTGTGTGTCCTTTCGTGTTGACAGCGTATACTTAGTGTTACCCTAATTTACTGCTTAACCCATTTTTGACGCTTCCTGGTAAAGAGAATTACCAGCAAACGTGGATATGACATCACGTTGAGTCCTACCAATGATGTCAATATCGTCGGCATATGCTAGTAGTTGCCTCGGGATTTTTGCACAACCCTCTCAAGAATCAAATTAAAGAAGTCACATGACAGCGCATCGCCTTGCTTAAACCCTTTTTTGGTATCGAATGTGTCGGTGAGGTCGTTTCCGACCCTGATGGAGTAGCGAGAATTTTCCATCGTCATCCTACACAAACGGACGAGTTTGGGCGGCTCTGTATAGTTCGTCTCTATAAATGATGTCGTATGCGGCTTTGAAATCGATAAATAGGTGGTGGGGTTTTTTCTAGGATCTGCCAAAATGTGAAAATTTGATCGGTTGTGGACTTTCCTGGCCTAAAACCACACTGGTAAGGGCCGATCAGGTTGTTGGTAAACGGTTTCAGGCGTTCAAAGATTACGGCAAATAGGATCTTGTAGGCGTTGTAGTAGGCGCAATTCAAATGGTCTAATTTTTTGTGGATCGGGCAAACGATGCTGAGGTTCCATTCTTCAGGCATACTTTCATAATATGAGTTGGTGGATATTACTTACTAAGTCATCTCCGCCAGCTTTATAAAGCTCAGGTCGGGTGGTTGCTCAATAGAGCTCAATGGCAGCTCTCGTCTTCACCTGCAGCTTTGCCTTTTAGGCCTCGTTCTTGGCTGCGAGCATCTCCCAGCAAAATTTTAACATCGTACTTTGGTAGTCGCTCATAGGTTTTGTCAAGGAGCTCGTAGAAGCAATCCTTAGTTATATCATATTTTTCCTCTGCCGGGTCGTGAGCGCATATAAGGCTTTTGTTGGCGAATTTGGCCTTGATGCGGATTGTTGCAATGCGTTCGCTAATGTCTTGGAAACATAAGACTTCTTGCCTAAGTCTGGCACTTATAACAAATCCGCATCCGAATAGTCGCTGTTTCTCTGTTTTTGCACGGACCATCCCAGCGCATTTCCTGGATGGCAGTAATGTCTGCTTTGTAGCAGTTTAGGGCTTCCGTTAGTTGTTCGCCCGCAGCTATTCTGTTTAATGTTCTCACATCCAAGGTGCAGATACGAACGTCGTTGTCCTTTTTTCGTTTAGCAGGGTCGTCAACAATAATATCAGTCCTTTCCGATGCTATTGGTTGCTTGGTAACAATGGTTTTTTCCATTGGTTGCTCGTAACAATTGTTTTTTTCCATGGGTGGGTAGTCTACCCAAAGCACAATCCCCAACCTGGACGGCCAGATCCAATATATTAGATACCCCTAGGACACGGGGCCATCTGTATCCACTACAGAATTGAGCGCTGCCGTTGACTTTTCTGTTCATCCGCCACCATTTTTTTAAGTGACCTGACTTACCCTTGAGATTCCTAGATAACCTGTTGTCCGAATATGTCGAAGCAGCTTATCTTGGAGGAAAAAAATAAGTCATTATAATACCTTTAATAAAGAGACAGGCAAGAGTCAAAGGTTGCAGTGTCTCAGCATCGAAATCCATTCCCTGTATCACAATGAAATTTATACAGGGAAGAATCGCCTATAAGGCGGATTGAACGTCTTTGGATAGAGTACAGTAAATTTAGTGTATGTTTCGGGGTCGAACTGCAAACATTTGACAATAAAGGTTACATGTTGTTGCATTGATACATCTGACCCAATTGTGATCTCTAGCAGATACATGATTGTTCTGATTTGACGACTGTATTCTTTATTTCGATTTGCGGAACTATGGAATTGTTGTTTCTTGCAAATGTTGTGTACAGCGTTTTCTTTAAGTCCTTTCCCCCTTCTATATATCGTTTGTAAGTTATCGCTTATAGAGCAAATTTCTTCGCATGTTGCACACGAACAATGACGCTAAAAAGAGTGTCGTTTGTTTTAGTTGCTATCAGAGTAAGAAATGTTACTTCAACCATTTGTTCCTAGTTTAATGTTGAATTCTCTGAAAACATTATAGCGAATAGGTCCTCCTTTATTTTTGTACTGTAGCAAACGATCCTGGCACGCATTGACATCACTTTGCCTAAAACCAACGTCTTCCTTATAAAAAAAAAAACCATAAGTCAAAAGTGTAGGAACTTAATTATTATTATAACTTGCGACTTAAGGAAATAGTTGTTTAACAGAAAAAGTTTCCCTCTGCTGAGAATGTTGTTCCACTGCATCAAAATATCTGAGTTGACGCAGCAGGGGAGACTATCTAAGGGATCCATAAGTGGAACACGCCTATTATGTAACACACAATACTAAACCCGACAATACACTATCGATAAATGTTGCCAATCGACACGCGTCCTTATTGCGTGTCGATTGGCAACATTTATTACGGATTCGACAAAAATGCAAGCATTTTATTATTTCCTACGCTTCAGTGAACCAATGTTCCTACTACGAGCCAGTTGCTTTCCTTTTTTTTTAGAATTAACGGAAGTTTTTCTCGTCGATAGACTTTAATTTCTGAGAATTGTGGCTTGAGACTCCTGAAATTTGGACATTGTTAGGTGTTTAATGTTTGAAATTTCATATTTTGATAGCTGCTGTAAAACACTGCAATAAGTCAGTATACTTTTTGGAGTGTCTTTCTAACTGTGTGCTATTTTTTAAGGGTGCCTATCTATTCGATAAATTCATTTCGCATTTATCAAAATAAATTTTGTTTACCTCGCAATATTTATTTCGCAAATTTCTATTTGGTCTTGCAATTTGATCATTTCGCAATACTTCTCCCGCGCTTTTGCATTTCGTTGATGATTATACAGCAGTTGTTGTTTTGAATGAATTTGTTTTGCTAACTGTTAATTCCCGTTATTTTGCGTCGTCTTTTACGTAATTGGCAAAATAACACTTGGTAATCATTCGTTTTGCAATCGCCGCTAGTCCGCAAAACGTTTTATTCTTAAATTTAAATTTAATTCTAAATTAAAACAAAACATAGTTTGAAAAATTTTAATACGTAATAGAAAAAAGGTTGTTTTTTTTTAGAGATATAGAACTTGGAATTGAAATAAACCACAAGAAAATCGTTTTAATGTCCATCAATTTGGCTTTATTGGAAGGATAATTTTATGCCATTAATGTTTAAATATAATTTCGGGCATGGCCGCCGCGGCTGGTTCGAATAAAGCCAAGTCTAGAGGAACAGTTTTCAACCACTTTGGGGCCGTATGTCAGCAAAAAAGCCACGGATGTTGGCTTCCAAGTCCCCTAACGTTTCTGGTTTGTTTTAGATGAGCGACTTCACATATCCCCAAAGAAAACAGTCCAATGGTGTCAAATCACACGATCTTGGTGGCCAATTGACAGATCCATTTTGCGAAATTATGCGCTGTGTGGCATGTAGCGCCTTCTTGTTGGAACTACATCTCATCCACATTCATGCCATCCAATTCGGGAACAAAATAGTCGGTTATCATGGCTCTATACCGGTCTCCATTAACGGTAACTGACTCTCCAGCATCATTTCGGATAAAGTATGGCCCAATGACTCCACCAGCCCATAGAGCACACCTAACGGTCAGTTTTTGTAGATGTAATGGCGTCTCAAGGGTCTCATGTGGATTCTCTTCACTCCAAATGCGGCAATTGTTGACGTAGCCATTCAACCAAAAATGAACCTCATCACTGAACAAAATTTTGCGATGAAAATCAGCATTGAGATCAACCTCATTTTTGGCCTATATACCAAAATCACGACGCATTGCATGGTCTCGCGGCTTTAATTCTTGCACAAGCTGGATCTTGTAAGGTCGTAAGCCAATATATTTGGGCAAAACCTTCGAGATAACAAATACGAGATAATGTTTTTGTGATTCGAAAACATAGCGAGATAAGAACTTGCTAAACAAAAATTGCAATATAATGAAGTGCGAAATAATTAAAATGCAAGACAACAAATTGCGAAATGATCATGGCGAAATAATAAACAGCTAAACGAAATTCCGCGAGTAGACCCCTACCCATTTTTTAACTATGCAAATTGATATACCTGTCAACGAGTTTGTATAGTCTCTCCTAATAACTGTGGATTTCGCCAATGTTGCTAGAACGCAGCATACATCACTATAATAGAACACTTGAAAACGAATTTTTAAGTTTTTTTGTTGTTTGCAAATCAAGTTAACTGGCATTTCGAATAATACTACAAGATTATAACAATAAATTACTACAATTTATTACATTATGTTGTTTTTGTCTTTAAGTAAAATACAAAGTGTAGAGAATAGTATTTTGTACTATGTATGTAATCATTACGTACAAATAAATTTCAAATAAATGGTCCTTTTGTTTTATTTAACTAATTTAAATTTTTTTAACATATTCTACTTGTAAATATACATTTCAAAATTAGT
Source organism: Rhingia campestris (assembly GCA_932526625.1). Taxonomy (NCBI): domain Eukaryota; kingdom Metazoa; phylum Arthropoda; class Insecta; order Diptera; family Syrphidae; genus Rhingia; species Rhingia campestris. The sequence goes on along the minus strand of OW052182.1, from coordinate 140,481,465 downwards.
ATTTTATTATTAACTATAACCTATGTGGAACGTGTTGTTTTGGTTGTTAAAAACTAAACAAAGAACATGAGCTTAAAATACATGTTATTGTTTTGGTTTAATTTCTGTTTTATTTATTATATAATGAAGATGTTAGATATTACATTTTTATGTCTCCTTAGTTAAATAAATTAAAATATAGCCAACATAACTAATTTGTTTAAGAATGAACAAAAATATTGCAAACCACGATGATTAATAAAAGTTTTTTTCTTTACATTGTGTTTGTTTGTCGTAAAGGTAACCATTGACGAGAGACGAGTCATCAAAATATAACAAAACTGCCATGATGGTTATACTCAATTGACCTTGATCTCTTAAATCTATATTTACCTATTATTATTTTTTTTATTTGGATATATTTATGGGTAATGTAATTGATGGCTTTGCCTTTTTTTATAAATTGAACATAATTAAGGTTTATTAATACTCTGAAAGATAGGATTCTACATGCACAATGTGTTTATTAAAAAAATACATACATACCGGAGTTTCGTATAGTAAAACTATCTTGGTGGTCATTATTAGGGTATCAGGATGTGTGATTTGTTAAACAATGAATACATAATATATATATATATATATATATATATATATATATATATATATATATATATATATATATATATATATATATATATATATATATATATATATATATATATATATATATATATATACATATATTTGTATCAACAAAGAGAAAGCATTTAGTACAGTTTGGTCATAAAAAGTACAAGAACTGGTGCTAACGCACGCTTTTTAACATTGTGAGTCTGCATACTCCTCTTCTTCTTGATCTTCGTCTTCTTCTTCGGTTACACTTAATTCATTTTTATTGAGATCTAGATCTTGCTGGGGTCATAAATCCGGGAACCGGCGGTTATCCTCTACGTAGTGTTTGGGAATTTCAAAAAGATCATCTGCAATATAATCACAAAATTCGAATTTTTGAAATGTGATTTTAGCCGAAACTGTGGTCAGTACGGGTATTTCAATTTTTACAGGAAAACCTGTGGGCAGTTTTAGTGTTACAAACTCTCTTAATTTACTAAAGTGCTTAAATGGTGCTACAACTTCAAGAACGTTCAAAAGCATCTCTACGCTAAGAGGGAAATCTTTACTCATTGCAACTGTGGCACGTAGGCACTTGCTAGACTGTTTGAATACTATATCACGGCCTAGTTTCGGATGTTTACCAACTTCTGCGGAAATGTATTCATTCCATGAAACAGTATTTACTGGCGGTGGTTGTAGTGAATTCCTTCGACCATAATCTCCATTTATGTCAACACTGGCGCGTCGCCCTTTTGTAATCGATTCGACAAGTGCTTTGTTTTTTTGTAAATCATCAGTTGAGAGATGTTCTCGGCGCTTTCGTGACTTAAGTACAAGGCCATTTATACAATACAAGTCACAATTGTATTGGCCACTTACAACTTCTTTGCGATCTTCACGAAATATCCAACCCGATTGTGCTCTAGAAAATTGAATAGCTTTTGTTGACATTTGGGCGGCAAGAATGTCGCTGGACATCAATACATCAACTTCCTCCTCGATATCGTTTTCTTCATACCGTACACGTTGGTAACACTCAAATTCGTTATCTAGCACAGTAAGTGATTCATGAGGCGTCTTATCTCCGCGAAATAGAAATGATATATCGCCGCGTTCCCACCGCATATCAGTGAAGTCAACCAAGGTAGTATCTAATCGTATTGATGATCCAGATTTGTGAATTTTACAAATGTCAGATGGCAGAATTCGTGAAACCAGTGGTACCCATGAATGAAAGTCCCATTTGAGTTCCATATAGAAATCTCTCATCTGACACAAGGCTTTTATTAAATTTGCTCGACGTGATTCCATTTGTAGACGGGACTGTTGTTTTAGCTTACGAAGAAGACAGGATATTGTCTGACGATCACCATAGCTGATAGCCTCCGCTAGAGGCGACCAACCAGCAAGGTTTTTGATTTTGACAGGTGCTCCATGGGCGAGAAGGATGTGAGTGCACTCCTTTCGACCGAGCATCACGGCGAGATGGAGGGCTGTGTTTCCATGTTTGTCTTTTTGTGAAATATCATTTCCCTGTTGTAGATGTTGGGAAAGGTTCTTTAAATCGTTTTGAAACACACTATAGTGCAACGGGAATTCTTTGCCAATTTTTTCTTCAGCCATTTGTTTTTAAAATGATAACACAAACTCACACACTCACATATCATATTATTTGAGGTGGGGTACAGAAACGTCGAAGGCTAAAAATCGAAAACTTGACATCTTCTATAAGCAGAGACTCAAAATTTATTAAAGTGCTGCCAAAACAAAATTGCTGAGTTTAAAAACACGAACAAATATGTATCGCTTAAAAGGCCGCCCAGAATGCTTATCTGTAGCTGAGTGAAAAGTTAAAAACAAGTCAACCCGTAAGCGCTTACACAATGTGTATCTTCGTGAATCTGTAGCTTGAAGTTGAATAGAGGGCAACTTCATGCATGAAATGTATCTGTCTTTTGACAGCGATGCAAGATACCAGCTACAGATATGCATTCTGAGCAGGCCTTAAAGTATTTGTAGCTAGTATCTGTAACCGAAACAGCACTTATTTTGTTTATTGGTGACGGCGACCGTACTGCGATGCGAAGAAACAACAGATCTTCGTTGCGATGTGTACTTTTACACGTAGACTCTTGACTCAAGGCTTTTTTCGCAGTTCTCGTTGTTAATTTTCTTTCGTGAGTCTCGCGCTTTTACACTGCGACTTTTTCTCTTGACTCAAATTTGACATTCCCCTTATATTCTGCTTGAAAAAAAAGCAGCAGCAATCGAACAAAACTACGCACGTAACGAAACGGACTCTCCAAGCAACAAAAATATATGAAGCAACATAATGATAAAAAGGAAAAGAAAACGTCAAACTTTTCTTATTGTCATTCTCTTTTGCACTCATGTGAGTCGTGAGTCAAGAGTTTACGTGTAAAAGCAAACGGTGTGTGCTATTAAGCGCTTACGGGATGCCTTGTTTTTAACTTTTCAGTCAGCTACAGACTGTAGCTTACGGCCTTAAGGCCTGCTACAGCTACAGATATGCATTCTGAGCAGTCATTTAATAGCACACATCGCAACGAATATCTGTTTTTACGTTCGCCGTCACCAATAAAAAATAAGTGCTGTTTCGGGCGCAAACATTAAAAATTCAATACAGCTGTTGAGAATGGATATTTAAATATACCTTTAAAATCTTTTAAGCAATAGCTTTTATTTCGGTGTAAAAAAAAAGGTTAAAATAATTTCAACAATTACAGCTTTACCCCCACGGCAATCTCGACGCAACGGACGGTATCGACGCAGACGGTTTCGCGTTGAAATGTCAAAAACTCATCGAGCTTATGGGAACATGTATAAGTGGGCAATCTGAACGCCGACGCGACGCAATGGACGTTAGCTACACAGAAAAGTTGATTCAACTTCAACTTTCTTGCGCATCGACGCATTGGAATGTCAGTTTGAAAGCTGTCAGATGGTATGTTTGTGAGAATCTTGAGATTACTTTCATAGGTTATAAATAAACAAAATAAATTAAAAGTACTGAATTAATAATTGTGTTGTGTGACTAACAACTAATTAAATTTTCTTCTGTGAGAATTGAAAAACAAACAAAATCTTCGACGGCTAATGGTGAACTGTCAATCAAGTGACATCGCATCGCGTCGCGTCGTGAGCGTCGAGATTGCCACCACCACTCAAATCCTCACCATTTTTGACACTTCAATGCGAAACCGTCTGCGTCGCGTTCGTCGCGTGCGTCGAGATTGCCACCACCATTAGCCCGTGTGTCAATTGCGTTAATATGGGGGTTAAATTTTTTCCACTGGCTAATGTTTGACATTTCTGCAGGGGTAAACACAAATTTGGCTATTTGCTGTGTCAATTGGATTAACTGGGATATTATTTTAGTAATATTTTCAATATTTTACTTAGAGAATTGAAACAAAATTAATTTGCTTATATGTATATTCTTGTACTAAAAAGGACCGAATAGAGTTCGGAGGGATCATCACGAAACCCTTAATTATTTATTATTATCAGTAAAAAAAAAAATGTTTGTACGATGTGTGTTCATGATTAAGAAGTCAATCCATCTGCCTGTAAAATGTCATCCTCGAAGGCCTTTATTTATATTTTCTGATATTAAATACACATTCTTTGCTTTTTATTTAATAATCTGAATGGTGTGCTATTTTCCCACAAATGTGAACACTGGTGTGCTTTCCATCACTCTCATTCCTCAGTAGGTATACCAAATGTCATGACCAGGTTAAAATTGTGAAGTGTCTATTCATCACACTAATGTCAAAAATTATCCACTGGCTAAAATTTTAACGCAATTGGCACACGTCCTTAAAAAATTACGTCTTCATACCATGCGCATATTTTCCATTCTAAAAATACCGTCAAAGTATTTGTCAGGCTAAGTGGTGCCATATTTAATATTCTTTAATTTAAATGCTAACAGAGTCGCTAACACTCGCTAACACTCCCCCTTCATCCTCTGCGACGACTCTTGCATCTAATACTACGAGCTTTATAATCGGTCTTTAGTAAGCTTCAGTAGCGGTTTGCACTGTAGCTTGACGAACTTGGCCATACTCGTCTGAACAAAGGCTGAACAAGAAGACGAAGGCTGTTATCAATATATATCAAGAAGCAAAGCTTCAAGATGACAATAAGTGCCCAGCTTGCAAGAGTGATTGTAAATCGGTTGCTGCAGGTCAACATTTCGTACAAATGGAGTTACAAGACAAATGGAAGTTGATTAAGCGTTTTTACATTTGAAATATCAGCCCAAGACAGCTTTCGTAGATATCCGCTTACTAATGTACATACAGTTAAGTCGCTAGATCTTCCGAGACAGTCACTGGATATAAGCAGCTTGATACAACAATACGCGCACTTGAAGGGATTACCAATAAAATCATATTGGAATGCAAAGCCTCAAATCCTGCTTGGACTTCCACATTGGCGATTGGGAATGCCATTGAAGACTCGGGAGGGTGAAGATTCTCAGCCGGCAGCAATTAAAACTAGGTAAAACACTATCAGATCTGTGTCGTAGCGAGCTTAATACAAGTAGCATCTACGAGCAGAGATTTGCCACAGCATATAATATGCATCCACAGGCTCCTCACTTAGTGCATTTGTTAGTGGAAAGTACAGAACATAGATGTAACTAAGTTTGAAATCACTAGCAAAATCAATAAACGATTATATTACAATGAAGCTATATATATTATTAAACAAAAGACAATTTTAAATATACTTATTATGGCTCTAGAATACAATTTCGCAGAGTGTTTTTCAAACTACTTCTACTAACATGCAGTTCGACTACATCGTTATTTTTATTGTAAACTCTACTCATGCGACTAATAGCCTCATACATACCATAGTTGTGTTTATGGCTAGGTATATGTAATATATTAAATCTACGCAGGTTGTAGGAACCTCCCCAAGTATTAAAACCAATAGCACTTAAAAGATCAGGAGCATCAATTTCTCCTGATAATAATTGGTGTAAGAAAACCATGTCATTGTTAAGTCTACGTTGAGACAAGGGCAACAGTTGAAGCAGTTTAATTTTGCACCTATACGGAGGTAATTCGTGACGATCATCCCATGTAAGTCCTCTCAAAGCAAATATTATGAATTTACGTTGGATTGATTCAATTCTATTTGAATGAACTTCATAGAAGGGAGTCCAAACTTGTGAAGCATACTCCAAGTGAGGCCGAACTAGACAGTTATAGAGCGAAGGAGTGACATAAGGGTCATTAAACTCTTTTGACCATCTTTTAATAAATCATAACATAGAGTTTGATTTATTGACGATAGCGTTAATGTGTTTATTAAACTCCATTTTGGGATCAAAGATCTTAAAAACTATCTACACGACAGAGAGTGTGCCCGGACAGAGTATATTTAAAATTACATGGAGCCCGTTTTCGTGAAAATGACATATGCTGGCATTATGTAGGGTTCAAATTCAAACCGTTTTTAAGACACCATATGGTAAAACTATTTAAATCGGTTTGTAATGAAAGCGAATCGTTTACACATTTGAAAATTTTCATATCATCAGCATATATCAATATTTTGCTATCTTGCTGCTACAAGCTTTTACATCGTTAATTGCAAGTATAAATAAAATTGGTCCTAAATGACTTCCTTGAGGTACTCCAGATTGGAACCTCTAAATTTTACTTGGTATGTTCTCAATGAGAGGTATGATTTAACCCAATTTATGAATCCAGGAAGGAATCCATACGCCTTAAGTTTAAAAATTATGATGTTATGTGATAACTGGTCAAAGGCTTTGGAGAAGTCAGTGTATATACAATCGACTTCTTTTTTATTTTCCAAACTATTGGAGCAATGATGCATAAAAGTTAATAGATTTGTTACAGTGGATCGATGTTTAACAGAGCCATGTTTTTCATCACAGATGATGTTTCGACAAAGGAAGACCAATTTATCACAAATAATATGTTCGAATAACTTGGGAATGCAAGATAGTTTTGAGATAGGTCTATAATTAGGAATATCTCCACGCTCACCTTTTTTAAAAACAGGTGTAATAAATGCATTTTTCCATTGAGTTGGGAATACTCCAGTGGCAAAGGAGCTTTCAAACATATGCTTAAGGTATGGCAAAAGAGCATCTTTGCATTGCTTTACGACTACTGGTGGGATTCCATCGGTCCACGCAGAATAGTCATTATTTAATAAAGAGATATATTTAAGTAGTGTCTCATCGTCAAATATAACGTTGCTGAAACTAACTTGAGGACAGTCATTGAGATAACTGAAATAATGTTCGTCTAAGACAAGAGGGGTGTCAATAAATGATTTACTGAAATTCTCTGCGAATAAGTTAGATAAAATTAGAGAGTTCGATGTTTTTGAATTATTATAAGAGAAGTTGGCTGGATATCCATCCGTTTTCCCTTCGAATTGACAATGCCCCAGAAGATTTTAGGGTCATTTTTAAGAGCGTTCTTCATATTGACTATATAGCCATTATATAAACTACTTGATATCGTAGAGAATTCATTAAAATAATTCAGGTATTTATCATAGTCGTAATGATTCTGGCTTTTTTCGAAAATTATTTCGAAGAGATTTAAGCTCTTTCGTGTACCAAGGATGGTGGGTTTGAGCATTTTTCGAATATTTGACTGGGATTGTTCTATCCATGCAATCTTTTATTAGAAAATCAAATTTTTCAACAGCTTCTTCTAAATTGGAGAAGCTGTCAATATTAGTTAGGGTGGACTCATTACGGGGGGATAGTTTATGCCGTACCTTTGCTGTGGAAGTATGAGAATATTCACCTACCGGACACTAAAGTTATGGCTGAAGGAAGATTACGCTGTCTTGAGAGACGTCTTCTACAAAAACCTTAATTAATTCAAAGGATGAATCAAAAAATCGAGGAATATTTAAAGAATGGGTACGCACGAAAGCTTAACGAGAATGAAGTGGGCAATTCCAAGCTGCGAATCTGGTATTTACCAACCTATATTCCCTGTCGAAAACCCAAATAACCCTGATAAATTGAGAATTGACTGGCATGCGGCAGCAAAAGTTGGAGGAGTGTCTCTGAACTCGTGTCTAATGATAGGGTCAGATAACGTGCCAACACCAAAATCAGTATAGTTTCGATTTCGTGAAAAACCGATCGCGATATCTGTTGACACTCACGAAATGTTTGACCAAGTTAAAGTTCTCGAGCAAGATAAAGATGCACATAGGTTCTTGTGGCGGAAATATGGAGGTGTACCAGATGCAAGTTATGATATTCGGATCTACTTGTACACCATTTTGCGCTCAATTTATACAAAATAAAAACGCAAAGGCGATCGTCGAAAACCACTATGTGGATGACTGGCTAGACAGTCAGACACGGCAGAAAGAGGCGATAAACTTGGCAAACAACATTTCAACCTCTACAAACGTTTTAAACGCTCTCAAGACTAAATCCTCAAAGGGTAACAAACCCTTCATCGATAACTTTAAGAATGATTTAGAAATACACTTAGGTATATGATGGTCTCCAGGTACAGACACGTTTGTATATACATTCAAGTCCAGCAAGATGATCAACGAGGTAATGAACGGCCGACAAATCTCAACGAAACGCGATGCATTAAGAGCACTCATGTGCATTTTTGACCCTCTTCGATTAATTGCAAACTTCACAATTCATCTTAAAATAATTTTTCGGGAGATTTGGCGCTCAGGAGTGGGATGGGACGAGATGATCAACGACCGACAGTTTCAAAAATGGAAGACATGGTTGAACCTGATTCCTAAAATAAGAGATGTATCAATTAACAGAAGAAATCTTACTAATCTTCATTTTGGAAAAGGAAGCCGTGTTGAGTGGCATATATTCGTGGACGCGGGTGAAGATGCTATTGCCGCCGTCGCCTTTATAAGAGTTTCTATCGAACAAGAAGTTGAATGTTCGCTCATTTGCGCAAAGACGAAAGAAAACTGTATAAGCAGTTTCTCGAATTTTGGAAAAAACTCTTTTATCTCTTTAATCAGAGTTCAATTCAACAACCTTTAATTTTCGTTTTAAAAACGATAAACAAATTAATTAAATCGTCATTCTTATGATCAATGACAACCATAAGGGTTGTTTCAAATGACCACGTGGAAGAATTGCTCCGAATCATCATGATATTTTCATTCTTCTCCCCAAAGCATTGTGGTCATCAGCGGAGTTTGTCATCGTAATCAACATCTTCAGAAAGTTCAAAGCATCGTCGTCATCAGCGGATTTCGTCATCGTCATTATCATCTGCAGCTGATATAACACTAGAATTATCATCATAATTCATCGTCCTCATTTCCATCCGAGTTGGCACAAGGTAAGTCAGTATGCCTCGTAGTCACAGTAGTCATAGTGGTTATAAGTCCAAAATTCACAATTCTCACACACCTTCGTCATTGAATGGTCAAAATTGCAAAAAATGCACCGCGCCCGATAGTCAGGGCCCTATGGAAGAAAGTGGCACATGTCAAGGGTGGTTTCACTTTTCCTACGTAGGGGTTACTGAGGAAGTGGAAAATGTTGATTGTCACAGGAGCAAATGTATTATTAAGCTACAAGCGATTCACGATTCAACCTGGAAGGATAAACCGAAAGATATTGCTACTTTTTCAAACGTCAGCATACACATTTCCTTGAAAGATGCCATTGCCTTGGACGATAACATCTCGGTGCAAGGGCAATGGGAACATATTTACTTTAGCTGCCAATCACTTTTTGCACTTTTTTTTTTATTCCACTCATTAAATTAAGCTGAGTGGAATAAAAAAAAAAAAAAAAAATTTAGCAATTTCTTATTTTTGTCGCTCTCAATTATTTAAAAAGTTATTGAACAATAAAAATTGCAAAAATCCCTATGGAAATCAACCATCTTTTGACAGTCCATACAAAGTTCAGTGATAAGCAGCATTGCCATATACACTACATATTCCCCAAAATGGTAAAAAAAAATAAAAATCAAAGAATTTTAAATCTCCACGCTCACGTAATTTCGTTTGTTTGTAAAGTCGTCAGGCAGGCGCCTAAGTCAACAGTTTTTTTTTTGTTAAACAGTACCCTGGGTGGCCCGCTTCGCATGAACAAAGGGTTTCAACTTTCTTTCTGGGGACAGTCCACGCTCACGCAACTTCGTTGCTCCGCTAAGGGTATGTAAAGTCGTCAGGCGTTTATATTACCATTGCGGAAGTATTTGCATCAAAATTTTTTTCGAAAGTTTTAAAATTTGGACAAAAAACGTTTTTTACTAAAAACTCCCCCAAAAAGTGGGCGTGGCAAAAAACTTTGTATGGACAAAATATAGATATTACGATTGTCTAAATATGTTGCAAACACACTTTTTTGAAATTCCTTACGGTTTGGCTTAAAACTACGTTTTTTCTAAAAGGGGGCGTGGCAGTGGGCGGATTTTAAAAATGTTTACACTTGTTCTGGTGACTCGGCCAAGGATCATATTTACCAAATTTCATTATCCTAGCTCAAAATTTAAGGCCCAAAAATCAGTGACGAACAGACAGACGGACGGACGGACACACGGACGGACAGACGGACGGACGGACAGACAGACATGGCTAATTCGACTCAGCTAGCGATTCTGAGTCGATCCATATACTTTGAGGTATATGTAGCAAAATTATTTCTCTATGTTACAAACTAAGTATCAAAACTAATATACCCCCCTATGGGATAGGGTATAAAAAGTTTCAAACTACATACAATTTGTATGGAATTATAACCCAAAAAGTGCAATTTTGTTTTATGAATAACTTTTAAACTAAATGTGAGCGACAATTTTTAAAAACATATAAATGATCAGTGCGCAGAGACGAATCGATTTGTAAAAAAAAAGTGCAAAAAGTGAAAGGCAGCTAAAGTAAATTTATGCCGGGCAATGTAAGCCGGTTGACAAGGAAAAGGACCGAATTATTACCAAGCCATGCAGCAATTCTGTAACTAATGCATCGAGTACTAAAAAGCTAAATTACAACTAAACATATGAGAGGCTACAAGCCGCTATGCGTATCGTTGAATACCCTATCCCATCCCATCCTTTAAATTAATATCCTCAAAATATAGGCCTTATGGCGATGAAATACAAAAAATGACATTGTCACAATATCTTGTGTGGTTCGACAGAAAACAACGTATTTCTATTGCTAATGCCTTGGGATGGGGTATACAAATGGTTTTTGTAAGAAAACGCCCCCAAAATGTGGGCGTAGGTGAAAATGATCTATAGACAAATTGTTAATATTACCATGTCGGAAGTATTTGCATCAACATTTTTTTCGAAAGTTTTAAAATTTGGACAAAAAGCGTTTTTTACTAAAAACGCCCCCAAAAAGTGGGCGTGGCAAAAAACTTTGTATGAACGAAATATAGATATTAGGATTGTCTAAATATGCTAGTCAGACACTTTTTGAAATTCCTTACGGTTTGCCCAAAAAATAGGTTTTCCTAAAAAGGGGGCGTGGCAGTGGGCGGATTTCAAAAATGTTTACACTTGTTCTGGTGGCACGGACGAGGATCCTATATACCAAATTTCATTATCCTAGCTCAAAATTTAAGGCCCAAAAACCGCTGACGAACAGACAGACGGACGGACGGACACACGGACGGACAGACAGACATGGCTAATTCGACTCAGCTAGCGATTCTGAGCCGATCCATATACTTTGAGGTATATGTAGCAAAATTATTTCTCTATGTTACAAACTAAGTATCAAAACTAATATACCCCCCTATGGGATAGGGTATAAAGAAACTGAAAGAAGAGCCGCAACTACAGAAAAAGAGTGATCAAGAGGAAATCGATAAAAAACATATGAGAGGCTACAATCCGCTATGCGGATCGTTGAATACCCTATCCCATCCCATCCTTTAAATTAATATCCTCAAAATATAGGCCTTATGGCGATGAAATACAGAAAATGACATTCTCACAATATATTGCTCAGACAGTTTCTCAAAATATTGTGTGGTTCGACAAAAAACAACGTATTTCTATTGCTAATGCCATGGGATGGGGTATACAAATGGTTTTTGTAAGAAAACGCCCCCAAAATGTGGGCGTAGGTGAAAATGATCTATGGACAAAATGTTTATATTACCATTTCGGAAGTATTTGCATCAAAATTTTTTTCGAAAGTTTTAAAATTTGGACAAAAAGCGTTTTTTACTAAAAACGCCCCCAAAAAGTGGGCGTGGCAAAAAACTTTGTATGAACGAAATATAGATATTAGGATTGTCTAAATATGCTACTCAGACACTTTTTTGAAATTCCTTACGGTTTGGCCAAAAAATAAGTTTTCCTAAAAAGGGGGCGTGGCAGTGGGCGGATTTCAAAAATTTTTACACTTGTTCTGGTGGCACGGACGAGGATCCTATATACCAAATTTCATTATCCTAGCTCAAAATTTAAGGCCCAAAAACCGCTGACGAACAGACAGACGGACGGACGGACGGACGGACGGACGGACGGACGGACAGACAGACATGGCTAATTCGACTCAGCTAGCGATTCTGAGTCGATCCATATACTTTGAGGTATATGTAGCTAAATTATTTCTCTATGTTACAAACTAAGTATCAAAACTAATATACCCCTATGGGATAGGGTATAAATATACCATCCTTGAACAATACTCCTCAGACGACGACCAGGAATCAGTCGCGGCAGCTTACAGTGTCAGTGACCGTGTTCATGAGTGGGTACAAAAGGGGACTTGTGCAAGTGGAAACAACAAAGTGCAACACAACTTACCAGAAGTAAGAACGATCGTACAACAAGAAAAAAAGGATTTATGTAAAACGGGTTCAAGTTCAGTGTTAAGCAAAAGCCAGATCGCTGCTAGGCAGTTATTGTCAAAAGAACAAATCCAATTCTACGCAAGACCAGAAGAATGGCCGATTTTTATAAGTTGGTGGAATAATTCTTTGCAAACTTGCGGGTTCAACAACAATGAGATTCGGCTCCAACGATGCATAAAAGGAAAGGCACTCGAGGCAGTACAGTTCTAATTACTGCATCCAGATCAAGTCGATGGGGAGATAAATACATTGAAAATGTTGTTTGGTAGGCCCGAGATAATTATTCAATCGCTTTTGAAGAAGATTAGAGATGGGCCCGCACCAAAATACGACAGGTTAGAAACAATTATTAATTTCTCCCTCGATAATGGAAGTTACCAGACTTTCTGCTCATCTCAACAATCCCTGCTTGCTGCAAGAGCTGTTGGAGAAGCTACCAACACAACTAAAACTGAACTGGGGCATGTTTAAGCAGACTGTATCTTATATTGACCTGTCGGTATTCAACGATTGGTTTGAGAAGTATGCAAGTGCTGCGTCAGAGGTTACGTTAAGCGCCCCTTACTCATCTGAACAAAGGCTGAACAAGAAGACGAAGGCTGTTATTAATATACATCAAGAAGCAAAGCCTCAAGATGACAATAAGTGCCCAGCTTGCAAGAGTGATTGTAAATCGGTTGCTTAGTGTCAACATTTCGTACAAATGGAGTTACAAGACAAATGGAAGTTGATTAAGCGTTTTTACATCTGCCGAACATGCTTACGTCGGCATGGTTCTCGACGGATATGTGGTGTTGATGGATGCACCTATCGTCACAACGCACTTCTACATAATAATGATGTTCAGCCAAAAGACAAGTACAATGGTGATTACAGTGGTGATAGAAATGTTGATACAAACCAGCCTACTACAAGTAAGGGGATTCAGAATACTTACTACCGTAATACAATCATTCGTCCGAGCATTGCCCTGTCCCTATTTAAAATTGTTCCTGTAACCTTGTACCATAACAACAATTCGTTAGAAACAATCGCCTTCATAGATGACCGATCCTCAGTAACTCTTGTTGATGAAGAGCTAGCGTTTGAGCTTGGTGCTAATGGCGATATGGAACCTTTATGTCTAAGATGGACTGGTTACACTCATCGCCGAGAAAACTCGTCTTTGAAAATAACAGTTGAAAAATCAGCCCAAGACAGCTTTCGCAGATATTCGCTTACTAATGTACATATAGTTAAGTCGCTAGATCTTCCGAGACAGTCACTGGATATTAGCAGCTTGATACAACAATACGCGCACTTGAAGGGATTACCAATAAAATCATATTGGAATGCAAAGCCTCGAATCCTGCTTGGATTTCCACATTGGCGATTGGGAATGCCATTGAAGCCTCGGGAGGGTGAAGATCCTCAGCCGGCAGTAATTAAAACTAGGTTAGGGTGGACTCTTTACGGGGGGATAGTTATGCCGTACCCTTGCTGTGGAAGTATGAGAATATTCACCTACCGGACACTAAAGCTATGGCTGAAGGATGATTACGCTGTCTTGAGAGACGTCTTCTACAACGACCTCAACTAATTCAAAGGATCAATCAACAAATCGAGGAATATTTAAAGAATGGGTACGCACGAAAGCTTAACGAGAATGATGCGGCAGCAAAAGTTGGAGGAGTGTCTCTGAACTCGTGTCTAATGACAGGGCCAGATAACGCGCCAACACTACCATCAGTATTGTTTCGATTTCGCGAAAAACCGATCGCGATATCTGGTGACATTCGCGAAATGTTTCACCATGTCAAAGTTCTCGAGCAAGATAAAGATGCACAAAGATTCTTGTGGCGGAAATATGGAGGTGTACCGGATGCAAGTTATGAAATTCGGATCTACTGGTACACCATTTTGCGCTAAATTTATAAAAACTAAAAACGCTAAGAGATTTGAAATGAAGTTCCCAAGGACAGCAATGGCGATCGTCGAAAACCACTATGTGGATGATTGGCTAGACAGTGTTGACACGGCAGAAGAGGCGATAGCCTTGGCAAACAACGTGATACATGTCCACAAGCAGGCAGGGTTTGAAAATAGGAACTTAATTTCAACCTCTACAAACGTTTGAAACGCTCTGCAGACTAAATCCTCAAAGGGTAACAAACCCTTTATCGATAACGCTCAGAATGATTTAGAAATACACTTATGTATGTGATGGTCTCCAGGTACAGACACGTTTGTATATACATTTAAGTCCAGCAAGATGCACAACGAGGTAATGAACGGCCGACAAGTCCCTACGAAACGCAAGGTATTAAGAGCACTCATGTGCATTTTCGACCATCTTCGTTTAATTGCAAACTTCACAATTCATCTTAAAATCATTCCTCAGGAGAATTGGCGCTCAGGAGTGGGATGGGACGAGATGATCAACGACCGACAGTTTCAAAAATGGAAGACATGGTTGAACCTGATTCCTAAAATAAGGGACGTATCAATTAACAGAAGATATCTTACTAATCTTCATTTTGGAAAAGGAAGCCGTGTTGAGTGGCATATATTCGTGGACGCGGGTGAAGATTCTATTGCCGCCGTCGCCTTTATAAGAGTTTCTATCGAACAAGAAGTTGAATGTTCGCACAATAAATCTGCACAAAGACGAAAGTAGCTCCCACAAAACACTCTTGAGCTTGAAGCGGCCGTGCTAGGAGTTAGACTTTCTAAATTAATTCAGAGTGGACACACAATTCACTTCGAAAGTGTTACTTTTTGGACAGGTTCTCAAGTAGTCATCTCTTGGATAAAATCAAGCAGTTAAAAATACAAAAGTTCGTGGCCGTCCGTATTGGCGAGATACTTGTAAATTCAAACGCAAACAATTGGAATTCAAAATATTCAACCAGTTATGACTCAGTCGATCTTCAACTGCGAGAGAGTGTAGACGTCGTCGACTTTCGCAGTGACTTTAAACGTGAGTGTTAATACAAAGTAGCAAGTGATTTTATAAGTGGTCCGTGGCCGTGTCTGAAGTGGCGACCAACGGGCAAGCGAGCTGTTCCGGGTTAAATCCCCTGCCGAACAAAAAAATATTAGTGGCTTTTTTTCACAATCGTGAAGTTGAAAACTTTATTGATTGGGAAAACAAATATATGGCAGAGAGAAAGTTAGCGGGGATATCGCAAGATATCCCAGCAACGGGACCGACCGCAATAACAAAGAGGAGAAAAAAAATGATTTGTACGCCGAACCTGGTCAAACGGTGTACAAACACAGCTTCAGCCACGCTGCCTGCTGAAGTGAAGGGGACGACGAAGTTACCTACGACGTCGGCGGCAGCAGTACAACAACAATTGGCCTCCCCATCAGATGATGCAGCGGAAATCTTCTACATTTCTGATGAAGGGGAAGGGCGGTATACCACCGAGGACAGCAGCAACAGGTTTGCGGTGCTGTCAACGGACGATGACGAAGAAGAGGAGGAGCTTGAGCTTAACAAGCAAGTTAATTCAGTTGAGGAGAAAATAGAAAAACTAAAATCCCAACTTGAACCGATAGTTCTTGCTTTAAAAAAAAACAAGAAGAACGTCGCGAGCGTGAAAAAAAGCCAGCGACGCAAAAATGCAACAACAAACGGCAGTGACAACAACAAGTGCTAAAACTGCGGCAATTACAAAAGCCCAACAAACACAGCCACTGCCAATAAATCAACAACAACAACAAGATGTACAAAAACCAGTACAGCAAAAGCAAAAACAGCAACCACAGCAACAAGAGCCACGAATGCAACAACAGCAACCGCAAACCCAGCAACAACAGCCACCGACGCAACAGCAAGCTAAGCAACAACAACAACAGCAGAAGCAGAAACAGCAGCAGCCACAACAACAACAACAGCAGCAGAAGCAACAACGACGACAGGAGCAGCGGCAGCAGCAGCGGGAACACCAGCAGCAGCCACAGCCGTCTAAAAACAAGAAAGAAAAAGTGCCACCCATCAACACATTCAAAATGGACTTAAAGGAGACCATCGAATTATGTAAGCTGGCCATAGGCAATAACTTTACAATAAAACTAATTATGGTTTACGAGAACCTTTAAGTCATTGCAGTAAATTATTTAATGAAGTATACTATTGTCTTGATATAAGCATGGAAAGAAATACATTTAAAAATTTATTGTTAGCATATTTAATGCATAAATTTAATACTAATGATAACTAACGATATTATATAAAGTATCACTGTTTTATAAATTATTTTCAAATCTGTTGATATAAATCGTAGAGAATAAATAAATAAATAAATAAATAAAAAGATTAAGTAATGATAGGCATGCTATCCACTGCTTAACAGTGGAGCAGTACAAAATTATCAAAGAATTGCTTGCAGGCACCACAATGGAGTTTTTCACATTTACTCCGAAAGTAGAAAAATGCCAAACGGTTGTCTTAGAGGGAATAGATTCCTCAACGGATCCACAGGCGCTGTTAAGTGAGCTTCGCCAAGTAGCGACTGACGATCTCGAAGTCGTTGGAGTAAAGCCATTGACCACAGTGAAGGGCAGACGGGAGAACCGGAAACTACCGATGTTCCTCATACAGCTATCGCACCAAAGCAAGCTGGATAAGTTGAGGAGTATCTCAGTCCTCAACTTCCAGGCTGTGCGCTGGGAAAAATTAAAAAGAAGTGACAGCATGCTTCAATGCATGTGTTGCCAAAGGTTCGGCCACGCCTCAGCCAACTGAGAAATGCGGTCACGATGTGTAAAGTGTGGACAGAACCACAACATAGGAGAGTGTAAGTTAGGAAATGAGCGGGTCGAAGATATGACCCTGCTTAAATGTGCACTTTGCGGAGGCGGCGGGCACCTTGCAAACTGTCCAAAGTTTCATCAAATTAAACTTAACAAAAAAGCGAAGCAAACGGTAGTGGTGAATCAGCCAGCCGTTCGCCCTCCCTCAACGTCCGTCAACCCCAAAACTCCTACGCCCAAATGGCGTCAGGAAAGGGAAAAACGGAACAGCATCCACCAAAGGAAGCCCAACAGGCCCCCGTGCCTCAGGCTGCAGCAGTAGATGCGGATTTGCTGACTGCGTTGCGGGCCGTTCAAGGCCAGCTACGTAGAGCTAATCTGTTCCAATTGTTAAAAGACCAAAGTCCCGGTGTGCTTATGGCTAGCGAAACTAAGCTAAACCAGAAGCATAAATTGAGTAATAGTAATTACAATATCGTAAGAAGAGACCGGCCCAACTCCACTCAAGGATACGAAAAGGCATTAGTTATAAAGTCATATATAGTGGTGAAGTGCGCCGATTCCAGGTGCTGGAAGCCTGCGTCATATGCATTCCTCTCCAACAAGGGAAGCGATTGTATGTGATAGCGGCCTACGCACCGGAAGCACCTCACCCTACACTTTTCACAACAGAGGTCGGAAAACTTTTCGAATCTCTGAGACTGAACTCAGTGTAGAACTTTTATCTTTTGGCTGAAATTTAAATGCCGATCACGAAGATTGGGGAAATCAAATACAAAATCCTCGGGGTAACCATCTATACAATTGGATGGTCCACTACAATGTTGAATATAAGATCGACATTCTCCCCACAGATAGGCCATCGTTTCCGAGAAGCGGTGCTTTTCTGGATCTTTTACTGCGAGACACAAGACTGACTGTTACTGACAAAGTAGGTCAGACGATCGAGTACGACAGTGACCACTGCGGACTCGCCGCCGTAATACAGCTTCCGAACGAGCTTGTGGCGTTGGAGGAGTATGTGCCTGTGCATTCTTACAACTACGGCAAGATGCACTGGCCATGCTTTACCAACGCCTTATCAAGAGAACTATGTTCGAGGGACATACTACCACCAAACAATCGAAATCTGACAAACAACGAAATCGACGACTACTTACAACAAATGGACGAATCGATCCAAAGGACAATGAACAGGACGATTCCAAAATACAAAGAACGTGACATAACGTCTTCGTACAGAAACGCGACCATTGACGCACTGCACAGACAAAAAAGCGGACTTCTGACAAGACTAAAAAACTTGTACAGACGACTGACAAACCCACGTGACCCGGAGATTAGAACACTGAAGGCGTCGATCAAAAACATCAACCAATTGATCAAGGAGAACTATCGGTTGTCCATTAATTTGTTTTGGAATAACAGAATTCGGGCCGTAAATTCCAGCGACCCGAGTATGTTTCCACAAATTAATAAGATCTTTAGGAGGAAAGGTCATAACGACCTTCCGTGTATTAAGCTCCAACGAACAACTAACAGTACAAACATACTTTTGACAGCAGGAATCGATCCAGGGGAAGCCGTCTTCAACGACGATTTCTATGTTATTGAAGATCCTCAGGAGAAAGTGGAGGCAGTGGGGGCTGTCTTTCAGGAAGTGGATAAAGTGAATGATAGCATTCGCCCGAACCGCGTCCTGAAAAACAATGCCCTGCTCCATCACTTCTACCCCAGAAATGACATAACGCAATGGCGATCTGAGAACCGCGGTTTCACGCGGTTCGATGATGAAAACTTGGCAAACGCCATAGTCGCCGAGCGAAGTGGGTCTAGTCCCCTGTTAATTTCGAAGGTGGAACTCCAGACCATCTTCGATTCCATAAAGAAATAGAAGTCAGCGGGAGTCGATGGTATATCCAACATTGTACTGCGACACTTACCCCCTGAAGCTGTGGACATTTATGCCACGCTGTTTAACAACGCGCTGAATAATGCATATTATCCAGTGCGTTGGAAGACGTCGATGGTTCATCCTCTCCCGAAAAAGGGAAAGGACAACTCCAATCCGGCAAATTTCCGGTCGATAAGTCTCCTTCCGAGTATCAGCAAGGTATTCGAAAAGATTCTCAATCGGGCTCTGTTCAAGTGGTCTGAGGACAACAATATTATACCAGAGAACCAGTTTGGTTTCAAGACCGGTTAGAGGGCCTCTATCTAAAGCTGACCAGACTTGGCATAAGTAAACCACTACTATATATGCTTCATGACATGTTGACTGGTAGAACGTTTTTGTCAAAAGTGGCAATGTAACTTCTACCACCGAATTTTTCATTAAAAATGGTCTGCAACAGGGAGCGGTGAACTCGCCGATTCTCTTCAGCATTTACACCAGCGATATGAAAGGTAGTCTTACTCAGGCAATTGCGTATGCGGACGATCTTATCGCGTACAGAACAGCACCTACTGTCGAGGTCATCCGAACTCTTTTGCAGCGGGACTTCGATGAGATCCAGAGATATTGTGATGACTGGAAGTTGAAAATCAACTTTCAGAAATCGGAAACTCTCCTGTTTAGGACACCGTTGTCTAAGGCCTCTAGGGATACAAGAAAGAACTGGCGCAAGCTGGTGATCGTTGCGCCAAACGGACATCCACTGGCGAGTAAAAGTGTAGTAAAGTAGTAAAGGCATCTGGCTGGATCAGTATCTATATTTCGGAAGGCATGTAGATGCTGCTCTGGCGAGAAGGTGATTTGCTACATGTCTCTTATCAGACCGATGATTGCCTAACGTTGCCCCATCTCAAATGGAAAAGCTACGGGTGTTTGAGAGGCAGTGTTTGAGAAGCTGCCTTGGTCTTCACAGAACACCAGTATCTGACTACACAAAATATTATTCCAACCAGGTCCTATACAACGGGGCCAACATAAACAGGATAGACAATTTTGGCTTTATTCCGCCTGAAGCTTTCCTATTTTTGGATAGTCGAGGGCTGATACAGGACAGATCGGCGGTTCCGCTAATCTACAACGTCTTCCGACGAACTGTGGATAGGCGACCGAGACGTAGTCGTTTAGGGCGGAGGACAGCGCCTGCGGTTCAGCAGGAGTGTGTCCGATTGTTACCGTCGGAGTAGGTTGCAACAGGAGAACCTGTTGTGGTGGCTGCAAGAATAGTTATAAATAGTTGACTTTTAAAGTGAAGAATGGCCGACTCACGTAATTCTAAGGTTTAAAGGTTAGTTAGGAAAAACAGTCGGGGTGGCACAAAAAAAAAATACAAAAATACAAAAAAAAAAACAAAAAAAATACTAAATACAAAATGCTTGCTGTGGATGTTCTAGTTATACCCTATCCCATAGGGGTATATTAGTTTTGATACTTGTAACATAGAGAAATAATTTAGCTACATATACCTCAAAGTATATGGATCGACTCAGAATTGCTAGCTGAGTCGAATTAGCCATGTCTGTCTGTCCGTCACCGATTTTTGGGCCTTAAATTTTGAGCTAGGATAATAATATTTGGTATATAGGATCCTTGGCCGAGTCACCAGAACAAGTGTAAAAATTTTTAAAATCCGCCCACTGCCACGCCCCCTTTTAGAAAAAAACGTAGTTTTAAGCCAAACCGTAAGGAATTTCAAAAAAGTGTGTTAGCAACATATTTAGACAATCCTAATATCCATATTTCGGTTATACAAAGTTTTTTGCCATGCCCACTTTTTGGGGGCGTTTTTAGTAAAAAACGTTTTTTGTCCAAATTTTAAAACTTTCGAAAAAAATTTTGATGCAAAATGGTAATATAAACATTTTGTCCATAGATCATTTTCACCTACGCCCACATTTTGGGGGCGTTTTCTTACAAAATCCATTTGTATACCCCATCCCAAGGCATTAGCAATAGAAAACCGTTGTTTTTTGTCGAACCACAAAAGATTTTGAGAAACTGTCTGAGCAATATATTGTGACAATGTCATTTTCTGTTTTTCATCGCCATAAGGCCTATATTTTGAGGATATTAATTTAAAGGATGGGATGGAATAGGGTATTCAACGATCCGCATAGCGGATTGTAGCCTCTCATATTTTTTTCATATTTTTAATAAAACGTAATTTAACTAAAGTTGTTGTTTGCATTTTTACTGGAACTTAATTTCTTCAGGTTATGGGACCAGAACCAGTATAATAAAGTACAAACACAAGAAATAAAGTACATCAAGAATAATTAAAGAAAAGTAAATTCATGAAATCCTTTTTATCAATAAAATGG
Organism: Rhingia campestris; assembly: GCA_932526625.1. Classification (NCBI taxonomy): domain Eukaryota; kingdom Metazoa; phylum Arthropoda; class Insecta; order Diptera; family Syrphidae; genus Rhingia; species Rhingia campestris. The sequence goes on along the minus strand of OW052182.1, from coordinate 140,459,990 downwards.
CGGAGGCAAAGCCAAGTTGAACAATGAAAATTTTGCAAATTGGAAATTTAAGCTGGAGTTGTTGCTTAGGAAGCAATATTGATGGAAAAAGGTTATACTCATGGAGCGACCAGAAACTAAAGTGGAAGGAACAACTGTGAAAAATCAAGGTGAGTTGAACGCATGGGAAGAGTGTGATTATGAAGCACGTGGAACCACTGGTTTGTTAGTTGAGGACAATCAACTTGCTCATATTCGTGCCATGACAACTGCAAGAGAAACATGGGATGCACTAAGAACATATCACGAGAAAAACACTCTCACAAACAAAGTTTTTTTCGATGCGTTCAATTTGTTCTCTAAAGCTTGAAGAAGGTGGCGACGCTAAAGTACATATCAATTGCATGCAGGATTTATTCACTAAACTGCGAGATATCGGAGAAGAAACTTTGACTGATACATGGAGCTCTGCAATGTTGTTGAGTTTACCTGAAAGCTATAGCACTTTGATAACAGCCTTGGTGCAACAGCGTGTTATTGCAGAGTACGAACGTCGTTCAGATGTGGTAGGCATTTCTAATGATGCTGTGCTGGCAACCGTTATATGTTTATATGCTATTATATGTTTCTTCTGTAAGAAGTCTGGACATTTCAAAAGGAATAATTCCAAGTACAGAGAGTGTAAAGCAAAGCATCAACACACCTCCACAGGCAGAAAAGACAAAAGGGATGCTCACAAAATTAATACAGTAGGGGAACAAGCCACTTCCAAAGATATGTCACCAACAATCTGTCATAAAGATCTTTTATTTTCATTAAGCAAAAGCCAAAAGTCTTGCTGGATAATAGATTCCGGAGCAACTCGTCATTTTTTTGACATCATCGACGAGTCATATAAGAGCTCAGTAGAATTGGCAAACCGACAAACAGTTTCTGTTGAAGGTATCGGTACTGGAAAACTAACATTCTTGAACGACAGCGGTTGCATGTATAAAGCAAATGTTTCAGAGGCTCTATATGTACGAAAATTAGTTGGTAATATGATTTCTGTCAGGCGTCTAACTAAAATTGGTTTCGAAGTACATTTTACCGGTGATAATTGTGAAATTATTCGTAAAGGGCATTCAATTGGTGTTGCTGATATCATTGATGAAATGTACATACTTCGTCAACCTCTTTCAATATGTAAGGTACAGGAACATAATGATAAATGCATTCACCAATGGCATAAAAGGATGGGTCATCGAAATCAGAATGCAATTCATCAAATGCACGCAGATGATCTGGTTCAAAATTTGGAGTTCATCGATTGTAATACAAAAACGGAATGTGAAACGTGCCTTTCCCAAAGCAATCTAAAAGTACATCCTCTGCTCCACTTGATTTGATTCACACCGATGTATTCCAGATTCACGGTTATTTGTTTGCTTTCACATAAATCTGAAGTTCATGAAACTTTAAAGCAGTTCATTGAATTTTGCAAAAAACAGATTTGGAATAAAGCCAAAAATAATACGTTCAGACCGTGAAGGCGAATATACTGGGAAAGGTGTCAGCAATTTTTTAACAACGAAAGCATAGAAGTTCAACTCACGGCAGCATACAGTCCACAGCAGAACGGAATACAGAATCGGGTTGTAACCAGGGTGACGAACAGAACACCTCATGAACGATGGTCACAAAGCGATTGTTCAAGAAGTCCACATCTTCGGATCCAAATGCTTCGTTTATGTTCCTGCAGAGAAAAGAAGAAAATTAGACAGAACTGACTTGAAATGATATTTTTGGGATACGATGAAAAATCTAAAGCATATCGTTGCTATGATTCAAATACAAAACGAGTTGTCATCAGTCATGATGTTAGATTTTTTGATTTGAAAAGCGACAGTGAAATCAACATTGAAGTTGATTTTTCTGAAAACAAGAATAAGTATGACGAATTATCGTCAGTTGAGAATAAGGGAGAATAGCTTCACCGGGAATATAGAATGCCAACAAGATTGTTCCATCAATCAACAGGAAGCTATAGAGCCAGTTAGAACATCACAGCGAGTAAATAAGGGATTACCACCTGTTAATGCGGATTAGCGTTCCAAATAAAAAATACTTTTTTATAGCTGTTATCATTTATTGTAAATGTAATTTAATTGCTTAAAAATTAGTATGCTTCTTCCTCTATCGTAGAATCGCTAATGGCGTCACTTTTTAAATTTAAGAAACTGCCAGAAACTTCAGATTACTCCTGTCAGCTTCCTGGGTTTGTTCGTGAGGTTGTTTGCGGCTTCGTTCGTTTGTTAATTTCATTTCTGTCAGCGACATTCTCCCCCTCGATGAGACAGCTATCTTAGATACTTTCTTCATCCTGTTCTGATGGCTCCCTGATACGTAGAACCGCTAACTTGACAACTGGACGAACGTAAATTCCAGTCGAGGTCTTAACAGCAGCTCGCCTTACTTGTCCATCTGGGGCCTTGTATGCCGTGACTACGACTCCTTTTGGCCAACTTCCCCTTGGCAAGTTCTCATCCACGATGACTACGATGTCTCCCTTTTTGATTGGCTCCACAGGTTCGAACCACTTTGTCCTCTTAGTGAGAGTAGGAAGGTACTCCCGTACCCATCTCTTCCAAAAGTAATTCGCTAGTTGTTGGCTCCTTCTCCAGCTCTTATGCAAATGCAAATCGCTGTCGTTGAATACTCCAGGTAGTTTACTTCCTTCGGGGCAGCCCAGAAGAAAATGGTTGGGAGTTAAAGCCTCAGCATCTTCCGCTTCCAATGACACGTGAGTTAATGGGCGTGAGTTGATGATGGCTTCTACTTCAATAAACAGGGATAAAAGAGTGTCGTCCTGTAAGCGTTGATTATGCGTTACTTCCTTTAGGATCGTCTTTACTGAACCCACCATTCTCTCCCAACTCCCCCCCATATGGGGAGAAAGTGGAGGATTAAACACCCATTTGGTATCAGGGGTAGTAAATTGGTCTTCTATTTTTAGCATATCCAACGACTTGAACGCTTCCTGCAACTCCCTTTGTGCACCGGTGAAGTTGGTCCCGTTATCCGAATAAAACGCTGCTGGTGTTCCACGACGTCCAATAAAATTCCGTATGCACATTATACACGAGTCCGTTGAAAGACTGTGCGCCAACTCCAAATGGATCGCTCTTACTGTCAAACATGTAAATAGTACACCCCAGCGCTTTTCAGATCGTCTCCCCACAGTCACCACAATAGGTCCAAAGTAATCCACTCCAACGTGAGTAAATGGACGCGAAAACGCAGCAAGCCGGGCAGCAGGTAACGGTGCCATCTCCGGGTACATTGGTCTAGCTCGGTTTTGTTGACAATGAGCACATCTTTGACGCACCGCTCTTAGTTCCATCCGCAGCCCAGGGATCCAATATTGTCGTCTAATGTTCTTGAGTACTGTTTCATGAGAGCAATGATAATGCAGCTCGTGGTAATGTTGGATCAAAAGCTTAGTCATCGGATGCTGTCTAGGTATAAGCAATGGACGTTTTGTTACCAAGTCAACGCAGTCCGCATTGTCAATCCGACCTCTCATACGCAGCAGCCCACTCTCGTCTACATAAGGAGACAATTTATATATAGTACTAGACTTACTCACATTTTTTTGTTTCATCAATGCAGTCAACTCGTCGTTATAGGTTTCCTGCTGCACCATCTTGATGAGGAATTCCTGTGATTTTTTGAGTTCATCCGACGATAGTGTACTTAAAATAAGCTGTTCACCTTTCCTTGCCTTCTTAAAATTATCTGCGACCCGAATCACTCGAGCCATCGTGCGTCGCAACCGCTTCCAGGTCGAAAATCTCTCCACTTGTATAAAGGGTTCTTCTGTTTGTTGGTGTGTGCACAAAAACTTGGATCTTAATTCCTCCTTGGGTTCAGCGTCAAACGTCATTGGATCCCCTGGCCACTGATCTTCTTGGTCATACAAAAACGAGGGCCCTTGGAACCATCTCTCCGTGCAGCTAAAAGTTGGCATCTTCTTCCACTTGGTTGCGTCGTCAGCTACATTTTCTTTACTTGGGACCCATCTCCACTCAGCAAGCTTAGAGCATTCAAGCACTTCACTGATCCGGTACATGACGAACTGGTTATATTTTCTCGGGTCCACCTTCAGCCATGAGAGAACGGTTCGTGAATCCGTCCAAAAAACTCTTCTTTGGATTTTGAGAGAATGACCCTTCTCGATGGACTCTGCCAGTCGCACACCAATTGTCGCCGCTTGAAGCTCCATACGAGGGATAGACATAGGTCGCCGCGGAGCTACTTTGGTTTTAGCCCCAATAAACGCGCATTCAATTGAGTGACCTACGCTGATCCGAAAAAATGCAACAGCCGCCATAACATTCTCGCTGGCGTCTACGAAAATGTGCAACTCAACGCAGACATCATTAGCCGAAACCAGCCCCGAGTAGCATCTGGGAATCCTCACATCCTCCACCTGTGGAAGTACGCGTAACCACTCGTTCCATTCGTAATGTAAGCGTGCGGGTATGGCTTCATCCCAGTCTACAGCAGATCTCCAAACTTCTTGCAAGATGACTTTTAAAATTACCAAGTAGTGTGCAAGGAAGCCTAATGGATCGAAAACAGACATTAGTACTTTCAATAACTCACGCTTAGTAGGTAGTCTTTCTCCTTCCAGTATTTGCTGTTGGATCTTTATGAAGCGCAACGAAAACGTAAATACGTCAGAGTCTAACTTCCACCACAAACCTAGAACCTTGGTGGTACCAGCCTCGGTATTGTTGCCAGGTGAAATTAGCTTCTCGCGTTCAGGTTCTTCGCCTAATGCCCTCATTACCCTAATAGAGTTCGACAGCCAACCTCTAATGTGGAATCCTCCTTTGGAATGGATTTGCTCAACATCCCTTGCTAATTTTATGGCTTCTTCTTCATTGGACACGCTGTCCATAAGATCGTCAACGTAGTGATTCCGCGTTATTGCAACCACAGCTCTTGGAAATTCGCTTGAAAAACGATTGGCATTAATATTTCGAATATACTGTGCGACACTGGGCGAACATGTTGCTCCGAAGGTAAGGACTTGCATCGCGTAGACATCCGGAGAACGGCTGGAACCTGCTTCTCTCCATAAAAATCGTTGACTATGCTGATCTTCACTTCGTACTCGTACTTGGTGGAACATTTCACTTATGTCACCACAGACTGCCACTTGTCTTGCCCTAAACGAATATAACACAGATGGTAAAGCCACAAGTTGATCTGGTCCTTTTAGCAGCAGTGTGTTTAATGATATGCCGTTTGTTTTTGCAGCTCCATCCCAAACCAAACGAATTTTCTCCGGTTTGTTTGGATTTCTAGCAATGAAGATCGGCAGGTACCATGTTCTCGGGAAAATCTTTTGCAACTCGTTCTGGTCTAACTTTCTTGCATATCCTTTCTCCAGCAAATTGGTGATCTGTTGGTCCAACTTCATTCTTAGTTCGGGATCTTTGAGAGTTTTCCTTTCGATGCACTCTAGTCTTTTTAATGCCATTGGATAACTATTTGGAACTGTAAAATCATCGTACTTCCATAAAAGTCCACTTTCATAACGATCGCCTATTCGCCTTGTGGTTTGCTCCAAGATTTGAAGCGCCCTTTTTTCTTCCGATGACTCTACGAGATCCTTAGCGGTACCCAGATTCTCTAACGCAAAGAAATCACGAACTTCATCGTGGAGAGTTTGTTCACATTCACATACAGCAAAGTGATGATTCATTCGATGTTTGTTCCCACCTCCGTTGCCTCCAGAAACGACCCACCCCAAGCGAGTTTCTATAGCTATTGGTTGACTATGGTTACCCTCACGTGTGTTGAGTGCCACACCAAGATAATCGTTAGAAATACCTATCAACAATTTAGGTTGCACATTAAAATAGGTTGGTAAAGGTATACCTCTCAGGTGCTTGAACTTTTCCTGTGCTTTGCGAGCATCAAATGATTGTCTTGGCAAACTTAGCTTCTCAACCGTGCGAATGTTCTGCAGCATGTACCGCTTCGAAGTGTTTGCTGATTCTTGACGTGGCGATACCACTATAGATACCACCTGCGACTTCTCCTCCACTCGAACAACGTCTGCAGTCCATTTCAAGCAAAGTGGTCGATCGATACCTTTTAGTTCCAACGCGTCTGCTACATCTTGTTCCATCAGGGTCAATGACGAACCGCTATCCATAAATGCGTACGTGTCAACCACTTTTCCATTTGCATGGATTGTCACTGGAGCTATACGGAACAGAACGTCGTCATCCTGCCACTGGTGTGCGTTGAATGCCTGAGCACTTGTAGAAGGACTTATATGATTGTGTAGCAAACTATGATGTCGTTGTTCGCAACCATTAGTACAGCATCCCACCTTTACTCCACATCTTTTTCGAGAAGAATGTCGCAAACAATTCTCACATATGTTGTGGTTCTTCACCAGCTTCCACCTGTCTGCAACCGATAACTGCTTGAATCCATCACACTCGAACAATCGATGGTCTCGTTGACATACAAAACATCCGCCTTTGGTGACCTTGGCCTGGGTCTGCTGCGCTTTTTGCGTTTCCTGGTGAGTATTTAAATGTCCAACTCGTTTTACAGACTTTCCCTCTATTGCCGGCAACAATGTCAACGTACTTGCGGCTTCAGCCATGTTATATAGCCACTTACTGAAATCTTCCAACGTGCGTGTGAATTGCCCATTTGCAGCCATCGCCCAATTCAGCCGTAATGATGGAGGAAGTTTGTCCACCAGCTCCTCAAGCAGCATGGGATTGCGTAGGTGGTCGCACAATCCAGCCGCTTTCATTGTTGAGATCAACTGACGAACTGAAATTGAGAAGTTAATTATTGTTTCAAATCTTTCTATCTTAGGTGGTGCTTCTGCTCTTATTTTGCGAAGCAATGAACTAATAATTAGCTCCGGCCGCCCAAAGAGCATTCTCAACGTCGATATTGCCTCGGGTACTGTTTCTGGCAGCAACAGATTATGACCCGCCACTTCCAATGCCTTCCCTTTTAGAGATCGTTGAAGACGAACTAAATTCTCTGCATTTGAAAAGCCACATAGTTCTGTGCTATTTGTGTAGTTGCTGATAAACACAGCCCACTCCTCTGGTCGCCCGCTGAACACAGGAAGTTCCTTCACAAGCGCCTGACGTGCTGACAGCTGTTCTGGTGATAAAACTCGTATCGACCCTGCAGGTACATCTGTCCTTTCTTTTGCTTCAACCTTCGTAAGTGTCCTCGGTAAATCTTCTTCATCACTGCTTTCCGCCAGTGCCAAAAGTCTATACTTATTTTCCAGGTATTGTTTGTCCAGTTGCCGTTGTTCTTCTAAACGCGCAAGCTCCAGCTTCATCTTCGATTTGTCGCGACTACTTTTCGACACAATTGATTGTGAACGCTGTTGGTCTAATGTACTCTTACCTGCCTCAGTATCAGATGGTCCAGCTACTGCTCCTGTTGCTCGTGATGTATGACTTTTGGGTTGTGGTTGTGGTGCTCGAATCGTTGTGTCTATCCTACACTTCTCGCAGCTCCACTCTCTCCCAGCCACAGACTCGTCCACGATGGCACATGTGAAGTGATACCAACTATCACATTCGTCACACTGTACCATCTGGTCAGTATCCAGTCCGCTGCATTCTGCACAAGAACTCCCAACAGCTGCTTTTTCTGCCATGGCCATATGTAGATATCCGTGTAAAAGATGTATACTTTCTTTTACTTAAAGAATTTTGCCGAAATACAAATATTTTCTTATTATAATTTTTAAGATTTGTTAATGCGGATTACTTACTTACTTAAGTGGCGCTACAGTCCGGAATGAACCTGGGCCTCAACCAACATGCCTCTCCTATTAGCCCGGTCCTTAGCTAACTGCCTCCAGTTGCGCACTCCAAGTTGGTTGAGGTCGGTTTCCACTTGTGCGCGCCACTTAAGGCGAGGTCTTCCTCTACTGCGTCCGACGTCTGGCTGGGAATCGAAGACTCTGCGAGCCGGAGTATTGGTGTCCATTCGTTCTACATGTCCTAGCCATCTTAAACGTCCAATGCGGAGTTTTTTGACCAGGGGCATGTCGCTGTACAGCTCGTATAGTTCTTGGTTGAATCTTCGTCTCCATAGCCCGTCAACGCAAACGGGACCGAAGATTTTTCGAAGAATTTTCCTCTCGAATCTACCAAGGATTTCTTCATCCGCTTTTGATACGGTCCATGCTTCAGCGCCGTAGAGCAGGACTGGGATGATCAGGGTCTTATATAGGGTTTCCTTAGTAGTTCGAGTGAGGGCTTTACTACTAAATTGCCTTCTTAGCCCGAAGAAACAGCGGTTGGCAAGAGTAATTCTTCGTTTAATTTCTGACTTGATGTTGTTGTCAGAGTTAATAGCGGAGCCGAGGTAGACAAAGTCCCGTACTACCTCAAAGTTATATCTGTCAATGGTGACGTTCTGTCCAATTCGTCGATGTTGTGTGTCCTTTCGTGTTGACAGCATATACTTAGTCTTACCCTCATTTACTGCTAAACCCATTTTCGCCGCTTCCTTCTCTATACTAGCAAACGTGGCTATGACATCACGTTGAGTCCTACCAATGATGTCAATATCGTCAGCGTATGCTAGTAGTTGCACCGACTTTTGGAAAATTGTGCCTCTGGTGTTGGCTTTGGAGTTTTGCACAATTCTCTCAAGAATCAGATTAAAGAAGTCACATGACAGCGCATCACCTTGCCTAAATCCTTTTTTGGTATCGAATGTGTCGGTGAGGTCGTTTCCGACCCTGATGGAGCAGCGAGAATTCTCCATCGTCATCCTACACAAACGGACGAGTTTGGGCGGTATACCAAAACTAGACATGGCTCTGTACAGTTCGTCTCTATAAATGCTGTCATATGCGGCTTTGAAATCGATGAATAGGTGGTGGGTATCGATTTGGACTTCTTGAGTTTTTTCCAGGATCTGCCGAAGTGTGAAAATTTGATCGGTTGTGGACTTTCCTGGCCTAAAACCACACTGATAAGGGCCAATCAGGTTGTTGGTAAACGGTTTCAGGCGTTCACATATTACGGCATATAGGATCTTGTAGGCGATGTTGAGGAGACTTATGCCTCTGTAGTTGGCGCAGTTCAGAGGGTCTCCTTTTTTGTGGATCGGGCAAACGATGCTGAGGTTCCATTCTTCAGGCATATTTTCATCCGACCAGATTTGGCTTATGAGTTGGTGGATGTTACTTACCAAGTCATCTCCGCCGGCCTTATAGAGCTCAGCGGGAAGGCCGTCATTTCCGGCAGCCTTATTAAGCTTGAGTTTAGATATTGCTATCCTCACTTCACTCAGGTCGGGTGGTTGGCAGTTTTCGCTGCCGTTGCCAATATTGAATGGTTCGTTCTGCCTGACAGCGGAATGTTGTTCGTCATCGCCGTTTAACAGTCTGCAGAAGTGGTTCTTCCATATCCTCAGCATCGACTGTGTCTCAACTACAATATTTCCTTGTTCATCTCGACAGGATTCTGTTCGAGCCTTGTATCCTTGGCTTTGACGTTTTACACTTTGGTAAAACTTACGAACATCGTTCCTGGAGTGGCACCTCTCTATATCCTCGATCGCGCGCTTTTCTTGCTCTTTTTTCTTCTTGCTGAAAAGCCGATGTTCTTCCCTTCTTCTTTGCCTATAGAGCTCAATGGCAGCTCTCGTCTTCACCTGCAGCTTAGCCTTGTAGGCCTCGTTCTTGGCTGCGAGCATCTGTCGGCATTCCTCATCAAACCAGGGGTTTCTTGCTGGTGGGCGCGAGAAACCTAGCACATCAGTTGCGGCTGATCTAATGGCCTGTTGGCATCGTTGCCATTGCTCTTCGACATTCGATGCTGGTGGTATGGTGTTAATCGAGAGGTTAAGGGATACGCGTTGTGCGAAGGTCTTGGCGGTCTCTTGCGATTGCAGTCTTTCGACATTAAATTTTTTCACAGTATTTCTGGATTGTTGTGGCGTGGTGGATATCCGCATTCTTACCTTGGCTGCTACAAGGTAGTGATCCGAGTCGATGTTAGCTCCTCGGAATGTTCGGACATCCAAAATACTGGATGCGTGCCTCTTATCTATCGCAATGTGATCAATTTGGTTGACCGTTCGTTGATCTGGAGACCGCCATGTCCCCTTATGGATATCGAGGTGAGGAAACCGTGTGCTGGCTATAGTGGCATTTCGTTCCGTAGCGAAATCAATAAGCCTAAGTCCGTTACCAGACGTGTTGTCGTGTAGGCTATGTTTTCCGACAATACTTCTAAAGATGTCTTCTCTTCCTACCTTTGCGTTAAAATCTCCCAGCACGATTTTAACATCGTACTTCGGTAGTCGCTCATAGGTTTTGTCGAGGAGCTCGTAGAAGCAATCCTTAGCTATATCATCTTTTTCTTCCGTCGGAGCGTGAGCGCATATAAGGCTTATGTTGGCGAATTTGGCCTTGATGCGGATTGTTACTATGCGTTCGCTAATGTCTTGGAAACATAAGACTTCTTGCCTAAGTCTGGCACTTATAACAAATCCGCATCCGAATAGTCGCTGTTTCTGTTCACTATAACACGGTCCGTAGTATATGTCACAGTTTTTCATCCTCTTTTTGCCCGGCCCATCCCATCGTATTTCCTGGATGGCAGTAATGTCTGCTTTGTAGCAGTTTAGGGCTTCCGCTAGTTGTTCGCCTGCACCTCTCCTGTTTAATGTTCTCACATTCCAGGTGCAGATACGAACGTCGTTGTCCTTTTTTCGTTTAGCAGGGTCGTCAACAATAAAATCCGTCCTTTCCGAGGCTATTGGTTGCTTCGTAACCATGCTTTTTTTTCTGTGGGTGGGTAGTTAGCCCAAAGCACAACCCCCAACCTGGAGGGCCAGTTCCAATTTATTAGATACCCCTAGGACACGGGGCCATCAGTATCCACTATGGGATTGAGCGCTGCCGTTGGCCTTTCGGTTCATCCGCCACCATCTCTGTTCAAGGGGCCTGACTAACCCTTGAAATTCCTAGACAACCTGTTGTCCGAATATGTCAGAGCAGCTCATCTAGGTTCGCCTGGGACAGCAGGCCGGGTATTCTTCCGTGCCATTCTCACCAGGGTGTTTATAGTGTTGCTGTTTTTCGTCGTGTTATCAACACTCGCACTTATCGTTTAGCAAGTCAAATCCGGTTGGATGAGACCAGTACCCGATGGCTACCACTTGGAGGTAAAGATAAGCACATTTGATGTGTAGTCAGAGTTGCAACACTGGGCATTGCCAAGTTAACGCCAATCAGAGTCTACCCTCGTTCTACAGCACCCAACCATCAATGCGGATTAGCGTTCCAAATAAAAAATACTTTTTTATAGCTGTTATCATTTATTGTAAATGTAATTTAATTGCTTAAAAATTAGTATGCTTCTTCCTCTATCGTAGAATCGCTAATGGCGTCACTTTTTAAATTTAAGAAACTGCCAGAAACTTCAGATTACTCCTGTCAGCTTCCTGGGTTTGTTCGTGAGGTTGTTTGCGGCTTCGTTCGTTTGTTAATTTCATTTCTGTCAGCGACACCACCAAAACGTTTGATTGAGGAATTTTGTGTTGCAAGAGAGTACACAGAACCCAAAAACCATGAAGATGCTATTGTGAGTGATGAAAGGGAACATTGGTTAAATGCAATGCAAGAAGAAATGGAGTCATTACAGAAAAATGACACTTGGAGCTTAGTCAATTCACCTGAAGACAAAATGGCAATTGGTAGCAAATGGGTGTTTAAAGTTAAAACGAATTCAGATGGTGGAATCCAGCGCTATAAAGCCAGACTCGTAGCACAAGGTTTTTAACAGAAATATGGTATGGATTATGATGAAGTCTTCGCTCCTGTCGTCCTTCAAATTACTTTCTGGGCACTGTTGTCAGTTGCAGCACGACGTAAATTGTTAATTCATAACTTTTATGTTTGTTTTTTTTTCACATCCGATTACATTTTATAATAAACACATGCTAAATAATTATTCCGAAACATAAGCGCTTTTATTCTTTAATCCCAACAAAATTCTTTCTAGTCAAACTGACAGCTGTCATTTGTTTTAGTGGTAATGCAGAGGAGAAAATCTGTCGGAAAATGCTTGACCAATGGAACACAACAGCTGTCCAAATCAGTATTTTGACAGATCTACATCAAATACAGATTGAAATTTTTACCAATGGAAAACACCATTAATAATGGGAATTCGATAACTATTTATCTATAAATTACTTCATTGACGTCACTATGTTATGGCGTTTTCCATTGGGAAATCTAGATTATGATCTGAAATTTGATCTCTTTGTCAATGGAACACGATTCAGATTTATTTTTTATCATTGTACAGGTGTCATTTCGTGTCTGTGAAGTAAGCGTCGGTGCAGCTGCCAAAATGTAAAACATAACAAAAATTTAAAAATACAGAAATTATCTTCATCACTTTGCGAAGATGAAGTCGAACTAGATGAATTTAATAGTTCACGTATAACTTTATTTTCTGTGTCTATATCCATTAATAAATCCAAACGCAAAGCACTCTTGTTTTTCACAACCAAAGTAATAAATCAAAATGAAAATCATTCTTGTCAAACTGACAGCTATCATTTGTATTGGTATTGGTAAATCTGCCGAAAAATTCAGATTTGCAAAATTGATCTCTGATCAAAAAAAAATCATTTTTTTCGACCAATGGAACACAACAACTGTCAAAATCGGTCTTCAGATCAAAAAAAAAATGATTTTTTCCCAATGGAAAACGCCATTAATTTTCCAATCAGAGTCTTTAATCCTTTGTATTACTTATTTGTGTTCAATTTAAAAAAGGGAAAAAATACATATATCGACCGATTCGTTTTTTTATCTATTAATGGTATAACCAGTTTAAGTCTGATTTGTAAACAAAAATGGGTATTACTAAACTAACCCAATTGTGTTTAGTTAGCAAATTGCTAAACGACAAAATACCAAAGGGGTGTACACAAATAGTCCGCCGAACAGCTACACATTATAGAAGTGGAGCATTGAAACCAAAACCAGAAACAATGCCCTTAGGTATTTTGGGTGTTGTTTGTGCTGTTATACCTGGTCTATTCATTGGTGCAGCTATTAGCAAAAGTGTAGCCAATTTCCTAGAGGAAAATGAACTGTTTGTGGTTACTGATGATGACGATGATGATGAGGACTAAGCTATGTGAAGTTCAGCATCAACTCTTTCGGTCGCCTTTCATTGGAGATACATGTCTCAAATTTTGAATAGTACATATATGTAATGTTTTAATTTTTTAGTTTATTTTAAGATAATTTATTTTGAAGGACAAAACCGTAAATAAATATATGCCGTAAAATGCAAAATTTTAGCGTTTAAAATTCAGTGTCGAAGTAGTTTAGTCTTGTGTTTAAGAACAATTAATACTACACATTTTGTTTTATCATTTTAAAATTAAATGCAAACACCTGCCAGTCGAAGTTCGTTAGGAACTTGTATAATGCAACTTAATTAATTTGTCAATGATCTAGCTCTTTTCTTAAAATCATTCACGTCATAAATTTACTTTAGCACAAGTCCACTTTTTTTTTTGTTTAAACGATTCGTCTTTGCGTGCTGATCATTTATCCGTTTTTTTTTTTTAAAGTAAAAGTGAGTTTGTGCTAAAGTAAATTTGTTCCCCATTCAGACAAGCTGTGATAATTGATACTTTTCCGATGATATGTCAGATCATCACTGAAGCAGGACCAGTGAAAAACACAGGTTCTTTATTATAAGATAATGTTCTAATAGTGTTTTCGATTGGAACAGTAAACTGCTATTTTTTATCATTCTTTCTTTGCATAGATCTACTTTGGTCCGCTGCCTGACGGATAATCGAAGTTTCACTTCCAAAAGCACCGTCATTATTCTCTGAATCTCTTCCAAAGCATTCCCTATGAAAAAATGCATATAATGAAATTACAAAAACCAGTTAATGGAATTAACAAAACAAGTTTTTTTTTTAAATAAATCATTTCATTGGTTAATTTTAGTAGTGGGTACTACATAATTTCTTCACAAATTCGGTGCGGCATGGAATCGTAAAGTGCCTTTAAGAAATCCAGTGAAAGTTCTCTCTGGGCTAATTTAATGGCTTCAATAAGAGATTCTCTGGTTTCAAATTAATAGACAGACTCGTACACAATGGGCCTCTTCACTTCAATGGGAGTTTAACTCTGGCATAAGACCGGTTTCATACCATACTCCAATTTGCCGGCAGAATACATAATGTATACACTATGGAAAATGGGGTAATTTCATAAAAAAAGTATTACTTACTTAATCCGGGATGTACTTGGGCCTCAACCAACATGCCTCTCCAATTAGTCCGGTCCTTAGCTAACTGCCTCCATTTGCGCACTCCATGTTGATTGAGGTCGGCTTCTACTTGTGCGCACCACTTAAAGCGAGGTCTTCTTCTATTGCGTTCGACGTCTGGCTGGGAATCGAAGACTCTAAGAGCCGGATTATTGGTGTCCATTCGTTCTAAATGTACTAGCCATCTTAAATGTCCAATGCGGAGTTTTGACCAGGGGTACGTCGCTGTACAGCTCGTATAATTCTTGGTTGAATCTTCGTCTCCATAGCCCGTCAACGCAAACGGTACCGAAGATTTTTTCTCTCGAATCGACCAAGGATTTCTTCATCCGCTTTTGATACGGTCCATGCTTCAACGCCGTAAACAGGACTGGGATGATCACGGTCTTATATAGGATCTCCTTAGTAGTTCGAGTGAGGGCTTTACTACTAAATTCCCTTCTTAGCCCGAAGAAACAGCGGTTGGCAAGAGTAATTTTTCTTTTGATTTCTGACAAGATGTTGTTGAAAGAGTAAATAGCGGAGCCGAGGTAGACAAAGGCCCGTACTACCTCAAAGTTATATCTGTCAATGATGACGTTCTGTCCAATTCGTCGATGTTGTGTGTCCTTTCGTGTTGACAGCATATACTAAGTCTTACCCTCATTTACTTCTAAACCCATTTTTGCCGCTTCCTTCTCTAAACTAGCACCACGTTGAGTCCTACCAATGATGTCAATATCGTCGGCGTATGCTAGTAGTTGCACCGATTTTTGTTGGCTCGGGAGTTTTGCACAATCCTATCAAGAGTCAAATTGAAAAAGTCACATGACAGCGCATCGCCTTGCCTAAATCCTTTTTTGGTATCGAATGTGTCAGTGAGGTCGTTTCCGACCCTGATGGTGCAGCGAGAATTCTCCATCGTCATCCTACACAAACGGACGAGTTTGGGCGGTATACCAAAACTAGACATGGCTCTGTAAAGTTCATCTCCATAAATGCTGTCGTATGCGGCTTTGAAATCGATAAATAGGTGGTGGGTATCGATTTGGACTTCTTGTTTTTTTCCATGATTTGCCGAAGTGTGAAGATTTGATCGATTGTGGACTTTCCTGGCCTAAAACCACACTGATAAGGGCCGATCAGGTTGTTGGTAAACGGTTTCAGGCGTTCACATATTACGGCAGATAGGATCTTGTAGGCGATGTTGAGTAGACTTATGCCTCTGTAGTTGGCGCAGTTCAGAGGGTCTCCTTCTTTGTGTATCGGGCAAACGATGCTGAGGTTCCATTCTTCAGGCATGCTTTCAACCGACTAGATTTGGCTTATGAGTTGGTGGATGTTGCTTACCAATTCATCTCCGCCAGCTTTATAAAGCTCAGCGGGAAGGCCGTCATTTCCGGCGGCCTTATTAAGCTTGAGTTTAGATATTGCTATCCTTACTTCACTTAGGTCGGGTGGTTAGCAACTCTCGCTGCCGTTGCCAATATTATTGCATTGTACTATACCCAAACAAAATAAAAATACTTCTGCTATTTCGGGATACTGTCCTATATCGCTCCTCACCTGCACAGGTAAAGTGTTAGAAAAAATAATATCCAGGCAATTGTTCTGGTTCCTCGAAAAAAAAAACAATCTTACTGACTACCGCCAAGTGGCTTTCAAAAAAGAACGCGGAACCATCGACGCACTTCTTCACCTAGACGAAATCATCACTTCATCCCTATCAGATAAAAAACACATTTCAATCCTTTTAATTGACTTCGAAAAAGCATTTGATCGAATCGGCATCCATGTAGTCATGAAACAACTAATCAAATGGAAAATTGGGCATAAAATGTTGAATTATATCAAATCTTTTCTAACCAACAGATTTTTTCGCATAAAATCCAATGGTACCTATTCTTCTATTTACAGCTTGAAAAACGGGATACCACAAGGATTGCATTTAATGAAATCAGCTAAATAGTTCAAAATCACAGCACAGTTGATCATACACTTTATGCCGACGACCTGATAGTTTTCTCCAAATGTAAAGACTTAACGTCAGTTGTAACTACATTCACGAGTATTCTCCATAGCCTTTCAGAATGGGGGCAATTTTCTGGTTCGAAAAATTCGTTACAAAAATGCTTACTTCTCCACATATGTAAAAAAATAGTTATAATAAAAACATACCAATGCATTTAAATAACACTAATATAATAATTGTAAATTTTCGAAAATACTTGGTATTATATTCGATTCCAAATATACATTTGAGAACCACTGTATACATTTAAAAAAAAAAGCCTTACCGCTAGGGTTAATTTAATAAAATATCTTTTAGAAATAATAAAGTTTAACCACAGTTAAATATATAAATACTTCTATTTATTAAAATCTTTATCTTTTCAATAGGACACCGGCACCCTTTCTATTTGATCGTCCACAACACACTGACTAGGTATGAGTGTTGTAAACCAGTCAACCCTAATTGTTGCTTGTTGCGTATTCTCAAACAAAGGTGTCTCTCTTCTGAGGTAGGGATTCGCTTCAGGTTCGGCCATCCTGGTGTTCTTCGTCGTCCTCGTCGGAGTCAAGGTCTATTTGGATCCACCGTTTCATACGATCGGCGGACCATATTGCTGAGTATGGCTTCTGGGTTCTGGGGGCGAACGGCATGTCAGCCACCTTGTACCTTATCTGATATCATTCTCCGAGGTGTGCCGAACGTAAGAAATATATCTGTGAGAAAGTTGAGTACTGGTTTCGTTTGAGTGTTGGCCAGTGCTTTGACATTGACATATTTTTTAAATGCATCAACTAAAACAATGAGGTAACTATTCCCTTTTGATGATTTTAGAAAGGGTCCCAGATGGTCAATATGTAGTGTATCGAACGGCACGCTACCCTTGTCGATGGTAAATAATTCCCCTCGTGGTTGTGCCTCTTTTTTATTATAGGCACATTCAACACATGCTTTCAGATATTTTTTAACGAATTGGGTCATCCTAGGAAACCAATACCGGGCCCGTAAGTGAGTTATGGTCTTTTTCTCCGAAAAATGTCCCATCAAGACATGACTATTTCGCAAAACTCTATTTCTTACTCCCTTTGGGACAAATAGCCTAGATTCACCATCCGATTTCCGGTAAAGTCTTCCATGATGTAGAGCATAATCGTGATGCATTTGTTTTTCAACTGTAGTCTTAGGTGGTTTCTGTAGCACCGTAACAATATTGGCAGCTTCTTTGTCTTGGAGCTGTAAGGAATATAGCCAATCACTTTCTTCAATGTTTATTTCAAAGATGTTCATATCAACGACTTCAGGTGGCTGTGCTGGTTCACATGGGTTTCTTGAAAGTGAGTCCACATGAAGCATTTGTTTACCTGACCTGTGTATTACATCATAGTCATACTCCTGCATGCGCAGCCACCATCGAGCAATTCTGGGCGTCATTTCCCTCTTTTTCATAGTAGTTCTCAAGGCTTGGCAGTCTGTGATGATAACAAAATATTTTCCGAGCAAATATTGCCGGAATCGGTGTGTGGCTTCCACCACCGCAAGAGCTTCCAACTCGTAGCTGTGATACACAGATTCTTCTTGAGTTGTTTTTCGACTGTAATAGGCCACTGTAAGAGAACTCCTGCAATTCCCTTGCAACTTGCATCGGTATGCAATTCGTGTTCGCCATCTGGATTATATAAATATAAATATATTCAACCGGTCAAACGCTAGTTGTTCTTTTTCTTTCCATACAAATTCTTGGTTCTTTTTAGTCAGATCAGTGAGTGGTGACGCAATAAGTGCATAGTCTTTTATAAATTTCCTGAAGTAGCTTGTAAGTCCGATTAATTGCCTTACTTGGTGTTCGTTGAAAGGTCTTTCAAATTCATGCACGGCAATAGTTTTAGCTTTTCCCGGTTGAATTGTACCGTCTTTGACGATGTGTCCGAGGAATTCGATTTCTCTCTTAAAAAACTCACACTTCTTGAAATTCAATGTCAGTTTCGCTTTTTCTAATATTGATAAGAATTTCTCCAGTTTCTTCATTCCATCATCTAGTGATCTTACAGGCAAAACGAAATCGTCCATATAACTTACAATTTGGTCCGGTAACATTTCATTCTTTATAATTCTCATCAGTTTCTTAAAGTAGGCTGGTGCGTTTACTAGTCCGAATGGCATCACTTTGAACTCAAATAAACCATCCGGTGTGATGAATGCCGTAAGAGAAGTATGCTCTTCCTTAATTGATATCTGATAGTATCCTGAAGCCAAGTCGAGTACAATGTAATACTCATATCCTACCAACTTATTGAGTTCTTCTTCAACCAGAGGAGAAGGAGAGTTGACTTTTTTTGTAACCATATTGAGTCTCCGATAATCTACACACATACGATCTTCCCCATTTTTCTTTTTGACCAATACGACAGGTGCTGCAAATTCTGACTCGGACTCCTGTATGATATCGCTACTCAACAAAGTTGATATTATGGAGGTAAGAACTTCTCGCTTTGCATAAGGATGTTGTGATATCGGTTCAGTTTTGGTTAATTCTATCTCCATTTGGACTTAATCCGTCCGGCCAAGTTCTTCCTTATTCTTCGCAATGCATTTACGGAATCTATTGAGCAGTAATACTAGGACTTTCAAATCGAATTCGCTATTCATACAAATCTCGGCTGCAGTAATCTCCGTATACTCGTGACTTGTCATGACATTTTGGTCAATTTTCTGGACAATTAAGACATCTCCTTCCTTAACCACCGAGCATACTGGATCATTGAGCACATCTTTGCCAATCATGATCGGTTTAGCAAGCATTTCATCCGAAACTACTACAGCGTAAATCGAAAAAGATGATTCATCGATCGTCATCTCGCACGGAATTTGACCAATTGCCTTACATTTTCCACCTCCGAACCCATGCAACGTAATGCTACTCGGCTCAACCGCTATTCCAATTTCGTCAGCCACCGTTTTTGCGATTAAAGTTTGCTCACTGCCAGAGTCTAGTAGTGCCGAATATTCTTTTCCATTTACAGTCACTCTTTTATCATAGCAATCTGCACTTCCTTGGCTTCGAATGATATTAATTCGGATATTTTTGTCTGACAATTTTTCAATTTTGGTTTGGGTCCGAAAGTTGTTTTCTTTGCCTGATACCCATGGTCTTTTCCTGCTTTGCGTACATTGCCGTGCCATGTGTCCAATCTGATTGCAGTTATAACATATAGTTGGGTTCTTTTGTGGCAGTTGTGATCGACCAGACCAGCCGGAACGCTCATTGGTTGGGAAACGTCGTGGCCAGTTCGTCTGTCCACTCGTCATAGCTCGATTAGTATGGATTGGTCTCGGTGTTCCACTACTGGTTGACGGAGTAGGCCGCATAATTCTGCGGATGTTTTCACACCATTTAATTTTCTCTACAAGGTCAGCGATATTGGCGACGTTCCCAGCAGCCAAACTTGAACTTAGTTGGGGATCGTCCAAGCCCGTTAAAATGTATTGGATAATAGTTTTGTCCGCAAGTTGGATTCTTTTTCCCAGCATGTTCATCTCAAAGCAGTAACTTTCAATCGTCTCATCCGAACGCTTGATCTTCCTCAATAGTTGCTGGTGAGCTTCGACTTCACTTTGTTGATTTGGAAAATTCGCTTTAAGTCCCATTGCAAGCTGAGTCCAGGAAATAGATACTTCTTGAGTTGAATCCCACCAGTATCGCGCTGGTCCATGCATTCTTGATGCTGCCGCCATTAGAAGCGCCCTCTCGTCCCATTCGTAAATTGTTGACAACGTTTCCACCCGATTCACCCAATTGTCTGCCGACATTGAAGCAATGTCCCCTGGAGAAAATATCGGCAATGCATCTGCAATACTACAGTTTACTCTTGGCCGAGACAGTACTGTAGTTCTCTGGATTGGTGTACCAGTTCCTTCAAGTAGTTTTAATTTGTCAGCAATCTCTCGTTCCGTTTTCATCAGATCTTTCTTTTTATTTTCGAGATGATCCTTCTCCCGTCTGATGTTGTCCCATTCCCTCCTTCTCAGCTCTTGGTCGTCAACTGTGACGGGTTCTGATATTGACGATACGTCGTTGTCCTCGTTAATGGAACTAATGTCAGGTTCAGCTGCAGTGACTTCACTCGAAGCATGATGAGACTGGTTAGAACTCTGTTCTCCATTTTTCCTGTCATACGTTATGATCCTATTTAGGAGAACTCGTTTGGGCCCTGTTGTTGTAAGTCCCCTATTTTTGAGTTCAGTCTGAAGTTGTTTAACATTCAGTTTATCCATTGTTACCTGAAAGAAATAATATATTTTAATAAACTAGCAACCTCTGTGCTCAAGTGCATAAAATATGAAAATTTCTTTAATAAATCAAATAAGCTTCATTGTCTTTCCCTATACCAGTTCCTTGGGTAATATTATCAGTTTTGGATACTTGACAAATCCGGTATCACTTCACCTATTCATCACTGCTGGCCATGATCTCAAGCGTTCCCTGAACGCACTAACCAACATGACCTCGGTTGCCAAGAGCAACCGATGCCCAATTACTTCCAAGGCAAGTGTCTTTCATTGTCAAGATCCAACTGACCCCAAAGAAATGTCCAGCAATGCTCTTTCAGAATGCGATTTGCACTAGTTTATAGTTACACTCCGAGTAAAACAAAATAATGTAGTACTCCTTCCTTCGTAAAGTGTCAACTCTATGCTATTCGTTTGCATTAGCTTCTTACTTCTTATACTATCTCATTATTTTATACCATTGAACAACAGAATGCACATCAACAACTTCCCTTCGTACATATCTTCACGCATAAAATGCTTCTCAATGTACACTTTCGGTTGCCTTCTCAACATCTGTATATATCTATTAACCTTGGTATTGGTATTGCTCTTTCGTTTGCCGAAAGTGCATCACCACCACCCTTTTCTGTCAAATACCAACTCTTCCATTGTAAATCACATCGCACGTACACGTTCCACTTTTCGTTAACCGAAAATGCTTTATCCCAGCATGCATACAGCCAACAACAACTTCGACTTTGTAGCATCTGGACGATTTCAATTATGCACAAACACAAACGAATGCATCTCACGGACACGTCTAGACGTCTACCATTCATGGAAAATAACCACTGCATTTGTATATTTAAATAAGTTCCCCAACAAATCAACTGCACCTTAGTGTTAACTTCATCATCTATTTTTACTTAACTTCGTGAATAATCCCACTTCTGATTCTTTAGAAATAATAAAGTTTAACCACAGTTAAATATATAAATACTTCTATTTATTAAAATCTTTATCTTTTCAATAGGACACCGGCACCCTTTCTATTTGATCGTCCACAACACACTGACTAGGTATGAGTGTTGTAAACCAGTCAACCCTAATTGTTGCTTGTTGCGTATTCTCAAACAAAGGTGTCTCTCTTCTGAGGTAGGGATTCGCTTCAATCTTTCCTCAAAAAACAGCTACTGTAATGTTAATACTGTCATAAATGTAATAATATCGATTATTTTGTCAAAGATCGACTATGGTTAAGTCATATATGGTAAATGTTCCAAGTCATCTACTCAACTCTTTACATCACCATACCATACAGCTATTAGGATCGGTATGAGGGCTTTTCGTACAACTCCAATTCGGAACCTCTTGACAGACGCTGGACATCCACAACTTACAGAAAGAATCGAATACTTTACCTTGGATACGATACAAAAAAAAAAATAAATTGTT
Source organism: Rhingia campestris (assembly GCA_932526625.1). Classification (NCBI taxonomy): domain Eukaryota; kingdom Metazoa; phylum Arthropoda; class Insecta; order Diptera; family Syrphidae; genus Rhingia; species Rhingia campestris. The sequence goes on along the minus strand of OW052182.1, from coordinate 140,437,913 downwards.
CCAGAAAATCACCCATTCACAACGACGTCAAAAGAATTCTAAAACGGAAGAAAATCCCAAGACTCCAATCAACTTTACTTTCCGTTCTAACATCTGCCAAGGGTTGGGCAAGAAGAAGGACTGAAATATGAGGATCTTTCAGTCCTTCTCGCGGGCGCCCACCTGAAAATGACTAATCAGCATGCCTGTTTAGTGTCAGCCAAGGGTCCCACTTAGATATTGACCGTGCGCTGTAACACGTTGCAACGCACGATCAATGTACAAGAGGGAACCATAAGTTTGTGGTGGGCGAAAACCCGTAAACCCAAATCCAAGGTGGAACAGCAAACGCCGAAGGATTCATGGCTAAAAAGATAGTTTTAAGCCGCTAGTTTGCGAATTTCGGATACCGGGCTACCTCCGATCTCAAGATAGCCTTCCTGTGGTTAGACGGGTAGACCACGGGCGACTAATAAATCCCGCCTACTCGTGGGAAAAATTGAAGTACCAAAAGAAAAAAACATAGAGAATGATGCCTCTACAAATGCATCAACAACTAGGGATGTTTTAGAACACCCTGTCGAAACCGACACGACACCTGCCAATCGGGAAGGGTCACAAATCAGTGATTTCGAGATGATGAGCCTAGAAGAGAAATTGTCTCATCTGAGCGACTCAGCCTCGGAATCAAGTACTGTATACAGCATCAGTATACTCTCGGATGAATTGCATCCGGAACATACAGAAGCGCCAGGGACCCCTGGCAAGACGGCTCAAACTGATTCCAAGCGCATCAGGTTCACGCCAGCGGAACAGCGTCGTTTCAACAGAGCGCTGAAACAGGGTAGCAGCATAGAGCAAGCCCACATCTTTGCAAAAACAAAAGATGATGCTCAAGAAGCCAAACGCATGAGATCTGAGGACAAAACACCACCTCAGTCCGAAGCGAAACGAGCTCGCACTGGGAAAACAACCTCTGACAGAACCACCTGTAGAGATATAGCGAGCTATGTCAGATTGGGTTTCGTACCAGTCGATATCGATCACAATCCTCTCACAAATGAACAAATGGTTCAGATACAAGAGAGGATTATGGACATCACGATCGAACTGCGCGACGGGGATGCAAAGCCAGCTTTCCGCGGGACAACTTTCAAAGCCGGATGGCTCTTGTTAGTATGTGCGGACATCACCACTTCAGAGTGGATGAAAACCAACTTCCTCAGACTGAAGGAGAAATGCGAGTTGGAAGTAATGCTTGTGGGAGAGGAAGACTTTCCGAAACCACATATTGTCAAAGCTTTCTTCCCGCAGAGTACCGCAGTCACAAATGAGAGAATACTGGCAATACTAGACGGTAAAACAGAGACCTGAATACGAGAACGTGGAGAGTTCTGCAAAGATCGGACGAGAAAGACGTCGCCCACAAGGTCTTTGAAATAAACGAGAGTGCGATGCGTAGGCTTGTGGAGCTAAAGGGGATGGTATAATATAGATTTGGAGAAATCAAGATCATCCTTAAGGGATCCGACAAGTCTGCAATTCAGGCCCGAAAAAATAGTGACACAGACACTGATACAAAGAAATAGTCGTCAGAAAAAACAAGCGCCAGCTCGTCGCAACCAGCAGCCAGTATTAGTACCGCCGCCGGAAGCGATATAAAGAAGACTGGTTCACTGCCTACGACAGTATCGCCAAACGCCCCTAGTACGAGCAACGTAACCATCAGCCAGCAACAGTTTAGACCAAAGCTAGCTGCGGAACGGGCGCGTGAAAGGCAAAAACACGGACAGCGAAAAAACGGTCCGAGAGATAGACACGAAGGTCTCTCTCAACAGGGTATCGTACGTAGAAGAGGCGATAACAAGCCTTAAAGGGTACGAAACCCTGAGCACGGTAGGAAAAGATGACCACCCTACTAAATGTGCTGCAGGCAAATCTGCACGAAGCTATAGGTGCCTCGGACACCTACAGCCAAAGATGTGCCGAAGGGAACATCGCTCTAGGTTTAATCCAGGAGCCATGGGCAACAGAGGGTAAGATATTTGGGTCACAAAGTAAAACCAGAGAGCCGTTTGTACAAAACACCGTCGAAAATTGGCACGTTTCTGGTGAGGCATCTTTATCGGATCACATGCACATAAGTTTTCAATTAAGATGCAACACCGAGGATGCGCCGATAAAATACGACAACAAACTCACAAATTGGAGAACGTATCAAGAAAATCTATCGATTCAATGTGACATACTTCCAGAAAAACCTTCATGTGTAAGTGAAGCGGAAGTCGCACAATGTCAACTAAATGACATCATCATCTCATCTTTTACAAATAGCTGTAAGGTTAAACGCACTGTGGCAAAGAGGTGCACACGATGGTGGAACGATAACCTAGAAAGTTTCCGTAAAAGAGTAAGAAAACTTTTCAATAAAGCCAAAACGCACCGGTAAGTGGGACCAATATAAATCTTTCCTGCTCTTATACAAAAGGGCTTGGAATTTTTCCTACCCACTATGGTAGCCTTATTTAGGTTTAGTTTCAATTGGGGCTACATACCACAAACCTGGAGGGAGGTAAACGGGGTATTTATCACCAAACCAGGCAAACCAATAGAACTACCTAAATCGTACCGTCCAATAAGCTTAACATCGTTTTTCCTGAAAACAATGGAAAGAATACTTGACGTACACATTAGAGAGTGCTTAAATGAAAGCACTCCTCTGCACCCATGTCAATTCGCCTACCAAAAAGGTAAATCCACGGAAGGAGCACTTCTAAGTTTAATAAATAAAAAGTGCATACGAAAACAAAGAAGTAGCTTTATGTGCCTTCCTAGACATAGAGGGCGCTTTTGACAACACTGGATATGACTCCATATCAAATGCCTTGACTCATAGAAGAATAGATCATCCCACCATCAAATGGATCAAAGCGATGCTTGAAAGTCGGAAAATAACTGCTTCATCAGCACAGACCTCAGTATCAGTAACAGCCGTTAAAGGCTGCCCTCAGGGAGGAGTACTCTCACCCCTACTATGGTCTCTGGTTATCGATAACCTACTTCAAGACCTAAGTAATGCAGGTTTCAATATAATTGGATACGCCGATGACCTAGTCATCATCATAAAGGGCAAAGAACCAAACGAAGTTACAACACGTTTGCAAAACGCCCTTAAGATAGTCATAGACTGGTGTAATAAAGAAAGTCTCTCTATAAACCCCAGCAAGGCTATCATCGCCCCTTTTACAAAAAGGAGGAAATTAAATCTTACCCGAATTTCAGTTAATGGTACATACATTGAGTATTCCAACGAAGTAAAATATCTTGGAGTGATCCTCGATAAAAAACTAATCTGGAACTCCCACATCAACAACAAAATTCAAAAAGCAACCAAAGCTTTCTGGGCTTGCCGAAGCATGTATGGTAAAACCTGGGGAATCTCTCCAAAGACCACACACTGGATCTACACGATCATGGTCAGGCCCATTACAACATACGCTTCAATAGTATGGTGGAACAAAGTCACCCAAAAAACAACTATAAATAAATTAAACAAGATACAACGGCTTGCCTGTCTGGGCATTACCGGAGCTATGCGTACCTGTCCCACGGCGGCTATGGAAGCCTTAATAGGACTAACGTCCCTCCACATTTATATAAAAAAAGTGGCAATACGCAGCTCAGCAAGTCTGACACAAGCGGAAGAATTAAACATTAGTGAACATCTAAAACTAATTGAACTTCTATCCGAACTTCCAAAACTTGACATGATCTGTGCGGTTACAGACCGCTTACCAAAGACACTATGCTTCGACAAAAGATTCTCAACGGAGATCACAACCAGAGAAGCATGGTGTAGCAACAACCCACCAAACTGCCTAAACGGCCTAAAGTGGTATACGGATGGTTCTAAAATGGACTCAGGGGTAGGAGCTGGCATACATGGACCAAATAAAAACATCTCAATAGTCCTAGTGTATTCCAAGCCGAGCTCCTTGCCATAAAAGAATGCGCAAACCTAATACACAACTCAGGTATTAAAGGTGCAAACATCCATATATTCACGGACAGTCAGCCAGCTATAAAAGCCCTTAGCTCACACATCATTGACTCCAAATCAGTACTAAACTGCTTCAACTCCCTCCAAACACTCAGTTCCAGGAACAAAACCAAACTATGGTGGGTCCCCGGACATAAGGGAGTTGAAGGTAACGAAAAAGCTGATGAACTAGCCAGAAAAGGTTCGGAAACCCCTTTCATTGGACCTGAACCCTTCTGTGCAATCCCCAAATCAGCCATAAATCTGTTCATAAGGAACTGGGAACAAAACAAATATGTTTCATACTGGGGAAACATCCCAGGCCTAAGACAGGCCAAAAGAGCTATTCAGCCCTTCAAATCAGATGCCAATAAGATACTAAATCTTCGCAGGCACGATATCAAAAACTTAGTAGGCTAGCTAACTGGTCATCACGGTCTGCGATATCACCTAAACAAAATGCGTCTAGTCGACTCACCGGAGTGCAGACTATGTCTAGAAGAAGACGAAACAGCCGAGCATATCATATGTGAATGTCCGGCCCTTTACGGTATGAGAAGGGAATCTTTCTTCAGGGAATTTTTAAGTCCCGAAGAACTGAGGAAATCTTCGTCTGAAAGTATCATCAGCTACATTAGGAAAGTGAAGCGCTACTAACCTAAAAAAACATCTGACGGCAAGCACAATAGATCTTTTAGGTCGATGTGTATATTACTGCTTAGGCAGGTCAGAATTAAAAAAAAAAAACATCAGACCTCGACATTCCCATTGTCATTCAAAATTTTAAATCAACTTCCTGCCCACCTTGGAATTTTCTAAAAAGGTCTACAAACACCAATCTAAGCGAATATCCCATCAAATATACCTCTAAAGATATTTTCAAAGCCATGTTTTTTGACAGCAAATAACCACAAGGAAAAAGGATGGAATTAAGTGTTTATTGATGCTTCTAAAACACAAGACGTAACATCATTCGCTGTTGTCGCAGAAGACTTAACAATCATTTGTAAAGGTGTTCTTTAAGACTTTACCTCGATATTTACAGCAGAAGCATTTGCTATTCTCACTGCGATTAACAGAACAAAAAGCAAAAAAAAACTCTCATATTCACAGACAGCCTTTCTTCTGTAAAATCTATTCGAAACATTAACCAAAACTGTGAAAATATCGAGTCCATACGTGGTAAGATAATATCCAAGGATGGAAAAATTAAAATAGTCTGGATTCCAGGACATTAAGGCATTCAAGGTTTTTTTTTCGTGTTGGCCCGGAGGTGAGTAATCCTCATAGGATACCAGTGGTCCGTACCATTGGTTATGCCCGACTCATATATTTGCTGTTCTGACAATTTCATTAATGTCAGTCTGTATATGCCTACGGGCTAAACCTCACCCCTCAGAGAGGCACTATGAGAACCGCGCGCGTGCTCATAGGAGTCTGAAATTCATTCTCTCATTTTTTCATTTTTTTTTTGACTACCTTAACAAGTAGTTTACGCTTCTGTAGTGTTAATCGCGTTTGGTAGGTAGCATTCCAGTGAACGCAGCTAATAATACCGTCATTACATGCGGTTTTCCCTTATGGCGCTAGGTCAAACGGTCTTGTTCTTTGTAGTCGGCGCTCAAGGTTTGTCACGTCCAGAGTACGAGTTATTTCATTATTGCAATGGACATAAATATGAGTACGAAGTTTACGAGCAAAGTTTGTTGCTTCGTTACTCACGGTAGCAATTCCTAGATCTCTGTGAATATCGCTATTCCTTATATACCATGGAGCATTCACTATTGCCCTTGGGGTTTTGTTTTGGAATGCTTGCAGTATAGCAATATTGCTTGGTTTGGTACAACCCCAAAGCTGTATACCGTATGTCCAACAAGGTTTAAGCGCTTGCTTATACAGAAGCAGTTTGTTGTATATGCTTAGCTTCGAGTATCTTCCGAGCAGCCAATACATTTCTCTGAGTCTGATTGCGAGCTCGTCCCGCTTTTTTTTAAAGTGTGGCTTCCACTTAAGTTTTGCGTCAAGGGTCATTCCCAGATATTTTGCCTCATTTGCGTATGGTATTTGTCCCGAGTTAATGAAAACAGGTAAGTTGTTTATCTTTTTGTACGTAAAGTTGACATGCGTTGACTTGGTCTCGTTCAGGGCAATTCGCCAGGTCTTTGTCCACTCACATATATTGTTCAGAGCCCGTTGGAGTTTTCCCGTTGATGATTCCACGGACTCATCCATTGCGAGGATAGCTGTATCGTCTGCGAACGTTGCTACGATGGTCCCTTCTACTTGTGGTATATCTCTTGTGTTGAGCAAGAATAGGATTGGTCCGAGAACACTTCTCTGCGGAACACCAGCGTGGATTTCTTTGAATTCTGAGTATTCAGTCTCATGTCTAATACGAAACAGTCTGTTTTCAAGGTAGGATTCCAGTAGTTTGTATAATTTTGTCGGTAGGATTGTCCTTAATTTATACCTTAGACCTTCGTGCCATACCTTGTCGAAAGCTTGTGATACGTCAAGAAAAGCGGCAGAGCAGATCTTTTTCCATTCTAGAGCGTTTTAAATTTCATTAGTTATTCGATAAACCTGATCGATTGTGGAATGTTTGACCCGGAAGCCGAATTGATGATCTGGTATCAAGCGTCTTTCTTCAATTACTGGTTGTAATCGTTTTAGCACAATTTTTTCGAAAACCTTAGATATGATCGGCAGGACCGAAATGGGTCTTTATGATTTCTTATCGTTTGGACTTTTCCCCGGTTTCGTGACCATAATGACTTCAGGAACATATAAAAGTCTCAGAGAAGCTGTTACTGCACCAGATGTCCGTCCGGAATCATTTGAATAGAAACACCGTAGCAATTCTTTAAGCTTACGCGCGTTTTATTTCCTGTATTAAAAACATTATTCAAGGTAATATATATAATTTTAGTTACTTACAATGCTATTTGATTCTGTGGCGGTGGATCGAACTTCTGGTGTGGTTATGATTTTTTACCGGCGTTGAAATTGTATGTCTGCTTTCACACGTAGACTCACGACTCACGACTCACATGAGTGCAAAAGAGAAAGAAAATTCGAAAAGTTGAGAGGAAAAATATTTTGCCCTGTGAGTCGTGGGCAAAATTTTCAGCGACTCTTTTTGACGTTTTCTTTTCTCTTCCTTCTTGTTATCATCATGTTGCTTCATATAATTTCGTTGCTTGGAGAGTCAGTTTCGGCTACTTGCGTAGATTTGTTCGGTTGCTGGTGTTTTTTTTCAAGCAGAATAAAAGAGGAATGTCAAATTTGAGTCAAGAGAAAAAGTCGTCGTGTAAAAGCGCGAGACTCACGGAAGAAAATTAACAAAGAGAACTTCGAAAAAAGTCTTGACTCACCAGTCAACGTGTGGAAGCAGACTATGTCACATTGCCGATCGAATGCATTCAGGAGTTCACTTTCATACGGAGTGCGTTCAAATTGAATGCATTCGGAGCGCTTAATGTTTTTTAGAAGTTCGATTCAGCGCCGCATTGTAACTTATGACATAACAGAAGCATTTAAAAGTTAAGTTAAGTTGCTCTACTTAACTAATGCTTTTTTCGGTAGCTCCTTCAGGATTTCGCCGGTGATTAAATCATATCCTGGATCTTTGTCATTTTTTAACTTTCTTATTGTCATTCGAAACTCGGACAGGGATACGGCTTAAACTTTATAGTTGTCGGGTGCCGAATTAGCATTCAGTTCTCCGTTCAGGGGTCTTCCATCGAACGGATTGAACGTTTCTTCTAGATGCTCGGCAAATGAATCCGCTTTCTCTTTGTATCTTTTTGCCAATTCGCCGTTAGCTTTTCTTATTGGTGGCGAGTGTATTTTGGGTTTCCTTATGGACTTCAAAGCTTTCCATAGTGAGTAGTTTGAAGTCTTATCAGCAGTCAAGCCCTAGAGGTATGTAGAAGTCTCGCGATTTTTTGAATCCTGTAGCTCATTCTTGAGTTTGTTACAGAGATAGTTCAGATAAGTTTTATCAGTGGGAGCGCGGGAATGTTGCCATCTCTTGCGCGCTCTCCTTTTTTCTCGTATGAGGTCCTCGATTTTAGGCTGGTATTTTAATTCATTGTTGCTGCGTGTTGCTGTCTTCCGGAAGGGAGTGTTTTGCCACGCTGCGCTCGGAATGGCTTCCATGAGATTGTCGATTTCGTCTTCTATTTCGAGCGGTGTGATTAGTGGCACATTTAAAGCAAATTTTTCCTTGCAGTCTTTTCTGAAAAGATTCCAGTTGGTTTTTTTTACTAGTAAGCCTAAGAGGTCCTACTTTTCTTGCTAGACTTCCATCCATTTTTAGAGTGTGTTACGGCAGCCCTTCACCACTTTTAACCAACAAAAATATATATAGATATACACGGAATTTGACCAATTGCCTTACATTTTCCACCTCCGAACCCATGCAACGTAATGCTACTCGGCTCAACCGCTATTCCAATTTCGTCAGCCACCGTTTTTGCGATTAAAGTTTGCTCACTGCCAGAGTCTAGTAGTGCTGAATATTCTTTTCCATTTACAGTCACTCTTTTATCATAGCAATCTGCACTTCCTTGGCTTCGAATGATATTAATTCGGATATTTTTGTCTGACAATTTTTCAATTTTGGTTTGGGTCCGAAAGTTGTTTTCTTTGCCTGATACCCATGGTCTTTTCCTGCTTTGCGTACATTGCCGTGCCATGTGTCCAATCTGATTGCAGTTATAACATATAGTTGGGTTATTTTGTGGCAGTTGTGATCGACCAGACCAGCCGGAACGCTCATTGGTTGGGAAACGTCGTGGCCAGTTCGTCTGTCCACTCGTCATAGCTCGATTAGTATGGATTGGTCTCGGTGTTCCACTACTGGTTGACGGAGTAGGCCGCATAATTCCGCGGATGTTTTCACACCATTTAATTTTCTCTACAAGGTCAGCGATATTGGCGACGTTCCCAGCAGCCAAACTTGAACTTAGTTGGGGATCGTCCAAGCCCGTTAAAATGTATTGGATAATAGTTTTGTCCGCAAGTTGGATTCTTTTTCCCAGCATGTTCATCTCAAAGCAGTAACTTTCAATCGTCTCATCCGAACGCTTGATCTTCCTCAATAGTTGCTGGTGAGCTTCGACTTCACTTTGTTGATTTGGAAAATTCGCTTTAAGTCCCATTGCAAGCTGAGTCCAGGAAATAGATACTTCTTGAGTTGAATCCCACCAGTATCGCGCTGGTCCATGCATTCTTGATGCTGCCGCCATTAGAAGCGCCCTCTCGTCCCATTCGTAAATTGTTGACAACGTTTCCACCCGATTCACCCAATTGTCTGCCGACATTGAAGCAATGTCCCCTGGAGAAAATATCGGCAATGCATCTGCAATACTACAGTTTACTCTTGGCCGAGACAGTACTGTAGTTCTCTGGATTGGTGTACCAGTTCCTTCAAGTAGTTTTAATTTGTCAGCAATCTCTCGTTCCGTTTTCATCAGATCTTTCTTTTTATTTTCGAGATGATCCTTCTCCCGTCTGATGTTGTCCCATTCCCTCCTTCTCAGTTCTGGTCGTCAACTGTGACGGGTTCTGATATTGACGATACGTCGTTGTCCTCGTTAATGGAACTAATGTCAGGTTCAGCTGCAGTGACTTCACTCGAAGCATGATGAGACTGGTTAGAACTCTGTTCTCCATTTTTCCTGTCATACGTTATGATCCTATTTAGGAGAACTCGTTTGGGCCCTGTTGTTGTAAGTCCCCTATTTTTGAGTTCAGTCTGAAGTTGTTTAACATTCAGTTTATCCATTGTTACCTGAAAGAAATAATATATTTTAATAAACTAGCAACCTCTATGCTCAAGTGCATAAAATATGAAAATTTCTTTAATAAATCAAATAAGCTTCATTGTCTTTCCCTATACCAGTTCCTTGGGTAATATTATCAGTTTTGGATACTTGACAAATCCGGTATCACTTCACCTATTCATCACTGATGGCCATGATCTCAAGCATTCCCTGAACGCACTAACCAACATGACCTCGGTTGCCAAGAGCAACCGATGCCCAATTACTTCCAAGGCAAGTGTCTTTCATTGTCAAGATCCAACTGACCCAAAGAAATGTACAGCAATGCTCTTTCAGAATGCGATTTGCACTAGTTTATAGTTACACTCCGAGTAAAACAAAATAATGTAGTACTCCTTCCTTCGTAAAGTGTCAACTCTATGCTATTCATTTGCATTAGCTTCTTACTTCTTATACTATCTCATTATTTTATACCATTGAACAACAGAATGCACATCAACAACTTCCCTTCGTACATATCTTCACGCATAAAATGCTTCTCAATGTACACTTTCGGTTGCCTTCTCAACATCTGTATATATCTATTAACCTTGGTATTGGTATTGCTCTTTCGTTTGCCGAAAGTGCATCACCACCACCCTTTTCTGTCAAATACCAACTCTTCCATTGTAAATCACATCGCACGTACACGTTCCACTTTTCGTTAACCGAAAATGCTTTATCCCAGCATGCATACAGCCAACAACAACTTCGACTTTGTAGCATCTGGACGATTTCAATTATGCACAAACACAAACGAATGCATCTCACGGACACGTCTAGACGTCTACCATTCATGGAAAATAACCACTGCATTTGTATATTTAAATAAGTTCCCCAACAAATCAACTGCACCTTAGTGTTAACTTCATCATCTATTTTTACTTAACTTCGTGAATAATCCCACTTCTGATTCTTTAGAAATAATAAAGTTTAACCACAGTTAAATATATAAATACTTCTATTTATTAAAATCTTTATATTTTCAATAGGACACCGGCACCCTTTCTATTTGATCGTCCACAACACACTGACTAGGTATGAGTGTTGTAAACCAGTCAACCCTAATTGTTGCTTGTTGCGTATTCTCAAACAAAGGTGTCTCTCTTCTGAGGTAGGGATTCGCTTCAATCTTTCCTCAAAAAACAGCTACTGTAATGTTAATACTGTCATAAATGTAATAATATCGATTATTTTGTCAAAGATCGACTATGGTTAAGTCATATATGGTAAATGTTCCAAGTCATCGACTCAACTCTTTACATCACCATACCATACAGCTATTAGGATCGGTATGAGGGCTTTTCGTACAACTCCAATTCGGAACCTCTTGACAGACGCTGGACATCCACAACTTACAGAAAGAATCGAATACTTTACCTTGGATACGATACAAAAAAAAAATAAATTGTTCCAGAAAATCACCCATTCACAACGACGTCAAAAGAATTCTAAAACGGAAGAAAATCCCAAGACTCCAATCAACTTTACTCTCCGTTCTAACATCTGCCAAGGGTTGGGCAAGAAGAAGGACTGAAATATGAGGATCTTTCAGTCCTTCTCGCGGGCGCCCACCTGAAAATGACTAATCAGCATGCCTGTTTAGTGTCAGCCAAGGGTCCCACTTAGATATTGACCGTGCGCTGTAACACGTTGCAACGCACGATCAATGTACAAGCGGGAACCATAAGTTTGTGGTGGGCGAAAACCCGTAAACCCAAATCCAAGGTGGAACAGCAAACGCCGAAGGATTCATGGCTAAAAAGGTAGTTTTAAGCCGCTAGTTTGCGAATTTCGGATACCGGGCTACCTCCGATCTCAAGATAGCCTTCCTGTGGTTAGACGGGTAGACCACGGGCGACCAATAAATCCCGCCTACTCGTGGGAAAAATTGAAGTACCAAAAGAAAAAAACATAGAGAATGATGCCTCTACAAATGCATCAACAACTAGGGATGTTTTAGAACACCCTGTCGAAACCGACACGACACCTGCCAATCGGGAAGGGTCACAAATCAGTGATTTCGAGATGATGAGCCTAGAAGAGAAATTGTCTCATCTGAGCGACTCAGCCTCGGTATCAAGTACTGTATACAGCATCAGTATACTCTCGGATGAATTGCATCCGGAACATACAGAAGCGCCAGGGACCCCTGGCAAGACGGCTCAAACTGATTCCAAGCGCATCAGGTTCACGCCAGCGGAACAGCGTCGTTTCAACAGAGCGCTGAAACAGGGTAGCAGCATAGAGCAAGCCCACATCTTTGCAAAAACAAAAGATGATGCTCAAGAAGCCAAACGCATGAGATCTGAGGACAACACACCACCTCAGTCCGAAGCGAAACGAGCTCGCACTGGGAAAACAACCTCTGACAGAACCACCTGTAGAGATATAGCGAGCTATGTCAGATTGGGTGTCGTACCAGTCGATATCGATCGCAATCCTCTCACAAATGAACAAATGGTTCAGATACAAGAGAGGATTATGGACATCACGATCGAACTGCGCGACGGGGATGCAAAGCCAGCTTTCCGCGGGACAACTTTCAAAGCCGGATGGCTCTTGTTAGTATGTGCGGACATCACCACTTCAGAGTGGATGAAAACCAACTTCCTCAGACTGAAGGAGAAATGCGAGTTGGAAGTAATGCTTGTGGGAGAGGAAGACTTTCCGAAACCACATATTGTCAAAGCTTTCTTCCCGCAGAGTACCGCAGTCACAAATGAGAGAATACTGGCAATACTAGACGGTAAAACAGAGACCTGAATACGAGAACGTGGAGAGTTCTGCAAAGATCGGACGAGAAAGACGTCGCCCACAAGGTCTTTGAAATAAACGAGAGTGCGATGCGTAGGCTTGCGGAGCTAAAGGGGATGGTATCATATAGATTTGGAGAAATCAAGATCATCCTTAAGGGATCCGACAAGTCTGCAATTCAGGCCCGAAAAAATAGTGACACAGACACTGATACAAAGAAATAGTCGTCAGAAAAAACAAGCGCCAGCTCGTCGCAACCAGCAGCCAGTATTAGTACTGCCGCCGGAAGCGATATAAAGAAGACTGGTTCACTGCCTACGACAGTATCGCCAAACGCCCCTAGTACGAGCAACGTAACCATCAGCCAGCAACAGTTTAGACCAAAGCTAGCTGCGGAACGGGCGCGTGAAAGGCAAAAACACGGACAGCGAAAAAACGGTCCGAGAGATAGACACGAAGGTCTCTCTCAACAGGGTATCGTACGTAGAAGAGGCGATAACAAGCCTTAAAGGGTACGAAACCCTGAGCACGGTAGGAAAAGATGACCACCCTACTAAATGTGCTGCAGGCAAATCTGCACGAAGCTATAGGTGCCTCGGACACCTACAGCCAAAGATGTGCCGAAGGGAACATCGCTCTAGGTTTAATCCAGGAGCCATGGGCAACAGAGGGTAAGATATTTGGGTCACAAAGTAAAACCAGAGAGCCGTTTGTACAAAACACCGTCGAAAATTGGCACGTTTCTGGTGAGGCATCTTTATCGGATCACATGCACATAAGTTTTCAATTAAGATGCAACACCGAGGATGCGCCGATAAAATACGACAACAAACTCACAAATTGGAGAACGTATCAAGAAAATCTATCGATTCAATGTGACATACTTCCAGAAAAACCTTCATGTGTAAGTGAAGCGGAAGTCGCACAATGTCAACTAAATGACATCATCATCTCATCTTTTACAAATAGCTGTAAGGTTAAACGCACTGTGGCAAAGAGGTGCACACGATGGTGGAACGATAACCTAGAAAGTTTCCGTAAAAGAGTAAGAAAACTTTTCAATAAAGCCAAAACACACCGGTAAGTGGGACCAATATAAATCTTTCCTGCTCTTATACAAAAGGGCTTGGACTTTTTCCTACCCACTATGGTAGCCTTATTTAGGTTTAGTTTCAATTGGGGCTACATACCACAAACCTGGAGGGAGGTAAACGGGGTATTTATCACCAAACCAGGCAAACCAATAGAACTACCTAAATCGTACCGTCCAATAAGCTTAACATCGTTTATCCTGAAAACAATGGAAAGAATACTTGACGTACACATTAGAGAGTGCTTAAATGAAAGCACTCCTCTGCACCCATGTCAATTCGCCTACCAAAAAGGTAAATCCACGGAAGGAGCACTTCTAAGTTTAATAAATAAAAAGTGCATACGAAAACAAAGAAGTAGCTTTATGTGCCTTCCTAGACATAGAGGGCGGTTTTGACAACACTGGATATGACTCCATATCAAATGCCTTGACTCATAGAAGAATAGATCATCCCACCATCAAATGCATCAAAGCGATGCTTGAAAGTCGGAAAATAACTGCTTCATCAGCACAGACCTCAGTATCAGTAACAGCCGTTAAAGGCTGCCCTCAGGGAGGAGTACTCTCACCCCTACTATGGTCTCTGGTTATCGATAACCTACTTCAAGACCTAAGTAATGCAGGTTTCAATATAATTGGATACGCCGATGACCTAGTCATCATCATAAAGGGCAAAGAACCAAACGAAGTTACAACACGTTTGCAAAACGCCCTTAAGATAGTCATAGACTGGTGTAATAAAGAAAGTCTCTCTATAAACCCCAGCAAGGCTATCATCGCCCCTTTTACAAAAAGGAGGAAATTAAATCTTACCCGAATTTCAATTAATGGTACATACATTGAGTATTCCAACGAAGTAAAATATCTTGGAGTGATCCTCGATAAAAAACTAATCTGGAACTCCCACATCAACAACAAAATTCAAAAAGCAACCAAAGCTTTCTGGGCTTGCTGAAGCATGTATGGTAAAACCTGGGGAATCTCTCCAAAGACCACACACTGGATCTACACGATCATGGTCAGGCCCATTACAACATACGCTTCAATAGTATGGTGGAACAAAGTCACCCAAAAAACAACTATAAATAAATTAAACAAGATACAACGGCTTGCCTGTCTGGGCATTACCGGAGCTATGCGTACCTGTCCCACGGCGGCTATGGAAGCCTTAATAGGACTAACGTCCCTCCACATTTATATAAAAAAAGTGGCAATACGCAGCTCAGCAAGTCTGACACAAGCGGAAGAATTAAACATTAGTGAACATCTAAAACTAATTGAACTTCTATCCGAACTTCCAAAACTTGACATGATCTGTGCGGTTACAGACCGCTTACCAAAGACACTATGCTTCGACAAAAGATTCTCAACGGAGATCACAACCAGAGAAGCATGGTGTAGCAACAACCCACCAAACTGCCTAAACGGCCTAAAGTGGTATACGGATGGTTCTAAAATGGACTCAGGGGTAGGTGCTGGCATACATGGACCAAATAAAAACATCTCAATAGTCCTAGTGTATTCCAAGCCGAGCTCCTTGCCATAAAAGAATGCGCAGACCTAATACACAACTCAGGTATTAAAGGTGCAAACATCCATATATTCACGGACAGTCAGCCAGCTATAAAAGCCCTTAGCTCACACATCATTGACTCCAAATCAGTACTAAACTGCTTCAACTCCCTCCAAACACTCAGTTCCAGGAACAAAACCAAACTATGGTGGGTCCCCGGACATAAGGGAGTTGAAGGTAACGAAAAAGCTGATGAACTAGCCAGAAAAGGTTCGGAAACCCCTTTCATTGGACCTGAACCCTTCTGTGCAATCCCCAAATCAGCCATAAATCTGTTCATAAGGAACTGGGAACAAAACAAATATGTTTCATACTGGGGAAACATCCCAGGCCTAAGACAGGCCAAAAGAGCTATTCAGCCCTTCAAATCAGATGCCAATAAGATGCTAAATCTTCGCAGGCACGATATCAAAAACTTAGTAGGCTAGCTAACTGGTCATCACGGTCTGCGATATCACCTAAACAAAATGCGTCTAGTCGACTCACCGGAGTGCAGACTATGTCTAGAAGAAGACGAAACAGCCGAGCATATCATATGTGAATGTCCGGCCCTTTACGGTATGAGACGGGAATCTTTCTTCAGGGAATTTTTAAGTCCCGAAGAACTGAGGAAATCTTCGTCTGAAAGTATCATCAGCTACATTAGGAAAGTGAAGCGCTACTAACCTAAAAAAACATCTGACGGCAAGCACAATAGATCTTTTAGGTCGATGTGTATATTACTGCTTAGGCAGATAAGAATTAAAAAAAAAAAACATCAGACCTCGACATTCCCATTGTCATTCAAAATTTTAAATCAACTTCCTGCCCACCTTGGAATTTTCTAAAAAGGTCTACAAACACCAATCTATGCGCATATCCCATCAAATATTGTTGATTCCTCACCGTCCGATTTGTGAAGCGAAAGAAAAACCCGTTTTTGAGTATGTTCCAAAAAACTTGGGATTATATAAAATATTTATTATTATAAGAATAGTTATACAAAAGAAATATATGTATACCTAAAAATTAAAGTTTTTAACTCTCTTCACTTCACAGCTTCACCTCAGCAGTATTCAGGAATAAATTATATCTTAGGTAAAAAAGGGATAAAAGATACTTTGACATTTAGTGATATGCATCACTGTGGATGGTAATTTTTATCGTGGATGGTCATCGCATATCGTTGGCTATGTTCAGTCGGTAACATTTCTCCCCCCCGGTGAGGCGGGTGCATCTGCTGCTGCTTCACCATCTGCCTTGCCGACATCCAGAACTGCCAACTTCACTACCGGCCTATCATAAAATCCTGTAGATGTTCTTACCGTAGCTCTCCTTGTTTGACCGTCCTTCGCCATGACTGTGCTTACAACAACTCCCTTCGGCCAGCTACTCCTTGGCAAATTCTCATCAACGATTATGACTACATCACCTTTCTCCACGTTCTTCACTGGCTGGAACCATTTCGTTCTCCTCGTAAGAGTAGGCAAATACTCCCGTATCCAACGCCGCCAAAACATGTTGGATAACTGCTGGGCAACTCTCCAGCTCTTTCGAAGAAGATCTTTGTTGTTAAAGTCACCTGGTGGTTTGCTGCCGCAAGATGACCCAAGCAAGAAGTGATTGGGTGTTAACGCTTCTGCATCTTCTGAATCCACGGAGACATAAGTTAGAGGACGTGAATTTACGATTCCCTCGACCTCTATTAGCACCGCACGTAATGACTCTTCTTCCAGTCGCTGGCCTCCAGTGATCTCCTTCAATACTCTTTTTACCGATCCAATAAGCCTTTCCCAGCAGCCTCCCATGTGTGGAGCAGCAGGTGTGTTGAACAACCATCTGGTTTCAGAGCTGGTGAACGTATTTTGAATAACTTCCTTATTCATCTGATGATAGGCATCTCGAAGCTCCTTCTCTGCTCCTTTAAAGTTGGTCCCATTATCAGAGTATATCTCCCTTGGCGTTCCTCTTCGCGACATAAAATTCCGAACGCACATAATGCATGAGTCTGCTGAAAGAGTATTCGCTACCTCTATGTGAATTGCTCTGATGGTTAAGCAGGTAAATAGGACTCCCCAGCGTTTCTCAGTTCTTCTTCCAGACACAATCAATATCGGACCAAAATAATCGACCCCGGTGTATGAGAATGGTCTCACATACGCTGCCATTCTTGCCTCAGGAAGTGGAGCCATCTCAGGATATCTTGGTACTGCGTTATTGTTTCTACATACTTGGCATCTACGGCGAACTGTCCTGATGAGTGTTCTCAAACTTGGTATCCAAAATTTCTGGCGCACCTCGTTGACTACTGTTTCTTGACACCGATGATGGAAGCGGTTGTGATACTCGGCTACCAGCAACAAGGTGATGTGATGGTCTTTTGGCATGATCACTGGGCGTTTTGTGACTTCGTCAACGCACCAGGCACTATCGATTCTTCCTTTTAGTCTCAACAATCCGTCTCCATCCAAGTATGGTGATAACTTGAAAAGTGTACTCGACTTCGGCAGCATAATCTCATTTTTCAGCATAGCCAGCTCGTCCCCAAATTTGTCCTTCTGGGCCATACGTAGGAGGAACATTTCTGCCTGCCTCAGCTCATCCGATGACAAAACGTCTTTACTCAATCCGATAATACTGCATCTGCCTCTTGCGTTGTTTGCGAATCGAAACACGCGCGCCATGGAACGAACTAAACGTCGCCAAGTTGAAAATCTATAGACGTCTATAACTGGTTCATCATGGACCTCATCTGTCAGCAGTAGAAACTGTGGCCTTAGCTCCTCTTCTTGAACGTCGATTTTTCCAGACTGCACTGGCCATCTCTCCTCTTCATCACAGAGGAACTCGGGACCCTTGAACCATCGGCTCTCCTGATGAAATGTTGGTGTTTTTGTCCACTTTGTAGCTAAGTCCGCGACGTTCATCTTAGTTGGAATCCACTTCCATTCATTCTGCTGAGTATGCTCTAAGATTTCTCCCACTCGGAACATGACAAATGGCTTAAATCGTTTAGCATCTGCTTGCAGCCAACATAAAACATTCCTGGAGTCGGTCCAAAGAAATCTTCGCTCGATGTTTATTGCGTGACTCTTGACAATCGTACTAGCCAATCGCGATCCTATCAAAGCCGCCTGTAGCTCCAGCCTCGGTATTGATAATGGCTTAAGAGGAGCTACTTTACATTTGGCTCCGACTATAGTACAGTCAACTGATTCTCCATCCTTATATCGTAGGTATGCCACAGCCGCCATAGCGTTTTCGCTGCCGTCGACAAACACATGAAGCTGAACCGACGCATGGCTGTTGAAACTCTTCGGTAAGTAGCATCTAGGAATACAGACATTTTCCACTTTCGGCAACAATGCACGCCATACTTCCCATTCGTCCCGTATGTTGTGTGGAATCACCTCGTCCCAATCGATGGCCGACTTCCATACCTCTTGGAGCAATACCTTCAACTTGACGAGATAAAACGATAGAAAACCCAAGGGGTCATAGACCGACATCAGCACTCTCAAAAGCTCACGCTTCGTGGGCATTCGCCGTCCTTTTAAAACGTCCTCATGACCTTTCGTGAACTTTAATGAAAATGTAAAGCTGTCATCCACTGTATTCCACCAGAGTCCCAGTACCTTTGTCGTGCACTTTATTTCGTCTGGATGTTCTTGAAATGTTTTGGCCATGCGTTCAGACTGGTTGAGAGCTTGCAGAACTTGTTTGGAATTCGAAAGCCAATTACGAATGTTGAATCCTCCCTTAGAATGTATGAATTTAACATTCTTGGCCAACTGGATGGCCTCCTCCACTGTGTCCACACTATCGAGCAGATCATCTACGTAATGGTGCTCAATGATGGACTCCGATGCTCGGGGAAATGTGTTGGCGAACTCCCTTGCATTAACATTCTTCACATGTTGTGCGATGCACGGTGAGCACGTTGCTCCGAAGGTTAAAACCTGCATTACGTAGACATCTGGACTACGATCAGATATGCCATCCCGCCACAAGAATCTCTGCGAATGTTGATCACCTTTGTGGACACCGACCTGATGAAACATCTCCTCGATGTCACCTGCTATAGCTACTCGACGCGTTCGAAATCCATACAGAACCTCCGTTAAAACTTTCAGCTCATCTGGTCCTTTCAATAGCATGCTGTTCAGAGAAACTCCATGCGTAGTGGCTGCTGCATCCCACACTAATCGGACTTTCCCGGGCTTGTTCTGGTTTCGAACAATGAATGTTGGTAGGTACCAACACCTCGGATGGTAAGCATCCACCTCCTGCTGATTTAGCTTTCTGGCATAGCCCTTAGACAACAAATCGTTGATCATCGTACTTACTATCTCCAGTAAAGAACTATCAGCTTCCATTTTCTTTTCTAGGCACTTGAGCCTCTTCAGAGCCATGGAATAACTTTCTGGCAAGACTATATCGTCGTACTTCCACAAAAGACCGGAACTGAACGAATCTCCTTGCCTCATCACTGTTGAGCTAAGAATACCTTTAGCACGAATATCTTCTTTTGAGTCGATGTATTTGCCGGTTCCGAGATCCTCCAGAATGAAATGCTGTCGAACCATCTCGTGCAGATCCTTATTACAGCCACAAGCTTCGTATGCATGATACACTCCATTCGCTTTACCATCTCTGACGTTAGAACCGCTGACACACCATCCCAGCCTTGTCTTTATTGCCACAGGATCGTTCCAGCTTCCTACCTTCACTTGTTGTGAAAGTATCAACCTTTGATTATTTATTCCAATAAGTATTCCACACTGCGCATCCTTGTAAGACTGCAGCGGTATGCCACATAAATGCGAATACTTATCTCCCATCTTCTCCTTGTCTACAGATTGCACGGGTAGAGCCAACTTCTTAATTGTCCTTACATCTCTAAGCCAGTATTTGCCATTCGCAGGCACTCCCGAGATTTCCAACGGCACAACCTTAGACTCTTCTTCCAAGCGTGTTGTATCTGACGTCCACTTAAGACACAGTGGTTTATTCACCCCGTCCAGTCCCAAACTATCAGCAATACTCTCCTCCACAAGCGTCAGCGACGAACCATTGTCCAAGAAGGCGAATGTGTTCAACGACCTTCCATTTCCATAAAGCACAACAGGAACTATGTTGAAAAGCGTATCCGTGGTATTGACCTGCTGGTGGGCATGATAGCTTCCGCTGGCAACTGGTAGTGGTTGTTGAGGTGCTTGGATAAAATGCAAAAGGAAATGATGATCATTTGCACATCCGTCCACTCCGCATGCTCGTCCACTACGACATTTAAACCTCTTCGAATGTCCCAAACACCTTTCACATAAACCTTTGCTTCTTGTCAACTCCCATTTCTGATGAATATTCAGCTGCTTAAAACGATCACAATCAACAAGCCTATGATTCCGATCGCAGAGATAGCATCCTATTTCTTTTCGTGTTGACTGGGGTTTACTCCTTGATGCCTGATCCTCCGAGTGAGCATGTAAATGTGCTTGACGTCTATCAGGTTTCCCGTCTACAGCAGCAAATGCAGTCACGGTGCTAGCTGCCTCTGCGATCTTGTATAACCAATCGCTAAACTGTGTTATGTTTTGTTCTTTAGCACCATTATCTAAAGCCCAGTTCAATCTTACTGGGGCAGGTAGCTTGTCGACCAATTCCTGCAGCAAAGTGGGATCGTTTAGATGGCTGGTCAGCCCCGATGCCTGCATTGTACACTTCAGACTGCGTACCGATAGAGCGTACTGAACAAGGGTTTCTAAACGATCGACCTTAGGAGCTGGTTCCGCGCGTAGTTTCTTCAACATCGTCTGCACAATGTATGTCGGTCGCCCATACAACATTTTAAGCTCCGAAATTACCTCTTGGACGGAAGACGGTAGCATTAGACGAGAACCAACGGCTCGCAACGCACTACCTTTTATTGCCCTCTGCAGACGACACAAATTCTCGTCATCGGAGAAACCGCACAGCTTAGTGGTGTGCTCATAGCTGCTTATGAAAAGCGGCCACTCCTCAGGACTACCTGAGAACAATGGAAGTTCCTTTGACAGTACTTGTCGTGCCGATATCTGACGTTGTTCTAGTGGAGCAGGTTCTACAACCGGCATGGGTGTTGCTTCATAAGTCAGTTTCTTGCATTGTTCGGCCACAGGATCGTTAACGTCGTCTGTTGTCTGTGGCTTCACGTTGTTTGCCCATTCGACTACTTGATTCACCGCTGAATTCGCATCATTCACGTAATCGTCCTCATCCTCCTCCATTGCCAAGATCTCAAACTTCTTCCGAAGATACTCTTGCGCGTTGTCCTTCTCCTTTTTCAAAAATTGTAAGTCTAACTTCTTCTGTTCTTCCAAGCGAGACATTTCCAATTTCAGCAGACGCCGACTTTTGGTAGTGGACGCAATTGATACTCTACCAACGCTCCCCCTCTCCGACTGCCTAGATGATGGCCTTGCAATTTCATCACCGCCTAATAATGCACCAGCTGGACTCGGATTGCGAACTGTAGCATTTAGTTCTGTGCAGACATTGCACTCCCAACTCTTATTTGCCACCGTCCCATCAACACCAGCACAGCTGTAGTGCAACCACTTTTGGCACGTATCGCATTGCACCATATCTTCTGCCTCATTCTTTCTTTTACAAGAAGTACAATCTGCTGCATCCGACATCGTAAAATGGAGTATGAGTACGTACTACGTATCCTTCTAGATTCTTCTATGCGTAGTTTTTTTTCCTTTTAATTTTTAGAAATGTTGATTCCTCACCGTCCGATTTGTGAAGCGAAAGAAAAAACCGTTTTTGAGTATGTTCCAAAAAACTTGGGATTATATAAAATATTTATTATTATAAGAATAGTTATACAAAAGAAATATATGTATACCTAAAAATTCAAGTTTTTAACTCTCTTCACTTCACAGCTTCACCTCAGCAGTATTCAGGAATAAATTATATCTTAGGTAAAAAAGGGATAAAAGATACTTTGACATTTAGTGATATGCATCACTGTGGATGGTAATTTTTATCGTGGATGGTCATCGCATATCGTTGGCTATGTTCAGTCGGTAACAAATATACCTCTAAAGATATTTTCAAAGCCATGTTTTTTGACAGCAAATAACCACAAGGAAAAAGGATGGAATTAAGTGTTTATTGATGCTTCTAAAACACAAGACGTAACATCATTCGCTGTTGTCGCAGAAGACTTAACAATCATTTGTAAAGGTGTTCTTTAAGACTTTACCTCGATATTTACAGCAGAAGCATTTGCTATTCTCACTGCGATTAACAGAACAAAAAGCAAAAAAAACTCTCATATTCACAGACAGCCTTTCTTCTGTAAAATCTATTCGAAACATTAACCAAAACTGTGAAAATATCGAGTCCATACGTGGTAAGATAATATCCAAGGATGGAAAAATTAAAATAGTCTGGATTCCAGGACATTAAGGCATTCAAGGTTTTTTTTTCGTGTTGGCCCGGAGGTGAGTAATCCTCATAGGATACCAGTGGTCCGTACCATTGGTTATGCCCGACTCATATATTTGCTGTTCTGACAATTTCATTAATGTCAGTCTGTATATGCCTACGGGCTAAACCTCACCCCTCAGAGAGGCACTATGAGAACCGCGCGCGTGCTCATAGGAGTCTGAAATTCATTCTCTCATTTTTTCATTTTTTTTTAACTACCTTAACAAGTAGTTTACGCTTCTGTAGTGTTAATCGCGTTTGGTAGGTAGCATTCCAGTGAACGCACCTAATAATACCGTCATTACATGCGGTTTTCCCTTATGGCGCTAGGTCAAACGGTCTTGTTCTTTGTAGTCGGCGCTCAAGGTTTGTCACGTCCAGAGTACGAGTTATTTCATTATTGCAATGGACATAAATATGAGTACGAAGTTTACGAGCAAAGTTTGTTGCTTCGTTACTCACGGTAGCAATTCCTAGATCTCTGTGAATATCGCTATTCCTTATATACCATGGAGCATTCACTATTGCCCTTAGGGTTTTGTTTTGGAATGCTTGCAGTATAGCAATATTGCTTGGTTTGGTACAACCCCAAAGCTGTATACCGTATGTCCAACAAGGTTTAAGCGCTTGCTTATACAGAAGCAGTTTGTTGTATATGCTTAGCTTCGAGTATCTTCCGAGCAGCCAATACATTTCTCTGAGTCTGATTGCGAGCTCGTCCCGCTTTTTTTTAAAGTGTGGCTTCCACTTAAGTTTTGCGTCTAGGGTCATTCCCAGATATTTTGCCTCATTTGCGTATGGTATTTGTCCCGAGTTAATGAAAACAGGTAAGTTGTTTATCTTTTTGTACGTAAAGTTGACATGCGTTGACTTGGTCTCGTTCAGGGCAATTCGCCAGGTCTTTGTCCACTCACATATATTGTTCAGAGCCCGTTGGAGTTTTCCCGTTGATGATTCCACGGACTCATCCATTGCGAGGATAGCTGTATCGTCTGCGAACGTTGCTACGATGGTCCCTTCTACTTGTGGTATATCTCTTGTGTTGAGCAAGAATAGGATTGGTCCGAGAACACTTCCCTGCGGAACACCAGCGTGGATTTCTTTGAATTCTGAGTATTCAGTGTCATGTCTAATACGAAACAGTCTGTTTTCAAGGTAGGATTCCAGTAGTTTGTATAATTTTGTCGGTAGGATTGTCCTTAATTTATACCTTAGACCTTCGTGCCATACCTTGTCGAAAGCTTGTGATACGTCAAGAAAAGCGGCAGAGCAGATCTTTTTCCATTCTAGAGCGTTTTAAATTTCATTAGTTATTCGATAAACCTGATTGATTGTGGAATGTTTGACCCGGAAGCCGAATTGATGATCTGGTATCAAGCGTCTTTCTTCAATTACTGGTTGTAATCGTTTTAGCACAATTTTCTCGAAAACCTTAGATATGATCGGCAGGACCGAAATGGGTCTTTATGATTTCTTATCGTTTGGACTTTTCCCCGGTTTCGTGACCATAATGACTTCAGGAACATATAAAAGTCTCAGAGAAGCTGTTACTGCACCAGATGTCCGTCCGGAATCATTTGAATAGAAACACCGTAGCAATTCTTTAAGCTTACGCGCGTTTTATTTCCTGTATTAAAAACATTATTCAAGGTAATATATATAATTTTAGTTACTTACAATGCTATTTGATTCTGTGGCGGTGGATCGAACTTCTGGTGTGGTTATGATTTTTTACCGGCGTTGAAATTGTATGTCACATTGCCGATCGAATGCATTCAGGAGTTCACTTTCATACGGAGTGCGTTCAAATTGAATGCATTCGGAGCGCTTAATGTTTTTTAGAAGTTCGATTCAGCGCCGCATTGTAACTTATGACATAACAGAAGCATTTAAAAGGTAGAGCAACTTAACTAATGCTTTTTTCGGTAGCTCCTTCTGGATTTCGCCGGTGATTAAATCATATCCTGGATCTTTGTCATTTTTTAACTTTCTTATTGTCATTCGAAACTCGGACAGGGATACGGCTTAAACTTTATAGTTGTCGGGTGCCGAATTAGCATTCAGTTCTCCGTTCAGGGGTCTTCCATCGAACGGATTGAACGTTTCTTCTAGATGCTCGGCAAATGAATCCGCTTTCTCTTTGTATCTTTTTGCCAATTCGCCGTTAGCTTTTCTTATTGGTGGCGAGTGTATTTTGGGTTTCCTTATGGACTTCAAAGCTTTCCATAGTGAGTAGTTTGAAGTCTTATCAGCAGTCAAGCCCTAGAGGTATGTAGAAGTCTCGCGATTTCTTGAATCCTGTAGCTCATTCTTGAGTTTGTTACAGAGATAGTTCAGATAAGTTTTATCAGTGGGAGCGCGGGAATGTTGCCATCTCTTGCGCGCTCTCCTTTTTTCTCGTATGAGGTACTCGATTTTAGGCTGGTATTTTAATTCATTGTTGCTGCGTGTTGCTGTCTTCCGGAAGGAAGTGTTTTGCCACGCTGCGCTCGGAATGGCTTCCACGAGATTGTCGCTTTCGTCTTCTATTTCGAGCGGTGTGATTAGTGGCACATTTAAAGCAAATTTTTCCTTGCAGTCTTTTCTGAAAAGATTCCAGTTGGTTTTTTTACTAGTAAGCCTAAGAGGTCCTACTTTTCTTGCTAGACTTCCATCCATTTTTAGAGTGTGTTACGGCAGCCCTTCACCACTTTTAACCAACAAAAATATATATAGATATATACATAATTTCAAAACCAATAATTGATCACGGAAAATTTATTCAGCAAGATGTATTTTTATCGGTCATAAATTCTTATCATATTATATACCCACATCCCACCCTTCTAACTACCTTATACGACTAATTTCACCCTGCCCCGCATGTTCCTTCATTCCTTTATCCTAATGCACCACTTTCCCAATCCATCGTTTTGCCGTCGGCAATTCGCAATCCTATTTCCACCCGAAATGCATCCTATTTATCCGTCTACCTGCAAAAAAAAAATGAATTAATGTTTAATAATTAATCCCACTAAACTGATCATAACACACCGGAGATTCCTAAATGTTAAATCTTTAGTTTACACAAAGAAGAAGCTCGGTCCGTACAATCTGTCGCGTCCCATGCAGCCAGTGATAAAGTTGTCACCATCAAAGGAAAGCGTAAGCGTGACACCAACTCATCAACGGCTCATCCGACAGCTAAACGCTCTAATCTCAGAAGTCAGGATCAAATCAAAAATAATTTGGTTCCAAATCTGTCAGTTGGGTCGCCTACAACCAATACTTCTCCTACTGCCCCATCATCTAGTGTAGTTCCAACAGTGACTGCATCTGCTTCATCAATTGAATCGATACCTAAACCTAAATCGATCTTTATATCACGCCTGAAACCAAGCACTTCCTCCGAAGACGTGATTAATCACTTATTTTCAAAAAATCTAGTCCCTACAGGTACTTCTATTAAATGTACAAAAATTAGTAAACAGGATAGTTTCGTTTCCTCGTTTAAAATAGTAGTACCTCCAAATGTATTTGATAAAGTATGCGACACTGACTCATGGCCTTTAAACACTATTGTTAATGAGTTTAGGCCACGTAGAGCTAAACGCGGAGTTAACTCAGCATCAAAAAACTCTACCGACTGTCCCTCTACTACCAAAATGTAAGAGGGCTCCGAACAAAAACTAAAACATTTTTTCTTAATTCCCAAGCCTTTTCTCATGATATATTCTCCTTGACAGAAACGTGGCTTTACGCCAGTATACTTGACTCGGAACTCTTTAATCATGAGTTCTCAGTATATAGGAGTGACTGCCATATAAATGACCTAAAAGCGCTTGGTGGAGGTGTTCTTAGTGCAGTTCGCAGTCATCTTACCTCTGAGAAAATAGTATTTCCAGTCCCTCTTAACATTGAAATAATCTGTGTTAAGATAACAATCAGTCCAACGTAAATTCATAAGATTTGCTTTGAGAGGACTTCCATGGGATGATCTACACAATTTGCCTCCGTATAGGTGTCGAATTAAACTGTTGCATATATTGCCTTTGTCTCAACGTAGACTTAACAATGACATGGTTTTCTTACTCCAATTATTATCAGGACAAATTGATGCTCCTGATCTTTTAAGTGCCATTGGTTTTAATACCCGGGGAGGTTCCTACAACCTGCGTAGATTAAATATATTACATATACCTAATCATAAACAGAACTATGGTATGCATGAGGCCATTAGTCGTATGAGTAGGGTATATAATAAAAATAATGATGTAGTTGAACTACATGTTAGTAAATGTAGTTTAAAAAATACTCTGCGAAATTGTATGCTAGAGTCATAATAAGTGTATGTAAAATTGTTATATAGCTAAATTGTAATTTCATCGTTTAATGACTTTGTTAGTGTTGTCAAACTTAATAACTTCTATGTTCTGTTATGTCCCACTAACAAATGCACTAAATGATGAGCCTGTGGATGCATATTATATGCTGTGGCAAATCTCTGCTCGTAGATGCTGCTTGTATTAAGCTCGCTACGACACAGATCTGATAGTGTATTCTACTTACCAACAATCTTCACAGTGTTTCTTTTTCCTCTTTTATCTCTTCCTATCTTTTCCTTTTAAAGTCCTTATTTTCCGTCCGAGGTCGAAGTAAAGTAGTTTTCTTTATTCTCTTTTTTATTTTTCGTATCATCTGGCACGAGACAAAATGTTTGTTGAGCTGGGATGTTTTGGGGAAGGGGCAAGAACTACCCCCGTCCGACGAGTTAAGCCGAGCAATCGCAAGCGTGCCGAGCCCTCTTCTCCAGCATCGAAGTTGCCCCCGTGGCTTACCTAGACTCACAACAAGTGACTGCTGAGTGGTCTGAGCATAGATCATAACATTCTTCGACTTCCGTCAGATTTTTAGTTAGCCCTTTTGCGATAAAGAAGTCGACTAGGTAAGGGATTTTACTATTGTAGTCCATATTTTGTCAGTCACCGATGATAAAATTAGACACGAATAAGTCAAAGAGGCGATCGAGGTCGCCGTCTACCAGTCTATATCCCGGAGAGAAGTAACTAGATCCGATGAGGTAGTCTAAATGGTTTACTTTTACAGAGACTGAAATTATTTGCATAGAATCGAGTTCTATTTGATTGTTTTCAGAGTGCTTCATACATTCATTGATGTAAAGAGAGGATCCTCCTCTCGCATTTCCCGAAGGATTATGCGCATGATAATCACTGTAACCTTTTATTTTGGGTCTAGCTCTCTTTTTTAAGTGAGTTTCCGATATCAAGCATATATCAATATTGATTTTCCGTAGAATAACTTCTAGTTCGTCAATTTTGTTTGTGAGACCATTTGCGTTTCATGTAAGTATCTTAAGAAGCTGTGTCATATTCATGTTTTGTTGTTTGGTTTTCCAGGTTTGAACTCGAGTTTGCTCAATTTGTCAAATATAACTTGATTGATCTTGGTTTGTTCATCAAGTTTTTCATATATTACAGTTAATAGTTGGCGGATCGGATTTGCTGTATCTGATCTTGTCTGATTTCCCTGTGTCGCAACTTGCGCGTATGATCTCGCATCAGATAATGCCGATGGTTCAGCGACGTTCTGTTTTATAACTTTTTATTTTCCATTACTGGTTTCGTCTTTTTGACTGGCTTCATGGTATTTGGCTTATCAGTTTTAGGATCTGCTAAGCTTGTATCCGGGTGGTGGTTTTTTGTGCAATTGGCGCAGACTGCTGGGGACTGCTTGGTTTTGGTGCATTCTACCGAGAGATGTGTACCGGCACATTTAACGCACCGTGGTTCTTTTTGGCAGTATGCCTGCGTGTGGTTGAAACCGTGGCATCGTTTGTACAGTTTTCTTTCCCTTACGCATTGGCTCGATTTTGACCTTGGTGTTTGGAATGGTCTTGTTTTTGAAGACGCCGTCCATATTCTCGGTCCTATCAAAGGTGAGCATAAAAAGTGGAAGTCCGCGTTTGACTACGGTGTCTTTGTCTCCTTCCCAACTTTGCTTTTCTTTCTTGATAATATTCACGGCGTCAAGAAACCTTGGGTTTGCACGTCTTCGATGATATCTTTCTTTATGCAAGACGGGTGGAGTCCCCTGACGAAGACTCGCATCGGTTTTTCGTACTTATTTTCATAGGTAAACCATTGAATATTCTCTGCATTTAATTTAAGATACAGTGCTTGGTAAGAGTCAGAGTCCTCTACGTATATTTTCCACACGTTATTTCGGCGCGAGGTTATATTGTGCTTTGTCATCAGCGTATTTTTGAGAAGATTACAAAGTTTTCCGTAGTCCTCTATCCCGATGACATTTATTGCGCGTGGAGGGCGAGTTTTTGCTTGAGTTTTTGCCTTGTTTGGTACGGCGGGCTTATACTCCTTTTGTAGCACTTCGGGTGAGGTGACAGCCTTACGCTTTTTGCTAGGCCTTTTCTTAGAGGCGGGATTGGTTTCGCGATCAAGTTCTTCCTCGTCCGTAAAATATTCACTTGCTGGGCGGTTCGGTGTTGTCTCGAGATCTTTCGTTTTGAGATCCTCGTTTTCTTTTCGCAAGGAATAGACTTCCTTTTTAAGATCATTGAAGAGTTGCTCCATTTCATAAAATTTAGCTCGTAATTCCTTATTTTCTGTTACGAAGCATTTAGTTTTCACTAAGTCCTGAATAACCGACGGACTTCTTTTTTCGGAGACATACGATCCAGTTGGAGATCGACATATCTTTGTTCTTTTTTCAAAAGGATTTATCGGCAATATTGTTGGTTTTGCACTTGACGCTATCGGTGGTGATCTTAGCATATTTTTCCCCCTTTGACTGGGTCGTTGAAAGGCAATTTGCCTTCCAACTATGACCTGTCTGTGTAGGGTGTCCCTACCAGGAGAATACTCTCTCGACAGCATAGCTCATAGCATCATAAAGGCTACTCCCTCGGGCGTTAGATTTTTGTCGCCTTTTACGGCAGGCATATATTACTTCAAGGCTATTCTAACCCCGTCCTTGCTGGGGGCATTCAAGGTAATGAAGTTGTAGACGGTGAAGCTAAATCCGCATATAATAAAAATACAAAAATATATACTTAATACTTGGAAATATAAATGAAAAATTAACTGGAAAAACTATCAGCATATTTATACCAAAATTAATCCTTATGGTGAGAAAGTCAACTACTCTAAAGACACATCACATAAACAGATAAAAATATATGTTAGAATGCGGATGGGTCATACTAACATAACTCACAAACACCTTATTACTTTGGTAAAACTTGCAAACATCGTTCCTGCAGTGGCACCTTTCTATATCCTCGATCGCGCGCTTTTCTTTCTCTTTTTACTTTTTTCTAAAATTCTCCCAGCACGATTTTAACATCGTACTTTGGTAGTCGCTCATGGGATTTGTCAAGGAGCTCGTAGAAGCAGCCTTTAGTTGTATCATCTTTTTCTTCCGTCGGAGCATGAGCGCATATAAGGCTTATGTTGGCGAATTTGGACTTGATGCGGATTGTGACAATGCATTCGCTTATGTCTTGGAAACATAAGACTTCTGGCCTAATTAGATATTAGATGTCACAGTTTTTCATCCTCTTTTTGCCCGGCCTATCCCATCGTATTTCCTGGATGGCAGTAATGTCTGCTTTGTAGCAGTTTAGGGCTTCCGCTAGTTGTTCGCCTGCACCTCTCCTGTTGAATGTTCTCACATTCCAGGTGCAGATACGAACGTCGTTGTCCTTTTTTCGTTTAGCAGGGTCGTCAACAGTAATATCAGTCCTTTCCGATGCTATTAGTTGCTTCGTAACAATGGTTTTTTCCATGGGTGGGTAGTTAACCCAAAGCACAATCCCCAACCTGGAGGGCCAGTTCCAATTTATTAGATACCCCTAGGACATGGGGTCATCAGTATGTATGTAATGGGTTCTTACCACATGGTCTGGACCGGGGTTTTTTTTATTCAAAATGCCTGTTAAACCATCGCATTGGTAACCAACTACTAGAACCGCTAGGCCAAATTCTGCTTCAATTTAGTTTACTATACTAAAAAAATCCCTGTAGTGAGGAAAAAGACGGAGATTTTATGATGGAATTCTCTCCCCTAGAAAAGAAACCAAAAACAAAGTTCGGCATTGTCATCTATGGTTATCGCGATGCTCCATTAGCGACAGCTCCTAGCTTAGAAAAAAGTATCTAACCCTTTTAGTTACATACCCCTGAACTCCTCTAAACTGTCACGAATCTATCATCTAGCACATCCTCACTAGATTCTTACAAGCTACTCATCGCGAACAGCAAAAATTCAAAAAAATATTGAGATGTGCATCTAATCATGACTTGAAAAAAAAACTCCAACTGTTACGCTCAACTCCCGGGAGAATAACAACCTTCCTCTTTCAAACACTGCTTAAAAACAATGCACTACTTCTGCAAAGGAACTCATGGAGCATTTCAGATGCTCAGAAAAACACAATATATTATTTTTTTCCAATTCGTTATAATACTTTTGTTTTTATTTGTATTCGGCTCAAAAAGGCGTTTGGCATAACTGTTATTATCTATTCAAACATTTTAAATTAATTCTAACAAATTATCGTTACTATGTTAAAGGTCCAAGTATCTTTAACCCCATATAAAATATACATCAAGCAATTATAGGTGCTTCCAATATTTATTTAACTATAGTTTGCAGATTCAAATTTAACGTTTTGTTCCTAACATACTTCACGTTTTTTTCTTAAGCTCACAATTCATTATTGCTATGACTCATAAATGTATGGGTTTTTGGTACTAACGTACATGTAGTAGTTGACCGTCGATTTAACCATAAAAAATGACCAATTTTTGTTCAAAGTGTTCACCTTAATATCTTTAACAAGACTTACCCTTCTTTTTGGATGTTATTTTCTATTGTGAAAAACGTTCGGGGGATGAGGTGCACCGCATTCCTTCCTTGGGTCTCTGATGAAGTCGCACTTTATTTGCAACCGCGTGTATTTTGCTGCTAGCTAAATTAATTTTGAGATAATGGTAAAGCACTTGAACAACAATAGTTTACAACCAGATAAAACAGAAAAACAATCAACTACTTCCCATTTGAAGAGGCAACTATATTCAGCGTCCCCTAGGAGCCGATAGTTGAATGTCACGAGGTTTGGATCTGCGATCTGCTGTTGGCGATGTTCTTAAACTGCAGTGGCGAATATGGAGACTGCTACTGCGGTTCGGAGCTGCTGAGGTTCGCAGATGCGATAGGGAGTAGTGGCGATTTTGTTTTTTCTCTTTCAGCGAGTTCGGTGGCCGCGAATGAGGAAATTTCGGGGAACAGTCGTCGAGTGGTGAGCTCGGCGATTTTCGTTGTGTGGAAAGGGTTTTTGTTTTTTAATGTACTTTACTTTGTGTTGTTTCGTCGGTCACACTGCGGTTCTACCATGTGCTATTCACCATTTTACCCATTTACGTGAATGCACTGTGGTTACCTTTTGGTACATGCAGGATGGCGATGATCTCTGCTAAATGGTAGACTTTTCGATCATCTGTACGCACAATCGTTTAGCTATGTGGAAACGATGGAAACTGTTTCACCACCAATTGCAATGTGGGTTAAGTTATAGCTTTAACCACCGTACATGGTTGCTGTCTTGTGTTTCCCGAGCAACTCAACCGTCTCACCATTAAATTAATAAAAAAAAACGAATGCATGCACTTAATAATTATTAGAATCATTTTATGATCATTCATAAAAAAACCATAATGCGGATTTAAACAAAAAAAATCAAAATGAGAAGGACGTGTAACGACTGACGTCTGGTTCTATTGCTGGTTCGAACGAAACTCCCGATCTCCACGCTGCCGTAACACCCCATCGCCAATAGCCAATACCTTCATTTCGCTGTCTCTCGCTCTAACGCATGCGTCTTATGGGTTTAGTTTCAAAGGTCCCTAGCTCATTAGATTTTATTCAGAAAATTCCGTTCTTGATCTTAAAAATGAAATCCCAATTCCGTGAACCTCCGATTTAAATTTTATTAGATTCTGAATAAAATCCAGCGCACAAGAGAGTGAGTGAGTGTAAAACGGTTAAGACGTATTAATAACTACACTGCGGGTTTTAAACAATATTATTAACTGAAATTGTGTTTATTATCTAAAAATTGCGCTAAGTTATGAAACATCAAATTTCTAACTAGTGCAGAGTAAATTAGCTTAAATATAACAAAAAAAAAAATAAATCACAAAAGTTTGCGAAAGAGACGCTATATAACTGACATTGTGAGTGAAAAATGAAAATGGAATTAATATGTAGTGGTGCAGATTGCACAAAAAAAAAATAACACGAACTGATGAGTTTGTGACATGTAGTGGTATGTGTGCAAAAAAAATTCATTACAAATGCATTGGATTATCAAAATACGATTATGATTTAATTCAAAATAATAAAAACTTGTAGCGTGGATGTCTCCTTTTTATCAAAAAAAGACGGCGTGAATGTTCTTTGTTATTTTTTTTTATTCGTTTCGGTTTTAATTTTTAACAAAGGAAAATTTATACGTTTTGAAGAAAGAAAAAGATCAAATTGATAAGATTTAGATAATTGTATGTTAAGTCGAATTCACCATGTACCAGGGTTGCAAAAGTCGATACAATTGTATTGTTTTCGATACAATCGCCATAGCTTCAGTACACAAATACACTTTTATAAAATCCGATACAATTTGTGCTGCAGCTATTTTAAATAGGTATTTATCATCAAAATATGTTTTAAAAAACGAAAACATCACATAATTTGCTTTGCTACCAAAAATCTGTTCGAATTTATATAAATACCACTGAAAGTATGTGCCAATTTTCAATTCACAATCACTTTTTTCTATATTCGCGCCATTTTTTTTGCCTTAATACAGTTTATCAGCTGTTTGATGGTTCTTTTTTAAATGTTTCTTATGAAAGTTTCGTACCAAAAATACATGTCTTCCTGTCTTCTTATTTTTAGGGATCTTGAAGGTCTTAGTTAGTCATTAACTAACAAAATAGATAATAATTAGATAGTTAAATTTAAAGACATTTTGTGGTTTTAAAATTACAATTATGCTGATAAAAATGGATTTTTGTTTTAAGGTTGTTATTTGGTTTTACTCACTTGATGTCATAATTTCTAAAAGCAAAAAAAACAGTTAATTTACATGATCTTAAGAGATATGTAAAACAGTTAATTTACATGATCTTAAGAGATATGTACTACGTATTTCGAACATTATTCTATTTTAGACAAAATTATTTTTATTTATTTCAAATTAAAATAAGTAAAGCAACGGTTTTTAACCAAAACACTTTCGTTTCGAATTTTAAGTCACTTTCATGTTGATCGGGTTCCGGCAAGCGATCTGCATCTTGAAGACAATGGGTTGGAAGACCCTTATACACGGCACAAGCTCTTTCGGAAAGCTTCACCAAGTCAATTAATGTTTGTTTTGATATGGGTAACTTACACTGGTAAATGGGTTTAAGTACCACAAGAAATCCCCCAAACAGCTATATTTTTATACCCTATCCCATAGGGGGGTATATTAGTTTTGATACTTAGTTTGTAACATAGAGAAATAATTTAGCTACATATACCTCAAAGTATATGGATTGACTCAGAATCGCTAGCTAAGTCGAATTAGCCATGTCTGTCTGTCCGTCCGTCCGTATGTTCGTCACCGATTTTTGGGCCTTAAATTTTGAGCTAGGATAATGAAATTTGGTATATAGGATCCTCGTCCGTGCCACCAGAACAAGTGTAAAAATTTTTGAAATCCGCCCACTGCCACGCCCCCTTTTTAGGAAAACTTATTTTTTGGCCAAACCGTAAGGAATTTCAAAAAAGTGTCTGAGCAGCATATTTAGACAATCCTAATATCTATATTTCGTTCATACAAAGTTTTTTGCAACGCCCACTTTTTGGGGGCGTTTTTAGTAAAAAACGCTTTTTGTCCAAATTTTAAAACTTTCGAAAATTTTTTTGATGCAAATACTTCCACAATGGTAATATAAACATTTTGTCCATAGATCATTTTCACCTACGCCCATATTTTGGGGGCGTTTTCTTACAAAAACCATTTGTATACCCCATCCCAAGGCATTAGCAATAGAAATACGTTGTTTTTTGTCGAACCACAAAAGATTTTGAGAAACTGTCTGAGCAATATATTGTGACAATGTCATTTTCTGTATTTCATCGCCATAAGGCCTATATTTTGAGGATATTAATTTAAAGGATGGGATGGGATAGGGTATTCAACGATCCGCATAGCGGATTGTAGCCTCTCATATGTTTATAGTTGAAACTATTTTCGTTCGTTTGTTTAGTGGAGTTATAGTTCTACATGTCCTAGCCATCTTTGGGCCGGTTTTTCAGTGCTGAGTTAACACAGAGTTTAATAACTCCGGAATAAATTTAAGCTAGACTTAACTCATGAAGCAGTTTTTCAGTACAGAATTAAATTTGACTCCATGTGTGATGATTTAATTTGGTAGGACTTATGATTTATCGATTTTGCTCAGTTATCACTTTATCAGTTGTTTGGTTTCCTTTTCCCCAAACAAATGAACTTGCAAGTCTTTATCTTCTTAAAATAGTTAAACTCAATATTTAATACAATCAAGTCGCTAAGATCTGCATTTAGTTTCTTAAAATTAAATTAAATGTCCACATAATGAAATTGAAAAAAAAATGTTTGCCTGGTATTTTATCATCTGTCAAAACCATCTGATCATCTAATTCCGTGGTTAACTCAGCAAACTTGCTGAGATTTAAATCGCCTGAAAAACTGCTTTCTCAAGTTAACTCGAGTAAGCTCCCGAATCTAGGATGAACTCGCACTGAAAAACTGGGCCTTAAACGTCTTTTTCGAATTTTAACGACTTAATTTTAAGCGAATATATTTTGTAGTCATCTTTATATTTTTTGCATCCATAGAATCGCACTCCATTCTGGAACGCTTTGACTGTAAAAACTTTAACTCTATTTTTTGTAAATGACGAAATAGAAAAAACGACATCTTGATGACTGTTGTAAGCAACGATTTTAAAAATTTAAACAATGCTGATCCTGGCAAGCTATCAGGAGTACACTCAAAACAGAAATATTACAAGCTTTCGCTTGTTTTTTCCGTTAAATGATCATATGACTAAAAGCTGACAAAAGAATGGCGATAAAAGGTAAAAATGATCATAAGTAGTGACGGATACGGCCATTATGTGCATTGAAAAACAAAACTAAGTGAGATAGAGGTTTTTTCCTTTTAAGAGAAATTATATGCCTGGTTTTAATGATTTTTATTATTTCGTAATTCTTGTAAAAATTACAATTATGCCTCGGTTATTATTTCCAGCTGTAAAACGTGAAAAATTAAAGTTATTTTCTTAAAAAAACATATTTTCACCAAATCTGTATAAAATAGATAGCTTATCAAAACACCAAACCAGTACAATTTCAATACAATTTTTTTTTAACTTTCAATACAATGCTGAAAAGCCATTTTTCATCCCTGCCATGTACTCTTCGAGGAATCGCCTTAAAGTAGTGCATGTATGTAATTCGCTTATTAATTATCAAACCAAAGTTTTCTCTCTATTTTATTTATACAATTTTCTACTTGACTTCATGATAATTCCTACTCAAGTGAATGTGAATTATATTGTTTAACAAATTTTCTACTTGACTTAATGATAATTCCTACTCAAGTGAGTGTGAATTATATTATTTAACATAAAAGTTTACTTTAATGTGTTTAAACATATAATTCAGTGTTGCATATTTTTTAGGGTGTATATATAATTTAAGATAAGCACTGCTACATTCTCCCCCTTTGACATGATGAACGCCTCGGAGTCTTGTCAATTCAATTCATTTTTTGTTGTGTCTTCTTTGGTCGTCCTCGCTTTCTTAGGGTCATCAGAGGGGTAGAGCTTTGGTCACCTATGAATGGGGTTAAATTGGAGGAATGAAATATACCAAGTGGGATTAGTGGTTCATTTTCGTTGGCGACTTCATAGCTACAGGAACCAATTTTCCTGATAATGGTGTATGGTCCGTCTCGTTTGGGTATGAATTTGGAGCTGATACCTTTTGCAGCGTTGCTCAAAACGTGGGTAGTAACCATTACTTTATCTCCTACAGCTAGGGAGGGTTGTCGTCTTAGCTTCTGGTCGGCATACTGTTTGTTTCGGTCTTGCTGATGTATTTCTGCTTCTTTTGCGTTTTTGAGTGTTTCGGTTAATGATTTCAAATATGGCGTGATTTGCGGAATAAAATTTTCGGATTCAACAATCGCCTTTAGGTCATGTTGTATGTCATCGAAGGTGCGAAGTTCTCGGCCAAAGGTTAAGTAGGCCGCTGAATAACCTGTACTTTGACAAAGCGACGTATTCATTGAAAATCTTATAGCTGCCAGTCGATGTGACCATGAAGAGTGGTCTTTCTCCACGAGAATAGAAAGTTGGGTTTTTAGGTCTCTATTTTTTCTTTCCACTGGATTAGCTTGTGGGTGGTAAACAGGAGTAAAAGTTTGTTGTATGTTGAAACAGAAAGTCAATTTTTGCATAATGGCGGATATGAATTGAACACCATTGTCACTGATTATACGCCTTGGAAGTCCATATCGAAGAAATATTTCATCTATCAATATCTTAGAGCAGACTTCGGAGGTCGCTTCTTTTAATTTGAACAATTCGATCCATCTACTAGCTATGTCTTCTATAATAAAAATCCACTGGAATCCATCGGTGGTCATCGGAAGTGGTCCTACCAGATCGATTGCGATGATCTCAAAGCGTTGGCTACTCGGGATCGTTTGAAGAAGTCCTGCGGGTTTCAAGTTGCTGCTTTTGTATCGTTGGCACGTTATGCAATTCTTGATGTAATTGGCTATATCCGAACGCATACCAGCCCAAAAGTATCTGCTGGTAATTCGCGCTATGGTCCGTTTTACACCGTAATGGCCGGCAGTCGCATCGTCGTGGTATGTTTGAAGAATGTAGGGTCGTTCTTTTTCTGGGATTACAAGTTGAGCTTCTTCGTTATCTTCCTCACTCTCTTGGTAACAGTATAAGACACCGTCATTTATCATATACCCCCGTTTTGACCATCGGATGAAGTCTTCGTCCGAAGATTCCAATGAGTTGATAATGGTTTTCAGTTTAGGGTCACTAAGTTGTTCTGTTCGTAGTTCTTTAGATCCCTTCCTGGGCATGTCGATTTCATATGAACATATCTCGCAATTTTCTTTATGTTCCTCTTGGCAAGGTGGTCTGGATAGTGCGTCCGCGATTACATTGGTACGTCCTGGTTTGTACTGTATTTGAAGGTTGAATGGCTGGAGCTGAAGGGCCCATCTGGCTAATCTACCCGCTGGGGACTTGAGGGTCATAAGCCACTTAAGGGGCTGGTGGTCGGTGATTAAGGTCACTTCTGACCCTTCAATGTATCCTCGGAACTTTAGAGTTGACCATACGATTGCCAGGGCTTCTCGTTCCGTCGTGGAGTAGTTTCGTTCACAATCACTCAGCAGCCTACTAGCGTACTCAATTGGGTGTTCGTCGGCTCCCTCCCCCTGGAGTAAAACTGCCCCCAAAGCGTAACTACTGGCATCGGTTTTGAGGAAAAAAGGTAGTTTCGGGTCGGCTTGTCTTAGAATGGGTGCAGTCGTCAAAAGCTCTTTAAGCTTAGTGAAAGCTTTTTGATGTGCATCTGTCCAAGACCATTTTACTCTTAATTTTGTTAGCTGGCTTAATGGTTTTGACACGTCAGCAAAATTAGGGATGAATCGACGATACCAGGAACACGTTTGAAGAAAGGAAAGTACCTGTTTAACATTTCTTGGCTCTGGTCGATTTTCAATGGCTTGTATTTTTTCTGGATCCGTACTGATGCCATTGGAATTCAAAAGGTGGCCCAAGTACTTTACCTCTTCGCAGCAAAGTCGGCATTTATCTCTGTTCACACGTAGCTCAAACTGATGTAGTTTTTCAAACACTTTTCTGAGATCCTCAATATGTTGATCAAAAGTCGGGGAACAAATGATGATGTCATCCAAGTAGGCAACAATAAGGATATCTCCGAGTCCTGCCCTCAATCGGTCAATGAGCCTCTGAAATGTAGCAGGGGCATTTCTTAGGCCGAAAGGCATGCATCTAAACTGGTATAATCCAAAAGGAGTAATAAACGCTGTCTTGGCTTTATCATCTTCGTGTACCGCTATTTGCCAGTATCCTGCTTGTAGATCTAGAGTTGACTTGTATTTGGTGCTTTTTGCTTCGTGTAACAGATCGTCAATTCTTGGCATCGGATATTTGTCGGGAATCGTTATTGAATTTAATTTTCGATAATCGATACAAATTCTTACCCCTCCGTCCTTTTTGGGAACCATCACTACCGGTGCAGCCCATGGTGACTCACTATCCTCAATTATGTTATTCTTGAGCATGGTTAAAATCTCTTTTTTGAGTTGCTCTCGTTTTGGTGGAGAAAGTCTATATGGCGGAAGAGCGATCGGATCACTGTCTCCGGTGTTGATTCTATGCGTTGCAAATGAAGTGACTGAGTGTTTTGTACTGAATATATTTGCGTTTGATTGCAAGAGATTCTTCAATTGGTTTCTCTCCGTAGCCTCGAGGTTAATTCCATCTGAAGCCTTTAATTGTTGGATCTCTATTGAATATATTGGCAAGAAAAATGCTTCAGTGTCTTCCTCCTTACTGGGTTGCGTTCTTTTACATTTGCCGAAAAGATCTTCAGTCTTTCTTCGTTTCGGAGTTATCTCATCTACCGGAATAGCATCCTTGAAAATGGCCTGAATGGAATGTGGCGAATAATCATTATTTCTTTTTTCCACACATTCAACACTGGGCCCATAGTTTTCGGTATCATCATGCTTTGGGGTAGTGGAAATAGGGCTTAGTGACTTGTGGTTCTGTACCCAAGTAGTAAAAGCTGAGATTTGCCGCAGAAGATCCTGTGAAGTTTGCACTGGCCTTTTCTTTTGATTTGGGGTAGCTGTTTTGATGGTTGTTGGCGTTTTTCTATTTTCAATGCTGTCACACGCAAGTTGCACACTATTTAACTCCATTGGTATTGGGGCCATAAAGTCATATCTGGTTTTGGGATCATCCTCGAAGTACCAGTATTTTTGGCCCATATTCAAGACTATTCCAGCCTGTTGCATGAAATCTGCACCAATTAGTGTTCTGTTCTTCGTGGCATTTGGAAGAGATATAAAGCGAATTCTCCTTTCTCTGCCACCGATTTTTATGTT
This sequence comes from Rhingia campestris, assembly GCA_932526625.1. Classification (NCBI taxonomy): domain Eukaryota; kingdom Metazoa; phylum Arthropoda; class Insecta; order Diptera; family Syrphidae; genus Rhingia; species Rhingia campestris. The sequence continues at coordinate 140,397,911 of OW052182.1, read as the reverse complement.
ACAGATTGTGCATCGTACCATTTTCTCCGTTGTTGTTCCATCTGCAAGAATAACGTCCGCTTTAACATTTTGGAAAACGCACCTGTTCTCCGTCATCAACTTTTTTAGGCTTGCACTTGCTATGCTTGTTCGAGCAGCAGTGTCTAGATATGCTTCACCAACTAGTCCAAACATATTAATATGAGCTATTGGAGCGTCTCTGCCGATTAGTGTGGTTGATATCAAGTTGAATGAGAGATAGTTTGGACTTTCTTTTTTAACGTCACGACTGCACTTTTGGCAATTAGCTCGCGTAACACCAGGAGCTCCACATCCGTAACAAGAAAAGGTGGGTCTGATGGAGTTTTGTTGGGCCCTGTTTTCCTGGAGACTCTTCAGCTTGAAACACTCTTCGCTTGTATGCCCTCGTCTTCTACAGTGTGTGCATCGTTTGTCAGTTTTTATTTCTTTGGTGAGCTCTTTCTTCTCGGAAACCCTAACGTCTGGAACTGGGACTTCAGCAAATACCATCTCTGCCTCTCTTCCTAATCGTAGAAGCTTCTCGTAGGAGTCTACAGCCTCACGAGATACCCGTTCTCTTATTTTTAGAGTAAGCAAGCCGTAAATCATATTTATTTGTAGCTCATCGTTGATATTGTCGACTTGGGAGAATAATACTCGTTTTTTTGCACAGGAAGCTGTCGATGGGCTCATTCGGCTGCTGTTTTGTTTCCATAATTTCGAGAAGCACACGCCAAGCTGGTTTGGGAGGTGAAAAAACAGACCTTAGCAGTTGTACCAACTCTTCAAACGTGGTAACTTTTGTTTTAACACCAACCCACCATGACGCGGCATAGTCCTCCAGTAGCATGGGCATGGCTTTAATGGTGTCCGCATCGCTAATTTTTTCGATTTCCTTGAAGGTTGAGATAGCTGCTATGAATTCTTCGAGCTTGTTGCTATTTCGCTCCCCTCGGAATCGTGCCACACATGTTGTGAATGAACCAACTCGATAGTTGTTCACCGCGAGAGCAGCGATCAGCTGTTGAAATTGCTCGGTTGAAATATTCATAACGCCTTCTCGTTGTTTTATTCTTTCGCTGCGTCTAATTTCCTCTGTCATACAAACAAAAATAGTCCACAAGTTGGGCGCCAATTGTAGCGTGGATGTCTCCTTTTTATCAAAAAAAGACGGCGTGAATGTTCTTTGTTATTTTTTTTTATTCGTTTCGGTTTTAATTTTTAACAAAGGAAAATTTATACGTTTTGAAGAAAGAAAAAGATCAAATTGATAAGATTTAGATAATTGTATGTTAAGTCGAATTCACCATGTACTCTTCGAGGAATCGCCTTAAAGTAGTGCATGTATGTAATTCGCTTATTAATTATCAAACCAAAGTTTTCTCTCTATTTTATTTATACAATTTTCTACTTGACTTCATGATAATTCCTACTCAAGTGAATGTGAATTATATTGTTTAACAAATTTTCTACTTGACTTAATGATAATTCCTACTCAAGTGAGTGTGAATTATATTATTTAACATAAAAGTTTACTTTAATGTGTTTAAACATATAATTCAGTGTTGCATATTTTTTAGGGTGTATATATAATTTAAGATAAGCACTGCTACAAACTTGTTTTTTATGTGCACTGATTGTCCGAATGTTTAAAAAATTTTAACTGAAGAACTAAAAAAATTACGGCAAACAGTGAAATAATAAAATCAATAAACAATTTGAAAAAAACGGTAAACGAAATACCACAAGTAACACACACACAGCCAAAGCCGGCTAAACCAACATAGGCGGACAAAACAAAACAAAAGCACGGTAGTTTTATAATTAAATCAAAAGAAAATCAAAACAATTCTAAAACAAGAGATGACATCAAGAGCACAATAAATCCATCTTCAATGGCTTTACAAATTGATGAAGTCAAAAATGTGCAAAACGGAGCAATACTCATTAAATGAGATAACGAATCGGTAAAAAAAAATACAAAGTGAAATAAAAAACAAATTAAATGAAACCTTTGAATCTAATATCGCGCAAAGCAGGAAACCTAAAATACTCATTGTTGGTATGAAAGAGAAACTTAGTGGTACCGAAATAATAACCTCGCTGAAGTGTCAAAACCAATTAAGTGAATTTAACATAAAATGTTTACAAACATATGAATCAACAAAAAATAAGTGTTTTAACGCAATTGTGGAATTAGACAATATTGCCAATGCTAAATTAATGGACCTTAAAAAAGTTAGTATTGGACGGACAAATGTAAAGAGTATCAATATGTTAGTGTCACTGTACCAAAGAAAAGAAATGTATTAAGTGTGGCGAAAATCACGATATTAAAGAATGTAAAAGTGTCGAAGAAAAATGTGTCAATTGTTGTTTTGCGAACAGTCTTAATTGTGCTGTGTATTTAAGAAAAAAAAATCGCTGAAGAGCGAACTGATTATTAGTAATTAAGTAATATAAAATGTGTGTATCTGAATATACAATGATATAGAGAGGTGCCACTCCAGGAACGATGTTCGCGAGTTTTACCAAAGTGTAAAACGTCAAAGCCAAGGATCCAAGGCTCGAACAGAATCCTGTCGAGGTGAACAAGGAAATATCATAGTTGAGACACAGTCGATGCTGAGGAAATGGAAGAACCACTTCTGCAGACTGTTAAACGGCGATGACGAACAACATTCCGCTGTCAGGCAGAACGAACCATTTAATATTGGCAACGACAGCGAAAACTGACAACCACCAGACCTAAGTGAAGTGTGGATAGCTATATCTAAACTCAAGCTTAATAAGGCCGCCGGAAATGACGGCCTTCCCGCTGAGCTTTATAAAGCTGGCGGAGATGAATTGGTAAGCAACATCCACCTACTCATAAGCCAAATCTGGTCGGTTGAAAGCATGCCCGAAGAATGGAACCTCAGCATCGTTTGCCCGATACACAAAGAAGGAGACCCTCTGAACTGCGCCATCTACAGAGGCATAAGTCTACTCAACATCGCCTACAAGATCCTATCTGCCGTAATATGTGAACGCCTGAAACCGTTTACCAACAACCTGATCGGCCCTTATCAGTGTGGTTTTAGGCCAGGGAAGTCCACAATCGATCAAATCTTCACACTTCGGCAAATCATGGAAAAAAAACAAGAAGTCCAAATCGATACCCACCACCTATTTATCGATTTCAAAGCCGCATACGACAGCATTTATAGAGATGCACTTTACAGAGCCATGTCTAGTTTTGGTATACCACCGTTTGTCCGTTTGTGTAGGATGACGATGGAGAATTCTCGCTACACCATCAGGGTCGGAAACGACCTCACTGACACATTCGATTCCAAAATAGGATTTAGGCAAGGCGATGCGCTGTCATGTGACTTTTTCAATTTGACTCTTGAGAGGATTGTGCAAAACTCCCGAGCCAACAAAAATCGGTGCAACTGCTAGCATACGCCGACTATATTGACATCATTGGTAGGACTCAACGTGATGTCATAGCCACGTTTGCTAGTTTATAGAAGGAAGCGGCAAAAATGGGTTTAGCAGTAAATTACACACAACATCGACGAATTTAACAGAACGTCACCATTGACAGATATAACTTTGAGGTAGAACGAGACTTTGTCTACCTCGGCTCCGCTATTAACTCTGACAACAACATCTCGTCAGAAATCAAACGAAGAATCACTCTTGCCTATCGCTGTTTCTTCGGGCTAAGAAGGCAATTAAGTAGTAAAGCCCTCACTCGAACTACTAAGGATATCCCATATAAGACCCTGATCATCCCTTGGTCGATTCGAGAGAAAAATTCTTCGGAAAATCTTCGGTCCCGTTTGCGTTGACGGGCTATGGAGAGGAAGATTCAACCCCGAACTATACGAGCTGTACAGCGACATACCCCTAGTCAAAAAACTCCGCATTGGACGTTTAAGATGGCCAGGACATGTAGAAAGAATGGACACCAATACTCCGGCTCGCAGAGTCTTCGATTCCCAGCCAGACGTCGGACGAAGTAGAGGAAGACCTCGCCTTAAGTGGCGCGCACAAGTAGAAACCACCTCAACCAACTTGGAGTGCGCAACTGGAGACAGTAAGCTAAGGACCGGGCTAATTGGAGAGGCATGTTGGTTGAGGCCCAGGTTCACCCCGGACTGTAGCGCCACTTGATATCACAGATGCATACATGCAAAGAATTTCATGTATGAGTAACGACAATAGCATACATTTGATAAATACAAAACAAAACCAACAAGAATAACTGCAACATCTGTAACATTAATTGACTATGCGCTATCAAACTGCAAAGATATATTAAGTGCTAAAATAAATACCCATTTAAAATTTAGTGATCATGAAACAATAGAAATAATTATAAAATGACCCAAATTGTGCAATAATAAAAAACATATAAAATATTGTATATATAATAAAAATTGTTTTATAGCAAATCTATGTGAAAATTCTGTGTTTATGCTTTTTGACGAAAATCAGCCATATAACTTAAACAATTTATCCAAGCTATTTGTATTTGATATTAAGAGGGCAGTTAACTCAATGGCATCGAATAAATCCGATGTATCGAATGCTTTCGATGTTTAACGATGGATCGATGTATTTCGTTTCGATGTATCGTATGAGAGTATATTATCATTTGCACTCTTTGGCTCTTTTGACTTTATTGAAATGAGCACCAACACAAAGGTTACAAAACAAAAAAAACTAACAGGAACAGGACAAGGCGACGCGACGTTGGATTAACACGTCTGGCGTACCTTACACGTATAGTAAAGCGAGGCAGGCACACACACACAAATAATGTCCAGATGCAAGACACAGGTCAGACTAGACTAAAAGAGTCTACAATGCTGTTACTTTTATGACTATTATTCTTTGTGGTTGGAATTATATCTCAGCCGTTGTTACCGATAATGGTTGCTCAAAACATTGTGCAAATTCCTGAACTGCAAAAAATACTCTCAAAAATGAAGACCGTTGTTACTTTGTTAAACAAAGTTGTGTGGCAAGTCGGTTAGCACTGAAACAAAGTTAATCCAAGATGTAACGCCACCTGGGAGCGAACATTAATAAGAATTCAAATATCCGAGACAGACACCGTATATTTGAATTCAAATTACTTTTGAGAAAACCGAAATTTAATTTAAAAAATTAATATATGTAAATAAGTCAATATAAAAACGAAAATCAAAGAAAAAATTGAAGTAATTTACATAAATAAAAAATAAAATCAGTTGAGCGGTACTATTACCATTTTTGTTGTTCTTGGAAATAACTAATATTGAAGCGCACGCGCCATATTGGAAACATTAGTAAATTAAGAATTTAGAAAGTACTCCGTCTTACGGATACATTTCTGGTTCCTTTTGTTGTTAGTTTTGAGTTTAATTGGCGTAATAACTTTACTCAATTGGATTGTATTTTGTAATAACTTGTTCGAAAAAAACGTTTTTAATTTTTACAACGTTTTATCATGAGGTGCTAGGTACTTTTAGGGGTATTTATGTTGTGATTTTACGACAATTTTTACCGACGTTGGGGAAGTTTAAACTTGGCCGCAAAATTCTATGTTGGGAGGGATAAGGCAATGCTGCAAATACACCAGCAGCCCCACAGTGTGGTGAACATCCTTCCGTTTCGTATATCTTGAGGCAATATTCGGCATGATAAATGTTTTGTGGTAGGTTTAGTTGAGTGTTTTGAGAAAGAACCACCCCATCCGGTGAGCAAAGCAGTGCCACTCTTTTCGCACCCAACACTCATTCCCTCTCTTTTTCCATTAATATCCTAGGGTCCCATCTACATCCTAACTTCCCTCCAAATCCCATTCCGACATATCAACAATTTTACGTCCCCGAGCCTACAACAAAGGATGGTGAACAATAGGATCTTGTTTTACTAGGTCGATTTCCATCTCGATAAGTGTTGTCCGACCCAATTCTTTTTGGGTCATGGCAATACATTGACTTTAAACTGTTTGCGAGTGCCGCAAATAATGACATTCTTATGGTAACAATCGCTTTCTGTTTTTTTTTTCAAATGACATTTACGCTATAATTTTTCTCTTCGTTCCTCTCTATCTTGGGTGTTGTATGTGTTGTAAATTATTTACTTTGACTGATCTTTGTCTCTTCCAGGATTGCTGGCAATTCCATGCGTAATGCCCTGCCTTGTCTTCTGCATAAGTTGCTGGTGTATTTCCACTTCCCTGTGCTGGTGGGGAAGTAAGCTAACTGATCCCACGAGACTGATGCTTCCTGAGTTGTATCCCACCATCATGCAGTATCATGCAGTACCATGCATTTTCTATGCTGCCGACATCTATAGTGCCTTCTTAGTCGTATATTTTTGACATTCCTTCAACACGACTGACCCAATAATCTGCAGACATTCAGGACATGTCACCAGGTAATAAGACTGAAAATGTATCCGTAATTTCTCTTATCGAACAGTTTACCTTTGGTTTCTCAACAGCCGTGCTTCGCGCAGATTCAGTGGCGTAGTGTGCCTTGGCGGGGCCCTTAAGAAGGGTAAAGATTTCTCACAAAAGAAATAAATAAGATAAATATTTATTCATCATAATTATATATCTGTTACCTTTTCCAAACAATTCAAAAAATACACTCTCCAGTTTTCCGGAAGCGTTTAATATCTCTTCGTTTGAAGAAGGCAGGAGTTTCTCCGGTTGTAATATTTCGAACATACTACTCAGGTCGCAAATGCTCTGAAATCTTTGTTTAGTTTGAGAAATTAATATATCTAATCAGCAATAGTATAAATTGACTTTGTGGGGTTCCCCCGTTGAAGTAAATGACTTAAACGGAGAAATCCCGCAGCCCGCGATAACCGATGTGGGGTTATGAAAACTTTTAAATGCACGCTTTACGCGCGAAAAAATGAAATTGCTTTTTTGACTTTTGTCATTTCTCAAATAAAAAAAATGGAAAGTTTTTATTAATTTTTGCTTACGCACGTTAAACATATAAGCCTTATTCATAAACTCATTATAAGGAGTGCATAAAGTTTCACTGTTTAATTTGTTCAAAAGGTTATTCTTCTTTACCTATAGACGCAACATTGTAAACGATGTTATTGAGTCAACATAAGTCACCAAAATGTTAAAAAGTGTATAAATCAAAGTTGTCACCATGAGTTTCGCAACCATAACAAAGAACCCTTGGTAACTCTGCCGATCTTTTTGGTATATTATATGACACAAACCCTGTATAACTATTATGGATGGGGAAATATGTTATGAATAAGAAATTGTTCGACCCTCCATAGAGGCTGTATAAATACTTATGCACTGTATAACTATAAAACCGTTGAGATGTGTTTTAGTGAAATCTAACGAATAAGGGGGTGTATAAATACTTATGCACTGCATAACTATAAAACCGTTGAGATGTGTTTTAGTGAACTCTAATGAATAAGGGGGATAATTGATGCGTCAAATACGGCGATAGCTACCCCACTCGCAGATTCTAAATAACTGAGTTTTTAAGCTATTTCACGCTCTTTTGAGAACATGAAGATCTTTGTCCCTTCTTATAATGGTCCATTCTCTCGAACAAGATTCCACTTGCAGAGGTTCTCTTTTTGCCCGTTCTTTATCGTACTGCATAATTTTCTTGATCGGAATCCTTTTATGCCTGACACACATGTGCAGAACTCGCCTTGCAGAAAAGATAGAACACACAGTTTTCAATGGGAGCGAAAACATGTAATCTGCAAGCGTTGCAATACTGCAAGTTGTCTCTATATCTAAATCCACGTGAAAAATTCAATGGCACCACAACACAAAAGAAAAAAAAACATAATATTAAGATATTTGGCATCATTCAATTATGACGTTTATTCCGCAACAAAAAAAAAATGCCTGAAACACACATGCAGTGCGGCACGCAGTGCAGCAAGTAAAACACACGTGCATTTATTTTTTGTTTGACATACATGCAGTGCAGTGACTCCTGTCATTTAGCTTTCAAATTTGTTTTACTGTGGATTTTGGTGTAATTTTGGTAATTAAAAGAAGTCAAAGTGTTAAATCTTTTTTATTGATATTTGCTTTCCAATCTTGTTATATTTTTTTGAATTTATACATACGAATCGCGAAGAAAGTTTTGTTTCGAGAATCCATTAGCTCATAATGTTGACTAGATATTATTTTGGTGTAAGTGTCTGACAATGTAATATTATTGATTAATTAATTGAAATTTGGCACACAGTGTTTGTTACGTGTCCATCCAAATCTGGATCACTCTTTATATAATTATAAACAATATTTCAGTATTGTTCTGCTGGCATAGTCTAACAGCAAGTATATCACTACCGAATTCACGAAGAGTTACCGTTTTACTTTGTGGGAGATGCAGCCTTTCCACTAAAAAGAAACATAATGCGGTCATACCCTGAAAGAAATATTTCACCGAACAAGGGGAATTTCAACAAAACCTTATCAAAAGTCCATGTGAGGATAGTGAACACTTTTGGAATTCTATCAAAACAGACTGTTTACCTGATTTAATGCCCACGAAACCCATTTGTAATGTGCGATTAATTAAAACATTATTTCTATACGCATGTCTAAACCTTTTCTTATCAATCAATAAATAAAAAACAAAACTATAAAATATGTCTGCATATTTTAGTCTAAGAGCTTACACCTATATTTGGCAGTGAATTATATAACAAACATTGGCTATCTATGGATAGGTATTTTGTTTATTTTATTAAATGCTACCTTCTTGCAGTTCTTCGTAGGACCATTCGTGCTTAATTTCACCGCAAAGTAACAGTTTTGGTAGGTATTTGTTGAAATGTGTATAACGCTTAACGTTTTGATACTGGCTTACCATGTGCTAACGAACATGTGTTTACGACTTTATGTCTACACTTTTATTCATTCTGCGTTTTACCTTCTTATGAGTTCACAACATTTTTTCATTATTCTACCTAAAATTAACTTCAATAAATACAATTCATTAAAATAAAACATTGCGTTTAATAACAGGAGCCAATTAGAGAAAACGAACAAAGCGCTTATAGATATATGCACACCTATTTTAATCGCAGACGGCAGGGCTCAGTGGCGCGATGGTTAGTGCGATGAACTGCCGCGCAGAAGGTCTGGGTTCGATTCCCAGCCATAGCAACACCTAAATGATTTTTCACTGGCCCTCCTCTCGTGATGATCTGACAAATCGTCCGAGTAGTATCAATTGTCAAGAATAGCTTATCTCAACTTAGCCGTTCGGAGTCGGCATAAAACAGGAGGTCCCGCCATCGTGCAAGAAGTACACACGCACACATGAATGGTTGTGAGAAAGCTAGGCCCTGGGTACTAACGAGCCTGTTGCGCCAAAAATTTTTTTTTTTGGCAGAGTGGTCATTGAACGAAATATGCAGAACACATCGGTTCCATCCTCTTTTGAAAAGCTAGACGGTAGCTCAAACTATATTGACTGGAAATATGGTATGCAAGTCCATCTCATCAATTGCGTATGGGAGTACGCAGAAGGCACCAAAAGCGACTCAAAACAGGAATCCCGAGCACTGGCGGCGATCGTGTCTGGTGTGAAAACGCATATTTTTACAGACATACGTGAACTCAAATCTGGTAAAGACGTTTGGAATCGCCTTCAAAAAGTTTACGAGCCAGAGTGGCTGCATTAATCGAATAACTAGTAATGATTCGCTTTTGCGATTGTAAGAGTATGTCGGAATACTTAAATAAAAAAGTTATGTTTGCTCAACAACTAAAAGCAATCGATAACGAAATTAAAGATGGTGTTCTTGCTGCTCTGATTTTCGTTAGCTTACCAGAATGCTACAAGCCATTAATAATGGCACTGGAGTACTGTGGAGCAGATTTGACTACAGATTTGTTAGCCGAATCAACACGCTTTGAAACTGTTAGCAAGGAGACAGCCCTGTCTGTAAGAACGCGTCAACCCAAAAAGGCAAATAAGTTTCGTGGAAAATGCTTTAATTGCGATAAAGTTGGCCACCGATCTGCAGATTGCGTGCTACAAAGAAAATTATTAAGGACAAATCTGAAACAGGTTTGATGTCACAGGTTAGTGCTACCACTGCACTCGGAGTTGGAAAATTCAACATCGGCGATTGGTATGTGGATTCGGAGCGACGATCCACTTAACAGGACGAAAGGTCTGGTTAACGAACGTTGAACCAATGCATGCTAAAGGAAAAGTGGTAACTGCGTCCGGTGATCATTTCCATAACACGGCAACTGGAGATACTACGGTATTGCTGGATATAAATGGACAATCTGTTGAAAAGCCGATCCGTGATGTCAGGAATGCCGAAGGTTTAAAATTTAATCTCATTTCTTGCAAGCAGCTAGGTAAGAAGGACATAACGACAACAATTATTGATGACAAAAGATGCGAAATTTCTTTTCGAGGTTCTGGAGTAGTCATTGCTTTGGCAACGTCATCGGGTGATGATTTGTATAAACTCAAACGAGTTGAAGAGCCAATTGTGTGGACTTGTTATTCTTCAATCAGCACTGATTTTGCAACTTGGCATCGTCGACTTGAGTGCGATGATGTTTGTGTTGGATGTGTGAAAGGGAAGCAGCATCGAAATCCGTTCCCAAAAGGAAAAGCACGTCGTGCTACCAGCAAGCTAATCCATACCGACTTATGCGGACCCATGCAGGAGCACTCGATTGGTGGCAAACGCTACGTACTCACTTTCACTGATGACTTCACACGTAAGACTTTGTTTACTTCTTAACAAACAAGGATGAGACATTCGAAAAATTTAAGTTAATTCAATGTACGTGTTGAGAAGAAGACTGCATGCAAAATTCGAGTGGTACGAAGTTACAATGGCAAAGAATTTGTCAACAATAGTTTTAAAAAATTTTTTGAGCGCTCATGGTATCCAACATCAAACCAATAGAGTCAATAGAACTCTGGTAGAGAAAACGAGATCGATGTTATTTGGCGCGAATTTGCCAAGAAAATATTGGGCAGAAGCAATTAAGACAGCTTGCTATTTTAAAAATCGGAGTCCAACAGTTGCTTTTAATGAAAAGACACCCGAAGAAGCCTGGACTGGTATAAAGCCAATTGGGATGCCAAATCCAAAGAACATCTCTTTGTTGGCTATTGCACAGACTCAAAGGGCTATAGGATTATCGACATTAAAACAAATTAAATCATCTTGAAAAATTATTATATCATCAAAAAAATTACATGGCAGTTAGTGGAACTGCCAAAAGACCGAAAAGCAATTTCCTATAAATGGGTTCTTCGTAAAAAGAAGAACGGAGTTGGCGAAACAGTACGCTACAAGGCACGTTCTGTTGTTCGAGGATGCATGCAGGTCTGTGGTATGGACTTTGATGAAACTTTTGCACCAATAGTCCACGGTACAACACTTCGTTTCTTGATTGCGGTGGCTACACTTAAAGACTGGAACATAGACCAGATGGATGAGGTTGCCGCATTCCTGCAGCCTGAGATTGATAATATAATATAATGCAACCCAAGTTATTCGATCAAGAAGAAGAATCACAGCCCAGAATGGTTTGCAAATTACGCAAAGCATTATATGGCCTCAAACAGTCGGGCTATTTGTGGAACGAGAAGTTGGACAAGTAGTTATGCGATCTTGGATTTGTCCAAGCAAAATTCGATACACGCGTTTATCACTGCCTTAGTAAAGAAAAGGTTATTATAATTGCAATTTATTTTGACGATTTTCTGGTCATTACGGACAATGCAAAATCGATGATTTGGGTATCACAAGGCGGAGCTTAAGAAAAGATTTGACTTGATGGACTTAGAAGAAATTCAATATAGTCTTGGAATTCAAGTTATAAGAGACCGAAAGAAAGGTCAAACAACACTGGACTAAACAGCTTACATCGAAGCAGTCCTAAGAAGGTTCAACATGAGCGACGCAAAACCCATCTCTACGCTATTGGAATGTGGGAAGAAGTTAAGCCAAATCATGACACCAATTAATGATGCAGAAAAGGAAGCCATGCATCATATCCCTTATCAAATGGCAATCGGGAGTCTTTTATACGCAGCACAAACAACACGACCAGACATTTCATTCGCAGTGGAGGTTCTAAGCAACTCTAATCCTGGTAAGGAGCATTGGTCTGCGGTTAAACGTCTAATGCGATATTAGAGAGGAACAGCAGGAGCTAAAATAATTTATAAAACTACTGGAAGTGAATAAATCATAGGATATACAGATGCAGACTATGTACACGATCCTGATGACGGAGTTTCTGTGAGCGGTTATACTTCTAAGTTGGCGGATGACATTATATGTTTGTCTAGTAAGAAACAACAATCAGTTGCACATTCAACCACCGAGGCAGAGTATATGGCTCTCGCTCACGCTACGCAAGAGGCTTTATGGCTCCGGATGATGACAATAGAATTGCAGCTTTCATCAAATGACACCATGATACAAACCGGATGTGACAACCAAAGTGCTCTTGATCTCTTAAGAAATTCACTTCATCATGCGCGGAAGAAGTATATTGATGTGCAGCACCATTTTCTCCGAGACGGTTCGAGTTCTTTACATCAGAAAAAATAATTTCAGATTCATTAACAAAGCCGGTCAATCGTCAAAAACATGAGTGGTGCAGATCAGCAATGGGTCTTCAAGTCAACTAAAACAAGCGGCAATAGCAGCGTAGCACCATATCAAGTCGGGGTGTTGAAATGTGTATTAAAGCTTAACGTTTGAATACTGGCTTGCCATCTGCTAACGAACATGTGTTTACGACTTTATGTCTACACTTTTATTCATTCTGCGTTTTACCTTTTTATGAGTTCACAACATTTTTTCATTATTCTACCTAAAATTAAAAGTATTTTTTTCTACTTGTGCGCGCCACATAAACCAAGATCTTTGTCTACTGAGACGGCTAGTCATAGACTATGCGGTCGGGAGTATTGGTTTCCACTAGCTTTACATCCTTGCCATCTTAAACGTCTAATGTGGAGTCAAAGACGGAAAACAAAAGTATTGGTTGAATTTTCATCTCGAAAGGCGACGCAAAAGGGGACCGAAGATATTCTGAAGAGTGTTCCGCTCGGCGCATTATTTAAAATAAATTTATTTTATTTAAATGAGCATAACCTGACATGTTCCCAAATTACATCATTCTTCTTACTTAGAAAAGAATAATTTTCTTATTGGACTTCTTCCGTTAGATAAAGATTTGCTTTGTCAAGAATTTGGAACGCCGTTGTGTGAATGTGTCCTTATAAAGGTTTTTTATGTTTTCGTGTAAAATTGTTCGTTTCCTCTTTAACCGCGGGAATACCTATATCTTTGCGTAGATCTTAGTTGTTTATATACCACTGCTCATGGACGAACGATTTTAACATTTTATTTTCAAAAGTTTGTATAATGTTTAAATTCGTTTCACTGGTACAACCCAATAGAAGTATACCATATGTCCAAACCGGTTTTAGCACTTGCTTGTATAATAGCAGCATGTTATTAAGATTAAGCTTCGAATATTTTCCAAGCAACCAGTAAAGGTCTTTATATTTATTTTGAAGTTCTTTGCATTTCCTTTTTACATGCAACTTCCAATACAGGCAAATTGTTTGTCCGTTTATACGAAAAATTTACATGGATCGATCATTTAAATTACGAAACCCGTTTGACACTTGCTAAGCACCTGAAATAACAGGGGCAAAATGTGTTAAACAAAGTGAACCCCGATTAAAAAGCCAAAGTTTAACCACGTTACAAAATGGCGTTGGTCCGCCCACTGTGTTTTATTGAATTGAATTTTTATGGGGACACAAAAGAAAAATGGCGGACCACCAGAAGGGCCCCCGAAATTTAAAAAAAGGAATATTACCGGGGCGCTCTACCTATCTTTATCTACAAGTTATCGGAAATATTCCAAGTAGTTTTGTGAAGGAGGGATTGTGAAATGAGAGAGATATCAACGTGTATAAACGTTCTATTTGTAGAAAAGTGTGTTGGTCGACCGTCATTAAGGATCGATAAAATTTTCGACTGCTTTGCCACGTTTATTTGATTTCGCAGAGCCCCAAGAAGGGCTCCATGAGTTGAAGTCTCCAGTTATTAATATGAGAATATTGATTCGGTTAATAACATTTAGTTTTGGAATTTCGCTTAATTTTTGTTTGATTGTGTGGTTATTTCCATTATACTTTTTTGATTGAGGTAGATTATTGTTGTTGTAAGAATGTTTATATGTAGAGTTTGATTGGTTGTATCATTATGTGTAGTTGGGGTTATAGCCTAATAGGTTGGTTGTCGAAAGGAGGGGCGGTGGAAAATTGGGTAGGAGGGGTTATCGGGTCTTGTTGGACGAGGAATCACTGAGCGCTACTGCTGAGTATGTTGAAGAAAGCAAGGGAGCAGCGTTTTTTCATTAAATAGTGTTTTTGCATCAGCCATAGAGCATTTTTGTATTGTTTTTATTTTAAGAATTTATATTGCTTTAAGGTATTTTTTGTTGGCACATTAAATGCGTGTCCATTTTTTCAGTAAGGTGTGGTTGAAAATTGCAGGTTTCACAAGTTACTGAGAGCGTACATCGCTTGGTGATATGGCCAAGAAGCTGGCATTTTCGGCAGCGCATTGGAGTGGGGAAATATTTTTCAACTTTTACATTAGATATACCAACCGATATCAACGCCTCACTGAGGCTAATACAGAGCTACCTACTACCAGTTAATATAAACTAGCAACCAGGCCCGACTTCGCCCGACTTCGCCCGAGCACATTTCGATTTGTACAATGATACACTAATAAATAAATGTAGAGAAGATATATTTGTAATAATACACATACTATGTATAGATAGAAATTCGTTTTGTTATACATATCTGTAACGAAGCTGGCAGCAAAACGTTTCCTCGAATTGATTCCCTAATACTACTACTACCCAGCTCCTTTGTCTTATAACGGATCATGGATGAATACATGCGTCGCATTTGCTGTATTTACAACAATAGCTGCGGTCTCCACTGATGAAAAATTATTGGCGATGATTTCATGAATTATTTTGAGCATATCTCAGCTTTAAGATATCACAGAAGGATGATTTGTATCTCAAATGAATCTTGGACGAATTTACTAAATACTATTTACATATTTCATTTTAAGTCCAAAAGCCGTTGTTGAAGTAAGGGACCGTTTAATGACGAAACTTTTGGTTTCTGCCACTTAGACCTCGAATTCTCAGCTCCTGAAAGTGATAGAGCAATTTTGAATACCCTACTTGTTCAAAATGGATGGTTTGTATATAAATAAGTTCTAATGAACAACAGCTTAGAGTTGGCATCAATAGATTTTGATGTAAACAAGCATTGTGGAAATTGACTATAATGAAGGTACTTCGATTCATGTTTGCCTTTTCTTCATTGTACTAGTCGATTTCCAAAATATTTGGTTAAATCATAATCTACTGATACTAACTTATAGCTGTTGTTAATTGGAACTTATTGTTTGCGGTAGTAGCGCACAGTTGCGTGGGTACGACTCAGCGCAGCCGTAGTATCTGGCAATTTGGTAGCGTCATCCGTAACATGGTAGATGCTTTGCTCGTTCTTGTTTGTTTTTTTTTTTAATTTTTAGATACTTTGAACGTGGGCGTTTAATTGGTGGCATTCCAGATCTCACTCTTTGTTGTTTGTTGAGGTAATTTGTGAGGCAGCTGTTTGAGGTTGGTTGAGTTCTCCTAACAATTGTCGATGTTGGAGAAATGGCAGTGGCTTCCTGGTTCGTTTTTATGGATAAGAATGTCGTTGGGCGTATGAAACTATCAGTTTAGAGTTTGATGCTTCGGCTTCAACAATGTTGTGCTGGTGGAGTTGTATTAGCTAAACGATTTCGAATAGTCACTTCTATGCAATGTTAATGCCGCTGTAAGTGGCGTTCAATATATATATAAATATTAAAAAATTAATTTATTTATAAATGCTCGGATTTGTAGTCGAGTTTTCCGCTCCTCGAAGTTATAAACTCAATGACAACAAATAAAATTTGTCATTGCACTATTTCTTTTTCATTCACAATACAGTGATGTACCGAATGTCAAAAAATTAGCCATTGGGTTAAAATTTTAACGACCTGCTGAGCAGGTTAAAATTTTGAAGGCTATATTCACCACGCTAAAGTCAAAAATTGGCCAGTGGATAAAATTTAACCCCCATTTTAACGCAAGAGTGTGGAAGAGTGGACCCCCCCCCCCCCCCAGGATTCGGTGTCGCAAACTCTGTGATTGATCGCTTGTTAGTGAAGAGGACTAATTCAGTTTTCTTTGGATTTACACACAGGCCGCAGGGTTCTGACCAACTGTTGAGTATGTTAAGGCTTGTTTGCATAATTGCGCTTAGAGTCGATGGGAATTTCCCACTTGCCATGAGAACCACATTGTCTGCATAAGCAACTGTTTTTATTGCTGTGTTTTCTAATCTCCTCAATACTAACCAGTAGCCAGAGAAGTGGAGAAAGAACACCCCCTTGAGGAGTACCTCTCTTCGTTATTATTCTTTTGGTACAATCACCCAATGAGGATGATATGATGCGTTTTTTAAGCATGGTTATGATCCAGTCACTAATGAACATATCTATTCCTGCTTTTCCAAGTGCCTTCTCGATTGCTTCCGTTTTTACATTGTTGAAGGCTCCTTCTATGTCTAGGAAGGATGCTAGTGTATATTATTTATGATATAGTGATTTTTCTATTGCTTGAACCGCCTCATGCAGGGCGGTTTCTACCGATTTGCCTTTGATTTAGGCATGTTGGTTTGGGGATAGGTATCCTGGATTCAAGTTACTACGGATTTGAATGTCTAGCAGTCTTTCCAGTGTCTTCAATAGAAATGAGGATAGGCTAATTGGTCTGTAATCTTTCGCAATTGTGTGACTGCATTTCCCTGCTTTTGGTATGAATATCACATTAACTTCACGCCACGCTTTGGGAAGGCAATTTAGCTTTGGACATTCACGGAATGTATTTATTAATGTTGGCATGATGTAGTTTGAAGTTTTTTGTAGCATCATGGGGGTTATACCATCGGGGCCTGCTGTTTTGTAGGGTTCAAAAGTGTTAATTGCCCATGTAATTATTTCCTTGCATATAATGCTGTTAATGATGTGATTGTCATCAGGGAGGTGGTTCGATACTCTAATGTCAAGATTATTGTCAGTGTCCCCTACTTTATTACGAAAAGATTCCAGTTGGTATTTCTGGGATTGCGGAGAGTGATAGGGTTGACCATTTTTCCAGCTAGGGAAAATTCTATTATTCTATGGTCAGAGCTAGGTTGGCTTGACACTTTCCAATCGGAAATTGTTAGAGTATTTGAATTAGAGGAAGGCGTAAAGTCTAGGACTTCCCTTCTATTTTTTATAATGAAAAGAGGTTCACTTCCACGATTATGTATTAAGAGGCTATGTTTTATAATATATTGAAAAAGAGACTCACCTTGTGTGGTGGGCGTTGGCGTCGCATCCGATTATTAAGTCCCATCTTTTCTTTTCACTATGCCGGACTAAGTATTTGACAGTGTTGGCAGAAGGGGGTGCTACTGAGTCGTAGGGTAGGTAGGCTGAACAGAGAAGCAATGGGGTTGAATCTTTCCTCTCCCACACTACCGTCGAATGATCATCACTGCTGAATCGGGGTAGAAAAATTAAGTTAATGTTTTTCCTAGCCATGACGCAGCTACGGCATTTACCGTTGGTGCTTTTGTTATAATAAATGTTAAATGATTCGGATTTTAGTCCACAAATTACCCCTTTAGAGATCCATGGTTGCTGAAGGAGGGCAATGTCGATGTGGAATCTGGCTAGGTGGAGGGGCAGGTTGGCACTGGCCGACCTACTGTGATGAAGGTTAAGTTGGATTACCTTCATTGGATTTATCATTGTTTGAACGATGGCCAGGTTGGCCACCGACTCTAACATCCAAGTAGTTGAAGCCCACTTTTGGCTATAAGCGTATGCCTTGTCCTTTGACAGATGGTTCAAACATTTCTGTAATCACCCAGTCATCGGACGGAAAGTCAGGGTTCTGGCGCTTGAGCATTTTCAGCAATCTCTCCTTTGGGATGGCGGGACCAGGAATTAACATCCTACCCCTAGGAGCAGATGGTAGATTTTTGTGCTCTAGCAGAGTTAGGTTGGCTCCCGTCCAAGCGTTCGTCATCTTCTCAACATTGGTTTTGAGCCACTGAAGGGCTCAGTTATTGTCGCACGACATATACCGGAATTCCTTGTAGTGTACCATTTAACCAAAGGTTGGGGCATTATTTGTGTCTGTTGCGAAGGAGGTGTTGAGGCACAGCAGTAGGTTGTTGTGCACCAGTCGCCATTGTTCCTAAGTCAGACGTAGCTCTGACTGTTCCTCACTAGCGGGACAGCATTATGTGCTGCGAAGCGGGTTCGTTTTTTGGGGGTCACGTAATGTGGGGACCCGCTGATATTTAAACGACTGTGTTTGACTGCAACCTGCGCTGGTATTTTTATTGGTTTACTGGTACTCGCTTGTCGATCATTAGCTCCAGCCAATCTGGTTGGTAATGCATCGACAGCTGCGGGTACTCCCCCGGGTGTCGCGGAATGTACTACCAGATTTGCCGGATTCGACGGTCGGCTTGCTGCAAATTGGTCACATTTTGACTTCCAGTTGGCGACACCCGCCACTCCAGCTGAACCTCCCACGGCGATCGTGGGAAGACAAAACGATGCTTTGGGATCGTCCTTTGGAGAGGCCGGTTTCGCCATTCTGTTGCCGTTTGTTGTGCTAGCCGGAAATCATTTGGTGTCGCCTGCCACTCCGGTTGAGCTGCCCGCAACATCTTTGGGTAGTCCCGACAGAGTTACAGGATCGCCTACTAGGGTGGCCGGTCTTACCTCATGGGTTCCGGTGTTTTTAACAGCTAGTGTTTCGCGAACATCCGTGGGGGAGGCAGTCCTAACGAGGCAAGCGCTCTTGCAAGCTCGCGGCGGTGTTGCTTGCTACGATTTTCCGGCGCGATGTTATTTAAGCGTCTAATACCACGTTTCGCGCTTCTCTAGCTGTTGCCGCTTAGCCCCGAGGCGAGAGAAATTGTGTCTGCGTCCCCCCGTATGTGTCTCACGATCGTGTTGAGACAAGTTTCATTCGTGGTATTAACGGATTCTGCGGTAGCGTTCGAATTTCCATTGCTGAAGTCGTTGCCGTCGTCGACTTATCCACATGAGATTTCTCCCTTGGGTTACCAGCCGACAAAAACCCCGCAACGGTACTGGATTGGACCGCGGCGATCGATGGAGTCACCACGGTATCACATGAGGTGTCCAGACTTATGCCCATAGCAGAGGCCGTCACTTCTGCCATCTTATCCGCAAGGAATTTCTCCCTCGCGTTGCCAGATGACATTAGCTTGACCCCTACGCAGGAACTAGCTGATCTCGGCAGAGATTGATGATCAGGATTCGATTTCCCTTCACTCAACTCCACCGGAAGTCTACGCACTCCATGCGATACCGTGGGGACGCCAGTCGTACCCTTTTTTGTGTAGGGTATTTCTGGTTTGTTGTGTCGTGGTGGATATCCGCATCCTTACCTTGGCTGCAACAAGGTAGTGGTCCGAGTCGATGTTAGCCCCTCGGAATGTTCGGACATACAAAATACTGGATGCGTGCCTCTTGGCTATTGCAATGTGATCAATTTGGTTTACTGTTCGTTGATTTGGAGACCGCAGTGTCCCCTTATAGATATCGGGGAGATGGAAACCGTGTGCTGGCTGTAGTGGCATTTCGTTAGGTAGCGAAGTCAATTAGTCTAAGTCCGTTACAAGACGTGTTGTCGTGTAGGCTATATTTTCCGACAATACTGCTAAAGATGTCTTCTCTTCCTACCTTTGCGTTAAAATTTCCCAGCACGATTTAAACATAGTACTTTGGTAGTCGCTCATAGATTTGTCAAGGAGCTCGTAGAAGCAATCCTAAATTATATCATCTTTTTCTCCCGTCGGAGCATGAGCGCATATAAGGCATATGTTAGCGAATTTGGCCTTGATGCGGATTGTGACAATGCGTTCGCTAATGTCTTGGAAACATAAGAATTCATGCAGAAGTCTAGCACTTATAACAAATCCGCATCCGAATAATCGCTGTTACTGCTCACTATAACACGGTCCAAAGTATATGTCACAGATGGCTTCCCCTAGTTGTTCTTCTGCACCACTCCTGTTTAATGTTCTCACTTCCAGGGGCAGATACAAACCTCGTTGTCCTTTTTTTGTTTAGCAGGGTCGTCAACAATAATAGCAATCCTTTCCGAGGCTATTGGTTGCTTCGTAACAATGGTTTTTTTTCCATAGGTGGGTTAACCCAAAGCACAATCCCCAACCTGGAGGGCCAGTTCCAATATATTAGATACCCCTAGAACATGGGGCCATCAGTATCCACTACGGGATTGAGCGCTGCCGTTGACCTTTCCGTTCATCCGCCACCATCGCTGTTCAAGGGCAATGACTTACCCTTGAGATTAATAGACAACCTGTGTCAAAGCAGCTCATCTTGGTTCACCTGGGACGGCAGACCGGGTATTCATTCCGCGCCATTCTGACCAGTGTGATTATAGTGTTGCTGTTTTGCGTCTTGTTATCAACACTCGCACTTATCGTTCAGCAAGTCATATCCGGTTGGATGAGACCAGTACCCGATGGTTACCACTTGGAGGTAAAAAATATGCACATTTGATGTGTAGTCAGGGTTGCAACCGTCCGTTCGTCTGTCCGTCCGTCCGTCCGTACGTCACCAGTTTTTGGACTTTAAATTTTGAGCTAGAAGGATGAAATTTGGTACACGTACTCTTTGTTGCTCCCAGCAGAACAAGTGTACAAATTTTTGAAATCCGCCTACTGCCACGCCCCCTTTTAGAAAAACGTATTTTTTGACCAAACCGTAAGTAATTTTAAAAAAGTGTCTGGGCAGCATATTTAGAGAATCGTAATATCTATATTTCCTGAATATAACGTTTTTTTGCCACGCCCACTTTTTGGGGCGTTTTTTTTAATAAAAAAACGTTTTTTGGCGAAATTTTAAAATTTTCGAAAAAAATTTTGATGCACAATCATTGGTAGTATTAATTTGAAGATTTCGTCACAGACTATTTTAACCCACGCCCACTTTTTGGGGGCTTTTTCCTACAACAACCATTTGAATGCACTACCCCAAGGCATATGCAATACAAAAACGTTGTTTTTTGTCGAACCACAAAAGGTTTTGATAAACTGTCTGGGCAATATATTGTGACAATGTCATTTTCTGTATTTCATCGCCTTAAAGCCTATATATTGAGGATATTAATTTTAAGGATGGGATGGGATAGGGTATTCAACGATACGCACAGCGGATTGTAGCCTTCTCATATGTTTTTAATATAGTTTTTTTTATCATTTATTATGATTAATAATTTTTTTTTAGTATTAAAAATTTCTTAGTATTGAGTCAAAATAATGTGTTTTCATAGATCAAGATTTATTTTTCTGAAGTATTGTTCACCTTGAAGATTATTCGTTTCAATGATGTATTTTCACTTCTTCGTTTGTTCCAGCAGTTGGGATGCACGTGTAGCCAGGCACTATAAAATTCTTGGAAATTGAATGGAACTGCTTTTTGTTATCTCTTGCTTTTTTGTCTCAGGTATATCAACTCTAACTTTATATTATATTGTTTTTGTAGTCGAACTTGGAATCCTGCAACAGTTTTGCTTGTAGTATTAGAGCTATATTTCGCCTAAATTTGGCAAGTTAATTTAACAAGATAGAGTTCAACATCTTCGAACCACTGCGTTAGAATATGTATACAATCTCCGTTGTGCAACCTGACTTGCGTCATGAAGAAACAATCATTCAAGCAGCAGCAGCTTTAGACAGCTTACAAATGTCAATAAAAAACATATTTGATCGAATCGACAAACGTATTTCGAATAACAATGCCAAAATAAACGACCTACATTCGCGTATAAATTCAGCATCCCGAAAAATTCAAACATTACCGGGCAACAATAAGTCCATTAAAATGTTTTCTCCAGCTAAATTTCCTTCGTCTCATGTTTTCATGACATTCGAATTGACATTTAAAGGCAGTGAAACAATAACAAATATTTTACGTGACTATGAAGTAGAAGGTCGAGCGGATCCAACGTATAATAATGTCCAAGAGAAATTGTTATTTTTTCACTTCCGCGGTGTTAAAAGCAAGTCAGGAGACGCACTTGTACAGAAACATGATTTTAGTACATTTCCGACGAACGTTAAATATGTGAATTCCGTTTTGCTGTTCAATACATCAGAAATAGTTTTCAGTAATCAAAGAGAAAATAATGAAGTAGAAATATTTAGACCTGAAAGAGGACGAGTTTCAAAAAATACTGAAAACACTGAGAATCGCAGATTTCATATAGAACCGGCACCATTTTCACTGAGTAATAGGCAAAAGGGTACTGAAAAGAGAACCCAACATAGCATTTTCTATACTCCAATTTTGAATGATGCACCAGTTATAGATTTGCCATTAGATCTACCTGATTTGCCTGGCATAGTGGATGATATTCAATTCAATCATGCGGACAACTATCAAATTGCTCCTTCAATGTTTATTGAAAACATTTCGGATCTTCCCGAATTAGTTGAAAATACTTTGATGGAATCTGAATTAATACATTCTGTAGTTTCTTTAAAGAATGAAGTAACAGCTTTAGTAGAGTCTACATCAATGCCACCTTATCAGGTTATGTCAGCTATACCAACAGTTCCAGAATCAAACATTTCAGTGCCGCCACCACCACCGCCGCCGCCGCTTCAACCGTTACAACCTACCGAAATGGAGTCGCCCAATTTAAAACACACAAATAATTTTAAATTTCAAACAAATCCTGTAACAGATATGCGTTCAAATCTAATGGATGCTATTCGTAAAGCAGGTGGTGCACGTGGGGGGGGCTTGCGTGCAGCTGCGGATGTCGTACAGCAGTCATCCAAAGATAATCTTGACATAATCCCAGATAAACTAAAAAAAAGTAATAGCGGAGACCTAATGGCGGACTTACACAACAAACTCTTATTGAGGCGTAAAGGAATTTCTGGTCTAAAAAATGAGGAAACAAAATCAGCTAATTGTGGAAATGTTATTTCACTATTATCTGCTGTAATTCCGCCGCCGCCACCAAAAGCACAACACTCTTCATCTGACGATGAAGGCGATGATGAAGATTGGGGCGATTAGTAGCGGAAATCAAATAATGTTATTAAAAATGAAATAATTTGTACACCATAAATATACAGTTACTTACTTTGAATAATATAAAAAAATAATTGAAAAAGCAGCATAACAGAAAAAATAAATTCTAACATCAATTAATCTTGTATAAATTAACTTATATTTATTACTCTAGATCTGTAATCTGCCTTAAAAGTTACCATAATTGTATTCGGCATGTAAGGAATCCAGTTTTAAGTTTCCATATGTAGCGATATGGTAAATATAATCGCAGAAAGCTACTGAAAGCCACGAAAATCTACAATCCATTTAATTTGAAAATCAAATCGCGCGTGTATAAGAGAGATTTCATATTATTAGAGATTTCATATTAAACTTGTCATAAATATCAACGTTTGCTGCGAAATATTCATCATTTCATTTAATATATGTGTACATATGATTATATTTAATGAAACTAGATAAAAAAAATTCAAATAAAAACAAACTAGTTAATACGTATCTGAAGTAAATGTATTGAAATAATTTTAAAAAAATGTTTCTGAAAAAGAAATATAAATAATATTGTTAAAAATAGAAAATCAAAAATTATTATTTTTAATAAAAATTCTACCTTCTACCACTACTTCGGGAGTAGAGAACATATAGAAAGAGTAAATCTGCCGACTAATTGGAGCTAAATCCAACATGATGAGATCTGGGCTTTATTTCAGAAATCAAGTCGCAATTTTCAGGCACTTTTCTTATAATTTGTAAAATTTTACATGCTCCGATGTATTGTGACAAATAAATAATTGTATTTTTGAAGTCAAAACGTAGTTTTCCGATCGTTTTCTCCTTAAGTGAATAGTCTACTTAATTTTAATTTTAGAAATAATGTCACCCACGTTTTTTAGAATCTAATTCAACGCATATGAGCAACATATTTAAACGATAAGGAAATTGAGTTATGAGAAAATAAAACGGATAGATGCAGAACAATTCTACGGGCGACGTTTTACAATTTTCGGAATACATGCACATATAGGCTTGGAAACACAAGCTTATTTTGAACTGTCGAATTGTTAATAAGTAAGAAGAATTGTTAGATGTAATGTTTATATTCCTGATGTATTGGTATATTTTTTTAATAAAATATGCAATAGTAAAAATCACTTCTAAATCATGTTGTTGAAATGCTATTGTTAACATCGGAAAATAAATATTCTCCTCTTCAAAGTACCAATAATTTGAATAGTTTTAAATAATTGAAAGTTGCATTTACTAGTTCAAAATATAATAGCTACAATATTAAGTAGTTGTGACTATAACATTTTCTTTATTAAATTTAGTTTTATCATTTACGGAGGACAATTCAAGTTGAGCCATTGCTAACATGCGACGCTTCCACACTTCATAATTTTCAGCTTCAGTAATCTTTTTTGATGATTTTGAATATTTCTGACATTCAACTTCATCTTGTTGAGTGGGCTCAGAGCTTTTCACTTTTTTTTCTAAATGAGTAGCTATAATCTTGTCCCATTTGTATTCTAATTGTGACCACTGTGATGGCCTTAAGTGACTGAAGGCCATTACTTTTTGTTTGGATATACGCTTTTTAGTGATTTTTGAAGCTTGATAAACCGCCATTGCTGCATACTGAGGATGTGTGGTATCAAAATCCGTAGCTTCCTTATCAACAGTGTTTTTATATAATTCCAACAGTTCTGCTGCTTTCTTTGATATTTCATTTACACTTAATTTTATACAAATATCACTCACGTCTACTAGTTTATTGAGATCCAGCAATTTTTCAAACATCCTTTTGTTGTTTGCGTAGTGCACATTTCGAAGACCGGAAAGTTTGATAGCATTTTCCTGTATACACCAAATTAAGTGAAAATGAACTTGCATTGTTCTATTATTAAAACAACGAACCTGGTCGAATGGAATTCCAAGCAATACAGCAGCTAAATCTATACACAGGACGCTTTTGGCATACACATTTAAAGTTGCACTGACATTTCCTGAACGCAAGTCTAATAACCGAAGTAGTTCTGTAGATTTTCTAAAATATATACGTTAAATTGAATAAGATTTTTATTCAAGATTAAATACTACAATACCCCATAATTCTAGGCTCATCGTGAAGGCCCATTTTATGAATTATTTGCTCAATCAACTGAGTCATAATTGACAACTACAGGTCTTCCTTTAATACCGGCTTTACAACAGTTACAAGTAGTGTTGGGCATATAACCAATGAAAATGTATAAACAAACGCGATTGCGACTTGCAAGGCAACTGACAAGTTAGCAGAGCCAGAGATCAATTAGGTAAAGAGATAACACTCTTTTAAAATTGCTATTGCCACAAAAAAAACAACTCAAACATGTGTACGTGAATTATTGATCTCACCACATTTTTCTACAGTTATTTTCACCAGATTCCCAACGCATAAGCAAAGAATCAACCAAAATAGGGGAAGTTTGTTTGACTTTGGGATTCGATTTGAAAGTATTGAATTCAACATTCATGATATTAATCCCGGGGTTTAGATTGGCAAGTATTAATTTCATAAATGATGGTGTTAGTTTTGTGAGTGGATGTGTAACTTCCAAGTGGTGAATGGTGATGGGATGCTAACTGCATGCATAAAATTACCTGGCATTACAATACAAATGTTATACCCAACAGAAAAGTGACAGATATACCAGAATGCACTGGTGTATAAGAGAAAACATACCAAATGTCAAATTAACATTCATGGAGTTGTCGACCTTTGTCGTTGTCGGCCAGGTAATTTCATGCATGCATTTAGAACCCATAACCATTCACCACTTGAAAGTTACACATACACACACAAAACTAACCCCATAAAATAGTAATAACATGAATACTTCCAAATCTAAACCCCAAGGGAATAACCAAGAAATTGAGATCGTCTAGCAGATGCCATCACGAGTGAGTGCATCCGACAAAAATTTATGAAAACATATGAGCAGGCTACAATACGCTGTGCGAATCGTTGAATGCCCTATCCCATCCCATCCTTAAAATGAATATCCTCAAAACGTAGTCTTTATGGTTTAAACAGAAAATCGTTCAGCGAAATTTTTAATTACGCCCGATTTCTACACCGAATACCGGTATTAGACCTACAGAAAGTACCCAAATTGGTACCAAGTCATTTCTTCACCCAGTACTAACGCGCTAATCCACCGATGTTAGTACCGAGTATTAGTTACCTGGAACCTCAAAATATGCATTTTAGGGTCGTTAGTCCTGGATTAAGAGAATTCAATTTTTACAACACAAGTTATAGTAATTGATTTTTATCTTTTGCTTGCTGTTATTTTGAAAATATGTGTGAGTTAGTTTGATTTTAGTTTCTTGTGATTAAAACATATATTATTTTCTGATTTTATTTTGTTTGATAATTTTGTATATTCTGTGATGGAATTTATTTATATAAAAATGGATCATGCTTTTGTTATCGATAATTTGTTTTGCGTTTTCGAAGATTTAGAAAATAATGACGGAGTGATAATTCGTAGATTTGTAAATTCTTGAAACGATGTTTATTACTTACTAACTTAAGTGGCGCTAGAGTTCAGAATGAACATGGACCTCAACCAACATGCCTCTCCAATTAGCCCGGTTCTTAGTTTACTGCCACTAGTTGCACACTCCAAGTTGGTTAAGGTTGATTTCTACTTGTGCGCGCCACTTAAGTCGAGGTCTTCTTCTAATGCGTCCGCGGTTGGCTGGGAATCGAAGACTCTGCGAGCCGGACTATTGGCGTCCATTCGTTCTACATGCCCTAGCCATCTTAAACGTCCATTGTGGAGGTTTATGACTAGGGGTATGTCGCTGTACAGCTCGTATAGATCTTGGTTGAATCTTCGTCTCCATAGCCCGTCAACGCAAACGGGACCGAAGATTTTTCGAAGAATTTTCCTCTCGAATCGACCAAGGTTTTCTTCATCCGCTTTAGATACGGTCCATGCTTCAGCGCCGTAGATCAGGACTGGGATCTTATATAGGATCTCCTTAGTAGTTCGAGCCCGAAGAAACAGCGGTTGGCAAGAGTAAGTCTTGGTTTGATTTTTGACGAAATGTTGCTGTCAGAGTTAATAGCGGAGCCGAGGTAGACCGTATGCGTAGTTGCTGGATTCTACTTATCCTGAATTCCCTTGGCTGTAACGCTTTATAAAATTTGTGAACAACTAGCTATCTTTTACTGAAATAATACGCACGTTGTATGATCTTGACTATCGAAGGTAAAAAGCAATCGAAGTAAAGTTTTATTGTCTGAAATAGAATATGACAAATATAGATTTTACAGTGTTAAAAGGTTGGCTAAAGGCAACCTTTTTGTTAAGTCGGAAATACAATTTGATGCGCAAACATACTCCCGCCGTTGAAGGTTCCTTCAACCAAGTAGCAAAGGACATAGCTTATAAACCGGTCGCTTGAATGTACCCTTAGAAGTGATGACCGATGCAACTCGTACTAGACCATCTCGTCCTAGATACGTTTTGTCAACTCTTTTTTTATGCCAGCCTCCCATAAGCCTCCGAAATTTGGTCCATGGGATGGCGTAAAGATCCAATTGATTCCATTATTAGTTAGCTCATTCGAAACACTATTTTAAAAACCCATTGAATTGAGAAGATTTGCCCAATCTCGAAGATTTTGATTCGCACCGACGAAATTCGTGCTATTATCGCTAAAAAGCGTGTGACACCTTCCGCCGATGAAAGTTCTGTTACGACCTCAAGATGAAGAGCCTTCGTCGCCATACAGATAAAAAGGGCAACGTATACCTTATACTGCTTAGCGCCTTGTCCTCTCCATGACCGAGCTGTAAATGGGCCTGCAGAATCGACACCAGTATTGCCGAATGTTACACCAGGCTCCAATCGCGGCCTTGGTAAACTACACATCTGCTGTTGATAAGGGACTGCTCGCTGACGCACACATCTCGTACATTAAAAAATGCATCGTCAAATCAAGCGAAAGGTAGGTCATTTGAGGTATTCCGACATGCATATTATTGATATGGCAATCGCTGACGAAAAGCAGGATAATTGGATGCTTCTGATCGAGAGATATTGCAGCACTTTTCAGCCTTCCTCCTACGCGGAGCACGCCAAATTCATCGACAAAGGGATCCATAAACCGATATTTACTTCTTTTAGATACCACACTGTTTTTATTTATTTGAGTGATTTCTTCACGAAGGGAAGTATACTTCCCTTATTTCTGCTTTAAAGCACGCAGCGCATTAATGTTTGACAGATGGTTGGTCAAAGATGTTAACCAATTGCGCCACGAGAATGAATTGCAAGCCACATCATAGAAATATTTAATAAATCCGGTTTGAAGGACCAATTTTGTATGCGTAGCTGCTGGATTATACTTATCCCAAATTTCCTCGGCTGTAACGCTTTACAATATTTGTGAAAACTAGCTACCTTTTACTATAATAATACGCACGTCGTATCAGCTTGACGATCGAAGGTAAAAAGCCTATGGTCTCGAATGAGTTAGATTATACAATTTCACACTGCCTTTAGAACTCTCGGCTTATATATCTCTTAGTAAGTTAAAATATATTTATATGCTACTCTCAGTGGTGCTGGCATCCCAATTCAATTGCAATACTGATATCATGTTTGGATTCGGTACCGAAACATAAACTGAACCTACAGTATGTTCTCTATCTAAAGACGTGCAATATCCCTTATAGACGATTCTTCATTTAATTCAAAGCTGCAACATTTGGCACAGCGAAGACTTGTAGGAGATCTATTTCTTAATACAGATATTATGACGGCAGATGTTCTGAGAAGACAAATCATCCCTAGACTCGTTTCATTTCAACGACCGACACAACAACGAAACGAACCAAAATTCTTTTTGGTACAGAAAAACAAAACAAACAAAACAACGAAAAATATTTAAAGATCTGTAATAGAATGCAACAAAATGGTCTAAATGCCTAGATTGACAAATAAAAAAATTTGTCGAAAAAGTATGGTGTGGCAATACTGCATTCATACTCTTAAGAGCAGCTCGCACTTTGCTGGATGAAACGGTTTGCTAGTTTTCCGTCATTTTAAAAGTTTATTTAAAAAAAGGTTGCCTAGAGTCAGACCATTATTTTAATTACTTGAATAAGAAAAATCAAGGTAATATAATAAAGTATAGTTAGTTCCTTTGAAAGTTAATTAACATATAATCCTTGATCACAGAATACCTACATAGTAAGTGGCAGAACGAAACCCATTTGGATAATAAGTTTAAACATAAAATTAAAACAAACGTTTTTAATCAAACTACGAGAAGGATATTAATAGGTAATATAAATGCACGCACTATAATACTAGCGAGTAATTGATATGTGTCTATTTAATAGGAAATACCAATGATAAATTGTGACAAGTGATTCAACAGAAATTAAGTTTCGGTGGGACAATTTTAGTGTACTACGATAAAAATCCACCATTTTTCTAGGCGAATTTGCAAAGAGTATATATATATATATATATATATATATATATATATATATATATATATATATATATATATATATATATATATATATATATATATATATATATATATATATATACTATATAAAGTGAGCAATAGGGTTAGCTAACGAAATTTTAAAAAAGTGAATATAGGTTGTAATTACATCAACAACGAAAAACACCAATACGCAACCTGTATGCTGTGCACACCATCGCCAGTTGCTGAAACAAAAGGGTGAGTCCATTTAAACAAATTCTTTTTCAAAATATAGATCTTTATTCTCTCATAAAATTTCGGGGTAGGGGGACCATTGTTTAAAATTAATAACATTGCAAAAGACGGCATAAAAGCAAACACAAATTTAAGTAGGTGTATATAGATATGAATAAATTTAAAGATTAGCTATAATTCATGGTGAATGTTAAGCCATTTTGGTAAATTTTGGAATCCAAAAATGACAACAAATATAAATGTTAAGAATTATTGAGTATAATAACGTAAAAATGTGGTTTGATTAAGGGGGTAAAAAAGGGATGAGAATGGCTGGATAGGGAAGGACGATAATGGCGGCAAAACGGAGTAAGTAAAGAGTGGAAAGTGAAAGAGGTTACTAAGACGAGTATGGTGACCATGGTAGGTAGGGTTATGAGAAAATATCTACGCAACAACTGTCTACGCAACAGATCTTTGTCTCTTTCATTGGGTAAAACGGTCACATGAACGATTTTGATTAAGTCATATTATGTATTTAATTTAGTTTTAGTTTCTTTGGTTTATAGCCCTTTCACCAATTTTACAATTTATTAAATAATTATCCTATTTATTTATTACATTTTGGTTATTAGGCAATAATTTGTTATAAATTTAATAATTCCAGTTAACAATTGATTTAATAAATTCTTGAAATATTTTTTGAATGTATTTATATTTTAAAAGATCCAACAAAATTGCATACCCAGTTTTTTTCGAGAAAATCCGAATAACGGTATTCCGCATTCAGCCCATATCATGAATCGTTAATTTCGTGCAAACTATTTGGTCAAATTCAATAAATTTAATATCTATGTTGCAATAACTGTTTGCAACACTTCATCATAATTAGTTTTTAAATTAATTAAAAATAAGATTTTCTTATCTTAACAGTTCTGCCCAATAACGAAAAATCATTATGATTCACAGCAATTTCCTTCAAATTTAGGAATAAAAGTTCTTATAGTCATAGTTCCGCGACGTTTCATAAACGCCATTAAAACTAATCCCATTATTGATGTACAAAACCACTCAATTTAACCTGATTTCAGTAATTTTTGTATTGAAAAAATATTTCAATTTGTTCCCATTCAATTCCGATAATTTTTCAGTTCATGTTGTGGGTTCATGAGAGCCAGAGCTGGACAATTTAGAGTTGGAATTGAAGAAATTAATATTGCTTTCCCATACAAAATCATCCATTAAAGGTATTCATGCAACGTCGATTACAACGTACAAAGTATTCTAAGTTTAAGACGACGCTATTAAAATTAAGCCCATAATTGATGTGCAAAAGCACTTAATTCTATTTCATTTCAGTAATTTTGTTATTAATGTGAATTTTACCTTTTGTTTTGTATCTCAATATCAAGTTATCAGTTTTGTTGTTTCTATTTTGTTTTGTTTTATTATTACAGAGCTAAAATATAAATGCAAGAAAGTACCTAGTACCGTTGTACTTTTTTGTTGTTGTTTTTAAGTAGAAAATACTTTAAAACAAAGACGCGTGATGTTTGTTTGTTCTAAAAATTGAGAACCGTTTTAAAGCTGCGCGTCAAAGTCAATCGATGCAAGTTTCTCTACAAATGTGCTTGCGTGGTTAATTTTTCTTGATCAAATTTAAATGCGTGTTACTCGTATTGTGTTGCTAATAATTCATAAGTATTAAATGGAAAATAAAGAGACAAATAAATATACATGTGTTTAATTGAAACTGCTTTATATTTATGTCGCTATATTTGCAAATAACTCATAAGCCTACATCACCTTAAAACGGTAGCTTTAATTTCAAACATTGACTTTCTGTAAGCCGTCACAAATTTTGACCCCCATTTGACCTCTTTCAAATTAAAAAAAAAAGTAATAAGTCATTTGTAATTTATTTTAAATTGCGTTTTTTTTGCGCTATACAAGTAATTCCACATTTTTTAAGGTAACCTCTGTATAAAAATATATGGGATGGCACCAATCCGCTGTGCGGGTCGTTTAATACTTTATTCTACCTAATCCTTAATATTCATAAAATGTGAGCTTTATCGCGATAAATTATTGAAAATGTCATAGTCACAACATATTACATATACAACAGGGTATATGTAGAATATTATTATATTAAAACAACAACCGTTCACTTCGATTACTTCTTTATTTATGCATTAATAATTTTCACACGCATATAATATTGTTTGACATCTCCATGACACCTACTATGTTGCAATATTTATTTGAATGCGTACAGTAGTTTCCACTACTGTTTTATACACTACAGTATACAAATGGTTTTTGTAGGAAAACGCCCCCAAAA
This sequence comes from Rhingia campestris, assembly GCA_932526625.1. Lineage (NCBI taxonomy): Eukaryota > Metazoa > Arthropoda > Insecta > Diptera > Syrphidae > Rhingia > Rhingia campestris. The sequence goes on along the minus strand of OW052182.1, from coordinate 140,365,552 downwards.
AGTGAGTGTGGGTTAAAATGATCTAAGGACGAAATTTCATATCAAAAATATTAAAGTTTTCGCTTAAAAGTATTTTCAAATTTCCTTAAAATTTTAAGGAAAATAGGAAAGGAATTTTACAGAAAACGCCCATAAAAAGTGAGCGTGGCATGGTGTTACATGGACGAAATAAAGATATTAGGATTGTCTAAATATTTCGTTCAGAAACTTTTTCAAAGTTTTTCTTAAGAGTGGGCGTGGCAGTGGGTGGGTTTTGAAAATTGTATACACTTGTTCTGTAGGCACAGACAATGATTATTATACCAACTTTCATTATCCTTGCTCAAAATTTAAACGGCAACGTTCCAAACGTAGCAGCGAACCCATAGAAGAATTTCGCATTAACAACCGAGACGATGAAATTAATGTGAAGAGGACCTTTTTGATTTATGTTTATAAAATATATAAATAATTATTTAATAAATTAATTAAATAATAAAAATGAATGAATGCAATGTAGTATGTTTTCATTAATGGTTGCAAGAGGTTTCATCTTAATTTGGTCGTTAATGGGGTAAATTCCAGTTTTGTAATTTATTCTAACTTATGAAATTCTTACAGGTTTTAGTTTTAATGCCATGATTAAGTAGTCGTTATTAATTTCGCACAGAAAAAGTGGTCATATGACCTATAGTGCTAGGTAATGTAACAGAATGAAAGGCCATATATTAAAGCCTCCATAGCCCAAGTATGAATAACTACTTAATTTGTTTTATTGAAGTCATTTTCAGAAAATAATAAAAATAAAACAAAATAATTACAAATCATCCACTGTATACGTTTCTTAACATGTTGAAGTACTCCAAGTCTTCTCTGGCAATTGATGGTATAAACTTCTCATAAGACTTTTCAAAATCATCCATTTGTACGACAACCTTTTCTGGCAATGGTTCTTCATTATTATCGCCTGCAATATAGCAAGATAAAATAATAATATTGAATTGACACAATATAACCGCACACACAAACCTTTTAAATGAATGTCTATAGTTCGCCTGACCGCCGAAAGCCAGGCGTTGGAACATATCGAATATAAGTCTGCACCTGACATATCGTCTTTCAGAATATCAGCAATGAGTTCCAAGCTCAACCCTTTACATAATTTAAACTTCTTTGTTTGCGCTTTAAGTACAGATGCTTTGTCATCGATGCTCGTACATGGGCCAACATAGAATAGCTTATCAAATCGACCAGGTCGTAATAGGGCTGGATCAATAAGATCCGGGCGATTAGTTGCAGCCAAAATGAATATCGGTTTAGTGGCATCACCCATACCATCCATTTCAGCAAGCAGTTGACTAACTACACGATCCATAACACCACCAGAATCGCCTGCGACACCCCTATTAGGTGCTAAAGAATCCAATTCATCCAAGAAAAGTACACATGGTGCGGCAGAACGTGCTCGAAAAAATACTTCGCGAACATTTTGTTCACTCTGACCAACATACATATTTAAAAGTTCAGGACCTTGCACAGATAGAAAACTTAAATTGCATTCAGTTGCAACTGCCTTGGCAACAAGTGTTTTTCCAGTTCCTGGTGGCCCATACAGTAAAATTCCGGATCTGCGAAGATTTTTTCCCATTAAATGAACGTGCTTGAGCGGGAGACCAATGCTACTCTGAATTTCATCCTTGATCTTAGCCAAACCTCCAATATCAGACCAGAATACTTTGGGAACTTTTGGCGCCCCCAAGCTGTCGGCAAATGAGGATTGCATTGCATATAGGTTCTTCGCAAAGTGACTCATGCTAAGAGATGATTGATGTTGTTCCCTTCGCAAATCACGTATAGCATTATCATGTAGTAGTTGCAAATCTCCGAGCAAAAACCCTTGCGATTTTTCAGCGACTTCCATTAAAATTTGTTTAATCTCAGCCCAGTTAAAAAAATCAAGGAGAAAACGTTCCCGAAAATTCATGGAAAAAAGTGGTATTCGTTGGATGCTACCCTGGTTAAAGATTTCATGGTTAAACATTTCACGAATGTGCAACCACTTTAGAATCTCAAAACGTTCATTCTTGTCGGGCGTCTTAATGTGTACGATCTCCAAAAACAATCGCTGAATCATTGGTTTCAGATGTTTTTCATTTGTGAGAGCTATAATTATTATAGGGTGATCACGATCTTTTGCAAACAAATCTTGAACCTGCGCCTGAAAGGACGAAAGAAGTCGAAGATCCTCATTCCCTTCATTATCAATGCCAAAAATCTGAAAAATGTAATTTATCAATAAGAATGTTTCTTTTTTTATATAAATAACGTACCTCAAAGTTATGGAAACATATCAAAAGTGGTTCACACTGCATACTTTTTGCGAATAGTCCTTTTAATTTAAGCTCTGTATGTGTCGGAACCAACGATACAATTTCTGCACAGTCCACTCCAAACAAATGCATCCCCAAGTCCATAGCAACAGCGTTAACTAGTTTGGTTTTACCGCTACCTCGTTCTCCCTGCAGCAAAAACAACGGATAGATGTGCTTCGAAGACAAACACGTGGATTTCTTTGGCAAAAACGCATCGATAGACGAACGCAATAAAGAGTATGCATTTATTAAACCACTAGGATAATTCTCGACAATAGCCACATTGTCAAAAACTTGACGCGGAAGAAAATGATGTGTATGTGGTATTTGCATTAGATTAGTAAAATTGTTTGCAACAATTGCTTGCATTTCGAAATCACTTCCCTTCACCTCTAAATGAACACATCTAAAATGGACTTGTTTTAGATAGGCAAATATCTGGTAGTACTGTGCGTAGGCTGCAGTTCCTATGAGCTTGTCATTTACTTCTACTCGATAATTGTGACCCCTATGAAGAATTCTAGGTGTATTAAAATAATTTCCCAAAATCAAATCAACGATTTCCGCTGATAGTTCATACGGATTCCTTAGCAGATAAATATGAGCCTTAGTAGCAATGCTCGGAATCTGTTGAGAATCATTAAATGGTTCCAATTTCACCCAAAAAGTATTATTAAAACGAAATTTATCCAATAAATTTGAGTAAAAATTTTCTTGGACATAGAGACAGTTTTCTTGGCAATTATCGATAGGAAGGACTTGCGTGATAATTGTCTGCGGAGCTTGTTGGACAATTTTTTTTACAATATCATTGCCGGTTACAGGTGTATTAATTCCGAAGAGTAAATTAACAAAATTACATTCTCGGCTCTCTGCATATTTATGGAAAATATCCTCTGCGGCGAAGATCATATGCTCAGATTTAATAAACTCATTTTTTATCAAGAGCTCGTATAGAATATTTGGTATCGGCACAAGCTGAAATTTTCCTTGATAGTTTAATTGATAGCGGTAAACTAATGCTTGAGTTAGGTGTCCTGGGAATGCATACCACGGAGATTTTGGATAGATGATTGTCATTGCTGCATTGTAGACCTGTATGAGTTCTTTTATGCGACCTGTATAACAGTATTTTTTTGGCGGAAGCGGTTGCTCGTTTTGTGTTTTGATTGTTGATATATCATCCTCTGCCGGTTGGGGCTTTACTGAACCCTTTTGCTTCTGAAATGCAATAAATAAATAAATACAGAAAATAATTAATCCAAATAATTATCCTTATGTTTCAAACGGCAATGGTGAACAGAAGATCCTTTTTTTAGTAAAATATTAGATCTGTCCCACACAACATTATTTTAACTTATTCTATGTAGGTCTGTTCCCGTACAAACTACCTAATCAGCGTTTATTAATAAGGGGCTCAGTGGCGCGATGGTTAGTGCGATGAACTGCCGCGCAGGAGGTCTGGGTTCGATTCCCAGCCGTAGCAACACCTAAATGATTTTTCACTGGCCCTCCTCTCGTGATGATCTGACAAATCATCCGAGTAGTATCAATTGTCAAGAATAGCTTATCTCAACTTAGCCGTTCGGAGTCGGCATAAAACAGGAGGTCCCGCCATCGTGCTTCTTGCACACTTCTTGTACACACGCACACATGAATGGTTGTGAGAAAGCTAGGCCCTGGGTACTAACGAGCCTGTTGCGCCAAAAATTTGTATTTGTTTTTTTTTTTTTAATCTTTTTAATTTATTTTAATTGTTACTCATTGCAGAGTTCTGATTTTCGTAAAGCTCTTGCTGTTATCATTTCAGAGCAATTTAAGCTGTATTGGTTTTATGTAATTGCCGTTTTTCTTGACGAACGCAATGTCGACATGTCAAAGTCGGTGAGGATATGAGGGCCGGCTGAGTTGAGATAAGCCTTTTTTTAGAAACAACGACTTAACCGAATTATTCAATACCAAAAAAGGATTAAGACTTAGTGACGCATTTTCGTGTGACTTCTTTAACATAATTCTTGAGAGGATTGTGAAAAACTCTACTACGCGTACCAATAACTTTATGAGCTATACATCGACATTCACTACAACTTCATTGAATTGCGCAACTGCAGGCAGTTAGCTAAGAACCGGGCTAATTCGAGAGGCAATAGTCTAAATCAATTGATCGATGTATTTTTTTAAGTATCCAATTCATTTAAAGAAGGCATCCCATTTCTTAAAAAAATTAAAAATATTTTTGTTTGATTGCGGTACAGTAATATAAATTTTTGAAATATTTTCGAACATATCATTATCTCTGGAACGTTTCTCAAAATATGTAGTTCTAAATAATTAATAACTTCTCTTTCATTTCACGTAAAAAATACCACTACCAGTAATTGATACCGACCCAAATCTACGTATAAGCTTCATTTGAAATGTTTTAGGCAAGTATACCACAATTCAGCCTTCAGTTACAATAGCAATAGAAAATCAAAACTAATAAACCCCTATGGGATGGGATATAAACAGTTTTCTTACTTCGCTGCATAAAAATGCGTCAAAAATAACAAGCTGCATTTTTTAGCAGAAAGGATGAATCCAACAAATGTTCGTTTTAGCAAATTTCCATAAATCTGCGGTCCCTCGGGTTTGCTTAATGTTTATTATCTTTAAACAATGATTCTGCCAAATTTTAAAAATGACCACTATGTGCAGAAATATTTTGATACGAGTATTTTTTATAATTCATATGGCACATAAGACATAATATAAAACAAACAACATGCAATTTTTGACCTCTACCGAGTTGTTTTCAAAATGCGGGTAAAACTACAAACAAAAACTACAAGAAAACTATAACAAAAATATGAGAAGGCTACAATCCGCTGTGCGGATCGTTGAATACCCTATCCCATCCTATCCATAAAAAAAGAAGCATCGTTGATCAGGCTTGCGTTTTAAACGTCGCAGATGTCATAAATGGCCCTTATCCATTTATCGACAGCAAGCAATATAAGCAAATAATTTAGTAGTTCAAAAACAAATTGTTAATCTGTTGCAACATGTAGAACAAAATTTGCAATTCCATTTTATATTTAGTTTATTTTATCCAGCTGATTTTGGTATTTGGTTTATTTTATCCAGTTGAAATAATAAAGAAAATACAAATGAAAAATATCTTAAATAAAAACGCACGATATTAATTAGTGTAGAATATGTACAACTTTATTGATATGCCATATTATAATACTAATGTGTAATTACCAACAAATACTCTTTTCCTGAATTAACGCGTCAAAAGTTCTCTGTACTATAAGTTTCATTGCATGAGTGGGTATTGATGCTGAAAAAATTGCTATAAAAATATTCCCGTTGTCATCGCAATGGGAAAAACACTTCTGATACTTTGAAACCCAGTGTTGGTCATAACATCGAACAGAGCATGATTCCGTATCACTTTCGAATTTTCCTTTTTTTGACATAGTCTCAAGCAACTGGTCGACGTATTTTTTTACGGTAGCCAGATCATTTTGATTGATAAAAATGTTTTCATTTGACGATAATGGTGTAAAGTTTCTTGAAAAAACATATTTTTGTTTTATTGTATTCAATAAAATCAATTTTGAAATGTTTTCGTTAATATCAATTATTTCTGGGAAGTTTCTTAAAATGTGTCGTTCTAAATAATTGATAACTTCAGTTTCATTCTTAAAAATACGTTGAGCAATATTGTTTATTTCTTGATAAGACGGATCTGCTCCACAAATCACACATAAAATGCCACTACCAGCTATTGGTACCGACACAAATCTATAAGCTGCATTTGAACTCTTTTTAGGCAAGTACACCGGAATATCTCTTTGAGGTTGATTTGATGAATTTAGCATCGTTATCAGTAATGTACGCTCTATTAAATCTAAGTCCCACCAACCTTCAGTTCCAACAGCTAATTTTTCGTTTATGACTATGCAGCAGAATAGAGAACCACATAAAATACTAAATTCGTTTAACTTTACCAAAAGGTGTGCGTTATCAGAAGCTAAAATGCAATCCGTAAATCCAAATATATCAGCATGAAGAGAGTCTAGCAAGCGCTCAACAATCGGCATATACTGTTTTGCTTCTCTTTTTAGACGATCTGCAATGTTGATTGAATTTTGAAAGTCTTCTACGTTTACAAATAACTTAAATGAATTAAAAACCAAATCCGTCAGTAATTCGAGCTTTGACTCTGATAATTGTTGTCCGCAGATAATTAATGTAATCGCATCTTCATAATCTTTCCAGAGTAGAGTCCAATCATCTGTGGTTGTTGAATTCATGCAAACGCCCATGGATTTAAAAAACATGTGCACGCCATTCAGGGATGCAATTGTAGAAAATGGTAAATTCTCACAATTACCCTTATTTCTGGTAAATATAGGCAATCCCCCATCTGCAGTGAGACACATTAAGTGAATACTCATTTCTCGTTTTTAAATAATTGCAAAGTTTGATTGTATTGAAGACTAATTTTAGAAAAAGAACGATTTCCCAAGCATGTATGTATGTTTATTACGCGATGTTAATCAACACTAACTTGACAAGTCACACCAAGCTGTTACGAAATAGTGATACATATATAGATCAAATTGTTGTACCTACTTTTATCATTATTAAAAAGTACTTTACAGTTCAAGCTTTGAAATTGATAAATCGGATTTGTTTTTAAATCTTAAATTTCTTACCATGTCACACGAAAAATGGCACTTGATACTGTAGGACGTTATTTTACCTTTCGGATGTTACTAAACACATATTTTTGAACAAGTTTAACTATAAACAATTGGTTTCCAAGAGAATTTATAAAAAAATATATGTCAAAATGTACCTTCTTAATAATTACTCTTCTCTTCATAACTTTTGACAAAAAGCAGCTGTCATAGCGGTATCTATTGTGAACATGCTTTGTGAATAGTGTTCCATATTGGGATACAACAATACATTTTCACAGTCAGAATGCGTTTTTATTTTGTAACTCAGAGCAGAACGTAAAGGCCTGCTCAGAATGCTTATCTGTAGCTGAGTGAAAAGTTAAAAACAAGGCAACCCATAAGCGCTTACACAATGCGTGTCTTTGTGAATCTGTAGCTTGAAGTTGAATAGAGGACAACTTCCTGCAAGAAATGTTCTGCCTTTTGACAGCGATGCAAGATACAAGCTACAGATATGCATTATTCAACTTCAAGCTTCAGATTCACGAAGATACACATTGTGTATGCGCTTACGGGTTGCCTTGATTTTAATGGCTGAAACACAATCACGCTTTGGTGCGTTGCGTTGGCTGACGCACCTAGTTCCACCATATGAAATCAATGTTACCTATCAGAATTTAGCTTTGCCTGGCGTTGAGTTTCCACCTCAAAATGAAAAACGTAAAATCTTAACGTAACGTTGCTGTAAAGCGCCATGGGCAAAGCTAAGGTTGGAAAAAGTGTGAATTGTCAAAATATTTGTTGTTGTTTTCTGGATTATTTTCTGAGAAGGTTGTGGAATACATTATTTTTAGCAAAGATTTTAATCATTTCCCCCATTTTTGTAGCAGAAGTTGAAACTGCTGAGAAAATAAATATGTCAAAGCGTGCGCAAAGCAGTTGGGCGTAACGTTGGTAAAGCGAAGCTCCAAAGCGTGATTGTGTTTCAGCCATAACTTTTCACTCAGCTACATATACCAGCTACAGATATGCATATGCAGGCCTTAAGTTGCCAGCCAAATTATATTAATATAAAATAAATGATCAAAATAGTTAATACAACTTGCTTGGCGGACGGTAGAATCTCAAGTGAAGTTTGAATAGAAAGTTAAGGATGGAGAATGAAAGAAAATGGAAGATAGGATTACAGATTGGTGGATCAATATATGTGCAAGATGTAATATTGTACAATATGCTAAGTGCTGGCAGCAAAATGTTGCTTACATTTATTTATATATTTATATTGAGTATTAAACAAAGTCAACTCTATTATGCCTCAGCGTCATCGAATATTGAACCATCGGATGGAGGTGCTCCATACATAATTGAACCATACCAATATTATCATAATAGAAAGAAATGACAATAATTTCCTAAATAATTTGTGTTTTATTCAAAATCAACATCGGCCCTTAAAATGTAACCACCCTTTATGTATGGATAGACTCAGAATCGTTAGTTTCAGTTAAATTCAGTTTCTCTTTTTGGCTTAAAACTTAACTCTCCTGGTATTTATATGTGTTAGTGTATCTGTACACGAGAGCTCTTTCTTGCAGGCTAAATGTTTAAAACATATTAGGGGTATTCATGCAACGTGGGAAAGTCGTCGTAAACGTTGTAAACGTGATAAAATTACGACGTGATAAATGAACTGTCAAAATTTGTATTGGAAATCTTTTCCAACAATATCGGTATATTCTCACAGGAATTGGGTGCGTAAACTGAGATGGTAAACGTTGTAAACTTTTGAAATGCTATTTTGACATTTAATCAGACACTTTCACACATCAAACGTTTGCGCTAAGCTTAGTACGCAGCTCGCGCTAAATTTTATCTCCCATACAAAAATCTCTACAGAGATAAAATTTAGCGAGCAAATTTATCAGTGCAGTACGCAGCTCGCGAGATAAATTCTTAACTTCATAAAGATGGGTCACACAAATTGTAGGTAGGGTATAACAATATTATGTGTTATACGAAAAGTGTTATGGTGGTGGCAATCTCGACGCACGCGACGAACGCGACGCAGACGGTTTCGCATTGAAGTGTCAAAAATGGTGAGGATTTGAGTGGTGGTGGCAATCTCGACGCTCACGACGCGACGCGATGCGATGTCACAGTTCACCATTAGCCGTCGAAGATTTTGTTTGTTTTTCAATTCTCACAGAAGAAAATTTAATTAGTTGTTAGTCACACAACACAATTATTAATTCAGTACTTTTAATTTATTTTGTTTATTTATAACCTATGAAAGTAATCTCAAGATTCTCACAAACATACCATCTGACAGCTTTCAAACTGACATTCCAATGCATCGATGCGCAAGAAAGTTGAAGTTGAATCAACTTTTCTGTGTAGCTAACGTCCATTGCGTCGCGTCGGCGTTCAGATTGCCCACTTATACATGTTCCCATAAGCTCGATGAGTTTTTGACATTTCAACGCGAAACCGTCTGCGTCGATACCGTCCGTTGCGTCGAGATTGCCTTGGGGGTTATACTCGACGGATGACAGGGCTCCACTTATTTATCTCGCAAAATTAATGTGCGAGGCATTTAAATCGGCGAAATTTTAATAAAAAAAAGCAAAATGGAAGAAAATGAAGAAGAATATTTGATGGAAGAATTTCTCGAGGCAGACGATATCTTTATTAACAAAGAAAATATTAAAGAAAATAATCCACGCGTCACAAAAAAAAAAAACAAAATGCCATTTTCATGTGCAGAAAAGAAAAAAATTAGCTATGCTGGTAGGGGAGCGACCAGCTATTTGGGATCTTGGGGACCATCTCCACAGCAATATAGATTATAGACGCAGTCAATTCCAGATGGCGAGATATAGCAGTCCTAATGGAAAAAGCAGGTGAGTTTTTAGTATCTAGATCCGAAGTGTTTGCAAATAATTGAATAAAAGCATTGTTTTTTAATAGAATGCACGTATACATTGAGTCGGATATACTCGCTACATATTATTTGCAATGTTATAGAATGGACGAAAGCATTGTTTACAATCATATGTACGTATGATTACAAGAATACATAGATCAGATTGTACATATGTACTTTCATATCCCATACAATGTATGTAGCGAGTATATCCGACTCAACGTATACTTGTAGTTATACGTGCATTCGAATGTAAACAATGCTTTCGTCCATTCTATAACTTGAAACATATATTTATATAGTCGATGAAGGTTGTGTCATTAAAAGACAGCCGCAGATACCACACATCTCACAGCAGAAGGAAGGCGAAGTCTGGGAGTGCTGCCGATGACGATTCGCTTGGAATGGATGACGAGCCCACTCTGGTCAAAGAAACCAGTAGAAGCTGAGAATTCTCCGAATGCTTGTCGTTTTTAACCCCGGTATCGTCTAAACGAAGGTAAGCCGATATGAAATATTCAATACTGCTAATATAAATACATAATAATTTTATTCAATTATAAAACATTTTCCAGCAATTCTACTGACGATCCTGTAGGAAATGAAGCTTCAGCATCTACTCCTTCATCAAGCTATTTAGATGTAAGTATAATTAAATAGAATATATATTTGGTATAGTAACGTGTGTATCTGATTTCAGAACAAACCAAAGCAGCGTAAGGACCCAATGCTGGAAAATGTAACATTGTTGACGAAGAGTGTTGCAGAGCTGGTTCAACTAAGACAGGGGAATATGGCGACTGCCCAGCCTATTCTCAATAATTTTGCAATGTTCTACAACCTTGACAACCAGCTTCCAGGAGATGTGGTGGAGAAGTTGGGTCTTAAATTCAACCAGCTGGCAGTAGAAGAGCTACAAAAATGTAAACAAAATAAATAAATAAAAATACATACATAGTTTAAAATATTTTGTGTTATTTTTGTATAATTTAGTTTAGGTTGTTGGGTTGTTGTGGAAGGCGATGTTCGCGTTTTCTCATCGCACTCATTGTGTGGGATGCTCTTTTCGTTGATTTCAAATGGTAAACAAATTTTATTGACGCGACTGATAATCTGACATTTACTGACATCTGCAAATGTATGACATTTCCCTGACTCATCTATATGCTGTGTACGAATTGAGCGAGCATTTATCTTTGGATTGGAGAAAACAAGTGGAGAGTAGCAAAGATAAAATTTAGCGCGAGCTAAATTAGAATTTCGCCGATTTAAATGCCTTGCACATTAATTTCGCGAGATAAATAAGTGGAGACCTGTCATCCGCCAAGTATAACACTTTTCGTGTAACACATAATATTGTTATACCCTACCTAAATTTTGTGTGTCCCATCTTTATGAAGTTAAGAATTCATCTCGCGAGCTGCGTACTGCACTGATAAATTTGCTCGCTAAATTTTATCTCTGTAGAGATTTTGTATGGGAGATAAAATTTAGCGCGAGCTGCGTACTGGACTTAACTCTGAAATGCTGGAAAAAAGAAACCAATCTTGGGCAGTAATAAACCATGTTTGTTGGTACGGAATCGTAAGAACCGCACCGTGTACACAGAAAATATAGACCACAGTGGGTGAGTTTGTACACAAATCGGGGGCAACAACATTTGTTGGCGACTGGCAACGCCGACAAAATCGAATTCATTATAAATCGGACAGGTCTTCTTAAAGATCGTCCCGAAACCATCAACGAAGTTGTCAAGCAAGACGTAAATGTAGCGGACATAAAACCGGTTCCACAATCAATTAATGTATCAAAAAACGAGTAACATTTTCAACATCCTTCTAACGCAAATATAAAAAAAATAAATGTGCAAGAAGAGTTAGTTCCTTTAACGAACCATCATTTGGCGGCCCGACATTCTGTGTCAAAGGAACTTCCCTACTTCGGTGGAGATCCTCAAGAATGGCCACTGTTTATCTCTAGTTTTGAGGGCAGTACCTGCGTTTGTGGGTACTCACATCATGAGAATCTTCTCCGTCTGCAAAAGTGCTTGAAAGAGCGCGCATTGGAAGAAGTGCGCAGTAGATTATTATTGCCGTCAAATGTTCCTAGCATTATTTCGACTCTTAGAATGTTGTACGGACGTCCAGAATAAATTGTTCAAACACTTTTACAAAAAGTTCGGTCTGAACCACAACCCCGTCCAGATTAGTTGGAGACCTTAATTCCATTTTCGCTAGCAGTCCAGAATTAAACGTCAACCATGTAAGCATGGAAATTATTGTTGAATGTGGATGCATTACCATCTTTGACGCTCACATTAACTATGCAGCACTAATATTCATCTGGCAGCACTGAATCGAATCAGAATGCAGTGGCAGTACTTGTATCTTTTTTTTTATTATTCTCTCTCGTGTGTTAGCTTTCCTTCTCAGCAATTCTAATTTTCTTATTCTTTAATAAAACGTATTTAAACTAAAGTTGTTGTTTGTACTTTCACTGGAACTTAATTTCTTCAGGTTATGGGCCCAGAGCCAGTTTAATAAAGTACAAACACAAGAAATAAAGTACATCCAGAATAATTAAAGAAAAGTAAATTCGTGAAATCCTTTTATCAATAAAATGGCGGAGGCAAAGCAGAAGTTTGCCAAGTTGAACAATGACAATTTTGCAAATTGGAAATTTAAGATGGAGTTGTTGCTTACGAAGCAAAATTTATGGAAAAAGGTTATACTCATGGAGCGACCAGAACCGAAAGTGGAAGGAACAACTGTGAAAAATCAAGGTGAGTTGAACGCATGGGATGAGTGTGATGATGAAGCACGTGGAACCATTGGTTTGTTAGTTGATGACAATAAACTTGCTCATATTCGTGCCATGAAAACTGCAAAAGAAACATGGGATGCACTAAGAACATATCACGAGAAAAACAATCTCACAAACAAAGTATATTTGATGCGATCAATTTGTTCTCTAAAGCTTGAAGAAGGTGGCGACGCTAAAGCACATATCAATTGCATGCAGGATTTATTCACTAAACTGCGAGATATCGGAGAAGAAACTTTGACCGATACATGGAGTTCCGCAATGTTGTTGAGCAGTTTACCTGAAAGCTATAGCACTTTGATAACAGCCTTAGAATCCCGTAAAGAAGAAGAAATAACTTTCGCTTTGGTGCAACATCGTGTAATTGCGGAGTACGAACGTCGTTCACATGTGGTAGACATTTCTAATGATGCTGTGCTGGCAACCGTTGCGAACAATATTATATGAAGTCTGGACATTTCAAAAGGAATTGTTCCAAGTACAGAGAGTGGAAAGCAAAGCATCAACACACCTCCACAGGCTGAAAAGACAAAAGGGATGCACACAAAATTAATACAGTAGGGGAACAAGCCACTTCCAAAGATATGTCACCAACAATCTGTCATAAAGATCTTTTATTCTCAATAAGCAAAAGCCAAAAGTCTTGCTGGATAATTGATTCCGGAGCAACTCGTCATGTTGTTAACAACAAACAATTCTTTGACTTCATCGACGAGTCATATAAGAGCTCAGTAGAATTGGCAAACGGACAAACAGTTGCTGTTGAAGGTATCGGTACTGGAAAACTAACATTCGTGAACGACAGCGGTTGCATGTATAAAGCAAATGTTTCAGAGGCTCTATATGCACCAAAATTAGTTGGTAATATGATTTCTGTCAGGCGTCTAACTAAAAATGGTTTCGAAGTACATTTTACCGGTGATAATTGCGAAATTGTGCGTAAAGGGCATTCAATTGGTGTTGCTGATATCATTGATGATATGTACATACTTCGTCAACCTCTTTCAGTATGTAAGGTACAGGAACATAATGATAAATGCATTCACCAATGGCATAAAAGGATGGGTCATCGAGATCCGAATGCAATTCATCAAATGCACGCAGATGATCTGGTTCAAGATTTGGAGCTCATCGATTGTAATATAAAAACAGCATGTGAAACGTGCATCAAAGGAAAGATGTCAAGAATTCCTTTCCCAAAGTAGTCTAAAAGTACATCCTCTGCTCCACTTGATTTGATTCACACCGATGTATGCGGTCCGATGCAAACAACGACTCCAGGCGGTAAGAAATATTTTGTTTCATACATTGATGATCATTCCAGATTCACGGTTATTTGTTTACTTTCACATAAATCCGAAGTTCATGAAACTTTAAAGCAGTTCATTGAATTTTGCAAAAACAGATTTGGAATAAAGCCGAAAATAATACGTTCAGACCGTGGAGGCGAATATACTGGGAAAGATGTCAGCAATTTTCTCAAGAACGAAGGCATAGAAGTTCAACTCACGTCAGCATACAGTCCACAGCAGAACGGAATAGCCGAACGGAAGAATCGCACGTTAATGGAGATGGCTCGTTGCATGCTTCTTGATGCAAATCTACCGAATTCATTCTGGGGCGAAGCAGTGGCAACAGCAAACTATGTACAGAATCGGGTTGTAACCAGGGCGACGAACAGAACACCTTATGAACGATGGTATGGTCACAAACCGAGTGTTAAAGAATTCCACATCTTCGGATCCAAATGCTTCGTTCATGTTCTTGCAGAGAAAAGAAGAAAATTAGACAGTACTGCACTTGAAATGATATTTTTGGGATACGATGAAAAATCTAAAGCATATCGTTGCTACGATTCAAATACAAAACGAGTTCTCATCAGTCGTGATGTTAGATTTCTTGATTTGAAAAGCGACAATGAAATCAACATTGAAGTGGATCTTTCTGAAACCAACAATAAGTATAAGGAGTTATCGTCAGTTGAGAATGAGGGAGAAGAGCTTCAGGAGGAGATTACCGGAAATATAGAACGCCAACAAGATTGTTCCATCAATCAACAGGAAGCTATAGGGCCAGCTAGAACATCACAGCGAATAAATAAGGGATTGCCACCAAAATGTTTGATTGAAGAAATTTGTGTTGCAAGAGAGTACACCGAACCCAAAAACTATGAAGATGCTATTTTGAGTGATGAAAGGGAACATTGGTTAAATGCAATGCAAGAAGAAATGGAGTCATTACAGAAAAATGAAACTTGGAGCTTAGTCAATTTACCTTGTTACGAAATGATATTAAACAAAAATTCCTCCAGCCCTTCACGGCAAACAAAATTTTCCACAATGGAGAAATGTAAACAGCGACTAATGTCAATTTCAGCAAGCAAATGACAGTTCACTCTATTTTGGTGGGGGAACAAATTTCTTCCTACAGGTACATTGTTCAGAAAGAATGATGGCCGCCGAAAAAGTAGTAGAGGAAGAAATTGGGCCCCTAAAAGACCTCTTAAATAAATGCTAGAAATTTGCCGTTGAGCTAAGGAAGAGAGTTTCGATGCCGCTGAAATTAACTGTCGTCGTTGCAATTGCATTTTTGAATCAAAAAGTGGAAGAAGGCGGAAGCCATAGTTATCACAGAAAAGTGAAAATTGTTAAAACTACCTTAACTAACATAGTGGCAAACCAGCTGGCAACAGAAAACAACAAGACAAATAAAACAAAGCGACAAAAAAAAAGGAAAGTGCAATAACCAGGACCAGGAATTAGGACGAAAGCGGACCAACAAAGTTGGCCGCTTAAAAATTAAAGTCAGCCAGAGTCCTGTGCAGTAAAGCCAGAAGAAAAGCAAGAACAGGGAGCCGTTAAGAAGGTGGTAGCCGAACTGGTAGCGGGAGCGACTTTATAAAAATAAAAATGTCGAATACCAAAGTTTTTTTAAATTTTCTTTGAAAATAAAAATATATTTCAATAAAAAAAAAGAGAGATAAATATAAGCCGAAAGGCACAATTAAAAATAAATAATATTACATATTAGCTTAGAGCGCCCGCTTAGGGCCGATAGGCTAATTTAAGAAAAAAATTGTTAATTATAAGTTAGATTTAGTCATTTTTGTCTAGTTAGTAAGTTAGTATTTTAAGTAAATAAAAATGAATTTAAAAGTAAAAGTAAGTAGCGGGAGCGACAAATAACCGCTGGAACCGAAAACGTCCCGGTTCAAATACCGCAGTAACCACAGTTTTTTTTTATTTTTTTTGCCAAAAAACGGGTAAAGCTATTCAGTTTAATATCTAGTGCTGGAAAAGCGAATTGAATGTATATTCAAATCAACTGAATTAATTCAAATAATTAAAATTAAATTAAATCCAAGTAAAGTAACGTAAAGTAAAGAAGAATTATTGTTCCAAGTAAGAAATCAAACGAAACGCTTTGGTTATACGTCCTATACGTATATAGTGCGTGTGCATGAGGGATATTAACATTTGAAATTTTAAAAGTGATAGTTGTCTTAGATGTATTACACCGGGAGCAACCAGATGCTGTGGCCACAACAACTCCAGTTGCAGAACCATAAAGGGTGAGTCAAACAAATATTTATAATAATTACTTTTAAAAGTTCGGGGAGAGGGGACCATTGCGTTTTGAAAAATAAGCAAAAGACGGCTAATAGCCCACACAAAAGAAAAGTGTTATACGGATATAACGCATAAGCAAAGTTAAGTGCGATTTCAAAACTTTTGATTGTTTTAATGAAATTTGATTGGTAATAACGTAAAATTGAATGAATAATAAAATTATATACTTATAGAATGAATTTACTAGAATTAAAGGAATTTTATTGATGACTTTACAAATTAAAATAATGTTTGATTAAGAGGGTTATTTGAGGATGAGGAGGTTGGGAAAGGGAAAAATAGTTTTGGGCTAAAGAAGAAGAAGGTGCCAGTAAAGGGACCATCCAGCGAGACGATGGTCATGGAAGGGTGGGTAGAGGCGACATCTCGCATACGTATAACACCGACACGCGTATAAAGCCTGGCATGAAATTTTTTTTTTGTAACGTGTTAAGGGAAAAGATCCTGCGCCTTCCGGCGAGCAAATAAGGCGGGTACCTGCATGCCAGCAAAACCCCATACGAGACACGCAACAAAATGGCGCCCAACGTGTTTGGTTGTGTTTTTTTTAAAATGTCTAGTACAATAAAGGCATTCGCAACTAAATGCCCATTATGTGAAATAGTGGGAACATAACAATGAGCCACTCATTTAATTTTTTTTATAATTTTGTTTAATTATTTTGATTTTTTTTTGCATTAGATTGCTTGTCTTGGTATCATCTGAATCATAAGTCCCGATCACTAAGTGTAAAGCACTTGGTATCGCGTTGCGATGATAGGATGATACCAAGCAAATAGAAATGTGTTCAAAAGTGTCCGAGTCTTGTGGGAATCTGTACAGCAGGTTCACACAAGTCCGGGCACTGGTAAATACATATATCACTTTTTGATAAACATATTGATAATGCTGGAAGAGACTCGGCGATAGCATAGCTGTTGTGCGATGATCCTTTCAGCTATTTCATGTTGTGTTTTTGTTTCAGAGTCGTTTGTATTTATGTCGTGTAGATGCAAGCGTCCTGAAATATTTAATAAAATTAAATGTTAGACAACTTTTTTATAAAGTAACTTCAATATTACCGGTCGTTTAGTTTATTTTTTTTTTTTTTTGGCTCAGCACTTTAGCATCTTCTTTTTCTTCCAAATAATTCTTCCTCAGCCGTAATCCTCATCCTCAAACCTGTAGTGAACATTTTATTTAGTTTCTTTTTAATATTTTATTTTGATTTTGATTGAAATACATTTTGGTGGAATACAATATATTTTTTTTGGATTTTAGCTTTCAATCCTTTTTTTTTTTTTTTTTGTTACATATTTGGTTTTGGTTACGTATATTATTTTTTTTATTTTGAATAGGAAGTTACGAGTTGGAGGAAACAACAACTGTTACTTTTATCCCAGCTTTTATTTTTTTTTATATATCTCGTGGTTTCGGTGAAATTCTTGAGTTATAAGCTATTTGCATGTGATTATGAGTGAAGAGAATAACCCAAATCGTCTCAGTTTTGAAGGTTTTAACGCGCAGTTTCGTGGTTTTATTGATAGGTTTAGGTTAGACAACTCCATAGCTTTCTCTCAGGAGCTGAACTCGTTTGCTGAATCATCTTTCAGTATGAATAACGATAATCAACAAAGTGCGAATGCTGACGCAAACGTGTCAGAGCCATCACAGCCGGTGACAATAAATGAAGATCTGGCATCAAAAATAGACAGAACTTTGATGGTCAATCAAGTTCGCTTCTTTGACCAAATGGAAGTTTTTATGACCAAGGTGATTGATAGGATGGATGCTATAAGCCTTCAGAACAGTGTCCAAAACATGCCCAGATTTGGTAATGCCAATCAAGTTCAGTTCGCGCCATGTGAAAGCGGACAGACACGGAACAGTAGTTCCAGTAACCAATTTTCACCATCGGCATCAGCGCAAGTAGGGTCGAACATTAGCTCGTCTGAAAATTGCTGGTTAGAAAGATGGAACATTAAGTATGATGGCATTGATAACATTTCCGACTTCTTATTCAAAGTCAGTCGTCTGCAAAATTCTTCGTCGTATACGGACGAACAACTTACGGCCAATTTCCATACGCTTTTGTTTGGAAAAGCCAATACATGGTTTTGGGCATTTCTGCGAAAGAACCCAAACGCGAAGTTTGCAGACATAAAGACGGCAATGAAAAAAGAGTTTGGTCGTCGGGAAAATGACGTCGATGTCTACATGAGACTTCTTACTCGGAAGCAAGGTTTCAAGGAATCATTCGACGATTTCTACGGGTCCATAATTAATCTCAACGATCGTCTCAATGAACCCTTCGACGCTTGCAAACTAATAGATGTAATTAGAAACAACTGTAGGGACAAACTAGGCGAAGTTCTTTTGGCTGCTGATATCCATGACCTTGAGCAACTGAAGAACAAAGCCAGAGACGCGGAGCGGTTTTTATCAAAGCGATCTTCTTCCCAAAGAGTTGTCCATGAGCTCAGATTGGAAGAAGAACAAGAATCCGTAGAGCCGGACGTGGAAGAGATTGCTGCTCTTTCATATAGAAACTACCGCGCTCCTCAACCTTTTGTTTGCTGGAATTGTGACCAACCTGGTCACACTTTCTATTATTGTCCTTCCCGTGAACGTAACATGTTTTGTTTCCTGTGTGGTCGAAAAGGTGTAAGTACGCCTCAGTGCGGAAAACACCAGGAAAACTGCAACAGGAACGAAAGATTAGTCAGGGAGAGTCGTTCCATGCAGAACAACCCTGGCTCATCACAAACAAAGTAAATAAATTAACAGATAAACAATTTGAGCCAGATTTTCAATGTCGTCAAAAGATGATTTTAAAAAGAGAGGCAAACACAACACCTGATTATCACCCAATTAACACATTTAATCTAAAATCCCTTCACGAACGCAAACTGAATTATTATAAGGTTCGGTCCCGAATTATGGGACCAAATAATAGTGCAGCAAGTGGTCAAATCCAGAAGTGCAGACTTCGGTATCGGAACCGACAAAAATTTCGCAAGACGATTGTGGAATCCATTCTCCCTTCGGACACAGATGGTAGATTGTACGCCAATGTTCTGTTAGGCAACGAACAAGTCTTTGGTTTGCTCGATAGTGGCGCATCTATCTCTGTGCTAGGTAGTGGGTGTTGGGAATTAGTAGAAAAGGTTGGAGTGCAAGTTAAACCCTATAAGAACCACATTCGTACTGCGGATGGAAATTCGCATGCGATAGTGGGTTATTGTGAGGTGAAAACTACACTTAATGGTGTCACCAAACCCATTACGTTCTACTTAATTCCCAACTTAACTCAGAAGCTTTACCTAGGAATGGATTTCTGGAGAGAATTCCATCTTGTTCCCCAAATCAGCGAAATCCGTACCGATGTTCTCGTGGATGAAGAGGAGATTAACTACAAGGAGCAGGCAGATTTCATAAATCTTAATCCGGATCAAAAACTTCGTCTGGAAACCACAAAAAAGCTGTTTCCCAACTTTGTTGAGTGTGGTCTTGGGAGAACGCACCTGGAAACGCATACCGTGGATACTGGTAGCGCAGTGCCAATTAAATCTCGGCATTATCCATTGTCTCCAGTTCGCCAGGAGGAGGTCTTTAAGGAGCTAGATCGCATGTTAGAACTTGGTGTTATCGAAGAGAGTAACTCTCCGTGGTGTTCCCCTACGGTTCTGGTTAGGAAACCTGGTAAAGTCCGATTGTGTTTAGATTTTCGTAAAGTGAACTCAGTAACAATAAAAGACGCGTATCCGCTGCCACATATTGATGGGTTATTAAGTAGGTTACAGGACACATTCTTTATCACGGGGCTTGATCTCAAAGATGCATTTTGGCAGATCCCGCTTGATGAAGAGTCCAAAAGCAAAACGGCATTCGCAGTACCTGGTCGGCCACTGTATGAATTTACAGTTATGCCTTTTGGGTTATGCAACGCCGCACAAAGGATGTGTCGTCTCATGGACCGTGTAATTCCTTCACGTCTCAGAGAGCATGTTTTTGTATATTTAGATGACCTATTAATATGTTCAGCGGATTTTGATTCACACATACGGACTTTAAACGAGGTGGCTAGCTGTTTGCGTAGGGCGAACTTAACCATTAATATCGATAAGAGCAAGTTCTGCATGCGCGAGATAAAGTATCTAGGATACATTGTCGGACAAGGCACCATTAAGACCAATCCTGACAAAGTCGAGGCAATGGTGCAATTTCCAGCTCCCAAATCACCAAGACAAATACGAAGGTTTTTAGGCTTAACCGGATGGTACAGACGATTTATTAAGAATTATGCTAATCTGTCTGCCCCATTGTCCGATTGTCTGAAAAAGAAGAAACACTTTGAACTGACTCCGGAAGCTTTAGAAGCGTTCAAAGAATTAAAATGTGCACTTACTACCGCTCCAGTTTTGTCACAACCGGATTTTGGAAAACCTTTCACGATCCAATGTGATGCATCGTCTGATGGAGTTGGTGGCGTTCTTTTTCAACTTGATGAGAATCAAAACGAGACTCCGATCGCTTTCATGTCGAAAAAACTCAACAAGGCGCAGAAAAACTACACTGTCACCGAGCTGGAATGTCTTGCTGCTGTCCTCAGCGTGAGAAAGTTCAGGGCCTATGTTGAGGGACTTCCTTTTCGTGTAGTAACAGATCATTCCAGCCTCAAGTGGCTAATGTCTCAAAAAGAGCTAAGTGGTCGATTAGCGAGATGGAGCTTAGAGCTTCAGAGATTTGATTTCGTGATAGAACATCGAAAAGGATCCCTCAACGTAGTACCAGACGCGTTATCACGAGTGGACATGGAAGAAATTTCAGCGACATCGATAGGAGTTGAGGTAGACATAGCATCGGAGGAGTTTGATTCGGAGCAATATGCCACGTTGAGAAAAGACGTTACCAAGAATCAATCTGCTCTTCCCGACCTAGTTGTATCGGGAAAATACATATACAAAAGATTTAGGTTCAGGTCTGGTGAGGTGGGGGACGAAGATTCGTTATGGCGTCTCTGGTTGCCAGACGCACTCACTCATAATACTATTGAAATGGCTCACGAAACAAAACTTTGTTGCCATAGTGGTTTCGGAAAAACCTACGCACGTATTCGTGAGAAATACTATTGGCCTAAGATGATACAAGATATCAAAAAGTATGTGAGTGAGTGTGAAGTCTGCAAGACCATTAAGGCGCCAAATACGACACTTCGTCCTCCAATCACCAAGCAGATTGTCTCTGAAAGGCCGATGCAAAGGTTGTACATTGACCTGTTGGGTCCTTATCCAAGAACAAAGCGGGGTAACGTGCACATTTTCATCGCGGTGGATCACTTCGCAAAATATGTATTTCTAAAAGCACTTCCTAAAGCTACTTCGGCACGAATAGTGCAATATTTGGAAAGTGACGTCTTTCACGCGTTCGGTACGCCGGAAGTGATACATTCCGATAATGGTGTACAGTTCGTGTCAAATGAATTTAAAAGGTTTTTGACAGAGTATGGCGTAAGACATGTTCGAACTGCCCTCTATTCACCACAGGCTAACAATTCGGAAAGGGTAAACCGCAGTGTCTTGAGTAAGATGCGAGTATTGATAGCTGCAGAACAAGATACATGGGACGTGCATTTGTCGAGCATCGCTTGTGCTCTGCGAACAGATCTTCATGAATCAACCGGTTGCCAGCCGTACTATGCACTCTTTGGCCAACAAATGATTAACCATGCCTCAGCTTATCAAATACTTCGCGACTTAAAGGCACTGACGGACCCGAATATGGTAGTGTCACCAAACGAAGTCAAAACCGCTCTACTTCACAGACAAATTTCTCAAAATTTGACAAAAGCGTTTGAGAAATCTAAAAACACATATAACAAAAGAACGAAAGAAGTTACTTACAACGTAGGTCAGGAGGTGTTTCATCGCAACTTCGCCCAGAGTAGCTTCGCTCAAGGGTTGAACGCCAAACTAATGCCCAAGTTCATCAAATCCAGGGTCAGCAGAGTAGTAGGCAATTGCATGTACCAGTTGGAGACACGCAATGGAAAACCAATTGGGATATTCCACGCCAAAGACATCCGGCAGTAGGATATCTAAAAGAAAATAAAACACTGCACAAAGAATCACATTCACGGGTAAAGAATCCAATCGGATACTTATCTGATGGTTGCCCGGCTGTTTATCGGGATTCGCGCCCCACGTTTTGTGTTGTCTTGGCATAGCACGTATACATATACCTATTTCTCCTCGTGTGGTTTTGCTTAGACCACTGTTGCTAATAGAACTCGCGTGTGGGTTCACTTTTTGCAATTCCAGGATATAAAATCCCAGAAGAGCAAAAGCCCTGTGTTACGAAATGATATTAAACAAAAATTCCTCCAGCCCTTCACGGCAAACAAAATTTTCCACAATGGAGAAATGTAAACAGCGACTAATGTCAATTTCAGCAAGCAAATGACAGTTCTCTCTATTTTGGTGGGGGAACAAATTTCTTCCTACAGGTACATTGTTCAGAAAGAATGATGGCCGCCGAAAAAGTAGTAGAGGAAGAAATTGGGCCCCTAAAAGACCTCTTAAATAAATGCTAGAAATTTGCCGTTGAGCTAAGGAAGAGAGTTTCGATGCCGCTGAAATTAACTGTCGTCGTTGCAATTGCATTTTTGAATCAAAAAGTGGAAGAAGGCGGAAGCCATAGTTATCACAGAAAAGTGAAAATTGTTAAAACTACCTTAACTAACATAGTGGCAAACCAGCTGGCAACAGAAAACAACAAGACAAATAAAACAAAGCGACAAAAAAAGGAAAGTGCAATAACCAGGACCAGGAATTAGGACGAAAGCGGACCAACAAAGTTGGCCGCTTAAAAATTAAAGTCAGCCAGAGTCCTGTGCAGTAAAGCCAGAAGAAAAGCAAGAACAGGGAGCCGTTAAGAAGGTGGTAGCCGAACTGGTAGCGGGAGCGACAAATAACCGCTGGAACCGAAAACGTCCCGGTTCAAATACCGCAGTAACCACAGTTTTTTTTTATTTTTTTTGCCAAAAAACGGGTAAAGCTATTCAGTTTAATATCTAGTGCTGGAAAAGCGAATTGAATGTATATTCAAATCAACTGAATTAATTCAAATAATTAAAATTAAATTAAATCCAAGTAAAGTAACGTAAAGTAAAGAAGAATTATTGTTCCAAGTAAGAAATCAAACGAAACGCTTTGGTTATACGTCCTATACGTATATAGTGCGTGTGCATGAGGGATATTAACATTTGAAATTTTAAAAGTGATAGTTGTCTTAGATGTATTACACCGGGAGCAACCAGATGCTGTGGCCACAACAACTCCAGTTGCAGAACCATAAAGGGTGAGTCAAACAAATATTTATAATAATTACTTTTAAAAGTTCGGGGAGAGGGGACCATTGCGTTTTGAAAAATAAGCAAAAGACGGCTAATAGCCCACACAAAAGAAAAGTGTTATACGGATATAACGCATAAGCAAAGTTAAGTGCGATTTCAAAACTTTTGATTGTTTTAATGAAATTTGATTGGTAATAACGTAAAATTGAATGAATAATAAAATTATATACTTATAGAATGAATTTACTAGAATTAAAGGAATTTTATTGATGACTTTACAAATTAAAATAATGTTTGATTAAGAGGGTTATTTGAGGATGAGGAGGTTGGGAAAGGGAAAAATAGTTTTGGGCTAAAGAAGAAGAAGGTGCCAGTAAAGGGACCATCCAGCGAGACGATGGTCATGGAAGGGTGGGTAGAGGCGACATCTCGCATACGTATAACACCGACACGCGTATAAAGCCTGGCATGAAATTTTTTTTTTGTAACGTGTTAAGGGAAAAGATCCTGCGCCTTCCGGCGAGCAAATAAGGCGGGTACCTGCATGCCAGCAAAACCCCATACGAGACACGCAACAACCTGAAGAAAAAATAGCAATTGGTAGCAAATGGGTTTTTAAAGTTAAAACGAATTCAGATGGTGGAATCAAGCGCTATAAAGCCAGACTCGTAGCACAAGGTTTCTTACAGAAATATGGTATGGATTATGACGAAGTCTTCGCTCCTGTCGTTCTTCAAACTACTTTCAGGACACTGTTGTCAGTTGCTGCACGACGTAAATTGTTAATTCATCATTTTAATGCAAAAACTGCATTTTTCAATGCAAGGTTGAAAGATACCACATACATGAAGCAGCCTCCAGGTTATGTTAGTGGAAATGAGCATAAGGTTTGTCTGCTTCACAAAAGTATATACGGATTGAAACAAGCCGCTAAATCGTGGAACACCGCACTTCATAGTGTACTTACAACAGCCGGTTTTATACAAAGTTACAACGATCCATGTCTGTATTCAAGAAAAATCAACAACAATTTCTGTTGCATCATTATCTATGTAGACGACATAGTGGTTGCTAGTCCAACAGTAAGTATGGCTAAAGATATAAAACTAATACTTTCATCACATTTTGAAATAAAGGACTTGGGACCGATCAAACATTACTTAGGGATGGAAGTGACACAGGACGAGCATGGTAACTACGAATTGTGTCAGGAGGCGTACATAATGAAGACTGCATTTGATTTTGGACTTAAGGATTCTAAACCAGCAAAGACTCCAATGGAGGTGAATTATGGTCGAACAAATTCGTCAGATAATTTGGAAAACAACATAAAGTATAGGCAGCTGATTGGATGTTTACTGTATCTATCAGTAAACACAAGACCTGACATCTCAGCGAGCGTTAGCATTTTGGCTCAAAGGGTATCAGCGCCAACAAACGAAAATTGGGTACAATTGAAACGAGTCGTGAAGTATTTAAAGGGGTCGTCTAAAATGAAGTTGAAGTTGAGTAACATAGAGCAGCAAGAGTCATCGTTGGTTGGTTATGCAGATGCAACATGGGCAGATGATAGAATCGAGCGCAAGTCAAACAGTGGTCATGTCATAAGCAAAATTAGGTGGCGTCTTCATCGTGTAGCAAAATTTATGGAAAAAGGTTATACTCATGGAGCGACCAGAACCGAAAGTGGAAGGAACAACTGTGAAAAATCAAGGTGAGTTGAACGCATGGGATGAGTGTGATGATGAAGCACGTGGAACCATTGGTTTGTTAGTTGATGACAATAAACTTGCTCATATTCGTGCCATGAAAACTGCAAAAGAAACATGGGATGCACTAAGAACATATCACGAGAAAAACACTCTCACAAACAAAGTATATTTGATGCGATCAATTTGTTCTCTAAAGCTTGAAGAAGGTGGCGACGCTAAAGCACATATCAATTGCATGCAGGATTTATTCACTAAACTGCGAGAAATCGGAGAAGAAACTTTGACCGATACATGGAGTTCTGCAATGTTGTTGAGCAGTTTACCTGAAAGCTATAGCACTTTGATAACAGCCTTAGAATCCCGTAAAGAAGAAGAAATAACTTTCGCTTTGGTGCAACATCGTGTAATTGCGGAGTACGAACGTCGTTCACATGTGGTAGACATTTCTAATGATGCTGTGCTGGCAACCGTTGCGAACAATATTATATGTTTCTTCTGCAAGAAGTCTGGACATTTCAAAAGGAATTGTTCCAAGTACAGAGAGTGGAAAGCAAAGCATCAACACACCTCCACAGGCTGAAAAGACAAAAGGGATGCACACAAAATTAATACAGTAGGGGAACAAGCCACTTCCAAAGATATGTCACCAACAATCTGTCATAAAGATCTTTTATTTTCAATAAGCAAAAGCCAAAAGTCTTGCTGGATAATTGATTCCGGAGCAACTCGTCATGTTGTTAACAACAAACAATTCTTTGACTTCATCGACGAGTCATATAAGAGCTCAGTAGAATTGGCAAACGGACAAACAGTTTCTGTTGAAGGTATCGGTACTGGAAAACTAACATTCGTGAACGACAGCGGTTTCATGTATAAAGCAAATGCTTCAGAGGCTCTATATGCACCAAAATTAGTTGGTAATATGATTTCTGTCAGGCGTCTAACTAAAAATGGTTTCGAAGTACATTTTACCGGTGATAATTGCGAAATTGTGCGTAAAGGGCATTCAATTGGTGTTGCTGATATCATTGATGATATGTACATACTTCGTCAACCTCTTTCAGTATGTAAGGTACAGGAACATAATGATAAATGCATTCACCAAAGGCATAAAAGGATGGGTCATCGAGATCCGAATGCAATTCATCAAATGCACGCAGATGATCTGGTTCATGATTTGGAGCTCATCGATTGTAATATAAAAACAGCATGTGAAACGTGCATCAAAGGAAAGATGTCAAGAATTCCTTTCCCAAAGTAGTCTAAAAGTACATCCTCTGCTCCACTTGATTTGATTCACACCGATGTATGCGGTCCGATGCAAACAACGACTCCAGCCGGTAAGAAATATTTTGTTTCATACATTGATGATCATTCCAGATTCACGGTTATTTGTTTACTTTCACATAAATCCGAAGTTCATGAAACTTTAAAGCAGTTCATTGAATTTTGCAAAAACAGATTTGGAATAAAGCCGAAAATAATACGTTCAGACCGTGGAGGCGAATATACTGGGAAAGATGTCAGCAATTTTCTCAAGAACGAAGGCATAGAAGTTCAACTCACGTCAGCATACAGTCCACAGCAGAACGGAATAGCCGAACGGAAGAATCGCACGTTAATGGAGATGGCTCGTTGCATGCTTCTTGATGCAAATCTACCGAATTCATTCTGGGGCGAAGCAGTGGCAACAGCAAACTATGTACAGAATCGGGTTGTAACCAGGGCGACGAACAGAACACCTTATGAACGATGGTATGGTCACAAACCGAGTGTTAAAGAATTCCACATCTTCGGATCCAAATGCTTCGTTCATGTTCTTGCAGAGAAAAGAAGAAAATTAGACAGTACTGCACTTGAAATGATATTTTTGGGATACGATAAAAAATCTAAAGCATATCGTTGCTACGATTCAAATACAAAACGAGTTGTCATCAGTCGTGATGTTAGATTTCTTGATTTGAAAAGCGACAATGAAATCAACATTGAAGTGGATCTTTCTGAAACCAACAATAAGTATAAGGAGTTATCGTCAGTTGAGAATGAGGGAGAAGAGCTTCAGGAGGAGATTACCGGAAATATAGAACGCCAACAAGATTGTTCCATCAATCAACAGGAAGCTATAGGGCCAGCTAGAACATCACAGCGAATAAATAAGGGATTGCCACCAAAATGTTTGATTGAGGAAATTTGTGTTGCAAGAGAGTACACCAAACCCAAAAACTATGAAGATGCTATTTTGAGTGATGAAAGGGAACATTGGTTAAATGCAATGCAAGAAGAAATGGAGTCATTACAGAAAAATGAAACTTGGAGCTTAGTCAATTTACCTGAAGCAAAAATAGCAATTGGTAGCAAATGGGTTTTTAAAGTTAAAACGAATTCAGATGGTGGAATCAAGCGCTATAAAGCCAGACTCGTAGCACAAGGTTTCTTACAGAAATATGGTATGGATTATGACGAAGTCTTCGCTCCTGTCGTTCTTCAAACTACTTTCAGGACACTGTTGTCAGTTGCTGCACGACGTAAATTGTTAACTCATCATTTTAATGCAAAAACTGCATTTTTCAATGCAAGGTTGAAAGATACCATCTACATGAAGCAGCCTCCAGGTTATGTTAGTGGAAATGAGCATAAGGTTTGTCTGCTTCACAAAAGTATATACGGATTGAAACAAGCCGCTAAATCGTGGAACACCGCACTTCATAGTGTACTTACAACAGCCGGTTTTATACAAAGTTACAACGATCCATGTCTGTATTCAAGAAAAATTAACAACAATTTCTGTTGCATCATTATCTATGTAGACGACATAGTGGTTGCTAGTCCAACAGTAAGTATGGCTAAAGATATAAAACTAATACTTTCATCACATTTTTAAATAAAGGACTTGGGACCGATCAAACATTACTTAGGGATGGAAGTGACACAGGACGAGCATGGTAACTACGAATTGTGTCAGGAGGCGTACATAATGAAGACTGCATTTGATTTTGGACTTAAGGATTCTAAACCAGCAAAGACTCCAATGGAGGTGAATTATGGTCGAACAAATTCGTCAGATAATTTGGAAAACAACATAAAGTATAGGCAGCTGATTGGATGTTTACTGTATCTATCAGTAAACACAAGACCTGACATCTCAGCGAGCGTTAGCATTTTGGCTCAAAGGGTATCAGCGCCAACAAACGAAAATTGGGTACAATTGAAACGAGTCGTGAAGTATTTAAAGGGGTCGTCTAAAATGAAGTTGAAGTTGAGTAACATAGAGCAGCAAGAGTCATCGTTGGTTGGTTATGCAGATGCAACATGGGCAGATGATAGAATCGAGCGCAAGTCAAACAGTGGTCATGTCATAAGCAAAATTAGGTGGCGTCTTCATCGTGTAGCACTAATATTCATCTGGCAGCACTGATTCGAATCAGAATGCAGTGGCAGTACTAGTATCTTTTTTTTTTATTATTCTCTCTCGTGTGTTAGCTTTCCTTCTGAGCAATTCTAATTTTCTTATTCTTTAATAAAACGTATTTAAACTAAAGTTGTTGTTTGTACTTTCACTGGAACTTAATTTCTTCAATTATGTGATCATCTCGCAAGCCCAATGCTGTTGCAAGAACTTGTCGATAAGTTGCCAGCTCAAATCAAAAATATTTGGGCCATACATCGACAAAGTTTGTCTAACATTAACATAAAAAACTTTAGTTCTTGGTTGTCTCAGCTAGTCGAAACCATTAGCAGCGTGAGCCTTACAACGTCTTTCGCGCCTGAAGCAAAAACGCAGCGCATTCAAAAAGAAAAGGTCACTTTAATACGCACCAAGAGAAAATAAGCAACAAGTCAAACAACAACCAAATATGGACATTAACGATAAATGGAGATCGATCAAACAGCATCAACTTTGCAGGACATGTCTGTATTCACATCCTGGAACTAGATGTAGCTCCAATGCCACCTGCGGACTTGAAGGTTGTGTGTACAGGCATCATCGACTACTTCATAAGGTCACAAGTGAAGCACACGCGGTAGTGCCAACAACAACTGCAAGTACATCTGGGTATCCTTAGATTGATGAGTCACCAACAACAGCGCCAACGAATGTTCAACACTGCAATGCACACAGCTCAGCTCAAGGCATGAAATATAGAGTTGTGTCGCAGTCATCTTACACAGAAATGAAGTAAGCGTTGGAACCTATGCATTCTTGGATGATGGGTCCATCACATTGATGGAGCAGTCGTTAGCTGCTGAACTAAAACGAAAAGGGACTCCAAAATTTATTTGGTGGACTGGTAACACTTGTCGGCAGAAAAACAACTCACAAATCGTATCAGTGCAAATATCGGGTGTGCACAGCACTAACAAGAAGTTTGTTCTTTATACAGTGCGAACTGTGAAGTCGTTAAGTCTACCTAAGCAATCACTCGACGTAGCAGATTTGGTAACAGATTACCCATACTTGGGAGGATATCCCATTAAATCGTATCATCAGGCTGTTGCTCGATTGCTCATTGGACTTGATCACTTAAACCTGACAAACCTGAATGTGAAAAGGAACATCATGACAAAATCCTTAACAAAATGATGAATTACTATTTCTCGCTGGCTGGTTGACAAACTTCTGAAGTCACATGAAGAAGAACGTGCATGTCGAATTTTGAATTCGACCACTATCCGGAGTGGTGATCCCTTCGAGACAGGCCTGCTATGGAAGAGCGATAATATTCAACTACCTGATAGCTTTCCCATGGCGCTTCGTAGATATGAATGTCTTCGAAAAATAATGATCCGAGGTTCTGAGTTGGCAAAAAACCTTAAGCTAATATTTGTGGATTACCTAGCAAAAAAAAAACTATATAAAAAAATGACTGCTGAGGAATTGCGCCATGAATGTCCCCGGAAATGGTATCTTCCCTTCTTTGTGGTAACAAATCCAAATAAGCCAGGTATAAGACGAATAGTTGGGGATGCTGCTGCTGAGGTCAATGGAATTTCAATAAATTCTACACTTTTGAAGGACCGGATGAACTTACTTCATTGCTATCAGTTTTATACCATTTCCAAGAGGGATCCATTGCCATCTGCGGAGATATCTGGGAAATTTTTCACTAGGTGAATGTGAAACCTGACGATCAGCACTCGAAAAGGTTTCTTTGGAGCCCTGATCTCAAGTGCACACCAGATGTTTACGCAATGAGAGTCTAAACATTCGGATCCAGATGCTCTCCCAGTAGTGTACTTGTCGTAAAGAATAAAAATGCCAACGAATTCGCTGTACAATATCCAAGGGCTGTCACCTGCAAACTTTAACATCACTACGTTGATGATATGCTTGAGAGTGTGGACACTGAGGAGGAAGCTTTTCAACTCACCAAAGAGGTTCGATTTATACATTCCTGCGGTGGGTTTGAAATGCGTAATTGGGTATCCAATTCCCGTAATGTCATCGCAACGCTCCGTCAAGGTTAGCCAGGAGAAAAAAGTGATCTTAATATTAGCCCAGAGAAGCCTACAGAGAAGGTCCTAGAAATGTTCACGACGGCAGATAGTTTCACTTATGCACTTTCACCAAAAATGTATAACCGGGCCCATTCGGCCGACAAAACGTCGAGTATAACGAGTTTTAATGACAATTTACGACGAAGCAATTAATGATGAGATGTATAGTAAATGGTAGATTTGGGTCAAATAAATTCAACGAATAACCCAT
Source organism: Rhingia campestris (assembly GCA_932526625.1). NCBI lineage: Eukaryota > Metazoa > Arthropoda > Insecta > Diptera > Syrphidae > Rhingia > Rhingia campestris. Next base: position 140,334,398 of record OW052182.1, on the reverse strand, counting down.
ATACAAATTCCCAGATGTTATCTTCAAAATATTCGATTCGGGGATCATGATTCCTGTCAAATGCACGTCTTTGTGGATGCCAGCATAAATGCCTTTGCAGCTGTCGCCTAAATAAGAGTGGCAAAGGGTAGTCTCTTGGAGTGCAGAATATTGCTGCAAAAACCCGTATGACTCCTCTTAGTTTAACATCCATACCTCGCCTTGAACTCGGCTCGGAGTCAGATTATCAAACAACATCAAGAATTGGCATACAATCAAATTCGATGACATATTATTTTGGTCAGACTCTAAAACAGTTCTTTCGTGGATTCAGTGCGATCATCGCATCTACCGACAATTCGTTGGATATAGAGTCAGCGAAATTATTGAATCAACCGAGATGAATCAGTGGCGGTACGTTCGAACAAAATTTAACGTAAGCGATGATGCTTCCAAATGGCATACCGTTCCTGACCTTAGTTCATCAAGTCGTTGGTTTTTGGGTCCGCCGTTCCTTAAGCTATCCGAACAACATTGGCCGAAAAAATGAAACGGACTTCAACCAACGTCAGAAGAAATGAGATCATCAGTGTTGTTTCACCGTATAATAACTAACCCTTCGCATTTGCCATTTTATATGGAACTCCAGAGGAAAGGCGAACAATGCACCTATACGAAATGACAGTTACATCACAAAAGAAGAATTTTTAGAAGCAGAAAACCATCTGTACCGTCAAGCTCAATACGATGTGTACCGCGATGAAATAGCTACTTTGAAAACCAATACATGCCTAGATTTCGACGATAGAAAGCTGATAAGCAAATCCAGTTCAATTTATAAACTGTCGCCGTATTTGGATAGCAAAGGAGTTTTACGTATACGGGGAAGAATTGATGCATTGAGTAACGTATCCAGCGACGTAAAAATACCTATTATAATGCCTAAAGGTCATCCAATAACAATGCTAATAATAAAGTGGTATCATGAACGTTTTCACCACCATAATCAAGACACTGTTTTAAATGAGTTAGAACAAAAGTTTGTGATTCCAAACCTACGAGTAGCAGTCAAAAATGAAGGAAACATGTGCCAGCATTGCAAAAATCTGCGGGTGAAACCAAAACCTCCAGAAATGGGACAACTTTCACCAGCAAGATTCACAACATTCAATCGGCCATTTACAAACTGTTTAACATCTGAGCCCTGAGATGTGAAAGGAGAGAATCCAGACGGCAACGGGTATTTATGTACGCCCAGCTGTAAAATTGGCAGTTCTCGATATCCATGGAGGTAAGCCGACCCACTTACTATGGATTCGTCATACCGGAGGGGAGTGTTGGCGACTGGGAACGCCGACAAAATCGAATTCATTACAAATCGGACAGTTCGGTTTTTTGTACCCTTTGGTTGGTAATAACCAAAACAAAGTGACTTTTGGTGCTGAAAAATCTTACGTCATTGAAAGAAGAAATCGCAAATTGATCTTTTTTTAACAAATATTATCTCAAATTAGTAGTTCGTTTTAAAAATACTAAAAGTAAGTTTATTATTATAACACATCAATAAGAGACTAATAAAGTATTATAATTTTTAGGAAATTTGTAGTTGTTAACGCTGATTCTACAAATTTTGAAACAAAAAATATCGAATTTAATTGCTGTTGCTAAAAGCAACAACATTATTTCAATACACCGTTTCAACTATCGCTGCCGCCACCTGGCCATGGACACAATGTCCTTAGCGATGGGTCCGAATTGGCCGATACCCTTAGCTTCCCGTGAAAGGTAGTGATGTAATTCTGGTCGAAACCGATGGAGTTTTCGACAATGTGCCGGAGAAACTTCTAAATTAAATCTGATGCAAGGTTACCGTGGATGAAAACAATCATTCGAGTTATGACTTCCACAATCCTACTTTATAATGTAAAAATCAATTTCAAACTATACCAATAAGTAAACTGATTGAAAGCAAAATCGAACCAACAATTAGCTCTAACTACGCTTATAAAAAGTTTCATAATTATCAATTAAAGCAAACGCCTTTTAACAAGTTTTATATTTTTATTAGCACCACCAAAATAACAACATAGCTATGCTACATCAAACTGGAAACAGGAATTTCCTTTTCTCCCAACTAGATACCATTACAATTTGGGGCTAAGGAAAGAAATCCGACTTTAGACTAGTGCGTCTTCTAGTCTTCGATCTGCAACTTCTTTCTTTCATTATTAGGATTATGTTTCATGTTCACCTTATATGTCAAAGTTATTACATGTTTTCTCACTAGATTTTTATGTATCAATAAATACAACGAGTGGTGGGTGCACGACTGGGTCGTACGCAACTTTCTCTTTCACAGCGAGTTGGGCGTTAAATCAAATAGTGCGCATTTTGATTATTAATGCTAAAAATTATATAAAATGTCGAAATGTGATTATACCAACGTTTACCCCGAAATTCGAAGGAATCGGTGTCTATGTGAAAAATAATTATTTTTCGTTATTGGCCAAAACTGAATATTCCGTTAAGTGATAGTTGGCTAAAACTAATTATGTGGAATTGTTTAAAACTATTATAGTGGTATATATATTAAATTTCATTCAATTTGATATAGTAGTTTGCGAGAAATTAACAATTTTCCTTATATGTCCTGAATGACAAAATCCGTTATATGGATTTTCTCGAAAAAAACTGGGTATGCAGTTTTGTTGGAACTAATATGTTTATAGTACATATAAAGTTTAATCAAAATCATTTGAGCCGTTTTCGAGAAAATTGAGGTTATGTGTAAAAGCAAACAAAAAAAAAATGGCCTAGAATTATGACCAAAAGAAACTTGGATACGAAATTTGAAGACAATCGGTCAAGCCGTTTAGGCTGGGGAGACCATTACGGACAGATGGACCGACGAACCGACGGACCGACGGACGGAATTCCAAATACCACTTTTTTGGGCTCCGCTATCATCGTAATGTTAGAATCAATCGAAAATTTTCACGAAAACAATATCTTTCTCTTTATAACAGAAAGTTAAAAATCACTCTTTCGTATTTATGCTAAGAGTGATGGCGGTTTCCTTGCTAAATTTTTAAAACACGCCACCCAACAAATTATGTTATGTAATCACACAAAGTCTCTTCTCCTAGCTATCACTAGAACGTTTCTATTTCTAGGTTGCAAGCCAGACGGCATCAACGCAGTACTCGCAACTTGAATTTGTGACGAAGATTGTTTTAAAATTTATATTAACTAATTACGAACGATGTAACACGCGAGCAAAATCAAAACAAATGGTTGCGAGAAAGAGCTGTCACCTGACAGTTTACACTAGTTCTCAAAACGATGAAGTAATTTACTAGTTGAGCGGATAATTCATCCGGCGAGAATAAGAAGGGTTTAGGGACAGGATTGTAAAAGTAGGGACTACAACCACTAAACAAAACAATCAAGCTAGTGGAAAAGTAGTTGTTTATAAAACAGAGAATTTGATGTTCGGTTTCGGCGGGACGTTATTTGAACCGCAGCCGACACTTCAAAATTCAAAGTGCCCGAAGGTAGACGGTCAAGAGCAACCCGGGAAACCGCAAAGAACCAAACTACATATAAATATATTACAAAAAAAATAGGAATAATACATATTTAGATAAATTAGCGGCTCAGCTAAGTGTTGGGCGCTAAATGAAAAGTGGTGGAGCACCCACCCAAAAGAAAGCAGCAAGTCCCTAACACCGCGAACAGTGCAAAGTGGAAAACCACCTGCAAAGCTGTTAGCACCATCTCAGGTTCAAACACCAGCGGAGTAGTAGAGTGGAACATTTTTTTAAAACGTTAAAAAGTTATAAAAACGATTAACAGTCGATTAATTTATCGTAGTAGATTTCAAATCAAATCCTTATATATAAGTAAAACCGCGCCATATATATTCTCGCATTAACGTAAAGGGATTTTGATTAAAGAGAGAAATTTTAATTTAAATTCTAATCATATCTTATTTTTAAATACTACTATAACTTACTACTCATGTCAATAACTTCTGACAAAAAATATGTAATACATACAATGATTTGTTCCATTATATTTTTTTAACATATACTGTTCAAGATTGAAAATAGAAACGACGCATGAAATCACACGTGCACATCAGAATACTAGACGACATCACATTCCAACGAAGGCAGACGAAGAAAAACAGATCAAACAATCTACTGACAGCAGGCAAAACATCATTCAAATAGTATGCCACACCAGGCAGGCGAGAGATTCGTTACGACGAACACATAATATACATACAGCATACACCAGGCAGGCGAGAAATCAGTTACAACGAACGAACGCAAATATGCATACACAATTTACCGGCGACAGGCATGTGAACAATCATCATACGATCTTCACATTGTACAATGTACATACATATGGCAGACGACAAAGGAAAAGAAGGCATCGTACGAGTAAAAAGAATACCAGGCAGGCAAAGAATCCGTTACGAACAAACACATCGCAGATGCAGTTAGCCACAGCACAAATATCAAGAGCTATATAAGGGTGGTTGAAGAAGAATTTCAACACAGTTCAAGTTCGCAGTTGTAATCGGCAGTGTGCAGTTTTTTTTTTCGTGGCAGTTTGTTATTTAGGCATTTTTGACTAACATTGATTAAATAAAAATTAATGTCGGTTATTTTAAATGTGGCTTTTTTAATTTTGTTCTGGCAAACTAGGCTTGCGTTCCGAACATATACCAATACATATAATGTATTTACAAATATTTAAAAACGTTTTAATAAACCAAAATAAAACTATTAAAATAAATTCTGTATTTTATGTTTTTGTGAGAAGGTTTTTACTATCGAAACATTTGTCAACTTCATTTGTCAACAAATTTAGATCCTTAACTACCGGCCAATTTTAAACATATAGTAAAATTTGAGACTAAGGAGCTAAAGCGTAAGTAGCAGATCAAACATATGCATGTGAACTCAGACATGAATCCGACTTATTTTATCTTAACTACTGAATGTAATTTGTTCTTCCATCTTGTCAGCAGGAATGAGATCGAGTGTTGAACAATCAATGAAAATAAGCAACATCATTAGCACCAAAACCACGTATCAAAAACTTAAGATATCTGAACATCCTGATATAAGAATGCCGATATTCCTTATCTATAAATATAAATCACAAGCGGCTCAAGTCTCCTAAACATCGCCTACAAGATACAATTCGCCGTAATATGTGAACACCAAACACCGTTCGCCAACAACCTGATCGGCCCTCATCAGCGTGGTCTTAGGCCACGAACAGATCAAATCAAGAAGTCCAAAGCAATACCCATTACTACAGGGGTAACTCTTTGTTATCTTTCCGATAAAAAGCTTTCAAGCCATTTAAGCCCAACTTCTCAAACCAGAACAGTAACTTGGTAATTCACTCAGTCAACACCAGAGATCAGGTAAAAAAGATATAGGAAACTTTCTAAGACTTTACGTTTTGCCTACCAGCTAGTCGTGGAATTTTCCAGGATTTTGACGATAAATTCCCCACCACGACCCAAATAGGTGCACACATGTTTGATTTTTTTTTTTTTTTTTTTTTTTTAAATTCTGACCTGCCTAAGCAGTAATATACACATCGACCTAAAAGATCTATTGTGCTTGTCGTCAGATGCTTTTTAGGTTAGTAGCGCTTCTACTTACCTAATGTAGCTGATAATACTTTCAGCCGAAGATTTCCTCAATTCTTCGGGACTTAGAATTCCCTGAAGAAAGATTCTCTTCTCATACCGTAAAGGGCCGGGCATTCACATATGATATGCTCGGCTGTTTCGTCTTCTTCTAGACATAGTCTGCACTCCGGTAAGTCGACTAGACGCATTTTGTTTAGGTGATATCGAAGACCGTGATGACCAGTTAGGTAGCCTACTAAGTTTTTGATATCGTGCCTGCGAAGATTTAGTATCTTGTCGGCATCTGATTTGAAGGGCTGAATAGCTCTTTTGGCCTGTCTTAGGCCTGGGATGTTTCCCCAGTATGAAACACATCTGTTTTGTTCCCAGTTTTTTATAACTAGATTTATGGCTGATTTGGGGATTGCACAGAAGGGTTCAGGTCCAATGAAGGGGGTTTCGGAACCTTTTCTGGCTAGTTCATCAGCTTTTTCGTTACCTTCAACTCCCTTATGTCCGGGGACCCACCATAGTTTGGTTTTGTTCCTGGAACTGAGTGTTTGGAGGGAGTTGAAGCAGTGTAGTACTGATTTGGAGTCAATGATGTGTGAGCTAAGGGCTTTTATAGCTGCTTGACTGTCCGTGAATATATGGATGTTTGCGCCTTTAATACCTGAGTTGTGTATTAGGTTTGCGCATTCTTTTATGGCATGGAGCTTAGCTTGGAATACACTAGGGTTTTTTCCCATAGGTATTGAGATGTTTTTATTTGGTCCATGTATGCCAGCTCATACCCCTGAGTCCATTTTAGAACCATCCGTATACCACTTTAGGCCGTTTAGGCAGTTCGGAGGGTTGTTGCTACACCATGCTTCTCTGTTTGTGATCTCCGTTGAGAATCTTTTGTCGAAGCATAGTGTCTTTGGTAAGCGGTCTGTAACCGCACAGATCATGTCAAGTTCTGGAAGTTCGGAAAGAAGTTCAATTAGTTTCAGATGTTCACTAATGTTTAATTCTTCCGCTTGTGTCAAACTTGCTGAGCTGCGAATTGCCACTTTTTTTATATAAATGTGGAGAGGTGTTAGTCCTATTATGGCTTCCATAGCCGCCGTGGGACAGGTACGCATAGCTCCGGTAATGCCCAGACAGGCAAGCCGTTGTACCTTGTTTAATTTATTTATAGTTGTTTTTTGGGTGACTTTGTTCCACCATACTATTGAAGCGTATGTTATAATGGGCCTGACCATGATCGTGTAGATCCAGTGTGTGGTCTTTGGAGCGATTCCCCAGGTTTTGCCATACATGCTTCGGCAGGCCCAGAAAGCTTTGGTTGCTTTTTGAATTTTGTTGTTGATGTGGGAGTTCCAGCTTAGTGTTTTATTTACACACACTTGTCTGCCGTTTGGTCATTTAAACGATAAAACGTAGAATAACTGCCAAATTTGAAATTGCAAACAAAACATATGAGAATCCACTGTGCTGTTCGTTGAATACCCTATCCCATCCCATCTGTAAAACTAATATCCCCAAAAAGTGAACATGGCTTAAAACACGATGGGGATTAAATATAGAAAATGACATTAATACAAATACAAACACAAATTTTTGGCGCAACAGGCTCGTTAGTACCCAGGGCCTAGCTTTCTCACAACCATTCATGTGTGCGTGTGTACAAGAAGTGTGCAAGAAGCACGATGGCGGGACCTCCTGTTTTATGCCGACTCCGAACGGCTAAGTTGAGATAAGCTATTCTTGACAATTGATACTACTCGGATGATTTGTCAGATCATCACGAGAGGAGGGCCAGTGAAAAATCATTTAGGTGTTGCAACGGCTGGGAATCGAACCCAGACCTCCTGCGCGGCAGTTCATCGCACTGAGCCCCTCAGAAAATGACATTGTCAGAACAAATTTTGACGGTTTTACAAAAGACATGGTTTTTCTCCTGCATATGTTATGCGGTAGTGTATAAAAATGGTTTTATATAAAAACGCCCCCAAAAAGTGGACGAGGGTTAAAATGGTCTATAGACGAAATGTTCATATTAATATTACTAATGATTCTGCATCAACATTTTTTTTCGAAAATTTTAAAATTCGATCGAAAAACGTTTTTTTTTTATTAAAAAACGCCCTTAAAAAGTGGGCGTGACAAAAAACTTTATATGAACTAAATATGGATATTACGATTCTATAAATACGCTTCTCAGACACTTTTTTTTTAAATTCCTTACAGTTTGGCCAAAAACTACGTTTTTTTAAAAAGGGGGCGTGGCAGTTGGCGGATTTCAAAAAATTTTACACTTGTTCTGCTGGGTGCAACAAAGAGGACGTGTACCAAATTTCATCCTTCTAGCCCAAAATTTAAGGCCCAAAAACTGGTGACGTACGGACAGACAGACGGACGGACGGATAGACATGGCTAAATCGACTCAGCTATCGACTCTGAGTCGATCCATATACGTTGAGGTATATGTAGCTAAATTATTTCTCTGTGTTACAAACTATGTATCAAAACTATGGGATAGGGTCCCCACTTTTGTCTCATGCAATGCTGGTAAAGTGGATGTTAAATTTGTAAATTTCCCATGAATCTAAAATTTGAATTTCCACGGTTGAAAATTTAATCATATATACAGTGCCGCTCACTTGAATAGCACCCCCCTTTGCTGTGAGTTTTAAGCTTAATATCTTCAAAAATAATTATGATAATGACTTGTTTTTTTTTCTAATGAAAGTTTATTAAATTCTGTAAATAAAACAGAAGGAATGGAATTCATATTTACAGTGGTAATTTTTTTATAGATTTTGAAGCGATATGACTCAAAATATACACATCACATTTTGGCTCACTTGAATAGCACCGCCTCATAAAAAAATTATTGAAAAATGTTTTCACACTGTTGGATTTAAAAATTTATTAGGAACACAATTAAGAATTAAATTTTGAATTGAATTTGAATTAAAAAAAAAAAATTAGTAACGAGTGCTTCCGCCTTTGTTATAAATAACCTCATACATCCTGTTAGGTAGGGAATCATACAATTTCTTGATGTAATCCAGCGAAATGGAGGCCCAGCTACTTCTAATTGCTGCTATTAGCTCCTCCTTATTGGAGTATCGCTTCCCTGATTCGTACACCTTCCGAGCAAGCCATCCCCAAACATTTTCGATGATGTTTAGGTCTGGTGAGTATGGTGGCCAATCCAACAATAAAATGTTTTGACGCCCAAGAAATTGTTTTACCACTCTGGCATTGTGAATTGGTGCGTTATCCTGCTGCAATTTCCACGGCAAGTCACCAAATAATCCAGTAATGGAAGGAATAAGGTTCTCTAGTACTCCAATGTAGGACTGAGCGTTCATACGAGGAGTTAGGAACTGCAACTCCAAAGTGCCATAGTACGTTATGGCTCCCCAAATCATAACACCGCCAACTCGACTGTGCAAACGATCCAATTGATGTTCCTCCTTCCGCAAATCATGAAAGTAATAATTAAAACCGTCAGGACCCTCTAAATTAATTTTTTTTTCGTCGGAGAAAACAACACGGTACCATTCCTTGCTCCATGTCATGTTAGCACGGCAGAAACTAAGGCGTTGCTCTTTGCGATATGGGTTAAGCGGTGGTTTGTTTCTTTAATTTCAATCGCTTTAAGTGCTTAGCCTTCGAAATAATCCGCTTTACTGTGGACACGCTTGCTTTAACACCACTTTTTTCTCTTATTTTGGCTGCAGAGTCGTGCGAATTTGACGCGCGCCGCAGAATTGCTATTTTTCCAGCTGGGGTAACGCTACCAACTGTTCGTCCTTTCAATTTTTGCCATAGTTGGACTCGTTCCGTAAAAATGTGGATATCACGTTGCGGCTTCGTTGAGTTTTTTGGCTATTTGGTGAATAGACAGGCCACACTCACTGTAAGCCTTGATTTTAGCTTTCTCGTCCTCTGCCACGACCCATTTTAACTAAAATTATCTTAAATTAATTAAATGATTATTAGAAAATACTTTTGCATAACCACCTGATTTGGCTTCCACAAGAAAACTGATAGAATACAGGGGGGGTTTTTTTTTTCTGTTTTATTTACAGAATTTAATAAACTTTCATTAGAAAAAAAAAACAAGTCATTACCATAATTATTTTTGAAGATATTAAGCTTAAAACTCACAGCAAAGGGCGGTGCTATTCAAGTGAGCGGCACTGTATTCATCATATACAAATTCAGTTTCTAATATATTTTGTAAGAAATTCAGCCTTATCTATAAAAGCATTTAGAGGTTCCCAAACCAAAATGCACCTTATCGTTTGAATGTAAAATGTACGTATAGTATATTTTTACATTTGAACACCGTTGCTTAGAGCTCGCTTAAATGAAACACAAAATACCTAGTTTACCGGTTATAAAGAGGAAAATGGCTTAAAGGGAGTTAACACAGTGAACTAGACGCTCGCATGTCTTTATGCGGAATGATGAAAATTCATCAGGATCAATACCTTAACTTCGCCAACCACCAACCCCTAAAACTTCTGCGATCGGGGATGAAGCACGTAACCACCTAAAAGCGACACGTAAGAAATCGGATGGTGAAGGGGAAGACGAACGAAAATTACCTTCCAACTAACAATTCTTCTTCGATAAGGCACAAAAATGTAATTTCCGCAAGCAATGATTTCTATAGGCCTTATATAGTACTTGTACACGGAGGTTAAGCATTTTGGCAGTCGATTGTTTGGGTAGAAGCTTGTTTAAGACATTATACAGGAAAATTCACAAGTATCACCGAAATTGTGGTAGCGAAACTTCTGTAAGGGTATTGTTAAGCTTCCGGAGATGTGTGTACATGTACCATTAGTTAAGATGTTTCGGTAGAACTTCGCAAAAGTTAATCCGAAGCATAGCGCGTATAGAGATTACGAAAGAAGGCTTAAAAAAGCTAAGGTTGAAAGATCGGAAAAAGGTGAAAAGATCGGGACAAGGTGTAAAGATTGGAAAAAAAGGTGAAAAGTTCGGGAACCTACAGGAGAATTAGTTAACACGATTAAACTACTTCGTTGTACTTAATCGTCATTAAGTAATTGCATTGAATTTCATACATTCTTAATAACGAATTGGGTTTATAGGAGATTGAAATTGGAATTAATAAAAGTAAATAATAATAATAAGAAAATAAACAAAAAGAAAATAATAAAAAATAATGTTATTTTTTTTTCAACTTCGAGAAGACTTGCAAATATTTTCGGAATGACTTTTTGCGAAGCCTATAATTTGCTTCTGTATGGCCTTTTATAAGCAAACTAAGATTTTTCTTTAAGGCAAATTAGAAGAATGTAAAGAAGTCTAATAGAAGTAAATAGCTTCCTAAATGGGCGCCAAATGTTTTTCCATAAGACTTCCTACAAGTAATATTGCTGGAGGGGAAATAGCTTCGATAGTGCTTTATCGAAGCGAAATAATTATCGGAGGTTCCCGCGGTTTCATGATTGTTCGAGAACAGAGATCTGGTAGGACTTAACGTTTTGCCAACAAGCTAACGCTAGGAGTTTTCCAGTTTGACAGATAAATTGATCACCACAGTCCAACCGGATATACATATTCCTTGTTTCACACACACTTGTTTGCAGCCCAGCTAATTTATGTGTCAAAACGACACGTAAGAAATCGGGTGATAAAGGGGAAGACGTACGAAAGTTCCCTATCTCTTCCTTACTTGATCACTTATTCGAGAACACGAGAAGTGGTGTTGACAGCTACCACTAATCCAGTGAGCGCATTCAGTACCAATTACGTTAACATTGCAATAGATTTTATAACACTATCGATTAGGTTTTTTCTTTGTGTTTCCTCACAAATATATATCAATATAAATTAGAAATTGAGTTTGCTAATCTTTGCGATGATTGCACTTTCGCACGCTTTCGATTTTGCTACGAAAATGTATTATTTAGCAAAAGAATATTAAATGGCTTTGTTTCGTTAACTTACTATAGTCTCTTCGGAAGCTTCTGCGCTTTGCTGCTCCTTATTTGCACCTTAATTTTCCTCTTCCACTAGTTCTTCTTCACTGCAGCCACTCTGCCACCACTATTCGTAGCCGGTGGCTCTGTTGTCTCTTTCACTTGAAGAACAAAGTGTAATACATACTCATTGCAGTTTTATTAAATTTGTTTTGAATAGTTTCTTTCAGTGCTATATTTCCTTGTACATGTTTCTTATCAGAAATTTATAGAAAATAACTATACAATACCTCTCAGCCAAGCCACAATTTGCAGAAACGTTGCTTATACGTTATATTCACCTTTGCTGTGGTGATAGGGTTTTTTATGAATAAAAATATAATTTTATCAATTTTAAGCTTTATAATTTTGATCATATATGTATTGATTTTTTATTCCCATTCTCAATATTTTATTTTTGGTATAAATAAAGTAAAAACGATACTCAGCATTTGTATATATATTGCCTTTCATTGTAAATAAGCATAGAACCAAAACAAAATATAATGAATAGAGAGCTTGGTACTGATTGAAATGTCCATACCTGAGAAATGGTTTTATCTGCATGTGTTTGTGTTGTGTAAATTTTGAACCTCGAATTCATATAAAATGTGCAATAAAATAATTGTATTTTTTTATTTTCGTCAGTAAAAAACTAATGTCAGTATAGAGAGATTAAAATGAAATAATCGTCTATTCTTATCACTGAAGAGCGTTTTTGTAGATGTGTACAGAATAAGCCCGTGCACTTGTTTTTTTATTACCTGCAAACTAAGTATTTTGTGTTTAATTTAAGCGAGCTCTAAGCAACTTTGTTCAAATGTAAAAATTTATTATAACCTCTAAAATGCTTTCATAAAAATGGCTGAATCTCTTACAAAATATATTAGAGACTGAGTTTATATATACGATGAATAAATGATTAAATTATTTTCAACCGTCGAAATTCAAATTTTAGGTTCATGGGGCCTCCGCAAATGAGATGAGTTTAACTCTGGTGTGAAACTGGTTAGTAATTCAATTGACATTTACCTTGAGTACTTTTGACAATGCGCAAGCTCTTAGGTTTGCGTGAGAGTACATGCAATTACATTGATGTTGACTGCTCGACTCACAAAACGCGTATGAGAGCCGAATAACCTAAAATGTTGAAAAAGGTGTTGGTATTGGTTTTCAACCTTGTTCCACCACAAAAACTCGGTTGAAGATTTTCACACCAAAACATTCATCTCTTGTGCGGAGGCCCATGGGAAGTATTTACAAATGTAAATAACACTTTACCAGCATTACATGAAGCGTGGGCAAAAGTGGGGAAATGTTTGAATTTGACCGTTATTTTTTGTTATAAATTTCAAATTTGGCAGCGTTTTGACGTTTAAATGACCGGCGGCAGACAAGTGTCTGTGAATCAAAAATAGGTGCGTTCCGGATTTCAGTTTGACCAAGTTAACTTTGCCGGTGCACTTCTATCATTAGTCAATCGAACATTTTAGTTACGTGACATATGAGGGGCAATGACTGGCAAAACAAGTTGAAATTTTACGCATGGACACCCAGATATGAGTGAAACGGCTGATTTTGCGTAGAACTGTCATGAATATGTTTTTGATTCTAGTAGCATTACCCAATATTATGGGTTTATTTAGGTTATTTCTTACTTTGTTGATAAAGAATAATTTTCCTGAATAGATAAAAGTAAATAAAAATCTATAAATGTGGAAGAACGAAATTGCAAAATAAGGGTTGGTGTAGTTTGACATTTACCTTGCAATTCATTAAGATTTTGTATTCCAAATCGCCTCACCTCATTTTGCAGTGAAAATCTAAAATCCGGAACAGGCCAATGTGTGCAACTATTTGGGCCGTGCGTGGTGGGGAATTTATCTGTCAAAATCCTGGGGGGTCATTCCGTAAATTGGGAAACGAATATCACTCAGACGGTTGTCGAGACCACAGGAGCAATCGATCAATAATCGTAATCATAAAGTGATATCACCGACAGCAAAAACGACTATTGATCTTACGCGATGCAAGGTTTACCGTCGAAAAGCTATCATCAAATGATGATCACTTTATGGAATGAGGGCCCTGGAAAATTCTAGGATTAGCTTGTAGTCAGAACGTTAAGTCCTGGAAAGTTTCCTATCTCTCCTTTACGTGATCTCTAGTGTTAACTGAGTGAATTTACCTAAGGGGAATTATTTTGAAAGGGATAATAGACAACAGTGCGCCAATTTAATCGTTTTTATTTGATTTCAAATAAGTGTGATTATATTGTTAAACGTGTATAAATAATAATAGAATTCCAGAAATAAGAGTGTGTTTAAATAAATTATTGTTAAACATAAAACAGAAAAGAGTTTAATCTTTCGAAGCCGTCCTGATTCTACATTAGTGTCAGAAGTAGGATAAAACCTTTTCTGGGCGTGAAGTTTCTAGAAAACAGTGAACTGTGATGAAAGTAATACCTGTAGCAGGTAATAAGGCAACCTATTGCAAATAGAAAAGTCCTGTACTTCTTGAGCAGTAAAAAGGGAATACTTGATATTGTGTCTCTACATAGTTTTCTGCTGTTATGAATGGTTGAATAATCTGTAATCAATTGCGGAATAGAAGTCAAGTTGAGAGTACTCGTTGATGCCGTATGACTTGCCACCTAGAAATAGAAACGTACAAGTGTTCGCAAGGAGTAGAGACTCTGTGTGATTATATAACTCACCAATTGCATTGATGTTGTTTTTCACTGTCAAAAGACAAGGAGCGTGCCATTAACGCAAGTGATTTACCAGTTATTTGAAGTTTCACGGGATATGTGACACACTCAACCTGAAGAGGAAAAGGTAAAGAAATATAAAAATTGTTATGATTTTTTTTTAGAGTGAGTGATATGAGGAGTTTTTAAGATGTATGAATTGCAACACATAGAGCTGTGGGTTTGAGATGATTGAAACCTGTCGCTCCCGTCATTAATAATCAAAACAAATTTGTAAAAAAAATTTTGCAAAATTCACGTACCGCACAATTTTAATTGTCAAAGAAATTCACCTCGCGTATTTGTTTACATCATGAAATTGTTCTTATTTTTACAAGATGGCCGCTCACATGTACACGCACCGATAGGGGTTTGAAGTACGTAACAACGTAAAAGCGACACGTAAGAAATCGAGTGATGAAGGGGAAGACGTACGAAAGTTCCCTATCTCTTCCTTATTTGATCTCTGCTCAATACCATCGAGTTCTTTTGTCTGTAGTAATTTAACAATGGTTTCCAGTGTATTTTTGTTCGTACCAATAACCTTAAGTGAACTCCACACTATATGTTAGAAATTAAATAAAAAAAATTGTTCTATGAGGCTAAACATTCAAATAATTTTAGACTGATATGATGTGTTAGGTCCATTACTTTTGGCATTAATAAATAAATCTTTTAAAGAAGGTGTTTTTCCTAATAATTTAAAAGAATCAATTATAATCCCTATATCTAAGGAGTACAATAACATTAACTGTGATAAATTGAGACCAATTAATATGCTCCCAATATTAGAAAAAAATAATTGAAAAAGTTGCCCATGAATAATTAATCAAATATGTTTTAGAAAATAATTTGTTAATACATGTTCGAATTTAACACTGAGGAACCAATATTGTTTCGAAGCATTGATTTAAATTCATCCTTATGATATTTAAACACTTGCAGCCTTATTCATAAACTCATTATAAGGTGTGTATAAAGTTATGCACTCCTTGAAATGCCTCTAAACACAAAAAACCTTATTCATAAAACTTATACGACGTTGAATAGAGGCTGCATATCCTAAACGCGCCTGATGGTTGAATAGTGCCTATATAAGGGTATATAATTTTTTTTATTGCTGTATACACAGACGGCTGAGCATCAGGGTTACCAAAGGTTCAATTGCAAGTTGAAAAAAATCAAATGTATTTTAGCAGTTGTGTTTCACTGTTTAATTTGTTCAAAAGGTAATTCTTCTTTACCTACACACTCAATATTGTAAATGATGTTATTGAATTAACATGAGTTATCAACATGTTATAAAAATGTAGAAACTAAAATTGTCCCCATGAGTTTCGCAACCATAAAAATGTTCCATTGGGCCTGCGCACACGAGTATGCTTCAACTGTAGTCATTATGGTTACTTTCCAAACACATGGGAATATGTTCAACCGGTTGAATTTTGTGAAATAAACCAAACTTTATATGTATGTGTAATTCGATTAACACCGAACCAGCCGCCGTATTTTTTTTAATACCACAACTGTCAGAAACGCATGCATGTGTTGGTAGATTCAACCTCTTCAACCACTTAATTTTGGGTGAAAAATTGTTCTCCAATGCCTCTCAAACTGTCCTCCCTCCTCACCCGTCCCACAAACAAACATGACGTTCAACCGGTTGAAGCATACTCGTGTGCGCAGGCCCATTGACACTCAAAAAGATCTAAATCTAGATTTCCCAATGGAAAACGCCATTAGATTCTTGGAAAATGGAAAAAATTTAAATTTGGAAATTTTTCTATATCTGGCTAGCTTGATCTTTGGTCGGTACACCGATTTTTCTAACTAAAAACCAAAACTTATTTTTGACACTTCTCTATGACATTTATTCTATGCAAGTTTTAAACAGAATATTATCACGTGTCTCTTTCTCTTCACATATTTAGTAGAACGTGAACGTACGATCTCTATTTTACGATGACAAGCATGGTCACCAAGACCTTAGATCTAATCTCAACGATTGAAGATGATGCTGAAGTAGAAAACCTGTCGGAAGATTCCGATGCGGAAATTGAGGTAAATCGGCAAAGGACGAAGTAACCAGGAAATATTTAACATCATAAATTTTGTTTTATAGTATCAACCAACGAAGCTTCGGCATATAAAAGATAAAGGATTTGAAAAAGGTTTCGAATTTGTGTCTTCAGTTAAGGAGTATAACCAAGACACATGGGACGACCTTATGAAATACGTAAAGCGAAAGGCACGTACGAAGACGGATGATAAAATAGCAGCCCGCTTGGTAAATAATGAACTAAATGGAGAGAGAAATAACAGTCATGATGAAGAGGTAAGCAAAGTGTTTTTATTTTTTTAAGATTTAAATCAAAGATTATGTATTGTATTAGATTGATTTATCTGAAGATGAACTACAACATGATGGTCTTCGTATGCGTGAAAAAAAAATGAAAAAGAGAAGGAAACAAGTAGACAGTGATAACGAAAAACAAATTGGGGAAGAGGATGCAAAAATGGAATTTGAAGAAATTGAATCTCATGAGCAGATAACTTCTTTCTATCAAATGAACTTGTCGCGTCCCTTAATGAGAGCAATAGGCGTACTAGGTTATATCTATCCTACTCCAATTCAAACCGCTACGATTCCCATTGCACTTCTTGGACGAGATATATGTGGTTGTGCAGCAACTGGTACTGGTAAGACCGCTGCATATATGTTGCCTACATTAGAACGTTTGTTGTACCGTCCGATGAATAACAAGACAATCACACGAGTCCTCGTGTTAGTGCCTACTCGTGAATTGGGGGCCCAAGTTTACCAAGTAACAAAGCAGTTGAGCCAGTTTACCACTGTCGATACTGGTTTAGCCATTGGTGGTTTGGATGTTAAGGCGCAGGAATTAGTATTGCGGCAAAATCCTGACATTGTCATTGCTACTCCCGGACGTTTGATTGACCATATCAAGAACTGTCCCAGTTTCAGTTTGGATTCCATTGAAGTAAGTCTTTTTTTAAATTTGTTGTAGTAGGTATTTGGACAAAATGCAAACCGTGATGAATATATCCTTGCGCTCTGAAGCTGCGGTATGCCGCGTTCTAAAGAAGACATTGATATTGATGTCAATATAAACAATTTTCCTGATCATATACCTTAATATATTTAAAATTTGTGTGTTTCATATATTTTAAATAATAAATAATTGTGTTTTTAGGTACTCATATTGGATGAAGCTGATCGTATGCTTGACGAGTATTTTGCTCAACAAATGAAAGAAATTATCACATCGTGTTCCAAAACTCGACAAACAATGCTTTTTTCAGCTACGATGAGTGAACAAGTCAAAGATTTAGCAGCAGTTTCGTTAGAAAAACCTGTGAAAGTATTTGTTAACACAAATCAAACTGTAGCAATAAATCTTCGGCAGGAATTTATTCGAATTCGTGAAGACAAAGAAGCGGATCGAGAACCAATTCTAGCCAGCTTAATCTGTCGTACATTCCATGATCATTGTATGGTATTCGTACAAACAAAAAAACAAGCGCATCGTTTGCACATCTTGTTGGGTTTGCTAGGCGTTCGCGCCGGTGAACTTCATGGCAACCTTACACAACAACAACGTTTGGAATCATTAAAGAAGTTTAAAGAAGAACAAATTGATGTACTTATAGCAACTGATGTTGCCGCTCGTGGATTGGACATTGTCGGAGTAAAGACGGTAATTAATTTTGTTATGCCCATAACAACCGAACACTATATACATAGGGTTGGTCGAACAGCCCGTGCTGGACGTGCTGGCATATCAGTATCTCTAGCCGGAGAAAAGGAACGTAAAATTGTTAAGGATATCATTAAAAATGCTGAAAGCTCTGTAAAAAACCGAATAATTTCGCCAGAGATTATAGAAAAGTACAAAAAAAAATTATTTTCCTTAGAAATAGAAATTCGTAAGTATGTGTGCACATGAGCGATAAATATGAAAATTGAATAAATTTCAGAGAATATACTCGATGAGGAGCAAGCTGAACGACAATTGGCAAAAGCAGAACAACAGCTGTCTAGAGCAGAACGAAAGCTAGCAGGTAATCAAAGTGAAAATCGATCATGGTTCCAAACAAAAAAACAACGAGAAGAAGAAAAAGCTCGTTTGTCCATGACAGAGGAAGTAGATACTAAAAAAAATAAAGCTACTGTGTCTCTCGGAAAATCTCAGAAACGGAAACGTCCTGAATATGGTGGAGATGGAGAGGATGGTCCACCAGTTAAAGAAATAAAAAAAAAGAAAAAAGAAGAAAAACGAAAGACACCAGAACAAATGGCAAATCAAAGAGCTATGAATGAACTTGAAAAAGTATCGATGGTTCGAG
Source organism: Rhingia campestris (assembly GCA_932526625.1). NCBI lineage: Eukaryota > Metazoa > Arthropoda > Insecta > Diptera > Syrphidae > Rhingia > Rhingia campestris. Next base: position 140,315,644 of record OW052182.1, on the reverse strand, counting down.
CGAAATTAGCAAAAATTCGCAAACGGCCCGGAAAATTAAGTACTGTTGCAGATAACATCCGAAGAGTCGGCAATGACGCAAGGAAAAAACGAAAGTCTCATTCGGCCTTTACTAATGACCTGACGGATGTCAGTCGAAGCGGAGCTCTTAGATTAAGGTAACCTTTTTAAATTGTATGAAACATAAATTTGCAAATCAATTGTTTTCTCAGATCGGAGGCGAACCGTCACCAGAAATTAACTAAGATGAAGGCTAAGAAAAAAACTAGTTCAGTCAAGATTACTAACAAATCTGGGAATAATAAATTTAACAAAGGAAAAAACTTCGGTGCACCACGATTTTCAAAGAAAAAATAGAAAACAAAAAAATTGTAATTGTTCACATTTTTGTTTTGTTTTGAAGGCTGATATTTTGTTGAATAGAAAAAGGACCACAGCTGTACTACGCTACGCTAAAGTTTTATTGAAAACAATTTCACCAACTATGTATTTCGTTTTTAAAGATAATAATTTGTATTCGTCGATTTGAAGCCGGTAATAAACGTTATATTTTTGGATGATTTTTAAATATTTTGCAAAACATATATCTTTAATATAAATAGTTGGACGCTGCCTGCCACGCAAAGCTAAAGAATCGTGGAACCAGAAAAAGTCAAAATTATCTGTTTGCCAAAGCAACAAATTAATTCGACTAGGATCATCCAGATGGACCTTATTATCCGACTTTGTTATAGCAAAGAGGTATATAGCTATAGAGTACGCATCACAGCTAAAAATGTTGTAGCTGTTTCAGACGCGGGCGGTAAGTGCGAAGGGGAATTTTCGTCATTCGTATGCATCTGCTATGCTGTTGGTTGATGCTGGCATGGCAATGTGCACACTGGGGTATCAATATCAGTACCCTCATAGTAAATTTTCGTTGTATGAGATGCGCACTATTGTAGTTATATACCTCTTTGGTTATAGCCAATAGCTAGGTGATAAAACAAGAACATATTTTAGCCAGAATTAAGCGGAAAATAAGTTCATAGCTCTTAATATGTGGTCGCTATGTGGACTTAAGACTCGAATCTATATTGAAGTCGATATTTTAAATGAATATTAATTACTATACAATTTCATATTGGCTTCGACATATAAATATAATAAGAATGTATTCCATAAGTTTCAAGGTAAACAAGTTTGTCTTTTTTATATTAACTCAACAAATTACAAATATAAGAAGTTATTGAATCAGGCACCCCTTCATGATTCATATAAAAAAACATATTTTATTATATTAGAAAAATATTGTTCGTCTTTAGCTTAACTTAGATATCATCAGCTTGGCAAGCTGCTGCCCCGAATGGTCGCCATCCCAATTGCGTCAGCCCAGCTATCATGATAGTCCATCACGCTGTCTAGTTTTGTTCGATGCTAAAGCCTGACTGATTAAGCCAGATGTCACGACATCAATCCTCACTTTTCACCGCTAACGGTTGTTCATGGTGGAAAATTGTTCTGGTATCGCTAGAAGCCCTAGGGTAGGGGTAGGCGCAGTAGGGTTTTAAACAAAATAGTTTCGGATATCGCTAAGTACCTTAATGTGTTCGAAGTGACGCTACAGGAGTACATATGTTGATGATTTTATTGTCAGACATGATCTGTACTCCATCAGATAATCTGCGTAAGCTATAATGTACATATATAGTTTCCTCCATATATGTACAAGATCACTTGTATAATTTTGAACAATATCGGGAGTTCAACAACCCCTTTTGAAAACTGTTTTAATATTAAATACTTGTAAGTTGTCACATTTGACAACGAACTTCTTTCCTTGCATTTCATAAACAGCATGTTCCTATGCATACTCATACTAGTTTGTAGAAATCGCCCTCTTACCATACGGTGTCAAACGGACGCCCGTGCATTGTTTTTTTTTTTGGCTTTATTGCATTAATTATAGGCCACCAGTTTCGACGCTTGAAAACCAAACTCATTTTCCGAATAATTTGGCTTTTCTCAGCCCACTTGAACAGAGCTTTATTAACAATTGTTTCACTTGCTTATTGTTTTTGAAACGAAAGATCGATCTTGTCATTTATTGAGAACAAGATCTTTTTCAGATACATATCAACTTCATGTGCCTTTTCAGCAACATTAGACATATTTAATGTTTGGGGTTACCTGGTGCATTTGCAAAAGACACATTGAATGCAACACAGTTTAATTGACAGCCAATTTCCGAGCATTTAGCATGGTTCCTTAGAGCGCATCCATTTACTTCACATGTTTGTTATCGGCAGCTTGTTTTGCTGCCGCTGCTCATGTAGTTGCTTCTGAAGATGTTGTTGGTGTATCAGCGTTTAGTATAGTAGTATAATTTTTGACACCATTGTTTGTTTTCCTTCTGCTTCTGCAGAAAGTATTTTTTTTTTTTGTTGTTTCCCTCTTCTCTACTCTTTAGTTTTTTATTAAGCTTTACAATTGAAAAAAATCGAACCTAGGCAAAGCTGATACTTGTCTGCACACGCTTTCCTCACCTTGACATCCATAACGGGACATGGCGGTCTTCAGATCAACGATCGGTCAATTAAGTTGATCACAATGCCATAGATAAAAGGCTAGCATTTGGATGTCCAAATACACCGAGTGGTTTAGATGCCGAAGACATTAGAATTAAGTTACGTAGTTTAGCATGTAAGTTAATTTTATGTTGAAATAAAATAAAAATGAATTGAATAGCTAACATCGACACTACCTTTTTGTAGCCAGTGTAATAATGCCACCATATTACCAATTCATAACGAATGCGAAACAGAATCCTGTCGAGATGAACTAGGAAAAATCGTAGTTGAGTTACTCTCAATATGGAATGAAACATTCAATACTGTCGAAGACAGCGAACACTAATAGATACCCGACCTAAATGTATTGAAGATAGCAATATTAAAACTTAAGGCCGAGCTATATAAAGCCATTAAAGACAGTTTGGTAAGCAACCAAGGGGTGGTATATCATCAGAGTCCTGCTTTACGTCGACGAAGCATGGGCTGTTTTCGTTTAAGCAAAAAAATCGCCGGTCCCGTTTGTGGGCCATGGAGACCGATAACTTTATGAGCCGTACAGCAACAAATACCTTGGAATTGATAGTTTAAGATGACCAGGACATGTAGAACTAATGGACACTAACATTTCGGCTCGCAGTCTACGATTCCCAGCCATACATCGGAAGCTGCAGTAGGATACCTCGTCTTAAATGGCGCGCACAAGTAGAAACTTACATCAAACCATTTGACGAGTGCAACTGGAGAGGCAGGATGGTTAAGGCCCAGCCTCATTCCGGAGTGTAGAGCCACATAAAAATTTGCATGTGTATGCCAAATTTTCAACCAACGAAATATCTTTCTTAATGTTTTTCACTTTTAAAAGAAAGTAGTTGGTGCTAAATACCAACATTTTGTTGTAGTCTCGACTAAACTCCTTTAAAGTTTCTGTAGCAAGTTATTATTGAGCAATAAAATAAATCAAATACTTAATTCGCACCTTGACTACTTCTGCTGCGACATTCTGGCAATCCCATATGTGAAATAGGTTATGTTCAATTCTCAGCATTCAATTCTCCCGACATGCGGGGAAGCGCGATGGGAATGAGCATAACCACAACAGTCAGTTTCTATCTAAACACCAAGAACTGATTGCTAAAAACATCACATTAAATAAAGATAGAATGATATTTTCCTTAGTTTCCATTTAAAAGAAACACGTGTTCGACGAATCACTCGTCCATTGTACTACAACTGGCCATCCGAATTTAAAGGTAGAATTAAAACAAACTGAAGTCACAATTTGAAAATTACATTTTTATTTGAAAGCATTCTGCTTGTAAAATTAAAATATTATAAATATTTTCAGCACTTCCTTTAAAAAACGTTATTGAATACAGGAGCAGCTTACAGCTTCAACTTAGTACGCCTCCAGTGACGCCTCTTGGCATTATATCGGATGGTGTTTCCAGTACGAAGACGGACCCATTGCGGCACAGATCTATTTTGTTTTAGCTTTTTAGCTAATTTTTGTTTAATTCTAAACGATTTATGGGCAGCCATTTCGTCCGCACTTGACTAAGATTGGAAAAGAAAGAAATTGAAAAGTTTTGCATTCAGGGTGAAAATTTAAAGAACTAATCGAATGAGTGTGTCTAACGAAAATAATGGTTATATCCAAGGGCAATTTTACTGGAAGTGTTCAGAAGTCATCTTTTTTACATTAGAATTTGTAAAAAAAAACATCAAGATTTCTGTACTCTGTACAGTTATACAATAGGGGTCTTCATGTAACGTCGGAAAGTCGTCGTTAACGTGATAAAATTACGGCGTGATAAATGAACTGTCAAAATTTGTTTGGGAAATCTTTTCCAACAGTATCGGAATTGGAATTGGGTGCGTAAACTGAGATGGTAAACGTTGTAAACTTTTGAAAAGCTATTTTGACATATAATCAGTCACTTTCACACATCAAACGTATGCACTAAATTGAAAAAAATTATCGAGAACGGGAAGAAAACATTGTTGTATAATGTTTATGTACACATATGTATATACACATTGCTCTCTCATACCATGTTCTTGTATATGTATACATTCTTTATATATAAGCCTCAGATTATATTCTATAGTGTCTCCTACCAATAGCTGTCTGTTTATACTTACTTACTTACTTAAGTGGCGCTACAGTCCGGAATGAACCTGGGCCTCAACCAACATGCCTCTCCAATTAGCCCGGTCCTTAGCTAACTGCCTCCAGTTGCGCACTCCAAGTTGGTTGAGGTCGGTTTCCACTTGTGCGCGCCACTTAAGGCGAGGTCTTCCTCTACTGAGTCCGACGTCTGGCTGGGAATCGAAGACTCTGCGAGCCGGAGTATTGGTGTCCATTCGTTCTACATGTCCTAGCCATCTTAAACGTCCAATGCGGAGTTTTTTGACCAGGGGCATGTCGCTGTACAGCTCGTATAGTTCTTGGTTGAATCTTCGTCTCCATAGCCCGTCAACGCAAACGGGACCGAAGATTTTTCGAAGAATTTTCCTCTCGAATCTACCAAGGATTTCTTCATCCGCTTTTGATATGGTCCATGCTTCAGCGCCGTAGAGCAGGACTGGGATGATCAGTGTCTTATATAGGATCTCCTTAGTAGTTCGAGTGAGGGCTTTACTACTAAATTGCCTTCTTAGCCCGAAGAAACAGCGGTTTGCAAGAGTAATTCTTCGTTTAATTTCTGACGAGATGTTGTTGTCAGAGTTAATAGCGGAGCCGAGGTAGACAAAGTCCCGTACTACCTCAAAGTTATATCTGTCAATGGTGACGTTCTGTCCAATTCGTCGATGTTGTGAGTAATTTCGTGATGACATCATATTCTTAGTCTTACCCTCATTTACTGCTAAACCCATTTTCGCCGCTTCCTTCTCTATACTAGCAAACGTGGCTATGACATCACGTTGAGTCCTACCAATGATGTCAATATCGTCAGCGTATGCTAGTAGTTGCACCGACTTTTGGAAAATTGTGCCTCTGGATTTGGCTTTGGAGTTTTGCACAATCCTCTCAAGAATCAGATTGAAGAAGTCACATGACAGCGCATCGCCTTGTCTAAATCCTTCTTTGGTATCGGATGTGTCGGTGAGGTCGTTTGCGGCGCAGCGAAAATTCTCCATCGTCATCCTACACAAACGGACGAGTTTGGGCGGTATACCAAAACTAGACATGGCTCTGTACAGTTCGTCTCTATAAATGCTGTCATATGCGGCTTTGAAATCGATGAATAAGTGGTGGGTATCGATTTGGACTTCTTGAGTTTTTTCCAGGATCTGCCGAAGTGTGAAAATTTGATCGATTGTGGACTTTCCTGGCCTAAAACCACACTGATAAGGGCCAATCAGGTTGTTGGTAAACGGTTTCAGGCGTTCACATATTACGGCAGATAGGATCTTGTAGGCGATGTTGAGGAGACTTATGCCTCTGTAGTTGGTGCAGTTCAGAGGGTCTCCTTCTTTGTGGATCGGGCAAACGATGGTGAGGTTCCATTCTTCAGGCATATTTTCATCCGACCAGATTCGGCTTATGAGTTGGTGGATGTTACTTACCAAGTCATCTCCGCCGGCCTTATGAAGCTCAGCGGGAAGGCCGTCATTTCCGGCAGCCTTATTAAGCTTGAGTTTAGATATTGCTATCCTCACTTCACTCAGGTCGGGTGGTTGGCAGTTTTCGCTCTCGTTGCCAATATTGAATGGTTCGTTCTGCCTGACAGCGGAATGTTGTTCGTCATCGCCGTTTAACAGTCTGAAGAAGTGGTTCTTCCATATCCTCAGCATCGACTGTGTCTCAACTACAATATTTCCTTGTTCATGTCGACAGGATTCTGCCTTGTATCCTTGGCTTTGACGTTTTACACTTTGGTAAAACTTGCGAACATCGTTCCTGGAGTGGCACCTCTCTATGTCCTCGATCGCGCGCTTTTCTTGCTGAAAAGCCGATGTTCTTCCCTTCTTCTTTGCCTATAGAGCTCAATGGCAGCTCTCGTCTTCACCTGCAGCTTAGCCTTGTAGGCCTCGTTCTTGGCTGCGAGCATCTGTCGGCATTCCTCATCAAACCAGGGGTTTCTTGCTGGTGGCCGCGAGAAACCTAGCACATCAGTTGCGGCTGATCTAATGGCCTGTTGGCATCGTTGCCATTGCTCTTCGACATTCGATGCTGGTGGTATGGTGTTAATCGAGAGGTTAAGAGATACGCGTTGTGCGAAGGTCTTGGCGGTCTCTGGCGATTGCAGTCTTCCGACATTAAATTTTTTCACAGTATTTCTGGATTGTTGTGGCGTGGTGGATATCCGCATTCTTACCTTGGCTGCTACCTCTTATCTATCGCAATGTGATCAATTTGGTTGACCGTTCGTTGATCTGGAGACCGCCATGTCCCCTTATGGATATCGAGGTGAGGAAACCGTGTGCTGGCTATAGTGGCATTTCGTTCCGTAGCGAAGTCAATTAGCCTAAGTCCGTTACCAGACGTGTTGTCGTGTAGGCTATGTTTTCCGACAATACTTCTAAAGATGTCTTCTCTTCCTACCTTTGCGTTAAAATCTCCCAGCACGATTTTAACATCGTACTTCGGTAGTCGTCATAGGTTTTGTCGAGGAGCCCGTAGAAGCAATCCTTAGCTATATCATCTTTTTCTTCCGTCGGAGCGTGAGCGCATATAAGGCTTATGTTGGCGAATTTGGCCTTGATGCGGATTGTTACTATGCGTTCGCTAATGTCTTGGAAACATAAGACTTCTTGCCTAAGTCTGGCACTTATAACAAATCCGCATCCGAATAGTCGCTGTTTCTGCTCACTATAACACGGTCCGTAGTAGATGTCACAGTTTTTCATCCTCTTTTTGCCCGGCCCATCCCATCGTATTTCCTGGATGGCAGTAATGTCTGCTTTGTAGCAGTTTAGGGCTTCCGCTAGTTGTTCGCCTGCACCTCTCCTGTTTAATGTTCTCACATTCCAGGTGCAGATACGAACGTCGTTGTCCTTTTTTCGTTTAGCACGGTCGTCAACAATAAAATCAGTCCTTTCCGAGGCTATTGGTTGCTTCGTAACCATATTTTTTTCTGTGGGTGGGTAGTTAACCCAAAGCACAACCCCCAACCTGGAGGGCCAGTTCCAATTTATTAGCTGTTTTTCGTCGTGTTATCAACACTCGCACTTATCGTTTAGCAAGTCAAATCCGGTTAGATGAGACCAGTACCCGATGGTTACCACTTGGAGGTAAAGATAAGCACATTTGATGAGTAGTCAGAGTTACAACACTGGGCATTGCCAAGTTAACACCAATCAGAGTCTACTTTCGTTCTACAACACCCAACCATCTGTTTATAAGCAGTCATTAATAAACCTTGAAACTAATCAAACGTCTTCAATAATCATACATGGTGTCAGATGTATAATGGCTACCAACGACAACAAAACGGCACTACCAAGTGCGGAAACTTATCAGAGTGCTGCACCTTCCCAAAGTTTCTCTTCGTCAATCCCAAACATTAATCTTAAAAGCACAAACTTAGCTATAACCTGGAAGCACTGGTATAACCAGTTTAAAGTTTTTATGCGAGCTACAAATCTGGATCGCAGTCAAGTTCCCGCAAAGTCGCTCTCCTATTACATCACATGGGCCTAGAATCATTTGAAATATTTAATTCCTTCAACTTAGACTTGGACCAGGTAAAGTACGAAGACCTAATCAAAAAATTCGACGATTACTTCTTGCCAAGAAAAAACATAGCGATGGAGCGACACAATTTATTTTCCCGCTCACAAAGATTGGACGAAAGCATCGACTCATATATCACAGCGCTAAAAAAACTTAAGTCTAACATGTGAGTTTGGGAATTAAAGAGAACATCTCGTGCGAGATATTTTTGTATGTGGACTGCACTCAAACTATACATACATAAAGGAACGTCTACTCAACGAAGGAGACACCCCGTTGGAGAAAGCCGTTGAAATCTCAAGAACATGTGAAATAACTAAAGAACACTCACAACAACTTCTACAACAAAACAACTTCCCTACAGTCATAGGTGCTCTCAACAAACAATACGATAAAGTTAAACAAAAAAATATATACCAGCAGTCACCAGTAGTCACAGTAGTCACACGCACACCATCAATCATACGAGCAGCCCACAACAAGCAGCGGAATATTACAGTCGTCACGATTCCTCCAACAACCGTCTCAGCCATCGCGTCACAATTATCAAGCCGACAACTCAAATCTTTGTCCAAGGTGCGGCGAAATGCACAAATACAGGTGCCCTGCTTCAGGAGTTACATGTAACAAGTGCGGAAAAAAAACCATTACGCTAAAATGTGTCAGTCCAATCTATATATTCGCAATGTCGAAGCTGAGCCTAATACATCATCATCAGAGTCCGAAACGCTGTTCATGGTTCTTCTTGAAGCGTCACCGTCGTCATTATCATGGGATATATACCTAAACATTAACGGTACAAAGCTCAAATGTCAATTGGATACCGGCGCACAAGGCAACGTGATGTCGAATAAAACATTTGGTCTACTTGGAATAAATTATTGCAATATTCAACCTACATCAAGTCGTATTCTTACATTTATTAAAGAACCTCTTCCAATTATTGGACAAATTGAAATCAAATGTGTTTATAAGAATGAAGACAGTATTATAAATTTTTATATATCTGAAATTGATTGTCATACAGTACTAGGATTACCAACCTGTATCAATATGAATTTAATAAGACGCGTGAATGAGTTACATTTTGATGAAGGAAAAAGTGAAAATAATTTGTTTTATCCAAGTACAAAAAAAATAGAATTTCTTAATGATTTTAAAGATTTATTCAATGGTCTTGGTTGTTTAAAAAAGAAAATTCATTTACAGTTGAGACCCGATGTAGAACCAGTGATTGATTGTCCGCGCCGAATACTATTCAGTCTCATGAAGCCACTTAAAGAAGAGCTTAAAAGAATGCAAGATCTAGAAGTAATTGTCAAAGTCGAGGAACCAACTGAATGGGTAAGCTCTATTGTGTTAGTTCAAAAATCGAATGGTAAACTGCGATTGTGCCTGGATCCCCGAAACCTAAATAAGGCGTTACTAAGGTCTCATTTCCAATTCCCGAACATTGATGAATGCAAAGCTCGCACATCTAATGCAAAATTCTCTTCCATTCTTGATGCTAACTCAGCATTTTGGGTTCTACCTCTTGATGAAGAATCTTCAAAACTATGCACTTTTATGACTCCTTATGGAAGATATCGATTTTTAAGACTACCATATGGCATTAACGTAGCGCCCGAAATCTTTCAATCCCAAATGGAAGAAAGCTTTAAAGATATTGAATATATTTTCATATACATGGACGATTTTCTAGTATTGGGATCAACTATCGAAGAGCACAATAAAACGCTCAACATCGTGCTTGAGAGGGCAAAGTCTATAGGGCTAAAGTTTAACTTAAGTTTAACTTTAAAGTCGGCATTGATTTATTTAAATTTAAAAAGAAAATCTACCTATTAGTAGTGGACTACTTTTCGAAGTACATAGAAATTGCCCTTTTGAATAATGGCTACACAAGTCGCTTTGTTATAACCCAACTAAAGTCCATTTTTGCCCGCCATGGCATACCAGAGGTTATGATAAGTGATAATGGTCCACCATTCAACTCGGAGGAATTTAAAAAATTTGCTCTGGAATGGAACATTGATCACTTAACATCAACCCCATATCTGGCTCGTTCTAATGGACTTGCCGAAAGGTCTATCCAAACCATTAACAAATTATTTTTAAAAGGTGAGGAAACAGGTTCAGATACTTACATCGCACTTTTGCATTATAGAACCACCCAAAAAGGAAATATGAGTTCCCCGTCTGAGCTATTAATGTCGCGAAAATTACGAACAAAACTTCCGGCTATTCAAGATACTTTCAGGGCCCAGTTAGTTGACATAACGAAATATGAAAAGCTTGCGAAAGAAAAACAAAAGAAAGTCACATCGTATTATAACCAAGGCACAAAAGCATTAAAACCATTGAATTTTACAAGAAAACTTTAAGTTCGGAATGGTTTCCGGGTACAGTTGTATCTAGATGCCAAGAACCTCGATCTTATGTGGTTAGTGATGGGGATGGTACTCATTACAGGAGATCTCGTCAGCATATTTTTGAATCTCCTATCGATACTAACGCTGAGGAAATTAACAGTAACAAACAAAACAATCAATCATCGGAAGAAACATCGGGTACTCAACAGGAAACCATGTGTGCTCCAAAACCATCCGCGAATAACAATTTTGTTACAACTCGTTATGGAAGGCAAGTAAAACCTCCTGATAAATTTACTCATTCCGATTTTCATTAACAATTACTATTTGTTACTATTTTTACTTGATCTATGTACAACTGTTTTCCAATTCATTATAGTAAAATTAATTAGCTCCTATTCTAAATATTCTTAAATATATTGTATAATCTAAATATTATGAAATATTATACTATGAAGTTAAATTTGATTTGATATCATAATTAACATATAAAGGGAGATGTTGTATAATGTTTATGTACACATATGTATATACACATTGCTCTCTCATAACATGTTCTTGTATATGTATACATTCTTTATATATAAGCCTCAGATTATATTCTATAGTGTCTCCTACCAATAGCTGTCTGTTTATAAGCAGTCATTAATAAACCTTGAAACTAATCAAACGTCTTTAATAATCATACAAACATTAGGAACAAAATTCTATCATTAAATATATTACTAAAATGAAATTGGATTCAGTGGGCTACCGCATTATTTAGTGGTGCAGTTTTAGGATCGTTCATGAAACGTCGTCGTAATATTACAATCTTTAGCACGTAATAATATTACGACGTTGCATAAATACCCTTAATGAGTATTTATTTATTTCCAGGGCTCACGAATAAAATAAAACATTACTCAACATAAATAACCGACAACTTTTGAAGTGGTATTGTGTCATGTCCCGTCCGATTTGGGAACATTATGCTTCCATATTATGATAAAGTTCTGTAGTGAGTATGAATTGGCCCAGAGTCAATTAAGCATGGTTTAAATTTAATCTAGAGTTAACCTATGAAACAGTTTTAAAGTACAATTAATTAATTTGACTCCATGAGAGGAATTCAATATGGTAACGCTGATAATTTATCGATTTCGCAGTCAAAAAGTTATCGAAATATATAAAATCTGTCAGCCAGAGATCAAGTAAGGAAGAGATAGGTAACTTTCGTACGTCTTCCCCTTCATCACCCGATTTCTTACGTGTCGCTTTTACGTTGTTACGTACTTCAAACCCCTATCGGTGTGTACATGTGAGCGGCCATCTTGTCAAAACAAGAACAAAATAATGATGGCCGCCCATGTAAACAAATACGCGAGGTGAATTTCTTTGACAATTAAAATTGTGCGGTTCGTGAATTTTATCTTCACCGACGAAACGAATTTATTTTTGTGCATATGCGCTCTTTATACGTTGGAAATAGACGTGTGTTGTTTATAAAATCGCTTAAATTCGTGGCAAAACTATAATACCATAAAAATATTACGAGGCGGATCTCTTGGGCTCAGCGCAAGCAGAAATCCCCGGCCACATTTTGTAAAAGTCGTCTGTGGACTTGCTCACACCCAAACACAAGCCAGGCAAAGGATGGTGAAGACAACCACCGCGAACGCAGACGTTTTAGGGGTTGGTGGTTGGCGAAGTTATGGTATTGATCCTGATGAATTTTCATCATTCCTCATGAAGACCTGCGAGCGTCTAGTCCACATTGTTAACTTTAATCCCCAGCGACCACTTAATCTTTTAGCCTAATGTTTTTCTGAAATGTTGGAAAAAAGGGAACCAATCTTGGGTAGTAATACAGCATGTGTGTTGATACGGAATCGTGAGAAGAGGTGTCGGAGAAATTCTTACTTGATGTTCTCAGAGATGTATGTAAGTACATTTGATTTAAATGATTTTCGATCGACTCAGAATCACTGAATCGATCTGTCCGTCTGTGTGCCACCCATTTTTTGGGTGGCAATTCAATTCAACAACAGTATAAAAGAGGTTTTATGATCCCCAAAACAGACAAACTATGATCACAGTGCTGACCTGAACGTCAGTTGCGAAATCAACACCAAGTTCAACTTAAACCCTTCTTGAGGACACAACAGGCGCGTCATATGCACCATCTACAGTTACAATAAATGCAAAGGCTGTGCCATGGGCGCTGATCAGTTAGACTACAAAAGAACCATTTAGACTTTTTGATAAAAACTCAGTATTCAAATATATGTTTGTATTTTCCAAACTAATTTTAAGTAACAAAATTAAGACTTAACACTTTAATTATTATCATATCTTATTTGTAAATACTACTATAACTTACGACTTATGTAGTACCACAAAAATTCTGACCATAAAAATGTAATACATACATTATATTTTTTTATATAATAATATATTTTTATTTAACATAAACCAATTCTATATGTATTTGCAAATATTAAAAAACGTTCAAATAAAACAAAATATTTCCTTTAAAATATAATCTGTAATTTATGTTTTTGTGAGAAGGTTCTCATCGAGGTTTTTATTATTGAAACGTTTGTCAACTTCAATTGTCAACAAATTTAGATCCTTAACTACCGGCCAATAGTAAAATTTGAGACTAAGGAGGTAAAGCGTAAGTAGTACATCAAACATATGTCTATGAATTAGGACATGAGTCTGACTTAGCTTGTCCTGACTACTGTATGTAATTTGTTCTTCCATTTTGTCAGCGGGGTTAAGATCGAATGTTGAACAATGAATGGAAATAAGAAACACCATTAGCACCATCACCACGTATCAAGAACTTCAGATATCTGAACATCCTGAAATTAGAATGCGGATATTCCTTATCTACGCCGCAACAAATATAATATTATATGAACAAAATTAATATCGAAAAACTGAATTCACAAGCGGCTCAAGTCTCATAAACATCGCCTACAAGATCCAATACGCCGTAATATGTGAACACCTAAAACCGTTCGCCAACCACCTGATCGGCCCTCATAAGCGTAGTCTTAGGACACGAACAGATCAAATCAATAAGTCCAAAGCAATACCCATTACTACAATGGTAACTCTTTGTTATCTTTCCGATAAATAGTTTTCAAACCATTTGCGCTCAACTTTACAAACCAGAGGAGTAACTTGCCAACTGTCCTTAAATAAAAACTCTTTGCATGATTTGGTGTTTTGATTTTTATTTATAATTTAGCGTTCTATGAAAACACTTCAAACTAAATTGTTGCCTTAAATGAAATTAAATTGTATACATTATTTCTTATATGAATACTAAGCGACACTGTCGATTAGGTTTTTTCGTTATCAATATCAATATAAATTTTGAAAATCATATTAAATTGAGCTCTAGTTAAAATTAATGAAAATTAGGTTTGCTAATCTTTGCGTGGATGGATTGCGCTTTCGAGTACCTTTAGTGGCAGGTTGTTCCCTCCTATAAAGAAAATGTATTGTTTAGCAAAATAATATGAAATGACTTTGTTAAACTTACTTCAGGCTCCTCGGAAGCTTCTGCACTTTGCTGCTAATTATTCACACCTTCATCCTCCTCTTCTACTACTTCTTCTTCACTACTGCCATCACTATTTGTTGCCGTTGCTTTACTTTTATTTCGGGTTCTTTATCCAACCAATCATGGGGTTTGGCAGCCGATGCGTCGGGAACCTGTGGTGGAGCATCTTCATCCCAGTCATTAGGTTTATCTGCATCTGGATCTGGAATATAAATAATAAATTACTACCAGTTTACGACTGCCGAAATTTCTAAAATTTCATTATTACCTTCACACTCATCCTATACGTCTTATTTCTTGTCGTCTGAATTGTCAATTTTCCTTGATGGATTTACGGCTGGCGTGAAATCTTTAAGCAATGAACCCTCGTAAACTACTTTATGGTCTACACGAATTTGGCTTCACTAGTAATTGATACAAATGCGGAGTTTGTCTTTGTTGCGTTATCTGTAATGCAGCTTGATATCATTGCCGCACTTGTCCGGGCCGAACATGATAGTGTATGGTGTTTTGTCATTGAACTATGGAATCGGTTGAAGAAATTTAATATAATATTGTGTCGTCGTTTCTTGTTTACTCACTTTGACATACCTTTTTGAGATCCTCTGTTTGTTTGCCTGCAGACACTAATTTTATGTACGAACCACCGCATTATTGTCCGTCCTATTAGAAAGAAATTGCATTTATATATATCTAGATGTAGTTGAAATTAGTCTGATTGTATTACCTGTATTGTGACTTCATATGGAACCACTAATGTCTTGGCATTGAAGACGAATGGTTCTTTAGGAATGATGAGATTGCAGCATGTTTTGCTTTCGACTTAAGAGCAAGCCTAATATCGTTTTTCAAAACAATTCTTTGGGGTGATTCGAAACTCCATTGACCGTCATATTGCGCGATTTCTTTAGCTAAGTCATCTTTGTTTGCTTGAGTCCACGATTTCTCGGACAACTCAATGTCATCGAAATGATCCACAAAGAAGAACTTGCTGGCATCATATTGTAAAATCTCGTCAACTAGTTCATCAGTGAAATCAGAAGCAAAGTCATCTTGTGATGAGTCAAATAAAATGGAATGGTAATGTTTGTTGTTTTAGATGAGAATGTAGGTATTTTCAGTGTGGAAAGAAACACTTACGAGATTATCCTTAAGAAACAATTTGAATGTGATCATTTCCCATACCGCTTATTTTTCCTTCTCCATATTTAGTTTTTTAGAAATCCTGCAATGTGTACAATTGTACATTCACGAGTTGACACACTTGTGTATTTCTGTTTCACTTTTAATTCCACGAGAATCTCTTGTTGTTGCATTCTGAACAGGTTCAATTGGATTAATAAAATATAACACACGAATTTAATAAACCTAATGAGAAATAAAAATAATAGAAAATATATTTTGTTTCCGCACGAAAATGTAAACAATCGCCACTTGGGAACATATTTACTTTAGCTGCCAATCACTTTTTTCACTTTTTTTTTTTTTATTCCACTCATTAAATTAAGCTTAAAATTTAGCAATTTTTTATTTTTGTCGCTCTCAATTATTTAAAAAGTTATTAAACAATAAAAATTCCAAAAATCCCTATGAAAATCAACCATCATTTGACAGTCCATACAAAGTTCAGTGATGAGCAGCATTGCCATATACACTACATATTCCCCAAAATGGTAAAAAAAATTAAAAATAAAAATCAAAGAATTTTAAATCTCCACGCTCCACAGTCCACGCTCACGTAATTTCGTTTGTTTGTAAAGTCGTCAGGCAGGCGCCTAAGTCCAAAGTTTTTTTTTGTTAAACAGTATCCTGGGTGGCCCGCTTCGCGGGAACAAAGGGTTTCAACTCTCTTTCTGGGGACAGTCCACGCTCGCGCAACTTCGTTGCTCCGCTCAGGGTATGTAAAGTCGTCAGGCAGGCGCCTTAGTCAAAAGTTTTTTTGTTAAAATATTTTTATTTGTTATGTTTTTTTCAACATGGCAATGCTGCGTACACCACAGCAGAAATAATAAAAAAAAAAAGTGTCAAACTACATACAATTTGTATGGAATTATAACCCAAAAAGTGCAATTTTGTTTTATGAATAACTTTTAAACTAAATGTGAGCGACAATTTTTAAAAACATATAAATGATCAGTGCGCAGAGACGAATCGATTTGTAAAAAAAAAAGTGCAAAAAGTGAAAGGCAGCTAAAGTAAATTTATGCCGCCACTTGTGTCTACCGAATG
Organism: Rhingia campestris; assembly: GCA_932526625.1. Lineage (NCBI taxonomy): Eukaryota > Metazoa > Arthropoda > Insecta > Diptera > Syrphidae > Rhingia > Rhingia campestris. Next base: position 140,299,253 of record OW052182.1, on the reverse strand, counting down.
GTTTGAGGTAAATAAAAACAGCTGATGTTGACATGTACAAAAAAGGAAAATCCGAGGGTCGGCTTACATCAATATGTGGTGGGATTACATTCCAATTCGGAAAACAAATATTTAAAAAAAATACGTTAGAAAATTCGTTAATTTGAAATTCAACAGTATTAATTTATATTATTCAGTATTGATTTGGTTCAAATTTATTTACACATTTCGGGAATAAATCATGGTATGCTTTTAAAATGGCAGATGATATTTAAAGTATATAATTATGTATAAATCATTATTTTAATAAAAAAATGACTTATTATACTCTTATTCACAATAGTTGTCTAATATTTTTTTATTGTTGAAAAATAAAAGCCCATGTAATAGCTGATTGACGTTCTATTACTAAATCATTTACAATCAGTAGATACAATTTCCGATGCCATCAGTTGTTATTAATGTTTTTCTTTCGTTATTCCGTTGTCAAAGTAAATTGAAGTCATTATCGAGTATTTATTAACAATGAAAACTAGAAATTACAAAAGGAAAATAATCGCAAATTGGATACAAAGCGACAAGATATATGTGCAAATAAGTAAAGAAAAATAAATGTAGCAAATAAATAAAACTGCTTATGGAATTATTGCGGGACCTTTTTGCCGAAAAAGTCTCAATTATTGAGACGCCAAATATAAAATAATTTCCTGATTGCTTAATTTAGAATATTTCTAAGTATATTTTAATCTTTTAGTATAAAAGTATATTATAATCGATTTTTACATTTAAGAAACGTTGCTGTGTATACAAAATACAAATACGTTTGATAATAAAAAGAATAGTCAATTGTTTCTTTTTATCCTCCCTCTACTGATAGGGTTTTTTTTTGAATAAAAATATATTTTTTATCAATTTTAAGCTTTATATATTATCTGCATGGAAGTTTCAGAATTTAAAAAAATGTTGATACTACATGAATTGTTTATTATATATATATATATCGCCTTTCATTGTAAAAATAAGTATGAAATAAAAACAATATATAAAGAATGGAGAGCTAGCTACTGATTGATATGTCCCATACTTGAAATATGGTTTTATGTGTATGTGTTTGTTTTCTTATAATATTGAACCTCGAATTGTATTAAATGTAAAATGATATAATTGTGGTTTTCATTTTTGTCAGTAAAAAAAAACCAAATGTCAGTATAGAGATAAGAAATAACCATCTATTCATATCACTGAAGAACGTTTTTGTAGATGTGCACAGAATAAGCCTAGTGCACTTGTTCTTTTCACAGCATTCTTAAAGCCATTTTCCTCTTTTATAACCTGCAAGCTAGATCTTTTGTGTTTAATTTAAGCGAGCACTAAGCTACGTTGTTCAAATGTAAAAATACATTATACGTAATATTACACTCAAACGATAAGGTGCGTTTTAATTTGGTAACCTCTAAAATGCTTCTATAAATAAGGCTGAATGTGTTACATAAAATATAATCAAAACTGAATTTATATATATGATGAATAAATGATTAAATTATTTTCAACCGTCGAAATTCAAATTTTAGTTCATGGGAAATTTACAAATGTAACATCCACCTTACCAGCATTCCATGAGGTGTGGGCAAAAGTGGGGAAAACTTTGAATTTGGCCGTTATTTTTTGTTTGAAATTTCAAATATGGCAGTTAGACTACGTTTTGACGTTTAAATGACCAGACGGTAGACAAGTGTGTGTAAATCAAACATGTGTGCACCTATTTTTGCCGTGGTGGGGAATTTATCTGTCAAAATTCTGGAAAATTCCAGGATTAGCTTGTAGGCAAAACGTAAAGTCCTGGAAAGTTTCCTATCTCTTCGTTACTTGATCTCTGCTGTCAGCAGTTAGTTTCCATTTCCTCAAACAAATGAAAATTGTTATGTTGCAATCTGGCAATAATTTTTCTCCTTAGAACAAATAAACTCAATATTTCAAATAATATCGAGTCTCTGAGAACTGAATCTGAAAATATCGTACACGTATTTATTTTCTTAAAAAAACATATAACTGAAAATAATTTTTGGCTTTCTATTTTATTAACTGTCAAAACAACATGTATGTATGTATGTATGTATGTATTTATTTATTTAGTATATCTAATACTACTAATTAACAACAATTATTTTTAACAAATACCTTATTTAATAGGTCAAAATCAAACATTCGTTTTTATGTAATTTAAGAGAAGCGATTTAAAAACTCTAAAATTTGATTCATTTTTAATAACATTTGGCAGTTCGTTAAACATTTTTAATCCTTTATACAAAATTGTGTTTTGAGTTTTATTGTTTCTACAGAATTTAAGTCGAAAGTCTGAATTATTTCTTAAACTATATGGTTGAGTTTCTTGTATATACACTAAGTTTGTCGATAAATAATCAGGGACCATTTTATGTTTCATCTTGAATATAAAAATTAGGGTGTTGAATTGTATTCTCTGCTGAATGTTGAGCCACTGCAAAGTAGAAAGCATCCATTGGCTTGATGTATAGTACCCGCATTTCAAAATTATTTTCATAGCCTTGTTTTGTAGAATTTGGAGGCGGTTTATATCACCACTATTTCCTAAAAATAAAATTGTGGAACAAAATTCGAAATGTGGTTTAATAATAGTGTTGTAAATATTTATTGCACACAAAGTAGATATATTTTTTCTAATTCTTTTAAAGAAACCGATTTTCTTTGATATCTATTTTGCAGTATAAGCCAAATGATTTTTGAAATTTAGATCACTGTCCAGCATTACACCAAGGTATTTCATCGACTGTACCTGCTCGAGATTAACGCCGTTTATTTGAATATTATGATTAAATTCACTATTTATTATCATGTATTTTGATTTATTTACATTGATTTTCAATTTATTTATTTCTAACCAATTGCAGAGTTTGTCTATATCATTTTTTATATAATCAGTGATAATATTTATGTCTTTTCCACACACGAACATTAGAGCATCGTCTGCAAACAATGATATTTTGCAATGCTTAAGAACTTTACTTATGTCGTTTATATAAATTAAAAATAGCAACGGACCAAGTATAGTACCTTGTGGCACACCAAAAGTAGTTGCCTTAACATCAGAAAACACATCATTAAATTTTGTTCTTTGGTTTCGATTTTTTAAGTAAGACCTGAACCAGTTTAATTCCTCATCTTTTACTCCATATTTTTGTAATTTTTTTATAAGAACAACGCGATCAATCGTCTCAAACGCTCTCTGAAAATCCAAAAATAATGCAACAATTTTATTTTTAGCATCTATTTCGTGTTTCAGTGAGAAAATAAGCCAGTTTAATGACGTTTCACATGAATATCCTGGTCTAAAACCCGACTGATTTTCAATTAGTATTTTATTTGTCAAGACGTATTTATAAAATTGTTTGTACGCAACCTTTTCAATAATTTTTTCTAAGGTCGGAACCATGTTAATTGGTCTAAATTTATCACATTTTCTTGCACCATTTTCTTTAGGTATGGGAACAACCACCGATTCTTTTAAATTTTCGGGAAAATTTATGCAGGTATTAACTCACCAAAAGACTTATTTACTTTTCTTATGAAAAAATTCATTCTGAATAGGACCCTATATTATGGGAAAAATAAATTGCAAAAAAGGGTGAATTAGTCTGACATTTAACTAACTATTAAGGAAAAAAATTTGAGATTCAGAACGCGTAAGCTTACTACAAAAATATAATTTTTGTTTCAAAATGCGGCGGAAGACAGGTCTCCACTTATTTATCTCGCGAAATTAATGTGCGAGGCATTTAAATCGGCGAAGTTTTAATGAAAAATAAAAAAAAAATGGAAGAAAATGATGACGAATATTTGATGGAAGAATTTCTCGAGGAAGACCACATCTTTATTTACAAAGAAAATAATAATATTACTGACATCTGCGAATGTATGACATTTCTCTGACTCATCTATATGCTGTGTACGAATTTAGCAAGTATTTATCTTTGGATTGGAGAAAACAAGTGGAGATTAGCAAAGATAAAATTTAGCGCGAGCTGCAAACTAAGCTTCAACATTCATTATTTTAAATAATTCAATTCATAGAATTAAAATATTTCCTTTTCTTTACATTTTCTTATTATAAAATACCTAAAATAAAATACACTGAATTGATTTCGCAAGATACAAACAAATATTAAAGAAGGTTTTTTTTTCAATTTTCAATATCGAACATTTTGTTGTATACCACCATATACTTTGTAATGCTGCGAAACAAATGCAATAATAACATTTTCTTATATTGTTTTTGATTGGCACAAAAAATTACTTTTCGTTTCCACTAAAATATTAATGTTTTTTTTTATCTAGATCACTTTTGAAAAATATCGATTTCAGTCGAGATTTTCACCTACTTGCACCAAGACCAAATGTGTAGTTTGTGACATCTTTCTTATGTCAGTTTAAAATTTTTATTTCTATGGCGGTATTAATATTAATAGGTATAAAAATGCACCACCTATTTTGAACTGTTGAACTGTTTTGTTGCACTGCCTTACTCAGCCGAAACGCGTTCTCAAATTTTAATAAAGTGCCCAGATAATCGATTTGTAATGTATCTTTTTTACTATACACGTATTCGACGCATGCTTTCCTGACTTGTGGATTACGCCATAATCGGTCTCCCGCATGCGATGCCACCATCGAGAATCACTTCCCTCCTTTTCATAGTATTGTGTTATCAGTGATGATAGCACAAGGTTTCCAGAGCAAATATTGTCTGAATCGATTTATGGGGTTTCTACCACCGCAAGATGCACAGATTCCTCTTAAGTTGCCTTTCTGCTATAGTAGGCCATGGGACTAAGATTACCATTTTTCGTTTGCAAGATTACTCCTGCAGTTCCACTGTAACTGGCATCCAGATTCTGATCTATCTGGATCACATAAGGTAAGCACTGGCTTATTTATCAAGCAACTCTTTATTCGGTCTAACGATACTTATTAATTTTCTTCCCAAACAAATTCTTGTTTCTTCTTATTAAGATCAGGGAATGCTGATAAAATTGACGAATATCCTTTTATACTGTTATAAAATTTGATTTCAAATAAGTGTGATTGAATTGTTAAACGTAAATAAATTTATAACCGTTTTGTAAATAATAGAATTCTAGAAATAAGAGTGTATTTAAATAAATTATTGTTAAACCTAAAAACAGAAAAGCGTTTTATCATTCGAAGCCCGGCTTCATACTACATTGGTGTCAGAAGTGGGATAAAACCTTTTCTAGATTAGAAGTTTCTAGAAAACAGTGAACTGCAAAAAAACGGTTAATTTGAATTATTCAAAAAGTTTGAGAATAGTGTACAATAATTTGGCATACGATTAAGTGTGTGATTGTAAAAAATAAGTGTGATTAGACAATAATGGTTCGCAAATCACTAGATCAGCTAACCGTTGCGGAGCTGAAAGCTGAACTGAAGCTCCGGCAGCTTTCCCCTATTGGAGAAAAGAGCGATTTATTTATTCGTTTTCATGGTGCAAAAAAAGCAAAATGGTAACGATCCTAATTCGATTGTCTTTGATGTCGAAGAACAACAAGTAAGTACAGGCTTCGACATGTCATTAATTTTAAGTTTCTGGAGGCAAAATTCGGAAAACTAATGAATTGCCTTATACTACGTTCTCACTGGGGTTCAAATGAGATTATTTCCAATTTCACCAAAAAGGTGTTCTCACTAAGTTTTCGAATTACGTTTGACAACTGGCGTTTGAAAACAGAGGAAGCGGGATATGCAAAGACTTCGGTTCCGGATTCAAATGTTATCGACTCTGAAATTAAAATCGAAAAATCCAAGGAGGTTTTGGACGAAATAATAGCAGCAAATAGAGAGCAATAAATGTACCATCAATTGTTGTATAAATAGCAAACTGAAAATATACATTTTTCGGGAGAAAGTTTCCAATGTTTACATTTTTACGATCAACCCTCCTTATTTTGTCACATGAATCCCATCTAATTTGACATTTTAGCTGTTCCATTCCAATGAAAAAGGGTTTGTTCATTTAATTGACCTCTTATTTTTTCATATTAGAAACCACATTTCCCACAAATGTGATGGTATTATCACATTACGGAAATTTGATTTTGTATGGGAAAATTAATCGTATTTGCAAATTGATTTCCGAAATGAGCTTTTTTGCTCAGTGAGAACGTAGTATTAAAGTACAAAAGAAATCTCTAAGCATTGTATAAAAGTGCAAAATTAAAGGTTGTCCATCTGAATCGGTTACATCGTAACGAAGGTGAAACTGTGGATATAAAATCAGATTGAAATTCCCGTATGTTCGTTCACGTATGTGTGAATATCGAAAACATAAATTTAGAGTCCATTTAGTGATAATGGATCCGCCCCCTGGATTTAATGACCGGAATAGTGTTATCTATCAACACCACTTCTCGTGTTCTCGAACAATCAAGATACCGCGGGAACCTCCGAGAATATACCATCTCAGTATCAGTATATATGGAGTAGTATGAATAGAGATGAAGTGACAACCAGCTTGTTAGTCTGAATTTTGACCTGAACGTGATTTGAACTACAGAGAACAGGGCCCTCATTCCACAAAGTGTTAACCGTTTGACGACAATATTTCGATGGTATATCTTGCATCACGTAAGATCAATAGTCGTTTTTGCTGTCGGCGATATCACTTTATTTTTTTCACATAAAACAATATTCGTCAAATCACCGACGATTATTGAACGATTCCTCATGAGGTCTCGACTACCATCTGAGTGATAATGGCTGAAATACAAACACGCTTTGGTGTGTTGCGTTGGCTGACGCACCTAGTTCAACCAAATGAAATCAATGTTACCTATCCCAATTTAGCTTTGCCTGGCGTTGAGTTTCCACCTCAAAATGAAAAACGTAAAATCTTAACGTAACGTTGCTGTAAAGCGCCATGGGCAAAGCACAGGTTGGAAAAAGTATGAATTGTCAATATATTTGTTGTTGTTTTCTGGATTATTTTCTGAGAAGGTTGTGGAATACGATATTTTTAGCAAAGATTTTAATCATTTCCTCCATTTTTGTAGCAGAAGTTGAAACTGATGAGAAAATAAATATGTCAAAGCGTGCGCAAAGCAGTTGGGCGTAACGTTGGTAAAGCGAATTTCCAAAGCGTGATTGTGTTTCAGCCATAACCGTTTTCAAAGTTACGGAATGAGCCCCCTAGGTAAAGAAGAGATAGAAAACTTCCCAGGACGTTTTGCCTTCAAGTTAATCCTGGATTTTTCCAGTATTTTGACAGATAAATTCCCCACCTGATCTCTGGATCAAGCTATACTAACCCTTATTTCGCAATCTGTACGGTATTTTTGTATTTCAAAAAGAATAATTGAAAATAGTGTTATAATCGGCCCTATCGAGGTATCCGTCGGAGCGGAAAATTCTCCGATTTCGTACGATTCGGAGGATTTTTGCTTCGAGGTATTCCTCCGAAGAGCTGTTCGGAATATTTCTCCGACACTTTGTAACGCACTCCGGCGAATTGCGTTGAGGTGCATTTTTCATGCGATTTTTGACAGCTAAGTGCCATTCTTTCTGTGATTTCCTCCGACACAAATTCTTCGCGGAATTTATTTACGAATTGTAGTGAAGTGAACCCGTCGCATTTGGGAAGATTTTTTTTCCGATGACACATACCTCGAATGGAATTTTAACCTCCGACGAAGTATGCGTTGCGGAAAATTGTCCGCTCCGACGGATACCTCGATAGGGCCGAATAATAGACAATTTTTGATTACCCCATCAGAAGTGTCAAAAAATTAAAAGTTGTACATAAACTCACAACACAAGACTCATCCCGTGAAAGAAATTATGAACTTGAGAGCCCCAATCAAAACCGGTAATATCAATACCAGAGATTAACTATGTACTTCCATTAGGGGTATTCATGCAACGCCGGAAAGTCGTCGTAAACGTTGTAAACGTGATAAAATTACGACGTGATAAATGAACTGTCAAAATTTGTATGGGTCGGAATTTTCTCCCAGGAAATGGGTGCGTAAACTGAGGTGGTAGACGTTGTAATCTTTTGAAATGCTATTTTGACATGTAATCAGTCACTTTAACATATCAAACGCATGCGGTAAACTGAAATTTATTATATAAAATTATCGAGTACGGAAAGAGAACAATAAGAACAAACTTCTATCATTAAATAAATTACTAAAATGAGATTGAATAAAGTGGGTTACCGAATTATTTAGTGGTGCAGTTATAAAGTCGTTCATGAAACGTCGTCGTAAAATTTCTTTCGCACGTAATAAAATACGATACCCTAATATCAATGCATATCTGAAAACCAAAATCAAAAACATACAAATGACATTGGCAACCCTAGTATTTTCATAGAATAGTCAACGTCAAAGTAGAATGTTACAAACGTGGAGATACTTGTGATTCAGTTTTAATAAGATTTAAGTTTAACAAATCACTTCCAAAAGAAGTATTATTAAAAAATCGAAAAATTAAGTACCTAAAGAAAAACAATATTTGAAGTCATGTCAAAGCGGACTCAACCAGCCTGGAAGCAACCTGTCAATGAAGACCGGCATAAGCTTAAACTTTATAATAGTTTAACAAGACAAAAAGAAGAGTTTGTTCCCCTAAATGGAAATAATGTACGTTGGTATAGTTGCGGACCTACAGTATATGATGCATCACACATGGGTCATGCCAGGTAAACATACACAAGGTATGCGTTATTTTTTAATCATATTTTTCATCGGGTATAGGTCATATATCTCTTTTGATATTCTGCGACGTGTACTCTCTGATTACTTTGGCTACAATGTTCAATACGTTATGAATATAACTGATATTGATGATAAAATTATAAAACGTGCGAGGCAGATGTTTCTATATGATAAGTATATAAAGAATGCTGTAGCGTTGCCTGTACTTTTGGAGGATCAAAGAGATGTTTTGAAACATTTTAAGCAAACATGTGAGAAAAACACGGATCCTGATAAAGGAGTAATGTTAGCAAACACTTTGGCAAAGATGAATGCTGCTGTGGAAGTACTCGAACAAGCTGTAGCTTCCGGTAATCCGGAAGTAATAGAAATAGCAAAAAACAATTTTTTGACTGAAGCAAGAGATCCAATTGCTGATTGGATGGATAGTAGGGAAGGCGACCAAGTTAATGATAATTCAATATTTGAAGCGTTACCAAGTTACTGGGAGGAGGAGTTTCACAAGGATATGCGATCATTAAATGTAAGATTAATTCAATATTAATATAGCTAGTATTTGTTTTATTATGGGACTAAATTATTAACTTTGTTCGTGATTGTACCATATTGTAGAAATAAGCATTTATACTAAAACAAGTTGTTTCGCTTTAACTTAACAGATGTCGCGCCCATATTTTTTTATTACTTACTTTGCTTAATAGCCAGCTGACCTCTTGAGTCTCCGATCCTGGACACGTTGTTTTTAATTATTAAACCAAACCGCTCTGGCACTCGCAATCGCTTGATCCTTAAACCGGAGGTTCGGTCTTCCTTGTCGGTGTATTTATTCAGATGGAACTAACAGCACTTATGGATTTGCAAATTATTAATTTGGGCGTGCCAAATAAAGTGATCATCCATTATTACACCCAGATATTTTATGGTTTTAACAACATCGATTACTTTATTTCGAGCTCTTGTTGGGCAGTCATCGTTTTTGTGGTAGATATTTATAATTTCTTCGGGTTGATATGGTGTCCATATGTGCATAAGTTTTGTTTTTTTTCTGCATTTATTACTAATCCATTGTCATGGAACCATCTGGAAACTCTGTCAAATTCTTACTGCATTATTGCTTTTCTATGCTCAAGCATTCATGCCCACGCATATAAAATCTACCAGTCTCGTTAGTGATGACTTTCATTCCAATGAACGTGTGGCCAGGTACTAATAGGTAATAGCGGAGCCGAGGTAGATAAAGTCCCGAACTGCTCCGAAGTTATATATGTCAATGGTGACGTGCCGGCGTCCTCTACAATATATGGGATTTCATCATTTCAACATATTAACAGCTGAAATAAAATCAATTTCAAACTTGAGAAATCTCCATCATCATCAGTTGTGGTCTTTCCTGGTAAATGGTTTCAAGCGTTCACATATTCGGATCTTGTAGGCGATGTTGAGGAAACGTATGCCTCTGTAGTTGGTGCAGTTAAGAGGGTATCCTTTTTTGTGGATCGGGTAAACGATGCTGAGGTTGCATTCTTCAGGTATACTTTCATCCGACAAACTTTGGATTATGAGTTGGTGAATGTTACTTGCAAAGTCATCTCCGCGCGCATTATAGAGGTCGGCGGGAAGGTCGTCATTTGCTGTAGCCTTGTTAAGCTTAAGTTTATATATTGCTATTCTCAATGCACTTAGGTTGGGTGATTGGTAGTTTTTGCTGCCGTAGCCAATATTGAATGGCTCGTTATGCCTGACTGTGGAATATTGTTCGTCATCGCCGTTTAAAAGTCTGCAGATTTGGTTCTTCCTAATCCTCAGCAGTCGATGAAATTACAACAACGATATTGCCTTCATCTCGATAGAATTCTTTTCGAGCCTTGTATCCCTGGCTTTGACATTTTACACTTAAGCAAAACTCTCATTTCACGTCTATATCCTCGATAGCGCATTTTCTTGCAATTTTTTTCCTTCTGAAAAGCCGGTGTTCTTCTCTCCTTCTTTGGCTACAGAGCTCAATGGCAGCTCTCGTCTTCACCTGCAGCTTAGCCTTGTAGGCTACGTTCTTGACTGCGAGCATCTATCGGCAATTCGGCATTCCTCATCAGGGGTTTGGCGGGCTCTTGCGATGAAGTCTTTCGACATTAAAATTTTTTCACAGTATTTCTCATTTGTTGTGGCGTGGTGGATATCAGCATTCTTGCATTGGATGCAAGTCGCAATGTGATCTATTCGATTGACCGTTTGTTGATCAGGAGAATGCCATATCCCCTTATAGATATCGCTTAGGGATTACGCTGGTTGTTCGCCTGCACCTCTCCTTTTTAATGTTCCCACATTCCGATGCAGATACGAACTTCGTTGTCCTTTCTTCATATTGCTTGGTCGTCAACAGTAAAATCAGTCCTTTCTGAGACTTTTGGTAGCTTCGTAACAATGGTATTTTTTCGGTGAGTGGGTAGTCAACCCAAGGCACAACACCCACCCAGCTCCAGGACCATTAGTACGAGATTAGGTGCTGCCGTTGGACTTTCGGATCATCCGCCACCATCTCTGTTGAAGGGGCTTGACTTTACCTTTTTTTTTAAATGAACTGTTGTCCGAATATGTGGAAGCAGCTCATCTAGGTTATTCACTTTATCCATCCTAACTGGGACTGTAGACACCACCGTTGATTCTATCTTGGAGGTTCTTCCGTTGACGCCTGGAAACAGAATGTGTGTATTAGTTTGAATACACGTCTTCACCCCGTTCTTATCTGCTGCCACCAAGACTTTACACAGGGAGTTGAGACCCTATCTACGGTCAAGGTACTAGGCAACGCCACGTGAAGGCTGATAGTCTGAGTTGGTAGTTTTCCTACAATCGCATTTGACCATTACAGAAATTTATCCTAGCTTTAAAAATGCGTTACGACACTAATAATTTTCCTCTGATCATGCTTATGGCTAATGTTAAGACGAATGCCAAACATTGAAATATTCTGATTTATTTTACTTTGTTTACTTTCAGGTTCTCCCACCAGATGTGTTAACCAGAGTTAGCGAATATGTTCCGCAAATTATAGAGTTTATTCAGCGAATAATAAACAATGGATTGGCTTATTTAGCCAATGGGTCAGTATACTTTGATGTAAATGGTTTCGATAAACGAGGTAACCACCACTACGCGAAATTAGTCCCTGAAGCGTATGGTGACACAAAAATCCTAAATGAAGGAGAAGGTGATCTATCATTAGCCGTTGATCGTTTATCCGAAAAACGTTCCCCTAACGATTTTGCTCTTTGGAAAGCGAGTAAAGCCGGTGAACCATTCTGGGATAGTCCATGGGGTCGAGGTCGTCCGGGTTGGCATATCGAATGCTCCGCTATGGCGTCCGACATATTTGGAAAAACTTTAGATATTCACACTGGGGGTATTGACTTAAAATTTCCTCATCACGACAATGAATTGGCTCAGTCAGAGGCCGCATTTGATCACCCGGAGTGGGTAAAATACTTCCTTCATACTGGACATCTAACCATAGCTGGTTGTAAAATGTCAAAATCATTGAAAAATTTTATAACAATTCAGCAAGCGTTGCAAAAACATACAGCCAGTCAATTGCGATTGGCGTTCCTTATGCACTCATGGAAGGATACATTAGATTACTCTGAGAATACAATGGAAATGGCTTTGCAATGTGAAAAATTTTTTAATGTAAGTGATTTGATTCTCGATCATTGTGTTTTTATGTTTACCCTCATTTGCAGGAATTCTTTCTCAATGTGAAAGACTTAACGCGTCACTTACTCACAGAAAAACCAAGAGATCATTTTAGTGTATGGAGGCAAAGTGAAGCTACTTTGCAATTGAATTTTGACACTGCACAAGCGCAGGTAAATGAAGCCTTGTGTGGTAAGAACTTGTTAAGCAACATCTTTGTGCAGCTAGCTTTTCAATATGTTTTTTAGATAATATCGACACACGAACTACACTTGACGTTCTACGCGACCTAGTATCTTCATCCAATATATATATTCGTGACTTCAAATGTAATGGTTTGAATTGTCTACTTCTGCGGAAGATTGCTGCTTATATTACAGATATGCTTCATATTTTTGGTGTAATACCCGGTCTCCGAGGGGGTATTGGTTTTCCAGTTACCAATATGACATGTAGTTCAGGAAATGATTTAGATTTGGAAGCAACCGTATTGCCATATGTGATATCTTTAGCAGAATTCCGTAATAAAGTCCGAGAACAAGCTAAAACGTTGAAAGCAAATAATATTTTAATATTATGTGATGAACTGCGTGATGATATACTTCCAAATTTGGGTGTTCGTTTAGAAGATCGAGAGGACGGTGCTTTTGCGGTAAAATTAGTTGACAAGCAGTTATTACAAAAGGAACAGGAACTGAAAAAAACACAAGAAGCGGAAAAAATTGCTTTGAAGGAAAAGAACAGACAAGCAGCCATTGAAGCTGCTGCTGCAAAAGAATTACAGAAAAAAATTAATCCCAAGCAAATGTTCTTGACTGAAACTGAGAAGTATTCCGCATTTGATAGTAATGTAATATAATTTATTATATTTTTATTGTTTTTAGAGTAATAGTTGCTTTTTTTTTACTTTTAAAGGGACTTCCAACTCATGACAAAGAAGGAAAAGAACTTAGTAAAGGTCAAACAAAAAAGCTTCAAAAAGTACAACAACAACAGGAGATCCGCTATATGGCATATCTTGAAAGTTTAAAAGAAGTTTAAATATATTTATTTTTATATTTTGTTATATACTTTTGCATTTATCTGTAAATGTAAATAAACAAATTGATATTCTTGAAACAATTTATACTAGTTGAAAATGCAAATGTATTATTTATATTTTAAAATCAAAAAAAAAAAACATTCATAAAAATAAAATTTATAAATAAAAATATATTTTTTTTTTTGATTTATATACCGCTGGCTCCAAAACAAACGACGGAGTGTGTGTTGGTGTCTTCTCCGACAGGCTCAATCTCAGCCTATCATTCCGTCTTCCTGATATTGCAGCGTGTTCCTGGCGGAACTTATAGCAATGAAAGAAGCCTTATCCTGGATGAAAGAGAATGTAATATCTGCTAAGGATATTAACATTTTCTCGGACAGCCAAGCGGCCATCAAATTACTGGAATCAGTCTCAACAAATTCAAAGACAACTCTTGATTGCCGCTCATGTCTGCAAGATATGTCAAAGCAGTTTAATATTCACCTATGCTGGATGATACTCGTTTGATCAGTGCCCGCAAGTAGACGTGCGCAATACAAGCTGAAAGGTTAAAATAAAAGTCATACCAGACGCTTAACAAATAGTTAGTCGTGAACAAAGAACTATTTAAAATTTACATACAGTTCACCAGATGGTGATAGTGCTTAAAATAAGTAAATCCGACAAAAGTAATATTGTGATTACAGTTTCACAAAGTGAACAAAATAGATATTAAAGATTTTTCTTTTTTTTAATTGGACCTCAACTGCAGTCACATTTTTTTAAAAAAAATGTAGAGGTCCGTTAACTAGTGTCGGATTTCAGAAAATTTTTTTTTAAAGTTAAGAACAGTGTCAATAAATGCAAATTATAAATTGAGTAAATTGCGGGATTTTGAGATTTCATGGAAAAACTTAGTGCTACTCCAAATATTCAGGCATATTCGTTCAACAAAAATGACACCCTTATTTAAAGATTTATCCAAGAGACTCACCTAAGCGATAGACATAACGACACTTTGGACTCTTTTTTCCTGCATTAGAAACAACGAAAACCAAGGTGTTGCAATTTTTATTAGAAAATTATTAAATATTACCATATCGACCTGGCCAATCGTAACCCTTTATATCCTAGTAAGTTTATCGAATAAAATTAAAATAAATAACCAAGTTAAAAATATTTTGCTGGGTTCGATTTATTTCCCAAGTAATAGCCACAAACATCTGCCATGACCGAGGAACTGATTTAATTGAGGCGCTGAGTTTAACCTTTGATGGTGCCATTATCGCAGGAGATCTTAACTCCAAAACCCAGTATGGGGTGATTCAACATTCAACACATAATCTAAATGGAAAGACATTGGGAAATTGGCTACGTCTTCACCTACCGTCGCTTATTAACATTACGTCAGACTCACCTACCTTTCCTAGAGGCTCTTTCTTCTTGGATCACTTTTTAGTCTCCAGTCATTGGTTAAACTCAATTGATAACAACTTTTCCATCAAAACCCTCCCGGCATTTTCGGACCATTTTCCAATTTTACTAAACTTGAATTTTCAAAATCTGGAAATACCGAACATAAAAACACTAACTGGTCGACCTTTCGAGAAGAGAATAATTGCGCTCAATATAGATTCCCCAGAGTTAATACGGGTTGAATATATTTCAGAAAATCAATTTGAATTTAAAAAAAAAATACTGCGTTTACCACTGCTGTTGAAAAAAAAACAGAAGGTCAAACAACAACAATTTGTATGGAAACTTAACTAAACAACAAATTGCATTCACCAAAAAAAGAGAGTTTGTGCTAAAGTTAATTTATGCCCAAAGACTTACTAGCACAGTTTGCTAACAGCAAATCAAATCTCAGATGGAGTCCTGGCACGACGTGTCAAATAACCAAACAAAGTTGGCTAAAGCTGGATTTGAGAAGATCCAAAGGACTGATTTCGCTCGAGAATGATACATTAGCGCCACTATATCGAACAAAAGAAGCTCCATCTTGGAGCTTACTGCTTTGAAAATCTCAGCGATTTGACAAAAACAGAAGCGAAGTCTCCTCCGTTTTATTAAAAGCTCAGGGTGGTTTAGATAGATAACAAGGTAAATGGACAATATCCATGGGGTATCACAATAGACCAAAAATGGGCTAAGTGTGCTGGCAGCCACTCTAACCTAACCCAACCTATTATATATGATTCATTTTAACGAACTGGTAAAAAAAACATCTCTGACAACTCCTTAAATTAATTTAAAAAATAGTATATTTAAACTAAATTGAAAGAATTTAATACAGTTGTAAAAAGTTTCCACACATTTAGTATCACCATTCATCAATTAGTCTTGTGTGTGATCTTGTGCTAGTAAGCTCTGCAACAATTTAATTTCTTCACATTCGTATGGATTTTGAATGTTGAAAGGTGCATCAAAGTCTACTTTGAAATATAGTGCATCCTGCGATTTTTCATTACAGCTATTTTTTTTACCGCCGTCACCATTTAAAATTCGTTTTATAAAATCAGCTTCGAGAACATTCATCTCAGACCAGATTTCACCTAAACCTAAATGAATAAAAAAAAATTAATGAAAACATAGCGGATGTACTACTTACTTTTGCAGCACTTCTCATTGCATGTACTTGGCGTTGGCAAATGATTCGTATTCAATTCTTCAGAAATATTCGTTGCAATTACTCCTTCTTTTTGCAGCTGGTCAAACTTTTGTCGATTAGTAATTTGAGATTTTATATTTTCTGCTTGCATTAAAAGGATATCCGTGCTAAAGGACTTAGATGAGCCAATTTGTAACCCCTTGAAGGGTGTAATCGATGTCTGATTATGGAAAACATTTTTTATTTCGCCCAAGGCATTTTTGCGTACAATATGCTTGCGATCGGAAGTTAATTGCTTATTTGGTAAACTAGTTGGTCCGAAAACCTCACCCTCTAAGAATATATTTTCATTTTGTGTTGTCATCATTCTGTCGATTTTATTTAACAAATTGGAATGTTATATATAGAAAAAAAAAATAACGAAATTACGAAAGTGCTCAGTATCAGTACAACCAAAGAGTAAAAAACTAAAACTATACTCTGTGGTACTACATATACGAAGTTGTAGCACAATTTGTAAACAAATGTTCCAATATGAGGTAAAACATTCCAGGCATATGTTGGCGATTGAGAAGAAAAACTTTCCAGGAACTTTCCAGAAATTTTGACAGTTATAAATTGATTACCACGATCCTTATCAGTGATCACTGATCAATTAAGGGATGCATATCTTTAGCTGAGTGAAGGCAACCCGTAAGCGCTTACACAATGTGTATCTTCGAGAATCTGTAGCTTGAAGTTGAATAGAGGGCAACTTCATGCAAGAAATGTATCTCTCTTTCGACAGCGATGCAAGGTAACAGCTACAGATATGCATTCTGAGCAGGCCATTAGTAAATTTTTGTACTAAATGCGCCCACTGGAATGAAAGACTGGAATAGAAGTATCTCGCAACAGAAGAGATAGGAAACTTTCCAAGAGTTTACGTTTTGCCGACAAGCTAATCCTGGAATTTTCCAGGATTTTGATAGCTAAACCAGTGTTACCAGAAAATTTCAAACAGTTTTCGGTAGATGAACGTCAAAAAATCACTAAATATCTCTAGGGTAAACAAAATTTTGACAAAAACTACCGAAAAGAGCAAGAATCAACTGAAATGTGCGGTTGCACTGTAACTTGGTACATTGGTTGGTTGAAAATCATGAAACCGCGGAAACCTCCGAGAATTTTCCATCTCTTTCTAGATCAGTATGTGACTTAGTATAAATAGAGATGAAGCGATATCCATCGAGTTAGTCTGAATTTCGACCTGAACGTGATTTGAATAGTGTTAACTGAGTGAATTTATATAAGGGAAATTATTTTGAAAGTGATAATAGTGCGCGAATTTAATCGTTGGTATTTGATTAAAAGTATCTGTGACTGAATTGTTAAACGTGAATAAATTTATAACCGTTTTGTAAATTATGGAATTCGAGAAGACGGGTAGACCACGGGTGACCAATGAATCCCGCCTACACGTGGGAACAATTGAAAACCCAAAAAATATAAACTTAGAGAATGATGCCTCTACAAATGCATCATCAAATAGGGATATTTTAGAACACCCTGTCACAAATAAGCGATTTCGAGATGATGAGCCTAGAAGAGAAATCGTCTCATCTAAGTGACTCAGCCTCGGAATCAGAAACTGTTTACAGTTTTACGGATGAATTGCATCCGGAATACACACGCGCAGGGGTCCTCTGGCAAATCGCCTCAGACCGACTCCAAGCCCATTAGATTCACGCCAGCGGAACAGCGCCGTTTCAGCAGAGCGCTGAAACAGGGTAGTCGCATAGAGCAAGCCCGCATCATTGCAACAAAAGATAACGGATGAGATCTGAGGACAACACACCAACTCAGTCCGAAGCGAAACGAGCTCGCACTGGGAAAACAACCTCTGACAAAACTTCCTATAGAGATATAGCAAGTTATGTCGATATCGATCGTAATCCTCTTACCAATGAACATATGGTTCAGATACAAGAGATGATTATGGACATCACGATCGAACTGCAAGATGGGGATGCAAAGCCAGCTTTCCGCGGAACAACTTTCAAAGCCGGGTGGCTCATGTTAATATGTGCGGACATCACCACTTCAGAGTGGATGAAAACCAACTTCCTCAGACTAAAAGAGAAATGTGGGATGGAAGTAATGCTTGTGGGGGAGGAAGACTTTCCGAAGCCACATGTTGTCAGAGCCTTCTTCCCGCAAAGTACCGGGGTCGCAAACGAGAGGCTCCTGGCGATGCTAGACGGTCAGAACAAAAACCTGAACAAAAGAACGTGGAGAGTTCTGCAAAGATGGGACGTAAAAGACGTCGCCCACATGGTCCTTGCGATAAACGAGAGTAGGATGCGTAGGCTTGCGGAGCTCAGGGGGATGGCCTCTTATCGATTTGGGCAAATCAAGATAAACCTCAAGGAATCCGACAAGTCTGCAATTCAGACTCAAAAAATAGTGACACTGCTGCAACGAGCAAGTCGTCTCATATACCAAGCGCTAGCACGTCGCAACCAATGGCTAGTATTAGTGCTGCCGCTGGTAGCGACAAAATGAAAAATGACAAACTGCCGACGAAAGTAGCAGTAAACGCCCCTAGTACGAGCAACGAAACCATCAGTCAACAACTGTTTAGACCGAAGCTAGCTGCGGAACGGGCGTGAGAAAGACAAAAACACGGACAGCGAAATGTCCGAGAGATAGACACGAAAGTCTCTCCCAACAGGGCATCGTATGCCGAATAGGCGATAACAAGCCTTATAGGGTACGAAACCCTGAGCACGGCAGGAAGCGATGACCACCCTACTAAACGTGCTGCAGGCCAACCTGCATCGCGCTATAGGTGCCTCGGGCCCCTATAATCAAAGATGTGTCGAAGGGAACATCGCTCTAGGTTTAATCCAGGAGCCATGGGCAACAGATGGTAAGATATTTGGTTTATACAGCAAAACAAGAGAGCTTATCTTCGCCCGAGGGAATTTTAGACCAAGGGCAGCTCTATTAGTTGCGAAAAACATAAAATTCTCTCCCATTCCAGGTTTCATTACTACCGATCTATTGGCGATCCTTTTAGAAAGACTAAATGGCCGAGAGCTACAAAAAATTGTATGCGCATCGCCGTACTTTGCAGGAGATGATGAAGCAGCACCTCGACCAGTACACTCGTCCAGTACTGCCAGACCCAGGAACTACAACTAATCATCGGTTGCGACGCCAATGCGCACAACGAAATTCGGGGCAGCCGAGAAACGAACAAAAGAGGTGAGTCTTTATTAGAATACTTGCATAGCAAACATTTAGTTGTACTAAATAAGGGAAATAAACCCACTATTAAAAACGTTTGAAGAGAGGATCAATCTCCTCTCCTCTTGTACAAAACATCGTTGAAATTTGGCACTTGTCCGGTGAGGCATCTTTATCGGATCACATGCACATAAAATTCCAAATAAGATGCAACACCGAAGATGCGCCGATCAGTTACGACAACAATCTTACAAACTGGAGAACGTATCGAGATATGCCGGAAACCTAGTCATCATTATTAGGGGCAAAGAACCAAACGAGGTTACAACATGTCAGCAAAACGTCATAGATTGGTTTAGAAAAGAAAATCTTTCTATAAATCCTAGCAAGGCTGTCATCGTCCCTTTTACGAAAAGGAGAAATTTAAGTCTAAGCCAAATTTCTATCGATAATACAGACATTGAGTACTCCAACGAAGTAAAATATCTTGGAGTTATCCTCGACAAAAAAAAACTAAGCTGGAACTCCCACATAAAAAGCAAAATTCAAAAAGCAACCGAAGCTTTATGGTAAAACTTGGGGAATCTCTCCAAAGACCACGCTGACCACACACACTACGATCATGGTCAGGCCCATTTTAACATACGCTTTAACAGTATGGTGGAAAAAAAGTCACCCAAATAACAACCATAAATAAATTAAACAAGGTACAACGTCTTGCCTGTCTGGGCACTACCGGAGCCTTGCGTACCTGTCCCA
This sequence comes from Rhingia campestris, assembly GCA_932526625.1. Classification (NCBI taxonomy): domain Eukaryota; kingdom Metazoa; phylum Arthropoda; class Insecta; order Diptera; family Syrphidae; genus Rhingia; species Rhingia campestris. The sequence goes on along the minus strand of OW052182.1, from coordinate 140,279,191 downwards.
CTGCGGCTATAGAAGCCTTAATATGACTAACGCCCCTCCACATCTATATAAAAAAGGTAGCAATTCCCAAATAAGCCATAAATCTGGCTATAAAAAGCTGGGAACAAAACAAAAGAGATGCCAACAAGATACTAAATCTTCGTAGGCACGAATCAAGAACTTAGTAGGCTACCTAACGGGTCATATCATATGTGAATGTCAGGCCCTTTACAGTATAAGAAGGGAATCCTTCTTCAGGGAAATATGAAGTACCGAAGAACTAAGGAAATCCTCTGCTGAACGTATTATCAGCTACATTAGGAAAGTAGAAGCGCTACTAACCTAAACATACATCTGACGTTAAGCACAATTGATCGTCTAGGTCGACGTGCATCTTAGCTTGCTTAGATTGCTTAGGCATCTTATAAAAAAAAACATATGAGAAGGCTACAATCCGCTGTGCGGATCGTTGAATACCCTATCCCATCCCATTCTTAAAATTAATTTCTCCAAAAAGTGGGCTTTATGGGCCTATAATATAGAAAATGACATTGTCACAACACATTGTTCAAACAGTTAAGCAGAATCTTTTGTTGTTTTGACAAAAAAACATCGTTTTTCTCCTGCATATGCTATGGGGTAGGGTATACAAACGGTTTTTGTAAGAAAACGCCCCCAAAAAGTGGGCGTGGGTTTAAATGGCCTAAAGACGAAATGTTCCTATTAATATTACTAATGATTCTGCACATTTTTTTTCGAAATATTTAAAATTTGACCGAAAAACGTTTTTTATTAAAAGTCATCATTATTAGGGGCAAAGAACCAAACGAGGTTACAACATGTCAGCAAAACGTCATAGATTGGTTTAGAAAAGAAAATCTTTCTATAAATCCTAGCAAGGCTGTCATCGTCCCTTTTACGAAAAGGAGAAATTTAAGTCTAAGCCAAATTTCTATCGATAATACAGACATTGAGTACTCCAACGAAGTAAAATATCTTGGAGTTATCCTCGACAAAAAAAAACTAAGCTGGAACTCCCACATAAAAAGCAAAATTCAAAAAGCAACCGAAGCTTTATGGTAAAACTTGGGGAATCTCTCCAAAGACCACGCTGACCACACACACTACGATCATGGTCAGGCCCATTTTAACATACGCTTTAACAGTATGGTGGAAAAAAAGTCACCCAAATAACAACCATAAATAAATTAAACAAGGTACAACGTCTTGCCTGTCTGGGCACTACCGGAGCCTTGCGTACCTGTCCCACTGCGGCTATAGAAGCCTTAATATGACTAACGCCCCTCCACATCTATATAAAAAAGGTAGCAATTCCCAAATAAGCCATAAATCTGGCTATAAAAAGCTGGGAACAAAACAAAAGAGATGCCAACAAGATACTAAATCTTCGTAGGCACGAATCAAGAACTTAGTAGGCTACCTAACGGGTCATATCATATGTGAATGTCAGGCCCTTTACAGTATAAGAAGGGAATCCTTCTTCAGGGAAATATGAAGTACCGAAGAACTAAGGAAATCCTCTGCTGAACGTATTATCAGCTACATTAGGAAAGTAGAAGCGCTACTAACCTAAACATACATCTGACGTTAAGCACAATTGATCGTCTAGGTCGACGTGCATCTTAGCTTGCTTAGATTGCTTAGGCATCTTATAAAAAAAAACATATGAGAAGGCTACAATCCGCTGTGCGGATCGTTGAATACCCTATCCCATCCCATTCTTAAAATTAATTTCTCCAAAAAGTGGGCTTTATGGGCCTATAATATAGAAAATGACATTGTCACAACACATTGTTCAAACAGTTAAGCAGAATCTTTTGTTGTTTTGACAAAAAAACATCGTTTTTCTCCTGCATATGCTATGGGGTAGGGTATACAAACGGTTTTTGTAAGAAAACGCCCCCAAAAAGTGGGCGTGGGTTTAAATGGCCTAAAGACGAAATGTTCCTATTAATATTACTAATGATTCTGCACATTTTTTTTCGAAATATTTAAAATTTGACCGAAAAACGTTTTTTATTAAAAACGCCCTGTAACGGCAGCCTTTAACACTACCCTATACATTCAAAATTAACTTCCCAAAACAAAACAAAAATTAATAAAACCCCAAACAATTTTGTTTATTTATTAACATATGTTTAGTTATTAGAACACCGGTCTAATAATTAACATAAGTTGCATATTAGAGACAAACTACGACACGAACGAACACTTGGCGATTGCCGACGGCATTACAACAAATTGCGGACGGCATTACAACAGACACCGCGGCCTTACCTACATTCCAAATCCACGTCCTCCTGTCCTCAATCCATAGCTTTGCCAGCTACCACCAATTTCTCGCGTACTCCTTTGATCCCCACCTGTTGCTAACACCATCATCTTTTCATATTAACCTGAAGTAGAAATATTATTCGATTATTAACACATAATAAAACAAATATTATCAATTAGAGATTTAAAATAATAAAATACTAACATACCTATCCTTCTCCCATGTAGATATAATTCCTTGGAATCTTTCCTAATCTCCAGTGTCTCCTAGCTCCATGCACTCCCCTACTAACAATTAACAACATTTATTAAAACAATAACAAATAAAATATCAATCATAACAAATTAATTTCTTACCTTCGATTTTCGTCCGACCGATGTGTATGTGTTCACGTTCTTTTATTTTTGGCAGTCCCTTTTATGATCCAT